>CP142457.1:2618000-3924500 GCA_038049695.1 Cinnamomum chago
GATTTTGAGGTACTATCTGCAATATTAAAGGCTCGTATGGGTCCCGAGTCCATGTGTCGGAACCTAAATGGACCCGGAACCTGACCCATTTATCAAACGGAACAAAAATTGGGATCAGAACCCGGACCCCGCTCTTGAATCGGAACCTAAGATATGTTCCAGACCCGGTTTTTTGCAGTTCTGAACTTCGGAGTAATTGGAGAGTCGGATACCCACTTGCAACCCTAGACGTGGAGGAGTTACCCAACTACGAGGGACATTTTTGGATTTTCTCCTTAGCCTATTTCGGTTAAAGTTCTTTTATCACTGATAGAGTTAAAATAGGAAAGATGGCTCCTTGTATCACCCATTTCGGCTAAAAAACTCTTTACCCGTCATTAAGGCTGTCAAAATGAGGAGATGATCAAAATTGAATAAAAACTCAGCTTCAAGAATGAATTGGAAACCGGTCTCTCTCATAAAATATAAAAACCCAAATGATATTGATTCTTTACCGTAGGATGTAACCACGAGTGGACACCGCCCTATTTGTTCACTTCTCACCCGCTATCTACTTCACATTTGGTACACTTACTTTACCAGTGAAGTAAAGTGAAGGGTTGATTCAAGAGAAAATAAAAGGAGAGCAGGTCAAATCAAAAGATAGTAAATTTCAAAAATGTAAAGTGGGAAATGTGACTTTACCGCCCCTTGTGAAGCTGCACTGCCACTTTTCCTCCTCTCAGAGAGGAGGAAAACTGGCAAATGCGACTTTGCCGCCCCTAATTACAGGGGTAAAGCTGCACCGCCAGTTTTCCTCCTCTCACAGAGGAGGAAATCTGGAAATGAGACTTTATCGCCCCTAGTAGCAGCGGTAAAGCTGCACTGCCAGTTTTCCTCCTCTCAGAGAGGAGGAAAACTGGAAATGCGGCTTTACCGCCCCTAATAGCAGCGGTAAAGCCGCACTTCCACTTTTCCTCCCCTCAGAGAGGAGGAAATGTGTCGAATGCGACTTTACCGCCCCTAATGGCAGCGGTATGCTGAAGCCCATACAAACCTTTCCCGTGTCCAAGTTATTATCACGTATCTCCTTTTCGACCTTATTTTTACACACGTTCGATGTCTATGGGGTCCATTTCTAATCGAATGTATTTCATGCAAGTGGAGCTCATCAATAAATATCCTATCGCATTTGTCAGTTAAGGCCCACACCAGATGGGAAAGCAGCGAAGATTGGCACAAGAATCTAGGATCTAAATCATTTGTCAGGAAATATTAAGGCCAAGGGACCGATTTTTTACTTGCGTTTTGGGCTATCTTTAGATTTTAAATCTATCTCTCTATCATTTAAGATATGTTTCATTCTCATTCCCACAAGATTGTTTCCGTGGGAAAACCGAATCCTTTGGTTTTGATTAGTGCGCCCACGTTCTGGTGATGTAAACCGTTGACGAGATGATGTCCTGAAAAATGTAGAGGGATAAAGCAGTCCTAACCATCTCTGGAAGATCTTTATAATAATGTTAGCAGAGTTAATGGCGCGCATGTAATTCCTTGAGTCATCAAGGATGACTTAATCTGAATACATAATCAATATAAATAATGACTGATAATATATTTGTCTCTTTTAGGAATATTTTCAAAAAATGTAATTTAATGTGTTTATATTTAGAGTTTTTTCTTTTAAACATCATTATAAGTATTCTATTAGTCTCCTTTGGGATTCAAGTACGAACACTGATACAAACTTACTTACGTGAGTCACGCGGTTGTATTTCCATCTATGCCTAGAAAATAAAAAATTAACTTTCACTGTTGTATTAATAGCTTGATCAAATATAGGGATAAATATAAATATGATTATGTTAACCACAATTTTATAAAAAAAAATGTCAAGTCGATCGGACGGTCGGATTAATTTTGATTCTCGATATCATATACATTTTAAGGCATTTTTTTTGTAGGGCTCGGATTTCAGAAGTTTGGTTCCACTCGACACATCTTTCTCAATATATGCCCAAAGGTTTCGGCTAAAACTCTATGTTTCTCAAAGTAAGACAAGTTCAAATATATAAGAATTCGACAATCGGGTGTTGGCTCGGTTAGGACACTGTCAATCCCACCAAATGTAGGGAAACCCTGAGCTAAAAATAATAAAAAAACCCATATAAGAATGAAGAGGGTGTTTAGGATGCTATACACGCAACGCAATTAAACATTATTAGGTATTCAATTTCATTCATCATATCAAAAGGTCTTTCACGTATAAAATTACAAGAATTATAGAAATTTATTTTTAACTACTTATTTCATTTTTTTGAAGCGCAACAAATCTTCTCTTTCACCCTTTGTTGATGAGGAAAATGGTCTAGCAGAGTCTAGAAAATTTTAGATGCGCCCAAATAAAATTTCTCAGTCCGCCACCGTACCAAGGAGAGAGATGTGCATAGGGTTGCAAACGGGACGTGTCCGGATAGGAACCATAGTGGACCCGGACCCCCGTTTTGTAAATAACAGCTCCGGTTCTGACTCCGAACATGTTTTATTGGTTCTAGACCCAGTCCCGATAGGAAAACCCAGATCCGATTTCGGAACCGGGTCCACCAAGAGGACTGGATTTAGTTCCAAAATCGATTCGAATTTTCTTTTATTCCTCTTTTTTTATTAAAATAAGCAAATTATTCAACTTTTAACGGTGCATCACGTCTACTACATCAAGTATTATACCTAAAAATGACCCAAAAAAGCTGATTTTGAGGTACTATCTGCAATATTAAAGGCTCGTATGGGTCCCGAGTCCATGTGTCGGAACCTAAATGGACCCGGAACCTGACCCATTTATCAAACGGAACAAAAATTGGGATCAGAACCCGGACCCCGCTCTTGAATCGGAACCTAAGATATGTTCCAGACCCGGTTTTTTGCAGTTCTGAACTTCGGAGTAATTGGAGAGTCGGATACCCACTTGCAACCCTAGACGTGGAGGAGTTACCCAACTACGAGGGACATTTTTGGATTTTCTCCTTAGCCTATTTCGGTTAAAGTTCTTTTATCACTGATAGAGTTAAAATAGGAAAGATGGCTCCTTGTATCACCCATTTCGGCTAAAAAACTCTTTACCCGTCATTAAGGCTGTCAAAATGAGGAGATGATCAAAATTGAATAAAAACTCAGCTTCAAGAATGAATTGGAAACCGGTCTCTCTCATAAAATATAAAAACCCAAATGATATTGATTCTTTACCGTAGGATGTAACCACGAGTGGACACCGCCCTATTTGTTCACTTCTCACCCGCTATCTACTTCACATTTGGTACACTTACTTTACCAGTGAAGTAAAGTGAAGGGTTGATTCAAGAGAAAATAAAAGGAGAGCAGGTCAAATCAAAAGATAGTAAATTTCAAAAATGTAAAGTGGGAAATGTGACTTTACCGCCCCTTGTGAAGCTGCACTGCCACTTTTCCTCCTCTCAGAGAGGAGGAAAACTGGCAAATGCGACTTTGCCGCCCCTAATTACAGGGGTAAAGCTGCACCGCCAGTTTTCCTCCTCTCACAGAGGAGGAAATCTGGAAATGAGACTTTATCGCCCCTAGTAGCAGCGGTAAAGCTGCACTGCCAGTTTTCCTCCTCTCAGAGAGGAGGAAAACTGGAAATGCGGCTTTACCGCCCCTAATAGCAGCGGTAAAGCCGCACTTCCACTTTTCCTCCCCTCAGAGAGGAGGAAATGTGTCGAATGCGACTTTACCGCCCCTAATGGCAGCGGTATGCTGAAGCCCATACAAACCTTTCCCGTGTCCAAGTTATTATCACGTATCTCCTTTTCGACCTTATTTTTACGCACGTTCGATGTCTATGGGGTCCATTTCTAATCGAATGTATTTCATGCAAGTGGAGCTCATCAATAAATATCCTATCGCATTTGTCAGTTAAGGCCCACACCAGATGGGAAAGCAGCGAAGATTGGCACAAGAATCTAGGATCTAAATCATTTGTCAGGAAATATTAAGGCCAAGGGACCGATTTTTTACTTGCGTTTTGGGCTATCTTTAGATTTTAAATCTATCTCTCTATCATTTAAGATATGTTTCATTCTCATTCCCACAAGATTGTTTCCGTGGGAAAACCGAATCCTTTGGTTTTGATTAGTGCGCCCACGTTCTGGTGATGTAAACCGTTGACGAGATGATGTCCTGAAAAATGTAGAGGGATAAAGCAGTCCTAACCATCTCTGGAAGATCTTTATAATAATGTTAGCAGAGTTAATGGCGCGCATGTAATTCCTTGAGTCATCAAGGATGACTTAATCTGAATACATAATCAATATAAATAATGACTGATAATATATTTGTCTCTTTTAGGAATATTTTCAAAAAATGTAATTTAATGTGTTTATATTTAGAGTTTTTTCTTTTAAACATCATTATAAGTATTCTATTAGTCTCCTTTGGGATTCAAGTACGAACACTGATACAAACTTACTTACGTGAGTCACGCGGTTGTATTTCCATCTATGCCTAGAAAATAAAAAATTAACTTTCACTGTTGTATTAATAGCTTGATCAAATATAGGGATAAATATAAATATGATTATGTTAACCACAATTTTATAAAAAAAAATGTCAAGTCGATCGGACGGTCGGATTAATTTTGATTCTCGATATCATATACATTTTAAGGCATTTTTTTTGTAGGGCTCGGATTTCAGAAGTTTGGTTCCACTCGACACATCTTTCTCAATATATGCCCAAAGGTTTCGGCTAAAACTCTATGTTTCTCAAAGTAAGACAAGTTCAAATATATAAGAATTCGACAATCGGGTGTTGGCTCGGTTAGGACACTGTCAATCCCACCAAATGTAGGGAAACCCTGAGCTAAAAATAATAAAAAAACCCATATAAGAATGAAGAGGGTGTTTAGGATGCTATACACGCAACGCAATTAAACATTATTAGGTATTCAATTTCATTCATCATATCAAAAGGTCTTTCACGTATAAAATTACAAGAATTATAGAAATTTATTTTTAACTACTTATTTCATTTTTTTGAAGCGCAACAAATCTTCTCTTTCACCCTTTGTTGATGAGGAAAATGGTCTAGCAGAGTCTAGAAAATTTTAGATGCGCCCAAATAAAATTTCTCAGTCCGCCACCGTACCAAGGAGAGAGATGTGCATAGGGTTGCAAACGGGACGTGTCCGGATAGGAACCATAGTGGACCCGGACCCCCGTTTTGTAAATAACAGCTCCGGTTCTGACTCCGAACATGTTTTATTGGTTCTAGACCCGGTCCCGATAGGAAAACCCAGATCCGATTTCGGAACCGGGTCCACCAAGAGGACTGGATTTAGTTCCAAAATCGATTCGAATTTTCTTTTATTCCTCTTTTTTTATTAAAATAAGAAAATTATTCAACTTTTAACGGTGCATCACGTCTACTACATCAAGTATTATACCTAAAAATGACCCAAAAAAGCTGATTTTGAGGTACTATCTGCAATATTAAAGGCTCGTATGGGTCCCGAGTCCATGTGTCGGAACCTAAATGGACCCGGAACCTGACCCATTTATCAAACGGAACAAAAATTGGGATCAGAACCCGGACCCCGCTCTTGAATCGGAACCTAAGATATGTTCCAGACCCGGTTTTTTGCAGTTCTGAACTTCGGAGTAATTGGAGAGTCGGATACCCACTTGCAACCCTAGACGTGGAGGAGTTACCCAACTACGAGGGACATTTTTGGATTTTCTCCTTAGCCTATTTCGGTTAAAGTTCTTTTATCACTGATAGAGTTAAAATAGGAAAGATGGCTCCTTGTATCACCCATTTCGGCTAAAAAACTCTTTACCCGTCATTAAGGCTGTCAAAATGAGGAGATGATCAAAATTGAATAAAAACTCAGCTTCAAGAATGAATTGGAAACCGGTCTCTCTCATAAAATATAAAAACCCAAATGATATTGATTCTTTACCGTAGGATGTAACCACGAGTGGACACCGCCCTATTTGTTCACTTCTCACCCGCTATCTACTTCACATTTGGTACACTTACTTTACCAGTGAAGTAAAGTGAAGGGTTGATTCAAGAGAAAATAAAAGGAGAGCAGGTCAAATCAAAAGATAGTAAATTTCAAAAATGTAAAGTGGGAAATGTGACTTTACCGCCCCTTGTGAAGCTGCACTGCCACTTTTCCTCCTCTCAGAGAGGAGGAAAACTGGCAAATGCGACTTTGCCGCCCCTAATTACAGGGGTAAAGCTGCACCGCCAGTTTTCCTCCTCTCACAGAGGAGGAAATCTGGAAATGAGACTTTATCGCCCCTAGTAGCAGCGGTAAAGCTGCACTGCCAGTTTTCCTCCTCTCAGAGAGGAGGAAAACTGGAAATGCGGCTTTACCGCCCCTAATAGCAGCGGTAAAGCCGCACTTCCACTTTTCCTCCCCTCAGAGAGGAGGAAATGTGTCGAATGCGACTTTACCGCCCCTAATGGCAGCGGTATGCTGAAGCCCATACAAACCTTTCCCGTGTCCAAGTTATTATCACGTATCTCCTTTTCGACCTTATTTTTACACACGTTCGATGTCTATGGGGTCCATTTCTAATCGAATGTATTTCATGCAAGTGGAGCTCATCAATAAATATCCTATCGCATTTGTCAGTTAAGGCCCACACCAGATGGGAAAGCAGCGAAGATTGGCACAAGAATCTAGGATCTAAATCATTTGTCAGGAAATATTAAGGCCAAGGGACCGATTTTTTACTTGCGTTTTGGGCTATCTTTAGATTTTAAATCTATCTCTCTATCATTTAAGATATGTTTCATTCTCATTCCCACAAGATTGTTTCCGTGGGAAAACCGAATCCTTTGGTTTTGATTAGTGCGCCCACGTTCTGGTGATGTAAACCGTTGACGAGATGATGTCCTGAAAAATGTAGAGGGATAAAGCAGTCCTAACCATCTCTGGAAGATCTTTATAATAATGTTAGCAGAGTTAATGGCGCGCATGTAATTCCTTGAGTCATCAAGGATGACTTAATCTGAATACATAATCAATATAAATAATGACTGATAATATATTTGTCTCTTTTAGGAATATTTTCAAAAAATGTAATTTAATGTGTTTATATTTAGAGTTTTTTCGTTTAAACATCATTATAAGTATTCTATTAGTCTCCTTTGGGATTCAAGTACGAACACTGATACAAACTTACTTACGTGAGTCACGCGGTTGTATTTCCATCTATGCCTAGAAAATAAAAAATTAACTTTCACTGTTGTATTAATAGCTTGATCAAATATAGGGATAAATATAAATATGATTATGTTAACCACAATTTTATAAAAAAAAATGTCAAGTCGATCGGACGGTCGGATTAATTTTGATTCTCGATATCATATACATTTTAAGGCATTTTTTTTGTAGGGCTCGGATTTCAGAAGTTTGGTTCCACTCGACACATCTTTCTCAATATATGCCCAAAGGTTTCGGCTAAAACTCTATGTTTCTCAAAGTAAGACAAGTTCAAATATATAAGAATTCGACAACCGGGTGTTGGCTCGGTTAGGACACTGTCAATCCCACCAAATGTAGGGAAACCCTGAGCTAAAAATAATAAAAAAACCCATATAAGAATGAAGAGGGTGTTTAGGATGCTATACACGCAACGCAATTAAACATTATTAGGTATTCAATTTCATTCATCATATCAAAAGGTCTTTCACGTATAAAATTACAAGAATTATAGAAATTTATTTTTAACTACTTATTTCATTTTTTTGAAGCGCAACAAATCTTCTCTTTCACCCTTTGTTGATGAGGAAAATGGTCTAGCAGAGTCTAGAAAATTTTAGATGCGCCCAAATAAAATTTCTCAGTCCGCCACCGTACCAAGGAGAGAGATGTGCATAGGGTTGCAAACGGGACGTGTCCGGATAGGAACCATAGTGGACCCGGACCCCCGTTTTGTAAATAACAGCTCCGGTTCTGACTCCGAACATGTTTTATTGGTTCTAGACCCGGTCCCGATAGGAAAACCCAGATCCGATTTCGGAACCGGGTCCACCAAGAGGACTGGATTTAGTTCCAAAATCGATTCGAATTTTCTTTTATTCCTCTTTTTTTATTAAAATAAGAAAATTATTCAACTTTTAACGGTGCATCACGTCTACTACATCAAGTATTATACCTAAAAATGACCCAAAAAAGCTGATTTTGAGGTACTATCTGCAATATTAAAGGCTCGTATGGGTCCCGAGTCCATGTGTCGGAACCTAAATGGACCCGGAACCTGACCCATTTATCAAACGGAACAAAAATTGGGATCAGAACCCGGACCCCGCTCTTGAATCGGAACCTAAGATATGTTCCAGACCCGGTTTTTTGCAGTTCTGAACTTCGGAGTAATTGGAGAGTCGGATACCCACTTGCAACCCTAGACGTGGAGGAGTTACCCAACTACGAGGGACATTTTTGGATTTTCTCCTTAGCCTATTTCGGTTAAAGTTCTTTTATCACTGATAGAGTTAAAATAGGAAAGATGGCTCCTTGTATCACCCATTTCGGCTAAAAAACTCTTTACCCGTCATTAAGGCTGTCAAAATGAGGAGATGATCAAAATTGAATAAAAACTCAGCTTCAAGAATGAATTGGAAACCGGTCTCTCTCATAAAATATAAAAACCCAAATGATATTGATTCTTTACCGTAGGATGTAACCACGAGTGGACACCGCCCTATTTGTTCACTTCTCACCCGCTATCTACTTCACATTTGGTACACTTACTTTACCAGTGAAGTAAAGTGAAGGGTTGATTCAAGAGAAAATAAAAGGAGAGCAGGTCAAATCAAAAGATAGTAAATTTCAAAAATGTAAAGTGGGAAATGTGACTTTACCGCCCCTTGTGAAGCTGCACTGCCACTTTTCCTCCTCTCAGAGAGGAGGAAAACTGGCAAATGCGACTTTGCCGCCCCTAATTACAGGGGTAAAGCTGCACCGCCAGTTTTCCTCCTCTCACAGAGGAGGAAATCTGGAAATGAGACTTTATCGCCCCTAGTAGCAGCGGTAAAGCTGCACTGCCAGTTTTCCTCCTCTCAGAGAGGAGGAAAACTGGAAATGCGGCTTTACCGCCCCTAATAGCAGCGGTAAAGCCGCACTTCCACTTTTCCTCCCCTCAGAGAGGAGGAAATGTGTCGAATGCGACTTTACCGCCCCTAATGGCAGCGGTATGCTGAAGCCCATACAAACCTTTCCCGTGTCCAAGTTATTATCACGTATCTCCTTTTCGACCTTATTTTTACACACGTTCGATGTCTATGGGGTCCATTTCTAATCGAATGTATTTCATGCAAGTGGAGCTCATCAATAAATATCCTATCGCATTTGTCAGTTAAGGCCCACACCAGATGGGAAAGCAGCGAAGATTGGCACAAGAATCTAGGATCTAAATCATTTGTCAGGAAATATTAAGGCCAAGGGACCGATTTTTTACTTGCGTTTTGGGCTATCTTTAGATTTTAAATCTATCTCTCTATCATTTAAGATATGTTTCATTCTCATTCCCACAAGATTGTTTCCGTGGGAAAACCGAATCCTTTGGTTTTGATTAGTGCGCCCACGTTCTGGTGATGTAAACCGTTGACGAGATGATGTCCTGAAAAATGTAGAGGGATAAAGCAGTCCTAACCATCTCTGGAAGATCTTTATAATAATGTTAGCAGAGTTAATGGCGCGCATGTAATTCCTTGAGTCATCAAGGATGACTTAATCTGAATACATAATCAATATAAATAATGACTGATAATATATTTGTCTCTTTTAGGAATATTTTCAAAAAATGTAATTTAATGTGTTTATATTTAGAGTTTTTTCGTTTAAACATCATTATAAGTATTCTATTAGTCTCCTTTGGGATTCAAGTACGAACACTGATACAAACTTACTTACGTGAGTCACGCGGTTGTATTTCCATCTATGCCTAGAAAATAAAAAATTAACTTTCACTGTTGTATTAATAGCTTGATCAAATATAGGGATAAATATAAATATGATTATGTTAACCACAATTTTATAAAAAAAAATGTCAAGTCGATCGGACGGTCGGATTAATTTTGATTCTCGATATCATATACATTTTAAGGCATTTTTTTTGTAGGGCTCGGATTTCAGAAGTTTGGTTCCACTCGACACATCTTTCTCAATATATGCCCAAAGGTTTCGGCTAAAACTCTATGTTTCTCAAAGTAAGACAAGTTCAAATATATAAGAATTCGACAACCGGGTGTTGGCTCGGTTAGGACACTGTCAATCCCACCAAATGTAGGGAAACCCTGAGCTAAAAATAATAAAAAAACCCATATAAGAATGAAGAGGGTGTTTAGGATGCTATACACGCAACGCAATTAAACATTATTAGGTATTCAATTTCATTCATCATATCAAAAGGTCTTTCACGTATAAAATTACAAGAATTATAGAAATTTATTTTTAACTACTTATTTCATTTTTTTGAAGCGCAACAAATCTTCTCTTTCACCCTTTGTTGATGAGGAAAATGGTCTAGCAGAGTCTAGAAAATTTTAGATGCGCCCAAATAAAATTTCTCAGTCCGCCACCGTACCAAGGAGAGAGATGTGCATAGGGTTGCAAACGGGACGTGTCCGGATAGGAACCATAGTGGACCCGGACCCCCGTTTTGTAAATAACAGCTCCGGTTCTGACTCCGAACATGTTTTATTGGTTCTAGACCCGGTCCCGATAGGAAAACCCAGATCCGATTTCGGAACCGGGTCCACCAAGAGGACTGGATTTAGTTCCAAAATCGATTCGAATTTTCTTTTATTCCTCTTTTTTTATTAAAATAAGAAAATTATTCAACTTTTAACGGTGCATCACGTCTACTACATCAAGTATTATACCTAAAAATGACCCAAAAAAGCTGATTTTGAGGTACTATCTGCAATATTAAAGGCTCGTATGGGTCCCGAGTCCATGTGTCGGAACCTAAATGGACCCGGAACCTGACCCATTTATCAAACGGAACAAAAATTGGGATCAGAACCCGGACCCCGCTCTTGAATCGGAACCTAAGATATGTTCCAGACCCGGTTTTTTGCAGTTCTGAACTTCGGAGTAATTGGAGAGTCGGATACCCACTTGCAACCCTAGACGTGGAGGAGTTACCCAACTACGAGGGACATTTTTGGATTTTCTCCTTAGCCTATTTCGGTTAAAGTTCTTTTATCACTGATAGAGTTAAAATAGGAAAGATGGCTCCTTGTATCACCCATTTCGGCTAAAAAACTCTTTACCCGTCATTAAGGCTGTCAAAATGAGGAGATGATCAAAATTGAATAAAAACTCAGCTTCAAGAATGAATTGGAAACCGGTCTCTCTCATAAAATATAAAAACCCAAATGATATTGATTCTTTACCGTAGGATGTAACCACGAGTGGACACCGCCCTATTTGTTCACTTCTCACCCGCTATCTACTTCACATTTGGTACACTTACTTTACCAGTGAAGTAAAGTGAAGGGTTGATTCAAGAGAAAATAAAAGGAGAGCAGGTCAAATCAAAAGATAGTAAATTTCAAAAATGTAAAGTGGGAAATGTGACTTTACCGCCCCTTGTGAAGCTGCACTGCCACTTTTCCTCCTCTCAGAGAGGAGGAAAACTGGCAAATGCGACTTTGCCGCCCCTAATTACAGGGGTAAAGCTGCACCGCCAGTTTTCCTCCTCTCACAGAGGAGGAAATCTGGAAATGAGACTTTATCGCCCCTAGTAGCAGCGGTAAAGCTGCACTGCCAGTTTTCCTCCTCTCAGAGAGGAGGAAAACTGGAAATGCGGCTTTACCGCCCCTAATAGCAGCGGTAAAGCCGCACTTCCACTTTTCCTCCCCTCAGAGAGGAGGAAATGTGTCGAATGCGACTTTACCGCCCCTAATGGCAGCGGTATGCTGAAGCCCATACAAACCTTTCCCGTGTCCAAGTTATTATCACGTATCTCCTTTTCGACCTTATTTTTACACACGTTCGATGTCTATGGGGTCCATTTCTAATCGAATGTATTTCATGCAAGTGGAGCTCATCAATAAATATCCTATCGCATTTGTCAGTTAAGGCCCACACCAGATGGGAAAGCAGCGAAGATTGGCACAAGAATCTAGGATCTAAATCATTTGTCAGGAAATATTAAGGCCAAGGGACCGATTTTTTACTTGCGTTTTGGGCTATCTTTAGATTTTAAATCTATCTCTCTATCATTTAAGATATGTTTCATTCTCATTCCCACAAGATTGTTTCCGTGGGAAAACCGAATCCTTTGGTTTTGATTAGTGCGCCCACGTTCTGGTGATGTAAACCGTTGACGAGATGATGTCCTGAAAAATGTAGAGGGATAAAGCAGTCCTAACCATCTCTGGAAGATCTTTATAATAATGTTAGCAGAGTTAATGGCGCGCATGTAATTCCTTGAGTCATCAAGGATGACTTAATCTGAATACATAATCAATATAAATAATGACTGATAATATATTTGTCTCTTTTAGGAATATTTTCAAAAAATGTAATTTAATGTGTTTATATTTAGAGTTTTTTCTTTTAAACATCATTATAAGTATTCTATTAGTCTCCTTTGGGATTCAAGTACGAACACTGATACAAACTTACTTACGTGAGTCACGCGGTTGTATTTCCATCTATGCCTAGAAAATAAAAAATTAACTTTCACTGTTGTATTAATAGCTTGATCAAATATAGGGATAAATATAAATATGATTATGTTAACCACAATTTTATAAAAAAAAATGTCAAGTCGATCGGACGGTCGGATTAATTTTGATTCTCGATATCATATACATTTTAAGGCATTTTTTTTGTAGGGCTCGGATTTCAGAAGTTTGGTTCCACTCGACACATCTTTCTCAATATATGCCCAAAGGTTTCGGCTAAAACTCTATGTTTCTCAAAGTAAGACAAGTTCAAATATATAAGAATTCGACAATCGGGTGTTGGCTCGGTTAGGACACTGTCAATCCCACCAAATGTAGGGAAACCCTGAGCTAAAAATAATAAAAAAACCCATATAAGAATGAAGAGGGTGTTTAGGATGCTATACACGCAACGCAATTAAACATTATTAGGTATTCAATTTCATTCATCATATCAAAAGGTCTTTCACGTATAAAATTACAAGAATTATAGAAATTTATTTTTAACTACTTATTTCATTTTTTTGAAGCGCAACAAATCTTCTCTTTCACCCTTTGTTGATGAGGAAAATGGTCTAGCAGAGTCTAGAAAATTTTAGATGCGCCCAAATAAAATTTCTCAGTCCGCCACCGTACCAAGGAGAGAGATGTGCATAGGGTTGCAAACGGGACGTGTCCGGATAGGAACCATAGTGGACCCGGACCCCCGTTTTGTAAATAACAGCTCCGGTTCTGACTCCGAACATGTTTTATTGGTTCTAGACCCGGTCCCGATAGGAAAACCCAGATCCGATTTCGGAACCGGGTCCACCAAGAGGACTGGATTTAGTTCCAAAATCGATTCGAATTTTCTTTTATTCCTCTTTTTTTATTAAAATAAGCAAATTATTCAACTTTTAACGGTGCATCACGTCTACTACATCAAGTATTATACCTAAAAATGACCCAAAAAAGCTGATTTTGAGGTACTATCTGCAATATTAAAGGCTCGTATGGGTCCCGAGTCCATGTGTCGGAACCTAAATGGACCCGGAACCTGACCCATTTATCAAACGGAACAAAAATTGGGATCAGAACCCGGACCCCGCTCTTGAATCGGAACCTAAGATATGTTCCAGACCCGGTTTTTTGCAGTTCTGAACTTCGGAGTAATTGGAGAGTCGGATACCCACTTGCAACCCTAGACGTGGAGGAGTTACCCAACTACGAGGGACATTTTTGGATTTTCTCCTTAGCCTATTTCGGTTAAAGTTCTTTTATCACTGATAGAGTTAAAATAGGAAAGATGGCTCCTTGTATCACCCATTTCGGCTAAAAAACTCTTTACCCGTCATTAAGGCTGTCAAAATGAGGAGATGATCAAAATTGAATAAAAACTCAGCTTCAAGAATGAATTGGAAACCGGTCTCTCTCATAAAATATAAAAACCCAAATGATATTGATTCTTTACCGTAGGATGTAACCACGAGTGGACACCGCCCTATTTGTTCACTTCTCACCCGCTATCTACTTCACATTTGGTACACTTACTTTACCAGTGAAGTAAAGTGAAGGGTTGATTCAAGAGAAAATAAAAGGAGAGCAGGTCAAATCAAAAGATAGTAAATTTCAAAAATGTAAAGTGGGAAATGTGACTTTACCGCCCCTTGTGAAGCTGCACTGCCACTTTTCCTCCTCTCAGAGAGGAGGAAAACTGGCAAATGCGACTTTGCCGCCCCTAATTACAGGGGTAAAGCTGCACCGCCAGTTTTCCTCCTCTCACAGAGGAGGAAATCTGGAAATGAGACTTTATCGCCCCTAGTAGCAGCGGTAAAGCTGCACTGCCAATTTTCCTCCTCTCAGAGAGGAGGAAAACTGGAAATGCGGCTTTACCGCCCCTAATAGCAGCGGTAAAGCCGCACTTCCACTTTTCCTCCCCTCAGAGAGGAGGAAATGTGTCGAATGCGACTTTACCGCCCCTAATGGCAGCGGTATGCTGAAGCCCATACAAACCTTTCCCGTGTCCAAGTTATTATCACGTATCTCCTTTTCGACCTTATTTTTACACACGTTCGATGTCTATGGGGTCCATTTCTAATCGAATGTATTTCATGCAAGTGGAGCTCATCAATAAATATCCTATCGCATTTGTCAGTTAAGGCCCACACCAGATGGGAAAGCAGCGAAGATTGGCACAAGAATCTAGGATCTAAATCATTTGTCAGGAAATATTAAGGCCAAGGGACCGATTTTTTACTTGCGTTTTGGGCTATCTTTAGATTTTAAATCTATCTCTCTATCATTTAAGATATGTTTCATTCTCATTCCCACAAGATTGTTTCCGTGGGAAAACCGAATCCTTTGGTTTTGATTAGTGCGCCCACGTTCTGGTGATGTAAACCGTTGACGAGATGATGTCCTGAAAAATGTAGAGGGATAAAGCAGTCCTAACCATCTCTGGAAGATCTTTATAATAATGTTAGCAGAGTTAATGGCGCGCATGTAATTCCTTGAGTCATCAAGGATGACTTAATCTGAATACATAATCAATATAAATAATGACTGATAATATATTTGTCTCTTTTAGGAATATTTTCAAAAAATGTAATTTAATGTGTTTATATTTAGAGTTTTTTCTTTTAAACATCATTATAAGTATTCTATTAGTCTCCTTTGGGATTCAAGTACGAACACTGATACAAACTTACTTACGTGAGTCACGCGGTTGTATTTCCATCTATGCCTAGAAAATAAAAAATTAACTTTCACTGTTGTATTAATAGCTTGATCAAATATAGGGATAAATATAAATATGATTATGTTAACCACAATTTTATAAAAAAAATGTCAAGTCGATCGGACGGTCGGATTAATTTTGATTCTCGATATCATATACATTTTAAGGCATTTTTTTTGTAGGGCTCGGATTTCAGAAGTTTGGTTCCACTCGACACATCTTTCTCAATATATGCCCAAAGGTTTCGGCTAAAACTCTATGTTTCTCAAAGTAAGACAAGTTCAAATATATAAGAATTCGACAATCGGGTGTTGGCTCGGTTAGGACACTGTCAATCCCACCAAATGTAGGGAAACCCTGAGCTAAAAATAATAAAAAAACCCATATAAGAATGAAGAGGGTGTTTAGGATGCTATACACGCAACGCAATTAAACATTATTAGGTATTCAATTTCATTCATCATATCAAAAGGTCTTTCACGTATAAAATTACAAGAATTATAGAAATTTATTTTTAACTTCTTATTTCATTTTTTTGAAGCGCAACAAATCTTCTCTTTCACCCTTTGTTGATGAGGAAAATGGTCTAGCAGAGTCTAGAAAATTTTAGATGCGCCCAAATAAAATTTCTCAGTCCGCCACCGTACCAAGGAGAGAGATGTGCATAGGGTTGCAAACGGGACGTGTCCGGATAGGAACCATAGTGGACCCGGACCCCCGTTTTGTAAATAACAGCTCCGGTTCTGACTCCGAACATGTTTTATTGGTTCTAGACCCGGTCCCGATAGGAAAACCCAGATCCGATTTCGGAACCGGGTCCACCAAGAGGACTAGATTTAGTTCCAAAATCGATTCGAATTTTCTTTTATTCCTCTTTTTTTATTAAAATAAGCAAATTATTCAACTTTTAACGGTGCATCACGTCTACTACATCAAGTATTATACCTAAAAATGACCCAAAAAAGCTGATTTTGAGGTACTATCTGCAATATTAAAGGCTCGTATGGGTCCCGAGTCCATGTGTCGGAACCTAAATGGACCCGGAACCTGACCCATTTATCAAACGGAACAAAAATTGGGATCAGAACCCGGACCCCGCTCTTGAATCGGAACCTAAGATATGTTCCAGACCCGGTTTTTTGCAGTTCTGAACTTCGGAGTAATTGGAGAGTCGGATACCCACTTGCAACCCTAGACGTGGAGGAGTTACCCAACTACGAGGGACATTTTTGGATTTTCTCCTTAGCCTATTTCGGTTAAAGTTCTTTTATCACTGATAGAGTTAAAATAGGAAAGATGGCTCCTTGTATCACCCATTTCGGCTAAAAAACTCTTTACCCGTCATTAAGGCTGTCAAAATGAGGAGATGATCAAAATTGAATAAAAACTCAGCTTCAAGAATGAATTGGAAACCGGTCTCTCTCATAAAATATAAAAACCCAAATGATATTGATTCTTTACCGTAGGATGTAACCACGAGTGGACACCGCCCTATTTGTTCACTTCTCACCCGCTATCTACTTCACATTTGGTACACTTACTTTACCAGTGAAGTAAAGTGAAGGGTTGATTCAAGAGAAAATAAAAGGAGAGCAGGTCAAATCAAAAGATAGTAAATTTCAAAAATGTAAAGTGGGAAATGTGACTTTACCGCCTCTTGTGAAGCTGCACTGCCACTTTTCCTCCTCTCAGAGAGGAGGAAAACTGGCAAATGCGACTTTGCCGCCCCTAATTACAGGGGTAAAGCTGCACCGCCAGTTTTCCTCCTCTCACAGAGGAGGAAATCTGGAAATGAGACTTTATCGCCCCTAGTAGCAGCGGTAAAGCTGCACTGCCAGTTTTCCTCCTCTCAGAGAGGAGGAAAACTGGAAATGCGGCTTTACCGCCCCTAATAGCAGCGGTAAAGCCGCACTTCCACTTTTCCTCCCCTCAGAGAGGAGGAAATGTGTCGAATGCGACTTTACCGCCCCTAATGGCAGCGGTATGCTGAAGCCCATACAAACCTTTCCCGTGTCCAAGTTATTATCACGTATCTCCTTTTCGACCTTATTTTTACACACGTTCGATGTCTATGGGGTCCATTTCTAATCGAATGTATTTCATGCAAGTGGAGCTCATCAATAAATATCCTATCGCATTTGTCAGTTAAGGCCCACACCAGATGGGAAAGCAGCGAAGATTGGCACAAGAATCTAGGATCTAAATCATTTGTCAGGAAATATTAAGGCCAAGGGACCGATTTTTTACTTGCGTTTTGGGCTATCTTTAGATTTTAAATCTATCTCTCTATCATTTAAGATATGTTTCATTCTCATTCCCACAAGATTGTTTCCGTGGGAAAACCGAATCCTTTGGTTTTGATTAGTGCGCCCACGTTCTGGTGATGTAAACCGTTGACGAGATGATGTCCTGAAAAATGTAGAGGGATAAAGCAGTCCTAACCATCTCTGGAAGATCTTTATAATAATGTTAGCAGAGTTAATGGCGCGCATGTAATTCCTTGAGTCATCAAGGATGACTTAATCTGAATACATAATCAATATAAATAATGACTGATAATATATTTGTCTCTTTTAGGAATATTTTCAAAAAATGTAATTTAATGTGTTTATATTTAGAGTTTTTTCTTTTAAACATCATTATAAGTATTCTATTAGTCTCCTTTGGGATTCAAGTACGAACACTGATACAAACTTAGTTACGTGAGTCACGCGGTTGTATTTCCATCTATGCCTAGAAAATAAAAAATTAACTTTCACTGTTGTATTAATAGCTTGATCAAATATAGGGATAAATATAAATATGATTATGTTAACCACAATTTTATAAAAAAAAATGTCAAGTCGATCGGACGGTCGGATTAATTTTGATTCTCGATATCATATACATTTTAAGGCATTTTTTTTGTAGGGCTCGGATTTCAGAAGTTTGGTTCCACTCGACACATCTTTCTCAATATATGCCCAAAGGTTTCGGCTAAAACTCTATGTTTCTCAAAGTAAGACAAGTTCAAATATATAAGAATTCGACAACCGGGTGTTGGCTCGGTTAGGACACTGTCAATCCCACCAAATGTAGGGAAACCCTGAGCTAAAAATAATAAAAAAACCCATATAAGAATGAAGAGGGTGTTTAGGATGCTATACACGCAACGCAATTAAACATTATTAGGTATTCAATTTCATTCATCATATCAAAAGGTCTTTCACGTATAAAATTACAAGAATTATAGAAATTTATTTTTAACTACTTATTTCATTTTTTTGAAGCGCAACAAATCTTCTCTTTCACCCTTTGTTGATGAGGAAAATGGTCTAGCAGAGTCTAGAAAATTTTAGATGCGCCCAAATAAAATTTCTCAGTCCGCCACCGTACCAAGGAGAGAGATGTGCATAGGGTTGCAAACGGGACGTGTCCGGATAGGAACCATAGTGGACCCGGACCCCCGTTTTGTAAATAACAGCTCCGGTTCTGACTCCGAACATGTTTTATTGGTTCTAGACCCGGTCCCGATAGGAAAACCCAGATCCGATTTCGGAACCGGGTCCACCAAGAGGACTGGATTTAGTTCCAAAATCGATTCGAATTTTCTTTTATTCCTCTTTTTTTATTAAAATAAGCAAATTATTCAACTTTTAACGGTGCATCACGTCTACTACATCAAGTATTATACCTAAAAATGACCCAAAAAAGCTGATTTTGAGGTACTATCTGCAATATTAAAGGCTCGTATGGGTCCCGAGTCCATGTGTCGGAACCTAAATGGACCCGGAACCTGACCCATTTATCAAACGGAACAAAAATTGGGATCAGAACCCGGACCCCGCTCTTGAATCGGAACCTAAGATATGTTCCAGACCCGGTTTTTTGCAGTTCTGAACTTCGGAGTAATTGGAGAGTCGGATACCCACTTGCAACCCTAGATGTGGAGGAGTTACCCAACTACGAGGGACATTTTTGGATTTTCTCCTTAGCCTATTTCGGTTAAAGTTCTTTTATCACTGATAGAGTTAAAATAGGAAAGATGGCTCCTTGTATCACCCATTTCGGCTAAAAAACTCTTTACCCGTCATTAAGGCTGTCAAAATGAGGAGATGATCAAAATTGAATAAAAACTCAGCTTCAAGAATGAATTGGAAACCGGTCTCTCTCATAAAATATAAAAACCCAAATGATATTGATTCTTTACCGTAGGATGTAACCACGAGTGGACACCGCCCTATTTGTTCACTTCTCACCCGCTATCTACTTCACATTTGGTACACTTACTTTACCAGTGAAGTAAAGTGAAGGGTTGATTCAAGAGAAAATAAAAGGAGAGCAGGTCAAATCAAAAGATAGTAAATTTCAAAAATGTAAAGTGGGAAATGTGACTTTACCGCCCCTTGTGAAGCTGCACTGCCACTTTTCCTCCTCTCAGAGAGGAGGAAAACTGGCAAATGCGACTTTGCCGCCCCTAATTACAGGGGTAAAGCTGCACCGCCAGTTTTCCTCCTCTCACAGAGGAGGAAATCTGGAAATGAGACTTTACCGCCCCTAGTAGCAGCGGTAAAGCTGCACTGCCAGTTTTCCTCCTCTCAGAGAGGAGGAAAACTGGAAATGCGACTTTACCGCCCCTAATAGCAGCGGTAAAGCCGCACTTCCACTTTTCCTCCCCTCAGAGAGGAGGAAATGTGTCGAATGCGACTTTACCGCCCCTAATGGCAGCGGTATGCTGAAGCCCATACAAACCTTTCCCGTGTCCAAGTTATTATCACGTATCTCCTTTTCGACCTTATTTTTACACACGTTCGATGTCTATGGGGTCCATTTCTAACCGAATGTATTTCATGCAAGTGGAGCTCATCAATAAATATCCTATCGCATTTGTCAGTTAAGGCCCACACCAGATGGGAAAGCAGCGAAGATTGGCACAAGAATCTAGGATCTAAATCATTTGTCAGGAAATATTAAGGCCAAGGGACCGATTTTTTACTTGCGTTTTGGGCTATCTTTAGATTTTAAATCTATCTCTCTATCATTTAAGATATGTTTCATTCTCATTCCCACAAGATTGTTTCCGTGTGAAAACCGAATCCTTTGGTTTGATTAGTGCGCCCACGTTCTGGTGATGTAAACCGTTGACGAGATGATGTCCTGAAAAATGTAGAGGGATAAAGCAGTCCTAACCATCTCTGGAAGATCTTTATAATAATGTTAGCAGAGTTAATGGCGCGCATGTAATTCCTTGAGTCATCAAGGATGACTTAATCTGAATACATAATCAATATAAATAATGACTGATAATATATTTGTCTCTTTTAGGAATATTTTCAAAAAATGTAATTTAATGTGTTTATATTTAGAGTTTTTTCTTTTAAACATCATTATAAGTATTCTATTAGTCTCCTTTGGGATTCAAGTACGAACACTGATACAAACTTACTTACGTGAGTCACGCGGTTGTATTTCCATCTATGCCAAGAAAATAAAAAATTAACTTTCACTGTTGTATTAATAGCTTGATCAAATATAGGGATAAATATAAATATGATTATGTTAACCACAATTTTATAAAAAAAAATGTCAAGTCGATCGGACGGTCGGATTAATTTTGATTCTCGATATCATATACATTTTAAGGCATTTTTTTTGTAGGGCTCGGATTTCAGAAGTTTGGTTCCACTCGACACATCTTTCTCAATATATGCCCAAAGGTTTCGGCTAAAACTCTATGTTTCTCAAAGTAAGACAAGTTGAAATATATAAGAATTCGACAACCGGGTGTTGGCTCGGTTAGGACACTGTCAATCCCACCAAATGTAGGGAAACCCTGAGCTAAAAATAATAAAAAAACCCATATAAGAATGAAGAGGGTGTTTAGGATGCTATACACGCAACGCAATTAAACATTATTAGGTATTCAATTTCATTCATCATATCAAAAGGTCTTTCACGTATAAAATTACAAGAATTATAGAAATTTATTTTTAACTACTTATTTCATTTTTTTGAAGCGCAACAAATCTTCTCTTTCACCCTTTGTTGATGAGGAAAATGGTCTAGCAGAGTCTAGAAAATTTTAGATGCGCCCAAATAAAATTTCTCAGTCCGCCACCGTACCAAGGAGAGAGAGATATGCATAGGGTTGCAAACGGGACGTCTCCGGATAGGAACCATAGTGGACCCGGACCCCCGTTTTGTAAATAACAGCTCCGGTTCTGACTCCGAACATGTTTTATTGGTTCTAGACCCGGTCCCGATCGGAAAACCCAGATCCGATTTCGGAATCGGGTCCACCAAGAGGACTGGATTTAGTTCCAAAATCGATTCGAATTTTCTTTTATTCCTTTTTTTTTTTATTAAAATAAGCAAATTATTCAACTTTTAACGGTGCATCACGTCTACTACATCAAGTATTATACCTAAAAATGACCCAAAAAGCTGATTTTGAGGTACTATCTGCAATATTAAAGGCTCGTATGGGTCCCGAGTCCATGTGTCGGAACCTAAATGGACCCGGAACCTGACCCATTTATCAAACGGAACAAAAATTGGGATCAGAACCCGGACCCCGCTCTTGAATCGGAACCTAAGATATGTTCCAGACCCGGTTTTTTGCAGTTCTGAACTTCGGAGTAATTGGAGAGTCGGATACCCACTTGCAACCCTAGATGTGGAGGAGTTACCCAACTACGAGGGACATTTTTGGATTTTCTCCTTAGCCTATTTCGGTTAAAGTTCTTTTATCACTGATAGAGTTAAAATAGGAAAGATGGCTCCTTGTATCACCCATTTCGGCTAAAAAACTCTTTACCCGTCATTAAGGCTGTCAAAATGAGGAGATGATCAAAATTGAATAAAAACTCAGCTTCAAGAATGAATTGGAAACCGGTCTCTCTCATAAAATATAAAAACCCAAATGATATTGATTCTTTACCGTAGGATGTAACCACGAGTGGACACCGCCCTATTTGTTCACTTCTCACCCGCTATCTACTTCACATTTGGTACACTTACTTTACCAGTGAAGTAAAGTGAAGGGTTGATTCAAGAGAAAATAAAAGGAGAGCAGGTCAAATCAAAAGATAGTAAATTTCAAAAATGTAAAGTGGGAAATGTGACTTTACCGCCCCTTGTGAAGCTGCACTGCCACTTTTCCTCCTCTCAGAGAGGAGGAAAACTGGCAAATGCGACTTTGCCGCCCCTAATTACAGGGGTAAAGCTGCACCGCCAGTTTTCCTCCTCTCACAGAGGAGGAAATCTGGAAATGAGACTTTACCGCCCCTAGTAGCAGCGGTAAAGCTGCACTGCCAGTTTTCCTCCTCTCAGAGAGGAGGAAAACTGGAAATCCGACTTTACCGCCCCTAATAGCAGCGGTAAAGCCGCACTTCCACTTTTCCTCCCCTCAGAGAGGAGGAAATGTGTCGAATGCGACTTTACCGCCCCTAATGGCAGCGGTATGCTGAAGCCCATACAAACCTTTCCCGTGTCCAAGTTATTATCACGTATCTCCTTTTCGACCTTATTTTTACACACGTTCGATGTCTATGGGGTCCATTTCTAATCGAATGTATTTCATGCAAGAGGAGCTCATCAATAAATATCCTATCGCATTTGTCAGTTAAGGCCCACACCAGATGGGAAAGCAGCGAAGATTGGCACAAGAATCTAGGATCTAAATCATTTGTCAGGAAATATTAAGGCCAAGGGACCGATTTTTTACTTGCGTTTTGGGCTATCTTTAGATTTTAAATCTATCTCTCTATCATTTAAGATATGTTTCATTCTCATTCCCACAAGATTGTTTCCGTGGGAAAACCGAATCCTTTGGTTTTGATTAGTGCGCCCACGTTCTGGTGATGTAAACCGTTGACGAGATGATGTCCTGAAAAATGTAGAGGGATAAAGCAGTCCTAACCATCTCTGGAAGATCTTTATAATAATGTTAGCAGAGTTAATGGCGCGCATGTAATTCCTTGAGTCATCAAGGATGACTTAATCTGAATACATAATCAATATAAATAATGACTGATAATATATTTGTCTCTTTTAGGAATATTTTCAAAAAATGTAATTTAATGTGTTTATATTTAGAGTTTTTTCTTTTAAACATCATTATAAGTATTCTATTAGTCTCCTTTGGGATTCAAGTACGAACACTGATACAAACTTACTTACGTGAGTCACGCGGTTGTATTTCCATCTATGCCAAGAAAATAAAAAATTAACTTTCACTGTTGTATTAATAGCTTGATCAAATATAGGGATAAATATAAATATGATTATGTTAACCACAATTTTATAAAAAAAAATGTCAAGTCGATCGGACGGTCGGATTAATTTTGATTCTCGATATCATATACATTTTAAGGCATTTTTTTTGTAGGGCTCGGATTTCAGAAGTTTGGTTCCACTCGACACATCTTTCTCAATATATGCCCAAAGGTTTCGGCTAAAACTCTATGTTTCTCAAAGTAAGACAAGTTGAAATATATAAGAATTCGACAACCGGGTGTTGGCTCGGTTAGGACACTGTCAATCCCACCAAATGTAGGGAAACCCTGAGCTAAAAATAATAAAAAAACCCATATAAGAATGAAGAGGGTGTTTAGGATGCTATACACGCAACGCAATTAAACATTATTAGGTATTCAATTTCATTCATCATATCAAAAGGTCTTTCACGTATAAAATTACAAGAATTATAGAAATTTATTTTTAACTACTTATTTCATTTTTTTGAAGCGCAACAAATCTTCTCTTTCACCCTTTGTTGATGAGGAAAATGGTCTAGCAGAGTCTAGAAAATTTTAGATGCGCCCAAATAAAATTTCTCAGTCCGCCACCGTACCAAGGAGAGAGATGTGCATAGGGTTGCAAACGGGACGTGTCCGGATAGGAACCATAGTGGACCCGGACCCCCGTTTTGTAAATAACAGCTCCGGTTCTGACTCCGAACATGTTTTATTGGTTCTAGACCCGGTCCCGATAGGAAAACCCAGATCCGATTTCGGAACCGGGTCCACCAAGAGGACTGGATTTAGTTCCAAAATCGATTCGAATTTTCTTTTATTCCTCTTTTTTTATTAAAATAAGCAAATTATTCAACTTTTAACGGTGCATCACGTCTACTACATCAAGTATTATACCTAAAAATGACCCAAAAAAGCTGATTTTGAGGTACTATCTGCAATATTAAAGGCTCGTATGGGTCCCGAGTCCATGTGTCGGAACCTAAATGGACCCGGAACCTGACCCATTTATCAAACGGAACAAAAATTGGGATCAGAACCCGGACCCCGCTCTTGAATCGGAACCTAAGATATGTTCCAGACCCGGTTTTTTGCAGTTCTGAACTTCGGAGTAATTGGAGAGTCGGATACCCACTTGCAACCCTAGATGTGGAGGAGTTACCCAACTACGAGGGACATTTTTGGATTTTCTCCTTAGCCTATTTAGGTTAAAGTTCTTTTATCACTGATAGAGTTAAAATAGGAAAGATGGCTCCTTGTATCACCCATTTCGGCTAAAAAACTCTTTACCCGTCATTAAGGCTGTCAAAATGAGGAGATGATCAAAATTGAATAAAAACTCAGCTTCAAGAATGAATTGGAAACCGGTCTCTCTCATAAAATATAAAAACCCAAATGATATTGATTCTTTACCGTAGGATGTAACCACGAGTGGACACCGCCCTATTTGTTCACTTCTCACCCGCTATCTACTTCACATTTGGTACACTTACTTTACCAGTGAAGTAAAGTGAAGGGTTGATTCAAGAGAAAATAAAAGGAGAGCAGGTCAAATCAAAAGATAGTAAATTTCAAAAATGTAAAGTGGGAAATGTGACTTTACCGCCCCTTGTGAAGCTGCACTGCCACTTTTCCTCCTCTCAGAGAGGAGGAAAACTGGCAAATGCGACTTTGCCGCCCCTAATTACAGGGGTAAAGCTGCACCGCCAGTTTTCCTCCTCTCACAGAGGAGGAAATCTGGAAATGAGACTTTACCGCCCCTAGTAGCAGCGGTAAAGCTGCACTGCCAGTTTTCCTCCTCTCAGAGAGGAGGAAAACTGGAAATCCGACTTTACCGCCCCTAATAGCAGCGGTAAAGCCGCACTTCCACTTTTCCTCCCCTCAGAGAGGAGGAAATGTGTCGAATGCGACTTTACCGCCCCTAATGGCAGCGGTATGCTGAAGCCCATACAAACCTTTCTCGTGTCCAAGTCATTATCACGTATCTCCTTTTCGACCTTATTTTTACACACGTTCGATGTCTATGGGGTCCATTTCTAATCGAATGTATTTCATGCAAGTGGAGCTCATCAATAAATATCCTATCGCATTTGTCAGTTAAGGCCCACACCAGATGGGAAAGCAGCGAAGATTGGCACAAGAATCTAGGATCTAAATCATTTGTCAGGAAATATTAAGGCCAAGGGACCGATTTTTTACTTGCGTTTTGGGCTATCTTTAGATTTTAAATCTATCTCTCTATCATTTAAGATATGTTTCATTCTCATTCCCACAAGATTGTTTCCGTGGGAAAACCGAATCCTTTGGTTTTGATTAGTGCGCCCACGTTCTGGTGATGTAAACCGTTGACGAGATGATGTCCTGAAAAATGTAGAGGGATAAAGCAGTCCTAACCATCTCTGGAAGATCTTTATAATAATGTTAGCAGAGTTAATGGCGCGCATGTAATTCCTTGAGTCATCAAGGATGACTTAATCTGAATACATAATCAATATAAATAATGACTGATAATATATTTGTCTCTTTTAGGAATATTTTCAAAAAATGTAATTTAATGTGTTTATATTTAGAGTTTTTTCTTTTAAACATCATTATAAGTATTCTATTAGTCTCCTTTGGGATTCAAGTACGAACACTGATACAAACTTACTTACGTGAGTCACGCGGTTGTATTTCCATCTATGCCTAGAAAATAAAAAATTAACTTTCACTGTTGTATTAATAGCTTGATCAAATATAGGGATAAATATAAATATGATTATGTTAACCACAATTTTATAAAAAAAAATGTCAAGTCGATCGGACGGTCGGATTAATTTTGATTCTCGATATCATATACATTTTAAGGCATTTTTTTTGTAGGGCTCGGATTTCAGAAGTTTGGTTCCACTCGACACATCTTTCTCAATATATGCCCAAAGGTTTCGGCTAAAACTCTATGTTTCTCAAAGTAAGACAAGTTGAAATATATAAGAATTCGACAACCGGGTGTTGGCTCGGTTAGGACACTGTCAATCCCACCAAATGTAGGGAAACCCTGAGCTAAAAATAATAAAAAAACCCATATAAGAATGAAGAGGGTGTTTAGGATGCTATACACGCAATGCAATTAAACATTATTTGGTATTCAATTTCATTCATCATATCAAAAGGTCTTTCACGTATAAAATTACAAGAATTATAGAAATTTATTTTTAACTACTTATTTCATTTTTTTGAAGCGCAACAAATCTTCTCTTTCACCCTTTGTTGATGAGGAAAATGGTCTAGCAGAGTCTAGAAAATTTTAGATGCGCCCAAATAAAATTTCTCAGTCCGCCACCGTACCAAGGAGAGAGATGTGCATAGGGTTGCAAACGGGACGTGTCCGGATAGGAACCATAGTGGACCCGGACCCCCGTTTTGTAAATAACAGCTCCGGTTCTGACTCCGAACATGTTTTATTGGTTCTAGACCCGGTCCCGATAGGAAAACCCAGATCCGATTTCGGAACCGGGTCCACCAAGAGGACTGGATTTAGTTCCAAAATCGATTCGAATTTTCTTTTATTCCTCTTTTTTTATTAAAATAAGCAAATTATTCAACTTTTAACGGTGCATCACGTCTACTACATCAAGTATTATACCTAAAAATGACCCAAAAAAGCTGATTTTGAGGTACTATCTGCAATATTAAAGGCTCGTATGGGTCCCGAGTCCATGTGTCGGAACCTAAATGGACCCGGAACCTGACCCATTTATCAAACGGAACAAAAATTGGGATCAGAACCCGGACCCCGCTCTTGAATCGGAACCTAAGATATGTTCCAGACCCGGTTTTTTGCAGTTCTGAACTTCGGAGTAATTGGAGAGTCGGATACCCACTTGCAACCCTAGATGTGGAGGAGTTACCCAACTACGAGGGACATTTTTGGATTTTCTCCTTAGCCTATTTCGGTTAAAGTTCTTTTATCACTGATAGAGTTAAAATAGGAAAGATGGCTCCTTGTATCACCCATTTCGGCTAAAAAACTCTTTACCCGTCATTAAGGCTGTCAAAATGAGGAGATGATCAAAATTGAATAAAAACTCAGCTTCAAGAATGAATTGGAAACCGGTCTCTCTCATAAAATATAAAAACCCAAATGATATTGATTCTTTACCGTAGGATGTAACCACGAGTGGACACCGCCCTATTTGTTCACTTCTCACCCGCTATCTACTTCACATTTGGTACACTTACTTTACCAGTGAAGTAAAGTGAAGGGTTGATTCAAGAGAGAATAAAAGGAGAGCAGGTCAAATCAAAAGATAGTAAATTTGAAAAATGTAAAGTGGGAAATGTGACTTTACCGCCCCTTGTGAAGCTGCACTGCCACTTTTCCTCCTCTCAGAGAGGAGGAAAACTGGCAAATGCGACTTTGCCGCCCCTAATTACAGGGGTAAAGCTGCACCGCCAGTTTTCCTCCTCTCACAGAGGAGGAAATCTGGAAATGAGACTTTACCGCCCCTAGTAGCAGCGGTAAAGCTGTACTGCCAGTTTTCCTCCTCTCAGAGAGGAGGAAAACTGGAAATGCGACTTTACCGCCGCTAATAGCAGCGGTAAAGCCGCACTTCCACTTTTCCTCCCCTCAGAGAGGAGGAAATGTGTCGAATGCGACTTTACCGCCCCTAATGGCAGCGGTATGCTGAAGCCCATACAAACCTTTCCCGTGTCCAAGTTATTATCACGTATCTCCTTTTCGACCTTATTTTTACACACGTTCGATGTCTATGGGGTCCATTTCTAATCGAATGTATTTCATGCAAGTGGAGCTCATCAATAAATATCCTATCGCATTTGTCAGTTAAGGCCCACACCAGATGGGAAAGCAGCGAAGATTGGCACAAGAATCTAGGATCTAAATCATTTGTCAGGAAATATTAAGGCCAAGGGACCGATTTTTTACTTGCGTTTTGGGCTATCTTTAGATTTTAAATCTATCTCTCTATCATTTAAGATATGTTTCATTCTCATTCCCACAAGATTGTTTCCGTGGGAAAACCGAATCCTTTGGTTTTGATTAGGGCGCCCACGTTCTGGTGATGTAAACCGTTGACGAGATGATGTCCTGAAAAATGTAGAGGGATAAAGCAGTCCTAACCATCTCTGGAAGATCTTTATAATAATGTTAGCAGAGTTAATGGCGCGCATGTAATTCCTTGAATCATCAAGGATGACTTAATCTGAATACATAATCAATATAAATAATGACTGATAATATATTTGTCTCTTTTAGGAATATTTTCAAAAAATGTAATTTAATGTGTTTATATTTAGAGTTTTTTCTTTTAAACATCATTATAAGTATTCTATTAGTCTCCTTTGGGATTCAAGTACGAACACTGATACAAACTTACTTACGTGAGTCACGCGGTTGTATTTCCATCTATGCCTAGAAAATAAAAAATTAACTTTCACTGTTGTATTAATAGCTTGATCAAATATAGGGATAAATATAAATATGATTATGTTAACCACAATTTTATAAAAAAAAATGTCAAGTCGATCGGACGGTCGGATTAATTTTGATTCTCGATATCATATACATTTTAAGGCATTTTTTTTGTAGGGCTCGGATTTCAGAAGTTTGGTTCCACTCGACACATCTTTCTCAATATATGCCCAAAGGTTTCGGCTAAAACTCTATGTTTCTCAAAGTAAGACAAGTTGAAATATATAAGAATTCGACAACCGGGTGTTGGCTCGGTTAGGACACTGTCAATCCCACCAAATGTAGGGAAACCCTGAGCTAAAAATAATAAAAAAACCCATATAAGAATGAAGAGGGTGTTTAGGATGCTATACACGCAACGCAATTAAACATTATTAGGTATTCAATTTCATTCATCATATCAAAAGGTCTTTCACGTATAAAATTACAAGAATTATAGAAATTTATTTTTAACTACTTATTTCATTTTTTTGAAGCGCAACAAATCTTCTCTTTCACCCTTTGTTGATGAGGAAAATGGTCTAGCAGAGTCTAGAAAATTTTAGATGCGCCCAAATAAAATTTCTCAGTCCGCCACCGTACCAAGGAGAGAGAGATATGCATAGGGTTGCAAACGGGACGTCTCCGGATAGGAACCATAGTGGAGCCGGACCCCCGTTTTGTAAATAACAGCTCCGGTTCTGACTCCGAACATGTTTTATTGGTTCTAGACCCGGTCCCGATAGGAAAACCCAGATCCGATTTCGGAACCGGGTCCACCAAGAGGACTGGATTTAGTTCCAAAATCGATTCGAATTTTCTTTTATTCCTCTTTTTTTATTAAAATAAGCAAATTATTCAACTTTTAACGGTGCATCACGTCTACTACATCAAGTATTATACCTAAAAATGACCCAAAAAAGCTGATTTTGAGGTACTATCTGCAATATTAAAGGCTCGTATGGGTCTCGAGTCCATGTGTCGGAACCTAAATGGACCCGGAACCTGACCCATTTATCAAACGGAACAAAAATTGGGATCAGAACCCGGACCCCGCTCTTGAATCGGAACCTAAGATATGTTCCAGACCCGGTTTTTTGCAGTTCTGAACTTCGGAGTAATTGGAGAGTCGGATACCCACTTGCAACCCTAGATGTGGAGGAGTTACCCAACTACGAGGGACATTTTTGGATTTTCTCCTTAGCCTATTTCGGTTAAAGTTCTTTTATCACTGATAGAGTTAAAATAGGAAAGATGGCTCCTTGTATCACCCATTTCGGCTAAAAAGCTCTTTACCCGTCATTAAGGCTGTCAAAATGAGGAGATGATCAAAATTGAATAAAAACTCAGCTTCAAGAATGAATTGGAAACCGGTCTCTGTCATAAAATATAAAAACCCAAATGATATTGATTCTTTACCGTAGGATGTAACCACGAGTGGACACCGCCCTATTTGTTCACTTCTCACCCGCTATCTACTTCACATTTGGTACACTTACTTTACCAGTGAAGTAAAGTGAAGGGTTGATTCAAGAGAAAATAAAAGGAGAGCAGGTCAAATCAAAAGATAGTAAATTTCAAAAATGTAAAGTGGGAAATGTGACTTTACCGCCCCTTGTGAAGCTGCACTGCCACTTTTCCTCCTCTCAGAGAGGAGGAAAACTGGCAAATGCGACTTTGTCGCCCCTAATTACAGGGGTAAAGCTGCACCGCCAGTTTTCCTCCTCTCACAGAGGAGGAAATCTGGAAATGAGACTTTACCGCCCCTAGTAGCAGCGGTAAAGCTGCACTGCCAGTTTTCCTCCTCTCAGAGAGGAGGAAAACTGGAAATGCGACTTTACCGCCCCTAATAGCAGCGGTAAAGCCGCACTTCCACTTTTCCTCCCCTCAGAGAGGAGGAAATGTGTCGAATGCGACTTTACCGCCCCTAATGGCAGCGGTATGCTGAAGCCCATACAAACCTTTCCCGTGTCCAAGTTATTATCACGTATCTCCTTTTCGACCTTATTTTTACACACGTTCGATGTCTATGGGGTCCATTTCTAATCGAATGTATTTCATGCAAGTGGAGCTCATCAATAAATATCCTATCGCATTTGTCAGTTAAGGCCCACACCAGATGGGAAAGCAGCGAAGATTGGCACAAGAATCTAGGATCTAAATCATTTGTCAGGAAATATTAAGGCCAAGGGACCGATTTTTTACTTGCGTTTTGGGCTATCTTTAGATTTTAAATCTATCTCTCTATCATTTAAGATATGTTTCATTCTCATTCCCACAAGATTGTTTCCGTGGGAAAACCGAATCCTTTGGTTTGATTAGTGCGCCCACGTTCTGGTGATGTAAACCGTTGACGAGATGATGTCCTGAAAAATGTAGAGGGATAAAGCAGTCCTAACCATCTCTGGAAGATCTTTATAATAATGTTAGCAGAGTTAATGGCGCGCATGTAATTCCTTGAGTCATCAAGGATGACTTAATCTGAATACATAATCAATATAAATAATGACTGATAATATATTTGTCTCTTTTAGGAATATTTTCAAAAAATGTAATTTAATGTGTTTATATTTAGAGTTTTTTCTTTTAAACATCATTATAAGTATTCTATTAGTCTCCTTTGGGATTCAAGTACGAACACTGATACAAACTTACTTACGTGAGTCACGCGGTTGTATTTCCATCTATGCCTAGAAAATAAAAAATTAACTTTCACTGTTGTATTAATAGCTTGATCAAATATAGGGATAAATATAAATATGATTATGTTAACCACAATTTTATAAAAAAAAATGTCAAGTCGATCGGACGGTCGGATTAATTTTGATTCTCGATATCATATACATTTTAAGGCATTTTTTTTGTAGGGCTCGGATTTCAGAAGTTTGGTTCCACTCGACACATCTTTCTCAATATATGCCCAAAGGTTTCGGCTAAAACTCTATATTTCTCAAAGTAAGACAAGTTGAAATATATAAGAATTCGACAACCGGGTGTTGGCTCGGTTAGGACACTGTCAATCCCACCAAATGTAGGGAAACCCTGAGCTAAAAATAATAAAAAAACCCATATAAGAATGAAGAGGGTGTTTAGGATGCTATACACGCAACGCAATTAAACATTATTTGGTATTCAATTTCATTCATCATATCAAAAGGTCTTTCACGTATAAAATTACAAGAATTATAGAAATTTATTTTTAACTACTTATTTCATTTTTTTGAAGCGCAACAAATCTTCTCTTTCACCCTTTGTTGATGAGGAAAATGGTCTAGCAGAGTCTAGAAAATTTTAGATGCGCCCAAATAAAATTTCTCAGTCCGCCACCGTACCAAGGAGAGAGATGTGCATAGGGTTGCAAACGGGACGTGTCCGGATAGGAACCATAGTGGACCCGGACCCCCGTTTTGTAAATAACAGCTCCGGTTCTGACTCCGAACATGTTTTATTGGTTCTAGACCCGGTCCCAATAGGAAAACCCAGATCCGATTTCGGAACCGGGTCCACCAAGAGGACTGGATTTAGTTCCAAAATCGATTCGAATTTTCTTTTATTCCTTTTTTTTTTATTAAAATAAGCAAATTATTCAACTTTTAACGGTGCATCACGTCTACTACATCAAGTATTATACCTAAAAATGACCCAAAAAGCTGATTTTGAGGTACTATCTGCAATATTAAAGGCTCGTATTGGTCCCGAGTCCATGTGTCGGAACCTAAATGGACCCGGAACCTGACCCATTTATCAAACGGAACAAAAATTGGGATCAGAACCCGGACCCCGCTCTTGAATCGGAACCTAAGATATGTTCCAGACCCGGTTTTTTGCAGTTCTGAACTTCGGAGTAATTGGAGAGTCGGATACCCACTTGCAACCCTAGATGTGGAGGAGTTACCCAACTACGAGGGACATTTTTGGATTTTCTCCTTAGCCTATTTCGGTTAAAGTTCTTTTATCACTGATAGAGTTAAAATAGGAAAGATGGCTCCTTGTATCACCCATTTCGGCTAAAAAACTCTTTACCCGTCATTAAGGCTGTCAAAATGAGGAGATGATCAAAATTGAATAAAAACTCAGCTTCAAGAATGAATTGGAAACCGGTCTCTCTCATAAAATATAAAAACCCAAATGATATTGATTCTTTACCGTAGGATGTAACCACGAGTGGACACCGCCCTATTTGTTCACTTCTCACCCGCTATCTACTTCACATTTGGTGCACTTACTTTACCAGTGAAGTAAAGTGAAGGGTTGATTCAAGAGAAAATAAAAGGAGAGCAGGTCAAATCAAAAGATGGTAAATTTCAAAAATGTAAAGTGGGAAATGTGACTTTACCGCCCCTTGTGAAGCTGCACTGCCACTTTTCCTCCTCTCAGAGAGGAGGAAAACTGGCAAATGCGACTTTGCCGCCCCTAATTACAGGGGTAAAGCTGCACCGCCAGTTTTCCTCCTCTCACAGAGGAGGAAATCTGGAAATGAGACTTTACCGCCCCTAGTAGCAGCGGTAAAGCTGCACTGCCAGTTTTCCTCCTCTCAGAGAGGAGGAAAACTGGAAATGCGACTTTACCGCCCCTAATAGCAGCGGTAAAGCCGCACTTCCACTTTTCCTCCCCTCAGAGAGGAGGAAATGTGTCGAATGCGACTTTACCGCCCCTAATGGCAGCGGTATGCTGAAGCCCATACAAACCTTTCCCGTGTCCAAGTTATTATCACGTATCTCCTTTTCGACCTTATTTTTACACACGTTCGATGTCTATGGGGTCCATTTCTAATCGAATGTATTTCATGCAAGAGGAGCTCATCAATAAATATCCTATCGCATTTGTCAGTTAAGGCCCACACCAGATGGGAAAGCATCGAAGATTGGCACAAGAATCTAGGATCTAAATCATTTGTCAGGAAATATTAAGGCCAAGGGACCGATTTTTTACTTGCGTTTTGGGCTATCTTTAGATTTTAAATCTATCTCTCTATCATTTAAGATATGTTTCATTCTCATTCCCACAAGATTGTTTCCGTGGGAAAACCGAATCCTTTGGTTTTGATTAGTGCGCCCACGTTCTGGTGATGTAAACCGTTGACGAGATGATGTCCTGAAAAATGTAGAGGGATAAAGCAGTCCTAACCATCTCTGGAAGATCTTTATAATAATGTTAGCAGAGTTAATGGCGCGCATGTAATTCCTTGAGTCATCAAGGATGACTTAATCTGAATACATAATCAATATAAATAATGACTGATAATATATTTGTCTCTTTTAGGAATATTTTCAAAAAATGTAATTTAATGTGTTTATATTTAGAGTTTTTTCTTTTAAACATCATTATAAGTATTCTATTAGTCTCCTTTGGGATTCAAGTACGAACACTGATACAAACTTACTTACGTGAGTCACGCGGTTGTATTTCCATCTATGCCTAGAAAATAAAAAATTAACTTTCACTGTTGTATTAATAGCTTGATCAAATATAGGGATAAATATAAATATGATTATGTTAACCACAATTTTATAAAAAAAAATGTCAAGTCGATCGGACGGTCGGATTAATTTTGATTCTCGATATCATATACATTTTAAGGCATTTTTTTTGTAGGGCTCGGATTTCAGAAGTTTGGTTCCACTCGACACATCTTTCTCAATATATGCCCAAAGGTTTCGGCTAAAACTCTATGTTTCTCAAAGTAAGACAAGTTGAAATATATAAGAATTCGACAACCGGGTGTTGGCTCGGTTAGGACACTGTCAATCCCACCAAATGTAGGGAAACCCTGAGCTAAAAATAATAAAAAAACCCATATAAGAATGAAGAGGGTGTTTAGGATGCTATACACGCAACGCAATTAAACATTATTTGGTATTCAATTTCATTCATCATATCAAAAGGTCTTTCACGTATAAAATTACAAGAATTATAGAAATTTATTTTTAACTACTTATTTCATTTTTTTGAAGCGCAACAAATCTTCTCTTTCACCCTTTGTTGATGAGGAAAATGGTCTAGCAGAGTCTAGAAAATTTTAGATGCGCCCAAATAAAATTTCTCAGTCCGCCACCGTACCAAGGAGAGAGATGTGCATAGGGTTGCAAACGGGACGTGTCCGGATAGGAACCATAGTGGACCCGGACCCCCGTTTTGTAAATAACAGCTCCGGTTCTGACTCCGAACATGTTTTATTGGTTCTAGACCCGGTCCCGATAGGAAAACCCAGATCCGATTTCGGAACCGGGTCCACCAAGAGGACTGGATTTAGTTCCAAAATCGATTCGAATTTTCTTTTATTCCTTTTTTTTTTATTAAAATAAGCAAATTATTCAACTTTTAACGGTGCATCACGTCTACTACATCAAGTATTATACCTAAAAATGACCCAAAAAGGTGATTTTGAGGTACTATCTGCAATATTAAAGGCTCGTATTGGTCCCGAGTCCATGTGTCGGAACCTAAATGGACCCGGAACCTGACCCATTTATCAAACGGAACAAAAATTGGGATCAGAACCCGGACCCCGCTCTTGAATCGGAACCTAAGATATGTTCCAGACCCGGTTTTTTGCAGTTCTGAACTTCGGAGTAATTGGAGAGTCGGCTACCCACTTGCAACCCTAGATGTGGAGGAGTTACCCAACTACGAGGGACATTTTTGGATTTTCTCCTTAGCCTATTTCGGTTAAAGTTCTTTTATCACTGATAGAGTTAAAATAGGAAAGATGGCTCCTTGTATCACCCATTTCGGCTAAAAAACTCTTTACCCGTCATTAAGGCTGTCAAAATGAGGAGATGATCAAAATTGAATAAAAACTCAGCTTCAAGAATGAATTGGAAACCGGTCTCTCTCATAAAATATAAAAACCCAAATGATATTGATTCTTTACCGTAGGATGTAACCACGAGTGGACACCGCCCTATTTGTTCACTTCTCACCCGCTATCTACTTCACATTTGGTACACTTACTTTACCAGTGAAGTAAAGTGAAGGGTTGATTCAAGAGAAAATAAAAGGAGAGCAGGTCAAATCAAAAGATGGTAAATTTCAAAAATGTAAAGTGGGAAATGTGACTTTACCGCCCCTTGTGAAGCTGCACTGCCACTTTTCCTCCTCTCAGAGAGGAGGAAAACTGGCAAATGCGACTTTGCCGCCCCTAATTACAGGGGTAAAGCTGCACCGCCAGTTTTCCTCCTCTCACAGAGGAGGAAATCTGGAAATGAGACTTTACCGCCCCTAGTAGCAGCGGTAAAGCTGCACTGCCAGTTTTCCTCCTCTCAGAGAGGAGGAAAACTGGAAATGCGACTTTACCGCCCCTAATAGCAGCGGTAAAGCCGCACTTCCACTTTTCCTCCCCTCAGAGAGGAGGAAATGTGTCGAATGCGACTTTACCGCCCCTAATGGCAGCGGTATGCTGAAGCCCATACAAACCTTTCCCGTGTCCAAGTTATTATCACGTATCTCCTTTTCGACCTTATTTTTACACACGTTCGATGTCTATGGGGTCCATTTCTAATCGAATGTATTTCATGCAAGAGGAGCTCATCAATAAATATCCTATCGCATTTGTCAGTTAAGGCCCACACCAGATGGGAAAGCAGCGAAGATTGGCACAAGAATCTAGGATCTAAATCATTTGTCAGGAAATATTAAGGCCAAGGGACCGATTTTTTACTTGCGTTTTGGGCTATCTTTAGATTTTAAATCTATCTCTCTATCATTTAAGATATGTTTCATTCTCATTCCCACAAGATTGTTTCCGTGGGAAAACCGAATCCTTTGGTTTTGATTAGTGCGCCCACGTTCTGGTGATGTAAACCGTTGACGAGATGATGTCCTGAAAAATGTAGAGGGATAAAGCAGTCCTAACCATCTCTGGAAGATCTTTATAATAATGTTAGCAGAGTTAATGGCGCGCATGTAATTCCTTGAGTCATCAAGGATGACTTAATCTGAATACATAATCAATATAAATAATGACTGATAATATATTTGTCTCTTTTAGGAATATTTTCAAAAAATGTAATTTAATGTGTTTATATTTAGAGTTTTTTCTTTTAAACATCATTATAAGTATTCTATTAGTCTCCTTTGGGATTCAAGTACGAACACTGATACAAACTTACTTACGTGAGTCACGCGGTTGTATTTCCATCTATGCCTAGAAAATAAAAAATTAACTTTCACTGTTGTATTAATAGCTTGATCAAATATAGGGATAAATATAAATATGATTATGTTAACCACAATTTTATAAAAAAAAATGTCAAGTCGATCGGACGGTCGGATTAATTTTGATTCTCGATATCATATACATTTTAAGGCATTTTTTTTGTAGGGCTCGGATTTCAGAAGTTTGGTTCCACTCGACACATCTTTCTCAATATATGCCCAAAGGTTTCGGCTAAAACTCTATGTTTCTCAAAGTAAGACAAGTTCAAATATATAAGAATTCGACAACCGGGTGTTGGCTCGGTTAGGACACTGTCAATCCCACCAAATGTAGGGAAACCCTGAGCTAAAAATAATAAAAAAACCCATATAAGAATGAAGAGGGTGTTTAGGATGCTATACACGCAACGCAATTAAACATTATTAGGTATTCAATTTCATTCATCATATCAAAAGGTCTTTCACGTATAAAATTACAAGAATTATAGAAATTTATTTTTAACTACTTATTTCATTTTTTTGAAGCGCAACAAATCTTCTCTTTCACCCTTTGTTGATGAGGAAAATGGTCTAGCAGAGTCTAGAAAATTTTAGATGCGCCCAAATAAAATTTCTCAGTCCGCCACCGTACCAAGGAGAGAGATGTGCATAGGGTTGCAAACGGGACGTGTCCGGATAGGAACCATAGTGGACCCGGACCCCCGTTTTGTAAATAACAGCTCCGGTTCTGACTCCGAACATGTTTTATTGGTTCTAGACCCGGTCCCGATAGGAAAACCCAGATCCGATTTCGGAACCGGGTCCACCAAGAGGACTGGATTTAGTTCCAAAATCGATTCGAATTTTCTTTTATTCCTCTTTTTTTATTAAAATAAGCAAATTATTCAACTTTTAACGGTGCATCACGTCTACTACATCAAGTATTATACCTAAAAATGACCCAAAAAAGCTGCTTTTGAGGTACTATCTGCAATATTAAAGGCTCGTATGGGTCCCGAGTCCATGTGTCGGAACCTAAATGGACCCGGAACCTGACCCATTTATCAAACGGAACAAAAATTGGGATGAGAACCCGGACCCCGCTCTTGAATCGGAACCTATGATATGTTCCAGACCCGGTTTTTTGCAGTTCTGAACTTCGGAGTAATTGGAGAGTCGGATACCCACTTGCAACCCTAGATGTGGAGGAGTTACCCAACTACGAGGGACATTTTTGGATTTTCTCCTTAGCCTATTTCGGTTAAAGTTCTTTTATCACTGATAGAGTTAAAATAGGAAAGATGGCTCCTTGTATCACCCATTTCGGCTAAAAAACTCTTTACCCGTCATTAAGGCTGTCAAAATGAGGAGATGATCAAAATTGAATAAAAACTCAGCTTCAAGAATGAATTGGAAACCGGTCTCTCTCATAAAATATAAAAACCCAAATGATATTGATTCTTTACCGTAGGATGTAACCACGAGTGGACACCGCCCTATTTGTTCACTTCTCACCCGCTATCTACTTCACATTTGGTACACTTACTTTACCAGTGAAGTAAAGTGAAGGGTTGATTCAAGAGAAAATAAAAGGAGAGCAGGTCAAATCAAAAGATAGTAAATTTCAAAAATGTAAAGTGGGAAATGTGACTTTATCGCCCCTTGTGAAGCTGCACTGCCACTTTTCCTCCTCTCAGAGAGGAGGAAAACTGGCAAATGCGACTTTGCCGCCCCTAATTACAGGGGTAAAGCTGCACCGCCAGTTTTCCTCCTCTCACAGAGGAGGAAATCTGGAAATGAGACTTTACCGCCCCTAGTAGCAGCGGTAAAGCTGCACTGCCAGTTTTCCTCCTCTCAGAGAGGAGGAAAACTAGAAATGCGACTTTACCGCCCCTAATAGCAGCGGTAAAGCCGCACTTCCACTTTTCCTCCCCTCAGAGAGGAGGAAATGTGTCGAATGCGACTTTACCGCCCCTAATGGCAGCGGTATGCTGAAGCCCATACAAACCTTTCCCGTGTCCAAGTTATTATCACGTATCTCCTTTTCGACCTTATTTTTACACACGTTCGATGTCTATGGGGTCCATTTCTAACCGAATGTATTTCATGCAAGTGGAGCTCATCAATAAATATCCTATCGCATTTGTCAGTTAAGGCCCACACCAGATGGGAAAGCAGCGAAGATTGGCACAAGAATCTAGGATCTAAATCATTTGTCAGGAAATATTAAGGCCAAGGGACCGATTTTTTACTTGCGTTTTGGGCTATCTTTAGATTTTAAATCTATCTCTCTATCATTTAAGATATGTTTCATTCTCATTCCCACAAGATTGTTTCCGTGTGAAAACCGAATCCTTTGGTTTGATTAGTGCGCCCACGTTCTGGTGATGTAAACCGTTGACGAGATGATGTCCTGAAAAATGTAGAGGGATAAAGCAGTCCTAACCATCTCTGGAAGATCTTTATAATAATGTTAGCAGAGTTAATGGCGCGCATGTAATTCCTTGAGTCATCAAGGATGACTTAATCTGAATACATAATCAATATAAATAATGACTGATAATATATTTGTCTCTTTTAGGAATATTTTCAAAAAATGTAATTTAATGTGTTTATATTTAGAGTTTTTTCTTTTAAACATCATTATAAGTATTCTATTAGTCTCCTTTGGGATTCAAGTACGAACACTGATACAAACTTACTTACGTGAGTCACGCGGTTGTATTTCCATCTATGCCTAGAAAATAAAAAATTAACTTTCACTGTTGTATTAATAGCTTGATCAAATATAGGGATAAATATAAATATGATTATGTTAACCACAATTTTATAAAAAAAAATGTCAAGTCGATCGGACGGTCGGATTAATTTTGATTCTCGATATCATATACATTTTAAGGCATTTTTTTTGTAGGGCTCGGATTTCAGAAGTTTGGTTCCACTCGACACATCTTTCTCAATATATGCCCAAAGGTTTCGGCTAAAACTCTATGTTTCTCAAAGTAAGACAAGTTGAAATATATAAGAATTCGACAACCGGGTGTTGGCTCGGTTAGGACACTGTCAATCCCACCAAATGTAGGGAAACCCTGAGCTAAAAATAATAAAAAAACCCATATAAGAATGAAGAGGGTGTTTAGGATGCTATACACGCAACGCAATTAAACATTATTAGGTATTCAATTTCATTCATCATATCAAAAGGTCTTTCACGTATAAAATTACAAGAATTATAGAAATTTATTTTTAACTACTTATTTCATTTTTTTGAAGCGCAACAAATCTTCTCTTTCACCCTTTGTTGATGAGGAAAATGGTCTAGCAGAGTCTAGAAAATTTTAGATGCGCCCAAATAAAATTTCTCAGTCCGCCACCGTACCAAGGAGAGAGAGATATGCATAGGGTTGCAAACGGGACGTCTCCGGATAGGAACCATAGTGGAGCCGGACCCCCGTTTTGTAAATAACAGCTCCGGTTCTGACTCCGAACATGTTTTATTGGTTCTAGACCCGGTCCCGATAGGAAAACCCAGATCCGATTTCGGAATCGGGTCCACCAAGAGGACTGGATTTAGTTCCAAAATCGATTCGAATTTTCTTTTATTCCTTATTTTTTTTATTAAAATAAGCAAATTATTCAACTTTTAACGGTGCATCACGTCTACTACATCAAGTATTATACCTAAAAATGACCCAAAAAGCTGATTTTGAGGTACTATCTGCAATATTAAAGGCTCGTATGGGTCCCGAGTCCATGTGTCGGAACCTAAATGGACCCGGAACCTGACCCATTTATCAAACGGAACAAAAATTGGGATCAGAACCCGGACCCCGCTCTTGAATCGGAACCTAAGATATGTTCCAGACCCGGTTTTTTGCAGTTCTGAACTTCGGAGTAATTGGAGAGTCGGATACCCACTTGCAACCCTAGATGTGGAGGAGTTACCCAACTACGAGGGACATTTTTGGATTTTCTCCTTAGCCTATTTCGGTTAAAGTTCTTTTATCACTGATAGAGTTAAAATAGGAAAGATGGCTCCTTGTATCACCCATTTCGGCTAAAAAACTCTTTACCCGTCATTAAGGCTGTCAAAATGAGGAGATGATCAAAATTGAATAAAAACTCAGCTTCAAGAATGAATTGGAAACCGGTCTCTCTCATAAAATATAAAAACCCAAATGATATTGATTCTTTACCGTAGGATGTAACCACGAGTGGACACCGCCCTATTTGTTCACTTCTCACCCGCTATCTACTTCACATTTGGTACACTTACTTTACCAGTGAAGTAAAGTGAAGGGTTGATTCAAGAGAAAATAAAAGGAGAGCAGGTCAAATCAAAAGATAGTAAATTTCAAAAATGTAAAGTGGGAAATGTGACTTTACCGCCCCTTGTGAAGCTGCACTGCCACTTTTCCTCCTCTCAGAGAGGAGGAAAACTGGCAAATGCGACTTTGCCGCCCCTAATTACAGGGGTAAAGCTGCACCGCCAGTTTTCCTCCTCTCACAGAGGAGGAAATCTGGAAATGAGACTTTACCGCCCCTAGTAGCAGCGGTAAAGCTGCACTGCCAGTTTTCCTCCTCTCAGAGAGGAGGAAAACTGGAAATGCGACTTTACCGCCCCTAATAGCAGCGGTAAAGCCGCACTTCCACTTTTCCTCCCCTCAGAGAGGAGGAAATGTGTCGAATGCGACTTTACCGCCCCTAATGGCAGCGGTATGCTGAAGCCCATACAAACCTTTCCCGTGTCCAAGTTATTATCACGTATCTCCTTTTCGACCTTATTTTTACACACGTTCGATGTCTATGGGGTCCATTTCTAATCGAATGTATTTCATGCAAGTGGAGCTCATCAATAAATATCCTATCGCATTTGTCAGTTAAGGCCCACACCAGATGGGAAAGCAGCGAAGATTGGCACAAGAATCTAGGATCTAAATCATTTGTCAGGAAATATTAAGGCCAAGGGACCGATTTTTTACTTGCGTTTTGGGCTATCTTTAGATTTTAAATCTATCTCTCTATCATTTAAGATATGTTTCATTCTCATTCCCACAAGATTGTTTCCGTGGGAAAACCGAATCCTTTGGTTTTGATTAGTGCGCCCACGTTCTGGTGATGTAAACCGTTGACGAGATGATGTCCTGAAAAATGTAGAGGGATAAAGCAGTCCTAACCATCTCTGGAAGATCTTTATAATAATGTTAGCAGAGTTAATGGCGCGCATGTAATTCCTTGAGTCATCAAGGATGACTTAATCTGAATACATAATCAATATAAATAATGACTGATAATATATTTGTCTCTTTTAGGAATATTTTCAAAAAATGTAATTTAATGTGTTTATATTTAGAGTTTTTTCTTTTAAACATCATTATAAGTATTCTATTAGTCTCCTTTGGGATTCAAGTACGAACACTGATACAAACTTACTTACGTGAGTCACGCGGTTGTATTTCCATCTATGCCTAGAAAATAAAAAATTAACTTTCACTGTTGTATTAATAGCTTGATCAAATATAGGGATAAATATAAATATGATTATGTTAACCACAATTTTATAAAAAAAAATGTCAAGTCGATCGGACGGTCGGATTAATTTTGATTCTCGATATCATATACATTTTAAGGCATTTTTTTTGTAGGGCTCGGATTTCAGAAGTTTGGTTCCACTCGACACATCTTTCTCAATATATGCCCAAAGGTTTCGGCTAAAACTCTATGTTTCTCAAAGTAAGACAAGTTGAAATATATAAGAATTCGACAACCGGGTGTTGGCTCGGTTAGGACACTGTCAATCCCACCAAATGTAGGGAAACCCTGAGCTAAAAATAATAAAAAAACCCATATAAGAATGAAGAGGGTGTTTAGGATGCTATACACGCAACGCAATTAAACATTATTAGGTATTCAATTTCATTCATCATATCAAAAGGTCTTTCACGAATAAAATTACAAGAATTATTGAAATTTATTTTTAACTACTTATTTCATTTTTTTGAAGCGCAACAAATCTTCTCTTTCACCCTTTGTTGATGAGGAAAATGGTCTAGCAGAGTCTAGAAAATTTTAGATGCGCCCAAAAAAAATTTCTCAGTCCGCCACCGTACCAAGGAGAGAGATGTGCATAGGGTTGCAAACGGGACGTGTCCGGATAGGAACCATAGTGGACCCGGACCCCCGTTTTGTAAATAACAGCTCCGGTTCTGACTCCGAACATGTTTTATTGGTTCTAGACCCGGTCCCGATAGGAAAACCCAGATCCGATTTCGGAACCGGGTCCACCAAGAGGACTGGATTTAGTTCCAAAATCGATTCGAATTTTCTTTTATTCCTCTTTTTTTATTAAAATAAGCAAATTATTCAACTTTTAACGGTGCATCACGTCTACTACATCAAGTATTATACCTAAAAATGACCCAAAAAAGCTGATTTTGAGGTACTATCTGCAATATTAAAGGCTCGTATGGGTCCCGAGTCCATGTGTCGGAACCTAAATGGACCCGGAACCTGACCCATTTATCAAACGGAACAAAAATTGGGATCAGAACCCGGACCCCGCTCTTGAATCGGAACCTAAGATATGTTCCAGACCCGGTTTTTTGCAGTTCTGAACTTCGGAGTAATTGGAGAGTCGGATACCCACTTGCAGCCCTAGATGTGGAGGAGTTACCCAACTACGAGGGACATTTTTGGATTTTCTCCTTAGCCTATTTCGATTAAAGTTCTTTTATCACTGATAGAGTTAAAATAGGAAAGATGGCTCCTTGTATCACCCATTTCGGCTAAAAAACTCTTTACCCGTCATTAAGGCTGTCAAAATGAGGAGATGATCAAAATTGAATAAAAACTCAGCTTCAAGAATGAATTGGAAACCGGTCTCTCTCATAAAATATAAAAACCCAAATGATATTGATTCTTTACCGTAGGATGTAACCACGAGTGGACACCGCCCTATTTGTTCACTTCTCACCCGCTATCTACTTCACATTTGGTACACTTACTTTACCAGTGAAGTAAAGTGAAGGGTTGATTCAAGAGAAAATAAAAGGAGAGCAGGTCAAATCAAAAGATGGTAAATTTCAAAAATGTAAAGTGGGAAATGTGACTTTACCGCCCCTTGTGAAGCTGCACTGCCACTTTTCCTCCTCTCAGAGAGGAGGAAAACTGGCAAATGCGACTTTGCCGCCCCTAATTACAGGGGTAAAGCTGCACCGCCAGTTTTCCTCCTCTCACAGAGGAGGAAATCTGGAAATGAGACTTTACCGCCCCTAGTAGCAGCGGTAAAGCTGCACTGCCAGTTTTCCTCCTCTCAGAGAGGAGGAAAACTGGAAATGCGACTTTACCGCCCCTAATAGCAGCGGTAAAGCCGCACTTCCACTTTTCCTCCCCTCAGAGAGGAGGAAATGTGTCGAATGCGACTTTACCGCCCCTAATGGCAGCGGTATGCTGAAGCCCATACAAACCTTTCCCGTGTCCAAGTTATTATCACGTATCTCCTTTTCGACCTTATTTTTACACACGTTCGATGTCTATGGGGTCCATTTCTAATCGAATGTATTTCATGCAAGTGGAGCTCATCAATAAATATCCTATCGCATTTGTCAGTTAAGGCCCACACCAGATGGGAAAGCAGCGAAGATTGGCACAAGAATCTAGGATCTAAATCATTTGTCAGGAAATATTAAGGCCAAGGGACCGATTTTTTACTTGCGTTTTGGGCTATCTTTAGATTTTAAATCTATCTCTCTATCATTTAAGATATGTTTCATTCTCATTCCCACAAGATTGTTTCCGTGGGAAAACCGAATCCTTTGGTTTTGATTAGTGCGCCCACGTTCTGGTGATGTAAACCGTTGACGAGATGATGTCCTGAAAAATGTAGAGGGATAAAGCAGTCCTAACCATCTCTGGAAGATCTTTATAATAATGTTAGCAGAGTTAATGGCGCGCATGTAATTCCTTGAGTCATCAAGGATGACTTAATCTGAATACATAATCAATATAAATAATGACTGATAATATATTTGTCTCTTTTAGGAATATTTTCAAAAAATGTAATTTAATGTGTTTATATTTAGAGTTTTTTCTTTTAAACATCATTATAAGTATTCTATTAGTCTCCTTTGGGATTCAAGTACGAACACTGATACAAACTTACTTACGTGAGTCACGCGGTTGTATTTCCATCTATGCCTAGAAAATAAAAAATTAACTTTCACTGTTGTATTAATAGCTTGATCAAATATAGGGATAAATATAAATATGATTATGTTAACCACAATTTTATAAAAAAAAATGTCAAGTCGATCGGACGGTCGGATTAATTTTGATTCTCGATATCATATACATTTTAAGGCATTTTGTTTGTAGGGCTCGGATTTCAGAAGTTTGGTTCCACTCGACACATCTTTCTCAATATATGCCCAAAGGTTTCGGCTAAAACTCTATGTTTCTCAAAGTAAGACAAGTTGAAATATATAAGAATTCGACAACCGGGTGTTGGCTCGGTTAGGACACTGTCAATCCCACCAAATGTAGGGAAACCCTGAGCTAAAAATAATAAAAAAACCCATATAAGAATGAAGAGGGTGTTTAGGATGCTATACACGCAACGCAATTAAACATTATTAGGTATTCAATTTCATTCATCATATCAAAAGGTCTTTCACGAATAAAATTACAAGAATTATAGAAATTTATTTTTAACTACTTATTTCATTTTTTTGAAGCGCAACAAATCTTCTCTTTCACCCTTTGTTGATGAGGAAAATGGTCTAGCAGAGTCTAGAAAATTTTAGATGCGCCCAAAAAAAATTTCTCAGTCCGCCACCGTACCAAGGAGAGAGATGTGCATAGGGTTGCAAACGGGACGTGTCCGGATAGGAACCATAGTGGACCCGGACCCCCGTTTTGTAAATAACAGCTCCGGTTCTGACTCCGAACATGTTTTATTGGTTCTAGACCCGGTCCCGATAGGAAAACCCAGATCCGATTTCGGAACCGGGTCCACCAAGAGGACTGGATTTAGTTCCAAAATCGATTCGAATTTTCTTTTATTCCTCTTTTTTTATTAAAATAAGCAAATTATTCAACTTTTAACGGTGCATCACGTCTACTACATCAAGTATTATACCTAAAAATGACCCAAAAAAGCTGATTTTGAGGTACTATCTGCAATATTAAAGGCTCGTATGGGTCCCGAGTCCATGTGTCGGAACCTAAATGGACCCGGAACCTGACCCATTTATCAAACGGAACAAAAATTGGGATCAGAACCCGGACCCCGCTCTTGAATCGGAACCTAAGATATGTTCCAGACCCGGTTTTTTGCAGTTCTGAACTTCGGAGTAATTGGAGAGTCGGATACCCACTTGCAGCCCTAGATGTGGAGGAGTTACCCAACTACGAGGGACATTTTTGGATTTTCTCCTTAGCCTATTTCGATTAAAGTTCTTTTATCACTGATAGAGTTAAAATAGGAAAGATGGCTCCTTGTATCACCCATTTCGGCTAAAAAACTCTTTACCCGTCATTAAGGCTGTCAAAATGAGGAGATGATCAAAATTGAATAAAAACTCAGCTTCAAGAATGAATTGGAAACCGGTCTCTCTCATAAAATATAAAAACCCAAATGATATTGATTCTTTACCGTAGGATGTAACCACGAGTGGACACCGCCCTATTTGTTCACTTCTCACCCGCTATCTACTTCACATTTGGTACACTTACTTTACCAGTGAAGTAAAGTGAAGGGTTGATTCAAGAGAAAATAAAAGGAGAGCAGGTCAAATCAAAAGATGGTAAATTTCAAAAATGTAAAGTGGGAAATGTGACTTTACCGCCCCTTGTGAAGCTGCACTGCCACTTTTCCTCCTCTCAGAGAGGAGGAAAACTGGCAAATGCGACTTTGCCGCCCCTAATTACAGGGGTAAAGCTGCACCGCCAGTTTTCCTCCTCTCACAGAGGAGGAAATCTGGAAATGAGACTTTACCGCCCCTAGTAGCAGCGGTAAAGCTGCACTGCCAGTTTTCCTCCTCTCAGAGAGGAGGAAAACTGGAAATGCGACTTTACCGCCCCTAATAGCAGCGGTAAAGCCGCACTTCCACTTTTCCTCCCCTCAGAGAGGAGGAAATGTGTCGAATGCGACTTTACCGCCCCTAATGGCAGCGGTATGCTGAAGCCCATACAAACCTTTCCCGTGTCCAAGTTATTATCACGTATCTCCTTTTCGACCTTATTTTTACACACGTTCGATGTCTATGGGGTCCATTTCTAATCGAATGTATTTCATGCAAGTGGAGCTCATCAATAAATATCCTATCGCATTTGTCAGTTAAGGCCCACACCAGATGGGAAAGCAGCGAAGATTGGCACAAGAATCTAGGATCTAAATCATTTGTCAGGAAATATTAAGGCCAAGGGACCGATTTTTTACTTGCGTTTTGGGCTATCTTTAGATTTTAAATCTATCTCTCTATCATTTAAGATATGTTTCATTCTCATTCCCACAAGATTGTTTCCGTGGGAAAACCGAATCCTTTGGTTTTGATTAGTGCGCCCACGTTCTGGTGATGTAAACCGTTGACGAGATGATGTCCTGAAAAATGTAGAGGGATAAAGCAGTCCTAACCATCTCTGGAAGATCTTTATAATAATGTTAGCAGAGTTAATGGCGCGCATGTAATTCCTTGAGTCATCAAGGATGACTTAATCTGAATACATAATCAATATAAATAATGACTGATAATATATTTGTCTCTTTTAGGAATATTTTCAAAAAATGTAATTTAATGTGTTTATATTTAGAGTTTTTTCTTTTAAACATCATTATAAGTATTCTATTAGTCTCCTTTGGGATTCAAGTACGAACACTGATACAAACTTACTTACGTGAGTCACGCGGTTGTATTTCCATCTATGCCTAGAAAATAAAAAATTAACTTTCACTGTTGTATTAATAGCTTGATCAAATATAGGGATAAATATAAATATGATTATGTTAACCACAATTTTATAAAAAAAAATGTCAAGTCGATCGGACGGTCGGATTAATTTTGATTCTCGATATCATATACATTTTAAGGCATTTTTTTTGTAGGGCTCGGATTTCAGAAGTTTGGTTCCACTCGACACATCTTTCTCAATATATGCCCAAAGGTTTCGGCTAAAACTCTATGTTTCTCAAAGTAAGACAAGTTGAAATATATAAGAATTCGACAACCGGGTGTTGGCTCGGTTAGGACACTGTCAATCCCACCAAATGTAGGGAAACCCTGAGCTAAAAATAATAAAAAAACCCATATAAGAATGAAGAGGGTGTTTAGGATGCTATACACGCAACGCAATTAAACATTATTAGGTATTCAATTTCATTCATCATATCAAAAGGTCTTTCACGAATAAAATTACAAGAATTATAGAAATTTATTTTTAACTACTTATTTCATTTTTTTGAAGCGCAACAAATCTTCTCTTTCACCCTTTGTTGATGAGGAAAATGGTCTAGCAGAGTCTAGAAAATTTTAGATGCGCCCAAAAAAAATTTCTCAGTCCGCCACCGTACCAAGGAGAGAGATGTGCATAGGGTTGCAAACGGGACGTGTCCGGATAGGAACCATAGTGGACCCGGACCCCCGTTTTGTAAATAACAGCTCCGGTTCTGACTCCGAACATGTTTTATTGGTTCTAGACCCGGTCCCGATAGGAAAACCCAGATCCGATTTCGGAACCGGGTCCACCAAGAGGACTGGATTTAGTTCCAAAATCGATTCGAATTTTCTTTTATTCCTCTTTTTTTATTAAAATAAGCAAATTATTCAACTTTTAACGGTGCATCACGTCTACTACATCAAGTATTATACCTAAAAATGACCCAAAAAAGCTGATTTTGAGGTACTATCTGCAATATTAAAGGCTCGTATGGGTCCCGAGTCCATGTGTCGGAACCTAAATGGACCCGGAACCTGACCCATTTATCAAACGGAACAAAAATTGGGATCAGAACCCGGACCCCGCTCTTGAATCGGAACCTAAGATATGTTCCAGACCCGGTTTTTTGCAGTTCTGAACTTCGGAGTAATTGGAGAGTCGGATACCCACTTGCAGCCCTAGATGTGGAGGAGTTACCCAACTACGAGGGACATTTTTGGATTTTCTCCTTAGCCTATTTCGATTAAAGTTCTTTTATCACTGATAGAGTTAAAATAGGAAAGATGGCTCCTTGTATCACCCATTTCGGCTAAAAAACTCTTTACCCGTCATTAAGGCTGTCAAAATGAGGAGATGATCAAAATTGAATAAAAACTCAGCTTCAAGAATGAATTGGAAACCGGTCTCTCTCATAAAATATAAAAACCCAAATGATATTGATTCTTTACCGTAGGATGTAACCACGAGTGGACACCGCCCTATTTGTTCACTTCTCACCCGCTATCTACTTCACATTTGGTACACTTACTTTACCAGTGAAGTAAAGTGAAGGGTTGATTCAAGAGAAAATAAAAGGAGAGCAGGTCAAATCAAAAGATGGTAAATTTCAAAAATGTAAAGTGGGAAATGTGACTTTACCGCCCCTTGTGAAGCTGCACTGCCACTTTTCCTCCTCTCAGAGAGGAGGAAAACTGGCAAATGCGACTTTGCCGCCCCTAATTACAGGGGTAAAGCTGCACCGCCAGTTTTCCTCCTCTCACAGAGGAGGAAATCTGGAAATGAGACTTTACCGCCCCTAGTAGCAGCGGTAAAGCTGCACTGCCAGTTTTCCTCCTCTCAGAGAGGAGGAAAACTGGAAATGCGACTTTACCGCCCCTAATAGCAGCGGTAAAGCCGCACTTCCACTTTTCCTCCCCTCAGAGAGGAGGAAATGTGTCGAATGCGACTTTACCGCCCCTAATGGCAGCGGTATGCTGAAGCCCATACAAACCTTTCCCGTGTCCAAGTTATTATCACGTATCTCCTTTTCGACCTTATTTTTACACACGTTCGATGTCTATGGGGTCCATTTCTAATCGAATGTATTTCATGCAAGTGGAGCTCATCAATAAATATCCTATCGCATTTGTCAGTTAAGGCCCACACCAGATGGGAAAGCAGCGAAGATTGGCACAAGAATCTAGGATCTAAATCATTTGTCAGGAAATATTAAGGCCAAGGGACCGATTTTTTACTTGCGTTTTGGGCTATCTTTAGATTTTAAATCTATCTCTCTATCATTTAAGATATGTTTCATTCTCATTCCCACAAGATTGTTTCCGTGGGAAAACCGAATCCTTTGGTTTTGATTAGTGCGCCCACGTTCTGGTGATGTAAACCGTTGACGAGATGATGTCCTGAAAAATGTAGAGGGATAAAGCAGTCCTAACCATCTCTGGAAGATCTTTATAATAATGTTAGCAGAGTTAATGGCGCGCATGTAATTCCTTGAGTCATCAAGGATGACTTAATCTGAATACATAATCAATATAAATAATGACTGATAATATATTTGTCTCTTTTAGGAATATTTTCAAAAAATGTAATTTAATGTGTTTATATTTAGAGTTTTTTCTTTTAAACATCATTATAAGTATTCTATTAGTCTCCTTTGGGATTCAAGTACGAACACTGATACAAACTTACTTACGTGAGTCACGCGGTTGTATTTCCATCTATGCCTAGAAAATAAAAAATTAACTTTCACTGTTGTATTAATAGCTTGATCAAATATAGGGATAAATATAAATATGATTATGTTAACCACAATTTTATAAAAAAAAATGTCAAGTCGATCGGACGGTCGGATTAATTTTGATTCTCGATATCATATACATTTTAAGGCATTTTTTTTGTAGGGCTCGGATTTCAGAAGTTTGGTTCCACTCGACACATCTTTCTCAATATATGCCCAAAGGTTTCGGCTAAAACTCTATGTTTCTCAAAGTAAGACAAGTTGAAATATATAAGAATTCGACAACCGGGTGTTGGCTCGGTTAGGACACTGTCAATCCCACCAAATGTAGGGAAACCCTGAGCTAAAAATAATAAAAAAACCCATATAAGAATGAAGAGGGTGTTTAGGATGCTATACACGCAACGCAATTAAACATTATTTGGTATTCAATTTCATTCATCATATCAAAAGGTCTTTCACGTATAAAATTACAAGAATTATAGAAATTTATTTTTAACTACTTATTTCATTTTTTTGAAGCGCAACAAATCTTCTCTTTCACCCTTTGTTGATGAGGAAAATGGTCTAGCAGAGTCTAGAAAATTTTAGATGCGCCCAAAAAAAATTTCTCAGTCCGCCACCGTACCAAGGAGAGAGATGTGCATAGGGTTGCAAACGGGACGTGTCCGGATAGGAACCATAGTGGACCCGGACCCCCGTTTTGTAAATAACAGCTCCGGTTCTGACTCCGAACATGTTTTATTGGTTCTAGACCCGGTCCCGATAGGAAAACCCAGATCCGATTTCGGAACCGGGTCCACCAAGAGGACTGGATTTAGTTCCAAAATCGATTCGAATTTTCTTTTATTCCTCTTTTTTTATTAAAATAAGCAAATTATTCAACTTTTAACGGTGCATCACGTCTACTACATCAAGTATTATACCTAAAAATGACCCAAAAAAGCTGATTTTGAGGTACTATCTGCAATATTAAAGGCTCGTATGGGTCCCGAGTCCATGTGTCGGAACCTAAATGGACCCGGAACCTGACCCATTTATCAAACGGAACAAAAATTGGGATCAGAACCCGGACCCCGCTCTTGAATCGGAACCTAAGATATGTTCCAGACCCGGTTTTTTGCAGTTCTGAACTTCGGAGTAATTGGAGAGTCGGATACCCACTTGCAGCCCTAGATGTGGAGGAGTTACCCAACTACGAGGGACATTTTTGGATTTTCTCCTTAGCCTATTTCGGTTAAAGTTCTTTTATCACTGATAGAGTTAAAATAGGAAAGATGGCTCCCTGTATCACCCATTTCGGCTAAAAAACTCTTTACCCGTCATTAAGGCTGTCAAAATGAGGAGATGATCAAAATTGAATAAAAACTCAGCTTCAAGAATGAATTGGAAACCGGTCTCTCTCATAAAATATAAAAACCCAAATGATATTGATTCTTTACCGTAGGATGTAACCACGAGTGGACACCGCCCTATTTGTTCACTTCTCACCCGCTATCTACTTCACATTTGGTACACTTACTTTACCAGTGAAGTAAAGTGAAGGGTTGATTCAAGAGAAAATAAAAGGAGAGCAGGTCAAATCAAAAGATAGTAAATTTCAAAAATGTAAAGTGGGAAATGTGACTTTACCGCCCCTTGTGAAGCTGCACTGCCACTTTTCCTCCTCTCAGAGAGGAGGAAAACTGGCAAATGCGACTTTGCCGCCCCTAATTACAGGGGTAAAGCTGCACCGCCAGTTTTCCTCCTCTCACAGAGGAGGAAATCTGGAAATGAGACTTTACCGCCCCTAGTAGCAGCGGTAAAGCTGCACTGCCAGTTTTCCTCCTCTCAGAGAGGAGGAAAACTGGAAATGCGACTTTACCGCCCCTAATAGCAGCGGTAAAGCCGCACTTCCACTTTTCCTCCCCTCAGAGAGGAGGAAATGTGTCGAATGCGACTTTACCGCCCCTAATGGCAGCGGTATGCTGAAGCCCATACAAACCTTTCCCGTGTCCAAGTTATTATCACGTATCTCCTTTTCGACCTTATTTTTACACACGTTCGATGTCTATGGGGTCCATTTCTAATCGAATGTATTTCATGCAAGTGGAGCTCATCAATAAATATCCTATCGCATTTGTCAGTTAAGGCCCACACCAGATGGGAAAGCAGCGAAGATTGGCACAAGAATCTAGGATCTAAATCATTTGTCAGGAAATATTAAGGCCAAGGGACCGATTTTTTACTTGCGTTTTGGGCTATCTTTAGATTTTAAATCTATCTCTCTATCATTTAAGATATGTTTCATTCTCATTCCCACAAGATTGTTTCCGTGGGAAAACCGAATCCTTTGGTTTTGATTAGTGCGCCCACGTTCTGGTGATGTAAACCGTTGACGAGATGATGTCCTGAAAAATGTAGAGGGATAAAGCAGTCCTAACCATCTCTGGAAGATCTTTATAATAATGTTAGCAGAGTTAATGGCGCGCATGTAATTCCTTGAGTCATCAAGGATGACTTAATCTGAATACATAATCAATATAAATAATGACTGATAATATATTTGTCTCTTTTAGGAATATTTTCAAAAAATGTAATTTAATGTGTTTATATTTAGAGTTTTTTCTTTTAAACATCATTATAAGTATTCTATTAGTCTCCTTTGGGATTCAAGTACGAACACTGATACAAACTTACTTACGTGAGTCACGCGGTTGTATTTCCATCTATGCCTAGAAAATAAAAAATTAACTTTCACTGTTGTATTAATAGCTTGATCAAATATAGGGATAAATATAAATATGATTATGTTAACCACAATTTTATAAAAAAAAATGTCAAGTCGATCGGACGGTCGGATTAATTTTGATTCTCGATATCATATACATTTTAAGGCATTTTTTTTGTAGGGCTCGGATTTCAGAAGTTTGGTTCCACTCGACACATCTTTCTCAATATATGCCCAAAGGTTTCGGCTAAAACTCTATGTTTCTCAAAGTAAGACAAGTTGAAATATATAAGAATTCGACAACCGGGTGTTGGCTCGGTTAGGACACTGTCAATCCCACCAAATGTAGGGAAACCCTGAGCTAAAAATAATAAAAAAACCCATATAAGAATGAAGAGGGTGTTTAGGATGCTATACACGCAACGCAATTAAACATTATTAGGTATTCAATTTCATTCATCATATCAAAAGGTCTTTCACGTATAAAATTACAAGAATTATAGAAATTTATTTTTAACTACTTATTTCATTTTTTTGAAGCGCAACAAATCTTCTCTTTCACCCTTTGTTGATGAGGAAAATGGTCTAGCAGAGTCTAGAAAATTTTAGATGCGCCCAAAAAAAATTTCTCAGTCCGCCACCGTACCAAGGAGAGAGATGTGCATAGGGTTGCAAACGGGACGTGTCCGGATAGGAACCATAGTGGACCCGGACCCCCGTTTTGTAAATAACAGCTCCGGTTCTGACTCCGAACATGTTTTATTGGTTCTAGACCCGGTCCCGATAGGAAAACCCAGATCCGATTTCGGAACCGGGTCCACCAAGAGGACTGGATTTAGTTCCAAAATCGATTCGAATTTTCTTTTATTCCTCTTTTTTAATTAAAATAAGCAAATTATTCAACTTTTAACGGTGCATCACGTCTACTACATCAAGTATTATACCTAAAAATGACCCAAAAAAGCTGATTTTGAGGTACTATCTGCAATATTAAAGGCTCGTATGGGTCCCGAGTCCATGTGTCGGAACCTAAATGGACCCGGAACCTGACCCATTTATCAAACGGAACAAAAATTGGGATCAGAACCCGGACCCCGCTCTTGAATCGGAACCTAAGATATGTTCCAGACCCGGTTTTTTGCAGTTCTGAACTTCGGAGTAATTGGAGAGTCGGATACCCACTTGCAGCCCTAGATGTGGAGGAGTTACCCAACTACGAGGGACATTTTTGGATTTTCTCCTTAGCCTATTTCGGTTAAAGTTCTTTTATCACTGATAGAGTTAAAATAGGAAAGATGGCTCCCTGTATCACCCATTTCGGCTAAAAAACTCTTTACCCGTCATTAAGGCTGTCAAAATGAGGAGATGATCAAAATTGAATAAAAACTCAGCTTCAAGAATGAATTGGAAACCGGTCTCTCTCATAAAATATAAAAACCCAAATGATATTGATTCTTTACCGTAGGATGTAACCACGAGTGGACACCGCCCTATTTGTTCACTTCTCACCCGCTATCTACTTCACATTTGGTACACTTACTTTACCAGTGAAGTAAAGTGAAGGGTTGATTCAAGAGAAAATAAAAGGAGAGCAGGTCAAATCAAAAGATAGTAAATTTCAAAAATGTAAAGTGGGAAATGTGACTTTACCGCCCCTTGTGAAGCTGCACTGCCACTTTTCCTCCTCTCAGAGAGGAGGAAAACTGGCAAATGCGACTTTGCCGCCCCTAATTACAGGGGTAAAGCTGCACCGCCAGTTTTCCTCCTCTCACAGAGGAGGAAATCTGGAAATGAGACTTTACCGCCCCTAGTAGCAGCGGTAAAGCTGCACTGCCAGTTTTCCTCCTCTCAGAGAGGAGGAAAACTGGAAATGCGACTTTACCGCCCCTAATAGCAGCGGTAAAGCCGCACTTCCACTTTTCCTCCCCTCAGAGAGGAGGAAATGTGTCGAATGCGACTTTACCGCCCCTAATGGCAGCGGTATGCTGAAGCCCATACAAACCTTTCCCGTGTCCAAGTTATTATCACGTATCTCCTTTTCGACCTTATTTTTACACACGTTCGATGTCTATGGGGTCCATTTCTAATCGAATGTATTTCATGCAAGTGGAGCTCATCAATAAATATCCTATCGCATTTGTCAGTTAAGGCCCACACCAGATGGGAAAGCAGCGAAGATTGGCACAAGAATCTAGGATCTAAATCATTTGTCAGGAAATATTAAGGCCAAGGGACCGATTTTTTACTTGCGTTTTGGGCTATCTTTAGATTTTAAATCTATCTCTCTATCATTTAAGATATGTTTCATTCTCATTCCCACAAGATTGTTTCCGTGGGAAAACCGAATCCTTTGGTTTTGATTAGTGCGCCCACGTTCTGGTGATGTAAACCGTTGACGAGATGATGTCCTGAAAAATGTAGAGGGATAAAGCAGTCCTAACCATCTCTGGAAGATCTTTATAATAATGTTAGCAGAGTTAATGGCGCGCATGTAATTCCTTGAGTCATCAAGGATGACTTAATCTGAATACATAATCAATATAAATAATGACTGATAATATATTTGTCTCTTTTAGGAATATTTTCAAAAAATGTAATTTAATGTGTTTATATTTAGAGTTTTTTCTTTTAAACATCATTATAAGTATTCTATTAGTCTCCTTTGGGATTCAAGTACGAACACTGATACAAACTTACTTACGTGAGTCACGCGGTTGTATTTCCATCTATGCCTAGAAAATAAAAAATTAACTTTCACTGTTGTATTAATAGCTTGATCAAATATAGGGATAAATATAAATATGATTATGTTAACCACAATTTTATAAAAAAAAATGTCAAGTCGATCGGACGGTCGGATTAATTTTGATTCTCGATATCATATACATTTTAAGGCATTTTTTTTGTAGGGCTCGGATTTCAGAAGTTTGGTTCCACTCGACACATCTTTCTCAATATATGCCCAAAGGTTTCGGCTAAAACTCTATGTTTCTCAAAGTAAGACAAGTTGAAATATATAAGAATTCGACAACCGGGTGTTGGCTCGGTTAGGACACTGTCAATCCCACCAAATGTAGGGAAACCCTGAGCTAAAAATAATAAAAAAACCCATATAAGAATGAAGAGGGTGTTTAGGATGCTATACACGCAACGCAATTAAACATTATTAGGTATTCAATTTCATTCATCATATCAAAAGGTCTTTCACGTATAAAATTACAAGAATTATAGAAATTTATTTTTAACTACTTATTTCATTTTTTTGAAGCGCAACAAATCTTCTCTTTCACCCTTTGTTGATGAGGAAAATGGTCTAGCAGAGTCTAGAAAATTTTAGATGCGCCCAAAAAAAATTTCTCAGTCCGCCACCGTACCAAGGAGAGAGATGTGCATAGGGTTGCAAACGGGACGTGTCCGGATAGGAACCATAGTGGACCCGGACCCCCGTTTTGTAAATAACAGCTCCGGTTCTGACTCCGAACATGTTTTATTGGTTCTAGACCCGGTCCCGATAGGAAAACCCAGATCCGATTTCGGAACCGGGTCCACCAAGAGGACTGGATTTAGTTCCAAAATCGATTCGAATTTTCTTTTATTCCTCTTTTTTTATTAAAATAAGCAAATTATTCAACTTTTAACGGTGCATCACGTCTACTACATCAAGTATTATACCTAAAAATGACCCAAAAAAGCTGATTTTGAGGTACTATCTGCAATATTAAAGGCTCGTATGGGTCCCGAGTCCATGTGTCGGAACCTAAATGGACCCGGAACCTGACCCATTTATCAAACGGAACAAAAATTGGGATCAGAACCCGGACCCCGCTCTTGAATCGGAACCTAAGATATGTTCCAGACCCGGTTTTTTGCAGTTCTGAACTTCGGAGTAATTGGAGAGTCGGATACCCACTTGCAGCCCTAGATGTGGAGGAGTTACCCAACTACGAGGGACATTTTTGGATTTTCTCCTTAGCCTATTTCGGTTAAAGTTCTTTTATCACTGATAGAGTTAAAATAGGAAAGATGGCTCCTTGTATCACCCATTTCGGCTAAAAAACTCTTTACCCGTCATTAAGGCTGTCAAAATGAGGAGATGATCAAAATTGAATAAAAACTCAGCTTCAAGAATGAATTGGAAACCGGTCTCTCTCATAAAATATAAAAACCCAAATGATATTGATTCTTTACCGTAGGATGTAACCACGAGTGGACACCGCCCTATTTGTTCACTTCTCACCCGCTATCTACTTCACATTTGGTACACTTACTTTACCAGTGAAGTAAAGTGAAGGGTTGATTCAAGAGAAAATAAAAGGAGAGCAGGTCAAATCAAAAGATAGTAAATTTCAAAAATGTAAAGTGGGAAATGTGACTTTACCGCCCCTTGTGAAGCTGCACTGCCACTTTTCCTCCTCTCAGAGAGGAGGAAAACTGGCAAATGCGACTTTGCCGCCCCTAATTACAGGGGTAAAGCTGCACCGCCAGTTTTCCTCCTCTCACAGAGGAGGAAATCTGGAAATGAGACTTTACCGCCCCTAGTAGCAGCGGTAAAGCTGCACTGCCAGTTTTCCTCCTCTCAGAGAGGAGGAAAACTGGAAATGCGACTTTACCGCCCCTAATAGCAGCGGTAAAGCCGCACTTCCACTTTTCCTCCCCTCAGAGAGGAGGAAATGTGTCGAATGCGACTTTACCGCCCCTAATGGCAGCGGTATGCTGAAGCCCATACAAACCTTTCCCGTGTCCAAGTTATTATCACGTATCTCCTTTTCGACCTTATTTTTACACACGTTCGATGTCTATGGGGTCCATTTCTAATCGAATGTATTTCATGCAAGTGGAGCTCATCAATAAATATCCTATCGCATTTGTCAGTTAAGGCCCACACCAGATGGGAAAGCAGCGAAGATTGGCACAAGAATCTAGGATCTAAATCATTTGTCAGGAAATATTAAGGCCAAGGGACCGATTTTTTACTTGCGTTTTGGGCTATCTTTAGATTTTAAATCTATCTCTCTATCATTTAAGATATGTTTCATTCTCATTCCCACAAGATTGTTTCCGTGGGAAAACCGAATCCTTTGGTTTTGATTAGTGCGCCCACGTTCTGGTGATGTAAACCGTTGACGAGATGATGTCCTGAAAAATGTAGAGGGATAAAGCAGTCCTAACCATCTCTGGAAGATCTTTATAATAATGTTAGCAGAGTTAATGGCGCGCATGTAATTCCTTGAGTCATCAAGGATGACTTAATCTGAATACATAATCAATATAAATAATGATTGATAATATATTTGTCTCTTTTAGGAATATTTTCAAAAAATGTAATTTAATGTGTTTATATTTAGAGTTTTTTCTTTTAAACATCATTATAAGTATTCTATTAGTCTCCTTTGGGATTCAAGTACGAACACTGATACAAACTTACTTACGTGAGTCACGCGGTTGTATTTCCATCTATGCCTAGAAAATAAAAAATTAACTTTCACTGTTGTATTAATAGCTTGATCAAATATAGGGATAAATATAAATATGATTATGTTAACCACAATTTTATAAAAAAAAATGTCAAGTCGATCGGACGGTCGGATTAATTTTGATTCTCGATATCATATACATTTTAAGGCATTTTTTTTGTAGGGCTCGGATTTCAGAAGTTTGGTTCCACTCGACACATCTTTCTCAATATATGCCCAAAGGTTTCGGCTAAAACTCTATGTTTCTCAAAGTAAGACAAGTTGAAATATATAAGAATTCGACAACCGGGTGTTGGCTCGGTTAGGACACTGTCAATCCCACCAAATGTAGGGAAACCCTGAGCTAAAAATAATAAAAAAACCCATATAAGAATGAAGAGGGTGTTTAGGATGCTATACACGCAACGCAATTAAACATTATTAGGTATTCAATTTCATTCATCATATCAAAAGGTCTTTCACGTATAAAATTACAAGAATTATAGAAATTTATTTTTAACTACTTATTTCATTTTTTTGAAGCGCAACAAATCTTCTCTTTCACCCTTTGTTGATGAGGAAAATGGTCTAGCAGAGTCTAGAAAATTTTAGATGCGCCCAAAAAAAATTTCTCAGTCCGCCACCGTACCAAGGAGAGAGATGTGCATAGGGTTGCAAACGGGACGTGTCCGGATAGGAACCATAGTGGACCCGGACCCCCGTTTTGTAAATAACAGCTCCGGTTCTGACTCCGAACATGTTTTATTGGTTCTAGACCCGGTCCCGATAGGAAAACCCAGATCCGATTTCGGAACCGGGTCCACCAAGAGGACTGGATTTAGTTCCAAAATCGATTCGAATTTTCTTTTATTCCTCTTTTTTTATTAAAATAAGCAAATTATTCAACTTTTAACGGTGCATCACGTCTACTACATCAAGTATTATACCTAAAAATGACCCAAAAAAGCTGATTTTGAGGTACTATCTGCAATATTAAAGGCTCGTATGGGTCCCGAGTCCATGTGTCGGAACCTAAATGGACCCGGAACCTGACCCATTTATCAAACGGAACAAAAATTGGGATCAGAACCCGGACCCCGCTCTTGAATCGGAACCTAAGATATGTTCCAGACCCGGTTTTTTGCAGTTCTGAACTTCGGAGTAATTGGAGAGTCGGATACCCACTTGCAACCCTAGATGTGGAGGAGTTACCCAACTACGAGGGACATTTTTGGATTTTCTCCTTAGCCTATTTCGATTAAAGTTCTTTTATCACTGATAGAGTTAAAATAGGAAAGATGGCTCCTTGTATCACCCATTTCGGCTAAAAAACTCTTTACCCGTCATTAAGGCTGTCAAAATGAGGAGATGATCAAAATTGAATAAAAACTCAGCTTCAAGAATGAATTGGAAACCGGTCTCTCTCATAAAATATAAAAACCCAAATGATATTGATTCTTTACCGTAGGATGTAACCACGAGTGGACACCGCCCTATTTGTTCACTTCTCACCCGCTATCTACTTCACATTTGGTACACTTACTTTACCAGTGAAGTAAAGTGAAGGGTTGATTCAAGAGAAAATAAAAGGAGAGCAGGTCAAATCAAAAGATAGTAAATTTCAAAAATGTAAAGTGGGAAATGTGACTTTACCGCCCCTTGTGAAGCTGCACTGCCACTTTTCCTCCTCTCAGAGAGGAGGAAAACTGGCAAATGCGACTTTGCCGCCCCTAATTACAGGGGTAAAGCTGCACCGCCAGTTTTCCTCCTCTCACAGAGGAGGAAATCTGGAAATGAGACTTTACCGCCCCTAGTAGCAGCGGTAAAGCTGCACTGCCAGTTTTCCTCCTCTCAGAGAGGAGGAAAACTGGAAATGCGACTTTACCGCCCCTAATAGCAGCGGTAAAGCCGCACTTCCACTTTTCCTCCCCTCAGAGAGGAGGAAATGTGTCGAATGCGACTTTACCGCCCCTAATGGCAGCGGTATGCTGAAGCCCATACAAACCTTTCCCGTGTCCAAGTTATTATCACGTATCTCCTTTTCGACCTTATTTTTACACACGTTCGATGTCTATGGGGTCCATTTCTAATCGAATGTATTTCATGCAAGTGGAGCTCATCAATAAATATCCTATCGCATTTGTCAGTTAAGGCCCACACCAGATGGGAAAGCAGCGAAGATTGGCACAAGAATCTAGGATCTAAATCATTTGTCAGGAAATATTAAGGCCAAGGGACCGATTTTTTACTTGCGTTTTGGGCTATCTTTAGATTTTAAATCTATCTCTCTATCATTTAAGATATGTTTCATTCTCATTCCCACAAGATTGTTTCCGTGGGAAAACCGAATCCTTTGGTTTTGATTAGTGCGCCCACGTTCTGGTGATGTAAACCGTTGACGAGATGATGTCCTGAAAAATGTAGAGGGATAAAGCAGTCCTAACCATCTCTGGAAGATCTTTATAATAATGTTAGCAGAGTTAATGGCGCGCATGTAATTCCTTGAGTCATCAAGGATGACTTAATCTGAATACATAATCAATATAAATAATGACTGATAATATATTTGTCTCTTTTAGGAATATTTTCAAAAAATGTAATTTAATGTGTTTATATTTAGAGTTTTTTCTTTTAAACATCATTATAAGTATTCTATTAGTCTCCTTTGGGATTCAAGTACGAACACTGATACAAACTTACTTACGTGAGTCACGCGGTTGTATTTCCATCTATGCCTAGAAAATTAAAAATTAACTTTCACTGTTGTATTAATAGCTTGATCAAATATAGGGATAAATATAAATATGATTATGTTAACCACAATTTTATAAAAAAAAATGTCAAGTCGATCGGACGGTCGGATTAATTTTGATTCTCGATATCATATACATTTTAAGGCATTTTTTTTGTAGGGCTCGGATTTCAGAAGTTTGGTTCCATTCGACACATCTTTCTCAATATATGCCCAAAGGTTTCGGCTAAAACTCTATGTTTCTCAAAGTAAGACAAGTTGAAATATATAAGAATTCGACAACCGGGTGTTGGCTCGGTTAGGACACTGTCAATCCCACCAAATGTAGGGAAACCCTGAGCTAAAAATAATAAAAAAACCCATATAAGAATGAAGAGGGTGTTTAGGATGCTATACACGCAACGCAATTAAACATTATTAGGTATTCAATTTCATTCATCATATCAAAAGGTCTTTCACGTATAAAATTACAAGAATTATAGAAATTTATTTTTAACTACTTATTTCATTTTTTTGAAGCGCAACAAATCTTCTCTTTCACCCTTTGTTGATGAGGAAAATGGTCTAGCAGAGTCTAGAAAATTTTAGATGCGCCCAAAAAAAATTTCTCAGTCCGCCACCGTACCAAGGAGAGAGATGTGCATAGGGTTGCAAACGGGACGTGTCCGGATAGGAACCAGAGTGGACCCGGAACCCCGTTTTGTAAATAACAGCTCCGGTCCTGACTCCGAACATGTTTTATTGGTTCTAGACCCGGTCCCGATAGGAAAACCCAGATCCGATTTCGGAACCGGGTCCACCAAGAGGACTGGATTTAGTTCCAAAATCGATTCGAATTTTCTTTTATTCCTCTTTTTTTATTAAAATAAGCAAATTATTCAACTTTTAACGGTGCATCACGTCTACTACATCAAGTATTATACCTAAAAATGACCCAAAAAAGCTGATTTTGAGGTACTATCTGCAATATTAAAGGCTCGTATGGGTCCCGAGTCCATGTGTCGGAACCTAAATGGACCCGGAACCTGACCCATTTATCAAACGGAACAAAAATTGGGATCAGAACCCGGACCCCGCTCTTGAATCGGAACCTAAGATATGTTCCAGACCCGGTTTTTTGCAGTTCTGAACTTCGGAGTAATTGGAGAGTCGGATACCCACTTGCACCCCTAGATGTGGAGGAGTTACCCAACTACGAGGGACATTTTTGGATTTTCTCCTTAGCCTATTTCGGTTAAAGTTCTTTTATCACTGATAGAGTTAAAATAGGAAAGATGGCTCCTTGTATCACCCATTTCGGCTAAAAAACTCTTTACCCGTCATTAAGGCTGTCAAAATGAGGAGATGATCAAAATTGAATAAAAACTCAGCTTCAAGAATGAATTGGAAACCGGTCTCTCTCATAAAATATAAAAACCCAAATGATATTGATTCTTTACCGTAGGATGTAACCACGAGTGGACACCGCCCTATTTGTTCACTTCTCACCCGCTATCTACTTCACATTTGGTACACTTACTTTACCAGTGAAGTAAAGTGAAGGGTTGATTCAAGAGAAAATAAAAGGAGAGCAGGTCAAATCAAAAGATAGTAAATTTCAAAAATGTAAAGTGGGAAATGTGACTTTACCGCCCCTTGTGAAGCTGCACTGCCACTTTTCCTCCTCTCAGAGAGGAGGAAAACTGGCAAATGCGACTTTGCCGCCCCTAATTACAGGGGTAAAGCTGCACCGCCAGTTTTCCTCCTCTCACAGAGGAGGAAATCTGGAAATGAGACTTTACCGCCCCTAGTAGCAGCGGTAAAGCTGCACTGCCAGTTTTCCTCCTCTCAGAGAGGAGGAAAACTGGAAATGCGACTTTACCGCCCCTAATAGCAGCGGTAAAGCCGCACTTCCACTTTTCCTCCCCTCAGAGAGGAGGAAATGTGTCGAATGCGACTTTACCGCCCCTAATGGCAGCGGTATGCTGAAGCCCATACAAACCTTTCCCGTGTCCAAGTTATTATCACGTATCTCCTTTTCGACCTTATTTTTACACACGTTCGATGTCTATGGGGTCCATTTCTAATCGAATGTATTTCATGCAAGTGGAGCTCATCAATAAATATCCTATCGCATTTGTCAGTTAAGGCCCACACCAGATGGGAAAGCAGCGAAGATTGGCACAAGAATCTAGGATCTAAATCATTTGTCAGGAAATATTAAGGCCAAGGGACCGATTTTTTACTTGCGTTTTGGGCTATCTTTAGATTTTAAATCTATCTCTCTATCATTTAAGATATGTTTCATTCTCATTCCCACAAGATTGTTTCCGTGGGAAAACCGAATCCTTTGGTTTTGATTAGTGCGCCCACGTTCTGGTGATGTAAACCGTTGACGAGATGATGTCCTGAAAAATGTAGAGGGATAAAGCAGTCCTAACCATCTCTGGAAGATCTTTATAATAATGTTAGCAGAGTTAATGGCGCGCATGTAATTCCTTGAGTCATCAAGGATGACTTAATCTGAATACATAATCAATATAAATAATGACTGATAATATATTTGTCTCTTTTAGGAATATTTTCAAAAAATGTAATTTAATGTGTTTATATTTAGAGTTTTTTCTTTTAAACATCATTATAAGTATTCTATTAGTCTCCTTTGGGATTCAAGTACGAACACTGATACAAACTTACTTACGTGAGTCACGCGGTTGTATTTCCATCTATGCCTAGAAAATTAAAAATTAACTTTCACTGTTGTATTAATAGCTTGATCAAATATAGGGATAAATATAAATATGATTATGTTAACCACAATTTTATAAAAAAAAATGTCAAGTCGATCGGACGGTCGGATTAATTTTGATTCTCGATATCATATACATTTTAAGGCATTTTTTTTTGTAGGGCTCGGATTTCAGAAGTTTGGTTCCACTCGACACATCTTTCTCAATATATGCCCAAAGGTTTCGGCTAAAACTCTATGTTTCTCAAAGTAAGACAAGTTGAAATATATAAGAATTCGACAACCGGGTGTTGGCTCGGTTAGGACACTGTCAATCCCACCAAATGTAGGGAAACCCTGAGCTAAAAATAATAAAAAAACCCATATAAGAATGAAGAGGGTGTTTAGGATGCTATACACGCAACGCAATTAAACAGTATTAGGTATTCAATTTCATTCATCATATCAAAAGGTCTTTCACGTATAAAATTACAAGAATTATAGAAATTTATTTTTAACTACTTATTTCATTTTTTTGAAGCGCAACAAATCTTCTCTTTCACCCTTTGTTGATGAGGAAAAGGGTCTAGCAGAGTCTAGAAAATTTTAGTTGCGCCCAAATAAAATTTCTCAGTCCGCCACCGTACCAAGGAGAGAGATGTGCATAGGGTTGCGAACGGGACGTCTCCGGATAGGAACCATAGTGGACCCGGACCCCCGTTTTGTAAATAACAGCTCCGGTTCTGACTCCGAACATGTTTTATTGGTTCTAGACCCGGTCCCGATAGGAAAACCCAGATCCGATTTCGGAACCGGGTCCACCAAGAGGACTGGATTTAGTTCCAAAATCGATTCGAATTTTCTTTTATTCCTCTTTTTTTATTAAAATAAGCAAATTATTCAACTTTTAACGGTGCATCACGTCTACTACATCAAGTATTATACCTAAAAATGACCCAAAAAAGCTGATTTTGAGGTACTATCTGCAATATTGAAGGCTCGTATGGGTCCCGAGTCCATGTGTCGGAACCTAAATGGACCCGGAACCTGACCCATTTATCAAACGGAACAAAAATTGGGATCAGAACCCGGACCCCGCTCTTGAATCGGAACCTAAGATATGTTCCAGACCCGGTTTTTTGCAGTTCTGAACTTCGGAGTAATTGGAGAGTCGGATACCCACTTGCAACCCTAGATGTGGAGGAGTTACCCAACTACGAGGGACATTTTTGGATTTTCTCCTTAGCCTATTTCGGTTAAAGTTCTTTTATCACTGATAGAGTTAAAATAGGAAAGATGGCTCCCTGTATCACCCATTTCGGCTAAAAAACTCTTTACCCGTCATTAAGGCTGTCAAAATGAGGAGATGATCAAAATTGAATAAAAACTCAGCTTCAAGAATGAATTGGAAACCGGTCTCTCTCATAAAATATAAAAACCCGAATGATATTGATTCTTTACCGTAGGATGTAACCACGAGTGGACACCGCCCTATTTGTTCACTTCTCACCCGCTATCTACTTCACATTTGGTACACTTACTTTACCAGTGAAGTAAAGTGAAGGGTTGATTCAAGAGAAAATAAAAGGAGAGCAGGTCAAATCAAAAGATAGTAAATTTCAAAAATGTAAAGTGGGAAATGTGACTTTACCGCCCCTTGTGAAGCTGCACTGCCACTTTTCCTCCTCTCAGAGAGGAGGAAAACTGGCAAATGCGACTTTGCCGCCCCTAATTACAGGGGTAAAGCTGCACCGCCAGTTTTCCTCCTCTCACAGAGGAGGAAATCTGGAAATGAGACTTTACCGCCCCTAGTAGCAGCGGTAAAGCTGCACTGCCAGTTTTACTCCTCTCAGAGAGGAGGAAAACTGGAAATGCGACTTTACCGCCCCTAATAGCAGCGGTAAAGCCGCACTTCCACTTTTCCTCCCCTCAGAGAGGAGGAAATGTGTCGAATGCGACTTTACCGCCCCTAATGGCAGCGGTATGCTGAAGCCCATACAAACCTTTCCCGTGTCCAAGTTATTATCACGTATCTCCTTTTCGACCTTATTTTTACACACGTTCGATGTCTATGGGGTCCATTTCTAATCGAATGTATTTCATGCAAGTGGAGCTCATCAATAAATATCCTATCGCATTTGTCAGTTAAGGCCCACACCAGATGGGAAAGCAGCGAAGATTGGCACAAGAATCTAGGATCTAAATCATTTGTCAGGAAATATTAAGGCCAAGGGACCGATTTTTTACTTGCGTTTTGGGCTATCTTTAGATTTTAAATCTATCTCTCTATCATTTAAGATATGTTTCATTCTCATTCCCACAAGATTGTTTCCGTGGGAAAACCGAATCCTTTGGTTTTGATTAGTGCGCCCACGTTCTGGTGATGTAAACCGTTGACGAGATGATGTCCTGAAAAATGTAGAGGGATAAAGCAGTCCTAACCATCTCTGGAAGATCTTTATAATAATGTTAGCAGAGTTAATGGCGCGCATGTAATTCCTTGAGTCATCAAGGATGACTTAATCTGAATACATAATCAATATAAATAATGACTGATAATATATTTGTCTCTTTTAGGAATATTTTCAAAAAATGTAATTTAATGTGTTTATATTTAGAGTTTTTTCTTTTAAACATCATTATAAGTATTCTATTAGTCTCCTTTGGGATTCAAGTACGAACACTGATACAAACTTACTTACGTGAGTCACGCGGTTGTATTTCCATCTATGCCTAGAAAATAAAAAATTAACTTTCACTGTTGTATTAATAGCTTGATCAAATATAGGGATAAATATAAATATGATTATGTTAACCACAATTTTATAAAAAAAAATGTCAAGTCGATCGGACGGTCGGATTAATTTTGATTCTCGATATCATATACATTTTAAGGCATTTTTTTTGTAGGGCTCGGATTTCAGAAGTTTGGTTCCAGTCGACACATCTTTCTCAATATATGCCCAAAGGTTTCGGCTAAAACTCTATGTTTCTCAAAGTAAGACAAGTTGAAATATATAAGAATTCGACAACCGGGTGTTGGCTCGGTTAGGACACTGTCAATCCCACCAAATGTAGGGAAACCCTGAGCTAAAAATAATAAAAAAACCCATATAAGAATGAAGAGGGTGTTTAGGATGCTATACACGCAACGCAATTAAACATTATTAGGTATTCAATTTCATTCATCATATCAAAAGGTCTTTCACGTATAAAATTACAAGAATTATAGAAATTTATTTTTAACTACTTATTTCATTTTTTTGAAGCGCAACAAATCTTCTCTTTCACCCTTTGTTGATGAGGAAAATGGTCTAGCAGAGTCTAGAAAATTTTAGATGCGCCCAAAAAAAATTTCTCAGTCCGCCACCGTACCAAGGAGAGAGATGTGCATAGGGTTGCAAACGGGACGTGTCCGGATAGGAACCAGAGTGGACCCGGACCCCCGTTTTGTAAATAACAGCTCCGGTTCTGACTCCGAACATGTTTTATTGGTTCTAGACCCGGTCCCGATAGGAAAACCCAGATCCGATTTCGGAACCGGGTCCACCAAGAGGACTGGATTTAGTTCCAAAATCGATTCGAATTTTCTTTTATTCCTCTTTTTTTATTAAAATAAGCAAATTATTCAACTTTTAACGGTGCATCACGTCTACTACATCAAGTATTATACCTAAAAATGACCCAAAAAAGCTGATTTTGAGGTACTATCTGCAATATTAAAGGCTCGTATGGGTCCCGAGTCCATGTGTCGGAACCTAAATGGACCCGGAACCTGACCCATTTATCAAACGGAACAAAGATTGGGATCAGAACCCGGACCCCGCTCTTGAATCGGAACCTAAGATATGTTCCAGACCCGGTTTTTTGCAGTTCTGAACTTCGGAGTAATTGGAGAGTCGGATACCCACTTGCAACCCTAGATGTGGAGGAGTTACCCAACTACGAGGGACATTTTTGGATTTTCTCCTTAGCCTATTTCGGTTAAAGTTCTTTTATCACTGATAGAGTTAAAATAGGAAAGATGGCTCCCTGTATCACCCATTTCGGCTAAAAAACTCTTTACCCGTCATTAAGGCTGTCAAAATGAGGAGATGATCAAAATTGAATAAAAACTCAGCTTCAAGAATGAATTGGAAACCGGTCTCTCTCATAAAATATAAAAACCCAAATGATATTGATTCTTTACCGTAGGATGTAACCACGAGTGGACACCGCCCTATTTGTTCACTTCTCACCCGCTATCTACTTCACATTTGGTACACTTACTTTACCAGTGAAGTAAAGTGAAGGGTTGATTCAAGAGAAAATAAAAGGAGAGCAGGTCAAATCAAAAGATAGTAAATTTCAAAAATGTAAAGTGGGAAATGTGACTTTACCGCCCCTTGTGAAGCTGCACTGCCACTTTTCCTCCTCTCAGAGAGGAGGAAAACTGGCAAATGCGACTTTGCCGCCCCTAATTACAGGGGTAAAGCTGCACCGCCAGTTTTCCTCCTCTCACAGAGGAGGAAATCTGGAAATGAGACTTTACCGCCCCTAGTAGCAGCGGTAAAGCTGCACTGCCAGTTTTCCTCCTCTCTGAGAGGTGGAAAACTGGAAATGCGGCTTAACCGCCCCTAATAGCAGCGGTAAAGCCGCACTTCCACTTTTCCTCCCCTCAGAGAGGAGGAAATGTGTCGAATGCGACTTTACCGCCCCTAATGGCAGCGGTATGCTGAAGCCCATACAAACCTTTCCCGTGTCCAAGTTATTATCACGTATCTCCTTTTCGACCTTATTTTTACACACGTTCGATGTCTATGGGGTCCATTTCTAATCGAATGTATTTCATGCAAGTGGAGCTCATCAATAAATATCCTATCGCATTTGTCAGTTAAGGCCCACACCAGATGGGAAAGCAGCGAAGATTGGCACAAGAATCTAGGATCTAAATCATTTGTCAGGAAATATTAAGGCCAAGGGACCGATTTTTTACTTGCGTTTTGGGCTATCTTTAGATTTTAAATCTATCTCTCTATCATTTAAGATATGTTTCATTCTCATTCCCACAAGATTGTTTCCGTGGGAAAACCGAATCCTTTGGTTTTGATTAGTGCGCCCACGTTCTGGTGATGTAAACCGTTGACGAGATGATGTCCTGAAAAATGTAGAGGGATAAAGCAGTCCTAACCATCTCTGGAAGATCTTTATAATAATGTTAGCAGAGTTAATGGCGCGCATGTAATTCCTTGAGTCATCAAGGATGACTTAATCTGAATACATAATCAATATAAATAATGACTGATAATATATTTGTCTGTTTTAGGAATATTTTCAAAAAATGTAATTTAATGTGTTTATATTTAGAGTTTTTTCTTTTAAACATCATTATAAGTATTCTATTAGTCTCCTTTGGGATTCAAGTACGAACACTGATACAAACTTACTTACGTGAGTCACGCGGGTGTATTTCCATCTATGCCTAGAAAATAAAAAATTAACTTTCACTGTTGTATTAATAGCTTGATCAAATATAGGGATAAATATAAATATGATTATGTTAACCACAATTTTATAAAAAAAAATGTCAAGTCGATCGGACGGTCGGATTAATTTTGATTCTCGATATCATATACATTTTAAGGCATTTTTTTTTGTAGGGCTCGGATTTCAGAAGTTTGGTTCCACTCGACACATCTTTCTCAATATATGCCCAAAGGTTTCGGCTAAAACTCTATGTTTCTCAAAGTAAGACAAGTTGAAATATATAAGAATTCGACAACCGGGTGTTGGCTCGGTTAAGACACTGTCAATCCCACCAAATGTAGGGAAACCCTGAGCTAAAAATAATAAAAAACCCATATAAGAATGAAGAGGGTGTTTAGGATGCTATACACGCAACGCAATTAAACAGTATTAGGTATTCAATTTCATTCATCATATCAAAAGGACTTTCACGTATAAAATTACAAGAATTATAGAAATTTATTTTTAACTACTTATTTCATTTTTTTGAAGCGCAACAAATCTTCTCTTTCACCCTTTGTTGATGAGGAAAAGGGTCTAGCAGAGTCTAGAAAATTTTAGTTGCGCCCAAATAAAATTTCTCAGTCCGCCACCGTACCAAGGAGAGAGATGTGCATAGGGTTGCGAACGGGACGTCTCCGGATAGGAACCATAGTGGACCCGGACCCCCGTTTTGTAAATAACAGCTCCGGTTCTGACTCCGAACATGTTTTATTGGTTCTAGACCCGGTCCCGATAGGAAAACCCAGATCCGATTTCGGAACCGGGTCCACCAAGAGGACTGGATTTAGTTCCAAAATCGATTCGAATTTTCTTTTATTCCTCTTTTTTTATTAAAATAAGCAAATTATTCAACTTTTAACGGTGCATCACGTCTACTACATCAAGTATTATACCTAAAAATGACCCGAAAAAGCTGATTTTGAGGTACTATCTGCAATATTAAAGGCTCGTATGGGTCCCGAGTCCATGTGTCGGAACCTAAATGGACCCGGAACCTGACCCATTTATCAAACGGAACAAAAATTGGGATCAGAACCCGGACCCCGCTCTTGAATCGGAACCTAAGATATGTTCCAGACCCGGTTTTTTGCAGTTCTGAACTTCGGAGTAATTGGAGAGTCGGATACCCACTTGCAACCCTAGATGTGGAGGAGTTACCCAACTACGAGGGACATTTTTGGATTTTCTCCTTAGCCTATTTCGGTTAAAGTTCTTTTATCACTGATAGAGTTAAAATAGGAAAGATGGCTCCCTGTATCACCCATTTCGGCTAAAAAACTCTTTACCCGTCATTAAGGCTGTCAAAATGAGGAGATGATCAAAATTGAATAAAAACTCAGCTTCAAGAATGAATTGGAAACCGGTCTCTCTCATAAAATATAAAAACCCAAATGATATTGATTCTTTACCGTAGGATGTAACCACGAGTGGACACCGCCCTATTTGTTCACTTCTCACCCGCTATCTACTTCACATTTGGTACACTTACTTTACCAGTGAAGTAAAGTGAAGGGTTGATTCAAGAGAAAATAAAAGGAGAGCAGGTCAAATCAAAAGATAGTAAATTTCAAAAATGTAAAGTGGGAAATGTGACTTTACCGCCCCTTGTGAAGCTGCACTGCCACTTTTCCTCCTCTCAGAGAGGAGGAAAACTGGCAAATGCGACTTTGCCGCCCCTAATTACAGGGGTAAAGCTGCACCGCCAGTTTTCCTCCTCTCACAGAGGAGGAAATCTGGAAATGAGACTTTACCGCCCCTAGTAGCAGCGGTAAAGCTGCACTGCCAGTTTTACTCCTCTCAGAGAGGAGGAAAACTGGAAATGCGACTTTACCGCCCCTAATAGCAGCGGTAAAGCCGCACTTCCACTTTTCCTCCCCTCAGAGAGGAGGAAATGTGTCGAATGCGACTTTACCGCCCCTAATGGCAGCGGTATGCTGAAGCCCATACAAACCTTTCCCGTGTCCAAGTTATTATCACGTATCTCCTTTTCGACCTTATTTTTACACACGTTCGATGTCTATGGGGTCCATTTCTAATCGAATGTATTTCATGCAAGTGGAGCTCATCAATAAATATCCTATCGCATTTGTCAGTTAAGGCCCACACCAGATGGGAAAGCAGCGAAGATTGGCACAAGAATCTAGGATCTAAATCATTTGTCAGGAAATATTAAGGCCAAGGGACCGATTTTTTACTTGCGTTTTGGGCTATCTTTAGATTTTAAATCTATCTCTCTATCATTTAAGATATGTTTCATTCTCATTCCCACAAGATTGTTTCCGTGGGAAAACCGAATCCTTTGGTTTTGATTAGTGCGCCCACGTTCTGGTGATGTAAACCGTTGACGAGATGATGTCCTGAAAAATGTAGAGGGATAAAGCAGTCCTAACCATCTCTGGAAGATCTTTATAATAATGTTAGCAGAGTTAATGGCGCGCATGTAATTCCTTGAGTCATCAAGGATGACTTAATCTGAATACATAATCAATATAAATAATGACTGATAATATATTTGTCTCTTTTAGGAATATTTTCAAAAAATGTAATTTAATGTGTTTATATTTAGAGTTTTTTCTTTTAAACATCATTATAAGTATTCTATTAGTCTCCTTTGGGATTCAAGTACGAACACTGATACAAACTTACTTACGTGAGTCACGCGGTTGTATTTCCATCTATGCCTAGAAAATAAAAAATTAACTTTCACTGTTGTATTAATAGCTTGATCAAATATAGGGATAAATATAAATATGATTATGTTAACCACAATTTTATAAAAAAAAATGTCAAGTCGATCGGACGGTCGGATTAATTTTGATTCTCGATATCATATACATTTTAAGGCATTTTTTTTTGTAGGGCTCGGATTTCAGAAGTTTGGTTCCACTCGACACATCTTTCTCAATATATGCCCAAAGGTTTCGGCTAAAACTCTATGTTTCTCAAAGTAAGACAAGTTGAAATATATAAGAATTCGACAACCGGGTGTTGGCTCGGTTAGGACACTGTCAATCCCACCAAATGTAGGGAAACCCTGAGCTAAAAATAATAAAAAACCCATATAAGAATGAAGAGGGTGTTTAGGATGCTATACACGCAACGCAATTAAACAGTATTAGGTATTCAATTTCATTCATCATATCAAAAGGACTTTCACGTATAAAATTACAAGAATTATAGAAATTTATTTTTAACTACTTATTTCATTTTTTTGAAGCGCAACAAATCTTCTCTTTCACCCTTTGTTGATGAGGAAAAGGGTCTAGCAGAGTCTAGAAAATTTTAGTTGCGCCCAAATAAAATTTCTCAGTCCGCCACCGTACCAAGGAGAGAGATGTGCATAGGGTTGCGAACGGGACGTCTCCGGATAGGAACCATAGTGGACCCGGACCCCCGTTTTGTAAATAACAGCTCCGGTTCTGACTCCAAACATGTTTTATTGGTTCTAGACCCGGTCCCGATAGGAAAACCCAGATCCGATTTCGGAACCGGGTCCACCAAGAGGACTGGATTTAGTTCCAAAATCGATTCGAATTTTCTTTTATTCCTCTTTTTTTATTAAAATAAGCAAATTATTCAACTTTTAACGGTGCATCACGTCTACTACATCAAGTATTATACCTAAAAATGACCCGAAAAAGCTGATTTTGAGGTACTATCTGCAATATTAAAGGCTCGTATGGGTCCCGAGTCCATGTGTCGGAACCTAAATGGACCCGGAACCTGACCCATTTATCAAACGGAACAAAGATTGGGATCAGAACCCGGACCCCGCTCTTGAATCGGAACCTAAGATATGTTCCAGACCCGGTTTTTTGCAGTTCTGAACTTCGGAGTAATTGGAGAGTCGGATACCCACTTGCAACCCTAGATGTGGAGGAGTTACCCAACTACGAGGGACATTTTTGGATTTTCTCCTTAGCCTATTTCGGTTAAAGTTCTTTTATCACTGATAGAGTTAAAATAGGAAAGATGGCTCCTTGTATCACCCATTTCGGCTAAAAAACTCTTTACCCGTCATTAAGGCTGTCAAAATGAGGAGATGATCAAAATTGAATAAAAACTCAGCTTCAAGAATGAATTGGAAACCGGTCTCTCTCATAAAATATAAAAACCCAAATGATATTGATTCTTTACCGTAGGATGTAACCACGAGTGGACACCGCCCTATTTGTTCACTTCTCACCCGCTATCTACTTCACATTTGGTACACTTACTTTACCAGTGAAGTAAAGTGAAGGGTTGATTCAAGAGAAAATAAAAGGAGAGCAGGTCAAATCAAAAGATAGTAAATTTCAAAAATGTAAAGTGGGAAATGTGACTTTACCGCCCCTTGTGAAGCTGCACTGCCACTTTTCCTCCTCTCAGAGAGGAGGAAAACTGGCAAATGCGACTTTGCCGCCCCTAATTACAGGGGTAAAGCTGCACCGCCAGTTTTCCTCCTCTCACAGAGGAGGAAATCTGGAAATGAGACTTTAACGCCCCTAGTAGCAGCGGTAAAGCTGCACTGCCAGTTTTACTCCTCTCAGAGAGGAGGAAAACTGGAAATGCGACTTTACCGCCCCTAAGAGCAGCGGTAAAGCCACACTTCCACTTTTCCTCCCCTCAGAGAGGAGGAAATGTGTCGAATGCGACTTTACCGCCCCTAATGGCAGCGGTATGCTGAAGCCCATACAAACCTTTCCCGTGTCCAAGTTATTATCACGTATCTCCTTTTCGACCTTATTTTTACACACGTTCGATGTCTATGGGGTCCATTTCTAATCGAATGTATTTCATGCAAGTGGAGCTCATCAATAAATATCCTATCGCATTTGTCAGTTAAGGCCCACACCAGATGGGAAAGCAGCGAAGATTGGCACAAGAATCTAGGATCTAAATCATTTGTCAGGAAATATTAAGGCCAAGGGACCGATTTTTTACTTGCGTTTTGGGCTATCTTTAGATTTTAAATCTATCTCTCTATCATTTAAGATATGTTTCATTCTCATTCCCACAAGATTGTTTCCGTGGGAAAACCGAATCCTTTGGTTTTGATTAGTGCGCCCACGTTCTGGTGATGTAAACCGTTGACGAGATGATGTCCTGAAAAATGTAGAGGGATAAAGCAGTCCTAACCATCTCTGGAAGATCTTTATAATAATGTTAGCAGAGTTAATGGCGCGCATGTAATTCCTTGAGTCATCAAGGATGACTTAATCTGAATACATAATCAATATAAATAATGACTGATAATATATTTGTCTCTTTTAGGAATATTTTCAAAAAATGTAATTTAATGTGTTTATATTTAGAGTTTTTTCTTTTAAACATCATTATAAGTATTCTATTAGTCTCCTTTGGGATTCAAGTACGAACACTGATACAAACTTACTTACGTGAGTCACGCGGTTGTATTTCCATCTATGCCTAGAAAATAAAAAATTAACTTTCACTGTTGTATTAATAGCTTGATCAAATATAGGGATAAATATAAATATGATTATGTTAACCACAATTTTATAAAAAAAAATGTCAAGTCGATCGGACGGTCGGATTAATTTTGATTCTCGATATCATATACATTTTAAGGCATTTTTTTTGTAGGGCTCGGATTTCAGAAGTTTGGTTCCATTCGACACATCTTTCTCAATATATGCCCAAAGGTTTCGGCTAAAACTCTATGTTTCTCAAAGTAAGACAAGTTGAAATATACAAGAATTCGACAACCGGGTGTTGGCTCGGTTAGGACACTGTCAATCCCACCAAATGTAGGGAAACCCTGAGCTAAAAATAATAAAAAAACCCATATAAGAATGAAGAGGGTGTTTAGGATGCTATACACGCAACGTAATTAAACATTATTAGGTATTCAATTTCATTCATCATATCAAAAGGTCTTTCACGTATAAAATTACAAGAATTATAGAAATTTATTTTTAACTACTTATTTCATTTTTTTGAAGCGCAACAAATCTTCTCTTTCACCCTTTGTTGATGAGGAAAATGGTCTAGCAGAGTCTAGAAAATTTTAGATGCGCCCAAATAAAATTTCTCAGTCCGCCACCGTACCAAGGAGAGAGATGTGCATAGGGTTGCAAACGGGACGTGTCCGGATAGGAACCATAGTGGACCCGGACCCCCGTTTTGTAAATAACAGCTCCGGTTCTGACTCCGAACATGTTTTATTGGTTCTAGACCCGGTCCCGATAGGAAAACCCAGATCCGATTTCGGAACCGGGTCCACCAAGAGGACTGGATTTAGTTCCAAAATCGATTCGAATTTTCTTTTATTCCTCTTTTTTTATTAAAATAAGCAAATTATTCAACTTTTAACGGTGCATCACGTCTACTACATCAAGTATTATACCTAAAAATGACCCGAAAAAGCTGATTTTGAGGTACTATCTGCAATATTAAAGGCTCGTATGGGTCCCGAGTCCATGTGTCGGAACCTAAATGGACCCGGAACCTGACCCATTTATCAAACGGAACAAAGATTGGGATCAGAACCCGGACCCCGCTCTTGAATCGGAACCTAAGATATGTTCCAGACCCGGTTTTTTGCAGTTCTGAACTTCGGAGTAATTGGAGAGTCGGATACCCACTTGCAACCCTAGATGTGGAGGAGTTACCCAACTACGAGGGACATTTTTGGATTTTCTCCTTAGCCTATTTCGGTTAAAGTTCTTTTATCACTGATAGAGTTAAAATAGGAAAGATGGCTCCTTGTATCACCCATTTCGGCTAAAAAACTCTTTACCCGTCATTAAGGCTGTCAAAATGAGGAGATGATCAAAATTGAATAAAAACTCAGCTTCAAGAATGAATTGGAAACCGGTCTCTCTCATAAAATATAAAAACCCAAATGATATTGATTCTTTACCGTAGGATGTAACCACGAGTGGACACCGCCCTATTTGTTCACTTCTCACCCGCTATCTACTTCACATTTGGTACACTTACTTTACCAGTGAAGTAAAGTGAAGGGTTGATTCAAGAGAAAATAAAAGGAGAGCAGGTCAAATCAAAAGATAGTAAATTTCAAAAATGTAAAGTGGGAAATGTGACTTTACCGCCCCTTGTGAAGCTGCACTGCCACTTTTCCTCCTCTCAGAGAGGAGGAAAACTGGCAAATGCGACTTTGCCGCCCCTAATTACAGGGGTAAAGCTGCACCGCCAGTTTTCCTCCTCTCACAGAGGAGGAAAACTGGAAATGCGACTTTACCGCCCCTAACAGCAGCGGTAAAGCCGCACTTCCACTTTTCCTCCCCTCAGAGAGGAGGAAATGTGTCGAATGCGACTTTACCGCCCCTAATGGCAGCGGTATGCTGAAGCCCATACAAACCTTTCCCGTGTCCAAGTTATTATCACGTATCTCCTTTTCGACCTTATTTTTACACACGTTCGATGTCTATGGGGTCCATTTCTAATCGAATGTATTTCATGCAAGTGGAGCTCATCAATAAATATCCTATCGCATTTGTCAGTTAAGGCCCACACCAGATGGGAAAGCAGCGAAGATTGGCACAAGAATCTAGGATCTAAATCATTTGTCAGGAAATATTAAGGCCAAGGGACCGATTTTTTACTTGCGTTTTGGGCTATCTTTAGATTTTAAATCTATCTCTCTATCATTTAAGATATGTTTCATTCTCATTCCCACAAGATTGTTTCCGTGGGAAAACCGAATCCTTTGGTTTTGATTAGTGCGCCCACGTTCTGGTGATGTAAACCGTTGACGAGATGATGTCCTGAAAAATGTAGAGGGATAAAGCAGTCCTAACCATCTCTGGAAGATCTTTATAATAATGTTAGCAGAGTTAATGGCGCGCATGTAATTCCTTGAGTCATCAAGGATGACTTAATCTGAATACATAATCAATATAAATAATGACTGATAATATATTTGTCTCTTTTAGGAATATTTTCAAAAAATGTAATTTAATGTGTTTATATTTAGAGTTTTTTCTTTTAAACATCATTATAAGTATTCTATTAGTCTCCTTTGGGATTCAAGTACGAACACTGATACAAACTTACTTACGTGAGTCACGCGGTTGTATTTCCATCTATGCCTAGAAAATTAAAAATTAACTTTCACTGTTGTATTAATAGCTTGATCAAATATAGGGATAAATATAAATATGATTATGTTAACCACAATTTTATAAAAAAAAATGTCAAGTCGATCGGACGGTCGGATTAATTTTGATTCTCGATATCATATACATTTTAAGGCATTTTTTTTTGTAGGGCTCGGATTTCAGAAGTTTGGTTCCACTCGACACATCTTTCTCAATATATGCCCAAAGGTTTCGGCTAAAACTCTATGTTTCTCAAAGTAAGACAAGTTGAAATATATAAGAATTCGACAACCGGGTGTTGGCTCGGTTAGGACACTGTCAATCCCACCAAATGTAGGGAAACCCTGAGCTAAAAATAATAAAAAACCCATATAAGAATGAAGAGGGTGTTTAGGATGCTATACACGCAACGCAATTAAACAGTATTAGGTATTCAATTTCATTCATCATATCAAAAGGTCTTTCACGTATAAAATTACAAGAATTATAGAAATTTATTTTTAACTACTTATTTCATTTTTTTGAAGCGCAACAAATCTTCTCTTTCACCCTTTGTTGATGAGGAAAAGGGTCTAGCAGAGTCTAGAAAATTTTAGTTGCGCCCAAATAAAATTTCTCAGTCCGCCACCGTACCAAGGAGAGAGATGTGCATAGGGTTGCGAACGGGACGTCTCCGGATAGGAACCATAGTGGACCCGGACCCCCGTTTTGTAAATAACAGCTCCGGTTCTGACTCCAAACATGTTTTATTGGTTCTAGACCCGGTCCCGATAGGAAAACCCAGATCCGATTTCGGAACCGGGTCCACCAAGAGGACTGGATTTAGTTCCAAAATCGATTCGAATTTTCTTTTATTCCTCTTTTTTTATTAAAATAAGCAAATTATTCAACTTTTAACGGTGCATCACGTCTACTACATCAAGTATTATACCTAAAAATGACCCGAAAAAGCTGATTTTGAGGTACTATCTGCAATATTAAAGGCTCGTATGGGTCCCGAGTCCATGTGTCGGAACCTAAATGGACCCGGAACCTGACCCATTTATCAAACGGAACAAAGATTGGGATCAGAACCCGGACCCCGCTCTTGAATCGGAACCTAAGATATGTTCCAGACCCGGTTTTTTGCAGTTCTGAACTTCGGAGTAATTGGAGAGTCGGATACCCACTTGCAACCCTAGATGTGGAGGAGTTACCCAACTACGAGGGACATTTTTGGATTTTCTCCTTAGCCTATTTCGGTTAAAGTTCTTTTATCACTGATAGAGTTAAAATAGGAAAGATGGCTCCTTGTATCACCCATTTCGGCTAAAAAACTCTTTACCCGTCATTAAGGCTGTCAAAATGAGGAGATGATCAAAATTGAATAAAAACTCAGCTTCAAGAATGAATTGGAAACCGGTCTCTCTCATAAAATATAAAAACCCAAATGATATTGATTCTTTACCGTAGGATGTAACCACGAGTGGACACCGCCCTATTTGTTCACTTCTCACCCGCTATCTACTTCACATTTGGTACACTTACTTTACCAGTGAAGTAAAGTGAAGGGTTGATTCAAGAGAAAATAAAAGGAGAGCAGGTCAAATCAAAAGATAGTAAATTTCAAAAATGTAAAGTGGGAAATGTGACTTTATCGCCCCTTGTGAAGCTGCACTGCCACTTTTCCTCCTCTCAGAGAGGAGGAAAACTGGCAAATGCGACTTTGCCGCCCCTAATTACAGGGGTAAAGCTGCACCGCCAGTTTTCCTCCTCTCACAGAGGAGGAAATCTGGAAATGAGACTTTACCGCCCCTAGTAGCAGCGGTAAAGCTGCACTGCCAGTTTTCCTCCTCTCAGAGAGGAGGAAAACTGGAAATGCGACTTTACCGCCCCTAACAGCAGCGGTAAAGCCGCACTTCCACTTTTCCTCCCCTCAGAGAGGAGGAAATGTGTCGAATGCGACTTTACCGCCCCTAATGGCAGCGGTATGCTGAAGCCCATACAAACCTTTCCCGTGTCCAAGTTATTATCACGTATCTCCTTTTCGACCTTATTTTTACACACGTTCGATGTCTATGGGGTCCATTTCTAATCGAATGTATTTCATGCAAGTGGAGCTCATCAATAAATATCCTATCGCATTTGTCAGTTAAGGCCCACACCAGATGGGAAAGCAGCGAAGATTGGCACAAGAATCTAGGATCTAAATCATTTGTCAGGAAATATTAAGGCCAAGGGACCGATTTTTTACTTGCGTTTTGGGCTATCTTTAGATTTTAAATCTATCTCTCTATCATTTAAGATATGTTTCATTCTCATTCCCACAAGATTGTTTCCGTGGGAAAACCGAATCCTTTGGTTTTGATTAGTGCGCCCACGTTCTGGTGATGTAAACCGTTGACGAGATGATGTCCTGAAAAATGTAGAGGGATAAAGCAGTCCTAACCATCTCTGGAAGATCTTTATAATAATGTTAGCAGAGTTAATGGCGCGCATGTAATTCCTTGAGTCATCAAGGATGACTTAATCTGAATACATAATCAATATAAATAATGACTGATAATATATTTGTCTCTTTTAGGAATATTTTCAAAAAATGTAATTTAATGTGTTTATATTTAGAGTTTTTTCTTTTAAACATCATTATAAGTATTCTATTAGTCTCCTTTGGGATTCAAGTACGAACACTGATACAAACTTACTTACGTGAGTCACGCGGTTGTATTTCCATCTATGCCTAGAAAATAAAAAATTAACTTTCACTGTTGTATTAATAGCTTGATCAAATATAGGGATAAATATAAATATGATTATGTTAACCACAATTTTATAAAAAAAAATGTCAAGTCGATCGGACGGTCGGATTAATTTTGATTCTCGATATCATATACATTTTAAGGCATTTTTTTTGTAGGGCTCGGATTTCAGAAGTTTGGTTCCATTCGACACATCTTTCTCAATATATGCCCAAAGGTTTCGGCTAAAACTCTATGTTTCTCAAAGTAAGACAAGTTGAAATATACAAGAATTCGACAACCGGGTGTTGGCTCGGTTAGGACACTGTCAATCCCACCAAATGTAGGGAAACCCTGAGCTAAAAATAATAAAAAAACCCATATAAGAATGAAGAGGGTGTTTAGGATGCTATACACGCAACGTAATTAAACATTATTAGGTATTCAATTTCATTCATCATATCAAAAGGTCTTTCACGTATAAAATTACAAGAATTATAGAAATTTATTTTTAACTACTTATTTCATTTTTTTGAAGCGCAACAAATCTTCTCTTTCACCCTTTGTTGATGAGGAAAATGGTCTAGCAGAGTCTAGAAAATTTTAGATGCGCCCAAATAAAATTTCTCAGTCCGCCACCGTACCAAGGAGAGAGATGTGCATAGGGTTGCAAACGGGACGTGTCCGGATAGGAACCATAGTGGACCCGGACCCCCGTTTTGTAAATAACAGCTCCGGTTCTGACTCCGAACATGTTTTATTGGTTCTAGACCCGGTCCCGATAGGAAAACCCAGATCCGATTTCGGAACCGGGTCCACCAAGAGGACTGGATTTAGTTCCAAAATCGATTCGAATTTTCTTTTATTCCTCTTTTTTTATTAAAATAAGCAAATTATTCAACTTTTAACGGTGCATCACGTCTACTACATCAAGTATTATACCTAAAAATGACCCGAAAAAGCTGATTTTGAGGTACTATCTGCAATATTAAAGGCTCGTATGGGTCCCGAGTCCATGTGTCGGAACCTAAATGGACCCGGAACCTGACCCATTTATCAAACGGAACAAAGATTGGGATCAGAACCCGGACCCCGCTCTTGAATCGGAACCTAAGATATGTTCCAGACCCGGTTTTTTGCAGTTCTGAACTTCGGAGTAATTGGAGAGTCGGATACCCACTTGCAACCCTAGATGTGGAGGAGTTACCCAACTACGAGGGACATTTTTGGATTTTCTCCTTAGCCTATTTCGGTTAAAGTTCTTTTATCACTGATAGAGTTAAAATAGGAAAGATGGCTCCTTGTATCACCCATTTCGGCTAAAAAACTCTTTACCCGTCATTAAGGCTGTCAAAATGAGGAGATGATCAAAATTGAATAAAAACTCAGCTTCAAGAATGAATTGGAAACCGGTCTCTCTCATAAAATATAAAAACCCAAATGATATTGATTCTTTACCGTAGGATGTAACCACGAGTGGACACCGCCCTATTTGTTCACTTCTCACCCGCTATCTACTTCACATTTGGTACACTTACTTTACCAGTGAAGTAAAGTGAAGGGTTGATTCAAGAGAAAATAAAAGGAGAGCAGGTCAAATCAAAAGATAGTAAATTTCAAAAATGTAAAGTGGGAAATGTGACTTTATCGCCCCTTGTGAAGCTGCACTGCCACTTTTCCTCCTCTCAGAGAGGAGGAAAACTGGCAAATGCGACTTTGCCGCCCCTAATTACAGGGGTAAAGCTGCACCGCCAGTTTTCCTCCTCTCACAGAGGAGGAAATCTGGAAATGAGACTTTACCGCCCCTAGTAGCAGCGGTAAAGCTGCACTGCCAGTTTTCCTCCTCTCAGAGAGGAGGAAAACTGGAAATGCGACTTTACCGCCCCTAACAGCAGCGGTAAAGCCGCACTTCCACTTTTCCTCCCCTCAGAGAGGAGGAAATGTGTCGAATGCGACTTTACCGCCCCTAATGGCAGCGGTATGCTGAAGCCCATACAAACCTTTCCCGTGTCCAAGTTATTATCACGTATCTCCTTTTCGACCTTATTTTTACACACGTTCGATGTCTATGGGGTCCATTTCTAATCGAATGTATTTCATGCAAGTGGAGCTCATCAATAAATATCCTATCGCATTTGTCAGTTAAGGCCCACACCAGATGGGAAAGCAGCGAAGATTGGCACAAGAATCTAGGATCTAAATCATTTGTCAGGAAATATTAAGGCCAAGGGACCGATTTTTTACTTGCGTTTTGGGCTATCTTTAGATTTTAAATCTATCTCTCTATCATTTAAGATATGTTTCATTCTCATTCCCACAAGATTGTTTCCGTGGGAAAACCGAATCCTTTGGTTTTGATTAGTGCGCCCACGTTCTGGTGATGTAAACCGTTGACGAGATGATGTCCTGAAAAATGTAGAGGGATAAAGCAGTCCTAACCATCTCTGGAAGATCTTTATAATAATGTTAGCAGAGTTAATGGCGCGCATGTAATTCCTTGAGTCATCAAGGATGACTTAATCTGAATACATAATCAATATAAATAATGACTGATAATATATTTGTCTCTTTTAGGAATATTTTCAAAAAATGTAATTTAATGTGTTTATATTTAGAGTTTTTTCTTTTAAACATCATTATAAGTATTCTATTAGTCTCCTTTGGGATTCAAGTACGAACACTGATACAAACTTACTTACGTGAGTCACGCGGTTGTATTTCCATCTATGCCTAGAAAATAAAAAATTAACTTTCACTGTTGTATTAATAGCTTGATCAAATATAGGGATAAATATAAATATGATTATGTTAACCACAATTTTATAAAAAAAAATGTCAAGTCGATCGGACGGTCGGATTAATTTTGATTCTCGATATCATATACATTTTAAGGCATTTTTTTTGTAGGGCTCGGATTTCAGAAGTTTGGTTCCATTCGACACATCTTTCTCAATATATGCCCAAAGGTTTCGGCTAAAACTCTATGTTTCTCAAAGTAAGACAAGTTGAAATATACAAGAATTCGACAACCGGGTGTTGGCTCGGTTAGGACACTGTCAATCCCACCAAATGTAGGGAAACCCTGAGCTAAAAATAATAAAAAAACCCATATAAGAATGAAGAGGGTGTTTAGGATGCTATACACGCAACGTAATTAAACATTATTAGGTATTCAATTTCATTCATCATATCAAAAGGTCTTTCACGTATAAAATTACAAGAATTATAGAAATTTATTTTTAACTACTTATTTCATTTTTTTGAAGCGCAACAAATCTTCTCTTTCACCCTTTGTTGATGAGGAAAATGGTCTAGCAGAGTCTAGAAAATTTTAGATGCGCCCAAATAAAATTTCTCAGTCCGCCACCGTACCAAGGAGAGAGATGTGCATAGGGTTGCAAACGGGACGTGTCCGGATAGGAACCATAGTGGACCCGGACCCCCGTTTTGTAAATAACAGCTCCGGTTCTGACTCCGAACATGTTTTATTGGTTCTAGACCCGGTCCCGATAGGAAAACCCAGATCCGATTTCGGAACCGGGTCCACCAAGAGGACTGGATTTAGTTCCAAAATCGATTCGAATTTTCTTTTATTCCTCTTTTTTTATTAAAATAAGCAAATTATTCAACTTTTAACGGTGCATCACGTCTACTACATCAAGTATTATACCTAAAAATGACCCGAAAAAGCTGATTTTGAGGTACTATCTGCAATATTAAAGGCTCGTATGGGTCCCGAGTCCATGTGTCGGAACCTAAATGGACCCGGAACCTGACCCATTTATCAAACGGAACAAAGATTGGGATCAGAACCCGGACCCCGCTCTTGAATCGGAACCTAAGATATGTTCCAGACCCGGTTTTTTGCAGTTCTGAACTTCGGAGTAATTGGAGAGTCGGATACCCACTTGCAACCCTAGATGTGGAGGAGTTACCCAACTACGAGGGACATTTTTGGATTTTCTCCTTAGCCTATTTCGGTTAAAGTTCTTTTATCACTGATAGAGTTAAAATAGGAAAGATGGCTCCTTGTATCACCCATTTCGGCTAAAAAACTCTTTACCCGTCATTAAGGCTGTCAAAATGAGGAGATGATCAAAATTGAATAAAAACTCAGCTTCAAGAATGAATTGGAAACCGGTCTCTCTCATAAAATATAAAAACCCAAATGATATTGATTCTTTACCGTAGGATGTAACCACGAGTGGACACCGCCCTATTTGTTCACTTCTCACCCGCTATCTACTTCACATTTGGTACACTTACTTTACCAGTGAAGTAAAGTGAAGGGTTGATTCAAGAGAAAATAAAAGGAGAGCAGGTCAAATCAAAAGATAGTAAATTTCAAAAATGTAAAGTGGGAAATGTGACTTTACCGCCCCTTGTGAAGCTGCACTGCCACTTTTCCTCCTCTCAGAGAGGAGGAAAACTGGCAAATGCGACTTTGCCGCCCCTAATTACAGGGGTAAAGCTGCACCGCCAGTTTTCCTCCTCTCACAGAGGAGGAAAACTGGAAATGCGACTTTACCGCCCCTAACAGCAGCGGTAAAGCCGCACTTCCACTTTTCCTCCCCTCAGAGAGGAGGAAATGTGTCGAATGCGACTTTACCGCCCCTAATGGCAGCGGTATGCTGAAGCCCATACAAACCTTTCCCGTGTCCAAGTTATTATCACGTATCTCCTTTTCGACCTTATTTTTACACACGTTCGATGTCTATGGGGTCCATTTCTAATCGAATGTATTTCATGCAAGTGGAGCTCATCAATAAATATCCTATCGCATTTGTCAGTTAAGGCCCACACCAGATGGGAAAGCAGCGAAGATTGGCACAAGAATCTAGGATCTAAATCATTTGTCAGGAAATATTAAGGCCAAGGGACCGATTTTTTACTTGCGTTTTGGGCTATCTTTAGATTTTAAATCTATCTCTCTATCATTTAAGATATGTTTCATTCTCATTCCCACAAGATTGTTTCCGTGGGAAAACCGAATCCTTTGGTTTTGATTAGTGCGCCCACGTTCTGGTGATGTAAACCGTTGACGAGATGATGTCCTGAAAAATGTAGAGGGATAAAGCAGTCCTAACCATCTCTGGAAGATCTTTATAATAATGTTAGCAGAGTTAATGGCGCGCATGTAATTCCTTGAGTCATCAAGGATGACTTAATCTGAATACATAATCAATATAAATAATGACTGATAATATATTTGTCTCTTTTAGGAATATTTTCAAAAAATGTAATTTAATGTGTTTATATTTAGAGTTTTTTCTTTTAAACATCATTATAAGTATTCTATTAGTCTCCTTTGGGATTCAAGTACGAACACTGATACAAACTTACTTACGTGAGTCACGCGGTTGTATTTCCATCTATGCCTAGAAAATTAAAAATTAACTTTCACTGTTGTATTAATAGCTTGATCAAATATAGGGATAAATATAAATATGATTATGTTAACCACAATTTTATAAAAAAAAATGTCAAGTCGATCGGACGGTCGGATTAATTTTGATTCTCGATATCATATACATTTTAAGGCATTTTTTTTTGTAGGGCTCGGATTTCAGAAGTTTGGTTCCACTCGACACATCTTTCTCAATATATGCCCAAAGGTTTCGGCTAAAACTCTATGTTTCTCAAAGTAAGACAAGTTGAAATATATAAGAATTCGACAACCGGGTGTTGGCTCGGTTAGGACACTGTCAATCCCACCAAATGTAGGGAAACCCTGAGCTAAAAATAATAAAAAACCCATATAAGAATGAAGAGGGTGTTTAGGATGCTATACACGCAACGCAATTAAACAGTATTAGGTATTCAATTTCATTCATCATATCAAAAGGTCTTTCACGTATAAAATTACAAGAATTATAGAAATTTATTTTTAACTACTTATTTCATTTTTTTGAAGCGCAACAAATCTTCTCTTTCACCCTTTGTTGATGAGGAAAAGGGTCTAGCAGAGTCTAGAAAATTTTAGTTGCGCCCAAATAAAATTTCTCAGTCCGCCACCGTACCAAGGAGAGAGATGTGCATAGGGTTGCGAACGGGACGTCTCCGGATAGGAACCATAGTGGACCCGGACCCCCGTTTTGTAAATAACAGCTCCGGTTCTGACTCCAAACATGTTTTATTGGTTCTAGACCCGGTCCCGATAGGAAAACCCAGATCCGATTTCGGAACCGGGTCCACCAAGAGGACTGGATTTAGTTCCAAAATCGATTCGAATTTTCTTTTATTCCTCTTTTTTTATTAAAATAAGCAAATTATTCAACTTTTAACGGTGCATCACGTCTACTACATCAAGTATTATACCTAAAAATGACCCGAAAAAGCTGATTTTGAGGTACTATCTGCAATATTAAAGGCTCGTATGGGTCCCGAGTCCATGTGTCGGAACCTAAATGGACCCGGAACCTGACCCATTTATCAAACGGAACAAAGATTGGGATCAGAACCCGGACCCCGCTCTTGAATCGGAACCTAAGATATGTTCCAGACCCGGTTTTTTGCAGTTCTGAACTTCGGAGTAATTGGAGAGTCGGATACCCACTTGCAACCCTAGATGTGGAGGAGTTACCCAACTACGAGGGACATTTTTGGATTTTCTCCTTAGCCTATTTCGGTTAAAGTTCTTTTATCACTGATAGAGTTAAAATAGGAAAGATGGCTCCTTGTATCACCCATTTCGGCTAAAAAACTCTTTACCCGTCATTAAGGCTGTCAAAATGAGGAGATGATCAAAATTGAATAAAAACTCAGCTTCAAGAATGAATTGGAAACCGGTCTCTCTCATAAAATATAAAAACCCAAATGATATTGATTCTTTACCGTAGGATGTAACCACGAGTGGACACCGCCCTATTTGTTCACTTCTCACCCGCTATCTACTTCACATTTGGTACACTTACTTTACCAGTGAAGTAAAGTGAAGGGTTGATTCAAGAGAAAATAAAAGGAGAGCAGGTCAAATCAAAAGATAGTAAATTTCAAAAATGTAAAGTGGGAAATGTGACTTTACCGCCCCTTGTGAAGCTGCACTGCCACTTTTCCTCCTCTCAGAGAGGAGGAAAACTGGCAAATGCGACTTTGCCGCCCCTAATTACAGGGGTAAAGCTGCACCGCCAGTTTTCCTCCTCTCACAGAGGAGGAAATCTGGAAATGAGACTTTACCGCCCCTAGTAGCAGCGGTAAAGCTGCACTGCCAGTTTTCCTCCTCTCAGAGAGGAGGAAAACTGGAAATGCGACTTTACCGCCCCTAATAGCAGCGGTAAAGCCGCACTTCCACTTTTCCTCCCCTCAGAGAGGAGGAAATGTGTCGAATGCGACTTTACCGCCCCTAATGGCAGCGGTATGCTGAAGCCCATACAAACCTTTCCCGTGTCCAAGTTATTATCACGTATCTCCTTTTCGACCTTATTTTTACACACGTTCGATGTCTATGGGGTCCATTTCTAATCGAATGTATTTCATGCAAGTGGAGCTCATCAATAAATATCCTATCGCATTTGTCAGTTAAGGCCCACACCAGATGGGAAAGCAGCGAAGATTGGCACAAGAATCTAGGATCTAAATCATTTGTCAGGAAATATTAAGGCCAAGGGACCGATTTTTTACTTGCGTTTTGGGCTATCTTTAGATTTTAAATCTATCTCTCTATCATTTAAGATATGTTTCATTCTCATTCCCACAAGATTGTTTCCGTGGGAAAACCGAATCCTTTGGTTTTGATTAGTGCGCCCACGTTCTGGTGATGTAAACCGTTGACGAGATGATGTCCTGAAAAATGTAGAGGGATAAAGCAGTCCTAACCATCTCTGGAAGATCTTTATAATAATGTTAGCAGAGTTAATGGCGCGCATGTAATTCCTTGAGTCATCAAGGATGACTTAATCTGAATACATAATCAATATAAATAATGACTGATAATATATTTGTCTCTTTTAGGAATATTTTCAAAAAATGTAATTTAATGTGTTTATATTTAGAGTTTTTTCTTTTAAACATCATTATAAGTATTCTATTAGTCTCCTTTGGGATTCAAGTACGAACACTGATACAAACTTACTTACGTGAGTCACGCGGTTGTATTTCCATCTATGCCTAGAAAATAAAAAATTAACTTTCACTGTTGTATTAATAGCTTGATCAAATATAGGGATAAATATAAATATGATTATGTTAACCACAATTTTATAAAAAAAAATGTCAAGTCGATCGGACGGTCGGATTAATTTTGATTCTCGATATCATATACATTTTAAGGCATTTTTTTTGTAGGGCTCGGATTTCAGAAGTTTGGTTCCATTCGACACATCTTTCTCAATATATGCCCAAAGGTTTCGGCTAAAACTCTATGTTTCTCAAAGTAAGACAAGTTGAAATATACAAGAATTCGACAACCGGGTGTTGGCTCGGTTAGGACACTGTCAATCCCACCAAATGTAGGGAAACCCTGAGCTAAAAATAATAAAAAAACCCATATAAGAATGAAGAGGGTGTTTAGGATGCTATACACGCAACGTAATTAAACATTATTAGGTATTCAATTTCATTCATCATATCAAAAGGTCTTTCACGTATAAAATTACAAGAATTATAGAAATTTATTTTTAACTACTTATTTCATTTTTTTGAAGCGCAACAAATCTTCTCTTTCACCCTTTGTTGATGAGGAAAATGGTCTAGCAGAGTCTAGAAAATTTTAGATGCGCCCAAATAAAATTTCTCAGTCCGCCACCGTACCAAGGAGAGAGATGTGCATAGGGTTGCAAACGGGACGTGTCCGGATAGGAACCATAGTGGACCCGGACCCCCGTTTTGTAAATAACAGCTCCGGTTCTGACTCCGAACATGTTTTATTGGTTCTAGACCCGGTCCCGATAGGAAAACCCAGATCCGATTTCGGAACCGGGTCCACCAAGAGGACTGGATTTAGTTCCAAAATCGATTCGAATTTTCTTTTATTCCTCTTTTTTTATTAAAATAAGCAAATTATTCAACTTTTAACGGTGCATCACGTCTACTACATCAAGTATTATACCTAAAAATGACCCGAAAAAGCTGATTTTGAGGTACTATCTGCAATATTAAAGGCTCGTATGGGTCCCGAGTCCATGTGTCGGAACCTAAATGGACCCGGAACCTGACCCATTTATCAAACGGAACAAAGATTGGGATCAGAACCCGGACCCCGCTCTTGAATCGGAACCTAAGATATGTTCCAGACCCGGTTTTTTGCAGTTCTGAACTTCGGAGTAATTGGAGAGTCGGATACCCACTTGCAACCCTAGATGTGGAGGAGTTACCCAACTACGAGGGACATTTTTGGATTTTCTCCTTAGCCTATTTCGGTTAAAGTTCTTTTATCACTGATAGAGTTAAAATAGGAAAGATGGCTCCTTGTATCACCCATTTCGGCTAAAAAACTCTTTACCCGTCATTAAGGCTGTCAAAATGAGGAGATGATCAAAATTGAATAAAAACTCAGCTTCAAGAATGAATTGGAAACCGGTCTCTCTCATAAAATATAAAAACCCAAATGATATTGATTCTTTACCGTAGGATGTAACCACGAGTGGACACCGCCCTATTTGTTCACTTCTCACCCGCTATCTACTTCACATTTGGTACACTTACTTTACCAGTGAAGTAAAGTGAAGGGTTGATTCAAGAGAAAATAAAAGGAGAGCAGGTCAAATCAAAAGATAGTAAATTTCAAAAATGTAAAGTGGGAAATGTGACTTTATCGCCCCTTGTGAAGCTGCACTGCCACTTTTCCTCCTCTCAGAGAGGAGGAAAACTGGCAAATGCGACTTTGCCGCCCCTAATTACAGGGGTAAAGCTGCACCGCCAGTTTTCCTCCTCTCACAGAGGAGGAAATCTGGAAATGAGACTTTACCGCCCCTAGTAGCAGCGGTAAAGCTGCACTGCCAGTTTTCCTCCTCTCAGAGAGGAGGAAAACTGGAAATGCGACTTTACCGCCCCTAACAGCAGCGGTAAAGCCGCACTTCCACTTTTCCTCCCCTCAGAGAGGAGGAAATGTGTCGAATGCGACTTTACCGCCCCTAATGGCAGCGGTATGCTGAAGCCCATACAAACCTTTCCCGTGTCCAAGTTATTATCACGTATCTCCTTTTCGACCTTATTTTTACACACGTTCGATGTCTATGGGGTCCATTTCTAATCGAATGTATTTCATGCAAGTGGAGCTCATCAATAAATATCCTATCGCATTTGTCAGTTAAGGCCCACACCAGATGGGAAAGCAGCGAAGATTGGCACAAGAATCTAGGATCTAAATCATTTGTCAGGAAATATTAAGGCCAAGGGACCGATTTTTTACTTGCGTTTTGGGCTATCTTTAGATTTTAAATCTATCTCTCTATCATTTAAGATATGTTTCATTCTCATTCCCACAAGATTGTTTCCGTGGGAAAACCGAATCCTTTGGTTTTGATTAGTGCGCCCACGTTCTGGTGATGTAAACCGTTGACGAGATGATGTCCTGAAAAATGTAGAGGGATAAAGCAGTCCTAACCATCTCTGGAAGATCTTTATAATAATGTTAGCAGAGTTAATGGCGCGCATGTAATTCCTTGAGTCATCAAGGATGACTTAATCTGAATACATAATCAATATAAATAATGACTGATAATATATTTGTCTCTTTTAGGAATATTTTCAAAAAATGTAATTTAATGTGTTTATATTTAGAGTTTTTTCTTTTAAACATCATTATAAGTATTCTATTAGTCTCCTTTGGGATTCAAGTACGAACACTGATACAAACTTACTTACGTGAGTCACGCGGTTGTATTTCCATCTATGCCTAGAAAATAAAAAATTAACTTTCACTGTTGTATTAATAGCTTGATCAAATATAGGGATAAATATAAATATGATTATGTTAACCACAATTTTATAAAAAAAAATGTCAAGTCGATCGGACGGTCGGATTAATTTTGATTCTCGATATCATATACATTTTAAGGCATTTTTTTTGTAGGGCTCGGATTTCAGAAGTTTGGTTCCATTCGACACATCTTTCTCAATATATGCCCAAAGGTTTCGGCTAAAACTCTATGTTTCTCAAAGTAAGACAAGTTGAAATATATAAGAATTCGACAACCGGGTGTTGGCTCGGTTAGGACACTGTCAATCCCACCAAATGTAGGGAAACCCTGAGCTAAAAATAATAAAAAAACCCATATAAGAATGAAGAGGGTGTTTAGGATGCTATACACGCAACGCAATTAAACATTATTAGGTATTCAATTTCATTCATCATATCAAAAGGTCTTTCACGTATAAAATTACAAGAATTATAGAAATTTATTTTTAACTACTTATTTCATTTTTTTGAAGCGCAACAAATCTTCTCTTTCACCCTTTGTTGATGAGGAAAATGGTCTAGCAGAGTCTAGAAAATTTTAGATGCGCCCAAATAAAATTTCTCAGTCCGCCACCGTACCAAGGAGAGAGATGTGCATAGGGTTGCAAACGGGACGTGTCCGGATAGGAACCATAGTGGACCCGGACCCCCGTTTTGTAAATAACAGCTCCGGTTCTGACTCCGAACATGTTTTATTGGTTCTAGACCCGGTCCCGATAGGAAAACCCAGATCCGATTTCGGAACCGGGTCCACCAAGAGGACTGGATTTAGTTCCAAAATCGATTCGAATTTTCTTTTATTCCTCTTTTTTTATTAAAATAAGCAAATTATTCAACTTTTAACGGTGCATCACGTCTACTACATCAAGTATTATACCTAAAAATGACCCGAAAAAGCTGATTTTGAGGTACTATCTGCAATATTAAAGGCTCGTATGGGTCCCGAGTCCATGTGTCGGAACCTAAATGGACCCGGAACCTGACCCATTTATCAAACGGAACAAAGATTGGGATCAGAACCCGGACCCCGCTCTTGAATCGGAACCTAAGATATGTTCCAGACCCGGTTTTTTGCAGTTCTGAACTTCGGAGTAATTGGAGAGTCGGATACCCACTTGCAACCCTAGATGTGGAGGAGTTACCCAACTACGAGGGACATTTTTGGATTTTCTCCTTAGCCTATTTCGGTTAAAGTTCTTTTATCACTGATAGAGTTAAAATAGGAAAGATGGCTCCTTGTATCACCCATTTCGGCTAAAAAACTCTTTACCCGTCATTAAGGCTGTCAAAATGAGGAGATGATCAAAATTGAATAAAAACTCAGCTTCAAGAATGAATTGGAAACCGGTCTCTCTCATAAAATATAAAAACCCAAATGATATTGATTCTTTACCGTAGGATGTAACCACGAGTGGACACCGCCCTATTTGTTCACTTCTCACCCGCTATCTACTTCACATTTGGTACACTTACTTTACCAGTGAAGTAAAGTGAAGGGTTGATTCAAGAGAAAATAAAAGGAGAGCAGGTCAAATCAAAAGATAGTAAATTTCAAAAATGTAAAGTGGGAAATGTGACTTTACCGCCCCTTGTGAAGCTGCACTGCCACTTTTCCTCCTCTCAGAGAGGAGGAAAACTGGCAAATGCGACTTTGCCGCCCCTAATTACAGGGGTAAAGCTGCACCGCCAGTTTTCCTCCTCTCACAGAGGAGGAAATCTGGAAATGAGACTTTACCGCCCCTAGTAGCAGCGGTAAAGCTGCACTGCCAGTTTTCCTCCTCTCAGAGAGGAGGAAAACTGGAAATGCGACTTTACCGCCCCTAATAGCAGCGGTAAAGCCGCACTTCCACTTTTCCTCCCCTCAGAGAGGAGGAAATGTGTCGAATGCGACTTTACCGCCCCTAATGGCAGCGGTATGCTGAAGCCCATACAAACCTTTCCCGTGTCCAAGTTATTATCACGTATCTCCTTTTCGACCTTATTTTTACACACGTTCGATGTCTATGGGGTCCATTTCTAATCGAATGTATTTCATGCAAGTGGAGCTCATCAATAAATATCCTATCGCATTTGTCAGTTAAGGCCCACACCAGATGGGAAAGCAGCGAAGATTGGCACAAGAATCTAGGATCTAAATCATTTGTCAGGAAATATTAAGGCCAAGGGACCGATTTTTTACTTGCGTTTTGGGCTATCTTTAGATTTTAAATCTATCTCTCTATCATTTAAGATATGTTTCATTCTCATTCCCACAAGATTGTTTCCGTGGGAAAACCGAATCCTTTGGTTTTGATTAGTGCGCCCACGTTCTGGTGATGTAAACCGTTGACGAGATGATGTCCTGAAAAATGTAGAGGGATAAAGCAGTCCTAACCATCTCTGGAAGATCTTTATAATAATGTTAGCAGAGTTAATGGCGCGCATGTAATTCCTTGAGTCATCAAGGATGACTTAATCTGAATACATAATCAATATAAATAATGACTGATAATATATTTGTCTCTTTTAGGAATATTTTCAAAAAATGTAATTTAATGTGTTTATATTTAGAGTTTTTTCTTTTAAACATCATTATAAGTATTCTATTAGTCTCCTTTGGGATTCAAGTACGAACACTGATACAAACTTACTTACGTGAGTCACGCGGTTGTATTTCCATCTATGCCTAGAAAATAAAAAATTAACTTTCACTGTTGTATTAATAGCTTGATCAAATATAGGGATAAATATAAATATGATTATGTTAACCACAATTTTATAAAAAAAAATGTCAAGTCGATCGGACGGTCGGATTAATTTTGATTCTCGATATCATATACATTTTAAGGCATTTTTTTTTGTAGGGCTCGGATTTCAGAAGTTTGGTTCCACTCGACACACCTTTCTCAATATATGCCCAAAGGTTTCGGCTAAAACTCTATGTTTCTCAAAGTAAGACAAGTTGAAATATATAAGAATTCGACAACCGGGTGTTGGCTCGGTTAGGACACTGTCAATCCCACCAAATGTAGGGAAACCCTGAGCTAAAAATAATAAAAAAACCCATATAAGAATGAAGAGGGTGTTTAGGATGCTATACACGCAACGCAATTAAACATTATTAGGTATTCAATTTCATTCATCATATCAAAAGGTCTTTCACGTATAAAATTACAAGAATTATAGAAATTTATTTTTAACTACTTATTTCATTTTTTTGAAGCGCAACAAATCTTCTCTTTCACCCTTTGTTGATGAGGAAAATGGTCTAGCAGAGTCTAGAAAATTTTAGATGCGCCCAAATAAAATTTCTCAGTCCGCCACCGTACCAAGGAGAGAGATGTGCATAGGGATGCAAACGGGACGTGTCCGGATAGGAACCATAGTGGACCCGGACCCCCGTTTTGTAAATAACAGCTCCGGTTCTGTCTCCGAACATGTTTTATTGGTTCTAGACCCGGTCCCGATAGGAAAACCCAGATCCGATTTCGGAACCGGGTCCACCAAGAGGACTGGATTTAGTTCCAAAATCGATTCGAATTTTCTTTTATTCCTCTTTTTTTATTAAAATAAGCAAATTATTCAACTTTTAACGGTGCATCACGTCTACTACATCAAGTATTATACCTAAAAATGACCCGAAAAAGCTGATTTTGAGGTACTATCTGCAATATTAAAGGCTCGTATGGGTCCCGAGTCCATGTGTCGGAACCTAAATGGACCCGGAACCTGACCCATTTATCAAACGGAACAAAAATTGGGATCAGAACCCGGACCCCGCTCTTGAATCGGAACCTAAGATATGTTCCAGGCCCGGTTTTTTGCAGTTCTGAACTTCGGAGTAATTGGAGAGTCGGATACCCACTTGCAACCCTAGATGTGGAGGAGTTACCCAACTACGAGGGACATTTTTGGATTTTCTCCTTAGCCTATTTCGATTAAAGTTCTTTTATGACTGATAGAGTTAAAATAGGAAAGATGGCTCCTTGTATCACCCATTTCGGCTAAAAAACTCTTTACCCGTCATTAAGGCTGTCAAAATGAGGAGATGATCAAAATTGAATAAAAACTCAGCTTCAAGAATGAATTGGAAACCGGTCTCTCTCATAAAATATAAAAACCCAAATGATATTGATTCTTTACCGTAGGATGTAACCACGAGTGGACACCGCCCTATTTGTTCACTTCTCACCCGCTATCTACTTCACATTTGGTACACTTACTTTACCAGTGAAGTAAAGTGAAGGGTTGATTCAAGAGAAAATAAAAGGAGAGCAGGTCAAATCAAAAGATAGTAAATTTCAAAAATGTAAAGTGGGAAATGTGACTTTACCGCCCCTTGTGAAGCTGCACTGCCACTTTTCCTCCTCTCAGAGAGGAGGAAAACTGGCAAATGCGACTTTGCCGCCCCTAATTACAGGGGTAAAGCTGCACCGCCAGTTTTCCTCCTCTCACAGAGGAGGAAATCTGGAAATGAGACTTTACCGCCCCTAGTAGCAGCGGTAAAGCTGCACTGCCAGTTTTCCTCCTCTCAGAGAGGAGGAAAACTGGAAATGCGACTTTACCGCCCCTAATAGCAGCGGTAAAGCCGCACTTCCACTTTTCCTCCCCTCAGAGAGGAGGAAATGTGTCGAATGCGACTTTACCGCCCCTAATGGCAGCGGTATGCTGAAGCCCATACAAACCTTTCCCGTGTCCAAGTTATTATCACGTATCTCCTTTTCGACCTTATTTTTACACACGTTCGATGTCTATGGGGTCCATTTCTAATCGAATGTATTTCATGCAAGTGGAGCTCATCAATAAATATCCTATCGTATTTGTCAGTTAAGGCCCACACCAGATGGGAAAGCAGCGAAGATTGGCACAAGAATCTAGGATCTAAATCATTTGTCAGGAAATATTAAGGCCAAGGGACCGATTTTTTACTTGCGTTTTGGGCTATCTTTAGATTTTAAATCTATCTCTCTATCATTTAAGATATGTTTCATTCTCATTCCCACAAGATTGTTTCCGTGGGAAAACCGAATCCTTTGGTTTTGATTAGTGCGCCCACGTTCTGGTGATGTAAACCGTTGACGAGATGATGTCCTGAAAAATGTAGAGGGATAAAGCAGTCCTAACCATCTCTGGAAGATCTTTATAATAATGTTAGCAGAGTTAATGGCGCGCATGTAATTCCTTGAGTCATCAAGGATGACTTAATCTGAATACATAATCAATATAAATAATGACTGATAATATATTTGTCTCTTTTAGGAATATTTTCAAAAAATGTAATTTAATGTGTTTATATTTAGAGTTTTTTCTTTTAAACATCATTATAAGTATTCTATTAGTCTCCTTTGGGATTCAAGTACGAACACTGATACAAACTTACTTACGTGAGTCACGCGGTTGTATTTCCATCTATGCCTAGAAAATAAAAAATTAACTTTCACTGTTGTATTAATAGCTTGATCAAATATAGGGATAAATATAAATATGATTATGTTAACCACAATTTTATAAAAAAAAATGTCAAGTCGATCGGACGGTCGGATTAATTTTGATTCTCGATATCATATACATTTTAAGGCATTTCTTTTTGTAGGGCTCGGATTTCAGAAGTTTGGTTCCACTCGACACATCTTTCTCAATATATGCCCAAAGGTTTCGGCTAAAACTCTATGTTTCTCAAAGTAAGACAAGTTGAAATATATAAGAATTCGACAACCGGGTGTTGGCTCGGTTAGGACACTGTCAATCCCACCAAATGTAGGGAAACCCTGAGCTAAAAATAATAAAAAAACCCATATAAGAATGAAGAGGGTGTTTAGGATGCTATACACGCAACGCAATTAAACATTATTAGGTATTCAATTTCATTCATCATATCAAAAGGTCTTTCACGTATAAAATTACAAGAATTATAGAAATTTATTTTTAACTACTTATTTCATTTTTTTGAAGCGCAACAAATCTTCTCTTTCACCCTTTGTTGATGAGGAAAATGGTCTAGCAGAGTCTAGAAAATTTTAGATGCGCCCAAATAAAATTTCTCAGTCCGCCACCGTACCAAGGAGAGAGATGTGCATAGGGATGCAAACGGGACGTGTCCGGATAGGAACCATAGTGGACCCGGACCCCCGTTTTGTAAATAACAGCTCCGGTTCTGTCTCCGAACATGTTTTATTGGTTCTAGACCCGGTCCCGATAGGAAAACCCAGATCCGATTTCGGAACCGGGTCCACCAAGAGGACTGGATTTAGTTCCAAAATCGATTCGAATTTTCTTTTATTCCTCTTTTTTTATTAAAATAAGCAAATTATTCAACTTTTAACGGTGCATCACGTCTACTACATCAAGTATTATACCTAAAAATGACCCGAAAAAGCTGATTTTGAGGTACTATCTGCAATATTAAAGGCTCGTATGGGTCCCGAGTCCATGTGTCGGAACCTAAATGGACCCGGAACCTGACCCATTTATCAAACGGAACAAAGATTGGGATCAGAACCCGGACCCCGCTCTTGAATCGGAACCTAAGATATGTTCCAGACCCGGTTTTTTGCAGTTCTGAACTTCGGAGTAATTGGAGAGTCGGATACCCACTTGCAACCCTAGATGTGGAGGAGTTACCCAACTACGAGGGACATTTTTGGATTTTCTCCTTAGCCTATTTCGGTTAAAGTTCTTTTATCACTGATAGAGTTAAAATAGGAAAGATGGCTCCTTGTATCACCCATTTCGGCTAAAAAACTCTTTACCCGTCATTAAGGCTGTCAAAATGAGGAGATGATCAAAATTGAATAAAAACTCAGCTTCAAGAATGAATTGGAAACCGGTCTCTCTCATAAAATATAAAAACCCAAATGATATTGATTCTTTACCGTAGGATGTAACCACGAGTGGACACCGCCCTATTTGTTCACTTCTCACCCGCTATCTACTTCACATTTGGTACACTTACTTTACCAGTGAAGTAAAGTGAAGGGTTGATTCAAGAGAAAATAAAAGGAGAGCAGGTCAAATCAAAAGATAGTAAATTTCAAAAATGTAAAGTGGGAAATGTGACTTTACCGCCCCTTGTGAAGCTGCACTGCCACTTTTCCTCCTCTCAGAGAGGAGGAAAACTGGCAAATGCGACTTTGCCGCCCCTAATTACAGGGGTAAAGCTGCACCGCCAGTTTTCCTCCTCTCACAGAGGAGGAAATCTGGAAATGAGACTTTACCGCCCCTAGTAGCAGCGGTAAAGCTGCACTGCCAGTTTTCCTCCTCTCAGAGAGGAGGAAAACTGGAAATGCGACTTTACCGCCCCTAATAGCAGCGGTAAAGCCGCACTTCCACTTTTCCTCCCCTCAGAGAGGAGGAAATGTGTCGAATGCGACTTTACCGCCCCTAATGGCAGCGGTATGCTGAAGCCCATACAAACCTTTCCCGTGTCCAAGTTATTATCACGTATCTCCTTTTCGACCTTATTTTTACACACGTTCGATGTCTATGGGGTCCATTTCTAATCGAATGTATATCATGCAAGTGGAGCTCATCAATAAATATCCTATCGCATTTGTCAGTTAAGGCCCACACCAGATGGGAAAGCAGCGAAGATTGGCACAAGAATCTAGGATCTAAATCATTTGTCAGGAAATATTAAGGCCAAGGGACCGATTTTTTACTTGCGTTTTGGGCTATCTTTAGATTTTAAATCTATCTCTCTATCATTTAAGATATGTTTCATTCTCAGTCCCACAAGATTGTTTCCGTGGGAAAACCGAATCCTTTGGTTTTGATTAGTGCGCCCACGTTCTGGTGATGTAAACCGTTGACGAGATGATGTCCTGAAAAATGTAGAGGGATAAAGCAGTCCTAACCATCTCTGGAAGATCTTTATAATAATGTTAGCAGAGTTAATGGCGCGCATGTAATTCCTTGAGTCATCAAGGATGACCTAATCTGAATACATAATCAATATAAATAATGACTGATAATATGTTTGTCTCTTTTAGGAATATTTTCAAAAAATGTAATTTAATGTGTTTATATTTAGAGTTTTTTCTTTTAAACATCATTATAAGTATTCTATTAGTCTCCTTTGGGATTCAAGTACGAACACTGATACAAACTTACTTACGTGAGTCACGCGGTTGTATTTCCATCTATGCCTAGAAAATAAAAAATTAACTTTCACTGTTGTATTAATAGCTTGATCAAATATAGGGATAAATATAAATATGATTATGTTAACCACAATTTTATAAAAAAAAATGTCAAGTCGATCGGACGGTCGGATTAATTTTGATTCTCGATATCATATACATTTTAAGGCATTTTTTTTGTAGGGTTCGGATTTCAGAAGTTTGGTTCCACTCGACACATCTTTCTCAATATATGCCCAAAGGTTTCGGCTAAAACTCTATGTTTCTCAAAGTAAGACAAGTTGAAATATATAAGAATTCGACAACCGGGTGTTGGCTCGGTTAGGACACTGTCAATCCCACCAAATGTAGGGAAACCCTGAGCTAAAAATAATAAAAAAACCCATATAAGAATGAAGAGGGTGTTTAGGATGCTATACACGCAACGCAATTAAACATTATTAGGTATTCAATTTCATTCATCATATCAAAAGGTCTTTCACGTATAAAATTACAAGAATTATAGAAATTTATTTTTAACTACTTATTTCATTTTTTTGAAGCGCAACAAATCTTCTCTTTCACCCTTTGTTGATGAGGAAAATGGTCTAGCAGAGTCTAGAAAATTTTAGATGCGCCCAAATAAAATTTCTCAGTCCGCCACCGTACCAAGGAGAGAGATGTGCATAGGGTTGCAAACGGGACGTGTCCGGATAGGAACCATAGTGGAAACGGACCCCCGTTTTGTAAATAACAGCTCCGGTTCTGACTCCGAACATGTTTTATTGGTTCTAGACCCGGTCCCGATAGGAAAACCCAGATCCGATTTCGGAACCGGGTCCACCAAGAGGACTGGATTTAGTTCCAAAATCGATTCGAATTTTCTTTTATTCCTCTTTTTTTATTAAAATAAGCAAATTATTCAACTTTTAACGGTGCATCACGTCTACTACATCAAGTATTATACCTAAAAATGACCCGAAAAAGCTGATTTTGAGGTACTATCTGCAATATTAAAGGCTCGTATGGGTCCCGAGTCCATGTGTCGGAACCTAAATGGACCCGGAACCTGACCCATTTATCAAACGGAACAAAAATTGGGATCAGAACCCGGACCCCGCTCTTGAATCGGAACCTAAGATATGTTCCAGACCCGGTTTTTTGCAGTTCTGAACTTCGGAGTAATTGGAGAGTCGGATACCCACTTGCAACCCTAGATGTGGAGGAGTTACCCAACTACGAGGGACATTTTTGGATTTTCTCCTTAGCCTATTTCGGTTAAAGTTCTTTTATCACTGATAGAGTTAAAATAGGAAAGATGGCTCCTTGTATCACCCATTTCGGCTAAAAAACTCTTTACCCGTCATTAAGGCTGTCAAAATGAGGAGATGATCAAAATTGAATAAAAACTCAGCTTCAAGAATGAATTGGAAACCGGTCTCTCTCATAAAATATAAAAACCCAAATGATATTGATTCTTTACCGTAGGATGTAACCACGAGTGGACACCGCCCTATTTGTTCACTTCTCACCCGCTATCTACTTCACATTTGGTACACTTACTTTACCAGTGAAGTAAAGTGAAGGGTTGATTCAAGAGAAAATAAAAGGAGAGCAGGTCAAATCAAAAGATAGTAAATTTCAAAAATGTAAAGTGGGAAATGTGACTTTACCGCCCCTTGTGAAGCTGCACTGCCACTTTTCCTCCTCTCAGAGAGGAGGAAAACTGGCAAATGCGACTTTGCCGCCCCTAATTACAGGGGTAAAGCTGCACCGCCAGTTTTCCTCCTCTCACAGAGGAGGAAATCTGGAAATGAGACTTTACCGCCCCTAGTAGCAGCGGTAAAGCTGCACTGCCAGTTTTCCTCCTCTCAGAGAGGAGGAAAACTGGAAATGCGACTTTACCGCCCCTAATAGCAGCGGTAAAGCCGCACTTCCACTTTTCCTCCCCTCAGAGAGGAGGAAATGTGTCGAATGCGACTTTACCGCCCCTAATGGCAGCGGTATGCTGAAGCCCATACAAACCTTTCCCGTGTCCAAGTTATTATCACGTATCTCCTTTTCGACCTTATTTTTACACACGTTCGATGTCTATGGGGTCCATTTCTAATCGAATGTATTTCATGCAAGTGGAGCTCATCAATAAATATCCTATCGCATTTGTCAGTTAAGGCCAACACCAGATGGGAAAGCAGCGAAGATTGGCACAAGAATCTAGGATCTAAATCATTTGTCAGGAAATATTAAGGCCAAGGGACCGATTTTTTACTTGCGTTTTGGGCTATCTTTAGATTTTAAATCTATCTCTCTATCATTTAAGATATGTTTCATTCTCATTCCCACAAGATTGTTTCCGTGGGAAAACCGAATCCTTTGGTTTTGATTAGTGCGCCCACGTTCTGGTGATGTAAACCGTTGACGAGATGATGTCCTGAAAAATGTAGAGGGATAAAGCAGTCCTAACCATCTCTGGAAGATCTTTATAATAATGTTAGCAGAGTTAATGGCGCGCATGTAATTCCTTGAGTCATCAAGGATGACTTAATCTGAATACATAATCAATATAAATAATGACTGATAATATATTTGTCTCTTTTAGGAATATTTTCAAAAAATGTAATTTAATGTGTTTATATTTAGAGTTTTTTCTTTTAAACATCATTATAAGTATTCTATTAGTCTCCTTTGGGATTCAAGTACGAACACTGATACAAACTTACTTACGTGAGTCACGCGGTTGTATTTCCATCTATGCCTAGAAAATAAAAAATTAACTTTCACTGTTGTATTAATAGCTTGATCAAATATAGGGATAAATATAAATATGATTATGTTAACCACAATTTTATAAAAAAAAATGTCAAGTCGATCGGACGGTCGGATTAATTTTGATTCTCGATATCATATACATTTTAAGGCATTTTTTTTGTAGGGCTCGGATTTCAGAAGTTTGGTTCCACTCGACACATCTTTCTCAATATATGCCCAAAGGTTTCGGCTAAAACTCTATGTTTCTCAAAGTAAGACAAGTTGAAATATATAAGAATTCGACAACCGGGTGTTGGCTCGGTTAGGACACTGTCAATCCCACCAAATGTAGGGAAACCCTGAGCTAAAAATAATAAAAAAACCCATATAAGAATGAAGAGGGTGTTTAGGATGCTATACACGCAACGCAATTAAACATTATTAGGTATTCAATTTCATTCATCATATCAAAAGGTCTTTCACGTATAAAATTACAAGAATTATAGAAATTTATTTTTAACTACTTATTTCATTTTTTTGAAGCGCAACAAATCTTCTCTTTCACCCTTTGTTGATGAGGAAAATGGTCTAGCAGAGTCTAGAAAATTTTAGATGCGCCCAAATAAAATTTCTCAGTCCGCCACCGTACCAAGGAGAGAGAGATGTGCATAGGGTTGCAAACGGGACGTCTCCGGATAGGAACCATAGTGGACCCGGACCCCCGTTTTGTAAATAACAGCTCCGGTTCTGACTCCGAACATGTTTTATTGGTTCTAGACCCGGTCCCGATAGGAAAACCCAGATCCGATTTCGGAACCGGGTCCACCAAGAGGACTGGATTTAGTTCCAAAATCGATTCGAATTTTCTTTTATTCCTCTTTTTTTATTAAAATAAGCAAATTATTCAACTTTTAACGGTGCATCATGTCTACTACATCAAGTATTATACCTAAAAATGACCCAAAAAAGCTGATTTTGAGGTACTATCTGCAATATTAAAGGCTCGTATGGGTCCCGAGTCCATGTGTCGGAACCTAAATGGACCCGGAACCTGACCCATTTATCAAACGGAACAAAAATTGGGATCAGAACCCGGACCCCGCTCTTGAATCGGAACCTAAGATATGTTCCAGACCCGGTTTTTTGCAGTTCTGAACTTTGGAGTAATTGGAGAGTCGGATACCCACTTGCAACCCTAGATGTGGAGGAGTTACCCAACTACGAGGGACATTTTTGGATTTTCTCCTTAGCCTATTTCGGTTAAAGTTCTTTTATCACTGATAGAGTTAAAATAGGAAAGATGGCTCCTTGTATCACCCATTTCGGCTAAAAAACTCTTTACCCGTCATTAAGGCTGTCAAAATGAGGAGATGATCAAAATTGAATAAAAACTCAGCTTCAAGAATGAATTGGAAACCGGTCTCTCTCATAAAATATAAAAACCCAAATGATATTGATTCTTTACCGTAGGATGTAACCACGAGTGGACACCGCCCTATTTGTTCACTTCTCACCCGCTATCTACTTCACATTTGGTACACTTACTTTACCAGTGAAGTAAAGTGAAGGGTTGATTCAAGAGAAAATAAAAGGAGAGCAGGTCAAATCAAAAGATAGTAAATTTCAAAAATGTAAAGTGGGAAATGTGACTTTACCGCCCCTTGTGAAGCTGCACTGCCACTTTTCCTCCTCTCAGAGAGGAGGAAAACTGGCAAATGCGACTTTGCCGCCCCTAATTACAGGGGTAAAGCTGCACCGCCAGTTTTCCTCCTCTCACAGAGGAGGAAATCTGGAAATGAGACTTTACCGCCCCTAGTAGCAGCGGTAAAGCTGCACTGCCAGTTTTCCCCCTCTCAGAGAGGAGGAAAACTGGAAATGCGACTTTACCGCCCCTAATAGCAGCGGTAAAGCCGCACTTCCACTTTTCCTCCCCTCAGAGAGGAGGAAATGTGTCGAATGCGACTTTACCGCCCCTAATGGCAGCGGTATGCTGAAGCCCATACAAACCTTTCCCGTGTCCAAGTTATTATCACGTATCTCCTTTTCGACCTTATTTTTACACACGTTCGATGTCTATGGGGTCCATTTCTAATCGAATGTATTTCATGCAAGTGGAGCTCATCAATAAATATCCTATCGCATTTGTCAGTTAAGGCCCACACCAGATGGGAAAGCAGCGAAGATTGGCACAAGAATCTAGGATCTAAATCATTTGTCAGGAAATATTAAGGCCAAGGGACCGATTTTTTACTTGCGTTTTGGGCTATCTTTAGATTTTAAATCTATCTCTCTATCATTTAAGATATGTTTCATTCTCATTCCCACAAGATTGTTTCCGTGGGAAAACCGAATCCTTTGGTTTTGATTAGTGCGCCCACGTTCTGGTGATGTAAACCGTTGACGAGATGATGGCCTGAAAAATGTAGAGGGATAAAGCAGTCCTAACCATCTCTGGAAGATCTTTATAATAATGTTAGCAGAGTTAATGGCGCGCATGTAATTCCTTGAGTCATCAAGGATGACTTAATCTGAATACATAATCAATATAAATAATGACTGATAATATATTTGTCTCTTTTAGGAATATTTTCAAAAAATGTAATTTAATGTGTTTATATTTAGAGTTTTTTCTTTTAAACATCATTATAAGTATTCTATTAGTCTCCTTTGGGATTCAAGTACGAACACTGATACAAACTTACTTACGTGAGTCACGCGGTTGTATTTCCATCTATGCCTAGAAAATAAAAAATTAACTTTCACTGTTGTATTAATAGCTTGATCAAATATAGGGATAAATATAAATATGATTATGTTAACCACAATTTTATAAAAAAAAATGTCAAGTCGATCGGACGGTCGGATTAATTTTGATTCTCGATATCATATACATTTTAAGGCATTTTTTTTGTAGGGCTCGGATTTCAGAAGTTTGGTTCCACTCGACACATCTTTCTCAATATATGCCCAAAGGTTTCGGCTAAAACTCTATGTTTCTCAAAGTAAGACAAGTTGAAATATATAAGAATTCGACAACCGGGTGTTGGCTCGGTTAGGACACTGTCAATCCCACCAAATGTAGGGAAACCCTGAGCTAAAAATAATAAAAAAACCCATATAAGAATGAAGAGGGTGTTTAGGATGCTATACACGCAACGCAATTAAACATTATTAGGTATTCAATTTCATTCATCATATCAAAAGGTCTTTCACGTATAAAATTACAAGAATTATAGAAATTTATTTTTAACTACTTATTTCATTTTTTTGAAGCGCAACAAATCTTCTCTTTCACCCTTTGTTGATGAGGAAAATGGTCTAGCAGAGTCTAGAAAATTTTAGATGCGCCCAAATAAAATTTCTCAGTCCGCCACCGTACCAAGGAGAGAGAGATGTGCATAGGGTTGCAAACGGGACGTCTCCGGATAGGAACCATAGTGGACCCGGACCCCCGTTTTCTAAATAACAGCTCCGGTTCTGACTCCGAACATGTTTTATTGGTTCTAGACCCGGTCCCGATAGGAAAACCCAGATCCGATTTCGGAACCGGGTCCACCAAGAGGACTGGATTTAGTTCCAAAATCGATTCAAATTTTCTTTTATTCCTCTTTTTTTATTAAAATAAGCAAATTATTCAACTTTTAACGGTGCATCACGTCTACTACATCAAGTATTATACCTAAAAATGACCCAAAAAAGCTGATTTTGAGGTACTATCTGCAATATTAAAGGCTCGTATGGGTCCCGAGTCCATGTGTCGGAACCTAAATGGACCCGGAACCTGACCCATTTATCAAACGGAACAAAAATTGGGATCAGAACCCGGACCCCGCTCTTGAATCGGAACCTAAGATATGTTCCAGGCCCGGTTTTTTGCAGTTCTGAACTTCGGAGTAATTGGAGAGTCGGATACCCACTTGCAACCCTAGATGTGGAGGAGTTACCCAACTACGAGGGACATTTTTGGATTTTCTCCTTAGCCTATTTCGATTAAAGTTCTTTTATGACTGATAGAGTTAAAATAGGAAAGATGGCTCCTTGTATCACCCATTTCGGCTAAAAAACTCTTTACCCGTCATTAAGGCTGTCAAAATGAGGAGATGATCAAAATTGAATAAAAACTCAGCTTCAAGAATGAATTGGAAACCGGTCTCTCTCATAAAATATAAAAACCCAAATGATATTGATTCTTTACCGTAGGATGTAACCACGAGTGGACACCGCCCTATTTGTTCACTTCTCACCCGCTATCTACTTCACATTTGGTACACTTACTTTACCAGTGAAGTAAAGTGAAGGGTTGATTCAAGAGAAAATAAAAGGAGAGCAGGTCAAATCAAAAGATAGTAAATTTCAAAAATGTAAAGTGGGAAATGTGACTTTACCGCCCCTTGTGAAGCTGCACTGCCACTTTTCCTCCTCTCAGAGAGGAGGAAAACTGGCAAATGCGACTTTGCCGCCCCTAATTACAGGGGTAAAGCTGCACCGCCAGTTTTCCTCCTCTCACAGAGGAGGAAATCTGGAAATGAGACTTTACCGCCCCTAGTAGCAGCGGTAAAGCTGCACTGCCAGTTTTCCCCCTCTCAGAGAGGAGGAAAACTGGAAATGCGACTTTACCGCCCCTAATAGCAGCGGTAAAGCCGCACTTCCACTTTTCCTCCCCTCAGAGAGGAGGAAATGTGTCGAATGCGACTTTACCGCCCCTAATGGCAGCGGTATGCTGAAGCCCATACAAACCTTTCCCGTGTCCAAGTTATTATCACGTATCTCCTTTTCGACCTTATTTTTACACACGTTCGATGTCTATGGGGTCCATTTCTAATCGAATGTATTTCATGCAAGTGGAGCTCATCAATAAATATCCTATCGCATTTGTCAGTTAAGGCCCACACCAGATGGGAAAGCAGCGAAGATTGGCACAAGAATCTAGGATCTAAATCATTTGTCAGGAAATATTAAGGCCAAGGGACCGATTTTTTACTTGCGTTTTGGGCTATCTTTAGATTTTAAATCTATCTCTCTATCATTTAAGATATGTTTCATTCTCATTCCCACAAGATTGTTTCCGTGGGAAAACCGAATCCTTTGGTTTTGATTAGTGCGCCCACGTTCTGGTGATGTAAACCGTTGACGAGATGATGGCCTGAAAAATGTAGAGGGATAAAGCAGTCCTAACCATCTCTGGAAGATCTTTATAATAATGTTAGCAGAGTTAATGGCGCGCATGTAATTCCTTGAGTCATCAAGGATGACTTAATCTGAATACATAATCAATATAAATAATGACTGATAATATATTTGTCTCTTTTAGGAATATTTTCAAAAAATGTAATTTAATGTGTTTATATTTAGAGTTTTTTCTTTTAAACATCATTATAAGTATTCTATTAGTCTCCTTTGGGATTCAAGTACGAACACTGATACAAACTTACTTACGTGAGTCACGCGGTTGTATTTCCATCTATGCCTAGAAAATAAAAAATTAACTTTCACTGTTGTATTAATAGCTTGATCAAATATAGGGATAAATATAAATATGATTATGTTAACCACAATTTTATAAAAAAAAATGTCAAGTCGATCGGACGGTCGGATTAATTTTGATTCTCGATATCATATACATTTTAAGGCATTTTTTTTGTAGGGCTCGGATTTCAGAAGTTTGGTTCCACTCGACACATCTTTCTCAATATATGCCCAAAGGTTTCGGCTAAAACTCTATGTTTCTCAAAGTAAGACAAGTTGAAATATATAAGAATTCGACAACCGGGTGTTGGCTCGGTTAGGACACTGTCAATCCCACCAAATGTAGGGAAACCCTGAGCTAAAAATAATAAAAAAACCCATATAAGAATGAAGAGGGTGTTTAGGATGCAATACACGCAACGCAATTAAACATTATTAGGTATTCAATTTCATTCATCATATCAAAAGGTCTTTCACGTATAAAATTACAAGAATTATAGAAATTTATTTTTAACTACTTATTTCATTTTTTTGAAGCGCAACAAATCTTCTCTTTCACCCTTTGTTGATGAGGAAAATGGTCTAGCAGAGTCTAGAAAATTTTAGATGCGCCCAAATAAAATTTCTCAGTCCGCCACCGTACCAAGGAGAGAGAGATGTGCATAGGGTTGCAAACGGGACGTCTCCGGATAGGAACCATAGTGGACCCGGACCCCCGTTTTGTAAATAACAGCTCCGGTTCTGACTCCGAACATGTTTTATTGGTTCTAGACCCGGTCCCGATAGGAAAACCCAGATCCGATTTCGGAACCGGGTCCACCAAGAGGACTGGATTTAGTTCCAAAATCGATTCGAATTTTCTTTTATTCCTCTTTTTTTATTAAAATAAGCAAATTATTCAACTTTTAACGGTGCATCACGTCTACTACATCAAGTATTATACCTAAAAATGACCCAAAAAAGCTGATTTTGAGGTACTATCTGCAATATTAAAGGCTCGTATGGGTCCCGAGTCCATGTGTCGGAACCTAAATGGACCCGGAACCTGACCCATTTATCAAACGGAACAAAAATTGGGATCAGAACCCGGACCCCGCTCTTGAATCGGAACCTAAGATATGTTCCAGGCCCGGTTTTTTGCAGTTCTGAACTTCGGAGTAATTGGAGAGTCGGATACCCACTTGCAACCCTAGATGTGGAGGAGTTACCCAACTACGAGGGACATTTTTGGATTTTCTCCTTAGCCTATTTCGATTAAAGTTCTTTTATGACTGATAGAGTTAAAATAGGAAAGATGGCTCCTTGTATCACCCATTTCGGCTAAAAAACTCTTTACCCGTCATTAAGGCTGTCAAAATGAGGAGATGATCAAAATTGAATAAAAACTCAGCTTCAAGAATGAATTGGAAACCGGTCTCTCTCATAAAATATAAAAACCCAAATGATATTGATTCTTTACCGTAGGATGTAACCACGAGTGGACACCGCCCTATTTGTTCACTTCTCACCCGCTATCTACTTCACATTTGGTACACTTACTTTACCAGTGAAGTAAAGTGAAGGGTTGATTCAAGAGAAAATAAAAGGAGAGCAGGTCAAATCAAAAGATAGTAAATTTCAAAAATGTAAAGTGGGAAATGTGACTTTACCGCCCCTTGTGAAGCTGCACTGCCACTTTTCCTCCTCTCAGAGAGGAGGAAAACTGGCAAATGCGACTTTGCCGCCCCTAATTACAGGGGTAAAGCTGCACCGCCAGTTTTCCTCCTCTCACAGAGGAGGAAATCTGGAAATGAGACTTTACCGCCCCTAGTAGCAGCGGTAAAGCTGCACTGCCAGTTTTCCTCCTCTCAGAGAGGAGGAAAACTGGAAATGCGACTTTACCGCCCCTAATAGCAGCGGTAAAGCCGCACTTCCACTTTTCCTCCCCTCAGAGAGGAGGAAATGTGTCGAATGCGGCTTTACCGCCCCTAATGGCAGCGGTATGCTGAAGCCCATACAAACCTTTCCCGTGTCCAAGTTATTATCACGTATCTCCTTTTCGACCTTATTTTTACACACGTTCGATGTCTATGGGGTCCATTTCTAATCGAATGTATTTCATGCAAGTGGAGCTCATCAATAAATATCCTATCGCATTTGTCAGTTAAGGCCCACACCAGATGGGAAAGCAGCGAAGATTGGCACAAGAATCTAGGATCTAAATCATTTGTCAGGAAATATTAAGGCCAAGGGACCGATTTTTTACTTGCGTTTTGGGCTATCTTTAGATTTTAAATCTATCTCTCTATCATTTAAGATATGTTTCATTCTCATTCCCACAAGATTGTTTCCGTGGGAAAACCGAATCCTTTGGTTTTGATTAGTGCGCCCACGTTCTGGTGATGTAAACCGTTGACGAGATGATGGCCTGAAAAATGTAGAGGGATAAAGCAGTCCTAACCATCTCTGGAAGATCTTTATAATAATGTTAGCAGAGTTAATGGCGCGCATGTAATTCCTTGAGTCATCAAGGATGACTTAATCTGAATACATAATCAATATAAATAATGACTGATAATATATTTGTCTCTTTTAGGAATATTTTCAAAAAATGTAATTTAATGTGTTTATATTTAGAGTTTTTTCTTTTAAACATCATTATAAGTATTCTATTAGTCTCCTTTGGGATTCAAGTACGAACACTGATACAAACTTACTTACGTGAGTCACGCGGTTGTATTTCCATCTATGCCTAGAAAATAAAAAATTAACTTTCACTGTTGTATTAATAGCTTGATCAAATATAGGGATAAATATAAATATGATTATGTTAACCACAATTTTATAAAAAAAAATGTCAAGTCGATCGGACGGTCGGATTAATTTTGATTCTCGATATCATATACATTTTAAGGCATTTTTTTTGTAGGGCTCGGATTTCAGAAGTTTGGTTCCACTCGACACATCTTTCTCAATATATGCCCAAAGGTTTCGGCTAAAACTCTATGTTTCTCAAAGTAAGACAAGTTGAAATATATAAGAATTCGACAACCGGGTGTTGGCTCGGTTAGGACACTGTCAATCCCACCAAATGTAGGGAAACCCTGAGCTAAAAATAATAAAAAAACCCATATAAGAATGAAGAGGGTGTTTAGGATGCTATACACGCAACGCAATTAAACATTATTAGGTATTCAATTTCATTCATCATATCAAAAGGTCTTTCACGTATAAAATTACAAGAATTATAGAAATTTATTTTTAACTACTTATTTCATTTTTTTGAAGCGCAACAAATCTTCTCTTTCACCCTTTGTTGATGAGGAAAATGGTCTAGCAGAGTCTAGAAAATTTTAGATGCGCCCAAATAAAATTTCTCAGTCCGCCACCGTACCAAGGAGAGAGAGATGTGCATAGGGTTGCAAACGGGACGTCTCCGGATAGGAACCATAGTGGACCCGGACCCCCGTTTTCTAAATAACAGCTCCGGTTCTGACTCCGAACATGTTTTATTGGTTCTAGACCCGGTCCCGATAGGAAAACCCAGATCCGATTTCGGAACCGGGTCCACCAAGAGGACTGGATTTAGTTCCAAAATCGATTCAAATTTTCTTTTATTCCTCTTTTTTTATTAAAATAAGCAAATTATTCAACTTTTAACGGTGCATCACGTCTACTACATCAAGTATTATACCTAAAAATGACCCAAAAAAGCTGATTTTGAGGTACTATCTGCAATATTAAAGGCTCGTATGGGTCCCGAGTCCATGTGTCGGAACCTAAATGGACCCGGAACCTGACCCATTTATCAAACGGAACAAAAATTGGGATCAGAACCCGGACCCCGCTCTTGAATCGGAACCTAAGATATGTTCCAGGCCCGGTTTTTTGCAGTTCTGAACTTCGGAGTAATTGGAGAGTCGGATACCCACTTGCAACCCTAGATGTGGAGGAGTTACCCAACTACGAGGGACATTTTTGGATTTTCTCCTTAGCCTATTTCGATTAAAGTTCTTTTATGACTGATAGAGTTAAAATAGGAAAGATGGCTCCTTGTATCACCCATTTCGGCTAAAAAACTCTTTACCCGTCATTAAGGCTGTCAAAATGAGGAGATGATCAAAATTGAATAAAAACTCAGCTTCAAGAATGAATTGGAAACCGGTCTCTCTCATAAAATATAAAAACCCAAATGATATTGATTCTTTACCGTAGGATGTAACCACGAGTGGACACCGCCCTATTTGTTCACTTCTCACCCGCTATCTACTTCACATTTGGTACACTTACTTTACCAGTGAAGTAAAGTGAAGGGTTGATTCAAGAGAAAATAAAAGGAGAGCAGGTCAAATCAAAAGATAGTAAATTTCAAAAATGTAAAGTGGGAAATGTGACTTTACCGCCCCTTGTGAAGCTGCACTGCCACTTTTCCTCCTATCAGAGAGGAGGAAAACTGGCAAATGCGACTTTGCCGCCCCTAATTACAGGGGTAAAGCTGCACCGCCAGTTTTCCTCCTCTCACAGAGGAGGAAATCTGGAAATGAGACTTTACCGCCCCTAGTAGCAGCGGTAAAGCTGCACTGCCAGTTTTCCCCCTCTCAGAGAGGAGGAAAACTGGAAATGCGACTTTACCGCCCCTAATAGCAGCGGTAAAGCCGCACTTCTACTTTTCCTCCCCTCAGAGAGGAGGAAATGTGTCGAATGCGACTTTACCGCCCCTAATGGCAGCGGTATGCTGAAGCCCATACAAACCTTTCCCGTGTCCAAGTTATTATCACGTATCTCCTTTTCGACCTTATTTTTACACACGTTCGATGTCTATGGGGTCCATTTCTAATCGAATGTATTTCATGCAAGTGGAGCTCATCAATAAATATCCTATCGCATTTGTCAGTTAAGGCCCACACCAGATGGGAAAGCAGCGAAGATTGGCACAAGAATCTAGGATCTAAATCATTTGTCAGGAAATATTAAGGCCAAGGGACCGATTTTTTACTTGCGTTTTGGGCTATCTTTAGATTTTAAATCTATCTCTCTATCATTTAAGATATGTTTCATTCTCATTCCCACAAGATTGTTTCCGTGGGAAAACCGAATCCTTTGGTTTTGATTAGTGCGCCCACGTTCTGGTGATGTAAACCGTTGACGAGATGATGGCCTGAAAAATGTAGAGGGATAAAGCAGTCCTAACCATCTCTGGAAGATCTTTATAATAATGTTAGCAGAGTTAATGGCGCGCATGTAATTCCTTGAGTCATCAAGGATGACTTAATCTGAATACATAATCAATATAAATAATGACTGATAATATATTTGTCTCTTTTAGGAATATTTTCAAAAAATGTAATTTAATGTGTTTATATTTAGAGTTTTTTCTTTTAAACATCATTATAAGTATTCTATTAGTCTCCTTTGGGATTCAAGTACGAACACTGATACAAACTTACTTACGTGAGTCACGCGGTTGTATTTCCATCTATGCCTAGAAAATAAAAAATTAACTTTCACTGTTGTATTAATAGCTTGATCAAATATAGGGATAAATATAAATATGATTATGTTAACCACAATTTTATAAAAAAAAATGTCAAGTCGATCGGACGGTCGGATTAATTTTGATTCTCGATATCATATACATTTTAAGGCATTTTTTTTGTAGGGCTCGGATTTCAGAAGTTTGGTTCCACTCGACACATCTTTCTCAATATATGCCCAAAGGTTTCGGCTAAAACTCTATGTTTCTCAAAGTAAGACAAGTTGAAATATATAAGAATTCGACAACCGGGTGTTGGCTCGGTTAGGACACTGTCAATCCCACCAAATGTAGGGAAACCCTGAGCTAAAAATAATAAAAAAACCCATATAAGAATGAAGAGGGTGTTTAGGATGCTATACACGCAACGCAATTAAACATTATTAGGTATTCAATTTCATTCATCATATCAAAAGGTCTTTCACGTATAAAATTACAAGAATTATAGAAATTTATTTTTAACTACTTATTTCATTTTTTTGAAGCGCAACAAATCTTCTCTTTCACCCTTTGTTGATGAGGAAAATGGTCTAGCAGAGTCTAGAAAATTTTAGATGCGCCCAAATAAAATTTCTCAGTCCGCCACCGTACCAAGGAGAGAGAGATGTGCATAGGGTTGCAAACGGGACGTCTCCGGATAGGAACCATAGTGGACCCGGACCCCCGTTTTCTAAATAACAGCTCCGGTTCTGACTCCGAACATGTTTTATTGGTTCTAGACCCGGTCCCGATAGGAAAACCCAGATCCGATTTCGGAACCGGGTCCACCAAGAGGACTGGATTTAGTTCCAAAATCGATTCAAATTTTCTTTTATTCCTCTTTTTTTATTAAAATAAGCAAATTATTCAACTTTTAACGGTGCATCACGTCTACTACATCAAGTATTATACCTAAAAATGACCCAAAAAAGCTGATTTTGAGGTACTATCTGCAATATTAAAGGCTCGTATGGGTCCCGAGTCCATGTGTCGGAACCTAAATGGACCCGGAACCTGACCCATTTATCAAACGGAACAAAAATTGGGATCAGAACCCGGACCCCGCTCTTGAATCGGAACCTAAGATATGTTCCAGGCCCGGTTTTTTGCAGTTCTGAACTTCGGAGTAATTGGAGAGTCGGATACCCACTTGCAACCCTAGATGTGGAGGAGTTACCCAACTACGAGGGACATTTTTGGATTTTCTCCTTAGCCTATTTCGATTAAAGTTCTTTTATGACTGATAGAGTTAAAATAGGAAAGATGGCTCCTTGTATCACCCATTTCGGCTAAAAAACTCTTTACCCGTCATTAAGGCTGTCAAAATGAGGAGATGATCAAAATTGAATAAAAACTCAGCTTCAAGAATGAATTGGAAACCGGTCTCTCTCATAAAATATAAAAACCCAAATGATATTGATTCTTTACCGTAGGATGTAACCACGAGTGGACACCGCCCTATTTGTTCACTTCTCACCCGCTATCTACTTCACATTTGGTACACTTACTTTACCAGTGAAGTAAAGTGAAGGGTTGATTCAAGAGAAAATAAAAGGAGAGCAGGTCAAATCAAAAGATAGTAAATTTCAAAAATGTAAAGTGGGAAATGTGACTTTACCGCCCCTTGTGAAGCTGCACTGCCACTTTTCCTCCTCTCAGAGAGGAGGAAAACTGGCAAATGCGACTTTGCCGCCCCTAATTACAGGGGTAAAGCTGCACCGCCAGTTTTCCTCCTCTCACAGAGGAGGAAATCTGGAAATGAGACTTTACCGCCCCTAGTAGCAGCGGTAAAGCTGCACTGCCAGTTTTCCCCCTCTCAGAGAGGAGGAAAACTGGAAATGCGACTTTACCGCCCCTAATAGCAGCGGTAAAGCCGCACTTCCACTTTTCCTCCCCTCAGAGAGGAGGAAATGTGTCGAATGCGACTTTACCGCCCCTAATGGCAGCGGTATGCTGAAGCCCATACAAACCTTTCCCGTGTCCAAGTTATTATCACGTATCTCCTTTTCGACCTTATTTTTACACACGTTCGATGTCTATGGGGTCCATTTCTAATCGAATGTATTTCATGCAAGTGGAGCTCATCAATAAATATCCTATCGCATTTGTCAGTTAAGGCCCACACCAGATGGGAAAGCAGCGAAGATTGGCACAAGAATCTAGGATCTAAATCATTTGTCAGGAAATATTAAGGCCAAGGGACCGATTTTTTACTTGCGTTTTGGGCTATCTTTAGATTTTAAATCTATCTCTCTATCATTTAAGATATGTTTCATTCTCATTCCCACAAGATTGTTTCCGTGGGAAAACCGAATCCTTTGGTTTTGATTAGTGCGCCCACGTTCTGGTGATGTAAACCGTTGACGAGATGATGGCCTGAAAAATGTAGAGGGATAAAGCAGTCCTAACCATCTCTGGAAGATCTTTATAATAATGTTAGCAGAGTTAATGGCGCGCATGTAATTCCTTGAGTCATCAAGGATGACTTAATCTGAATACATAATCAATATAAATAATGACTGATAATATATTTGTCTCTTTTAGGAATATTTTCAAAAAATGTAATTTAATGTGTTTATATTTAGAGTTTTTTCTTTTAAACATCATTATAAGTATTCTATTAGTCTCCTTTGGGATTCAAGTACGAACACTGATACAAACTTACTTACGTGAGTCACGCGGTTGTATTTCCATCTATGCCTAGAAAATAAAAAATTAACTTTCACTGTTGTATTAATAGCTTGATCAAATATAGGGATAAATATAAATATGATTATGTTAACCACAATTTTATAAAAAAAAATGTCAAGTCGATCGGACGGTCGGATTAATTTTGATTCTCGATATCATATACATTTTAAGGCATTTTTTTTGTAGGGCTCGGATTTCAGAAGTTTGGTTCCACTCGACACATCTTTCTCAATATATGCCCAAAGGTTTCGGCTAAAACTCTATGTTTCTCAAAGTAAGACAAGTTGAAATATATAAGAATTCGACAACCGGGTGTTGGCTCGGTTAGGACACTGTCAATCCCACCAAATGTAGGGAAACCCTGAGCTAAAAATAATAAAAAAACCCATATAAGAATGAAGAGGGTGTTTAGGATGCTATACACGCAACGCAATTAAACATTATTAGGTATTCAATTTCATTCATCATATCAAAAGGTCTTTCACGTATAAAATTACAAGAATTATAGAAATTTATTTTTAACTACTTATTTCATTTTTTTGAAGCGCAACAAATCTTCTCTTTCACCCTTTGTTGATGAGGAAAATGGTCTAGCAGAGTCTAGAAAATTTTAGATGCGCCCAAATAAAATTTCTCAGTCCGCCACCGTACCAAGGAGAGAGAGATGTGCATAGGGTTGCAAACGGGACGTCTCCGGATAGGAACCATAGTGGACCCGGACCCCCGTTTTCTAAATAACAGCTCCGGTTCTGACTCCGAACATGTTTTATTGGTTCTAGACCCGGTCCCGATAGGAAAACCCAGATCCGATTTCGGAACCGGGTCCACCAAGAGGACTGGATTTAGTTCCAAAATCGATTCAAATTTTCTTTTATTCCTCTTTTTTTATTAAAATAAGCAAATTATTCAACTTTTAACGGTGCATCACGTCTACTACATCAAGTATTATACCTAAAAATGACCCAAAAAAGCTGATTTTGAGGTACTATCTGCAATATTAAAGGCTCGTATGGGTCCCGAGTCCATGTGTCGGAACCTAAATGGACCCGGAACCTGACCCATTTATCAAACGGAACAAAAATTGGGATCAGAACCCGGACCCCGCTCTTGAATCGGAACCTAAGATATGTTCCAGGCCCGGTTTTTTGCAGTTCTGAACTTCGGAGTAATTGGAGAGTCGGATACCCACTTGCAACCCTAGATGTGGAGGAGTTACCCAACTACGAGGGACATTTTTGGATTTTCTCCTTAGCCTATTTCGATTAAAGTTCTTTTATGACTGATAGAGTTAAAATAGGAAAGATGGCTCCTTGTATCACCCATTTCGGCTAAAAAACTCTTTACCCGTCATTAAGGCTGTCAAAATGAGGAGATGATCAAAATTGAATAAAAACTCAGCTTCAAGAATGAATTGGAAACCGGTCTCTCTCATAAAATATAAAAACCCAAATGATATTGATTCTTTACCGTAGGATGTAACCACGAGTGGACACCGCCCTATTTGTTCACTTCTCACCCGCTATCTACTTCACATTTGGTACACTTACTTTACCAGTGAAGTAAAGTGAAGGGTTGATTCAAGAGAAAATAAAAGGAGAGCAGGTCAAATCAAAAGATAGTAAATTTCAAAAATGTAAAGTGGGAAATGTGACTTTACCGCCCCTTGTGAAGCTGCACTGCCACTTTTCCTCCTATCAGAGAGGAGGAAAACTGGCAAATGCGACTTTGCCGCCCCTAATTACAGGGGTAAAGCTGCACCGCCAGTTTTCCTCCTCTCACAGAGGAGGAAATCTGGAAATGAGACTTTACCGCCCCTAGTAGCAGCGGTAAAGCTGCACTGCCAGTTTTCCCCCTCTCAGAGAGGAGGAAAACTGGAAATGCGACTTTACCGCCCCTAATAGCAGCGGTAAAGCCGCACTTCTACTTTTCCTCCCCTCAGAGAGGAGGAAATGTGTCGAATGCGACTTTACCGCCCCTAATGGCAGCGGTATGCTGAAGCCCATACAAACCTTTCCCGTGTCCAAGTTATTATCACGTATCTCCTTTTCGACCTTATTTTTACACACGTTCGATGTCTATGGGGTCCATTTCTAATCGAATGTATTTCATGCAAGTGGAGCTCATCAATAAATATCCTATCGCATTTGTCAGTTAAGGCCCACACCAGATGGGAAAGCAGCGAAGATTGGCACAAGAATCTAGGATCTAAATCATTTGTCAGGAAATATTAAGGCCAAGGGACCGATTTTTTACTTGCGTTTTGGGCTATCTTTAGATTTTAAATCTATCTCTCTATCATTTAAGATATGTTTCATTCTCATTCCCACAAGATTGTTTCCGTGGGAAAACCGAATCCTTTGGTTTTGATTAGTGCGCCCACGTTCTGGTGATGTAAACCGTTGACGAGATGATGGCCTGAAAAATGTAGAGGGATAAAGCAGTCCTAACCATCTCTGGAAGATCTTTATAATAATGTTAGCAGAGTTAATGGCGCGCATGTAATTCCTTGAGTCATCAAGGATGACTTAATCTGAATACATAATCAATATAAATAATGACTGATAATATATTTGTCTCTTTTAGGAATATTTTCAAAAAATGTAATTTAATGTGTTTATATTTAGAGTTTTTTCTTTTAAACATCATTATAAGTATTCTATTAGTCTCCTTTGGGATTCAAGTACGAACACTGATACAAACTTACTTACGTGAGTCACGCGGTTGTATTTCCATCTATGCCTAGAAAATAAAAAATTAACTTTCACTGTTGTATTAATAGCTTGATCAAATATAGGGATAAATATAAATATGATTATGTTAACCACAATTTTATAAAAAAAAATGTCAAGTCGATCGGACGGTCGGATTAATTTTGATTCTCGATATCATATACATTTTAAGGCATTTTTTTTGTAGGGCTCGGATTTCAGAAGTTTGGTTCCACTCGACACATCTTTCTCAATATATGCCCAAAGGTTTCGGCTAAAACTCTATGTTTCTCAAAGTAAGACAAGTTGAAATATATAAGAATTCGACAACCGGGTGTTGGCTCGGTTAGGACACTGTCAATCCCACCAAATGTAGGGAAACCCTGAGCTAAAAATAATAAAAAAACCCATATAAGAATGAAGAGGGTGTTTAGGATGCTATACACGCAACGCAATTAAACATTATTAGGTATTCAATTTCATTCATCATATCAAAAGGTCTTTCACGTATAAAATTACAAGAATTATAGAAATTTATTTTTAACTACTTATTTCATTTTTTTGAAGCGCAACAAATCTTCTCTTTCACCCTTTGTTGATGAGGAAAATGGTCTAGCAGAGTCTAGAAAATTTTAGATGCGCCCAAATAAAATTTCTCAGTCCGCCACCGTACCAAGGAGAGAGAGATGTGCATAGGGTTGCAAACGGGACGTCTCCGGATAGGAACCATAGTGGACCCGGACCCCCGTTTTCTAAATAACAGCTCCGGTTCTGACTCCGAACATGTTTTATTGGTTCTAGACCCGGTCCCGATAGGAAAACCCAGATCCGATTTCGGAACCGGGTCCACCAAGAGGACTGGATTTAGTTCCAAAATCGATTCAAATTTTCTTTTATTCCTCTTTTTTTATTAAAATAAGCAAATTATTCAACTTTTAACGGTGCATCACGTCTACTACATCAAGTATTATACCTAAAAATGACCCAAAAAAGCTGATTTTGAGGTACTATCTGCAATATTAAAGGCTCGTATGGGTCCCGAGTCCATGTGTCGGAACCTAAATGGACCCGGAACCTGACCCATTTATCAAACGGAACAAAAATTGGGATCAGAACCCGGACCCCGCTCTTGAATCGGAACCTAAGATATGTTCCAGGCCCGGTTTTTTGCAGTTCTGAACTTCGGAGTAATTGGAGAGTCGGATACCCACTTGCAACCCTAGATGTGGAGGAGTTACCCAACTACGAGGGACATTTTTGGATTTTCTCCTTAGCCTATTTCGATTAAAGTTCTTTTATGACTGATAGAGTTAAAATAGGAAAGATGGCTCCTTGTATCACCCATTTCGGCTAAAAAACTCTTTACCCGTCATTAAGGCTGTCAAAATGAGGAGATGATCAAAATTGAATAAAAACTCAGCTTCAAGAATGAATTGGAAACCGGTCTCTCTCATAAAATATAAAAACCCAAATGATATTGATTCTTTACCGTAGGATGTAACCACGAGTGGACACCGCCCTATTTGTTCACTTCTCACCCGCTATCTACTTCACATTTGGTACACTTACTTTACCAGTGAAGTAAAGTGAAGGGTTGATTCAAGAGAAAATAAAAGGAGAGCAGGTCAAATCAAAAGATAGTAAATTTCAAAAATGTAAAGTGGGAAATGTGACTTTACCGCCCCTTGTGAAGCTGCACTGCCACTTTTCCTCCTCTCAGAGAGGAGGAAAACTGGCAAATGCGACTTTGCCGCCCCTAATTACAGGGGTAAAGCTGCACCGCCAGTTTTCCTCCTCTCACAGAGGAGGAAATCTGGAAATGAGACTTTACCGCCCCTAGTAGCAGCGGTAAAGCTGCACTGCCAGTTTTCCTCCTCTCAGAGAGGAGGAAAACTGGAAATGCGACTTTACCGCCCCTAATAGCAGCGGTAAAGCCGCACTTCCACTTTTCCTCCCCTCAGAGAGGAGGAAATGTGTCGAATGCGACTTTACCGCCCCTAATGGCAGCGGTATGCTGAAGCCCATACAAACCTTTCCCGTGTCCAAGTTATTATCACGTATCTCCTTTTCGACCTTATTTTTACACACGTTCGATGTCTATGGGGTCCATTTCTAATCGAATGTATTTCATGCAAGTGGAGCTCATCAATAAATATCCTATCGCATTTGTCAGTTAAGGCCCACACCAGATGGGAAAGCAGCGAAGATTGGCACAAGAATCTAGGATCTAAATCATTTGTCAGGAAATATTAAGGCCAAGGGACCGATTTTTTACTTGCGTTTTGGGCTATCTTTAGATTTTAAATCTATCTCTCTATCATTTAAGATATGTTTCATTCTCATTCCCACAAGATTGTTTCCGTGGGAAAACCGAATCCTTTGGTTTTGATTAGTGCGCCCACGTTCTGGTGATGTAAACCGTTGACGAGATGATGGCCTGAAAAATGTAGAGGGATAAAGCAGTCCTAACCATCTCTGGAAGATCTTTATAATAATGTTAGCAGAGTTAATGGCGCGCATGTAATTCCTTGAGTCATCAAGGATGACTTAATCTGAATACATAATCAATATAAATAATGACTGATAATATATTTGTCTCTTTTAGGAATATTTTCAAAAAATGTAATTTAATGTGTTTATATTTAGAGTTTTTTCTTTTAAACATCATTATAAGTATTCTATTAGTCTCCTTTGGGATTCAAGTACGAACACTGATACAAACTTACTTACGTGAGTCACGCGGTTGTATTTCCATCTATGCCTAGAAAATAAAAAATTAACTTTCACTGTTGTATTAATAGCTTGATCAAATATAGGGATAAATATAAATATGATTATGTTAACCACAATTTTATAAAAAAAAATGTCAAGTCGATCGGACGGTCGGATTAATTTTGATTCTCGATATCATATACATTTTAAGGCATTTTTTTTGTAGGGCTCGGATTTCAGAAGTTTGGTTCCACTCGACACATCTTTCTCAATATATGCCCAAAGGTTTCGGCTAAAACTCTATGTTTCTCAAAGTAAGACAAGTTGAAATATATAAGAATTCGACAACCGGGTGTTGGCTCGGTTAGGACACTGTCAATCCCACCAAATGTAGGGAAACCCTGAGCTAAAAATAATAAAAAAACCCATATAAGAATGAAGAGGGTGTTTAGGATGCTATACACGCAACGCAATTAAACATTATTAGGTATTCAATTTCATTCATCATATCAAAAGGTCTTTCACGTATAAAATTACAAGAATTATAGAAATTTATTTTTAACTACTTATTTCATTTTTTTGAAGCGCAACAAATCTTCTCTTTCACCCTTTGTTGATGAGGAAAATGGTCTAGCAGAGTCTAGAAAATTTTAGATGCGCCCAAATAAAATTTCTCAGTCCGCCACCGTACCAAGGAGAGAGAGATGTGCATAGGGTTGCAAACGGGACGTCTCCGGATAGGAACCATAGTGGACCCGGACCCCCGTTTTCTAAATAACAGCTCCGGTTCTGACTCCGAACATGTTTTATTGGTTCTAGACCCGGTCCCGATAGGAAAACCCAGATCCGATTTCGGAACCGGGTCCACCAAGAGGACTGGATTTAGTTCCAAAATCGATTCAAATTTTCTTTTATTCCTCTTTTTTTATTAAAATAAGCAAATTATTCAACTTTTAACGGTGCATCACGTCTACTACATCAAGTATTATACCTAAAAATGACCCAAAAAAGCTGATTTTGAGGTACTATCTGCAATATTAAAGGCTCGTATGGGTCCCGAGTCCATGTGTCGGAACCTAAATGGACCCGGAACCTGACCCATTTATCAAACGGAACAAAAATTGGGATCAGAACCCGGACCCCGCTCTTGAATCGGAACCTAAGATATGTTCCAGGCCCGGTTTTTTGCAGTTCTGAACTTCGGAGTAATTGGAGAGTCGGATACCCACTTGCAACCCTAGATGTGGAGGAGTTACCCAACTACGAGGGACATTTTTGGATTTTCTCCTTAGCCTATTTCGATTAAAGTTCTTTTATGACTGATAGAGTTAAAATAGGAAAGATGGCTCCTTGTATCACCCATTTCGGCTAAAAAACTCTTTACCCGTCATTAAGGCTGTCAAAATGAGGAGATGATCAAAATTGAATAAAAACTCAGCTTCAAGAATGAATTGGAAACCGGTCTCTCTCATAAAATATAAAAACCCAAATGATATTGATTCTTTACCGTAGGATGTAACCACGAGTGGACACCGCCCTATTTGTTCACTTCTCACCCGCTATCTACTTCACATTTGGTACACTTACTTTACCAGTGAAGTAAAGTGAAGGGTTGATTCAAGAGAAAATAAAAGGAGAGCAGGTCAAATCAAAAGATAGTAAATTTCAAAAATGTAAAGTGGGAAATGTGACTTTACCGCCCCTTGTGAAGCTGCACTGCCACTTTTCCTCCTCTCAGAGAGGAGGAAAACTGGCAAATGCGACTTTGCCGCCCCTAATTACAGGGGTAAAGCTGCACCGCCAGTTTTCCTCCTCTCACAGAGGAGGAAATCTGGAAATGAGACTTTACCGCCCCTAGTAGCAGCGGTAAAGCTGCACTGCCAGTTTTCCTCCTCTCAGAGAGGAGGAAAACTGGAAATGCGACTTTACCGCCCCTAATAGCAGCGGTAAAGCCGCACTTCCACTTTTCCTCCCCTTAGAGAGGAGGAAATGTGTCGAATGCGACTTTACCGCCCCTAATGGCAGCGGTATGCTGAAACCCATACAAACCTTTCCCGTGTCCAAGTTATTATCACGTATCTCCTTTTCGACCTTATTTTTACACACGTTCGATGTCTATGGGGTCCATTTCTAATCGAATGTATTTCATGCAAGTGGAGCTCATCAATAAATATCCTATCGCATTTGTCAGTTAAGGCCCACACCAGATGGGAAAGCAGCGAAGATTGGCACAAGAATCTAGGATCTAAATCATTTGTCAGGAAATATTAAGGCCAAGGGACCGATTTTTTACTTGCGTTTTGGGCTATCTTTAGATTTTAAATCTATCTCTCTATCATTTAAGATATGTTTCATTCTCATTCCCACAAGATTGTTTCCGTGGGAAAACCGAATCCTTTGGTTTTGATTAGTGCGCCCACGTTCTGGTGATGTAAACCGTTGACGAGATGATGTCCTGAAAAATGTAGAGGGATAAAGCAGTCCTAACCATCTCTGGAAGATCTTTATAATAATGTTAGCAGAGTTAATGGCGCGCATGTAATTCCTTGAGTCATCAAGGATGACTTAATCTGAATACATAATCAATATAAATAATGACTGATAATATATTTGTCTCTTTTAGGAATATTTTCAAAAAATGTAATTTAATGTGTTTATATTTAGAGTTTTTTCTTTTAAACATCATTATAAGTATTCTATTAGTCTCCTTTGGGATTCAAGTACGAACACTGATACAAACTTACTTACGTGAGTCACGCGGTTGTATTTCCATCTATGCCTAGAAAATAAAAAATTAACTTTCACTGTTGTATTAATAGCTTGATCAAATATAGGGATAAATATAAATATGATTATGTTAACCACAATTTTATAAAAAAAAATGTCAAGTGGATCGGACGGTCGGATTAATTTTGATTCTCGATATCATATACATTTTAAGGCATTTTTTTTGTAGGGCTCGGATTTCAGAAGTTTGGTTCCACTCGACACATCTTTCTCAATATATGCCCAAAGGTTTCGGCTAAAACTCTATGTTTCTCAAAGTAAGACAAGTTGAAATATATAAGAATTCGACAACCGGGTGTTGGCTCGGTTAGGACACTGTCAATCCCACCAAATGTAGGGAAACCTGAAAGTCCAAGACCGAATCCTAGAGGGGGGGGGGTCAATAGGATGAGCACTAAAAACCTAGGCCAATTTTAGTTCTTTTTACTTTAGAGTCAATTATGATTTGGTGAAGATTAATTATCTTGTGATAGATAGAAATCTCTAAGATGAGCATACACAAGTAATCACAACTACAATCTTCATTTAACCAAAAGTAAAGCATTCATGTAAAAGGGAGAGCAAAAGCACATTCACCATGGCAAGCACATTTATAGTGGTTCGGCCAAATTGCCTACATCCACTCCCGGTACACCTACCGGTATTCACTAACTCCAAATAAGGTTTTAGGATCACCTCAAACCTTACAATCAACACTATGCTTTTTGAGGCTTAGCATGAACCTTTACAACATATACTTTTCAAGGCTAAGTATGAACCTTTACAACTTAGAATTTTTCTCTTAAGAAATATGCCTAATAATGCATGGATAAAGAGAACAATGAATTGCAATGAAGTGCCTCTTAATAGGCTAATTTGAAAATGAAAAACTCAAGTTCTAGACAAATGCATGTGAATGACAAAGTCTATGTGAAATGCATTTTCTAGAAGATCACTCTTTCTCTTTTTGAAAAGATACAATCTTAAATGATTCAAAGATGATAAACAAATGTTTGAGAAAGAGTGAGTTGTCTAACACATGTGATTCACAATGAAAAACACCTTGTTTTCAAAAAGATGTTATAAAGTCTAACAAGATGATTTTTGAACCAAGAAAGTAAAATCATGTGTAACTTAGACAATATGTTGCATTCATAAAGCTCATGTGATTTCTAAAGAACTAAGCATGTTATGAAGGTCAACATCTTAATAGGAAAGCAACTTGTTAATCATGTATTGAAAAGAGATCAAAGATTTGAAACAAAACATGATTTTGAAAAGAGTAGGATTAAAGGAAGCACACCCATTTGAAGATCAAAGGTTGAAGGAGAGGAATGGCTTCATAATCCTTGTGAAAATGCTCCTAAGAAGTTGCTTAACCTTGGTCTCAAAAGCCCCTTTTGTGTCAACAACCTTTCCCAAACAAAAAGTCACTTTTTATAAAGAAAAAGTTGCCAACGGCTAGATCCCCGGTTGACCTCATAGCAGGCCGGTTAACCGGGTACACACAACGGTCATAAAAATGCCCGTTTGAGCTTCAGAAACCCGGTTAACCGCCAGTATGGCCGGTTGACCGGGCCTCTTGGCCGGTTGACCGGCCACACCGGGCAGGTTAACCGGCTGAAGCCCAGAAATTTGACAATTTCTGAAATTTGTAACATTTGAGGGGCACTTCCCAGGGGACTATGAAAACCACTTTTCAAGCAAGAATTCATGACTAAAAGAGGATGAAAAAATGAATTTCTAAAGCCATGAAAACTCCAAAACAAAATTATGATATTAAAGAAAGAACCTTTGGAAAGCTTGAAAGGATTTTTGAAAACTACAACTCCATGATCTTAGGAGATAAGCTGAAGTGAAAACCATGCATAACATGAGATAAAAGCAAAGATTAAGAATGAGAAAAATGCATGATGATCTTAAGAGTAAAACCATGTATGAATGAGAGTACAAGTTTTATGAAAGTGAATGCTTCCAAACAAATTGCAACAAAACAAAACTCTAACAATCTCCCCCTTTGCAATTTGATGGCAACTCTTGAAGCTTGAACTCTCTTTCAATTTCCTCTTCAGCTTGAACTCTTGAAGCTTGAACTTTGGATATTTAAGGAGCTTTGGATAATTAAGGAGCTTTGGATATTTGGGAGCATTTGGATCTTTTGGAGCTTTGGATTTTCCTTGTAGGAGCGACGACAAAAGACGACCAACCTAGAAGCTATACACAATATGCACTCTAGGCAAAGCTACTCCCCCTCAATCAAAGCAACCCTTTTTTAAATCTTCTCCCCCTCACTTGGTGAACTCTCTCCCCCTTTGACATCTAATTGCAAAGGAGCCTGCCCATCAAACATAAAACACATAACCTTGTTAGTAGCACCTGCTTATAAGAGATATAAAAATAAGATTAGAAACAGGTGAGAAGCCAACAAGAAGTTAGAATTCAGGGCAAGGGCCAATGCCCAATTGATGTCTCAATTTAATGAAACGATCATTTCCAAGGGGTTTAGTGAACAAATCAGCCAGTTGGGTATCTGTAGGGACAAACAATAGCTCAATAGTGCCTTGGTCAGCATGATCACGCAAGAAATGATAGCGAATGTCAATGTGTTTAGTGCGTGAGTGCTGAACAGGATTTTTTGAGATACTGATGGCACTAGAGTTGTCACACATGATAGGCATGCATTGTTGTGGAACATTATAATCTAATAAGGTTTGCTTCATCCACAACAGCTGGGCACAGCAGCTACCTGCAGCAATATATTCAGCTTCTGCAGTAGACAAGGATACAGAATTTTGCTTTTTGCTATGCCAGGCTACTAAGCAGTTTCCTAAGAAGTAGCAGCAGCCACTAGTGCTTTTCCTATCATCTATTGATCCTGCCCAATCTGCATCACTATATCCAATTAATTGCAGAGTTGAGTCATGAGGATACCAGATACCATAATGAGAAGTCCCATTAATATATTTTATGATACGTTTAACAGCTTTAATGTGAGACTCTCGAGGGTCAGATTGATACCTCGCACATATTCCTACGCTAAAAGAGATATCAGGGCGACTAGCAGTGAGGTAGAGAAGGCTTCCTATCATGCTCCTATAAAGTTTTTGGTCAGCTTTCTTACCCCCCTTAAGGTCACTAGAGATTTTAGTAGTGGATCCCATAGGATTGCAACTAGTCTTAGATTCTCCTAAGCCAAACTTCTTCACTATTTCTAGAGCAAACTTGGATTGACTAAGGAAGATACCATGGTCTGTCTGACTAACTTGTAATCCTAGAAAGAATTGCAGGGGACCGACCAGACTCATCTCAAACGTGGAGCTCATTAGTTCTGAGAATCCTTGAGCTAACTTCTCTGAAGTAGATCCAAATACGATATCATCAACATAGATTTGAGCTACAAGAATGTTTTGATCAATCTTCTTGATAAACAAGGTCTTATCCACTTTCCCACATTCAAAGTCATTTTCAATCAGATGATTCGTAAGCTTTTCATACCATGCCCGAGGTGCTTGCTTTAATCCATAAAGGGCTTTCTTGAGCTTATAAACATACTCTGGATGATGAGGGTCTTCAAAGCCTTCAGGTTGAGTAACGTAAACATCTTCTTCAATTTCTCCATTTAAGAAGGCACTTTTAACATCCATCTGAAAAAGTTTGATCCTCATGCTACTAGCATAACTCAATAGAATTCTTATGGACTCCAAACGGGCTACAGGAGCAAAAGTCTCTTCAAAATCAATTCCTTCTATTTGAGCATATCCTTTTGCTACAAGTCTAGCTTTGTTTCTTACAACATTTCCAGATTCATCTGACTTATTTTTGAAAATCCATTTAGTGCCTATGGGATTTTTCTCTGCAGGCAATGGAACAAGATCCCAAACATCATTTTTCTTGAATTGGTTCAATTCCTCTTGCATAGCTTCCATCCATTCAGATTTTGATTCAGCTTCAGAAAAGTTCTTAGGCTCGATTTGAGAGACAAAAGAGTAATGAGCACATAGATTTTGAACTTGTCTCCGGGTCATAACCCCACTGCTGATATTTCCAATAACATTATCCAAGGTGTGATTTTTCATTAATTTAGTTGGGACAATGGCTTTGGAGGGAATGCTCTCATCACAATCTTTTGGATTTGATTGATCAATATCCATTTCAATTTCATCATCATCTTGAAGAATTCTTCCAACTTGATTCTCATCATCAATGACAACATGAGCTGACTCCATTATAGTCATAGTTCTATTATTAAAAACTCTATAAGCTTTGCTCCTTTCAGAATAGCCTAGGAAAATTCCTTCATCAGATTTAGGCTCAAATTTTTCTAACTGCTCCCTATCTCTCAGAATGTAACATTTGCTTCCAAACACTTTCAAATACCCCAAATTAGGTTTTCTTCCAAAATAAAGTTCATAAGGGGTTTTGTTGGTATTCTTAGTAAGATAGACTCTGTTGATGAGATAGCAAGCAGTATTCACAGCTTCAGCCCAAAGATTTCGAGAGAGATTCTTTTCATTAAGCATGGTCCTAGCCATTTCTTGAATAACTCTATTTCTCCTTTCAGCTACTCCATTCTGTTGAGGAGTTTTAGGAGCTGAGTATTGATGATTAATTCCATGACTCTCACAAAATCTAGCAAACTTTTCATTTTCGAATTCTCCCCCATGATCAGTTCTGATCTTCCGAATTTTACAGTCCCTTTCTACTTGAATCTTATTGCAAATCCTTATGATATTGTCCACAGCATCCGATTTGGCATGAAGAAATGCAACCCATCCAAAACGAGAATAATCATCGACCATAACCAGGATAAATTTCTTTCCTCCAATACTTTGCACTGGTGCAGGTCCAATTAAGTCCATGTGGATTATTTCAAGAGGACGAGAAGATGATATGTCCTTTAAACCTTTAAAGCTCTTCCTGATTTATTTTCCCAATTGACAAGCCTTGCAGAGTTCAGCTTTTTCATCACTTAACTTGGGAATCCCTTTCACAATCTCATTCTTAGACAAGGTTTTCATCAATTTGAAATTTATGTGACCCATCCTTTGGTGCCATAGATAATTCTCTTGATCTTTAGTTATCAGGCACTTAGATTCATTCTCATCACATTCTTCTATAATGTAAATGTTTCCTTTTGTTCTTGCCCCATTAAGAATCACTTGATGGGTTTTATCATTTACTACTTTGCAAGATTGACTGTCAAACACCACCTTGTTTCCTTTGTCACATAATTGGCTAATGCTAAGAAGATTATGTTTCAATCCTTCTACAAGGAAAACATCATTTAAAGTTGGTATTTGATCTCCTTTCACACTTCATTTGCCAATGATTTGAGCTTTGCTATTGTCTCCAAAAGAAACATTTCCTCCATCATATTCCACTATAGAGCTGAATCTAGATCGGTCTCCCGTCATGTGTTTAGAACAACCACTATCTAAGAACCAAGTAGGGTTTTCCTTTGCTTTTAAAGCGGTTTGAACTATGAGACTCTCAAAGTTTGTTCCTTTTACCATCCAAGTGGATAAAGGAGTTTTATAGGGAATGGTTTTGGGTACAAATTTGAAGGGCAATCTAGAAGAATTCTTGAGAGACATCCTAATTTTGTATGGGCAATTTGGGACCAAATGTCCACTAAGATTGCAAAAATGACAAGTCCATCTAGGAGTGTAAGTTCTCTCAACTATGGGTTTGTGGAAGCTCTTAGTAGGTTTTTGAAAACTATTCTTCATGTTACTAGGAGAACCTTCGAAACCTATTCCTTTCTTGTCACCATAAATTTTATTCATGCCCAACATTTGATAAAATTTGTCATTTCCCAAGGTGAATTTGTCAACAATGAATTTTCCTTTATTAAGCTTTTCTTGGAGAGAGATTGTTTCAAGTTGACTAGATTCAAGGTTGGATTGTAAATTATGAATTTGTTTTTGAGCATGAGTTAAATCTTTATTAAGAGTGGTGACTTGATGTTCCAAGTTGTTTTTCTCATTGATAGTCAATTTCAACTCATCTTTTATGATACTCACTTCAATCACAAGCTTTTTGGTATCTTCTCTTAGAATTTTATTTTTCTTCATTAAGATTTCACAATTTTCATAAAGTTCATTATAAGCTTGTTGAATTTCATTATCTTCATCTTGTTCATTTGTTTCTTCTTGCCCTATTGTGTCATCTATTAAAGTATTATGTTCATTAGGATCTTCTATAGATGAGATAAGAAGCCAATTAGAGAAATTTTCATCTTCATCATTTGAGGATTCATTTTTATCACATTCTTCATCTTCCTCATCCCAAGTTATGTTAAGAGCCTTCTTTCCTTTCTTGTCTCCTTTTTCAAATTCTTTAGGGGTGGAGCAATTTTGAGCAATGTGTCCAAACCCCTTGCAATTGTAACATTGCACATCCTTTTTAATAAATGATCCTTTGGGATTTCTTTGGAATCTAGGACTTTTGCTTTCATCAAACTTTCTATTTATCTTGTTGTTCTTAAAGAAACTTTTAAATTTCTTAACAAATAAAGCATTGTCCTCATCACTATCATCATCACTTTCATTTTCTTTAGAATGAGAGGAAAAAGCTACTCCTTTCTTTTTATCTTGAACTTCAAAGTCTAATTCATATGTAAGGAGATTTCCTCTTAGTTCTTCAATTTTGATTTTATCAACATCCTTGCTTTCTGTTATGGCAACAATTTTAGGTTTGAATCTTTTTGGAAGAGATCTTAAGATTTTTCTAACCGCTTTAGATTCATCCATCTTTTCACCTAGACCTATAAGAGAATTGACAATTTCCATGAACTTAGAATAGAATTCATCAAAAGTTTCTTCTTCAAGCATCTTAATGTCTTCTAATTTGGAAGTCAACATTTGAATCTTGGCTATCTTGACTTGATCTGTGCCTTCATGGGTGGTCTCTAGGGTATCCCAAATTTCCTTAGCCGTGTTGCAATTAACTACTCTATTAAATTCTTCTTGAGATAGAGCACAATATAGAGAATTTTTTGCTTTAGCATTTAAGATTGCTCTATCCTTTTCTCCTTGAGTCCAAGCATTTTTTGGTTTGAGTTTTATGGATATAACATTCCCTTCAGAGTCTTTTTCTGTGGTAGTGGGAGGATGATAGCCATCTTCAATGATGCTCCACATATCTAAGTTTTGGGACTCTAGGAACACTTGCATTCTAATTTTCCAATAGCGATAGTGTGTTCCATTGAAGAGAGGAGGTCTATTGGTGGCATTACCTTCACCCAATTGAGATTGCATGGTGGCAACAAAAGAAAAGCCCTCACTAGGATTCTAACTCTAGGTGATTAAACCAAATCAAGAGCAACCTTACTCTGATACCAATTGAAAGTCCAAGACCGAATCCTAGAGGGGGGGGTGAATAGGATGAGCACTAAAAACCTAGGCCAATTTTAGTTCTTTTTACTTTAGAGTCAATTATGATTTGGTGAAGATTAATTATCTTGTGATAGATAGAAATCTCTAAGATGAGCATACACAAGTAATCACAACTACAATCTTCATTTAACCAAAAGTAAAGCATTCATGTAAAAGGGAGAGCAAAAGCACATTCACCATGGCAAGCACATTTATAGTGGTTCGGCCAAATTGCCTACATCCACTCCCGGTACACCTACCGGTATTCACTAACTCCAAATAAGGTTTTAGGATCACCTCAAACCTTACAATCAACACTATGCTTTTTGAGGCTTAGCATGAACCTTTACAACATATACTTTTCAAGGCTAAGTATGAACCTTTACAACTTAGAATTTTTCTCTTAAGAAATATGCCTAATAATGCATGGATAAAGAGAACAATGAATTCCAATGAAGTGCCTCTTAATAGGCTAATTTGAAAATGAAAAACTCAAGTTCTAGACAAATGCATGTGAATGACAAAGTCTATGTGAAATGCATTTTCTAGAAGATCACTCTTTCTCTTTTTGAAAAGATACAATCTTAAATGATTCAAAGATGATAAACAAATGTTTGAGAAAGAGTGAGTTGTCTAACACATGTGATTCACAATGAAAAACACCTTGTTTTCAAAAAGATGTTATAAAGTCTAACAAGATGATTTTTGAACCAAGAAAGTAAAATCATGTGTAACTTAGACAATATGTTGCATTCATAAAGCTCATGTGATTTCTAAAGAACTAAGCATGTTATGAAGGTCAACATCTTAATAGGAAAGCAACTTGTTAATCATGTATTGAAAAGAGATCAAAGATTTGAAACAAAACATGATTTTGAAAAGAGTAGGATTAAAGGAAGCACACCCATTTGAAGATCAAAGGTTGAAGGAGAGGAATGGCTTCATAATCCTTGTGAAAATGCTCCTAAGAAGTTGCTTAACCTTGGTCTCAAAAGCCCCTTTTGTGTCAACAACCTTTCCCAAACAAAAAGTCACTCTTTATAAAGAAAAAGTTGCCAACGGCTAGATCCCCGGTTGACCCCATAGCAGGCCGGTTAACCGGGTACACACAACGGTCATAAAAATGCCCTTTTGAGCTTCAGAAACCCGGTTAACCGCCAGTATGGCCGGTTGACCGGGCCTCTTGGCCGGTTGATCGGCCACACCGGGCAGGTTAACCGGCTGAAGCCCAGAAATTTGACAATTTCTGAAATTTGTAACATTTGAGGGGCACTTCCCAGGGGACTATGAAAACCACTTTTCAAGCAAGAATTCATGACTAAAAGAGGATGAAAAAATGAATTTCTAAAGCCATGAAAACTCCAAAACAAAATTATGATATTAAAGAAAGAACCTTTGGAAAGCTTGAAAGGATTTTTGAAAACTACAACTCCATGATCTTAGGAGATAAGTTGAAGTGAAAACCATGCATAACATGAGATAAAAGCAAAGATTAAGAATGAGAAAAATGCATGATGATCTTAAGAGTAAAACCATGTATGAATGAGAGTACAAGTTTTATGAAAGTGAATGCTTCCAAACAAATTCCAACAAAACAAAACTCTAACAAAACCCTGAGCTAAAAATAATAAAAAACCCATATAAGAATGAAGAGGGTGTTTAGGATGCTATACACGCAACGCAATTAAACATTATTAGGTATTCAATTTCATTCATCATATCAAAAGGTCTTTCACGTATAAAATTACAAGAATTATAGAAATTTATTTTTAACTACTTATTTCATTTTTTTGAAGCGCAACAAATCTTCTCTTTCACCCTTTATTGATGAGGAAAATGGTCTAGCAGAGTCTAGAAAATTTTAGATGCGCCCAAATAAAATTTCTCAGTCCGCCACCGTACCGAGGAGAGAGATGTGCATAGGGTTGCAAACGGGACGTCTCCGGATAGGAACCATAGTGGACCCGGACCCCCGTTTTGTAAATAACAGCTCCGGTTCTGACTCCGAACATGTTTTATTGGTTCTAGACCCGGTCCCGATAGGAAAACCCAGATCCGATTTCGGAACCGGGTCCACCAAGAGGACTGGATTTAGTTCCAAAATCGATTCGAATTTTCTTTTATTCCTCTTTTTTTATTAAAATAAGCAAATTATTCAACTTTTAACGGTGCATCACGTCTACTACATCAAGTATTATACCTAAAAATGACCAAAAAAACTGATTTTGAGGTACTATCTGCAATATTAAAGGCTCATATGGGTCCCGAGTCCATGTGTCGGAACCTAAATGGACCCGGAACCTGACCCATTTATCAAACGGAACAAAAATTGGGATCAGAACCCGGACCCCGCTCTTGAATCGGAACCTAAGATATGTTCCAGACCCGGTTTTTTGCAGTTCTGAACTTCGGAGTAATTGGAGAGTCGGATACCCACTTGCAACCTTAGATGTGGAGGAGTTACCCAACTACGAGGGACATTTTTGGATTTTCTCCTTAGCCTATTTCGGTTAAAGTTCTTTTATCACTGATAGAGTTAAAATAGGAAAGATGGCTCCTTGTATCACCCATTTCGGCTAAAAAACTCTTTACCCGTCATTAAGGCTGTCAAAATGAGGAGATGATCAAAATTGAATAAAAACTCAGCTTCAAGAATGAATTGGAAACCGGTCTCTCTCATAAAATATAAAAACCCAAATGATATTGCTTCTTTACCGTAGGATGTAACCACGAGTGGACACCGCCCTATTTGTTCACTTCTCACCCGCTATCTACTTCACATTTGGTACACTTACTTTACCAGTGAAGTAAAGTGAAGGGTTGATTCAAGAGAAAATAAAAGGAGAGCAGGTCAAATCAAAAGATAGTAAATTTCAAAAATGTAAAGTGGGAAATGTGACTTTACCGACCCTTGTGAAGCTGCACTGCCACTTTTCCTCCTCTCAGAGAGGAGGAAAACTGGCAAATGCGACTTTACCGCCCCTAATTACAGCGGTAAAGCTGCACCGCCGGTTTTCCTCCTCTCACAGAGGAGGAAATCTAGAAATGAGACTTTACCGCCCCTAGTAGCAGCGGTAAAGCTGCACTGCCAGATTTCCTCCTCTCAGAGAGGAGGAAAACTGGAAATGCGACTTTACCGCCCCTAATAGCAGCGGTAAAGCCGCACTTCCACTTTTCCTCCCCTTAGAGAGGAGGAAATGTGTCGAATGCGACTTTACCGCCCCTAATGGCAGCGGTATGCTGAAGCCCATACAAACATTTCCCGTGTCCAAGTTATTATCACGTATCTCCTTTTCGACCTTATTTTTACACACGTTCGATGTCTATGGGGTCCATTTCTAATCGAATGTATTTCATGCAAGTGGAGCTCTCATCAATAAATATCCTATCGCATTTGTCAGTTAAGGCCCACACCAGATGGGAAAGCAGCGAAGATTGGCACAAGAATCTAGGATCTAAATCATTTGTCAGGAAATATTAAGGCCAAGGGACCGATTTTTTACTTGCGTTTTGGGCTATCTTTAGATTTTAAATCTATCTCTCTATCATTTAAGATATGTTTCATTCTCATTCCCACAAGATTGTTTCCGTGGGAAAACCGAATCCTTTGGTTTTGATTAGTGCGCCCACGTTCTGGTGATGTAAACCGTTGACGAGATGATGTCTTGAAAAATGTAGAGGGATAAAGCAGTCCTAACCATCTCTGGAAGATCTTTATAATAATGTTAGCAGAGTTAATGGCGCGCATGTAATTCCTTGAGTCATCAAGGATGACTTAATCTGATTACATAATCAATATAAATAATGACTGATAATGTATTTGTCTCTTTTAGGAATATTTTCAAAAAATGTAATTTAATGTGTTTATATTTAGAGTTTTTTCTTTTAAACATCATTATAAGTATTCTATTAGTCTCCTTTGGGATTCAAGTACGAACACTGATACAAACTTACTTTGTCACGCGGTTGTATTTCCATCTATGCCTAGAAAATAAAAAATTAACTTTCACTGTTGTATTAATAGCTTGATCAAATATAGGGATAAATATAAATATGATTATGTTAACCACAATTTTATAAAAAAAAATGTCAAGTGGATCGGACGGTCGGATTAATTTTGATTCTCGATATCATATACATTTTAAGGCATTTTTTTTTGTAGGGCTCGGATTTCAGAAGTTTGGTTCCACTCGACACATCTTTCTCAATATATGCCCAAAGGTTTCGGCTAAAACTCTATGTTTCTCAAAGTAAGACAAGTTGAAATATATAAGAATTCGACAACCGGGTGTTGGCTCGGTTAGGACACTGTCAATCCCACCAAATGTAGGGAAACCCTGAGCTAAAAATAATAAAAAAACCCATATAAGAATGAAGAGGGTGTTTAGGATGCTATACACGCAACGCAATTAAACATTATTAGGTATTCAATTTCATTCATCATATCAAAAGGTCTTTCACGTATAAAATTACAAGAATTATAGAAATTTATTTTTAACTACTTATTTCATTTTTTTGAAGCGCAACAAATCTTCTCTTTCACCCTTTGTTGATGAGGAAAATTGTCTAGCAGAGTCTAGAAAATTTTAGATGCGCCCAAATAAAATTTCTCAGTCCGCCACCGTACCAAGGAGAGAGAGATGTGCATAGGGTTGCAAACGGGACGTCTCCGGATAGGAACCATAGTGGACCCGGACCCCCGTTTTGTAAATAACAGCTCCGGTTCTGACTCCGAACATGTTTTATTGGTTCTAGACCCGGTCCCGTTAGGAAAACCCAGATCCGATTTCGGAACCGGGTCCACCAAGAGGACTGGATTTAGTTCCAAAATCGATTCGAATTTTCTTTTATTCCTCTTTTTTTATTAAAATAAGCAAATTATTCAACTTTTAACGGTGCATCACGTCTACTACATCAAGTATTATACCTAAAAATGACCCAAAAAAGCTGATTTTGAGGTACTATCTGCAATATTGAAGGCTCGTATGGGACCCGAGTCCATGTGTCGGAACCTAAATGGACCCGGACCCTGACCCATTTATCAAATGGAACAAAAATTGGGATCAGAACCCGGACCCCGCTCTTGAATCGGAACCTAAGATATGTTCCAGACCCGGTTTTTTGCAGTTCTGAACTTCGGAGTAATTGGAGAGTCGGATACCCACTTGCAACCCTAGATGTGGAGGAGTTACCCAACTACGAGGGACATTTTTGGATTTTCTCCTTAGCCTATTTCGGTTAAAGTTCTTTTATCACTGATAGAGTTAAAATAGGAAAGATGGCTCCTTGTATCACCCATTTCGGCTAAAAAACTCTTTACCCGTCATTAAGGCTGTCAAAATGAGGAGATGATCAAAATTGAATAAAAACTCAGCTTCAAGAATGAATTGGAAACCGGTCTCTCTCATAAAATATAAAAACCCAAATGATATTGATTCTTTACCGTAGGATGTAACCACGAGTGGACACCGCCCTATTTGTTCACTTCTCACCCGCTATCTACTTCACATTTGGTACACTTACTTTACCAGGGAAGTAAAGTGAAGGGTTAATTCAAGAGAAAATAAAAAGAGAGCGGGTCAAATCAAAAGATAGTAAATTTCAAAAATGTAAAGTGGGAAATGTGACTTTACCGCCCCTTGTGAAGCTGCACTGCCACTTTTCCTCCTCTCAGAGAGGAGGGAAACTGGCAAATGCGACTTCACCGCCCCTAATTACAGCGGTAAAGCTGCACCGCCGGTTTTCCTCCTCTCACAGAGGAGGAAATCTGGAAATGAGACTTTACCGCCCCCAGTAGCAGCGGTAAAGCTGCACTGCCAGTTTTCCTCCTCTCAGAGAGGAGGAAAACTGAAAATGCGACTTTACCGCCCCTAATAGCAGCGGTAAAGCCGCACTTCCACTTTTCCTCCCCTCAGAGAGGAGGAAATGTGTCGAATGCGACTTTACCGCCCCTAATGGCAGCGGTATGCTGAAGCCCATACAAACCTTTCCCGTGTCCAAGTTATTATCACGTATCTCCTTTTCGACCTTATTTTTACACACGTTCGATGTCTATGGGGTCCATTTCTAATCGAATGTATTTCATGCAAGTGGAGCTCATCAATAAATATCCTATCGCATTTGTCAGTTAAGGCCCACACCAGATGGGAAAGCAGCGAAGATTGGCACAAGAATCTAGGATCTAAATCATTTGTCAGGAAATATTAAGGCCAAGGGACCGATTTTTTACTTGCGTTTTGGGCTATCTTTAGATTTTAAATCTATCTCTCTATCATTTAAGATATGTTTCATTCTCATTCCCACAAGATTGTTTCCGTGGGAAAACCGAATCCTTTGGTTTTGATTAGTGCGCCCACGTTCTGGTGATGTAAACCGTTGACGAGATGATGTCCTGAAAAATGTAGAGGGATAAAGCAGTCCTAACCATCTCTGGAAGATCTTTATAATAATGTTAGCAGAGTTAATGGCGCGCATGTAATTCCTTGAGTCATCAAGGATGACTTAATCTGAATACATAATCAATATAAATAATGACTGATAATATATTTGTCTCTTTTAGGAAGGGTTTCAAAAAATGTAATTTAATGTGTTTATATTTAGAGTTTTTTCTTTTAAACATCATTATAAGTATTCTATTAGTCTCCTTTGGGATTCAAGTACGAACACTGATACAAACTTACTTACGTGAGTCACGCGGTTGTATTCCCATCTTTGCCTAGAAAATAAAAAATTAACTTTCACTGTTGTATTAATAGCTTGATCAAATATAGGGATAAATATAAATATGATTATGTTAACCACAATTTTATAAAAAAAAATGTCAAGTCGATCGGACGGTCGGATTAATTTTGATTCTCGATATCATATACATTTTAAGGCATTTTTTTTGTAGGGCTCGGATTTCAGAAGTTTGGTTCCACTCGACACATCTTTCTCAATATATGCCCAAAGGTTTCGGCTAATACTTTATGTTTCTCAAAGTAAGACAAGTTGAAATATATAAGAATTCGACAACCGGGTGTTGGCTCGGTTAGGACACTGTCAATCCCACCAAATGTAGGGAAACCCTGAGCTAAAAATAATAAAAAAACCCATATAAGAATGAAGAGGGTGTTTAGGATGCTATACACGCAACGCAATTAAACAGTATTAGGTATTCAATTTCATTCATCATATCAAAAGGTCTTTCACGTATAAAATTACAAGAATTATAGAAATTTATTTTTAACTACTTATTTCATTTTTTTGAAGCGCAACAAATCTTCTCTTTCACCCTTTGTTGATGAGGAAATAGGTCTAGCAGAGTCTAGAAAATTTTAGATGCGCCCAAATAAAATTTCTCTGTCCGCCACCGTGCGGATAGGGTTGCAAACGGGACGTCTCCGGATAGGAACCATAGTGGACCCGGACCCCCGTTTCTAAATAACAGCTCCGGTTCTGACTCCGAACATGATTTGTTGGTTCTAGACCCGGTCCCGATTGGAAAACCCATACCCGATTTCGGAACCGGGTCCACCTAGAGGACTGGAATTTAGTTCCAAAATCGATTCTAAGTTTCTTTTATTCCTCTTTTTTATTAAAATAAGCAAATTATTCAACTTTTAACGGCGCATCACGTCTACTACATCAAGTATTATACCTAAAAATGACCCAAAAAAGCTGATTTTGAGGTACTATCTGCAATATTAAAGGCTCGTATGGGTCCCGAGTCCATGTGTCGGAACCTAAATGGACCAGGAACCTGACCCATTTATCAAACGGAAAAAAAATTGGGATCAGAACCCGGACCCCGCTCTGGAATCGGAACCTAAGATAGGTTCCAGACCCGGTTTTTTGCAGTTCTGAACTTCGGAGTAATTGGAGAGTCGGATACCCACTTGCAACCCTAGATGTGGAGGAGTTACCCAACTATGAGGGACATTTTTGGATTTTCTCCTTAGCCTATTTCGGTTAAAGTTCTTTTATCACTGATAGAGTTAAAATAGGAAAGATGGCTCCTTGTATCACCCATTTCGGCTAAAAAACTCTTTACCCGTCATTAAGGCAGTCAAAATGAGGAGACGATCAAAATTGAATAAAAACTCAGCTTCAAGAATGAATTGGAAACCGGTCTCTCTCATAAAATATAAAAACCCAAATGATATCGATTCTTTACCGTAGGATTTAACCACGAGTGGACACCGCCCTATTTGTTCACTTCTCACCCGCTATCTACTTCACATTTGGTACACTTACTTTAGCAGTGAAGTAAAGTGAAGGGTTAATTAAAGAGAAAATAAAAGGAGAGCGGGTCAAATCAAAAGATAGTAAATTTCAAAAATCTAAAGTGAGAAATGGGACTTAACCACCCCATGTGAAGTTGCACTGCCACTTTTCCTCCTCTCAAAGAGGAGGAGAACTGGCAAATGCGACTTTACCGCCCCTAATTACAGCGGTAAAGCTGCACCGCCAGTTTTCCCCCTCTCACAGAGGAGGAAATCTGGAAATGAGACTTTACCGCCCCGAGTAGCAGCGATAAAGCTGCACTGCCAGTCTTCCTCCTCTCTGAGAGGAGGAAAACTGGCAGTGCAGCTTTACCGCCCCTAATAGCAGCGGTAAAGTTGCACTTCCACTTTTCATCCCCTCAGAGAGGAGGAAATGTGTCGAATGCGACTTTACCGCCCCTAATGGCAGCGGTATGCTGAAGCCCATACAAACCTTTCCCGTGTCCAAGTTATTATGACGTATCTCCTTGTCGACCTTATTTTTACACACTTTCGATGTCTATCGGGTCCATTTCTAAACAAATGTATTTCATGCAAGTGGAGCTCATCAATAAATAACCTATATCATTTGTCAGTTAAGGCCCACACCAGATGGGAAAGCAGCGAAGATTGGCACAAGAATCTAGGATCTAAATCATTTGTCAGGAAATATTAAGGCCAAGGGACCCATTTTTTAATTGCGTTTTAGGCTATCTTTAGATTTTAAATCTATCTCTCTATCATTTAAGATATGTTTCATTCTCATTCCCACAAGATTGTTTCCGTGGGAAAACCGAATCCTTTGGTTTTGATTAGTGCGCTCATGTTTTGGTGATGTGAACCGTTGAAGAGATGATGTCCTGAAAAATGTAGAGGGATAAAGCAGTCCTAACCATCTCTGGAAGATCTTTATAATAATGTTAGCAAAGTTAATGGCGCACATGTAATTCCTTGAGTCATCAAGGATGACTTAATCTGAATACATAATCAATATAAATAATGACTGATAATATATTTGTCTCTTTTAGGAATATTTTCAAAAAATGTAATTTAATGTGTTTATATTTAGAGTTTTTGCTTTTAAACATCATTATAAGTATTCTATTAGTCTCCTTCGGGATTCAAGTACGAACACTGATACAAACTTACTTACGTGAGTCTCGCGGTTGTATTTCCATCTATGCCTAGAAAATAAAAAAATTAACTTTCACTGTTGTATTAATAGCTTGATCAAATATAGGGATAAATATAAATATGATTATGTTAACCACAATTTTATAAAAAAAAATGTCAAGTCAATCGGATGGTCGGATTAATTTTGATTCTCGATATCATATACATTTTAAGCCATTTTTTTTTGTAGGGCTCGGATTTCAGAAGTTTGGTTCCACTGTAACGTTCGACACATCTTTCTCAATATATGCCCCAAAGGATTTCGGAAAGCTCTATGTTTCTCAAAGTAAGACAAGCTGAAATATATAAGAATTCGACAACCGGGTGTTGGCTCGGTTAGGACACTGTCAATCCCACCAAATGTAGGGAAGCCCTGACCTAAATATAATAAAAAAAACCCATATAAGAATGAAGAGGGTGTTTAGGATGCTATACACGTAACGCAATTAAACAGTATTAGGTATTCAATTTCATTCATCATATCAAAAGGCCTTTCATGTATAAAATTACAAGAATTATAGAAATTTATTTTTAACTACTTATTTCATTTTTTTGAAGCGCAACAAATCTTCTCTTTCACCCTTTGTTGATGCGGAAAAAGGTCTAGCAAAGTCTAGAAAATTTTAGATGCGCCCAAATAAAATTTCTCTGTCCGCCACCGTGCCAAAGATAGAGATGTGGATAGGGTTGCAAACGGGACGTCTCCAGATAGGAACCATAGTGGACCCGGACCCCCGTTTCTAAATAACAGCTCCGGTTCTGACTCCGAACATGATTTGTTGGTTCTAGACCCGGTCCCGATTGGAAAACCCAGATCCGATTTCGGAACCGGGTCCACCTAGAGGACTGGAATTTAGTTCCAAAATCGATTCTAATTTTCTTTTATTCCTCTTTTTTATTAAAATAAGCAAATTATTCAACTTTTAACGGTGCATCACGTCTACTACATCAAGTATTATACCTAAAAATGACCCAAAAAGCTGATTTTGAGGTACTATTTGCAATATTAAAGGCTCATATGGATCCCGAGTCCATGTGTCGGAACCTAAATGGACCCGGAACCTGACCCATTTATCAAACGGACTAAAATTGGGATCAGAACCCGGACCCTGCTCTTGAATCGGAACATAAGATAGGTTCCAGCCCCGGTTTTTTGCAGTTCTGAACTTCGGAGTAATTGGAGAGTCGGATACCCACTTGCAACCCTAGATGTGGAGGAGTTACCCAACTACGAGGGACATTTTTGGATTTTCTCCTTAGCCTATTTCAGTTAAAGTTCTATTATCACTCATAGAGTTAAAATAGGAAAGATGGCTCCTTCTATCCCCCTTTTCGGCTAAAAAACTCTTTACCCGTCATTAAGGCAGTCAAAATGAGGAGATGATCAAAATTGAATAAAAACTCAGCTTCAAGAATGAATTGGAAACCGGTCTCTCTCATAAAATATAAAAACCCAAATGATATCGATTCTTTACCGTAGGATTTAACCACGAGTGGACACCGCCCTATTTGTTCACTTCTCACCCGCTATCTACTTCACATTTGGTACACTTACTTTACCAGTGAAGTAAAGTGAAGGGTTAATTCAAGAGAAAATAAAAAGAGAGCGGGTCAAATCAAAAGATAGTAAATTTCAAAAATGTAAAGTGGGAAATGTGACTTTACCGCCCCTTGTGAAGCTGCACTGCCACTTTTCCTCCTCTCAGAGAGGAGGGAAACTGGCAAATGCGACTTCACCGCCCCTAATTACAGCGGTAAAGCTGCACCGCCGGTTTTCCTCCTCTCACAGAGGAGGAAATCTGGAAATGAGACTTTACCGCCCCTAGTAGCATCGGTAAAGCTGCACTGCCAGTTTTCCTCCTCTCAGAGAGGAGGAAAACTGGAAATGCGACTTTACCGCCCCTAATAGCAGCGGTAAAGCTGCACTTCCACTTTTCCTCCCCTCATAGAGGAGGAAATGTGTCGAATGCGACTTTACCGCCCCTAATGGCAGCGGTATGCTGAAGCCCATACAAACCTTTCCCGTGTCGAAGTTATTATCACGTATCTCCTTTTCGACCATATTTTTACACACGTTCGATGTTTATGGGGTCCATTTCTAAACGAATGTATTTCATGCAAGTGGAGCTCATCAATAAACAACCTATAGCATTTGTCAGTTAAGGCCCATACCAGTGAAAGTCCTTGGGATCCTAACCCTAGAGGGGGGGGTGAATAGGGTGTGCTACAACTATGACCAATAAAGACCAATTTTAATTTCTTAACATAAACTAGTCACATGTGACGAATAATCAATCAATATGCGGAAGCTAATAAAACAATCATCACAAAAGCAAGCACCACAACACAATATTTATAGTGGTTCGGCCAACGTGCCTACATCCACTACCGGCTTGTGAATCCAACACCCCACCGGATTTCCACTAATTATGCTTTTTACTAGGCTAAGCAATAACCCTTACAATGTTGTTTTTCTAGGCTAAACAACAACCTCTCAATGTGCTTTTCTAGGCTAAGCAATAACCTTTACAAAATGCTTTTCTTAGGCTAAGCAATAACCTTACAAGATGCTTTTCTTAGGCTAAGCAATAACCTTTACAAATCAAGATTTCTCTAAGAAAGTGTCTTCACAAAAGATCACTCTAAGAGATACAATTTAAGCTCAAATGAATTTGCCTCTACATAGGCTAATATGAAAGTGTAATTCAAATTACAAACATACACTAAATGAGCTAAAGTGTGTGCACAAGTGTATGAATGCTTTTCTTCAATCAATTTCACAAATGAAGCTCTTAAATGAATGCATGATGCATTTTAAAATCAAAGCTTATAAAATGATGATTGAAGAGAAAACTAATGACATAAAAGATTCAAACAACTTTGAAGAAATGAATTAAACAAGTTGTATGAATGTTAAAGTCTAAGAAAGCATGTGATTTAGTTAAGAGAGTTTGCAAACTAATCTAATTTACCAAGGATGATTTAGAGTTTGCCACACAACTCTTTAAAAGCTAGAAATCATGCAAATATGAAAATACAAAGATTTAACCATGCATTGATTCTACTTTTAATGGAAATCAAAATGATAAGTAAGGTCTACCTTTTTAAATCTCAAGCATTTGATTTCCAAATGGCCCTCTAGCCTTTCCAACTTCTTCCCCTTTGTTTGGCTTCAAAATCCTCTCAAAGGTTCATGTGTTCAACCACAAAGAAGTTGGAAATGAATGGACTTTATAGCCAAAAAACAGTCCAACGGCTAGTTCTCGGTCGACCAGGAGAGGTCTCGGTCGACCTAGACAACACAACGGTCAAAAAAATGACCGTTGGGGCGTCAGGGCCCAGTCGGCCGGCAGTGTCGCCGGTCGACCGAGGCCCCCTGGGTCGGTCGACCGGCGACACTGCTGGTCGACTGCCCTGGGCCAAAATTCCCATTTTTTACACATTTCAAAGTATTTCTTGGGGGAACTTTTGGGCCACTAAACCAAGCTTGTATAACATGTTTTAAGTCATTCTAAGATGTTTAAAAACATGAAACACACAAGGCCTAAAATGATTCGAAACTTTAAACCAAAGGCTAGCTTGATTTCTAAAACTCTTTTAAAAAACAATGCATACAAAAATGATTCTAAAAGGATGAATGTATGCAAAGATTAAAACCTAAATCCTCAACATGATTTTCCAAATATAATGCACAAGGAAATAGGTTTTCAAAAGAGTTTGGGTTTCAAAACTAATGCATCCAAGTTTAAAACCAAAACATGCATAAAACAAAAGCTTTTCCAAATCTTAAAAGCTATGCATGTATAAAACTAGATTTCAAGGTTTTCTAAAACAATGCAAGTGTGAGAATTCAAATGATGTTAAAGTGCAAATGCATCCATCAAATTGCAAATGCAAAATCCCTAACAATCTCCCCCTTTGCAATTTGATGGCAACTTACCCATCATTGAAATTTCACACCAAGTCTTCAGCTCCCCCTAAGCTGGACAAGTCTTGAAATCTTCTTGGATGCTCCTTCTCTTAGCTTGGGCTCTTTTATTCATTCTTCATGATGCTTGGTGCTTGATCATTCTTCAAGCTTTCTTTTCATCTTCCTCTCTTTGGCCAAGCATCTTCTTTAGCTCCAAGCTTTCTTTCTTCTATTTGCTCTCACCGTTTGACCATGCCCCTCTCTCCCTTTGGCTAGATATGCATTCTCTCCCTTTGTAGAAGATCATACACAACTCTCCTTAGGAAGCTTGGACATTCTCTTCACCCTTTGAGAACTTGAATTCTTTCTCCCCCTTTGATGGATAGGAGATCTTCGAGTACTTGAACTCTCGAACTCTCTCCCCCTTTGACATTAAATTGCAAAGGTACCTACACACATGAAACAAGGAAAATACCTTTAGTAGCACCTGTTAACAAATGAAATCGGAAATGAAATACATAACAGGCTATCATGTATGGAAGTTATCTCTAAGGGTCTAAAGGCTATCCAAGGGTGAATTTGATCAAAACTAATAATTCCTATGAAGGTTTACACTCCCCCTCAATCCATTCTCTTCTTTTGTCAAACATTTGACAAGATATAACTATTTGATGCAAGAAGAAGATGGTTTAACCAAATGAGGGTCAACTTCAAGGAAAGGATTAGATTCATTTAACTATAAAGCACAATATGATCAAATTACCAATAGAAAGCAAGGTCTAATGAGAAAAGCAATCATGGATACCAATTGGAAAAACAAAGAATACCAATTGAGATTTAAGGATATGACTATTAACACAATCACTCTAAAATGGATTTAAGAATATAACTATTAGGAAAAATCCAAATTAGAGCTATCCATGATAAAATGGGGTTTACTAAACATAGCATCAATCAAATTAACTTATGAAAATCATATGCTATGTAAGTTTTGAAATCATTTCATTCAAACAATAAATATGACTATTAATGTGCAAGAATGAGTGAAATGAATTTCAAGCATGAAGCCAACCTCTACTAATAACCAATCAATATTATGAACACATAAACATGGTGGTCATGAGATATACCTATAAGAGCAAAAGAGGTGGCAATCATGAACATTATGATGCTAATGGTGTGTGACATGGAACAAATATATAACTATCAAGTTCAATCCAATGCACACAAGGTCTATCACATACACAAGATAAGTCATCAATTGGATATGAAATCAATGGAAAATTATACCAAATAAAACCAATTGAATATGATAACATGATTAAAAGCAAGGATGTGACAAACTCAAAATTCCATCAAGCATCATAAATGCATATTCATCACTTTTAAGGATATAATTATTGAGCATAGTGATGAACAAGAGAAATTGCAATGTAAAAAGATATGACTAGATAAATCATGCAATTCTCAAAGTGTCAAAATCATATGAATTCAACATCTAAGATATCCATCAAACATATAAAAATATGAGGAATAGATTTCAAAGAGTTTCATATGGTTTAGAAGACTACTATGAAGTTGAAACATGTATAAGGATGATATCATTTAGAGAATACACATGAATCAACATCATAACCATCCAAAAAGATATGACTAGAGTGCATAGAGGATGGATTTGGGTTCTAGTATGGTTTCTACAAGTATAACTAAGAACACAACCATACATGGAACCAAAAGTCATTTGCATATAAAAAGAATAACTAAATAAGTAAGGATGCAAACAACATACATTTCCATTTCTAAAGATAATGAAACCAAAAGAAAAAGAAATGAGAACATGGAACATGCTTTGATGATTATAACTAATGATGTTTTTAAAGCATTTCCATTCATACATTCTTCAAATCATTTCAATAAACAAAATCCAACAATGAGCATAAAAAGAATGATTTTGAAGATCAATTTTCAACATTGTATTTTAAAAGATATAACTTAAATGAAACACATACAAGTTGATTTTTTCAAAACAATGATTTTCCATATTAAAGTATAACTTAGAAACCATGGAAAAACTTGAATTGATTCAAATCATTTGTTCAAATAATCTTACTATGACATCTACACAAATGATTCAACAACAATTGATCATGAATAAATTAGCTATGAAAGCTTTTAAAGACACAATCAATTAATCATGTAGAAATGCAATGCAAAACATATGAGTGCAAAAAGCAAATCAAACATGATGAAATTATAATCAAAAGATTTTGAAAACCATGAAGTGTAACTTAGAATGGTGCATGAAAACAAAATCAATTGATCATAAAGAAACAATGCATTTCAAGAAATGTAACTAAAAGAAAACAAAATGCAAATGCAACATGACCAACAAAGTGATTTAACTAATAAAGAATAGGTTGGTCAAGAGGTTCAAGGCCTTTAAGGTTTGTCTAAGTGAATAACTTTAGGAATCCACCTAAGGTCTTGGGCTTTGGAGACTACTTTGGAAAATCCACCAACTAAAGGAGATAGAGATTGAATTCTTTTAGACTTAACATCAAATCTTTGAGGTTTGGCTATTTTTGATTGATGATTAGTCTTAGAAAGTTGGTGAGTTTGTTTCATAGGGGATTGATTTGTTTTCTTGTTAACCTTCTCATTTCTTTTAACTTTTCCTCCCTCTTTTTGCCTTTTGAACTTTAATTTTAACTTTTCAATCTTTTTCATGAACTCTTTCATTTCTAAGGATAAAGGAGGAAAAGAGAGAAGCTTCTTGTTGATAGACTTATTTTGATTATTAGTCCTTTTTAAATCTATCTTGGATGACTCTTTTTGACAAGATTTAACTTGTTTAAATTTCTTAGAGTCTTCCTTGGATTTTAGTGTCTTACCCTTCATAGATTTAGATTCTCCCTTCTTGAGTTCAAAGATGGGTTTAGACACATTGCTTCTTCTTAGTTTGCACTCAAACCTAAAGTGTCCTTCAATGCCACAATAATTACATTTAGACATGGGCAAAGAAGTGTGAGTGCTAGAGAATGAGGACTCACCTTTCACAAAAGTGTTGGTGAATTTAGGGTCTTATGACATATTCCTATTAAATTCAAGACCCGTCCTATCTCCATGTGATTTACCCAATTTAAATAATTTTTCAAGTCTTTCTTCACTTTGGGTAAACTTGCACTCATACTTTTGTTTATATCCTTCAAGTTGAGTGACTTTGGTTATAAGGATTGAATTTTCATGTTTGACTTTAGAAAGCTCATTTTCAATTTCCTTATAATTGCTTAGCTCTTCATTGGCAAGTTTTAATTCATGTTTTAGTTCATTAACAACTTTAGATCCAAGTTCTTGAGTTTTTAAATTACTTTGAGCATTAGACAAATTTTCATTGGAAATTGTCAACTTGGATTTTAAATAGTTAATGTTTTCATCTTGTCTTTTAATTGTATCTCTTAGGTTCAAATTTTCAATTTTAAGCTCATTACAATTTATCTTAATCTCATTTAATTCATCTTGAGCATTAGATAAATTTTCCTTAGAGATAGTCAATTTAGATTCAAGATTGTTAAAGTCTTTATCTTGCCTTTGTAATTGATCTCTTAAATTTAAATTTTCCTCATTGACTTTATCATAACCCATCTTTAATTCTTTTAGTTCATCTTGAATGTTAGATAGGTTATTTAAAGAGATCATGAACATAGAGTCTAGACATTTTATTACTTCTTCTTTCTCTCTAAGTTCATCTTTTGAAGAGGCTAGCTCTTTGTTTAGTCTATTTGATTCTTCTTTTAGACTTTTATTTCTCTTATCAAGGTTTGAAGATAATGTATATAATTCATTATAGGCTTGTTGAAGATCATCTTCATCATACTCATTTTCTTCCTCTTTTGAGTCAAATTGATATTCATTTAAGTGAAGGTTTGAATCTCCAATAGAAGGAAGAAAGAGGGGTCTAGAAGAATCTACAAAGTCTAGCATAGTGGAGTCCATTCTAATGATTTTCAAATAAGCACAACTCTAGGGTTTAGACTCTAGGTTTTTACACCCAATCAAGAGTTCCAAAAACACTTGATCCTAATATAGAGCACTTGGCTCTGATACCAATTGAAAGTCCTTGGGATCCTAACCCTAGAGGGGGGGGGTGAATAGGGTGTGCTACAACTATGACCAATAAAGACCAATTTTAATTTCTTAACATAAACTAGTCACATGTGATGAATAATCAATCAATATGCGGAAGCTAATAAAACAATCATCACAAAAGCAAGCACCACAACACAATATTTATAGTGGTTCGGCCAACGTGCCTACATCCACTACCGGCTTGTGAATCCAACACCCCACCGGATTTCCACTAATTATGCTTTTTACTAGGCTAAGCAATAACCCTTACAATGTTGTTTTTCTAGGCTAAACAACAACCTCTCAATGTGCTTTTCTAGGCTAAGCAATAACCTTTACAAAATGCTTTTCTTAGGCTAAGCAATAACCTTACAAGATGCTTTTCTTAGGCTAAGCAATAACCTTTACAAATCAAGATTTCTCTAAGAAAGTGTCTTCACAAAAGATCACTCTAAGAGATACAATTTAAGCTCAAATGAATTTGCCTCTACATAGGCTAATATGAAAGTGTAATTCAAATTACAAACATACACTAAATGAGCTAAAGTGTGTGCACAAGTGTATGAATGCTTTTCTTCAATCAATTTCACAAATGAAGCTCTTAAATGAATGCATGATGCATTTTAAAATCAAAGCTTATAAAATGATGATTGAAGAGAAAACTAATGACATAAAAGATTCAAACAACTTTGAAGAAATGAATTAAACAAGTTGTATGAATGTTAAAGTCTAAGAAAGCATTTGATTTAGTTAAGAGAGTTTGCAAACTAATCTAATTTACCAAGGATGATTTAGAGTTTGCCACACAACTCTTTAAAAGCTAGAAATCATGCAAATATGAAAATACAAAGATTTAACCATGCATTGATTCTACTTTTAATGGAAATCAAAATGATAAGTAAGGTCTACCTTTTTAAATCTCAAGCATTTGATTTCCAAATGGCCCTCTAGCCTTTCCAACTTCTTCGCCTTTGTTTGGCTCCAAAATGCTCTCAAAGGTTCATGTGTTCAACCACAAAGAAGTTGGAAATGAATGGACTTTATAGCCAAAAAACAGTCCAACGGCTAGTTCTCGGTCGACCAGGAGAGGTCTCGGTCGACCTAGACAACACAACGGTCAAAAAAAATGACCGTTGGGGCTTCAGGGCCCAGTCGGCCGGCAGTGTCGCCGGTCGACCGAGGCCCCCTGGGTCGGTCGACCGGCGACACTGCTGGTCGACTGCCCTGGGCCAAAATTCCCATTTTTTACACATTTCAAAGTATTTCTTGGGGGAACTTTTGGGCCACTAAACCAAGCTTGTATAACATGTTTTAAGTCATTCTAAGATGTTTAAAAACATGAAACACACAAGGCCTAAAATGATTCGAAACTTTAAACCAAAGGCTAGCTTGATTTCTAAAACTCTTTTAAAAAACAATGCATACAAAAATGATTCTAAAAGGATGAATGTATGCAAAGATTAAAACCTAAATCCTCAACATGATTTTCCAAATATAATGCACAAGGAAATAGGTTTTCAAAACAGTTTGGGTTTCAAAACTAATGCATCCAAGTTTAAAACCAAAACATGCATAAAACAAAAGCTTTTCCAAATCTTAAAAGCTATGCATGTAAAAAACTAGATTTCAAGGTTTTCTAAAACAATGCAAGTGTGAGAATTCAAATGATGTTAAAGTGCAAATGCATCCATCAAATTGCAAATAAAAAAATTCCTAACAACCAGATGGGAAAGCAGCGAAGATTGGCACAAGAATCTAGGATCTAAATCATTTGTCAGGAAATATTAAGGCCAAGGGACCCATTTTTTAATTGCGTTTTGGGCTATCTTTAGATTTTAAATCTATCTCTCTATCATTTAAGATATGTTTCATTCTCATTCCCACAAGATTGTTTCCGTGGGAAAACTGAATCCTTTTGTTTTGATTAGTGCGCCCACGTTCTGGTGATGTGAACCGTTGAAGAGATGATGCCTGAAAAATGTAGAGGGATAAAGCAGTCCTAACCATCTCTGGAAGATCCTTATAATAATGTTAGCAGAGTTAATGGCGCACATGTAATTCCTTGAGTCATCAAGGATGACTTAATCTGAATACATAATCAATATAAATAATGACTGATAATATATTTGTCTCTTTTAGGAATATTTTCAAAAAATGTAATTTAATTTGTTTATATTTAGAGTTTTTGCTTTTAAACATCATTATAAGTATTCTATTAGTCTCCTTTGGGATTCAAGTACGAACACAGATACAAACTTACTTACGTGAGTCTCGCGGTTGTATTTCCATCTATGCCTAGAAAATAAAAAAATTAACTTTCACTGTTGTATTAATAGCTTGATCAAATATAGGGATAAATATAAATATGATTATGTTAACCACAATTTTATAAAAAAAAATGTCAAGTCGATCGGACGGTCGGATTAATTTTGATTCTCGATATCATATACATTTTAAGGCATTTTTTTTTGTAGGGCTCGGATTTTAGAAGTTTGGTTCCACTGTAACGTTCGACACATCTTTCTCAATATATGCCCAAAGGTTTTCGGAAAGCTCTATGTTTCTCAAAGTAAGACAAGTTGAAATATATAAGAATTCGACAACCGGGTGTTGGCTCGGTTAGGACACTGTCAATCCCACCAAATGTAGGGAAGCCCTGAGCTAAAAATAATAAAAAAAAACCCATATAAGAATGAAGAGGGTGTTTAGGATGCTATACACGCAACGCAATTAAACAGTATTAGGTATTCAATTTCATTCATCATATCAAAAGGCCTTTCATGTATAAAATTACAAGAATTATAGAAATTTATTTTTAACTACTTATTTCATTTTTTTGAAGTGCAACAAATCTTCGCTTTCACCCTTTGTTGATGAGGAAAAAGGTCTAGCAAAGCCTAGAATATTTTAGATGCGCCCAAATAAAATTTCTCTGTCCGCCACCGTGCCAAAGATAGAGATGTGGATAGGGTTGCAAACGGGACGTCTCCGGATAGGAACCATAGTGGACCCGGACCCCCGTTTCTAAATAACAGCTCCGGTTCTGACTCCGAACATGATTTGTTGGTTCTAGACCCGGTCCCGATTGGAAAACCCAGATCCGATTTCGGAACCGGGTCCACCTAGAGGACTGGAATTTAGTTCCAAAATCGATTCTAATTTTCTTTTATTCCACTTTTTTTATTAAAATAAGCAAATTATTCAACTTTTAACGGCGCATCACGTCTACTACATCAAGTATTATACCTAAAAATGACCCAAAAAAGCTGATTTTGAGGTACTATTTGCAATATTAAAGGCTCGTATGGGTCTCGAGTCCATGTGTCGGAACCTAAATGGACCCGGAACCAGACCCATTTATCAAATGGAACAAAAATAGGGATCAGAACCCGGACCCCGCTCTGGAATCGGAACCTAAGATAGGTTCCAGACCCGATTTTTTGCAGTTCTGAACTTCGGAGTAATTGGAGAGTCGGATACCCACTTGCAACCCTAGATGTGGAGGAGCTACCCAACTACGAGGGAAATTTTTGGATTTTCTCCTTAGCCTATTTCAGTTAAAGTTCTCTTATCACTAATAGAGTTAAAATAGGAAAGATGGCTCCTTGTATCACCCATTTCGGCTAAAAAACTCTTCACTCGTCATTAAGGCAGTCGAAATGAGGCGATGATCAAAATTGAATAAAAACTCAGCTTCAAGAATGAATTGGAAACCGGTCTCTCTCATAAAATATAAAAACCCAAATGATATTGATTCTTTACCGTAGGATTTAACCACGAGTGGACACCGCCCTATTTGTTCACTTCTCACCCGCTTTCTACTTCACATTTGGTACACTTACTTTACCAGTGAAGTAAAGTGAAGGGTTAATTCGGGAGTAAATAAAAGGAGAGCGGGTCAAATCAAAAGATAGTAAATTTCAAAAATCTAAAGTGGGAAATGTGACTTTACCGCCCCTTGTGAAGCTGCACTGCCACTTTTCCTCCTCTCAGAGAGGAGGAAAACTGGCAAATGCGACTTTACCGCCCCTAATTATTGCGGTAAAGCTGCACCGCCAGTTTTCCACCTCTCACAGAGGAGGAAATCTGGAAATGAGACTTTATCGCCCCTAGTAGAAGAGGTAAAGCTGCACTGCCAGTTTCTTCCTCTCAGAGAGGAGGAAAACTGGAAATGCGACTTTACCGCCCCTAATAGCAGCGGTAAAGCTGCACTTCCACTTTTCCTCCCCTCAGAGAGGAGGAAATGTGTCGAATGCGACTTTACCGCCCCTAATGGCAGCGGTATGCTGAAGCCCATACAAACCTTTCCCATGTCCAAGTTAGTATCACATATCTCCTTTTCGACCTTATTTTTACACACGTTCGATGTCTATGGGGTCCATTTCTAATCGAATGTATTTCATGCAAGTGGAGCCCATCAATAAATAACCTATAGCATTTGTCAGTTAAGGCCCACACCAGATGGGAAAGCAGCGAAGATTGGCACAAGAATCTACGATCTAAATCATTTGTCAGGAAATATTAAGGCCAAGGGACCCATTTTTTAATTGCGTTTTGGGCTATCTTTAGATTTTAAATCTATCTCTCTATCATTTAAGATATGTTTCATTCTCATTCCCACAAGATTGTTTCCGTGGGAAAACTGAATCCTTTTGTTTTGATTAGTGCGCCCACGTTCTGGTGATGTGAACCGTTGAAGAGATGATGTCCTGAAAAATGTAGAGGGATATAGCAGTCCTAACCATCTCTGGAAGATCTTTATAATAATGTTAGCAGAGTTAATGGCGCACATGTAATTCCTTGAGTCATCAAGGATGACTTAATCTGAATACATAATCAATATAAATAATGACTGATAATATATTTGTCTCTTTTAGGAATATTTTCAAAAAATGTAATTTAATGTGTTTATATTTAGAGTTTTTGCTTTTAAACATCATTATAAGTATTCTATTAGTCTCCTTCGGGATTCAAGTACGAACACTGATACAAACTTACTTACGTGAGTCTCGCGGTTGTATTTCCATCTATGCCTAGAAAATAAAAAATTAACTTTCACTGTTGTATTAATAGCTTGATCAAATATAGGGATAAATATAAATATGATTATGTTAACCACAATTTTATAAAAAAGAATGTCAAGTCGATCGGACGGTCGGATTAATTTTGATTCTCGATATCATATACATTTTAAGGCATTTTTTTTTGTAGGGCTCGGATTTCAGAAGTTTGGTTCCACTGTAACGTTCGACACATCTTTCTCAATATATGCCCAAAGGTTTTCGGAAAGCTCTATGTTTCTCAAAGTAAGACAAGTTGAAATATATAAGAATTCGACAACCGGGTGTTGGCTCGATTAGGACACTGTCAATCCCACCAAATTGTTGACACCAAAAATGTCACCTTGCCTCTTCACACCAAAAGCTACATGGAGCCGCATCCTACCCCAAATAGGCAGGCTCCACTTCAAGCATCAGATCTTGTCAGAATCTAACAAAAACTGCAAGGTCATTCAAAACAGCCAAAAGGGAGGTATACATGAAGTTTCGGGCCATTCCAACATCATTTGGCCTAGCTTCACTTCTCCAACAGCTAAGCAGCAGCTCCCGGCGGCGACAGTGTCTAAGACCCCAAATCTTCGATCAGAGCCTACGGATAGTTACAAAATACCTCCAAAAGGCTCCATGTCAAGTTTCAAGTCAAACCGACACCGTTTGACCCTCCGTCGACTCTCGAACAACAAAATCAAGCCCTTAGGTAGCGAGAACTACCAGGGCCATCACTCATCAAACGGAGCATATGGGCGGCTTCTGCATACCTCCAAAGAGCTGCGCATCAAATTTTAGGTCATTCCGACAATGTTTGACCAGACTTTGATGCTCGGAAGCAAAATTAAGCCTACCGGCGGTGGAGCACCCCGGGACCATGGCACCCAATTCGGAGCTTGTGGATCATCTCAAAATTACTCCAGTAGGCTCCCCGTCGAATTTCAGGTCAATCGGACATCGTTTGACCAGAAGTCAACGCTCGACATTTCCCTCGCGGTGAAATCAAAGGCAAGTGTTTGCATGACCCAAAATGGCTTCAAAACTCAAACGAAAGCCTATGGTTGGTCTTATCTACTGATGAGGGAGTTACACGTCGAATTTCAGGTCAATCGGACATTGTTTGACCGGAAGTCTAAACTCGGCATTTCCCTCGTGGTGAAATCAAAGGCAAGCGTTTGCATGACTCCAAATGGCTTCAAAACTCAAACAAAAGCCTATGGTTGGTCTTATCTACTGATGAGGGAGTCACACATCGAATTTCAGGTCAATCGGACATCGTTTCACCAAAAGTCAAAGCTCAGCATTTCCCTCGCAGTGAAATCAAAGGCAAGCATTTGCATGACTCCAAACGGCTTCAAAATTCAAACGAAAGCCTATGGTTGGTCTTATCTACTGATGAGGGAGTCACACATCGAATTTCAGGTCAATCGGGCATCGTTTGACCAAAAGTCAAAGCTCGGCATTTCCCTCGCAGTGAAATCAAAGGCAAGCATTTGCATGACTCCAAACGGCTTCAAAATTCAAACGAAAGTCTATGGTTGGTCTTATCTACCGATGAGGGAGTCACACGTCGAATTTCAGGTCAATCGGACATCGTTTGACCAAAAGTCAAAGCTCGGCATTTCCCTCGCGGTGAAACAAAGGCAAGCGTTTGCATGACTCCAACCGGCTTCAAAATTCAAACGAAAGCCTATGGTTGGTCTTATCTACTGATGAGGGAGTCACCTGTCGAATTTCAGGTCAATCGGACATCGTTTGACCAAAAGTCAAAGCTCGGCATTTCCCTCGCGGTGAAACAAAGGCATGCGTTTGCATGACTCCAAACGGCTTCAAAACTCAAACGAAAGCCTATGGTTGGTCTTATCTACTGATGAGGGAGTCACACGTCGAATTTCAGGTCAATCGGACATCGTTTGACCGGAAGTCAAAGTTCGGCATTTCCCTCGCGGTGAAACAAAGGCAAGCGTTTGCATGACCCCAAACGGCTTCAAAACTCAAACGAAAGCCCATGGTTGGTCTTATTTAATGCTCAAGAAGCTTCACCTCAAATTTCAGGTCATTCCGACATCGTTTGATCCTATTTCAGCTTCTGGCGGAAAATCAGCAGTTCTGCGTTCGGCTTTTCCCGGAAAATCGGAAACTTTGCAAACCAATTTGCAAGGATTCTCATCAGGTTTTTCAGAGGGAAATCAAGCCAAATAATGTGGAGAAATGTCAGAGAAAATAAGCAAAAAAAGCGGAAGCGAAAAACGACGAGAAACAGTAAAAAACGGGCCCCGGGGAGGGTTTTCCCCCCCATGGTCGCCGGCGACCCTGGGAGGTCCGGGGCGCCGATTTTGCCCCGGGACCCCCCGTTTCGTCCGTTTTCGCGAGGCGAGTTGTTCTGTCCCTGTGATTTTTCCAGATTCAGGCTTTTGAGGCTCCAAATTCACTGATATTCATCAAGATCACAGGAATCCTTTTCAGAACTTCAAAAACTTCATTGATCGCCAGCCGAACGACAAAAATAGTGCACTTTCTCCCCGTCCGATCGCAAAATCGACTGGACAGATGCTGCCGGCCCGCTGGTATCAACCAATGTCTGAAACTACATGATCATCTACTGTTGATTTACATAAGGATCCATCGATGATCATCGCAAAGGGAATTCCAAAAGACGCAACATGGCCCGCGACTCTTCAGCTACCAAGGCGGCCACTTAATGCTATCAATTGGCCCGTTTATGGCAAGTTAATGCGGTCATTAACCCATTATCTTGGACGGCCCAATCAGAAGCCTCCGTTTAGGAGTTACAAGTCCAAGCAATCATGGCATTCAAGCCATGAAACTCCTAACATAATGGAGATTAAAGGCAACTAAATACCCATGACTCTCCTTTGGCCAATGAAATCCAAGGGTCAGGAGTTACAAAACAAAAAGCAATTAAACCTGTAACTCCTCCCATAACTTGGCTTTATTGCCATAATTGCCATAAATGACCATAAACCACTCCTAAAGGCCACCAAAAGCCTATAAATAGGAGTCCCCTCCAAGCATTCCGGGGATCGAAATCATCAGCAATTCATGCTCTAGAGATCCAGAAGCTCAGAGAGAGAGAAACCTCTGTCGGAATTCCGCAGCAGCCTCCACTACAAGGTGACAAAAGTCCCTTGGGGGGCACTTCCCCCAAGGTCCTTTACCTTCTACTTCAACAAAAGTGGCTTAGACATGGCTCTTCAGCCCGTCTACTCGGCTTTTTATTGAACATAAGACCTTCCCTCGGTCTTTGTTCTCTAAAAATCTGAGTTTATAGCCAAGCCAAGCGAATGCAAAGCATCCGACGTTCTTATTTGCATGGATGATGGCGGAGTCCATACATGACTCGCGACCGTCAGTCTAAACGAGTCCCTCCCACAATCTCCTGAAAAGTTAGATTCTTCCTTTCTCGTTTTTCATTGTATTTTGTATTTTTTTAAAGAGACAAAAAACCACAACTCTTGTCTTTCATTATTGATGAGAATTGTAAATCGGCTATAAACGCCACAAATCGGCTATAAACGCCAAAAATCGGCTATAAATGCCAAAAAATCGCCTTTTACGGCAAAATAAAAAACTGTATCTTTTCTTAAATATATGTGCAACGGAAAGATAAAAAAGTTGATTTCCTTTTCTACTTGTGAAGGTGAATCTCCGGATCACCACTCTAAATTCCAAGTAGAATAGAAAATCTGGCATACCCGTACAAAAAAAAAACCATGATGCCCGCTTTTCCTTTCTTTCCCTCCACCGTACCACGTCAGCCCCGGGGCGGAGGCAGCTTTGGAAAAAGAGAAAAGCCGGGACCATCAAGTTGGCACGCCCAGTGGGACCCGCTTACTTGAGAACACCAGATGCTTGGAATTGAGATATTCTTATATTATATCTTTGCTTATGTTTCTTTTCCGAATTCCTTGGCTACTTCTCGGCTGGTGGCCTATGTTGGATTTCGCATGAGATGGGATTTTTTGGAAATTTCAAATTCTTTCAATCTATTTCCATTCTTTCTCTTTTCAAAAAAAAAAAAAAAGTTCAGATTTCTCGTTTTGGATTCAAAATTGAGAAACTTTGATCCTTTCCTTTCTGGGCATTAGCGCTCGCGATTATCCGCTGAGACCGGCTTGGATCGGGGATTGGGTCATTGTTTCTCTTCGATGAGTCTGTTAGAGATTTCAAAAAAGAAAAAAAAAAGCAAACTTCTTTGCCTTGGATTCAAAATTGAGAAGTTTTGATCCTATCCTATCATTCATCGCGCTTGCAGAAATGTTGAGCCTGTTCGACTAAGGTTTTGGATCATTGTTTCTCTTTGATGAATTCATTAGAATTAAAAAAAAAATCAATTTCAAAAAAAAAATCAAAACTTTTCGTTTTGGATTCAAAATTGAGAGGTTTTGATCCTATCCTATCGTTCATCGCGCTTGCAGAAATGTTGAGCCTGTTCGACTAAGGTTTTGGATCATTGTTTCTCTTCAATGAGTCTAGTAAAAAAAGAAAGAAAGACATAGACCGCTAAGGCCAAACCAACTGCGTTCTTTGATCTCGGTTGATTCAAGAAAAGCCTTGTCCAGAGTGTGGAGACAGCCTGACTGTTCGAGGCAAGGGTCCCCCAAACGGGTTCATTAAGTAATCCTACCCTTACCTGGGGGCAATTCTATCAATTGTGATTTCATAAGACCGGGTTAGGAAGCCTATGTGTGTTCTCTGTCTTTTAAATAAAAAATTGTAAAAAAAAAAAGCTTTTCAAAAAAAGATCTTAAAAAAAAAAAACTTTCGTCATTTTCAGGTTCAGATCTGAGAAATTTTGGTCTCTTCCTTTCTGAGCACTGGCGCTCGCGATTATCCGCTGAGCCCGTGTTCAGATTGGAACGTCATTTGCTCTCTTTGATGGACCTGATCTTGGCCTTTCAAAAAAAAAAAACTCTCGTCATTTTGGATTCGGATCCGAGAAATTGTGGTTCCTTCCGGGGTACTGGCGCTCACGAAAATTGTTGAGCCCGTCTTTGGATTGGGATACCACATGCTCTCCTTGATGAATCCATTTTGACATTTAAAAAAACAGAGAATCCCATCTCATGGATGCGATCTCCAACATTTGTGTCTAGCGGTGCTAGTACGCCCTTTCAGGGTCTACTGTATTCGAGACCGGCGCATTTGTAAAACTCCAACCTTATATTCTTCTTATCTCGAGCAAGCCCTGCTTCGCGATAAGTCGAATTTAGGTTTACAATTGCTTCTAGCAGTCACTGGGACGCTCATTTTGGGGCTCACCATACTTGCAATAAGAACAATTGTGCCCTCTATGGCTTTTGCCCTCCTCACGTCGCCTGGGTCATATCCCTCAAGCGATCTGAAAAGGCAAACCCATAGATTGCCTTTTTTTCCATTTATAATCATTATATTCTTGTGATTACTAATGGATGTGGTCTTGTTTCAGAAGTTTTCCAAAAAACTAACAATGGCAGCTTCATTAACCATCACCTTTGATGAGAACAAGTACCAGCTGATGCTTCAAGAGAAGCAAACCAAGCGCACCTACAAGCGCCCCGCCAGTTGTCAAAGCATTACCACCCTTGGCGACTCCCAGAACACCGGGTCGACCTCAACTCCCCGGACCATCGTCTTCGGGCCGCTGGGACCATTCCCACTTCCTGTAGAAGAAACTGCACCTGCCAAGAAGCAGAGAACCGCCCCTCAACGTATCACTACAGTGATACCAAGGGCGACCACCAAGAAGCCTGAGGCCCGTAGCACTCCTACAAAGCCTCAACCAGCAAGAAACCAGGTCTGCTCAAAGACTTGGTCCCCAAAACCTTCACCCAAACAGCGAAGGTCATAAACATCAGCAAAGCCAGCATACCTGGCCCCTCTCAAGGAGAACCGGTTCTACCCTCTTGCTTTCATAAAAGAGGAGAAACCTACCCTCCATCAAACAAGAAAACCAACTCAGCACGAGCCGGCTAGCTCCTACAAGCCCAAAATCAAGTCATGCATCATCAGGCCTCCGCAAGAACCTGCAAAAGCCTGCACTCTTGCGAGTCGACCCTTCCTCTCAACAAGGGCCGAACTCGCCAAATTCAAAGCTTCGCTGCGACAGGCAAAGGACCGCGTCCAGATCTTGTCACTGCCAGTCTTCAAAGAAGACAAGCTCGGCTGCTGCGCACCAGGGACTACGTCCTTCATTGCCAGAGCACAGCCGAAACTAACTAAAGCTCAAATCGCTCGTCGTATGCGCCGCCGCACGGCATATCGACAAAAGAGACTAGAGAAGCAAAGAACCCAGGATTCTGCACTTCAGGTCTCCCAAAAATGGGTCGAAAAAGAAAGACCCGACCAAGTTGCTGCTGTTCATATGGTTAGCAAAACCAGAAAACGCCAGAAGTCAGCAACAAAAATCCATGTCAGGCGTCTGGTGACTCGCAACGTCTCTCGGACACGAAAACATAAAGAAAACTCTCCAGCTCCTTCAAGCCAAGGATATCGGAGTAACCACTCTTCGAGCTCTTCATCTAAAAGAATGAGCCATAGCTCAGTCACCAAGACAATATCTTCATTCAACTCTCGAGGAATGAACGTCTTGGTCACAAATGCTGAACAACCTCCGCCGCGTGATGACGTAGCTGCATGCATCTAGTAGCTGGAACAAGGACAGCAGAGAATAGAGGCCCTAATGGAAAACCTCCTTCTCACTATCCAACGTCCGCCAAACAATGAAGCTCCTCCGAGCCATCAAGGTGATGAGGAAAATGCGGAAAACAGTGAGTCACGCGCCCTTACCAAAAAGGACGTTGACGATATCCTCGCCAAAGCAAAAGAAGAGGATACACTAAAGGAGCATGGGATCAAGCCACCATATCCCTTGTGGATGGACTCGGTCCCGTTCCCTACAAAATTCAAGCAACCTACTCTCCAAACATATACGGGGAAAGGTTCAGCCAAACAGCACGTCATCCATTTCAAGATCCTGACGGGAGCTATTGCGGATCAAGATGCCCTCAAAATCCGCCTCTTTGCAAGTACCCTAAAAGGTATGGCCTTTGACTGGTACTCCACTCTGCCAGAGGACTCCATTCAAAATTGGGCCATGCTGGAGACACGCTTCCTAACCCACTTCAAAGGTGAGGATCATCCTGTTACTATGGCTCAGCTCTGCAGCCTAAAACATGGAGAGAATGAGTCAACATATGACTTCATTCACAAGTGGAAGGCAATGGCGTACAAATGCTCAGATGTATTGCCACAAGCGTCGCTAGTCGACATCTGCCGTAATAACATGAGAGCAAGAATCCTCTCCATGATCATCGGCAACAAATCAAAGAACCTGGGAGAACTCCTGGAAGCAGCTATGGAAGCTGAAACGGTGATCAAAGACCTCAACAGTCAAAAATCATCAAAGAAAGAGCCGACTGCCATTGCAACCTCAAAACCAAAGAAAAAGGAGGTTCTCAATGTGCAAACCAAGTCAGCTCCTCAGCAGCCAAAGAAAGCTGAAAACAAAACTGCAGGTAAAAAGCCTGAACTTTCTGATGCCTTCAGAGAACGAGTAGAAAAGAAATACCCGTTCGATGAAGATGTTGAAGAAATCTTTGGGGCACTTCTCGCAAACGGTAAACTCACCTTGACTGACCCCAAAAGACCAGGAGATGTTGGCAAAACCAACGATCCTCGGTACTGTCCATACCATCAGATGGTCTCGCATCCTCTCAGTCAATGCTTTGTTGTGAGAGAGAAGATAAATGAGATGTGGAAAAACGGAGTCATCACCTTCGACAAGAACTATGGGTCTGCCTTCGTCAACATGGTGTCGTATGGACAAAAACAAAAATCACCAAAAGAGAAGATCACTACTTCCTTCAAGGTGATAAAGATGACCCAAATGTCCCAAGAGTTGGTTCCATAGCCAACATCAGACGGACAACCCATATGGGTACACCCCGATCTCTTAGAAGATGAAAATTGGGAGGTCGTCAAAACAAAGCCAACCGCTCAACAGCGAAGGCAAGCCAAGAGACAACTCCGCAAGCTCAAACAGCAGGAGAAAGCTCCGGAAAAGCAAGAAGTCACTGAAAAGGCAGAGACCTCCTCTACCGCTTCACTACGGACAACAGAAGAGTCCTCTCTTAAGACTTCAAAGGCGGCAAGAAGACTCACTCTGGGTGATTTCATGCCACCGCACCTCAAAGATAAAACCACGCAGGGGGCATCATACTCTTGCAACTCGGTGGTCGGATTCCCCATGGATGGATACGAGTCCAGTGACATCGCCAATGACATCGATGAGTGGGAGGAATCCCTCGAAACAGGAGAATATCTCTCCGACGAGGAATAGATCCCTGAATCTCATCTTATGCCAGTAATCTGGTATAACCCATTACAGCCGCAAGGATCCTGGTCTGATGATGAAGAAGACCAAGAAGCTGTTCAAGAAAACACTCCAGTGGAATCCAACCATGTTGAACCACAAGGAGCAGACGAAGAAGAAGATTTGGCTCCCGTGCCTGATCTCGATGAATACGCAAGGATCTTGCAGCGCCTTGCTATAGAGCAAGAACGAGGTCGCATCAATCAGCTTCGTCACAACCCAGCACCGGAAGTTCATGAAAATCTACAGGAATCTCCTCCGGTAACTCCGAAAAATGAAAAAAGCTGTTGGATCGATGATCCTCTTACATCTGAGGACGAATCTGATTCCCAACAGTTCATCTTGGAGGCATCTTCCGTCAAAGTTACTTGCAATGCAATAACTCAGGATGATAATTCCTCACCTTCTCAGGCTTCGTCTCCTGGAACAGTGACATCGGAACTCAAACCTCTTCTGACTGATCACATTGAAGAAATTCCATCCGGTGAAATCTTCTTCGGAGAAAATCCGGTCAATAGGTCCCAAATGCCCGATTTCATCGGTGATGTCTGGACCGACAAAATATTCGATAAAGAAGGAAAGTTGCTGGATGTTGTTCAGGACTTGCTCCCGGAAAATGCTCCATGCAACACAATTACTGAAGATGGCAATGCTGACACAGAGACATCTTCAGCAAATGAGAAGGAACAACCCCTCGATCTCGAGGACGATCTTCCAAACAAAGACCCTTCTCCAGAAGCTCTTGAAGTTGGTAGAGGTACCCGTTCTGGCCGGGATTACCACAAAAACTACGACCAACCTTCTGCTTCTTATGTAAATCCTTCAGGAAAACAAGCTGTAAACGCCCCTAGTGGCAAGAATAATGAAAATGCAGGCCCCAAGGAGGCTTTCAAGTACGACTTGATTCAGCACTTCAAACACATACCTGCACGTCTGCACATCCTAGACTTATTACGAATGTCACCACAGACTCGTGATAGTCTCATTTCAGAACTACAAATGCTGGATGCGGATGTCGACAAACATGCCCCACAAGTCCTACAAATTGAAATGGACTATAGGGTCAAAAAACCAAAAACTCCCTCAAAAGGAGAAAAGAAGAAAACTGAGGGATCCTGCATCGAATGCCTCTCGGTTCAAAAAGCAGCAAGTGCAACCATCGCCTTCACCAAGGAAGACCTCCTGCTAGGCGAGACAAAGCACAACCGACCCCTGTACTTCACCGGGTACATCAAAGAGGTGCCAGTACGCAGAATCCAGATCGATCCAGGTTCTGCACTCAACCTCATCTCCACTTCGGCACTCGAAGAACTGGGCATTCCGCCTAGCAAGCTGAGCCACACGTCTGTGTCCATCTTTGGATATGATGGCAGCGCTCAAAGGCCGATCGGCAAAATCAGGTTCAAGTTGCAAATCGGTGATCTTATCTCCGAAGTCACTGTCTATGCAATAAAGACCCCTTCATGCTACAATATCCTTCTCGGACGCCCCTGGATACACGAGAATGGTGTTGTCCCTTCGACTTTACATCAGTGCATCAAGTTTGTTGGCAATGACGGCTTGATACATCGAGTGTTTGCAGACAAAAAGCCCTTCAAAGGCAAAGAAGTCTATTTTGCAGATGCTCAGATGTACAAAGATGAAAAAGAAGAAAGGGAGGAAGAAACAACACCCTTTGCCGAAAATCTCCAGAAAGACAAAGGCAAGGCTCCTCAGCAATCACCGGAAGAAAACAAACCCTCTATCAAAACCGAAGAGAATAATCAATCTCCCTTCATGGTCTCCCTCAAGTCTTCAAAGCCTCTGGTGATCACCACCAAAGCAAAGAAAACAAAACAAAAGGCTGGGGGCAAGTTTGCTGTCTCCTTCGTGTCTATCTTGCAAGACACGGATCCAGACTCAGAGCCAGAAGACGACACATCGTCAAGCCAAGCTGATGATCAACAAGTTCAGCCCGCTCTCACTCCGATGGAGACAACCGTTGACATAGAAGATCCATCATCTGCTTCCTTCGTTGTTCCAGCAACATCAGCCGAAGAAAAACCAATCTTCTTCCATAAATCGAGAGTTTCTTCATCAAATTCTTCGCTTGAACCTTTCCAAAATGAAGGTATGCCTCAACTATCCCTGTATAGTCCAATGGCACAAGCTATCATAAAGAAAATGGGCTACGACGCTCAGAACCCAATCGGTTTGGGAGATGTCCATGGTATTATCACGCCATTGGAACCAACCCTGACCAAAAGTCAACTGGAAAGTTGGAAACCCCACCGCCACATAGAAAAGTCTTCACATGGGCTGGGGTATGATCCTGACGCTCCCTTGAGACAGTTGACTCAAGGGCTGCAAAGTCGTCTTGTCGACCAAGCCTCAACATCTCATATTAATGAAGACATCGATCTCCCTGAATATCTCTTTGAAGAGTTGACCGTCAAGGATCAAGGAAGTTCATCCAATTGGTATGATTTCTCTGATGACGAAGAGGAATTGTCCGATGATACAGACGCACGGTTCTCTGACCCAGAAGAACTACTGTCTCTAAAAGAAGTGCCCTACTTCGACCTAATTTCAACAGGTGATTGGGACCATCTCATAGCAAATCTTGAGAAAAGTACCAATCAAGAAGACCCATGGACAAAAGCAGAGCCGTGGTCTGTAGATACCTTTGGAACTCCAGAAGGCTTTGTTGGGCTGGAAGCCTCCAAAAATATTGTGGAGGAACCACCTTCAAACCTTCCAACTGAAGATTCTATTCAAAAGATAGACTTGGGAACACCTGATAACCCACGTCCTGTATTCATAAGCAAGAATATAAAGGATGATGAGTTACCCGAGTATATCACGTTTCTTCATGAGTTCGTTGATTGTTTTGCATGGTCTTACGCTGAGATGCCTGGCTTAGACCCCAAAATAGCAGTCCTCAAACTCAATCTTCAAAAAGATACAAGCCTGTCAAACACGGCCAAAGAAGGTTCCGTCCTGACTTGATGGACAAAATTGAACAAGAAGTTTAAAAACTCAAAAGCGTTGGCTTCATTCGTGAGGAACAGCATCCTGAATGGTTGGCCAACATCGTCCCCGTGACAAAAAAAAAGGGCAAATAAGGGTCTGCATTGATTACAGAGACCTGAACAATGCATGCCCAAAAGTTGAATTCCCGCTCCCTATACCGGAGGTGATGATCGACAACACCTGTGGGTTCGAGCGAATGACATTCATGGATGGCTTCTCTGGCTACAATCAGATAAAGATGCATCCTGAAGATGAAAAACACACAGCATTTCGGACCCCGTTTGGCGTGTATTGCTACACGGTCATGCCATTCGGTCTGAAGAACGCCGGTGCGACATATCAGAGGGCTATGATGAAGATATTCCAAGATATGCAGCACAAGACGGTTGAATGTTATGTCGATGACCTCGCCGTCAAAAGCAAAAGAAAAGAAGACCATCTCAAAGATCTTCGAGAAGTCTTCCTCCGACTTCGCAAACACAAGCTGCGGATGAATCCCCTGAAATGCTTCTTCGGTGTCTCATCGGGTAAGTTCCTCGGATTCATAGTACGGAAAACCGGAATAGAACTTGACCCCATCAAAGTCAAGGCTATCCCAGAAATGCCATCTCCAAGAACCCTAAGACAATTAAAAGGGCTCCAAGGAAGATTGGCATACATTCGACGGTTCATCTCTAACCTATCAGGGAAGTGCCGTCCATTCTCTCGGTTAATGAAGAAAGGTGTCGATTTTGTCTGGGGTGCTGAATGTGAAGCCGCATTCCAGGAAATCAAGTCATACCTGACTAAACCTCCAGTGTTGGCTGCCCCCACAACTGGAAAACCATTCCTCTTGTACACAAGAGGCCTTGACTGTTCTTTAGGCGCTCTACTCGCACAAAAGAATGACGAGGAAAAAGAAGCTGCTCTATATTACCTTAGCCGCATGTTGATAGGTGCAGAGCATCGCTACTCTCCAGTCGAAAAAGAATGCTTGGCAGTAATGTTCGCCGTACAAAAACTGCGTCACTACATGCTATCCAACACAGTGTACCTGATTTCGAGGATCAACCTCCTAAAGGTCCTTGTCACAAAAGCAGGTTCTCTCAATGCCCGACTGGCAAAATGGTCCATCCTCCCGTCACAATTTGACATTAGGTATGTACCACAAAAAGCAATCAAAGGCCAAGCTCTAGCAGACTTCCTCGCGGAGCATCCATTGCCTAAAGATTCTCCACTCAGGGATGACCTCCCAGACGAACCAGTCTACAGTGTGGAGACTTCCTTATCAAATGCTTCCTGGCACATGTACTTCGATGGCGCAACCAGGACAAATGAAAAGGGAAATCAAATATCGGGAATTGGCATTCTCTTTGTTAGTCCTGACAAATACATGATTCCACACGCATTCTCGCTACTGGAACCATGTTCAAACAATGCAGCTGAGTACCAAGCCCTCATCGTAGGATTGCAGCTCGCTCTTGAATCCGGCATCACTACGCTGGAAGCTTTTGGAGACTCTCAATTGATCGTCAACCAGATGAATCAGAAATTTGAAGTCAGGAAGCCCGATCTGTTGCCTTACTACAACAAGGCACAATCGCTTCGACAAAAGTTCGACATCTGTCACATCACCCACATCCTCAGAGGTGAAAACATTCGTGCAGATGCCCTGGCTGGACTTGCTGCGTCTATGGCAATCCAAGAAGGGGAAAACATGCAAGTTACAGTATGTCAAAAAAGGATTCTCCCTCCTCTCAACACACATCAAGCAGTTGCTGAATGCCACCAATTGGTTGGAAGTCGGATCTCCGTCCTTAAACCTCTGATCGACGACTGGAGGGACCCGTTCATTGATTACATCATGTTCGGAATCCTACCTGAAGATCCAAAAGAACGGGTAAGCATCCAAAGACGAGCCCCAAACTTTCATTTGGATATTCCTTCAAAAATGCTGTATAGAAAATCCTACAATGGAGTACTTCTACGCTGCTTGTCACAACAAGAGGCTGAGGAAACACTCAAAGAAGTACATGCTGGTCTTTGTGGAGCCCATCAGGCTGGGCCTAAGCTCTACGATCAAATAAGAAGGTTAGGTTATTATTGGCCTACCATGGTGGCTGATGCAATGCAATTTGCCAAGCGCTGCCAACAATGCCAAGTTCATGGAGATTATGTCCACATGCCTCCGGAATGGCTACATCCTACAGCAATCTCATGGCCTTTTGAAGCCTGGGGTATGGACATCATAGGTCCTATCTCCCCTCTATCGAGCAAAGGTCATCGCTTCATCTTCGCCGCTACGGATTATTTCTCCAAGTGGTCAGAAGCATTTGCGCTTAGTGAAATGAAGACCTCATCAGTCCTTCAGTTCTTGCGCACCAACATCATTTGTCGCTTCTGCATACCTAAAAGATTCGTCCATGATAACGGACCACAGTTCCGCGATCACCGATTCTACAGGTTCTGCAACAAATACAAAATCCAAAGTTGTCCTTCAACTCCGTACAATCCGGCAGCGAATGGACTAGCAGAGGCTTTCAACAAGACACTCTGCAAAATCCTCAAGAAAATGGTCTCTAGTCACAAAAGAGATTGGGGCGACAAACTGCCTGAAGCTTTGTGGGCCTATCGAACCACCGTTCGAGGACCAACCCATAGCACACCATTCTCCTTGGTCTATGGATGCGAAGCTGTTGTCCCTTTGGAAGTTCAAATTCCTTCCTTAAGGGTATCTCTGTAAAATGACATGACTCAAGAAAGTAATGTCAAATTGAGACTCCAAAGCTGGATAACCTCGATGAGAGACGGCTCGAAGCTCTACAAAGCATTGAACTCTACCAAGCACGCATGGCAGGATCTTTTGACAAGAAGGTCAGGCAACGCGCCTACAAAAAGGGAGACTTGGTTCTTACAGTAAAAAGACCAATGGTTTTTGCCAACAAATCCAAAGGCAAATTTGAACCAAAATGGGAGGGACCTTTCGTCATCGACAAAGTCTTCTCCAACGGCGCATACACTCTTCTAAACATGGAGGGTGACAAATGTATGCTGCCCATCAATGGAAAGTTCTTGACGCGGTACTACCCTTGAAGACTTCTTCCATCGGGTCAGAGCGACGCCTGCACGGCCAAAGCCTATTCCCAGGTATCTGCTCGTCAAACCCACTCCTTTTGGAATTTTCATCCTCTTGTTGAAATTTCTAAAAAAAAACCCTTCAAAACAATGTCTCTTTCATCGTTTCATTGTTCGAAAAAAAAAAAAAAAAAAACAAATCCAAAAATCCAAGTTTAGGAGCCTCTTCCCAAACTTGACCAAAATCTTCGATCCTTGAACCCAAAATTCATGGTTTGAAACAAAATCAGGACCTGGGGATTTCAACCCTAGTCCACCCCGACTTTTACCACCAAAATGGTTTTGAGTCAAAATTTACGACCCTCGTGTCTTTAAACAAAAAATGATTTTTCAAAAACTGCAGGGAAGCGACGTTCAGTCGATACTTGCAAAACCCAAAATCGGAAGGATGCGAACCCCATTCGATACTTCCAAAAACCCCAAAATTTCAAAAATCGTGGATACGCAACGTTCCAGTTGATATCCACAACCCAAATTTCAAAACAAACAAAAAACAAAACAAAGGTTCGAAAAAACCTCAAAATTCAAAAATCATGGGGAAGCGACATTCCATCGATACCCACAAAACAAAATTTTTTGAAGACAAAAGCAAGGAAGCGACATCCCATCAATACTTGCACCCAAATCCGCGAGGAGGCGACATTCCATCGATACTCGCAACCGAATGAGCAAGGAGGCGACATTCAATCGATACTTGCAATACCATTCAGCAGGGAGGCGACTTTTAGTCGATACTTGCATTTTTGAAAACCAAAAACCTGGCTTTCACGCCAAAAAACCTGGCTTCCATGCCAAAAATCCGGCTTTCACGCCAAAAAAACCTGGTTTCCATGCCAAAAATCCGGCTTTCACGCCAAAAAAAAAAAACCAAAAAACCTGGCTTTCACGCCAAAAACTTGGCTTTTATGCCAGAAATCAAAATTCGGCTTCCATGCCAACAAAACAAAACTTGGTTTTCAAAAAAAATTTTTGCCTTCCATGCCAAAAACAAAAAGTCTGGCTTTCATGCCAAAAAGAAATTTCAGCTTTCATGCCAAAAATAAAATCTGGTTCTTACACCAAAAACAAAACCGGCTCTCATGCCACAAACCAAATCTTGGCTCTCATGCCACAAAAAATCTTTGGCTCCCATGCCATCTCAAAATCGGCTTTCATGCCATTTAAAAAAAAAAAAAAACCGGCTTTTATGCCACCCCAAAAAATCGGCTTTCATGCCACCTCAAAATTCGGCTTTCATGCCATCTCAAAAAAAAATTTGGCTTTCACGCCACCAAAATCGGCTTTCATGCCACCTCAAAATTTCGGCTTCCACGCCATCCAAAATTTTGGCTCTCATGCCATAAACCCAAATTTCGGCTTTCATGCCATCTCGAAATTCGGCTTTCAAGCCACACAAAAAAAAAACCTGGCTTTTATGCTAACCAAAACAGAAACCCGGCTTTCATGCCAACAAAACAAAAATTGGTTTTCAAAACAAACTGGTTTTCAAAACAAATTGGTTTTCAAAACAGACCGGCTATAGATGCCATCCAAATCCGGCTATAGATGCCACCCGAAATTTGGCTTTCATGCCGTAAACAAAATCTGGCTCCCATGCCAAAACATGCCGCAAAATCTGGCTTTCATGCCAAAACAACCCTTTTGACAAAAGATTTTCACAAAATGACAACCTTTTGATCAAAATTTTCAAACAAACATTCTCATCCAACCTTTGCTTATCTTCATCAAAAAGAATTTAAGTAAAAGGTACATAGAGTACCAAAAATGTTTTACATAGAGGTACCAAAAAAAAGAAGAGAGAAAAAAAAAGAAACGAGTTTGTTATAAATCAAGAGCTCAGTCTAGCATGGTCTTCAACCAAAGATCCAGCTCTTCAAGCAGACTCTTGGCCTTAGCCTCTAAAGCTTCCAGGCCGCGCTTCTTCAAGATCTTGCCATAATCTTGTAGAACTCCTCATCCTTGAGAGCGATCAGTCGCTGTCTCATCTCATCTCGGTTGAGCGAGTCACACTCTTCCAAGTTTCTCTCCACATACTGGACCTTCTCCCAGGCCTGCTGTACGGCCGCATTGGAAGACCTGGCAGATCGACGAGGTGCATCGGTAACGGGTTCCTTACCCTTGTTCGTTCTGGAGGAACTACCTGCAAAGATTGAAAGAAAGAAATCAATCAACAGAATGACAGAATTTTGCTAAAAAAAATCCTAGCGAAATTTTGGCATGACTCCGGGGCAATTCCGAAGAAAAGGGAATCACTCCGAAAAGAAAGGAAGCCTGAAGATGAGCTCAACATCGCTGAGAGCTCATGATCAATGAAGGATTCTCAAAGAAGACTCGAACTCAAACATTGCTGCGAGATCAAGACAGTCTTCTCAAATTTCCGCAAGAATTGGAAAAGAGCTCAACATTGCTGCGAGCTTCAAATCCCAAAACTTGCAAAAAACTTCTCGAAACCCCCGCAAGACTAAAGAAAGAGCTCAACATTGCTGCGAGCTTCAAATCTCAAGACTTACAAAAGATTTCCAGGTGTGCATCATCATCATGCTCCCAATTCAATTTACCAAAAATCATGCATAAAAGAAAATCATCATGCATTAGATGCTAGGAAAACTTTGACAAAATTTGACCAATTCCAACCCAATTTGGTCAAAATCAAACTTTGTCTATCTAAGTCAAAATTCATGTTGGCTTAGCATAGGAATTCTAGCCTTCTATCTTGATGCATCAAAAAAAAAAAATGCATGAGCATCTTGGATTGCATAAACCTCATTATCATGGTGAGCAAAAAGGGGGGAAAAGAAAGTTTTCTTTCTTAAAAAGAAAGAGAAAAAAAAGAGGAAAAAAAAGAGAAAAGAAAAAATTCTGGGCTGGCCCATGGGCCACATGGCCGTACGGCCCAGGCTGTACGGACATGTCCGTACAGCAGCAAAAAAAAAAGGGAAAAAAAGGAAAAAAACGTGTGAAAAAAAAAGGAAAACACGTGAAAAGAAAAAAAAGAAAAAAAAAGGAAAAAAAAACGTGTGAAAAAAAAAGGAAAAACACGTGAAAAGAAAAGAAAAAAAAAAGAGAAGAAAAATGATGAAACTTTCTTTACATGGAATTTCTTGTAAAAAAAAAAAAAACTTACTTGAAGCCATGGATGGAGAAGAAAGAAAAACTTGAAGACTCTTGAAGAAGGAGGATTCTTGATCTTGGAGCAACTCTTGAAGACTTTTGCAAAAAGAAAGCAATAGGAGCAAGAGATCCAACCTCAATTGCTTTTATAGAAGAGAGCAAACCAAAAGAGGAAAGAGGAGAAAAGTAAGGAGGTAAGTGCTAAAAATTAGCAACCTTCCCAAAAGAAAAGGAAACTTGGGATATTCTCTCCCAAAACAAAGATTCCTTGAGAAATTCTCTCCAAAAAGAAAGGGAATGATAGATATTCTCTCCCAAAGAAAGATATTTTGAGAGAATCTCTCCCAAAATCAAGAAAACTTGAGAAAATCTCTCAAAGTAAAGATATTTTTAGATATTCTCCACCCAAAAGAGATATCTTTAGATATTCTTTACGAAAATGACACCATATGAGATCTAAGCCATCCTTCAAAGCTTAAGGTCCCATGGGTTAGCCCATATGAGCCAGGTTTGACCACCTAGGCACTAAAAGTGGCTTTTAGTCAAAATTTCTCTTACCAAGAGCATACAAAAATGATTTCATGCCTCCTTTGAGTTGATTGGACCATACCATACAAAAATCCAAGCTTCATGAGTTTCCAAAAATCCAAACCATCCCACCTCATGAACCAAATTAAGCCAAAATCTCAAAATTGACATTCCACAAAAGCCCAAACCACTCCAATGGACCCAAAATTGTCCCAAAGAGTGAACCAAAAAACCAAACCATGGTCCCCTAACTCGCCACATACAGCTTGTTAGGTCACAAGACCAGAACAAAAATCAAAACCCAACCCCCTAACTTGCCACATACAGCCTGTTAGGTGACAAGGTCAAAAGCAAAACCAAAAACCTGACCCCCTAACCTGCCACATACAGCTTGTTAGGTCACAAGGTCAAAATCAAAACTAAAAAACCGAAACCAAATCCAAATCCAAATGTCATTCTCAAAACTTTGCCTTGAGATGGTACGTGATCCCTCTCACTACCATAAAACCCCCTGGAAGCTCAAAAAGCAACTCCACAAAAAAAAAAAAGAGAGAGAAAAATGCTCAAAGACTCTTGGTCAAGTCAGAAGCTCTTCTTCAAGATTCTCTTCGAGGCACATCGACTGCAAAAGCTATATCGTCGCTGTACCTCGAGGGGCATTTGTTGACACCAAAAATGTCACTTTGCCTCTTCACACCAAAAGCTACATGGAGCCGCATCCTACCCCAAATAGGCAGGCGCCACTTCAAGCATCAGATCTTGTCAGAATCTAACAAAAACTGCAAGGTCATTCAAAACAGCCAAAAGGGAGGTACACATGAAGTTTCGGGCCATTCCGACATCATTTGGCCTAGCTTCACTTCTCCAACAGATAAGCAGCAGCTCCCGGCAGCGACAGTGTCGAAGACCCCAAATCTTCGATCAGAGCCTACGGATGGTTAGAAAATACCTCCAAAAGGCTCCATGTCAAGTTTCAAGTCAAACCGACACCGTTTGACCCTCTGTCGACTCTCGAACAGCAAAATCAAGCCCTTAGGTAGCGAGAACTACCAGGGCCATCACTCATCAAATGGAGCACATGGGCGGCTTCTGCATACCTCCAAAGAGCTACGCATCAAATTTTAGGTCATTCCGACAATGTTTGACCAGACTTTGATGCTCAGAAACAAAATTAAGCCTACAGGTGGCGGAGCACCCCGGGACCATGGCACCCAATTCGGAGCTTGTGGATCATCTCAAAATGACTCCAGTAGGCTCCCCGTCGAATTTCAGGTCAATCGGACATCGTTTGACCAGAAGTCAACGCTCGACATTTCCCTCGCGGTGAAATCAAAGGCAAGCGTTTGCATGACCCAAAATGGCTTCAAAACTCAAACGAAAGCCTATGGTTGTTCTTATCTACTGATGAGGGAGTCACACGTCGTATTTCAGGTCAATCGAACAACGTTTGACCGGAAGTCAAAACTCGGCATTTCCCTCGCGGTGAAATCAAAGGCAAGCGTTTGCATGACTCCAAATGGATTCAAAACTCAAACGAAATCCTATGGTTGGTCTTATCTACTGATGAGGGAGTCACACGTCGAATTTCAGGTCAATCGGACATCGTTTGACCAAAAGTCAAAGCTCGGCATTTCCCTCGCAGTGAAATCAAAGGCAAGCGTTTGCATGACTCCAAACGGCTTCAAAATTCAAACGAAAGCCTATGGTTGGTCTTATCTACTGATGAGGGAGTCACACATCGAATTTCAGGTCAATCAGACATCGTTTGACCAAAAGTCAAAGCTCGGCATTTCCCTCGCGGTGAAACAAAGGCAAGCGTTTGCATGACTCCAAACGGCTTCAAAATTCAAACGAAAGCCTATGGTTGGTCTTATCTACTGATGAGGGAGTCACCTGTCGAATTTCAGGTCAATTGGACATCGTTTGACCAAAAGTCAAAGCTCGGCATTTCCCTCGCGGTGAAACAAAGGCAAGCGTTTGCATGACTCCAAACGGCTTCAAAACTCAAACGAAAGCCTATGGTTGGTCTTATCTACTGATGAGGGAGTCACACGTCGAATTTCAGGTCAATCGGACATCGTTTGACCGAAAGTCAAAGTTCGGCATTTCCCTCGCGGTGAAACAAAGGCAAGCGTTTGCATGACCCCAAACGGCTTCAAAACTCAAACGAAAGCCCATGGTTGGTCTTATTTAATGCTCAAGAAGCTTCACCTCAAATTTCAGGTCATTCCGACATCGTTTGATCCTATTTCAGCTTCTGGCGGAAAATCAGCAGTTCTGCGTTCGGCTTTTCCCGGAAAATCGGAAACTTTGCAAACCAATTTGCAAGGATTCTCATCAGGTTTTTCAGAGGGAAATCAAGCCAAATAATGTGGAGAAATGTCAGAGAAAATAAGCAAAAAAAGCGGAAGCGAAAAACGACGAGAAACAGTAAAAAACGGGCCCCGGGGAGGGTTTTCCCCCCCATGGTCGCAGACCCCTGCGACCCTGGGAGGTCCGGGGCGCCGATTTCGCCCCGGGACCCCCCGTTTCGTCCATTTTCACGAGACGAGTTATTCTGTCCCTGTGATTTTTCCAGATTCAGGCTTTTGAGGCTCCAAATTCACTGATATTCATCAAGATCACAAGACTCCTTTTCAGAACTTCAAAAACTTCATTGATCGCCAGCCGAACGAAAAAAAAAAGTGCACTTTCTGCCCGCCCGATCGCAAAATCGACTGGACAGATGCTGCCGGCCCGCTGGTATCAACCAATGTCTGAAACTACATGATCATCTACTTTTGATTTACATAAGGATCCATCGATGATCATCGCAAAGGGAATTCCAAAAGACGCAACATGGCCCGCGACTCTTCAGCTACCAAGGCGGCCACTTAATGCTATCAATTGGCCCGTTTATGGCAAGTTAATGCGGTCATTAACCCATTATCTTGGACGGCCCAATCAGAAGCCTCCGTTTAGGAGTTACAAGTCCAAGCAATCATGGCATTCAAGCCATGAAACTCCTAACGTAATGGAGATTAAAGGCAACTAAATGCCCATGACTCTCCTTTGGCCAATGAAATCCAAGGGTCAGGAGTTACAAAACAAAAAGCAATTAAACCTGTAACTCCTCCCATAACTTGGCTTTATTGCCATAATTGCCATAACTGACCATAAACCACTCCTAAAGGCCACCAAAAGCCTATAAATAAGAGTCCCCTCCAAGCATTCTGGGGATCGAAATCATCAGCAATTCCTGCTCTAGAGATCCAGAAGCTCAGAGAGAGAGAAACCTCTGTCGGAATTCTGCAGCAGCCTCCACTACAAGGTGACAAAAGTCCCTTGGGGGACACTTCCCCCAAGGTCCTTTACCTTCTACTTCAACAAAAGTGGCTTAGACATGGCTCTTCAGCCCGTCTACTCGACTTTTTATTGAACATAAGACCTTCTCTCGATCTTTGTTCTCTAAAAATCTGAGGATATAGCCAAGCCAAGCGAATCCAAAGCATCCGACGTTCTCATTTGCATGGATGATGGCGGAGTCCATACATGACTCACGACCGTCAATCTAAACGGGTCCCTCCCACAATCTCCTGAAAAGTTAGATTCTTCCTTTCTCGCTTTTCATTGTATTTTGTATTTTTTTTTTAAAGAGACAAAAAACCACAACTCTTGTCTTTCATTATTGATGAGAATTGTAAATCGGCTATATACGCCACAAATCGGCTATAAACGCCAAAAATCGGCTATAAATGCCAAAAAAATCACCTTTTACTGCAAAATAAAAAACTGTCTCTTTTCTTAAATATATGTGCAATGGAAAGATGAAAAAGTTGATTTCCTTTTCTACTTGTGAAGGTGAATCTCCGGATCACCACTCTAAATTCAAAGTATAATAGAAAATCTGGCATACCCGTACAAAAAAAACAACCATGATGCCCGCTTTTCCTTTCTTTCCCTCCACCGTACCCCGTCAGCCCCGGGGCGGAGGCAGCTTTGGAAAAAGAGAAAAGTCGGGACCATCACAAATGTAGGGAAGCCCTGAGCTAAAAATAATTAAAAAACCCATATAAGAATGAAGAGGGTGTTTAGAATGCTATACACGTAACGCAATTAAACAGTATTAGGTATTCAATTTCATTCATCATATCAAAAGGCCTTTCACGTATAAAATTATAAGAATTATAGAAATTTATTTTTAACTACTTATTTCATTTTTTTGAAGCGCGACAAATCTTCTCTTTCACCCTTTGTTGACGAGGAAAAAGGTCTAGCAAAGTCTAGAAAATTTTAGATGCGCCCAAATAAAATTTCTCTGTCAGCCACCGTGCCAAAGATAGAGAAGTGGATAGGGTTGCAAACGGGACGTCTCCGGATAGGAACCATAGTGGACCCGGACCCCCGTTTCTAAATAACAGCTCCGGTTCTGACTCCGAACATGTTTTGTTGGTTCTAGACCCGGTCCCGATAGGAAAACCCAGATCCGATTTCGGAACCGGGTCCACCTAGAGGACTGTAATTTAGTTCCAAAATCGATTCTAATTTTCTTTTATTCCTCTTTTTTTATTAAAATAAGCAAATTACTCAACTTTTAACGGTGCATCACGTCTACTACATCAAGTATTATACCTAAAAATGACCCAAAAAAGCTGATTTTGAGGTACTATTTGCAATATTAAAGGCTCGTATGGGTCCCGAGTCCATGTGTCGGAACCTAAATGGACCCGGAACCTGACCAATTTATCAAACGGAACAAAAATTAGAACCCGGACCCCGCTCTTGAATCGGAACATAAGATAGGTTCCAGACCCGAGTTTTTGCAGTTCTGAACTTCGGAGTAATTGGAGAGTCGGATACCCACTTGCAACCCTAGATGTGGAGGAGTTACCCAACTACGAGGGACATTTTTGGATTTTCTCCTTAGCCTATTTCAGTTAAAGTTCTCTTATCACTGATAGAGTTAAAATAGGAAAGATGGCTCCTTGTATCACCCATTTCGGCTAAAAAACTCTTTACCCGTCATTAAGGCAGTCAAAATGAGGAGATGATCAAAATTGAATAAAAACTCAGCTTCAAGAATGAATTGGAAACCGGTCTCTCTCATAAAATATAAAAACCCAAATGATATTGATTCTTTACCGTAGGATTTAACCACGAGTGGACACCGCCCTATTTGTTCACATCTCACCCGCTTTCTACTTCACATTTGGCACACTTACTTTACCAGTGAAGTAAAGTGAAGGGTTCATTCAGGAGAAAATAAAAGGAGAGCAGGTCAAATCAAAAGATAGTAAATTTCAAAAATCTAAAGTGGGAAAAGTGACTTTACCGCCCTTTGTGAAGCTGCACTGCCACTTTTCCTCCTCTCAAAGAGGAGGAAAACTGGCAAATGCGACGTTACCGCCCCTCATTACAGCGGTAAAGCTGCACCGCCAGTTTTCCTCCTCTCACAGAGGAGGAAATCTGGAAATGAGACTTTACAACGGTAAAGCGGCACTGCCAGTTTTCCTCCTCGCAGAGAGGAGGAAAACTGGAAACGCGACTTTACCGCCCCTAATAGCAGCGGTAAAGCTGCACTACCACTTTTCCTCCCCTCAGAGTGGAGGAAATGTGTCGAATGCGACTTTACCGCCCCTAATGGAAGCGGTATGTTGAAGCCCATACAAACCTTTCCCGTGTCCAAGTTATTATCACGTATCTCCTTTTCGGCCTTATTTTTACACACGTTCGATGTCTATGGGGTCCATTTCTAATCGAATGTATTTCATGCAAGTGGAGCTCATCAATAAATAACCTATAGCATTTGTCAGTTAAGGCCCACACCAGATGGGAAAGCAGCGAAGATTGGCACAAGAATCTAGGATCTAAATCATTTGTCAGGAAATATTAAGGCCAAGGGACCCATTTTTTAATTGCGTTTTGGGCTATCTTTAGATTTTAAATCTATCTCTCTATCATTTAAGATATGTTTCATTCTCATTCCCACAATATTGTTTCCGTGGGAAAAATGAATCCTTTGGTTTTGATTAGTGCGCCCACGTTCTGGTGATGTGAACCGTTGAAGAGATGATGTCCTGAAAAATGCAGAGGGATAAAGCAGTCCTAACCATCTCTGGAAGATCTTTATAATAATGTTAGCAGAGTTAATGGCGCACATGTAATTCCTTAAGTCATCAAGGATGACTTAATCTGAATACATAATCAATATAAGTAATGACTGATAATATATTTATCTCTTTTAGGAATATTTTCAAAAAATGTAATTTAATGTGTTTGTAATTAGTGTTTTTGCTTTTAAACATCATTATAAGTATTCTATTAATCTCCTTTGGGATTCAAGTACGAACACTGATACAAACTTACTTACGTGAGTCTCGCGGTTGTATTTCCATCTATGCCAAGAAAATAAAAAATTAACTTTCACTGTTGTATTAATAGCTTGATCAAATATAGGGATAAATATAAATATGATTATGTTAACCACAATTTTATAAAAAAAAATGTCAAGTCGATCGGACGGTCGGATTAATTTTGATTCTCGATATCATATACATTTCATGGCAGTTTTTTTTGTAGGGCTCGGATTTCAGAAGTTTGGTTCCACTGTAACGTTCGACACATCTTTCTCAATATATGCCCAAAGGTTTTCGGAAAGCTCTATGTTTCTCAAAGTAAGACAAGTTGAAATATATAAGAATTCGACAACCGGGTGTTGGCTCGGTTAGGACACAGTCAATCCCACCAAATGTAGGGAAACCCTGAGCTAAAAATAATAAAAAAACTCATATAAGAATGAAGAGGGTGTTTAGGATGCTATACACGCAACGCAATTAGACAGTATTAGGTATTCAATTTCATTCATCATATCAAAAGGCCTTTCACGTATAAAATTACAAGAATTATAGAAATTTATTTTTAACTACTTATTTCATTTTTTGAAGCGCAAAAAATCTTCTCTTTCACCCTTTGTTGATGAGGAAAAAGGTCTAGCAAAGTCTAGAAAATTTTAGATGCACCCAAATAAAATTTCTCTGTCCGCCACCGTCCCAAAGATAGAGATGTGGATAGGGTTGCAAACGGGATGTCTTCGGATAGGAACCATAGTGGACCTGGACCCCCGTTTCTAAATAACAGCTCCGGTTCTGACTCCGAACATGTTTTGTTGGTTCTAGACGCGGTCCCGATAGGAAAACCCAGATCCGATTTCGGAACCGGGTCCACCTAGAGGACTGTAATTTAGTTCCAAAATTGATTCTAATTTTCTTTTATTCCTCTTTTTTTATTAAAATAAGCAAACTATTCAACTTTTAACGGTGCATCACGTCTACTACATCAAGTATTATACCTAAAAATGACCCAAAAAAGCTGATTTTGAGGTACTATTTGCAATATTAAAGGCTCGTATGGGTCCCGAGTCCATGTGTCGGAACCTAAATGGACCCGGAACCTGACCAATTTATCAAACGGAACAAAAATTAGAACCCGGACCCCGCTCTTGAATCGGAACCTAAGATAGGTTCCAGACCCGGTTTTTTGCAGTTCTGAACTTCGGAGTAATTAGAGAGTCGGATACCCACTTGCAACCCTAGATGTGGAGGAGTTACCCAACTACGAGGGACATTTTTGGATTTTCTCCTTAGCCTATTTCAGTTAAAGTTCTCTTATCACTGATAGAGTTAAAATAGGAAAGATGGCTCCTTGTATCACCCATTTCGGCTAAAAAACTCTTTACCCGTCATTAAGGCAGTCAAAATGAGGAGATGATCAAAATTGAATAAAAACTCAGCTTCAAGAATGAATTGGAAACCGGTCTCTCTCATAAAATATAAAAACCCAAATGATATTGATTCTTTACCGTAGGATTTAACCACGAGTGGACACCGCCCTATTTGTTCACATCTCACCCGCTTTCTACTTCACATTTGGCACACTTACTTTACCAGTGAAGTAAAGTGAAGGGTTAATTCAGGAGAAAATAAAAGGAGAGCGGGTCAAATCAAAAGATAGTAAATTTCAAAAATCTAAAGTGGGAAAAGTGACTTTACCGCCCTTTGTGTAGCTGCACTGCCACTTTTCCTCCTCTCAGAGAGGACAAAAACTGGCAAATGCGACTTTACCGCCCCTAATTACAGCAGTAAAGCTGCACCGCCAGTTTTCCTCCTCTGTGAGAGGAGGAAAACTGGAAATGCGACTTTACCGCCCCTAATAGAAGCGGTAAAGCCGCACTTCCACTTGTCCTCCCCTCCGAGAGGAGGAAATGTGTCGAATGCGACTTTACCGCCCCTAATGGCAGCGGTATGCTGAAGCCCATACAAACCTTTCCCGTGTCCAAGTTATTATCACGTATCTCCTTTTCGACCTTATTTTTACACACGTTCGATGTCTATGGGGTCCATTTCTAATCGAATATATTTCATGCAAGTGGAGCTCATCAATAAATAACCTATAGCATTTGTCTGTTAAGGCCCACACTAGATGGGAAAGCAGCGAAGATTGGCACAAGAATCTAGGATCTAAATCATTTGTCAGGAAATATTAAGGCCAAGGGGCCCATTTTTTAATTGCGTTTTGGGCTATCTTTAGATTTTAAATCTATCTCTCTATCATTTAAGATATGTTTCATTCTCATTCCCACAAGATTGTTTCCGTGGGAAAACCGAATCCTTTGGTTTTGATTAGTGCGCCCACGTTTTGGTGATGTGAACCGTTGAAGAGATGATGTCCTGAAAAATGTAGAGGGATAAAGCAGTCCTAACCATCTCTGGAAGATCTTTATAATAATGTTAGCAGAGTTAATGGCGCACATGTAATTCCTTGAGCCATCAAGGATGACTTAATCTGAATACATAATCAATATAAGTAATGACTGATAATATATTTATCTCTTTTAGGAATAATTTAAAAAAATGTAATTTAATGTGTTTGTAATATTAATATGATTATGTTAACCACAATTTTATAAAAAAAAATGTCAAGTCGATCGGACGGTCGGATTAATTTTGATTCTCGATATCATATACATTTTAAGGCATTTTTTATTGTAGGGCTCGGATTTCAGAAGTTTGGTTCCACTGTAACGTTCGACACATCTTTCTCAATGTATGCCCAAAGGTTTTCGGAAAGCTCTATGTTTCTCAAAGTAAGACAAGTTGAAATATATAAGAATTCGACAACCGGGTGTTGGCTCGGTTAGGATACTGTCAATCCCACCAAATGTTGGGATACCCTGAGCTAAAAATAATAAAAAAACCCATATAAGAATGAAGAGGGTGTTTAGGATGCTATACACGCAACGCAATTAAACAGTATTAGGTATTCAATTTCATTCATCATATCAAAAGGCCTTTCACGTATAAAATTACAAGAATTATAGAAATTTATTTTTAACTACTTATTTCATTTTTTTGAAGCGCAACAAATCTTCTCTTTCACCCTTTGTTGATGAGGAAAAAGGTCTAGCAAAGTCTAGAAAATTTTAGATGCACCCAAATAAAATTTCTCTGTTCGCCGCCGTGCCAAAGATAGAGATGTGGATAGGGTTGCAAACGGGACGTCTCCGAATAGGAACCATAGTGGACCCGGACCCCCGTTTCTAAATAACAGCTCCGGTTCTGACTCCGAACATGTTTTGTTGGTTCTAGACCCGGTCCCGAGAGGAAAACCCAGATCCGATTTCGGAACCGGGTCCACCTAGAGGACTGGAATTTAGTTCCAAAATCGATTCTAATTTTCTTTTATTCCTCTTTTTTATTAAAATAAGCAAATTATTCAACTTTTAACGGTGCATCACGTCTACTACATCAAGTATTATACCTAAAAATGACCCAAAAAAGCTGAGTTTGAGGTACTATTTCCAGTATTAAAGGCTCGTATGGGTCCCGAGTCCATGTGTCGGAACCTAAATGGACCCCGAACCTGACCCATTTATCAAACGGAACAAAATTGCGATCAGACCCCGGACCCCGCTCTTGAATCGGAACCTAAGATAGGTTCCAAACCCGGTTTTTTGCAGTTCTGAACTTCGGAGTAATTGGAGAGTCGGATACCCACTTGCAACCCTAGATGTGGAGGAGTTACCCAACTACGAGGGACATTTTTGGATTTTCTCCTTAGCCTATTTCAGTTAAAGTTCTCTTATCACTGATAGAGTTAAAATAGGAAAGATGTGTAAGTCCATGGGGATCCGAACCCTAGACGGGGGGTGAATAGGGTGAGCTTCTTTTATGACCAATTTTAATAATTTTAACTTCTTTAAAACAAACTAGTCACATGTGATGATTAAACATACAAGATGCGGAAGATAACAAAATAATCACTACAAAGCAATCACCATCACACAAGTATTTATAGTGGTTCGGCCTCAATGCCTACATCCACTACCGGCTTGTGATCCAACACCCCACCGGATTTCCACTATTTATGCTTTTCAATAGGCTAAGCAATAACCTCTTCAACCACAAGGTTGGTTATCTCTCTAATTTAGTGACTATCATACACTTGATGGAGATTCTATTTAGCTCATTACATATGCCTCTAAAATAGGCAGATATGGAAGTGAAAAACTAATACACACTCACACTATGAATGCAAAGATGAAAACACATGGAGTGTGTGTGTATGGTCCTCAATCATTTTGAAAATGAAAGTTCATAAATGTATGCCTAAGACTTTTGAAAATGTTAGCTCATAAAACATTTATGATTGAGGAAGTAATGCAATCACATGTTAAAAGTAACAACTTGTTAATGATATCAAAGTTACACAAGTTGTATGAAATGGATTAGCTCTAAACATGTGATGCATAGGGATGTCAATCAAATCATCAATGTAGCTCAAAACATAAAAATAGATTTGATTGAAGTAAGGGGACAAATCATATGTAATTATAAAGACAACTTGAAAATGATATACCTATCAAAGTAAGGCAAGTTGTGAAACTTTAAGACAACTTGAAAATGATATACCTATCAAAGTAAGGCAAGTTGTGAAACTTTAAGACAACTTGAAAATGATATACCTATCAAAGTAAGGCAAGTTGTGAAACTTTAAAACAATAATACACATATGATTTGTAATGATGTTGAATCCAAAACATAAGATACATTTGAAAGAGATTTTCTTATGATGGAAAAACAACAACCAATGATTCAACAAAGTAGATGAATCATGTTACATATTTCATTAACATGATCTACATAGATTTACCAAAGATAAAGTACTACTTTGATTGAATCAATGGTGAAGTATCCAAAACAATAAATTTATTCAAAATATAGAACATGCTAAGGATACAACAAATCATAGATTAACATGTTACAAAGATTTACCAATGATAAAACAAAACATGAAAACATATGATTTGTAAAGAAGTTGAGTCCAAAACATAAGATAGTTTTGAAAGTGATTTTCTTATGATAGAAAACAACAACCAAAGATTCAACCAAGTATATGGATCATGTTACATATAATTCCAAAGGTTTTTTCATTAACATGATCTACTTAGATTTACCAAAGTTAAGTACTACTTGGATTGAATCATATGATGTTGTATCCAAAACAATAAATCAACTCAAAACATAAAACATGTTAAGGACACAACACAAACATAGTTTAACATGCTAGAAATGATTTACCAAAAATAAAACAAAAGCACGAAAACATATGATTAAGGAAGGAAGAGCCTACTTGGTGGTTTAACTTCATTAATCCAAGCTTTAGCTTTCCTAATCATCCCCTTCATCCCTTGGTTCTTTTCCCTTTTGATATGCCTCAAATCCTCTCAAGGAGGGGCTTAAAAATCCCAACTTTTGGCAAGAGAAAGAACTCATATTTATAGCAAAAAGTTGCCAACGGCTAGTCCTCGGTCGACCTAGACACAGGCCTCGGTCGATGGGGAACACACAACGGTCAGAAAAATGACCGTTGGTGCGCCAGGCCCCTTTTTGCTGCAGTGTTCCCAGTCGACCGGGACCTCTGCGCCGGTCGACCGGCGACACTGCCGGGACACCTAAAAAATTCCAACTTTTCATATTTGAAGGTTTTCTTTGTGGAACTTTGGGGGCCACTAAATCAGGCTTAAAAACATGTTTTAAAACATTTAAAAACATGAAATACACCTAAAAAGATTTGAAAACTTTAAAACCATAGGCTAGCTTGATTTCTAAAACTTTTTCCAAAAACTAATGCATCCAAGTTTTAAAAACAAATCATGCATAAATAGAAACTTTTACTAATCTTAAAACCAATGCATGAATAAAACAAGATTTCAAGTTTATTTAAAACCAATGCAAGTGTGTAAATCAAATGATGTTAGAATGATAATGCATCCATCAAATTGCAATCTATAAAAACCCTAACAATCTCCCCCTTTGCAATTTGATGGCAAACACACTCACCACTGAAATTACACACTTAGTCTTCAGCTCCCCCTCATCTGGACAAGGCTTGAAATCTTCTTGGATGCTTCTTCTCTTAGCTTGGGCTCTTGGGCTTCAATCTTCATTCTTCATGATGCTTGGTGCTTGAATATTCTTTAAGCTTTCTTTCTTTATCCAAGCATCTTCTTTAGCTCCAAGTTTTGTTTCTTCTATTTGCTCTCCCCCTTTGACCATGCCTCTTTCTCCCTTTGGCAAGGTATGTATTCTCTCCCCTTGTAGAAGATCATACAAAACCTCCCCTTAGGAAGCTTGGACATTCTCTTCACCCTTTTGAGAACTTGCATAATTTCTCCCCCTTTGCCATTAAATTGCAAAGGTACCTACACACATGAAACAAGGAAAATACCTTTAGTAGCACCTGTTAACAAATGAAATCGAAAATGAAATACATAACAGGCTATCATGAGAGGTAGTAGTCTCTAAGGGCTCAAAGGCAATCTAAGGGTCAATTTGATCAAAACTAATACTTCCTATGAAGGTTTACACTCCCCCTCAATCCATTCTCTTCTTTTGTCAAACTTTTGACAAGATATAACTATTTGGTTCAAGAAGTAGATGGTTTAACCAAGTGAGGGTCAACTTCAAGGAAAGGATTAGATTCATTTAACTATTAAGCTCAATATGATCAAATTACCAAAAGAGAGCTAGGTCTAATGGGAAAAGCAATCATGGATATCAATTGGAAAAACAAAGAATACCAATTGAGATTTAAGGATATGACTATTAAACACAATCACTCTAGAATGGATTTAAAGATATACCTATTAGGAAAAATCCAAATTAGAGCTATCCATGATGAAATGGGGTTTATTAATCATAGCATCAAATAATATAACTTATGAAAATCATATGCTATGTAAGGTTTTGAACTCATTTCATTCAATCAATAAATATGACTATTAAAGTGCAAGATGAGTGAAATGAAATTCAAACATGAAGCAAACCTCAACTAATAACCAACCAATATTATGAACACATAAACATGGTGGTCATGAGATATAACTATATGAGCAAAAGAGGTGGCGATCATGAACATTATGATGCTAATGGTGTGTGACATGGAACAAATATATAACTATCAAGTTCAATCCAATGCACACAAGGTCTATCACATACACAAGATAAGTCATCAATTGGATATGAAATCAATGGAAAGTTATACCAAATGAAACCAATTGAATATGATAACATGATTAAAGGATGTGACAAACCCAAAATTCCATCAAGCATCATAAATGCATATTCATCACTTTTAAGGATATGACTTTTGAGCAAAGTGATGAACAAGGTAAATTGCAATGCAAAGGGATATTACTTTGTTATGCATGCAATTTAAAAAGTGACTAAATCATATGAATTCAACATCTAAGTTATCCATCAAACACATAGAAATATGACGAATGGATTTCAAAGAGTTTCATATGATCAAGATCACTACTATGAAGTTGAAACATGTATAAAGATGATATCACTTAGAGAAAATACATGAATCAACATCATAACCATCCAAAAAGATATGACTAGAATGGCATAGAGGATGGATTTGAGTTCTAGTATGGTTTCAACAAATATAATAAATACCACAACCATACATAGAACACTTTGACATTTGCATAGAGAGGATCAACCAACACTCAAGATCTAACTCATACCAATCATAAAAAAAAATATAACTATTTAAGCACAAGAGGGTATGAAGTTATAGGATCAATCTATCATGCAACATCTCCACTCTTAGCAAATGTACTAAGCTTACAATGCAATGGAAAAAGATATGAGGTTTATACCAAAAGAACTTAGCACATAAAATCACATATGTACTTATAAAGCTCAAATACAAGATTTTACTATAAAGCACATAAACACTCATTAATTTGCATTAATGAAACTATATACCAAAATAGGCACAAACATGCAAATCAATGAAACCATATCCAACCATGCAATGTAAGACAACAAAATCAATTTGAATAAAGAATGTCACTAAATGAGCAAAGATGCAAATTGTTTGTAAAAATTATTTCCTTCCAAATAATATAATCATAGTTAAGCACAAGGAAATAAATTCAAGGAAAATGCTTCTATACATATAACTAATAAAGCTTAGAGCATTTTCCAAAGTTTTTCAAATCACTTCAATGTATGAAATTCCAACAAAGAATCATTTATAGAATTAAGAGCAAGTGATTTTGAAAAACAAGAAGTGTACAATTATAAATTGAACACATATTTTCCATACCAAGAGATTTAACTTGAAAATCAATGGAAAACTTAAATTGCTTCAAATCATTTGATTTCCAAAAAGGATATAACTATGATAATCATCAAATGATTTTCCAACATCAATTGATCATGAAAAACTAGCTATGAAAGCATTTGTAATCACAATCAATTGATCATGAATAGATATGCACTACAAGAGATATAACTATATGATCAAAATGCAAATCCATCATGAAAAGGTTGCAATCAAAGGATTTTGAAAACCATGAGATATAACTATAAAAGTTCATGAAGACAAAATCAAATGATCACAAAGAAACATTGCATTTTAAGAGATGTGACTATAAAGAAACAAAATGCAAATGTATCATGACCAACAAATAGATATAACTAAAAAGAATAGGTTGGTCAAGGGGAATCAAGGCCTTAAGGCTAGTTTAAATGTGTACCAATGAAAATTCACCTAAGGTCTTGAAAAGGTTGTCCTAGAGAGTTCACTTGAGGACTCACCAACTCTAGAAGATATAACTTGAGAAAGTCTTAGAGTGGTGCAATGAGGCTAAGGGAAAAAACATTTTCAATCATAATGGAAATCTTTAAAAAGATATGCAATAAATCACAAAACTAGGGTTCAAATCTAGCAAGGATCAACTCCGGGTTGTTAAGCCCTAAAATGGAGTAACCCGCTCTGATACCACTTGTAAGTCCATGGGGATCCGAACCCTAGAGGGGGGGTGAATAGGGTGAGCTTCTTTTATGACCAATTTTAACAATTTTAACTTCTTTAAAACAAACTAGTCACATGTGATGATTAAACATACAAGATGCGGAAGATAACAAAATAATCACCACAAAGCAATCACCATCACACAAGTATTTATAGTGGTTCGGCCTCAATGCCTACATCCACTACCGGCTTGTGATCCAACACCCCACCGGATTTCCACTATTTATGCTTTTCAATAGGCTAAGCAATAACCTTTACAATATGCTTTTCAAGGCTAAGCAATAACCTTTACAATGATGTTTTTCCAAGGCTTAACATCAACCTATACATTATGCTTTTATAGGCTAAGCAATAACCTCTTCAACCACAAGGTTGGTTATCTCTCTAATTTAGTGTCTATCATACACTTGATGGAGATTCTATTTAGCTCATTACATATGCCTCTAAAATAGGCAGATATGGAAGTGAAAAACTAATACACACTCACACTATGAATGCAAAGATGAAAACACATGGAGTGTGTGTGTGTGGTCCTCAATCATTTTGAAAATGAAAGTTCATAAATGTATGCCTAAGACTTTTGAAAATGTTAGCTCATAAAACATTTATGATTGAGGAAGTAATGCAATCACATGTTAAAAGTAACAACTGTTAGGCCCTTGAGTGTTGCAATTGATGATGGATGCACACACTTTCACTTTGTCATGATCACACACTTGAGCTCTTGAAAGTAGACTTGTTGGATCTTGGTTTCTTTCATGCATTCACATGTTTTTGAAATGAATTTACTTCATGCATGTTTTAGAACCCAAAACTCTTTTGAAAACCTACTTCTGTGTGAATTATATTTGGAAAATCTTGTTAAGATCTTAGGTTTGAACTTTGCATAATTTCATCTCTTTAGAATCATTTATGTATGCATTGTCTTTGAAAAAGGAGTTTCAAGAAATCAAGCAAGCCTTTGTTTTAAAAGTTTTGAATCTTTTTAGGCTTTTTATGTCATGTTTTAAAAACCTTTAGAATCTTTAAAACATGGTTTTCAAGCTTGATTTAGTAGGTAAAAAGGTCCCCCAAGCAAAACCTTCAAATATGCAAAAGTTGCATTTTTTGCAAAAAGGGGGTTTCCCGGCTGTGTCGCCAGTCGACCGAGACAGCTGGAAGTCAGTTTTTCAGGACCTGAACTGTAACCCTCCAACGGTCATTTTTTTGACCGTTGTGCTTTCTAGGTCGACCGAGACCCTTCCTGGTCGACCGAGACAACTAGCCGTTGGACTGTTTTTTGGCTATAAAGTCCATTCATTTCCAACTTCTTTAGGGTTGAACACATGAACCTTTGAGACTATTTTGGAGCCAAGAGAAAGGGAAAAAGTTGGAAAGGCTAGAAGGCTAATTGGAAATCAAATACATGAGTTTTTAAAAGGTACATACTTAGAGTTATTTTGATTTTCATTCAATTGAAATCCATGCATGTTCAAATCCTTTGTATGTTTATATATGCATGATTTCAAGCCTTAAAAGAGAAGTTTTGCAAACTGAATATCTCCTATGGTGAAACTAATTAGTTTGCATACTCTCATGACCTAATCACATATGTTCGTAGACTTTAATTTTCATACAACTTGTTTATCTTAATTCTTCAAAGTTGTTTGAATCATTTATGTGATTAGTTTTAGCTTCAATCATCTATTTCCAAGCTTTGTTTTTAAAATGCATCAAGCATACAATTAAGAGCTTCACTTTTGCAATTGATTGAAGTACAACTTACATACACTTGTTCACACTCACTTTAGTTTGTTTTAGTGTATGTTTGTTATTTGAATTGCACTTTCACATTAGCCTATTTAGAGGCAATTCAATTGAGCTAAAATTGTATCTCTTAGAGTGTTCTTGAAGAGACACCTTCTTAGAGAAAATCCAACTTGTAAAGGTTATTGCTTAACCTTGAAAAGCAACTTGTAAAGGTTTTTGCTTAGCCTCGAAAAGCAACTTGTAAAGGTTGTTGTTGAGCCTTAGAAAAACAACATTGTATAGGTTATTGCTTAGCCTTTGAAAAAGCATAAATAGTGGAAATCCGGTGGGGTGATTGGATCACAAGCCGGTAGTGGATGTAGGCGTTGAGGCCGAACCACTATAAACCTTGGTGTTGTGGTGTTTGCTTGTGGTGCTTGTTTTCTTATCTTCCGCATCTTGTCTGGTAAATCATGTTATATGACTAATCTTCTTTAAATAATTAAAATTGGTCATTATTATAGGACACCCTATTCACCCCCCCCCCCCCCCCCCTCTAGGGTCAGGATCCAAGGACTTTCAACAACTTGTTAATGATATCAAAGTTACACAAGTTGTATGAAATGGATTAGCTCTAAACATGTGATGCATAGGGATGTCAATCAAATCATCAATGTAGCTCAAAACATAAAAATAGATTTGATTGAAGTAAGGGGACAAATCATATGTAATTATAAAGACAACTTGAAAATGATATACCTATCAAAGTAAGGCAAGTTGTGAAACTTTAAAACAATAATACACATATGATTTGTAATGATGTTGAATCCAAAACATAAGATACATTTGAAAGAGATTTTCTTATGATGGAAAAACAACAACCAATGATTCAACAAAGTATATGAATCATGTTACATATTTCATTAACATGATCTACTTAGTTTTACCAAAGATAAAGTACTACTTTGATTGAATCAATGGTGAAGTATCCAAAACAATAAATTTATTCAAAATATAGAACATGCTAAGGATACAACAAATCATAGATTAACATGTTACAAAGATTTACCAATGATAAAACAAAACATGAAAACATATGATTTGTAAAGAAGTTGAGTCCAAAACATAAGATAGTTTTGAAAGTGATTTTCTTATGATAGAAAACAACAACCAAAGATTCAACCAAGTATATGGATCATGTTACATATAATTCCAAAGGTTTTTTCATTAACATGATCTACTTAGATTTACCAAAGTTAAGTACTACTTGGATTGAATCATATGATGTTGTATCCAAAACAATAAATCAACTCAAAACATAAAACATGTTAAGGACACAACACAAACATAGTTTAACATGCTAGAAATGATTTACCAAAAATAAAACAAAAGCACGAAAACATATGATTAAGGAAGGAAGAGCCTACTTGGTGGTTTAACTTCATTAATCCAAGCTTTAGCTTTCCTAATCATCCCCTTCATCCCTTGGTTCTTTTCCCTTTTGATATGCCTCAAATCCTCTCAAGGAGGGGCTTAAAAATCCCAACTTTTGGCAAGAGAAAGAACTCATATTTATAGCAAAAAGTTGCCAACGGCTAGTCCTCGGTCGACCTAGACACAGGCCTCGGTCGACGGGGAACACACAACGGTCAGAAAAATGACCGTTGGTGCGCCAGGCCCCTTTTTGCTGCAGTGTTCCCGGTCGACCGGGACCTCTGCGCCGGTCGACCGGCGACACTGCCGGGACACCTCAAAAATTCCAACTTTTCATATTTGAAGGTTTTCTTTGTGGAACTTTGGGGGCCACTAAATCAAGCTTAAAAACATGTTTTAAAACATTTAAAAACATGAAATACACCTAAAAAGATTTGAAAACTTTAAAACCATAGGCTAGCTTGATTTCTAAAACTTTTTCCAAAAACTAATGCATCCAAGTTTTAAAAACAAATCATGCATAAATAGAAACTTTTACTAATCTTAAAACCAATGCATGAATAAAACAAGATTTCAAGTTTATTTAAAACCAATGCAAGTGTGTAAATCAAATGATGCTAGAATGATAATGCATCCATCAAATTGCAATCTATCAAAACCCTAACAAGATGGCTCCTTGTATCACCCATTTCGGCTAAAAAACTCTTTACCCGACATTAAGGCAGTCAAAATGAGGAGATGATCAAAATTGAATAAAAACTCAGCTTCAAGAATGAATTGGAAACCGGTCTCTCTCATAAAATATAAATACCCAAATGATATTGATTCTTTACCGTAGGATTTAACCACGAGTGGACACCACCCTATTTGTTCACTTCTCACCCGCTATCTACTTCACATTTAGTACACTTACTTTACCAGTGAAGTAAAGTGAAGGGTTAATTCATGAGAAAATAAAAGGAGAGCAGGTAAAATCAAAAGATAGTAAATTTCAAAAATCTAAAGTGGGAAAAGTGACTTTACCGCCCCTTGTGAAGTTGCACTGCCACTTTTCCTCCTCTCAGAGAGGAGGAAAACTGGCAAATGCGACTTTACCGCCCCTAATTACAGCGGTAAAGCTGCACCGCCAGTTTTCTCCTCTCACAGAGGAGGAAAACTGGAAATGCGACTTTACCGCCCCTAATAGAAGCGGTAAAGCCGCACTTCCACTTTTCCTCCCCTCCGAGAGGAGGAAATGTGTCGAATGCGACTTTACCGCCCCTAATGGCAGCGGTATGCTGAAGCCCATACAAACCTTTCCCGTGTCCAAGTTATTATCACGTATCTCCTTTTCGACCTAATTTTTACACACGCTCGATGTCTATGGCGTCCATTTCTAATCGAATGTATTTCATGCAAGTGGAGCTCATCAATAAATAACCTATAGCATTTGTCAGTTAAGGCCCACACCAGATGGGAAAGCAGCGAAGATTGGCACAAGAATCTAGGATCTAAATCATTTGTCAGGAAATATTAAGGCCAAGGGACCCATTTTTTAATTGCGTTTGGGGCTATCTTTAGATTTTAAATCTATCTCTCTATCATTTAAGATATGTTTCATTCTCATTCCCACAAGATTGTTTCCGTGGGAAAACCGAAACCTTTGGTTTTGATTAGTGCGCCCACGTTCTGGTGATGTGAACCGTTGAAGAGATGATGTCCTGAAAAATGTAGAGGGATAAAGCAGTCCTAACCATCTCTGGAAGATCTTTATAATAATGTTAGCAGAGTTAATGGCGCACATGTAATTCCTTGAGCCATCAAGGATGACTTAATCTGAATACATAATCAATATAAATAATGACTGATAATATATTTGTCTCTTTTAGGAATATTTTCAAAAATTTTAATTTAATGTGTTTGTATTTAGAGTTTCTGCTTTTAAACATCATTATAAGTATTCTATTAGTCTCCTTTGGGATTCAAGTACGAACACAGATACAAACTTACTTACGTGAGTCTCGCGGTTGTATATCCATCTATGCCTAGAAAATAAAAAATTAACTTTCACTGTTGTATTAATAGCTTGATCAAATATAGGGATAAATATAAATATGATTATGTTAACCACAATTTTATAAAAAAAAATGTCAAGTCGATGTTTCGGTCGGCTTAATTTTGATTCTCGATATCAAATACATTTTAAGGCATTTTTTTTTGTAGGGCTCGGATTTCAGAAGTTTGGTTCAACTGTAACGTTCGACACGTCTTTCTCAATATATGCCCAAAGGTTTTCGGAAAGCTCTATGTTTCTCAAAGTAAGACAAGTTGAAATATATAAGAATTCGACAACCGGGTGTTGGCTCGATTAGGACACTGTCAATCCCACCAAATGTAGGGAAGCCCTGAGCTAAAAATAATAAAAAAAACCAATATAAGAATGAAGAGGGTGTTTAGGATGCTATACACGCAACGCAATTAAACAGTATTAGGTATTCAATTTCATTCATCATATCAAAAGGCCTTTCATGTATAAAATTACAAGAATTATAGAAATTTATTTTTAACTACTTATTTCATTTTTTTGAAGCACAACAAATCTTCTCTTTCACCCTTTGTTGATGAGGAAAAAGGTCTAGCATAGTCTAGAAAATTTTAGATGCGCCCAAATAAAATTTCTCTGTCCGCCACCGTGCCAAAGATAGAGATGTGGATAGGGTTGCAAACGGGACGTCTCCGGATAGGAACCATAGCGGACCCGGGCCCCCGTTTCTAAATAACAGCTCCGGTTCTGACTCCGAACATGTTTTGTTGGTTCTAGACCCGGTCCCGATAGGAAAACCCAGATCCGATTTCGGAACCAGGTCCACCTAGAGGACTGGAATTTAGTTCCAAAATCCATTCTAATTTTTTTTATTCCACTTTTTTATTAAAATAAGAAAATTATTCAACTTTTAACGGTGCATCACGTCTACTACATCAAGTATTATACCTAAAAATGACCCAAAAAAGTTGATTTTGAGGTACTATTTGCAATATTAAAGGCTCGTATGGGTCCCGAGTCCATGTGTCGGAACCTAAATGGACCCGGAACCTGACCCAGTTATCAAACGGAACAAAAATTGGGATCAGAACCCGGACCCCGCTCTTAAATCGAAACCTAAGATAGGTTCCAGACCCGGTTTTTTTCAGTTCTGAACTTCGATGTAATTGGAGAGTCGGATACCCACTTGCAACCCTAGATGTGGAGGAGTTACCCAACTACGAGGGACATTTTTGGATTTTCTCCTTAGCCTATTTCAGTTAAAGTTCTCTTATCACTGATAGAGTTAAAATAGGAAAGATGGCTCCTTGTATCACCCATTTCGGCTAAAAAACTCTTTACCCGTCATTAAGGCAGTCAAAATGAGGAGATGATCAAAATTGAATAAAAACTCAGCTTCAAGAATGAATTGGAAACCGGTCTGTCTCATTAAATATAAAAACCCAAATGATATTGATTCTTTACCGTAGGATTTAACCACGAGTGGACACCGCCCTATTTGTTCACTTCTCACCCGCTATCTACTTCACATTTGGTACACTTAATTTACCAGTGAAGTAAAGTGAAGGGTTAATTTAAGAGAAAATAAAAGAAGAGCGGGTCAAATCAAAAGATCGTAAATTTCAAAAATCTAAAGTGGGAAATGTGACTTTACCGCCCCTTGTGAAGCTGCACTGCCACTTTTCCTCCTCTCAGAGAGGAGGAAAACTGGCAAATGCGACTTTACCGCCCCTAATTACAGCGGTAAAGCTGCACCGCCAGTTTTCCTCCTCTCACAGAGGAGGAAATCTGGAAATGAGACTTTACCGCCCCTAGTAGCAGCAGTAAAGCTGCACTGCCAGTTTTCCTCCTCTCAGAGAGGAGGAAAACTGGAAATGCGACTTTACCGCCCCTAATAGCAGCGGTAAAGCTGCACTTCCACTTTTCCTCCCCTCAGAGAGGAGGAAATGTGTCGAATGCGACTTTACCGCCCCTAATGGCAGCGGTATGCTGAAGCCCATACAAACCTTTCCCGTGTCCAAGTTATTATCACGTATCTCCTTTTCGACCTTATCTTTACACACGCTCGATGTCTATGGGGTCCATTTCTAATCGAATGTATTTCATGCAAGTGGAGCTCATCAATAAATAACCTATAGCATTTGTCAGTTAAGGCCCACACCAGATGGGAAAGCAGCGAAGATTGGCACAAGAATCTAGGATCTAAATCATTTGTCAGGAAATATTAAGGCCAAGGGACCCATTTTTTAATTGCGTTTTGGGCTATCTTTAGATTTTAAATCTATCTCTCTATCATTTAAGATATGTTTCATTCTCATTCCCACAAGATTGTTTCCGTGGGAAAACCGAATCCTTTGGTTTTGATTAGTGCGCCCACGTTCTGGTGATGTGAACCGTTGAAGAGATGATGTCCTGAAAAATGTAGAGGGATAAAGCAGTCCTAACCATCTCTCGAAGATCTTTATAATAATGTTAGCAGAGTTAATGGCGCACATGTAATTCCTTGAGCCATCAAGGATGACTTAATCTGAATACATAATCAATATAAATAATGACTGATAATATATTTGTCGCTTTTAGGAATATTTTCAAAAAATGTAATTTAATGTGCTTATATTTAGAGTTTTTGCTTTTAAACATCATTATAAGTATTCTATTAGTCTCCTTTGGGATTCAAGTACGAACACTGATACAAACTTACTTACGTGAGTCTCGCGGTTGTATTTCCATCTTTGCCTAGAAAATAAAAAATTAACTTTCACTGTTGTATTAATAGCTTGATCAAATATAGGGATAAATATAAATATGATTATGTTAACCTCAATTTTATAAAAAGAAATGTCAAGTCGATCGGACGGTCGGATTAATTTTGATTCTTGATATCATATACATTTTAAGGCATGTTTTTTGTAGGGCTCGGATTTCAGAAGTTTGGTTCCACTGTAACGTTCGACACATCTTTCTCAATATATGCCCAAAGGTTTTCGGAAAGCTCTATGTTCCTCAAAGTAAGACAAGTTGAAATATATAAGAATTCGACAACCGGGTGTTGGCTCGGTTAGGACACTGTCAATCCCACCAAATTGTTGACACCAAAAATGTCACTTTGCCTCTTCACACCAAAAGCTACATGGAGCCGCATTCTACCCCAAATAGGCAGGCGCCACTTCAAGCATCAGATCTTGTCAGAATCTAACAAAAACTGCAAGGTCATTCAAAACAGCCAAAAGGGAGGTACACATGAAGTTTCGGGCCATTCCGACACCATTTAGCCTAGCTTCACTTCTCCAACAGCTAAGCAGCAGCTCCCGGCGGCGACAGTGTCGAGAACCCCAAATCTTCGATCAGAGCCTACGGATGGTTACAAAATACCTCCAAAAGGCTCCATGTCAAGTTTCAAGTCAAACCGACACCGTTTGACCCTCCGTCGACTCTCGAACAATAAAATGAAGCCCTTAGGTAGCGAGAACTACCAGGGCCATCACTCATCAAACGGAGCACATCGGCGGCTTCTGTTGACCTCCAAAGAGCTGCGCATCAAATTTTAGGTCATTCCGACAATGTTTGACCAGACTTTGATGCTCGGAAGCAAAATTAAGCCTACCGGCCCGGGACCATGGCACCCAATTCGGAGATTGTGGATCATCTCAAAATGACTCCAGTAGGCTCCCCGTCGAATTTCAGGTCAATCGGACATCGTTTGACCAAAAGTCAACGCTCGACATTTCCCTCGCGGTGAAATCAAAGGCAAGCGTTTGCATGACCCAAAATGGCTTCAAAACTCAAACGAAAGCCTATGGTTGGTCTTATCTACTGATGAGGGAGTCACACGTCGAATTTCAGGTCAATCGGACATCGTTTGACCGGAAGTCAAAACTAGGCATTTCCCTCGCGGTGAAATCAAAGGCAAGCGTTTGCATGACTCCAAATGGCTTCAAAACTCAAACAAAAGCCTATGGTTGGTCTTATCTACTGATGAGGGAGTCACACGTCGAATTTCAGGTCAATCGGACATCATTTGACCAAAAGTCAAAGCTCGGCATTTCCCTCGCAGTGAAATCAAAGGCAAGCGTTTGCATGACTCCAAACGGCTTTAAAATTCAAACGAAAGCCTATGGTTGGTCTTATCTACTGATGACGGAGTCACACGTTGAATTTCAGGTCAATCGGACATCGTTTGACCAAAAGTCAAAGCTCGGCATTTCCCTCGCGGTGAAACAAAGGCAAGCGTTTGCATGACTCCAAACGGCTTCAAAATTCAAACGAAAGCCTATGGTTGGTCTTATCTACTGATGAGGGAGTCACATGTCGAATTTCAGGTCAATCGGACATCGTTTGACCAAAAGTCAAAGCTCGGCATTTCCCTCGCGGTGAAACAAAGGCAAGCGTTTGCATGACTCCAAACGGCTTCAAAACTCAAACGAAAGCCTATGGTTGGTCTTATCTACTGATGAGGGAGTCACACATCGAATTTCAGGTCAATCGGACATCGTTTGACCGGAAGTCAAAGTTCAGGATTTACCTCGCGGTGAAACAAAGGCAAGCATTCGCATGACCCCAAACGGCTTCAAAACTCAAACGAAAGCCCATGGTTGGTCTTATTTAATGGTCAAGAAGCTTCACCTCAAATTTCAGGTCATTCCGACATCGTTTGATCCTATTTCAGCTTCTGGTGGAAAATCAGCAGTTCTGCGTTCGGCTTTTCCCGAAAAATTAGAAACTTTGCAAACCAATTTGCAAGGATTCTCATCAGGTTTTTCAGAGGGAAATCAAGCCAAATAAGGTGGAGAAATGTCAGAGAAAATAAGCAAAAAAAAACGGAAGCGAAAAACGACGAGAAACAGTAAAAAACGAGCCTCGGGGAGGGTTTTCCCCCACATGGTCGCCGGCGACCCTGGGAGATCCGGGGCACCGATTTCGCCCCGGGACCCCCCGTTTCATCCGTTTTCACGAGACGAGCTGTTCTGTCCCTGTGATTTTTCCAGATTCAGGCTTTTGAGGCTCCAAATTCACTGATATTCATCAAGATCACAGGACTCCTTTTCAGAACTTCAAAAACTTCATTGATCGCCAGCCGAACGACAAAAAAAAGTGCACTTTCTGCCCGCCCGATCGCAAAATCGACTGGACAGATGCTGCCGGCCCGCTGGTATCAACCAATGTCTCAAACTACGTGATCATCTACTGTTGATTTATATAAGGATCTATCGATGATCATCGCAAAGGGAATTCCAAAAGACGCAACATGGCCCGCGACTCTTCAGCTACCAAGGCGGCCACTTAATGCTATCAATTGGCCCGTTTATGGCAAGTTAATGCGGTCATTAACCCATTATCTTGGACGGCCCAATCAGAAGCCTCCGTTTAGGAGTTACAAGTCCAAGCAATCATGGCATTCAAGCCATGAAACTCCTAACATAATGGAGATTAAAGGCAACTAAATGCCCATGACTCTCCTTTGGCCAATGAAATCCAAGGGTCAGGAGTTACAAAACAAAACGCAATTAAACCTGTAACTCCTCCCATAACTTGGCTTTATTGCCATAATTGCCATAAATGACCGTAAACCACTCCTAAAGGCCACCAAAAGCCTATAAATAGGAGTCCCCTCCAAGCATTCCGGGGATCGAAATCATCAGCAATTCCTGCTCTAGGGATCCAGAAGCTCAGAGAGAGAGAAACCTCTGTCGGAATTCCGCAGCAGCCTCCACTACAAGGTGACAAAAGTCCCTTGGGGGGCACTTCCCCCAAGGTCCTTTACCTTCTACTTCAACAAAAGTGGCTTAGACATGGCTCTTCAGCCCGTCTACTCGACTTTTTATTGAACATATGACCTTCCCTCGGTCTTTGTTCTCTAAAAATCTGAGGATATAGCCAAGCCAAGCGAATCCAAAGCATCCGACGTTCTCATTTGCATGGATGATGGCGGAGTCCATACATGACTCGCGACCGTCAATCTAAACGGGTCCCTCCCACAATCTCCTGAAAAGTTAGATTCTTCCTTTCTCGCTTTTCATTGTATTTTGTATTTTTTTTAATGAGACAAAAAACCACAACTCTTGTCTTTCATTACTGATGAGAATTGTAAATCAGCTATAAACGCTACAAATCGGCTATAAACGCCAAAAATCGGTTATAAATGCCAAAAAAATCGCCTTTTACGGCAAAATAAAAAACTGTCTCTTTTCTTAAATATATGTGCAATGGAAAGATGAAAAAGTTGATTTCCTTTTCTACTTGTGAAGGTAAATCTCCGGATCACCACTCTAAAATCCAAGTAGAATAGAAAATCTGGCATACCCGTACAAAAAAAAAACCATGATGCCCGCTTTTCCTTTCTTTCCCTCCACCGTACCCCGTCAGCCCCGGGGCGGAGGCAGCTTTGGAAAAAGAGAAAAGCCGGGACCATCAAGTTGGCATACCCGGTGTGATCGCACAGATCGATGAGGTACGCTTGTGATAGGTTCTTTACCCTTGTCTGTTCTGGAAGAACCACCTGCAAAAGGTCAAAAAAAAGGGGGGAAAGAATTATCATCAAAATGACGAAATTTTGCTAAAAAAAAAATCTGGCGAAATTTCGGCATGACCTCGAAGCAATTCCAAAGAAAACGAAGTACCCCGACAGAAATAGAAAGCTTGGAGATAGGCTCAACATCACTGCGAGCTCCAAAACTCCAAACTTTCGAAAACCTTGAAAAACTCCGCAAAATCAGGAAGGGCTCAACATTGCTGCGAGCTCCAAGTTCCTAACTTTGCAAAGGTTTTTAGGTATGTCACCACATCATGCTATCAATTGTTACAAAAACAAAAGCATGTATGAACTTCTTGATATGCAATTAAAAAAAAGGATGCATTGTCATGATGAGAAAAAAAGAGAAAGAAGAAAGTACCAAAAAATACATGAGGTACCAAAAAAACAAAAAAAAAAAAAAACTGTGAGCAAACTCAAAAAAAAAAAAAAAAGACCCTGGGAGGTCCGAGGCGCCGATTTCGCCCCGGGAACCCCCGTTTCGTCCGTTTTCGCGAGACGAGTTGTTCTATCCCTGTGATTTTTCCAGATTCAGGCTTTTGAGGCTCCAAATTCACTGATATTCATCAAGATCACAGGACTCCTTTTCAGAACTTCAAAAACTTCATTGATCGCCAGCCGAACAACAAAATAAAGTGCACTTTCTGCCCGCCCGATCGCAAAATCGACTGGACAGATGCTGCAGGCCCGCTGGTATCAACCAATGTCTGAAACAACATGATCATCTACTGTTGATTTATATAAGGATCCATCGATGATCATCGCAAAGGGAATTCCAAAAGACGCAACATGGCCCGCGACTCTTCAGCTACCAAGGCGGCCACTTAATGCTATCAATTGGCCCGTTTATGGCAAGTCAATGCGGTCATTAACCCATTATCTTGGACGGCCCAATCAGAAGCATCCGTTCAGGAGTTACAAGTCCAAGCAATCATGGCATTCAAGCCATGAAACTCCTAACATAATGGAGATTAAAGGCAACTAAATGCCCATGACTCTCCTTTGGCCAATGAAATCCAAGGGTCAGGAGTTACAAAACAAAACGCAATTAAACCTGTAACTCCTCCCATAACTTGGCTTTATTGCCATAATTGCCATAAATGACCGTAAACCACTCCTAAAGGCCACCAAAAGCCTATAAATAGGAGTCCCCTCCAAGCATTCCGGGGATCGAAATCATCAGCAATTCCTGCTCTAGGGATCCAGAAGCTCAGAGAGAGAGAAACCTCTGTCGGAATTCCGCAGCAGCCTCCACTACAAGGTGACAAAAGTCCCTTGGGGGGCACTTCCCCCAAGGTCCTTTACCTTCTACTTCAACAAAAGTGGCTTAGACATGGCTCTTCAGCCCGTCTACTCGACTTTTTATTGAACATAAGACCTTCCCTCGGTCTTTGTTCTCTAAAAATCTGAGGATATAGCCAAGCCAAGCGAATCCAAAGCATCTGACGTTCTCATTTGCATGGATGATGGCGGAGTCCATACATGACTCGCGACCGTCAATCTAAACGGGTCCCTCCCACAATCTCCTGAAAAGTTAGATTCTTCCTTTCTCGCTTTTCATTGTATTTTGTATTTTTTTTAATGAGACAAAAAACCACAACTCTTGTCTTTCATTATTGATGAGAATTGTAAATCAGCTATAAACGCTACAAATCGGCTATAAACGCCAAAAATCGGTTATAAATGCCAAAAAAATCGCCTTTTACGGCAAAATAAAAAACTGTCTCTTTTCTTAAATATATGTGCAATGGAAAGATGAAAAAGTTGATTTCCTTTTCTACTTGTGAAGGTAAATCTCCGGATCACCACTCTAAAATCCAAGTAGAATAGAAAATCTGGCATACCCGTACAAAAAAAAACCATGATGCCCGCTTTTCCTTTCTTTCCCTCCACCGTACCCCGTCAGCCCCGGGGGGGAGGCAGCTTTGGAAAAAGAGAAAAGCCGGGACCATCAAGTTGGCATACCCGGTGTGATCGCACAGATCGATGAGGTACGCTTGTGATAGGTTCTTTACCCTTGTCTGTTCTGGAAGAACCACCTGCAAAAGGTCAAAAAAAAGGGGGGAAAGAATTATCATCAAAATGACGAAATTTTGCTAAAAAAAAAATCTGGCGAAATTTCGGCATGACCTCGAAGCAATTCCAAAGAAAACGAAGTACCCCGACAGAAATAGAAAGCTTGGAGAAAGGCTCAACATCACTGCGAGCTCCAAAACTCCAAACTTTCGAAAACCTTGAAAAACTCCGCAAAATCAGGAAGGGCTCAACATTGCTGCGAGCTCCAAGTTCCTAACTTTGCAAAGGTTTTCAGGTATGTCACCACATCATGCTATCAATTGTTACAAAAACAAAAGCATGTATGAACTTCTTGATATGCAATTAAAAAAAAGGATGCATTGTCATGATGAGAAAAAAAGAGAAAGAAGAAAGTACCAAAAAATACATGAGGTACCAAAAAAACAAAAAAAAAAAAAAAACTGTGAGCAAACTCAAAAAAAAAAAAAAAAGACCCTGGGAGGTCCGAGGCGCCGATTTCGCCCCGGGAACCCCCGTTTCGTCCGTTTTCGCGAGACGAGTTGTTCTATCCCTGTGATTTTTCCAGATTCAGGCTTTTGAGGCTCCAAATTCACTGATATTCATCAAGATCACAGGACTCCTTTTCAGAACTTCAAAAACTTCATTGATCGCCAGCCGAACAACAAAATAAAGTGCACTTTCTGCCCGCCCGATCGCAAAATCGACTAGACAGATGCTGCAGGCCCGCTGGTATCAACCAATGTCTGAAACAACATGATCATCTACTGTTGATTTATATAAGGATCCATCGATGATCATCGCAAAGGGAATTCCAAAAGACGCAACATGGCCCGCGACTCTTCAGCTACCAAGGCGGCCACTTAATGCTATCAATTGGCCCGTTTATGGCAAGTCAATGCGGTCATTAACCCATTATCTTGGACGGCCCAATCAGAAGCCTCCGTTCAGGAGTTACAAGTCCAAGCAATCATGGCATTCAAGCCATGAAACTCCTAACATAATGGAGATTAAAGGCAACTAAATGCCCATGACTCTCCTTTGGCCAATGAAATCCAAGGGTCAGGAGTTACAAAACAAAACGCAATTAAACCTGTAACTCCTCCCATAACTTGGCTTTATTGCCATAATTGCCATAAATGACCGTAAACCACTCCTAAAGGCCACCAAAAGCCTATAAATAGGAGTCCCCTCCAAGCATTCCGGGGATCGAAATCATCAGCAATTCCTGCTCTAGAGATCCAGAAGCTCAGAGAGAGAGAAACCTCTGTCGGAATTCCGCAGCAGCCTCCACTACAAGGTGACAAAAGTCCCTTGGGGGGCACTTCCCCCAAGGTCCTTTACCTTCTACTTCAACAAAAGTGGCTTAGACATGGCTCTTCAGCCCGTCTACTCGACTTTTTATTGAACATAAGACCTTCCCTCGGTCTTTGTTCTCTAAAAATATGAGGATATAGCCAAGCCAAGCGAATCCAAAGCATCTGACGTTCTCATTTGCATGGATGATGGCGGAGTCCATACATGACTCGCGACCGTCAATCTAAACGGGTCCCTCCCACAATCTCCTGAAAAGTTAGATTCTTCCTTTCTCGCTTTTCATTGTATTTTGTATTTTTTTTAATGAGACAAAAAACCACAACTCTTGTCTTTCATTATTGATGAGAATTGTAAATCAGCTATAAACGCTACAAATCGGCTATAAACGCCAAAAATCGGTTATAAATGCCAAAAAAATCGCCTTTTACGGCAAAATAAAAAACTGTCTCTTTTCTTAAATATATGTGCAATGGAAAGATGAAAAAGTTGATTTCCTTTTCTACTTGTGAAGGTAAATCTCCGGATCACCACTCTAAAATCCAAGTAGAATAGAAAATCTGGCATACCCGTACAAAAAAAAAACCATGATGCCCGCTTTTCCTTTCTTTCCCTCCACCGTACCCCGTCAGCCCCGGGGGGGAGGCAGCTTTGGAAAAAGAGAAAAGCCGGGACCATCAAGTTGGCATACCCGGTGTGATCGCACAGATCGATGAGGTACGCTTGTGATAGGTTCTTTACCCTTGTCTGTTCTGGAAGAACCACCTGCAAAAGGTCAAAAAAAAGGGGGGAAAGAATTATCATCAAAATGACGAAATTTTGCTAAAAAAAAAATCTGGCGAAATTTCGGCATGACCTCGAAGCAATTCCAAAGAAAACGAAGTACCCCGACAGAAATAGAAAGCTTGGAGATAGGCTCAACATCACTGCGAGCTCCAAAACTCCAAACTTTCGAAAACCTTGAAAAACTCCGCAAAATCAGGAAGGGCTCAACATTGCTGCGAGCTCCAAGTTCCTAACTTTGCAAAGGTTTTCAGGTATGTCACCACATCATGCTATCAATTGTTACAAAAACAAAAGCATGTATGAACTTCTTGATATGCAATTAAAAAAAAGGATGCATTGTCATGATGAGAAAAAAAGAGAAAGAAGAAAGTACCAAAAAATACATGAGGTACCAAAAAAACAAAAAAAAAAAAAAACTGTGAGCAAACTCAAAAAAAAAAAAAAAAGACCCTGGGAGGTCCGAGGCGCCGATTTCGCCCCGGGAACCCCCGTTTCGTCCGTTTTCGCGAGACGAGTTGTTCTATCCCTGTGATTTTTCCAGATTCAGGCTTTTGAGGCTCCAAATTCACTGATATTCATCAAGATCACAGGACTCCTTTTCAGAACTTCAAAAACTTCATTGATCGCCAGCCGAACAACAAAATAAAGTGCACTTTCTGCCCGCCCGATCGCAAAATCGACTGGACAGATGCTGCAGGCCCGCTGGTATCAACCAATGTCTGAAACAACATGATCATCTACTGTTGATTTATATAAGGATCCATCGATGATCATCGCAAAGGGAATTCCAAAAGACGCAACATGGCCCGCGACTCTTCAGCTACCAAGGCGGCCACTTAATGCTATCAATTGGCCCGTTTATGGCAAGTCAATGCGGTCATTAACCCATTATCTTGGACGGCCCAATCAGAAGCATCCGTTCAGGAGTTACAAGTCCAAGCAATCATGGCATTCAAGCCATGAAACTCCTAACATAATGGAGATTAAAGGCAACTAAATGCCCATGACTCTCCTTTGGCCAATGAAATCCAAGGGTCAGGAGTTACAAAACAAAACGCAATTAAACCTGTAACTCCTCCCATAACTTGGCTTTATTGCCATAATTGCCATAAATGACCGTAAACCACTCCTAAAGGCCACCAAAAGCCTATAAATAGGAGTCCCCTCCAAGCATTCCGGGGATCGAAATCATCAGCAATTCCTGCTCTAGAGATCCAGAAGCTCAGAGAGAGAGAAACCTCTGTCGGAATTCCGCAGCAGCCTCCACTACAAGGTGACAAAAGTCCCTTGGGGGGCACTTCCCCCAAGGTCCTTTACCTTCTACTTCAACAAAAGTGGCTTAGACATGGCTCTTCAGCCCGTCTACTCGACTTTTTATTGAACATAAGACCTTCCCTCGGTCTTTGTTCTCTAAAAATCTGAGGATATAGCCAAGCCAAGCGAATCCAAAGCATCTGACGTTCTCATTTGCATGGATGATGGCGGAGTCCATACATGACTCGCGACCGTCAATCTAAACGGGTCCCTCCCACAATCTCCTGAAAAGTTAGATTCTTCCTTTCTCGCTTTTCATTGTATTTTGTATTTTTTTTAATGAGACAAAAAAGCACAACTCTTGTCTTTCATTATTGATGAGAATTGTAAATCAGCTATAAACGCTACAAATCGGCTATAAACGCCAAAAATCGGTTATAAATGCCAAAAAAATCGCCTTTTACGGCAAAATAAAAAACTGTCTCTTTTCTTAAATATATGTGCAATGGAAAGATGAAAAAGTTGATTTCCTTTTCTACTTGTGAAGGTAAATCTCCGGATCACCACTCTAAAATCCAAGTAGAATAGAAAATCTGGCATACCCGTACAAAAAAAAAACCATGATGCCCGCTTTTCCTTTCTTTCCCTCCACCGTACCCCGTCAGCCCCGGGGGGGAGGCAGCTTTGGAAAAAGAGAAAAGCCGGGACCATCAAGTTGGCATACCCGGTGTGATCGCACAGATCGATGAGGTACGCTTGTGATAGGTTCTTTACCCTTGTCTGTTCTGGAAGAACCACCTGCAAAAGGTCAAAAAAAAGGGGGGAAAGAATTATCATCAAAATGACGAAATTTTGGTAAAAAAAAAATCTGGCGAAATTTCGGCATGACCTCGAAGCAATTCCAAAGAAAACGAAGTACCCCGACAGAAATAGAAAGCTTGGAGATAGGCTCAACATCACTGCGAGCTCCAAAACTCCAAACTTTCGAAAACCTTGAAAAACTCCGCAAAATCAGGAAGGGCTCAACATTGCTGCGAGCTCCAAGTTCCTAACTTTGCAAAGGTTTTCAGGTATGTCACCACATCATGCTATCAATTGTTACAAAAACAAAAGCATGTATGAACTTCTTGATATGCAATTAAAAAAAAGGATGCATTGTCATGATGAGAAAAAAAGAGAAAGAAGAAAGTACCAAAAAATACATGAGGTACCAAAAAAACAAAAAAAAAAAAAAACTGTGAGCAAACTCAAAAAAAAAAAAAAAAGACCCTGGGAGGTCCGAGGCGCCGATTTCGCCCCGGGAACCCCCGTTTCGTCCGTTTTCGCGAGACGAGTTGTTCTATCCCTGTGATTTTTCCAGATTCAGGCTTTTGAGGCTCCAAATTCACTGATATTCATCAAGATCACAGGACTCCTTTTCAGAACTTCAAAAACTTCATTGATCGCCAGCCGAACGACAAAATAAAGTGCACTTTCTGCCCGCCCGATCGCAAAATCGACTAGACAGATGCTGCAGGCCCGCTGGTATCAACCAATGTCTGAAACAACATGATCATCTACTGTTGATTTATATAAGGATCCATCGATGATCATCGCAAAGGGAATTCCAAAAGACGCAACATGGCCCGCGACTCTTCAGCTACCAAGGCGGCCACTTAATGCTATCAATTGGCCCGTTTATGGCAAGTTAATGCGGTCATTAACCCATTATCTTGGACGGCCCAATCAGAAGCCTCCGTTCAGGAGTTACAAGTCCAAGCAATCATGGAATTCAAGCCATGAAACTCCTAACATAATGGAGATTAAAGGCAACTAAATGCCCATGACTCTCCTTTGGCCAATGAAATCCAAGGGTCAGGAGTTACAAAACAAAAAGCAATTAAACCTGTAACTCCTCCCATAACTTGGCTTTATTGCCATAATTGCCATAAATGACCGTAAACCACTCCTAAAGGCCACCAAAAGCCTATAAATAGGAGTCCCCTCCAAGCATTCCGGGGATCGAAATCATCAGCAATTCCTGCTCTAGAGATCCAGAAGCTCAAAGAGAGAGAAACCTCTGTCGGAATTCCACAGCAGCCTCCACTACAAGGTGACAAAAGTCCCTTGAGGGGCACTTCCCCCAAGGTCCTTTACCTTCTACTTCAACAAAAGTGGCTTAGACATGGCTCTTCAGCCCGTCTACTCGGCTTTTTATTGAACATAAGACCTTCCCTCGGTCTTTGTTCTCTAAAAATCTGAGGATATAGCCAAGCCAAGCGAATCCAAAGCATCCGACGTTCTCATTTGCATGGATGATGGCGGAGTCCATACATGACTCACGACCTTCAATCTAAACGGGTCCCTCCCACAATCTCCTGAAAAGTTAGATTCTTCCTTTCTCGCTTTTCATTGTATTTTGTATTGTTTTTAAAGAGACAAAAAACCACAACTCTTGTCTTTCATTATTGATGAGAATTGTAAATTGGCTATAAACGCCACAAATCGGCTATAAACGCCAAAAATCGGCTATAAATGCCAAAAAAAATCGCCTTTTACGGCAAAATAAAAAACTGTCTCTTTTCTTAAATATATGTGCAATGGAAAGATGAAAAAGTTGATTACCCTTTCTACTTGTGAAGGTGAATCTCCGGATCACCACTCTAAATTCCAAGTAGAATAGAAAATCTGGCATACCGGTACAAAAAAAAAATCATGATGCCCGCTTTTTCTTTCTTTCCCTCCACCGTACCCCGTCAGCCCCGGGGCGGAGGCAGCTTTGGAAAAAGAGAAATGCCGGGACCATCAAGTTGGCATACCCGGTGGGACGACTCTTCGCAAAGTGTCTGGATTTTCAGAGACTTCAGATCTTCAGGCAATTTTCCGGGAATTTTTCTTGATCCGTTTTTCCTTCTTGACCCTCCTATTTATAGGCCTTTGGTAGCCATTTAGGAGGGTTTATGGGATTTAAATGTCATAAAACCACATAAAGGGAGGAGTTTCAAGTTTTAATTCATTTGTTTTGTAACTCCTTTTTCCTTGAATTTGATTGGCCGATGGACATGGGCATTTAATTGCCTTTAATCTCGAAATCCTATGATTGGTCTTATCTACTGATGAGGGAGTCACACGCCGAATTTCAGGTCAATCGGACATCGTTTGACCTAGTTTCGACGCTTGACAAAAAAAATCGGCAGTTCCCCACAGCAAAGTCTTCAGCTTTTCAGAAAATGGGAAACTTTGCGATCCGATTTGCATGGCTTCTCGTCTGGTTTTCTTAAGGGCCCGTTTGGTAAATTTACTAATAAAGTCAAGTTAAGTTAAACATCCCATCAAAAACACTTTTTACAAAAATTCCCTTCATCTTTTCCAAAAAAAGTCAAAAAGCAACTACATTTACTCACTAAAAGACAAAAAATCTACATTTCCCCATACAAAAAGTCAAAAATATTCTATTCCAAACAACTAAAAACAAAATATCATCATAACTTACTTATATTTTATTCATTCTTTTCATTTCACTTCACTCCACCTTATTTTAAAAGTAAATTACCAAACGGGCCCTAAGGGACATACAGCCAATAAATGAGAGGAAATTCCAAGAAAAATGCAGGAGAAAACAGAAGCGAAAACGGACGAAAAACGGCGAAGAAAAGGCGACCGGAAGACGACCGACCATGGTGCACAAACCCCATGGTCGCCGGCGACCATGGAGCATGCTCGCCGGCGACCATGGAGGTCCGGGCCGACGGACCTCTCCCAAAAACCCCGTTTTTCGGATACTTTTCGCGTTTCGAGATGATTGGCCCCTGTGATTTTTCCAAAATCTGATTTTTTGTGCATGATATCCGTCGATCTTCATCAACATCACGGATCCATCACTGGAATCATTAGATCATCATCGGACGCCTCAAGATCGCCAAACGGCTAACCAAGAAAGCACACTTTCTACCCGCCCGATCACCAGCTTTTCCTTTCTTTCCCTCCACCGTACCCCGTCAGCCCCGGGGCGGAGGCAGCTTTGGAAAAAGAGAAAAGCCGGGACCATCAAGTTGGCATACCCGGTGGGATCGCGCAGATCGATGAGGTACGCTTGTGATAGGTTCTTTACCCTTGTCTGTTCTGGAAGAACCACCTGCAAAAGGTCAAACAAAAGGGGGGAAAGAATTATCATCAAAATGACGAAATTTTGCTAAAAAAAAATCTGGCGAAATTTCGGCATGACCTCGGGGCAATTCCAAAGAAAACGAAGTACCCCGACAGAAATAGAAAGCTTGGAGATAGGCTCAACATCACTGCGAGCTCCAAAACTCCAAACTTTCGAAAATCTTGAAAAACTTCGCAAAATCAGGAAGGGCTCAACATTGCTGCGAGCTCCAAGTTCCAAACTTTGCAAAGGTTTTCAGGTATGTCACCACATCATGCTATCAATTGTTACAAAAACAAAAGCATGTATGAACTTCTTGATATGCAATTAAAAAAAAGGATGCATTGTCATGAGGAGGAAAAAAGAGAAAGAAGAAAGTACCAAAAAATACATGAGGTACCAAAAAAAAAAAAATTTGTGAGCAAAATCAGAGAAAAAAAAAAAGACCCTGGGAGGTCCGAGGCGCCGATTTCGCCCCGGGAACCCCCGTTTCGTCCGTTTTCGCGAGACGAGTTGTTCTATCCCTGTGATTTTTCCAGATTCAGGCTTTTAAGGCTCCAAATTCACTGATATTCATCAAGATCACAGGACTCCTTTTCAGAACTTTAAAAACTTCATTGATCGCCAGCCGAACGACAAAATAAAGTGCACTTTCTGCCCGCCCGATCGCAAAATCGGCTAGACAGATGCTGCAGGCCCGCTGGTATCAACCAATGTCTGAAACTACATGATCATCTACTGTTGATTTATATAAGGATCCATCGATGATCATCGCAAAGGGAATTCCAAAAGACGCAACATGGCCCGCGACTCTTCAGCTACCAAGGCGGCCACTTAATGCTATCAATTGGCCCGTTTATGGCAAGTCAATGCGGTCATTAACCCATTATCTTTGACGGCCCAATCAGAAGCCTCCGTTCAGGAGTTACAAGTCCAAGCAATCATGGCATTCAAGCCATGAAACTCCTAACATAATGGAGATTAAAGGCAACTAAATGCCCATGACTCTCCTTTGGCCAATGAAATCCAAGGGTCAGGAGTTACAAAACAAAACGCAATTAAACCTGTAACTCCTCCCATAACTTGGCTTTATTGCCATAATTGCCATAAATGACCGTAAACCACTCCTAAAGGCCACCAAAAGCCTATAAATAGGAGTCCCCTCCAAGCATTCCGGGGATCGAAATCATCAGCAATTCCTGCTCTAGAGATCCAGAAGCTCAGAGAGAGAGAAACCTCTGTCGGAATTCCGCAGCAGCCTCCACTACAAGGTGACAAAAGTCCCTTGGGGGGCACTTCCCCCAAGGTCCTTTACCTTCTACTTCAACAAAAGTGGCTTAGACATGGCTCTTCAGCCCGTCTACTCGACTTTTTATTGAACATAAGACCTTCCCTCGGTCTTTGTTCTCTAAAAATCTGAGGATATAGCCAAGCCAAGCGAATCCAAAGCATCCGACGTTCTCATTTGCATGGATGATGGCGGAGTCCATACATGACTCGCGACCGTCAATCTAAACGGGTCCCTCCCACAATCTCCTGAAAAGTTAGATTCTTCCTTTCTCGCTTTTCATTGTATTTTGTATTTTTTTTAATGAGACAAAAAACCACAACTCTTGTCTTTCATTATTGATGAGAATTGTAAATCAGCTATAAACGCTACAAATCGGCTATAAACGCCAAATATCGGTTATAAATGCCAAAAAATCGCCTTTTACGGCAAAATAAAAAACTGTCTCTTTTCTTAAATATATGTGCAATGGAAAGATGAAAAAGTTGATTTCCTTTTCTACTTGTGAAGGTAAATCTCCGGATCACCACTCTAAAATCCAAGTAGAATAGAAAATCTGGCATACCCGTACAAAAAAAAAACCATGATGCCCGCTTTTCCTTTCTTTCCCTCCACCGTACCCCGTCAGCCCCGGGGGGGAGGCAGCTTTGGAAAAAGAGAAAAGCCGGGACCATCAAGTTGGCATACCCGGTGTGATCGCACAGATCGATGAGGTACGCTTGTGATAGGTTCTTTACCCTTGTCTGTTCTGGAAGAACCACCTGCAAAAGGTCAAAAAAAAGGGGGGGAAAGAATTATCATCAAAATGACGAAATTTTGCAAAAAAAAAAATCTGGCGAAATTTCGGCATGACCTCGAAGCAATTCCAAAGAAAACGAAGTACCCCGACAGAAATAGAAAGCTTGGAGATAGGCTCAACATCACTGCGAGCTCCAAAACTCCAAACTTTCGAAAACCTTGAAAAACTCCGCAAAATCAGGAAGGGCTCAACATTGCTGCGAGCTCCAAGTTCCTAACTTTGCAAAGGTTTTCAGGTATGTCACCACATCATGCTATCAATTGTTACAAAAACAAAAGCATGTATGAACTTCTTGATATGCAATTAAAAAAAAGGATGCATTGTCATGAGGAGGAAAAAAGAGAAAGAAGAAAGTACCAAAAAATACATGAGGTACCAAAAAAAAAAAAATTTGTGAGCAAAATCAGAGAAAAAAAAAAAGACCCTGGGAGGTCCGAGGCGCCGATTTCGCCCCGGGAACCCCCGTTTCGTCCGTTTTCGCGAGACGAGTTGTTCTATCCCTGTGATTTTTCCAGATTCAGGCTTTTAAGGCTCCAAATTCACTGATATTCATCAAGATCACAGGACTCCTTTTCAGAACTTTAAAAACTTCATTGATCGCCAGCCGAACGACAAAATAAAGTGCACTTTCTGCCCGCCCGATCGCAAAATCGGCTAGACAGATGCTGCAGGCCCGCTGGTATCAACCAATGTCTGAAACTACATGATCATCTACTGTTGATTTATATAAGGATCCATCGATGATCATCGCAAAGGGAATTCCAAAAGACGCAACATGGCCCGCGACTCTTCAGCTACCAAGGCGGCCACTTAATGCTATCAATTGGCCCGTTTATGGCAAGTCAATGCGGTCATTAACCCATTATCTTTGACGGCCCAATCAGAAGCCTCCGTTCAGGAGTTACAAGTCCAAGCAATCATGGCATTCAAGCCATGAAACTCCTAACATAATGGAGATTAAAGGCAACTAAATGCCCATGACTCTCCTTTGGCCAATGAAATCCAAGGGTCAGGAGTTACAAAACAAAACGCAATTAAACCTGTAACTCCTCCCATAACTTGGCTTTATTGCCATAATTGCCATAAATGACCGTAAACCACTCCTAAAGGCCACCAAAAGCCTATAAATAGGAGTCCCCTCCAAGCATTCCGGGGATCGAAATCATCAGCAATTCCTGCTCTAGAGATCCAGAAGCTCAGAGAGAGAGAAACCTCTGTCGGAATTCCGCAGCAGCCTCCACTACAAGGTGACAAAAGTCCCTTGGGGGGCACTTCCCCCAAGGTCCTTTACCTTCTACTTCAACAAAAGTGGCTTAGACATGGCTCTTCAGCCCGTCTACTCGACTTTTTATTGAACATAAGACCTTCCCTCGGTCTTTGTTCTCTAAAAATCTGAGGATATAGCCAAGCCAAGCGAATCCAAAGCATCCGACGTTCTCATTTGCATGGATGATGGCGGAGTCCATACATGACTCGCGACCGTCAATCTAAACGGGTCCCTCCCACAATCTCCTGAAAAGTTAGATTCTTCCTTTCTCGCTTTTCATTGTATTTTGTATTTTTTTTAATGAGACAAAAAACCACAACTCTTGTCTTTCATTATTGATGAGAATTGTAAATCAGCTATAAACGCTACAAATCGGCTATAAACGCCAAATATCGGTTATAAATGCCAAAAAATCGCCTTTTACGGCAAAATAAAAAACTGTCTCTTTTCTTAAATATATGTGCAATGGAAAGATGAAAAAGTTGATTTCCTTTTCTACTTGTGAAGGTAAATCTCCGGATCACCACTCTAAAATCCAAGTAGAATAGAAAATCTGGCATACCCGTACAAAAAAAAAACCATGATGCCCGCTTTTCCTTTCTTTCCCTCCACCGTACCCCGTCAGCCCCGGGGGGGAGGCAGCTTTGGAAAAAGAGAAAAGCCGGGACCATCAAGTTGGCATACCCGGTGTGATCGCACAGATCGATGAGGTACGCTTGTGATAGGTTCTTTACCCTTGTCTGTTCTGGAAGAACCACCTGCAAAAGGTCAAAAAAAAGGGGGGGAAAGAATTATCATCAAAATGACGAAATTTTGCAAAAAAAAAAATCTGGCGAAATTTCGGCATGACCTCGAAGCAATTCCAAAGAAAACGAAGTACCCCGACAGAAATAGAAAGCTTGGAGATAGGCTCAACATCACTGCGAGCTCCAAAACTCCAAACTTTCGAAAACCTTGAAAAACTCCGCAAAATCAGGAAGGGCTCAACATTGCTGCGAGCTCCAAGTTCCTAACTTTGCAAAGGTTTTCAGGTATGTCACCACATCATGCTATCAATTGTTACAAAAACAAAAGCATGTATGAACTTCTTGATATGCAATTAAAAAAAAGGATGCATTGTCATGATGAGAAAAAAAGAGAAAGAAGAAAGTACCAAAAAATACATGAGGTACCAAAAAAACAAAAAAAAAAAAAAACTGTGAGCAAACTCAAAAAAAAAAAAAAAAGACCCTGGGAGGTCCGAGGCGCCGATTTCGCCCCGGGAACCCCCGTTTCGTCCGTTTTCGCGAGACGAGTTGTTCTATCCCTGTGATTTTTCCAGATTCAGGCTTTTGAGGCTCCAAATTCACTGATATTCATCAAGATCACAGGACTCCTTTTCAGAACTTCAAAAACTTCATTGATCGCCAGCCGAACGACAAAATAAAGTGCACTTTCTGCCCGCCCGATCGCAAAATCGACTAGACAGATGCTGCAGGCCCGCTGGTATCAACCAATGTCTGAAACAACATGATCATCTACTGTTGATTTATATAAGGATCCATCGATGATCATCGCAAAGGGAATTCCAAAAGACGCAACATGGCCCGCGACTCTTCAGCTACCAAGGCGGCCACTTAATGCTATCAATTGGCCCGTTTATGGCAAGTTAATGCGGTCATTAACCCATTATCTTGGACGGCCCAATCAGAAGCCTCCGTTCAGGAGTTACAAGTCCAAGCAATCATGGAATTCAAGCCATGAAACTCCTAACATAATGGAGATTAAAGGCAACTAAATGCCCATGACTCTCCTTTGGCCAATGAAATCCAAGGGTCAGGAGTTACAAAACAAAAAGCAATTAAACCTGTAACTCCTCCCATAACTTGGCTTTATTGCCATAATTGCCATAAATGACCGTAAACCACTCCTAAAGGCCACCAAAAGCCTATAAATAGGAGTCCCCTCCAAGCATTCCGGGGATCGAAATCATCAGCAATTCCTGCTCTAGAGATCCAGAAGCTCAAAGAGAGAGAAACCTCTGTCGGAATTCCACAGCAGCCTCCACTACAAGGTGACAAAAGTCCCTTGAGGGGCACTTCCCCCAAGGTCCTTTACCTTCTACTTCAACAAAAGTGGCTTAGACATGGCTCTTCAGCCCGTCTACTCGGCTTTTTATTGAACATAAGACCTTCCCTCGGTCTTTGTTCTCTAAAAATCTGAGGATATAGCCAAGCCAAGCGAATCCAAAGCATCCGACGTTCTCATTTGCATGGATGATGGCGGAGTCCATACATGACTCACGACCTTCAATCTAAACGGGTCCCTCCCACAATCTCCTGAAAAGTTAGATTCTTCCTTTCTCGCTTTTCATTGTATTTTGTATTGTTTTTAAAGAGACAAAAAACCACAACTCTTGTCTTTCATTATTGATGAGAATTGTAAATTGGCTATAAACGCCACAAATCGGCTATAAACGCCAAAAATCGGCTATAAATGCCAAAAAAAATCGCCTTTTACGGCAAAATAAAAAACTGTCTCTTTTCTTAAATATATGTGCAATGGAAAGATGAAAAAGTTGATTACCCTTTCTACTTGTGAAGGTGAATCTCCGGATCACCACTCTAAATTCCAAGTAGAATAGAAAATCTGGCATACCGGTACAAAAAAAAAATCATGATGCCCGCTTTTTCTTTCTTTCCCTCCACCGTACCCCGTCAGCCCCGGGGCGGAGGCAGCTTTGGAAAAAGAGAAATGCCGGGACCATCAAGTTGGCATACCCGGTGGGACGACTCTTCGCAAAGTGTCTGGATTTTCAGAGACTTCAGATCTTCAGGCAATTTTCCGGGAATTTTTCTTGATCCGTTTTTCCTTCTTGACCCTCCTATTTATAGGCCTTTGGTAGCCATTTAGGAGGGTTTATGGGATTTAAATGTCATAAAACCACATAAAGGGAGGAGTTTCAAGTTTTAATTCATTTGTTTTGTAACTCCTTTTTCCTTGAATTTGATTGGCCGATGGACATGGGCATTTAATTGCCTTTAATCTCGAAATCCTATGATTGGTCTTATCTACTGATGAGGGAGTCACACGCCGAATTTCAGGTCAATCGGACATCGTTTGACCTAGTTTCGACGCTTGACAAAAAAAATCGGCAGTTCCCCACAGCAAAGTCTTCAGCTTTTCAGAAAATGGGAAACTTTGCGATCCGATTTGCATGGCTTCTCGTCTGGTTTTCTTAAGGGCCCGTTTGGTAAATTTACTAATAAAGTCAAGTTAAGTTAAACATCCCATCAAAAACACTTTTTACAAAAATTCCCTTCATCTTTTCCAAAAAAAGTCAAAAAGCAACTACATTTACTCACTAAAAGACAAAAAATCTACATTTCCCCATACAAAAAGTCAAAAATATTCTATTCCAAACAACTAAAAACAAAATATCATCATAACTTACTTATATTTTATTCATTCTTTTCATTTCACTTCACTCCACCTTATTTTAAAAGTAAATTACCAAACGGGCCCTAAGGGACATACAGCCAATAAATGAGAGGAAATTCCAAGAAAAATGCAGGAGAAAACAGAAGCGAAAACGGACGAAAAACGGCGAAGAAAAGGCGACCGGAAGACGACCGACCATGGTGCACAAACCCCATGGTCGCCGGCGACCATGGAGCATGCTCGCCGGCGACCATGGAGGTCCGGGCCGACGGACCTCTCCCAAAAACCCCGTTTTTCGGATACTTTTCGCGTTTCGAGATGATTGGCCCCTGTGATTTTTCCAAAATCTGATTTTTTGTGCATGATATCCGTCGATCTTCATCAACATCACGGATCCATCACTGGAATCATTAGATCATCATCGGACGCCTCAAGATCGCCAAACGGCTAACCAAGAAAGCACACTTTCTACCCGCCCGATCACCAGCTTTTCCTTTCTTTCCCTCCACCGTACCCCGTCAGCCCCGGGGCGGAGGCAGCTTTGGAAAAAGAGAAAAGCCGGGACCATCAAGTTGGCATACCCGGTGGGATCGCGCAGATCGATGAGGTACGCTTGTGATAGGTTCTTTACCCTTGTCTGTTCTGGAAGAACCACCTGCAAAAGGTCAAACAAAAGGGGGGAAAGAATTATCATCAAAATGACGAAATTTTGCTAAAAAAAAATCTGGCGAAATTTCGGCATGACCTCGGGGCAATTCCAAAGAAAACGAAGTACCCCGACAGAAATAGAAAGCTTGGAGATAGGCTCAACATCACTGCGAGCTCCAAAACTCCAAACTTTCGAAAATCTTGAAAAACTTCGCAAAATCAGGAAGGGCTCAACATTGCTGCGAGCTCCAAGTTCCAAACTTTGCAAAGGTTTTCAGGTATGTCACCACATCATGCTATCAATTGTTACAAAAACAAAAGCATGTATGAACTTCTTGATATGCAATTAAAAAAAAGGATGCATTGTCATGAGGAGGAAAAAAGAGAAAGAAGAAAGTACCAAAAAATACATGAGGTACCAAAAAAAAAAAAATTTGTGAGCAAAATCAGAGAAAAAAAAAAAGACCCTGGGAGGTCCGAGGCGCCGATTTCGCCCCGGGAACCCCCGTTTCGTCCGTTTTCGCGAGACGAGTTGTTCTATCCCTGTGATTTTTCCAGATTCAGGCTTTTAAGGCTCCAAATTCACTGATATTCATCAAGATCACAGGACTCCTTTTCAGAACTTTAAAAACTTCATTGATCGCCAGCCGAACGACAAAATAAAGTGCACTTTCTGCCCGCCCGATCGCAAAATCGGCTAGACAGATGCTGCAGGCCCGCTGGTATCAACCAATGTCTGAAACTACATGATCATCTACTGTTGATTTATATAAGGATCCATCGATGATCATCGCAAAGGGAATTCCAAAAGACGCAACATGGCCCGCGACTCTTCAGCTACCAAGGCGGCCACTTAATGCTATCAATTGGCCCGTTTATGGCAAGTCAATGCGGTCATTAACCCATTATCTTTGACGGCCCAATCAGAAGCCTCCGTTCAGGAGTTACAAGTCCAAGCAATCATGGCATTCAAGCCATGAAACTCCTAACATAATGGAGATTAAAGGCAACTAAATGCCCATGACTCTCCTTTGGCCAATGAAATCCAAGGGTCAGGAGTTACAAAACAAAACGCAATTAAACCTGTAACTCCTCCCATAACTTGGCTTTATTGCCATAATTGCCATAAATGACCGTAAACCACTCCTAAAGGCCACCAAAAGCCTATAAATAGGAGTCCCCTCCAAGCATTCCGGGGATCGAAATCATCAGCAATTCCTGCTCTAGAGATCCAGAAGCTCAGAGAGAGAGAAACCTCTGTCGGAATTCCGCAGCAGCCTCCACTACAAGGTGACAAAAGTCCCTTGGGGGGCACTTCCCCCAAGGTCCTTTACCTTCTACTTCAACAAAAGTGGCTTAGACATGGCTCTTCAGCCCGTCTACTCGACTTTTTATTGAACATAAGACCTTCCCTCGGTCTTTGTTCTCTAAAAATCTGAGGATATAGCCAAGCCAAGCGAATCCAAAGCATCCGACGTTCTCATTTGCATGGATGATGGCGGAGTCCATACATGACTCGCGACCGTCAATCTAAACGGGTCCCTCCCACAATCTCCTGAAAAGTTAGATTCTTCCTTTCTCGCTTTTCATTGTATTTTGTATTTTTTTTAATGAGACAAAAAACCACAACTCTTGTCTTTCATTATTGATGAGAATTGTAAATCAGCTATAAACGCTACAAATCGGCTATAAACGCCAAATATCGGTTATAAATGCCAAAAAATCGCCTTTTACGGCAAAATAAAAAACTGTCTCTTTTCTTAAATATATGTGCAATGGAAAGATGAAAAAGTTGATTTCCTTTTCTACTTGTGAAGGTAAATCTCCGGATCACCACTCTAAAATCCAAGTAGAATAGAAAATCTGGCATACCCGTACAAAAAAAAAACCATGATGCCCGCTTTTCCTTTCTTTCCCTCCACCGTACCCCGTCAGCCCCGGGGGGGAGGCAGCTTTGGAAAAAGAGAAAAGCCGGGACCATCAAGTTGGCATACCCGGTGTGATCGCACAGATCGATGAGGTACGCTTGTGATAGGTTCTTTACCCTTGTCTGTTCTGGAAGAACCACCTGCAAAAGGTCAAAAAAAAGGGGGGGAAAGAATTATCATCAAAATGACGAAATTTTGCAAAAAAAAAAATCTGGCGAAATTTCGGCATGACCTCGAAGCAATTCCAAAGAAAACGAAGTACCCCGACAGAAATAGAAAGCTTGGAGATAGGCTCAACATCACTGCGAGCTCCAAAACTCCAAACTTTCGAAAACCTTGAAAAACTCCGCAAAATCAGGAAGGGCTCAACATTGCTGCGAGCTCCAAGTTCCTAACTTTGCAAAGGTTTTCAGGTATGTCACCACATCATGCTATCAATTGTTACAAAAACAAAAGCATGTATGAACTTCTTGATATGCAATTAAAAAAAAGGATGCATTGTCATGATGAGAAAAAAAGAGAAAGAAGAAAGTACCAAAAAATACATGAGGTACCAAAAAAACAAAAAAAAAAAAAAACTGTGAGCAAACTCAAAAAAATAAAAAAAAGACCCTGGGAGGTCCGAGGCGCCGATTTCGCCCCGGGAACCCCCGTTTCGTCCGTTTTCGCGAGACGAGTTGTTCTATCCCTGTGATTTTTCCAGATTCAGGCTTTTGAGGCTCCAAATTCACTGATATTCATCAAGATCACAGGACTCCTTTTCAGAACTTCAAAAACTTCATTGATCGCCAGCCGAACGACAAAATAAAGTGCACTTTCTGCCCGCCCGATCGCAAAATCGACTAGACAGATGCTGCAGGCCCGCTGGTATCAACCAATGTCTGAAACAACATGATCATCTACTGTTGATTTATATAAGGATCCATCGATGATCATCGCAAAGGGAATTCCAAAAGACGCAACATGGCCCGCGACTCTTCAGCTACCAAGGCGGCCACTTAATGCTATCAATTGGCCCGTTTATGGCAAGTTAATGCGGTCATTAACCCATTATCTTGGACGGCCCAATCAGAAGCCTCCGTTCAGGAGTTACAAGTCCAAGCAATCATGGAATTCAAGCCATGAAACTCCTAACATAATGGAGATTAAAGGCAACTAAATGCCCATGACTCTCCTTTGGCCAATGAAATCCAAGGGTCAGGAGTTACAAAACAAAAAGCAATTAAACCTGTAACTCCTCCCATAACTTGGCTTTATTGCCATAATTGCCATAAATGACCATAAACCACTCCTAAAGGCCACCAAAAGCCTATAAATAGGAGTCCCCTCCAAGCATTCCGGGGATCGAAATCATCAGCAATTCCTGCTCTAGAGATCCCGAAGCTCAGAGAGAGAGAAACCTCTGTCGGAATTCCACAGCAGCCTCCACTACAAGGTGACAAAAGTCCCTTGAGGGGCACTTCCCCCAAGGTCCTTTACCTTCTACTTCAACAAAAGTGGCTTAGACATGGCTCTTCAGCCCGTCTACTCGGCTTTTTATTGAACATAAGACCTTCCCTCGGTCTTTGTTCTCTAAAAATCTGAGGATATAGCCAAGCCAAGCGAATCCAAAGCATCCGACGTTCTCATTTGCATGGATGATGGCGGAGTCCATACATGACTCACGACCTTCAATCTAAACGGGTCCCTCCCACAATCTCCTGAAAAGTTAGATTCTTCCTTTCTCGCTTTTCATTGTATTTTGTATTGTTTTTAAAGAGACAAAAAACCACAACTCTTGTCTTTCATTATTGATGAGAATTGTAAATTGGCTATAAACGCCACAAATCGGCTATAAACGCCAAAAATCGGCTATAAATGCCAAAAAAAATCGCCTTTTACGGCAAAATAAAAAACTGTCTCTTTTCTTAAATATATGTGCAATGGAAAGATGAAAAAGTTGATTACCCTTTCTACTTGTGAAGGTGAATCTCCGGATCACCACTCTAAATTCCAAGTAGAATAGAAAATCTGGCATACCGGTACAAAAAAAAAATCATGATGCCCGCTTTTCCTTTCTTTCCCTCCACCGTACCCCGTCAGCCCCGGGGCGGAGGCAGCTTTGGAAAAAGAGAAATGCCGGGACCATCAAGTTGGCATACCCGGTGGGACGACTCTTCGCAAAGTGTCTGGATTTTCAGAGACTTCAGATCTTCAGGCAATTTTCCGGGAATTTTTCTTGATCCGTTTTTCCTTCTTGACCCTCCTATTTATAGGCCTTTGGTAGCCATTTAGGAGGGTTTATGGGATTTAAATGTCATAAAACCACATAAAGGGAGGAGTTTCAAGTTTTAATTCATTTGTTTTGTAACTCCTTTTTCCTTGAATTTGATTGGCCGATGGACATGGGCATTTAATTGCCTTTAATCTCGAAATCCTATGATTGGTCTTATCTACTGATGAGGGAGTCACACGCCGAATTTCAGGTCAATCGGACATCGTTTGACCTAGTTTCGACGCTTGACAAAAAAAATCGGCAGTTCCCCACAGCAAAGTCTTCAGCTTTTCAGAGAATGGGAAACTTTGCGATCCGATTTGCATGGCTTCTCGTTTGGTTTTCTTAAGGGACATACAGCCAATAAATGAGAGGAAATTCCAAGAAAAATGCAGGAGAAAACAGAAGCGAAAACGGACGAAAAACGGCGAAGAAAAGGCGACCGGAAGACGGCCGACCATGGGGCACAAACCCCATGGTCGCCGGCGACCATGGAGCATGCTCGCCGGCGACCATGGAGGTCCGGGCCGACGGACCTCGCCCAAAAACCCCGTTTTTCGGGTACTTTTCGCGTTTCGAGATGATTGGCCCCTGTGATTTTTCCAAAATCTGATTTTTTGTGCATGATATCCGTCGATCTTCATCAACATCACGGATCCATCACTGGAATCATTAGATCATCATCGGACGCCTCAAGATCGCCAAACGGCTAACCAAGAAAGCACACTTTCTACCCGCCCGATCACCAGCTTTTCCTTTCTTTCCCTCCACCGTACCCCGTCAGCCCCGGGGCGGAGGCAGCTTTGGAAAAAGAGAAAAGTCGGGACCATCAAGTTGGCATACCCGGTGGGATCGCGCAGATCGATGAGGTACGCTTGTGATAGGTTCTTTACCCTTGTCTGTTCTGGAAGAACCACCTGCAAAAGGTCAAACAAAAGGGGGGAAAGAATTATCATCAAAATGACGAAATTTTGCTAAAAAAAATCTGGCGAAATTTCGGCATGACCTCGGGGCAATTCCAAAGAAAACGAAGTACCCCGACAGAAATAGAAAGCTTGGAGATAGGCTCAACATCACTGCGAGCTCCAAAACTCCAAACTTTCGAAAATCTTGAAAAACTTCGCAAAATCAGGAAGGGCTCAACATTGCTGCGAGCTCCAAGTTCCTAACTTTGCAAAGGTTTTCAGGTATGTCACCACATCATGCTATCAATTGTTACAAAAACAAAAGCATGTATGAACTTCTTGATATGCAATTAAAAAAAAGGATGCATTGTCATGAGGAGGAAAAAAGAGAAAGAAGAAAGTACCAAAAAATACATGAGGTACCAAAAAAAAAAAAAATTTGTGAGAAAAATCAAAGAAAAAAAAAAAGACCCTGGGAGGTCCGAGGCGCCGATTTCGCCCCGGGAACCCCCGTTTCGTCCGTTTTCGCGAGACGAGTTGTTCTATCCCTGTGATTTTTCCAGATTCAGGCTTTTAAGGCTCCAAATTCACTGATATTCATCAAGATCACAGGACTCCTTTTCAGAACTTTAAAAACTTCATTGATCGCCAGCCGAACGACACAATAAAGTGCACTTTCTGCCCGCCCGATCGCAAAATCGACTCGACAGATGCTGCAGGCCCGCTGGTATCAACCAATGTCTGAAACTACATGATCATCTACTGTTGATTTATATAAGGATCTATCGATGATCATCGCAAAGGGAATTCCAAAAGACGCAACATGGCCCGCGACTCTTCAGCTACCAAGGCGGCCACTTAATGCTATCAATTGGCCCGTTTATGGCAAGTTAATGCGGTCATTAACCCATTATCTTGGACGGCCCAATCAGAAGCCTCCGTTTAGGAGTTACAAGTCCAAGCAATCATGGCATTCAAGCCATGAAACTCCTAACATAATGGAGATTAAAGGCAACTAAATGCCCATGACTCTCCTTTCGCCAATGAAATCCAAGGGTCAGGAGTTACAAAACAAAACGCAATTAAACCTGTAACTCCTCCCATAACTTGGCTTTATTGCCATAATTGCCATAAATGACCATAAACCACTCCTAAAGGCCACCAAAAGCCTATAAATAGGAGTCCCCTCCAAGCATTCCGGGGATCGAAATCATCAGCAATTCCTGCTCTAGAGATCCAGAAGCTCAGAGAGAGAGAAACCTCTGTCGGAATTCCGCAGCAGCCTCCACTACAAGGTGACAAAAGTCCCTTGGGGGGCACTTCCCCCAAGGTCCTTTACCTTCTACTTCAACAAAAGTGGCTTAGACATGGCTCTTCAGCCCGTCTACTCGACTTTTTATTGAACATAAGACCTTCCCTCGGTCTTTGTTCTCTAAAAATCTGAGGATATAGCCAAGCCAAGCGAATCCAAAGCATCCGACGTTCTCATTTGCATGGATGATGGCGGAGTCCATACATGACTCGCGACCGTCAATCTAAACGGGTCCCTCCCACAATCTCCTGAAAAGTTAGATTCTTCCTTTCTCGCTTTTCATTGTATTTTGTATTTTTTTTAATGAGACAAAAAACCACAACTCTTGTCTTTCATTATTGATGAGAATTGTAAATCGGCTATAAACGCTACAAATCGGCTATAAACGCCAAAAATCGGTTATAAATGCCAAAAAAATCGCCTTTTACGGCAAAATAAAAAACTGTCTCTTTTCTTAAATATATGTGCAATGGAAAGATGAAAAAGTTGATTTCCTTTTCTACTTGTGAAGGTAAATCTCCGGATCACCACTCTAAAATCCAAGTAGAATAGAAAATCTGGCATACCCGTACAAAAAAAAAAACCATGATGCCCGCTTTTCCTTTCTTTCCCTCCACCGTACCCCGTCAGCCCCGGGGCGGAGGCAGCTTTGGAAAAAGAGAAAAGCCGGGACCATCAACTTGGCATACCCGGTGTGATCGCACAGATCGATGAGGTACGCTTGTGATAGGTTCTTTACCCTTGTTTGTTCTGGAAGAACCACCTGCAAAAGGTCAAAAAAAAGGGGGGAAAGAATTATCATCAAAATGACGAAATTTTGCTAAAAAAAAAATCTGGCGAAATTTCGGCATGACCTCGAAGCAATTCCAAAGACAACGAAGTACCCCGACAGAAATAGAAAGCTTGGAGATAGGCTCAACATCACTGCGAGCTCCAAAACTCCAAACTTTCGAAAACCTTGAAAAACTCCGCAAAATCAGGAAGGGCTCAACATTGCTGCGAGCTCCAAGTTCCTAACTTTGCAAAGGTTTTCAGGTATGTCACCACATCATGCTATCAATTGTTACAAAAACAAAAGCATGTATGAACTTCTTGATATGCAATTAAAAAAAAGGATGCATTGTCATGATGAGAAAAAAAGAGAAAGAAGAAAGTACCAAAAAATACATGAGGTACCAAAAAAACAAAAAAAAAAAAAAAACTGTGAGCAAACTCAAAAAAAAAAAAAAAGACCCTGGGCGGTCCGAGGCGCCGATTTCGCCCCGGGAACCCCCGTTTCGTCCGTTTTCGCGAGACGAGTTGTTCTATCCCTGTGATTTTTCCAGATTCAGGCTTTTGAGGCTCCAAATTCACTGATATTCATCAAGATCACAGGACTCCTTTTCAGAACTTCAAAAACTTCATTGATCGCCAGCCGAACGACAAAATAAAGTGCACTTTCTGCCCGCCCGATCGCAAAATCGACTAGACAGATGCTGCAGGCCCGCTGGTATCAACCAATGTCTGAAACAACATGATCATCTACTGTTGATTTATATAAGGATCCATCGATGATCATCGCAAAGGGAATTCCAAAAGACGCAACATGGCCCGCGACTCTTCAGCTACCAAGGCGGCCACTTAATGCTATCAATTGGCCCGTTTATGGCAAGTTAATGCGGTCATTAACCCATTATGTTGGACGGCCCAATCAGAAGCCTCCGTTCAGGAGTTACAAGTCCAAGCAATCATGGAATTCAAGCCATGAAACTCCTAACATAATGGAGATTAAAGGCAACTAAATGCCCATGACTCTCCTTTGGCCAATGAAATCCAAGGGTCAGGAGTTACAAAACAAAAAGCAATTAAACCTGTAACTCCTCCCATAACTTGGCTTTATTGCCATAATTGCCATAAATGACCATAAACCACTCCTAAAGGCCACCAAAAGCCTATAAATAGGAGTCCCCTCCAAGCATTCCGGGGATCGAAATCATCAGCAATTCCTGCTCTAGAGATCCAGAAGCTCAGAGAGAGAGAAACCTCTGTCGGAATTCCACAGCAGCCTCCACTACAAGGTGACAAAAGTCCCTTGAGGGGCACTTCCCCCAAGGTCCTTTACCTTCTACTTCAACAAAAGTGGCTTAGACATGGCTCTTCAGCCCGTCTACTCGGCTTTTTATTGAACATAAGACCTTCCCTCGGTCTTTGTTCTCTAAAAATCTGAGGATATAGCCAAGCCAAGCGAATCCAAAGCATCCGACGTTCTCATTTGCATGGATGATGGCGGAGTCCATACATGACTCACGACCTTCAATCTAAACGGGTCCCTCCCACAATCTCCTGAAAAGTTAGATTCTTCCTTTCTCGCTTTTCATTGTATTTTGTATTGTTTTTAAAGAGACAAAAAACCACAACTCTTGTCTTTCATTATTGATGAGAATTGTAAATTGGCTATAAACGCCACAAATCGGCTATAAACGCCAAAAATCGGCTATAAATGCCAAAAAAATCGCCTTTTACGGCAAAATAAAAAACTATCTCTTTTCTTAAATATATGTGCAATGGAAAGATGAAAAAGTTGATTACCCTTTCTACTTGTGAAGGTGAATCTCCGGATCACCACTCTAAATTCCAAGTAGAATAGAAAATCTGGCATACCGGTACAAAAAAAAAAAATCATGATGCCCGCTTTTCCTTTCTTTCCCTCCACCGTACCCCGTCAGCCCCGGGGCGGAGGCAGCTTTGGAAAAAGAGAAATGCCGGGACCATCAAGTTGGCATACCCGGTGGGACGACTCTTCGCAAAGTGTCTGGATTTTCAGAGACTTCAGATCTTCAGGGAATTTTCCGGGAATTTTTCTTGATCCGTTTTTCCTTCTTGACCCTCCTATTTATAGGCCTTTGGTAGCCATTTAGGAGGGTTTATGGGATTTAAATGTCATAAAACCACATAAAGGGAGGAGTTTCAAGTTTTAATTCATTTGTTTTGTAACTCCTTTTTCCTTGAATTTGATTGGCCGATGGACATGGGCATTTAATTGCCTTTAATCTCGAAATCCTATGATTGGTCTTATCTACTGATGAGGGAGTCACACGCCGAATTTCAGGTCAATCGGACATCGTTTGACCTAGTTTCGACGCTTGACAAAAAAAATCGGCAGTTCCCCACAGGAAAGTCTTCAGCTTTTCAGAGAATGGGAAACTTTGCGATCCGATTTGCATGGCTTCTCGTCTGGTTTTCTTAAGGGACATACAGCCAATAAATGAGAGGAAATTCCAAGAAAAATGCAGGAGAAAACAGAAGCGAAAACGGACGAAAAACGGCGAAGAAAAGGCGACCGGAAGACGGCCGACCATGGGGCACAAACCCCATGGTCGCCGGCGACCATGGAGCATGCTCGCCGGCGACCATGGAGGTCCGGGCCGACGGACCTCGCCCAAAAACCCCGTTTTTTTGGTACTTTTCGCGTTTCGAGATGATTGGCCCCTGTGATTTTTCCAAAATCTGATTTTTTGTGCATGATATCCGTCGATCTTCATCAACATCACGGATCCATCACTGGAATCATTAGATCATCATCGGACGCCTCAAGATCGCCAAACGGCTAACCAAGAAAGCACACTTTCTACCCGCCCGATCACCAGCTTTTCCTTTCTTTCCCTCCACCGTACCCCGTCAGCCCCGGGGCGGAGGCAGCTTTGGAAAAAGAGAAAAGCCGGGACCATCAAGTTGGCATACCCGGTGGGATCGCGCAGATCGATGAGGTACGCTTGTGATAGGTTCTTTACCCTTGTCTGTTCTGGAAGAACCACCTGCAAAAGGTCAAACAAAAGGGGGGAAAGAATTATCATCAAAATGACGAAATTTTGCTAAAAAAAAAATCTGGCGAAATTTCGGCATGACCTCGGGGCAATTCCAAAGAAAACGAAGTACCCCGACAGAAATAGAAAGCTTGGAGATAGACTCAACATCACTGCGAGCTCCAAAACTCCAAACTTTCGAAAATCTTGAAAAACTTCGCAAAATCAGGAAGGGCTCAACATTGCTGCGAGCTCCAAGTTCCTAACTTTGCAAAGGTTTTCAGGTATGTCACCACATCATGCTATCAATTGTTACAAAAACAAAAGCATGTATGAACTTCTTGATATGCAATTAAAAAAAAGGATGCATTGTCATGAGGAGGAAAAAAGAGAAAGAAGAAAGTACCAAAAAATAGATGAGGTACCAAAAAAAAAAAAAAAATTTGTGAGCAAAATCAGAGAAAAAAAAAAAAGACCCTGGGAGGTCCGAGGCGCCGATTTCGCCCCGGGAACCCCCGTTTCGTCCGTTTTCGCGAGACGAGTTGTTCTATCCCTGTGATTTTTCCAGATTCAGGCTTTTAAGGCTCCAAATTCACTGATATTCATCAAGATCACAGGACTTCTTTTCAGAACTTTAAAAACTTCATTGATCGCCAGCCGAACGACAAAATAAAGTGCACTTTCTGCCCGCCCGATCGCAAAATCGACTCGACAGATGCTGCAGGCCCGCTGGTATCAACCAATGTCTGAAACTACATGATCATCTACTGTTGATTTATATAAGGATCTATCGATGATCATCGCAAAGGGAATTCCAAAAGACGCAACATGGCCCGCGACTCTTCAGCTACCAAGGCGGCCACTTAATGCTATCAATTGGCCCGTTTATGGCAAGTCAATGCGGTCATTAACCCATTATCTTGGACGGCCCAATCAGAAGCCTCCGTTCAGGAGTTACAAGTCCAAGATATCATGGCATTCAAGCCATGAAACTCCTAACATAATGGAGATTAAAGGCAACTAAATGCCCATGACTCTCCTTTCGCCAATGAAATCCAAGGGTCAGGAGTTACAAAACAAAACGCAATTAAACCTGTAACTCCTCCCATAACTTGGCTTTATTGCCATAATTGCCATAAATGACCATAAACCACTCCTAAAGGCCACCAAAAGCCTATAAATAGGAGTCCCCTCCAAGCATTCCGGGGATCGAAATCATCAGCAATTCCTGCTCTAGAGATCCAGAAGCTCAGAGAGAGAGAAACCTCTGTCGGAATTCCGCAGCAGCCTCCACTACAAGGTGACAAAAGTCCCTTGGGGGGCACTTCCCCCAAGGTCCTTTACCTTCTACTTCAACAAAAGTGGCTTAGACATGGCTCTTCAGCCCGTCTACTCGACTTTTTATTGAACATAAGACCTTCCCTCGGTCTTTGTTCTCTAAAAATCTGAGGATATAGCCAAGCCAAGCGAATCCAAAGCATCCGACGTTCTCATTTGCATGGATGATGGCGGAGTCCATACATGACTCGCGACCGTCAATCTAAACGGGTCCCTCCCACAATCTCCTGAAAAGTTAGATTCTTCCTTTCTCGCTTTTCATTGTATTTTGTATTTTTTTTAATGAGACAAAAAACCACAACTCTTGTCTTTCATTATTGATGAGAATTGTAAATCGGCTATAAACGCCAAATATCGGTTATAAATGCCAAAAAAATCGCCTTTTACGGCAAAATAAAAAACTGTCTCTTTTCTTAAATATATGTGCAATGGAAAGATGAAAAAGTTGATTTCCTTTTCTACTTGTGAAGGTAAATCTCCGTATCACCACTCTAAAATCCAAGTAGAATAGAAAATCTGGCATACCCGTACAAAAAAACAAACCATGATGCCCGCTTTTCCTTTCTTTCCCTCCACCGTACCCCGTCAGCCCCGGGGCGGAGGCAGCTTTGGAAAAAGAGAAAAGTCGGGACCATCAACTTGGCATACCCGGTGTGATCGCACAGATCGATGAGGTACGCTTGTGATAGGTTCTTTACCCTTGTTTTTTCTGGAAGAACCACCTGCAAAAGTTCAAAAAAAAGGGGGGAAAGAATTATCATCAAAATGACGAAATTTTGCTAAAAAAAAATCTGGCGAAATTTCGGCATGACCTCGAAGCAATTCCAAAGACAACGAAGTACCCCGACAGAAATAGAAAGCTTGGAGATAGGCTCAACATCACTGCGAGCTCCAAAACTCCAAACTTTCGAAAACCTTGAAAAACTCCGCAAAATCAGGAAGGGCTCAACATTGCTGCGAGCTCCAAGTTCCTAACTTTGCAAAGGTTTTCAGGTATGTCACCACATCATGCTATCAATTGTTACAAAAACAAAAGCATGTATGAACTTCTTGATATGCAATTAAAGAAAAGGATGCATTGTCATGATGAGAAAAAAAGAGAAAGAAGAAAGTACCAAAAAATACATGAGGTACCAAAAAAACAAAAAAAAAAAAAAAAACTGTGAGCAAACTCAAAAAAAAAAAAAAAAGACCCTGGGCGGTCCGAGGCGCCGATTTCGCCCCGGGAACCCCCGTTTCGTCCGTTTTCGCGAGACGAGTTGTTCTATCCCTGTGATTTTTCCAGATTCAGGCTTTTGAGGCTCCAAATTCACTGATATTCATCAAGATCACAGGACTCCTTTTCAGAACTTCAAGAACTTCATTGATCGTCAGCCGAACGACAAAATAAAGTGCACTTTCTGCCCGCCCGATCGCAAAATCGACTAGACAGATGCTGCAGGCCCGCTGGTATCAACCAATGTCTGAAACAACATGATCATCTACTGTTGATTTATATAAGGATCCATCGATGATCATCGCAAAGGGAATTCCAAAAGACGCAACATGGCCCGCGACTCTTCAGCTACCAAGGCGGCCACTTAATTCTATCAATTGGCCCGTTTATGGCAAGTTAATGCGGTCATTAACCCATTATCTTGGACGGCCCAATCAGAAGCCTCCGTTCAGGAGTTACAAGTCCAAGCAATCATGGAATTCAAGCCATGAAACTCCTAACATAATGGAGATTAAAGGCAACTAAATGCCCATGACTCTCCTTTGGCCAATGAAATCCAAGGGTCAGGAGTTACAAAACAAAAAGCAATTAAACCTGTAACTCCTCCCATAACTTGGCTTTATTGCCATAATTGCCATAAATGACCATAAACCACTCCTAAAGGCCACCAAAAGCCTATAAATAGGAGTCCCCTCCAAGCATTCCGGGGATCGAAATCATCAGCAATTCCTGCTCTAGAGATCCAGAAGCTCAGAGAGAGAGAAACCTCTGTCGGAATTCCACAGCAGCCTCCACTACAAGGTGACAAAAGTCCCTTGAGGGGCACTTCCCCCAAGGTCCTTTACCTTCTACTTCAACAAAAGTGGCTTAGACATGGCTCTTCAGCCCGTCTACTCGGCTTTTTATTGAACATAAGACCTTCCCTCGGTCTTTGTTCTCTAAAAATCTGAGGATATAGCCAAGCCAAGCGAATCCAAAGCATCCGACGTTCTCATTTGCATGGATGATGGCGGAGTCCATACATGACTCACGACCTTCAATCTAAACGGGTCCCTCCCACAATCTCCTGAAAAGTTAGATTCTTCCTTTCTCGCTTTTCATTGTATTTTGTATTGTTTTTAAAGAGACAAAAAACCACAACTCTTGTCTTTCATTATTGATGAGAATTGTAAATTGGCTATAAACGCCACAAATCGGCTATAAACGCCAAAAATCGGCTATAAATGCCAAAAAAAATCGCCTTTTACGGCAAAATAAAAAACTGTCTCTTTTCTTAAATATATGTGCAATGGAAAGATGAAAAAGTTGATTACCCTTTCTACTTGTGAAGGTGAATCTCCGGATCACCACTCTAAATTCCAAGTAGAATAGAAAATCTGGCATACCGGTACAAAAAAAAAATCATGATGCCCGCTTTTCCTTTCTTTCCCTCCACCGTACCCCGTCAGCCCCGGGGCGGAGGCAGCTTTGGAAAAAGAGAAATGCCGGGACCATCAAGTTGGCATACCCGGTGGGACGACTCTTCGCAAAGTGTCTGGATTTTCAGAGACTTCAGATCTTCAGGCAATTTTCCGGGAATTTTTCTTGATCCGTTTTTCCTTCTTGACCCTCCTATTTATAGGCCTTTGGTAGCCATTTAGGAGGGTTTATGGGATTTAAATGTCATAAAACCACATAAAGGGAGGAGTTTCAAGTTTTAATTCATTTGTTTTGTAACTCCTTTTTCCTTGAATTTGATTGGCCGATGGACATGGGCATTTAATTGCCTTTAATCTCGAAATCCTATGATTGGTCTTATCTACTGATGAGGGAGTCACACGCCGAATTTCAGGTCAATCGGACATCGTTTGACCTAGTTTCGACGCTTGACAAAAAAAATCGGCAGTTCCCCACAGGAAAGTCTTCAGCTTTTCAGAGAATGGGAAACTTTGCGATCCGATTTGCATGGCTTCTCGTCTGGTTTTCTTAAGGGACATACAGCCAATAAATGAGAGGAAATTCCAAGAAAAATGCAAGAGAAAATAGAAGCGAAAACGGACGAAAAACGGCGAAGAAAAGGCGACCGGAAGACGGCCGACCATGGGGCACAAACCCCATGGTCGCCGGCGACCATGGAGCATGCTCGCCGGCGACCATGGAGGTCCGGGCCGACGGACCTCGCCCAAAAACCCCGTTTTTTTGGTACTTTTCGCGTTTCGAGATGATTGGCCCCTGTGATTTTTCCAAAATCTGATTTTTTGTGCATGATATCCGTCGATCTTCATCAACATCACGGATCCATCACTGGAATCATTAGATCATCATCGGACGCCTCAAGATCGCCAAACGGCTAACCAAGAAAGCACACTTTCTACCCGCCCGATCACCAGCTTTTCCTTTCTTTCCCTCCACCGTACCCCGTCAGCCCCGGGGCGGAGGCAGCTTTGGAAAAAGAGAAAAGCCGGGACCATCAAGTTGGCATACCCGGTGGGATCGCGCAGATCGATGAGGTACGCTTGTGATAGGTTCTTTACCCTTGTCTGTTCTGGAAGAACCACCTGCAAAAGGTCAAACAAAAGGGGGGAAAGAATTATCATCAAAATGACGAAATTTTGCTAAAAAAAAAATCTGGCGAAATTTCGGCATGACCTCGGGGCAATTCCAAAGAAAACGAAGTACCCCGACAGAAATAGAAAGCTTGGAGATAGACTCAACATCACTGCGAGCTCCAAAACTCCAAACTTTCGAAAATCTTGAAAAACTTCGCAAAATCAGGAAGGGCTCAACATTGCTGCGAGCTCCAAGTTCCTAACTTTGCAAAGGTTTTCAGGTATGTCACCACATCATGCTATCAATTGTTACAAAAACAAAAGCATGTATGAACTTCTTGATATGCAATTAAAAAAAAGGATGCATTGTCATGAGGAGGAAAAAAGAGAAAGAAGAAAGTACCAAAAAATAGATGAGGTACCACAAAAAAAAAAAAAATTTGTGAGCAAAATCAGAGAAAAAAAAAAAGACCCTGGGAGGTCCGAGGCGCCGATTTCGCCCCGGGAACCCCCGTTTCGTCCGTTTTCGCGAGACGAGTTGTTCTATCCCTGTGATTTTTCCAGATTCAGGCTTTTAAGGCTCCAAATTCACTGATATTCATCAAGATCACAGGACTCCTTTTCAGAACTTTAAAAACTTCATTGATCGCCAGCCGAACGACAAAATAAAGTGCACTTTCTGCCCGCCCGATCGCAAAATCGACTCGACAGATGCTGCAGGCCCGCTGGTATCAACCAATGTCTGAAACTACATGATCATCTACTGTTGATTTATATAAGGATCTATCGATGATCATCGCAAAGGGAATTCCAAAAGACGCAACATGGCCCGCGACTCTTCAGCTACCAAGGCGGCCACTTAATGCTATCAATTGGCCCGTTTATGGCAAGTCAATGCGGTCATTAACCCATTATCTTGGACGGCCCAATCAGAAGCCTCCGTTCAGGAGTTACAAGTCCAAGATATCATGGCATTCAAGCCATGAAACTCCTAACATAATGGAGATTAAAGGCAACTAAATGCCCATGACTCTCCTTTCGCCAATGAAATCCAAGGGTCAGGAGTTACAAAACAAAACGCAATTAAACCTGTAACTCCTCCCATAACTTGGCTTTATTGCCATAATTGCCATAAATGACCATAAACCACTCCTAAAGGCCACCAAAAGCCTATAAATAGGAGTCCCCTCCAAGCATTCCGGGGATCGAAATCATCAGCAATTCCTGCTCTAGAGATCCAGAAGCTCAGAGAGAGAGAAACCTCTATCGGAATTCCGCAGCAGCCTCCACTACAAGGTGACAAAAGTCCCTTGGGGGGCACTTCCCCCAAGGTCCTTTACCTTCTACTTCAACAAAAGTGGCTTAGACATGGCTCTTCAGCCCGTCTACTCGACTTTTTATTGAACATAAGACCTTCCCTCGGTCTTTGTTCTCTAAAAATCTGATGATATAGCCAAGCCAAGCGAATCCAAAGCATCCGACGTTCTCATTTGCATGGATGATGGCGGAGTCCATACATGACTCGCGACCGTCAATCTAAACGGGTCCCTCCCACAATCTCCTGAAAAGTTAGATTCTTCCTTTCTCGCTTTTCATTGTATTTTGTATTTTTTTTAAAAAGACAAAAAACCACAACTCTTGTCTTTCATTATTGATGAGAATTGTAAATCGGCTATAAACGCCACAAATCGGCTATAAACGCCAAAAATCGGCTATAAATGCCAAAAAAATCACCTTTTACGGCAAAATAAAAAACTGTCTCTTTTCTTAAATATATGTGCAATGGAAAGATGAAAAAATTGATTTCCTTTTCTACTTGTGAAGGTGAATCTCCGGATCACCACTCTAAATTCCTAGTAGAATAGAAAATCCGGCATACCCATACAAAAAAAAAAACCATGATGCCCGCTTTTCCTTTCTTTCCCTCCACCGTACCCCGTCAGCCCCGGGGCGGAGGCAGCTTTGGAAAAAGAGAAAAGCCGGGACCATCAAGTTGGAATACCCGGTGGGACGACTCTTCGCAAAATGTCTGGATTTTCAGAGACTTCAGATCTTCAGGAAATTTTCCGGGAATTTTTCCTCATTCGTTTTTCCTTCTTGACCCTCCTATTTAAAGGCCTTTGGTAGCCATTTAGGAGGGTTTATGGGCTTTAAATGTCATAAAACCACATAACGGGAGGAGTTTCAAGTTTTAATTCATTTGTTTTTTAACCCCTCTTTCCTTGAATTTGATTGGCCGAAGGAGAGTCATCGGCATTTAATTGCCTTTAATCTCGAAAGCCTATGGTTGGTCTTATCTACTGATGAGGGAGTCACACGCCGAATTTCAGGTCAATCGGACATCGTTTGACCTAGTTTCGACGCTTGACAAAAAAAATCGGCAGTTCTCCACAGCAAAGTCTTCGACTTTTCAAAAAATGGGAAACTTTGCGATCCGATTTGCATGGCTTCTCATCAGGTTTTCTTGAGGGAAATACAGCCAATAAATGAGAGGGAATTCCAAGAAAAATGCAGGAGAAGACAGAAGCGAAAACGGATGAAAAACGGCAAAGAAAAGGCGACCGGAAGACGGCCGACCATGGGGCACAACCCCATGGTCGCCGGCCCCATGGTCGCCGGCGACCATGGAGGTCCGGGCCGCCGGACCTCGACCAAAAACCCCATTTTTCGGGTACTTTTCGCGTTTCGAGATGATTGGCCCTTGTGATTTTTCCAAAATCTGATTTTTTGTGCATGATATCCGTCGATCTTCATCAACATCACGGATCCATCACTGGAATCATTAGATCATCATCGGACGCCTCAAGATCGCCAAACGGCTAACCAAGAAAGCACACTTTCTACCCGCCCGATCACCAGCTTTTCCTTTCTTTCCCTCCACCGTACCCCGTCAAACCCGGGGCAGAGGCAGCTTTGGAAAAAGAGAAAAGCCGGGACCATCAAGTTGGCATACCGGGTGGGATCGCGCAGATCGACGAGGTACGCTTGTGATAGGTTCTTTACCCTTGTCTGTTCTGGAAGAACCACCTGCAAAAGGTCAAAAAATAGGGGGGAAAGAATTATCATCAAAATGTTGAAATTTTGCTAAAAAAAAATCTGGCGAAATTTCGGCATGACCTCGGGGCAATTCCAAAGAAAACAAAGTACCCCGACAGAAATAGAAAGCTTGGAGACAGGCTCAACATCACTGCGAGCTCCAAAACTCCAAACTTTCGAAAACCTTGAAAAACTCCGCAAAATCAGGAAGGGCTCAACATTGCTTCGAGCTCCAAGTTCCTAACTTTGCAAAGGTTTTCAGGTATGTCACCACATCATGCTATCAATTGTTACAAAAACAAAAGCATGTATGAACATCTTGATATGAATTATAAAAAAAAGGATGCATTGTCATGATGAGAAAAAAAGAGAAAGAAGAAAGTACCAACAAATACATGTGGTACCAAAAAAAAAACCGTGAGCAAAATCAAAAAAAAAAACAAAAACACCCTGGGAGGTCCGGGGCGCCGATTTCGCCCCGGGACCCCCCGTTTCGTCCGTTTTCGCGAGACGAGTTATTCTGTCCCTGTGATTTTTCCAGATTCAGGCTTTTGAGGCTCCAAATTCACTGATATTCATCAAGATCACAGGATTCCTTTTCAGAACTTCAAAAACTTCATTGATCGCCAGCCGAACGACAAAAAAAAGTGCACTTTCTGCCCGCCCGATCGCAAAATCGACTGGACAGATGCTGCCGGGCCGCTGGTATCAACCAATGTCTGAAACTACATGATCATCTACTGTTGATTTACATAAGGATCCATCGATGATCATCGCAAAGGGAATTCCAAAAGACGCAACATGGCCCGCGACTCTTCAGCTACCAAGGCGGCCACTTAATGCTATCAATTGGCCCGTTTATGGCAAGTTAATGCGGTCATTAACCCATTATCTTGGACGGCCCAATCAGAAGCCTCCGTTCAGGAGTTACAAGTCCAAGCAATCATGGCATTCAAGCCATGAAACTCCTAACATAATGGAGATTAAAGGCAACTAAATGCCCATGACTCTCCTTTGGCCAATGAAATCCAAGGGTCAGGAGTTACAAAACAAAAAGCAATTAAACCTGTAACTCCTCCCATAACTTGGCTTTACTGCCATAATTGCCATAAATGACCATAAACCCCTCCTAAAGGCCACCAAAAGCCTATAAATAGGAGTCCCCTCCACGCATTCCGGGGATCGAAATCATCAGCAATTCCTGCTCTAGAGATCCAGAAGCTCAGAGAGAGAGAAACCTCTGTCGGAATTCCGCAGCAGCCTCCACTACAAGGTGACAAAAGTCCCTTGGGGGGCACTTCCCCCAAGGTCCTTTACCTTCTACTTCAACAAAAGTGGCTTAGACATGGCTCTTCAGCCCGTCTACTCGACTTTTTATTGAACATAAGACCTTCCCTCGGTCTTTGTTCTCTAAAAATCTGAGGATATAGCCAAGCCAAACGAATCCAAAGCATCCGACGTTCTCATTTGCATGGATGATGGCGGAGTCCATACATGACTCGCGACTGTCAATCTAAATGGGTCCCTCCCACAATCTCCTGAAAAGTTAGATTCTTCCTTTCTCGCTTTTCATTGTATTTTGTATTTTTTTTAGAGAGACAAAAAACCACAACTCTTGTCTTTCATTATTGATGAGAATTGTAAATCGGCTATAAACGCCAAAAATCGGCTATAAATGCCAAAAAAAACAACTTTTACGGCAAAATAAAAAACTGTCTCTTTTCTTAAATATATGTGCAATGGAAAGATGAAAAAGTTGATTTCCTTTTCTACTTGTGAAGGTGAATCTCCGGATCACCACTCTAAATTCCAAGTAGAATAGAAAATCTGGCATACCCATACAAAAAAAAAACCATGATGCCCGCTTTTCCTTTCTTTCCCTCCACCGTATCCCGTCAGCCCCGGGGCGGAGGCAGCTTTGGAAAAACAGAAAAGCCGGGACCATCAAGTTGGCATACCTGGTGGGACGACTCTTCGCAAAATGTCTGGATTTTCAGAGACTTCAGATCTTCATGAAATTTTTCGGGAATTTTTCTTGATCCGTTTTTCCTTCTTGACCCTCCTATTTATAGGCCTTTGGTAGCCATTTAGGAGGGTTTATGGGCTTTAAATGTCATAAAACCACATAACGGGAGGAGTTACAAGTTTTAATTCATTTGTTTTGTAACTCCTTTTTCCTTGAATTTGATTGGCCGAAGGAGAGTCATGAGCATTTAATTGCCTTTAATCTCGAAAGCCTATGGTTGGTCTTATCTACTGATGAGGGAGTCACACGCCGAATTTCAGGTCAATCGGACATCGTTTGACCTAGTTTCGACGCTTGACAAAAAAAATCGGCAGTTCTCCACAGCAAAGTCTTCGACTTTTCAGAAAATGGGAAACTTTGCGATCCGATTTGCATGTCTTCTCGTCAGGTTTTCTTGAGGGAAATATAGCCAATAAATGAGAGGGAATTCCAAGAAAAATGCAGGAGAAAACAGAAGCGAAAACGGACGAAAAACGGCGAAGAAAAGGCGACCGGAAGACGGCCGACCATGGGGCACAAACCCCATGGTCGCCGGCCCCATTGTCGCCGGCGACCATGGAGGTCCGGGCCGCCGGACCTCACCCAAAAACCCTATTTTTCGGGTACTTTTCGCGTTTCGAGATGATTGGCCATTGTGATTTTTCCAAAATCTAATTTTTTGTGCATGATATCCGTCGATCTTCAACAACATCACGGATCCATCACTGGAATCATTAGATCATCATCGGACGCCTCAAGATCGCCAAACGGCTAACCAAGAAAGCACACTTTCTACCCGCCCGATCACCAGCTTTTCCTTTCTTTCCCTCCACCGTACCCCGTCAGCCCCGGGGCGGAGGCAGCTTTGGAAAAAGAGAAAAGTCGGGACCATCAAGTTGGCATACCCGGTGGGATCGCGCAGATCGACGAGGTACGCTTGTGATAGGTTCTTTACCCTTGTCTGTTCTGGAAGAACCACCTGCAAAAGGTCAAAAATAAGGGGGGAAAGAATTATCATCAAAATGACGAAATTTTGCTAAAAAAAAATCTGGCGAAATTTCGGCATGACCTCGGGGCAATTCCAAAGAAAACAAAGTACCCCGACAGAAATAGAAAGCTTGGAGATAGGCTCAACATCACTGCGAGATCCAAAACTCCAAACTTTCGAAAACCTTGAAAAACTCCGCAAAATCAGGAAGGGCTCAACATTGCTGCGAGCTCCAAGTTCCTAACTTTGCAAAGGTTTTCAGGTATGTCACCACATCATGCGATCAATTGTTACAAAAACAAAAGCATGTATGAACTTCTTGATATGAAATAAAAAAAAAAGGATGCATTGTCATGATGAGAAAAAAAGAGAAAGAAGAAATTACCAACAAATACATGTGGTACCAAAAAAAAACCGTGAGCAAAATCAAAAAAAAAAAAAGACCCTGGGAGGTCCGGGGCGCCGATTTCGCCCCGGGACCCCCCGTTTCGTCCGTTTTCGCGAGACGAGTTGTTTTGTCCCTGTGATTTTTCCAGATTCAGGCTTTTGAGGCTCCCAATTCACTGATATTCATCAAGATCACAGGACTCCTTTTCAGAACTTCAAAAACTTCATTGATCGCCAGCCGAACGACAAAAAAAAGTGCACTTTCTGCCCGCCCGATCGCAAAATCGACTGGACAGATGCTGCCGGGCCGCTGGTATCAACCAATGTCTGAAACTACATGATCATCTACTGTTGATTTACATAAGGATCCATCGATGATCATCGCAAAGGGAATTCCAAAAGACGCAACATGGCCCGCGACTCTTCAGCTACCAAGGCGGCCACTTAATGCTATCAATTGGCCCGTTTATGGGAAGTTAATGCGGTCATTAACCCATTATCTTGGACGGCCCAATCAGAAGCCTTCGTTCAGGAGTTACAAGTCCAAGCAATCATGGCATTCAAGCCATGAATCTCCTAACATAGTGGAGATTAAAGGCAACTAAATGCCCATGACTCTCCTTTGGCCAATGAAATCCAAGGGTCATGAGTTACAAAACAAAAAGCAATTAAACCTGTAACTCCTCCCATAACTTGGCTTTTGTTGCCATAATTTCCATAAATGACCATAAACCACTCCTAAAGGCCACCAAAAGCCTATAAATAGGAGTCCCCTCCAAGCATTCCGGGGATCGAAATCATCAGCAATTCCTGCTCTAGAGATCCAGAAGCTCAAAGAGAGAAACCTCTGTCGGAATTCCGCAGCAACCTCTACTACAAGGTGACAAAACTCCCTTGGGGGGAACTTCCCCCAAGGTCCTTTACCTTCTACTTCAACAAAAGTGGCTTAGACATGGCTCTTCAGCCCGTCTACTCGGCTTTTTATTGAACATAAGACCTTCCCTCGGTCTTTGTTCTCTAAAAATCTGAGGATATAGCCAAGCCAAGCGAATCCAAAGCATCCGACGTTCTCATTTGCATGGATGATGGCGGAGTCCATACATGACTCGCGACCGTCAATCTAAACGGGTCCCTCCCACAATCTCCTGAAAAGTTAGATTCTTCCTTTCTCGCTTTTCATTGTATTTTGTATTTTTTTTAAAGAGACAAAAAACCACAACTCTTGTCTTTCATTATTGATGAGAATTGTAAATCGGCTATAAACGCCACAAATCGGCTATAAACGCCAAAAATCGGTTATAAATGCCAAAAAAATCGCCTTTTACGGCAAAATAAAAAACTGTCTCTTTTCTTAAATATATGTGCAATGGAAAGATGAAAAAGTTGATTTCCTTTTCTACTTGTGAAGGTAAATCTCCGGATCACCACTCTAAATTCCAAGTAGAATAGAAAATCTGGCTTACCCGTACAAAAAAAAAACCATGATGCCCGCTTTTCCTTTCTTTCCCTCCACCGTACCCCGTCAGCCCCGGGGCGGAGGCAGCTTTGGAAAAAGAGAAAAGCCGGGACCATCAAGTTGGCATACCCGGTGGGATCGCGCAGATCGATGAGGTACGCTTGTGATAGGTTCTTTACCCTTGTCTGTTCTGGAAGAACCACTTGCAAAAGGTCAAAAATAAGGGGGGAAAGAGTTATCATCAAAATGACGAAATTTTGCTACAAAAAAAAATGGCGAAATTTCGGCATGACCTCGGGGCAATTCCAAAGAAAACGAAGTACCCCGACAGAAATAGAAAGCTTGGAGATAGGCTCATCATCACTGCGAGATCCAAAACACCAAACTTTCGAAAACCTTGAAAAACTCCGCAAAATCAGGAAGGGCTCAACATTGCTGCGAGCTCCAAGTTCCTTACTTTGCAAAGGTTTTCAGGTATGTCACCACATCATGCGATCAATTGTAACAAAAACAAAAGCATGTATGAACTTCTTGATATGCATTTAAAAAAAAGGATGCATTGTCATGATGAGAAAAAAAGAGAAAGAAGAAATTACCAACAAATACATGTGGTACCAAAAAAACAAAAAAAAAACCGTGAGCAAAATAAAAAAAAAGACACTGGGAGGTCCGGGGCGCCGATTTCGCCCCGGGACCCCCCGTTTCGTCCGTTTTCGCGAGACGAGTTGTTCTGTCCCTGTGATTTTTCCAGATTCAGGCTTTTGAGGCTCCAAATTCACTGATATTCATCAAGATCACAGGACTCCTTTTCAGAACTTCAAAAACTTCATTGATCGCCAGCCGAACGACAAAAAAAAGTGCACTTTCTGCCCGCCCGATCGCAAAATCGACTGGACAGATGCTGCCGGGCCGCTGGTATCAACCAATGTCTGAAACTACATGATCATCTACTGTTGATTTACATAAGGATCCATCGATGATCATCGCAAAGGGAATTCCAAAAGACGCAACATGGCCCGCGACTCTTCAGCTACCAAGGCGGCCACTTAATGCTATCAATTGGCCCGTTTATGGCAAGTTAATGCGGTCATTAACCCATTATCTTGGACGGCCCAATCAGAAGCCTCCGTTCAGGAGTTACAAGTCCAAGCAATCATGGCATTCAAGCCATGAAACTCCTAACATAATGGAGATTAAAGGCAACTAAATGCCCATGACTCTCCTTTGGCCAATGAAATCCAAGGGTCAGGAGTTACAAAACAAAAAGCAATTAAACCTGTAACTCCTCCCATAACTTGGCTTTATTGCCATAATTGCCATAAATGACCATAAACCACTCCTAAAGGCCACCAAAAGCCTATAAATAGGAGTCCCCTCCAAGCATTCCGGGGATCAAAATCATCAGCAATTCCTGCTCTAGAGATCCAGAAGCTCAGAGAGAGAGAAACCTCTGTCGGAATTCCGCAGCAGCCTCCACTACAAGGTGACAAAAGTCCCTTGGGGGGCACTTCCCCCAAGGTCCTTTACCTTCTACTTCAACAAAAGTGGCTTAGACATGGCTCTTCAGCCCGTCTACTCGACTTTTTATTGAACATAAGACCTTCCCTCGGTCTTTGTTCTCTAAAAATCTGAGGATATAGCCAAGCCAAACGAATCCAAAGCATCCGACGTTCTCATTTGCATGGATGATGGCGGAGTCCATACATGACTCGCGACTGTCAATCTAAATGGGTCCCTCCCACAATCTCCTGAAAAGTTAGATTCTTCCTTTCTCGCTTTTCATTGTATTTTGTATTTTTTTTAGAGAGACAAAAAACCACAACTCTTGTCTTTCATTATTGATGAGAATTGTAAATCGGCTATAAACGCCAAAAATCGGCTATAAATGCCAAAAAAAACAACTTTTACGGCAAAATAAAAAACTGTCTCTTTTCTTAAATATATGTGCAATGGAAAGATGAAAAAGTTGATTTCCTTTTCTACTTGTGAAGGTGAATCTCCGGATCACCACTCTAAATTCCACGTAGAATAGAAAATCTGGCATACCCATACAAAAAAAGAACCATGATGCCCGCTTTTCCTTTCTTTCCCTCCACCGTATCCCGTCAGCCCCGGGGCGGAGGCAGCTTTGGAAAAAGAGAAAAGCCGGGACCATCAAGTTGGCATACCCGGTGGGACGACTCTTCGCAAAATGTCTGGATTTTCAGAGACTTCAGATCTTCAGGAAATTTTTCGGGAATTTTTCTTGATCCGTTTTTCCTTCTTGACCCACCTATTTATAGGCCTTTGGTAGCCATTTAGGAGGGTTTATGGGCTTTAAATGTCATAAAACCACATAACGGGAGGAGTTACAAGTTTTAATTCATTTGTTTTGTAAGTCTTTTTTCCTTGAATTTGATTGGCCGAAGGAGAGTCATGGGCATTTAATTGCCTTTAATCTCGAAAGCCTATGGTTGGTCTTATCTACTGATGAGGGAGTCACACGCCGAATTTCAGGTCATTCGGACATCGTTTGACCTAGTTTCGACGCTTGACAAAACAAATCGGCAGTTCTCCACAGCAAAGTCTTCGACTTTTCAGAAAATGGGAAACTTTGCGATCCGATTTGCATGTCTTCTCGTCAGGTTTTCTTGAGGGAAATATAGCCAATAAAAGAGAGGGAATTCCAAGAAAAATGCAGGAGAAAACAGAAGCGAAAACGGATGAAAAACAGCGAAGAAAAGGCGACCGGAAGACGGCCGACCATGGGGCACAAACCCCATGGTCGCCGGCCCCATGGTCGCCGGCGACCATGGAGGTCCGGGCCGCCGGACCTCACCCAAAAACCCCGTTTTTCGGGTACTTTTCGCGTTTCGAGATGATTGGCCCTTGTGATTTTTCCAAAATCTGATTTTTTGTGCATGATATCCGTCGATCTTCATCAACATCACGGATCCATCACTGGAATCATTAGATCATCATCGGACGCCTCAAGATCGCCAAACGGCTAACCAAGAAAGCACACTTTCTACCCGCCAGATCACCAGCTTTTCCTTTCTTTCCCTCCACCGTACCCCGTCAGCCCCGGGCTGGAGGCAGCTTTGGAAAAAGAGAAAAGCCGGGTCCATCAAGTTGGCATACCCGGTGGGATCGCGCAGATCGACGAGGTACGCTTGTGAAAGGTTCTTTACCCTTGTCTGTTCTGGAAGAACCACCTGCAAAAGGTCAAAAATAAGGGGGGAAAGAATTATCATCAAAATGACGAAATTTTGCTAAAAAAAAATCTGGCGAAATTTCGGCATGACCTCGGGGAAATTCCAAAGAAAACGAAGTACCCCGACAGAAATAGAAAGCTTGGAGATAGGCTCAACATCACTGCGAGATCCAAAACTCCAAACTTTCGAAAACCTTGAAAAACTCCGCAAAATCAGGAAGGGCTCAACATTGCTGCGAGCTCCAAGTTCCTAACTTTGCAAAGGTTTTCAGGTATGTCACCACATCATGCGATCAATTGTTACAAAAACAAAAGCATGTATGAACTTCTTGATATGAAATAAAAAAAAAAGGATGCATTGTCATGATGAGAAAAAAAGAGAAAGAAGAAAGTACCAAAAAATACATGTGGTACCAAAAAAAAAACCGTGAGCAAAATCAAAAAAAAAAAAAAAGACCCTGGGAGGTCCGTGGCGCCGATTTCGCCCCGGGACCCCCCGTTTCGTCCGTTTTCGCGAGACGAGTTGTTTTGTCCCTGTGATTTTTCCAGATTCAGGCTTTTGAGGCTCCAAATTCACTGATATTCATCAAGATCACAGGACTCCTTTTCAGAACTTCAAAAACTTCATTGATCGCCAGCCGAACGACAAAAAAAAGTGCACTTTCTGCCCGCCCGATCGCAAAATCGACTGGACAGATGCTGCCGGGCCGCTGGTATCAACCAATGTCTGAAACTACATGATCATCTACTGTTGATTTACATAAGGATCCATCGATGATCATCGCAAAGGGAATTCCAAAAGACGCAACATGGCCCGCGACTCTTCAGCTACCAAGGCGGCCACTTAATGCTATCAATTGGCCCGTTTATGGCAAGTTAATGCGGTCATTAACCCATTATCTTGGACGGCCCAATCAGAAGCCTCCGTTCAGGAGTTACAAGTCCAAGCAATCATGGCATTCAAGCCATGAAACTCCTAACATAATGGAGATTAAAGGCAACTAAATGCCCATGACTCTCCTTTGGCCAATGAAATCCAAGGGTCAGGAGTTACAAAACAAAACGCAATTAAACCTGTAACTCCTCCCATAACTTGGCTTTATTGCCATAATTGCCATAAATGACCATAAACCACTCCTAAAGGCCACCAAAAGCCTATAAATAGGAGTCCCCTCCAAGCATTCCGGGGATCGAAATCATCAGCAATTCCTGCTCTAGAGATCCAGAAGCTCAGAGAGAGAGAAACCTCTGTCGGAATTCCGCAGCAGCCTCCACTACAAGGTGACAAAAGTCCCTTGGGGGGCACTTCCCCCAAGGTCCTTTACCTTCTACTTCAACAAAAGTGGCTTAGACATGGCTCTTCAGCCCGTCTACTCGGCTTTTTATTGAACATAAGACCTTCCCTCGGTCTTTGTTCTCTAAAAATCTGAGGATATAGCCAAGCCAAGCGAATCCAAAGCATCCGACGTTCTCATTTGCATGGATGATGGCGGAGTCCATACATGACTCGCGACCTTCAATCTAAACGGGTCCCTCCCACAATCTCCTGAAAAGTTAGATTCTTCCTTTCTCGCTTTTCATTGTATTTTGTATTTTTTTTAAAGAGACAAAAAACCACAACTCTTGTCTTTCATTATTGATGAGAATTGTAAATCGGCTATAAATGCCACAAATCGGCTATAAACGCCAAAAATCGGCTATAAATGCCAAAAAAATCGCCTTTTACGGCAAAATAAAAAACTGTCTCTTTTCTTAAATATATGTGCAATGGAAAGATGAAAAAGTTGATTTCCCTTTCTACTTGTGAAGGTGAATCTCCGGATCACCACTCTATGTTCCAAGTAGAATAGAAAATCTGGCATACCGGTACAAAAAAAAAAACCATGATGCCCGCTTTTCCTTTCTTTCCCTCCACCGTACCCCGTCAGCCCCGGGGCAGAGGCAGCTTTGGAAAAATTGAAATGCCGGGACCATCAAGTTGGCATACCCGGTGGGACGACTCTTCGCAAAGTGTCTGGATTTTCAGAGACTTCAGATCTTCAGGCAATTTTTCTGGAATTTTTCTTGATCCGTTTTTCCTTCTTGACCCTCCAATTTTTAGGCCTTTGGTAGCCATTTAGGAGGGTTTATGGGCTTTAAATGTCATAAAACCACATAAAGGGAGGAGTTTCAAGTTTTAATTCATTTGTTTTGTAACTTCTTTTTCCTTGAATTTGATTGGCCGATGGAGAGTCATGGGCATTTAATTGCCTTTAATCTCGAAATCCTATGATTGGTCTTATCTACTGATGAGGGAGTCACACGCCGAATTTCAGGTCAATCGGACATCGTTTGACCTAGTTTCGACGCTTGACAAAAAAAATCGGCAGTTCTCCACAGCAAAGTCTTCGGCTTTTCAGAAAATGGGAAACTTTGCGATCCGATTTGCATGGCTTCTCGTCAGGTTTTCTTGAGGGACATACAGCCAATAAATGAGAGGAAATTCCAAGAAAAATGCAGGAGAAAACAGAAGCGAAAACGGACGAAAAACGGCGAAGAAAAGGCGACCGGAAGACGGCCGACCATGGGGCACAAACCCCATGGTCGCCGGCGACCATGGAGCATGCTCGCCGGCGACCATGGAGGTCCGGGCCGCCGGACCTCGCCCAAAAACCCCGTTTTTCGGGTACTTTTCGCGTTTCGAGATGATTGGCCCCTGTGATTTTTCGAAAATCTGATTTTTTGTGCATGATATCCGTCGATCTTCATCAACATCACGGATCCATCACTGGAATCATTAGATCATCATCGGACGCCTCAAGATCGCCAAACGGCTAACCAAGAAAGCACACTTTCTACCCGCCCGATCACCAGCTTTTCCTTTCTTTCCCTCCACCGTACCCCGTCAGCCCCGGGGCGGAGGCAGCTTTGGAAAAAGAGAAAAGTCGGGACCATCAAGTTGGCATACCCGGTGGGATCGCGCAGATCGACGAGGTACGCTTGTGATAGGTTCTTTACCCTTGTCTGTTCTGGAAGAACCACCTGCAAAAGGTCAAACAAAAGGGGGGAAAGAATTATCATCAAAATGATGAAATTTTGCTAAAAAAAAATCTGGCGAAATTTCGGCATGACCTCGGGGCAATTCCAAAGAAAACGAAGTACCCCGACAGAAATAGAAAGCTTGGAGATAGGCTCAACATCACTGCGAGCTCCAAAACTCCAAACTTTCGAAAATCTTGAAAAACTCCGTAAAATCAGGAAGGGCTCAACATTGCTGCGAGCTCCAAGTTCCTAACTTTGCAAAGGTTTTCAGGTATGTCACCACATCATGCTATCAATTGTTACAAAAACAAAAGCATGTATGAACTTCTTGATATGCAATTAAAAAAAAGGATGCATTGTCATGATGAGAAAAAAAGAGAAAGAAGAAAGTACCAACAAATACATGTGGTACCAAAAAAACAAAAAAAAACCGTGAGCAAAATCAAAAAAAAAAAAAAAAGACCCTGGGAGGTCTGGGGCGCCGATTTCGCCCCGGGAACCCCCGTTTCGTCCATTTTCGCGAGACGAGTTGTTCTGTCCCTGTGATTTTTCCAGATTCAGGCTTTTGAGGCTCCAAATTCACTGATATTCATCAAGATCACAGGACTCCTTTTCAGAGCTTCAAAAACTTCATTGATCGCCAGCCGAACGACAAAAAAAAGTGCACTTTCTGCCCGCCCGATCACAAAATCGACTGGACAGATGCTGTCGGGCCGCTGGTATCAACCAATGTCTGAAACTACATGATCATCTACTGTTGATTTACATAAGGATCCATCGATGATCATCGCAAAGGGAATTCCAAAAGACGCAACATGGCCCGCGACTCTTCAGCTACCAAGGCGGCCACTTAATGCTATCAATTGGCCCGTTTATGGCAAGTTAATGCGGTCATTAACCCATTATCTTGGACGGCCCAATCAGAAGCCTCCGTTCAGGAGTTACAAGTCCAAGCAATCATGGCATTCAAGCCATGAAACTCCTAACATAATGGAGATTAAAGGCAACTAAATGCCCATGACTCTCCTTTGGCCAATGAAATCCAAGGGTCAGGAGTTACAAAACAAAAAGCAATTAAACCTGTAACTCCTCCCATAACTTGGCTTTATTGCAATAATTGCCATAAATGACCATAAACCACTCCTAAAGGCCTCCAAAAGCCTATAAATAGGAGTCCCCTCCAAGCATTCCGGGGATCAAAATCATCAGCAATTCCTGCTCTAGAGATCCAGAAGCTCAGAGAGAGAGAAACCTCTGTCGGAATTCCGCAGCAGCCTCCACTACAAGGTGACAAAAGTCCCTTGGGGGGCACTTCCCCCAAGGTCCTTTACCTTCTACTTCAACAAAAGTGGCTTAGACATGGCTCTTCAGCCCGTCTACTCGGCTTTTTATTGAACATAAGACCTTCCCTCGGTCTTTGTTCTCTAAAAATCTGAGGATATAGCCAAGCCAAGCGAATCCAAAGCATCCGACGTTCTTATTTGCATGGATGATGGCGGAGTCCATACATGACTCGCGACCGTCAATCTAAACGGGTCCCTCCCACAATCTCCTGAAAAGTTAGATTCTTCCTTTCTCGCTTTTCATTGTATTTTGTATTTTTTTTAAAGAGACAAAAAACCACAACTCTTGTCTTTCATTATTGATGAGAATTGTAAATCGGCTATAAACGCCAAAAATCGGCTATAAATGCCAAGAAAATCGCCTTTTACGGCAAAATAAAAAACTGTCTCTTTTCTTAAATATATGTGCAATGGAAAGATGAAAAAGTTGATTTCCTTTTCTACTTATGAAGGTGAATCTCCGGATCACCACTCTAAATTCCAAGTAGAATAGAAAATCTGGCATACCCGTACAAAAAAAAAACCATGATGCCCGCTTTTCCTTTCTTTCCCTCCACCGTATCCCGTCAGCCCCGGGGCGGAGGCAGCTTTGGAAAAAGAGAGAAGCCGGGACCATCAAGTTGGCACGCCCAGCGGGACCCGCTTACTTGAGAACACCAGATGCTTGGAATTGAAATATTCGCATATTATATCTTGGCTTATGTTTCTTTTCCGAATTCCTTGGCTACATTTCGGTTGGTGGCCTATGTTGGATTTCGCATGAGATGGGATTTTTTGGAAATTTCAAATTCTTTCAATCTATTTCCATTCTTTCTCTTTTCAAAAAAAAAAGTTCAGATTTCTCGTTTTGGAATCAAAATTGAGAAACTTTGATCCTTTCCTTTCTGGGCATTGGCGCTCGCGATTATCCGCTGAGACCGGCTTGGATCGGGGATTGGGTCATTGTTTCTCTTCGATGAGTCTGTTAGAGATTTCAAAAAAAAAAAAAAAAAAAGCAAACTTCTTTGCCTTGGATTCAAAATTGAGAAGTTTTGATCCTATCCTATCGTTCATCGCGCTTGCAGAAATGTTGAGCCTGTTCGACTAAGGTTTTGGATCATTGTTTCTCTTTGATGAATTCATTAGAATTAAAAAAAAAAACAATTTCAAAAAAAAAATCAAAACTTTTCGTTTTGGATTCAAAATTGAGAGGTTTTTATCCTATCCTATCGTTCATCGCGCTTGCAGAAATGTTGAGCCTGTTCGACTAAGGTTTTGGATCATTGTTTCTCTTCAATGAGTCTAGTAAAAAAAAAAAGAAAGACATAGACCGCAAAGGCCAAACCAACTGCGTTCTTTGATCTCGGTTGATTCAAGAAAAGCCTTGTCCAGAGTGTCGAGACAGCCTGACTGTTCGAGGCAAGGGTCCCCCAAACGGGTTCATTAAGTAATCCTACCCTTACATGGGGGCAATTCTATCAATTGTGATTTCATAAGACCGGGTTAGGAAGCCTATATGTGTTCTCTGTCTTTTAAATAAAAAATTGTAAAAAAAAAAAAACTTTTCAAAAAAAAAATCTTAAAAGAAAAAAACTTTCGTCATTTTCAGGTTCAGATCTGAGAAATTTTGGTCTCTTCCTTTCTGAGCACTGGCGCTCGCGATTATCCGCTGAGCCCGTGTTCAGATTGGAACGTCATTTGCTCTCTTTGATGGACCTGATCTTGGCCTTTCAAAAAAAAAAACTCTCGTCATTTTGGATTCAGATCCGAGAAATTGTGGTTCCTTCCGGGGTACTGGCGCTCACGGAAATCGTTGAGCCCGTCTTTGGATTGGGATACCACATGCTCTCCTTGATGAATCCATTTTGACATTTAAAAAAACAGAGAATCCCATCTCATGGATGCGATCTCCAACATTTGTGTCTAGCGGTGCTAGTACGCCCTTTCAGGGTCTACTGTATTCGCGACTGGCGCATTTGTAAAACTCCAACCTTATATTCTTCTTATCTCGAGCAAGCCCTGCTTCGCGATAAGTCGAATTTAGGTTTACAATTGCTTCTAGCAGTCACTGGGACGCTCATTTTGGGGCTCACCATACTTGCAATAAGAACAATTGTGCCCTCTATGGCTTTTGCCCTCCTCACGTCGCCTGGGTCATATCCCTCAAGCGATCTGAAAAGGCAAACCCATAGATTGCCTTTTTTCCATTTATAATCATTATATTCTTGTGATTACTAATGGATGTGGTCTTGTTTCAGAAGTTTTCCAAAAAACTAACAATGGCAGCTTCATTAACCATCACCTTTGATGAGAACAAGTACCAGCTGATGCTTCAAGAGAAGCAAACCAAGCGCCCCGCCAGTTTTCAAAGCATTACCACCCTTGGCGACTCCCAGAACACCGGGTCGACCTCAACTCCCCAGACCATCGTCTTCGGGTCGCTGGGACCATTCCCACTTCCCGTAGAAGAAACTGCACCTGCCAAGAAGCAGAGAACCGCCCCTCAACGTATCACTACAGTGATACCAAGGGCGACCACCAAGAAGCCTGAGGCCCGTAGCACTCCTGCAAAGCCTCAACCAGCAAGAAACCAGGTCTGCTCAAAGACTTGGTCCCCAAAACCTTCACCCAAACAGCGAAGGTCACAAACATCAGCAAAGCCAGCATACCTGGCCCCTCTCAAGGAGAACCGGTTCTACCCTCTTGCTTACATAAAAGAGGAGAAACCTACCCTCTATCAAACAAGAAAACCAACTCAGCACGAGCCGGCTTGCTCCTACAAGCCCAAAATCAAGTCATGCATCATCAGGCCTCCGCAAGAACCTGCAAAAGCCTGCACTCCTGCGAGTCGACCCTTCCTCTCAACAGGGGCCGAACTCGCCAAATTCAAAGCTTCGCTGCGACAGGCAAAGGACCGCGTCCAGATCCTGTCAATGCCAGTCTTCAAAGAAGACAAGCTCGGCTGCTGCGCACCAGGGACTACGTCCTTCATTGCCAGAGCACAGCCGGAACTAACTAAAGCTCAAATCGCTCGTCGTATGCGCCGCCGCAAGGCATATCGACAAAAGAGACTAGAGAAGCAAAGAACCCAGGATTCTGCACTTCAGGTCTCCCAAAAATGGGTCGAAAAAGAAAGACCCGACCAAGTTGCTGCTGTTCATATGGTTGGCAAAACTAGAAAACGCCAGAAGTCAGCAACAAAAATCCATGTCAGGCGTCCGGTGACTCGCAGCGTCTCTCGGACACGAAGACATAAAGAAAACTCTCCAGCTCCTTCAAGCCAAGGATATCGGAGTAACCACTCTTCGAGCTCTTCATCTAAAAGAATGAGCCATAGCTCAGTCACCAAGACAATATCTTCATTCAACTCTCGAGGAATGAACGTCTTGGTCACAAATGCTGAACAACCTCCGCCGCGTGATGACGTAGCTGCACGCATCCAGCAGCTGGAACAAGGACAGCAGAGAATAGATGCCCTAATGGAAAACCTCCTTCTCACTATCCAACGTCCGCCAAACAATGAAGCTCCTCCAAGCCATCAAGGTGATGAGGAAAATGCAGAAAACAGTGAGTCACGCGCCCTTACCAAAAAGGACGTTGACGATATCCTCGCCAAAGCAAAAGAAGAGGATACACTAAAGGAGCATGGGATCAAGCCACCATATCCCTTGTGGATGGACTCGGTCCCGTTCCCTACAAAATTCAAGCAACCTACTCTCCAAACATATACGGGGAAAGGTTCAGCCAGACAGCACATCATCCATTTCAAGATCCTGACGGGAGCTATTGCGGATCAAGATGCCCTCAAAATCCGCCTCTTTGCAAGTACCCTAAAAGGTACGGCCTTTGACTGGTACTCCACTCTGCCAGAGGACTCCATTCAAAATTGGGCCACGCTGGAGACACGCTTCCTAACCCACTTCAAAGGTGAGGATCATCCTGTTACTATGGCTCAGCTCTGCAGCCTAAAACAGGGAGAGAATGAGTCAACATATGACTTCATTCACAAGTGTAAGGCAATGGCGTACAAATGCTCAGATGTATTGCCACAAGCGTCGCTAGTCGACATCTTCCGTAACAACATGAGAGCAAGAATCCTCTCCATGATCATCGGTAACAAATCAAAGAACCTGGGAGAACTCCTGGAAGCAGCTATGGAAGCTGAAACGGTGATCAAAGACCTCAACAGTAAAAAATCATCAAAGAAAGAGCCGACTGCCATTGCAACCTCAAAACCAAAGAAAAAGGAGGTTCTCAATGTGCAAACCAAGTCAGCTCCTCAGCAGCCAAAGAAAGCTGAAAACAAAGCTGCAGGTAAAAAGCCTGAACTTTCTGATGCCTTCAGAGAACGAGTAGAAAAGAAATACCCGTTCCATGAAGATGTTGAAGAAATCTTTGGGGCACTTCTCGCAAACGGTAAACTCACCTTGCCTGACCCCAAAAGACCAGGAGATGTTGGCAAAACCAACGATCCTCGGTACTCTCCATACCATCAGATGGTCTCGCATCCTCTCAGTCAATGCTTTGTTGTGAGAGAGAAGATAAATGAGATGTGGAAAAACGGAGTCATCACCTTCGACAAGAACTATGGGTCTGCCTCCGTCAACATGGTGTCGTATGGACAAAAACAAAAATCACCAAAAGAGAAGATCACTACTTCCTTCAAGGTGATAAAGATGACCCAAACGTCCCAAGAGTTGGTTCCATATCCAACATCAGACGGACAGCCCATATGGGTACACCCCGATCTCCTAGAAGATGAAAATTGGGAGGTCGTCAAAACAAAGCCAACCGCTCAACAGCGAAGGCAAGCCAGGAGACAACTCCGCAAGCTCAAACAGCAGGAGAAAGCTCCGGAAAAGCAAGAAGTCACTGAAAAGGCAGAGACCTCCTTGTTAGGAATTTTCTAGATTGCAATTTGATGGATGCATTTCATTCTAGCATCATTTGATTTACACACTTGTATTGTTTTAAATAATCTTGAAATCTTGTTTTATTCATGCATTGCTTTTAAGATTTGTAAAAGTATTGATTTATGCATGATTTGTTTTTAAAACTTGGATGCATTTGTTTTAGAAAAGAGTTTTCAAGAAATCAAGCAAGCCTTTGTTTTAAAAGTTTTGAATCTTTTTAGGCTTTTTATGTTCATGTTTTAAAAACCATTAGAATCTTTAAAACATGTTTTTCAAGCTTGATTTAGTGGCCAAAAGGTCCCCCATAGAAAAACCTTCAAATATGCAAAAGTTGCATTTTTTGTCAAAGGGAGGCTGTCCCGGCAGTGTCGCCGGTCGACCGAGAGGCAGGTCTCGGTCGACCGAGACAACTGGAGGTAAAACCTGCAGTTTCTGAACTGAAACCTCCAACGGTCAGAAATCTGACCGTTGTGCCTTCCCGGTCGACCGAGACCTCTTTGCCGGTCGACCGAGAACTAGCCGTTGGCAACTTTTTGCTATAAATATGAGTTCTTTCCCTTTCCAAAAGTTGGGAATTTTTAACCCCTCCTTGAAAGGATTTGAGGCATATCAAAAGGGAAAAGAACCAAGGGATGAAGGGGATGATTAGGAAAGCTAAAGCTTGGATTAATGAAGTTAAACCACCAAGTAGGCTCTTCCTTCCTTAATCATATGTTTTCATGCTCTTGTTTTATTTTTGGTAAATCATTTCTAGCATGTTAAACTATGTTTGTGTTGTGTCCTTAACATGTTTTATGTTTTGAGTTGATTTATTGTTTTGGATACAACACCATATGATTCAATCCAAGTAGTACTTAACTTTGGTAAATCTAAGTAGATCATGTTAATGAAAGAACTTTGGTAAATCATATGTAACATGATCCATATACTTGGTTGAATCTTTGGTTGTTGTTTTCCATCATAAGAACATCTCTCTCAAAACTAACTTATGTTTTGGATTCAACTTCTTTACAAATCATATGTTTTCATGTTTTGTTTTATCATTGGTAAATCTTTGTAACATGTTAATCTATGATTTGTTGTATCCTTAGCATGTGTTATATTTTGAATAGATCTATTGTTTTGGATACATCACCATTGATTCATCAAAGTAGTACTTTATCTTTGGTAAATCTAAGTAGATCATGTTAATGAAATATGTAACATGATTCATATACTTTGTTGAATCTTTGGTTGTTGTTTTCCATCATAAGAAAATCTCTTTCAAATGTATCTTATGTTTTGGATTCAACATCATTACAAATCATATGTGTATTATTGTTTTAATGTTTCACAACTTGCCTTACTTTGATTGGTAAATCATTTTCAAGTTGTCTTTATAATTACATATGATTTGTCCCCTCTTTTCAATCAAATCTATTTTTATGTTTTGAGCTTCATTGGTGATTTGATTGACATCCCTATGCATCACATGTTTAGAGCTAATCCATTTCATACAACTTGTGTAACTTTGATATCATTAACAAGTTGTTACTTTTAACATGTGATTGCATTACTTCCTCAATCATAAATGTTTTTGAGCTAAAACTTTCAAAAGCCTTAGGCTTACATTTATGAGCTTTCATTTTCTAAATGATTGAGGACCACACACACACACTTCATTTGTTTTCATCTTTGCATTCATAGTGTGAGTGTGTATTAGAATTACACTTCCATATCCGCCTAATTAAGAGGCATTGTAATGAGCTAAATAGAATCTCCATCTAGTGTATTAAAGACACAACTTAGTGAGATAACCAACCATGTGGTTGAAGAGGTTATTGCTTAGCCTATAAAAGCATAATGTATAGGTTGATGTTAAGCCTTGAAAAACATCAATGTAAGGTTATTGCTTAGCCTTGGAAAGCATATTGTAAAGGTTATTGCTTAGCCTATTGAAAAGCATAAATAGTGGAAATCCGGTGGGGTGTTGGGTCACAAGCCGGTAGTGGATGTAGGCATTGAGGCCGAACCACTATAAATCCTTGTGTGATGGTGATTGCTTTGTGGTGATTCTTTTGTTAGCTTCCGCATCTTGTATGATTAATCATCACATGTGACTAGTTTGTTTTAAAGAAGTTAAATTTGTTAAAATTGGTCATAATTGGAGCTCACCCTATTCACCCCCCCTCTAGGGTTCGGATCCCCATGGACTTACACTCCTCTACCGCTTCACTACGGACAACAAAAGAGTCCTCTCCTAAGACTTCAAAGGCGGCAAGAAGACTCACTTTAGGTGATTTCATGCCACCGCACCTCAAAGATAAAACCACGCAGGGGGCATCATACTCTTGCAACTCGGTGGTCGGAATCCCCATGGATGGATATGAGTCCAGTGACACCGCCAGTGACATCGATGAGTGGGAGGAATCCCTCGAAACAGGAGAATATCTCTCCGACGAGGAATGGATCCCTGAATCTCATCTTATGCCAGTAATCTGGTATAACCCATTACAGCCGCAAGGATCCTGGTCTGATGATGAAGAAGACCAAGAAGTTGTTCAAGAAAACACTCCAGTGGAATCCAACCATGTTGAACCACAAGGAGCAGACGAAGAAGAAGATTTGGCTCCCGTGCCTGATCTCGATGAATACGCAAGGATCTTGCAGCGCCTTGCTATAGAGCAAGAACGAGGTCGCATCAATCAGCTTCGTCACAACCCAGCACCGGAAGTTCATGAAAATCTACAGGAATCTCCTCCGGTAACTCCGAAAAATGAAAAAAGTTGTTGGATCGATGATCCTCTTACATCTGAGGACGAATCTGATTCCCAACAGTTCATCTTGGAGGCATCTTCCGTCAAAGTTACTTGCAATGCAATAGCTCAGGATGATAATTCCTGACCTTCTCAGGCTTCGTCTCCTGGAACAGTGACATCGGAACTCAAACCTCTTCTGACTGATCACATTGAAGAAATTCCATCCGATGAAATCTTCTTCAGAGAAAATCCGGTCAATTGGTCCCAAATCCCTGATCTCATCGGTGATGTCTGGACCGACAAAATATTCGATAAAGAAGGAACGTTGCTGGATGCTGTTCAGGACTTGCTCCCGGAAAATGCTCCATGCAACACAATTACTGAAGATGGCAATGCTGACACAGAGACATCTTCAGCAAATGAGAAGGAACAACCCCTCGATCTCGAGGACGATCTTCCAAACAAAGACCCTTCTCCAGAAGCTCTTGAAGTTGGTAGAGGTACCCGTTCTGGCCGGGATTACCACAAAAACTACGACCAACCTTCTGCTTCTTATGTAAATCCTTCAGAAAAACAAGCTGTAAATGCCCCTAGTGGCAAGAATAATGAAAATGCAGGCCCCAAGGAGGCTTTCAAGTACGACTTGATTCAGCACTTCAAACACATACCTGCACGTCTGCACATCCTAGACTTATTACGAATGTCACCACAGACTCGTGATAGTCTCATTTCAGAACTACAAATGCTGGATGCGGATGTCGACAAACATGCCCCACAAGTCCTACAAATTGAAATGGACTATAGGGTCAAAAAACCAAAAACTCCCTCAAAAGGAGAAAAGAAGAAAACTGAGGGATCCTGCATCGAATGCCTCTCGGTTCAAAAAGCAGCAAGTGCAACCATCGCCTTCACCAAGGAAGACCTCCTGCTAGGCGAGACAAAGCACAACCGACCCCTGTACTTCACCGGGTACATCAAAGAGGTGCCAGTACGCAGAATCCAGATCGATCCAGGTTCTGCACTCAACCTCATCTCCACTTCGGCACTCGAAGAACTGGGCATTCCGCCTAGCAAGCTGAGCCACACGTCTGTGTCCATCTTTGGATATGATGCAGCGCTCAAAGGCCGATCGGCAAAATCAGGTTCAAGTTGCAAATCGGTGGTCTTATCTCCGAAGTCACTGTCTATGCAATAAAGACCCATTCATGCTACAACATCCTTCTCGGACGCCCCTGGATACACGTGAATGGTGTTGTCCCTTCGACTTTACATCAGTGCATCAAGTTTGTTGGCAATGACGGCTTGATACATCGAGTGTTTGCAGACAAAAAGCCCTTCAAAGGCAAAGAAGTCTATTTCGCAGATGCTCAGATGTACAAAGATGAAAAAGAAGAAAGGGAGGAAGAAACAACACCCTTTGCCGAAAATCTCCAGAAAGACAAAGGCAAGGCTCCTCAGCAATCACCGGAAGAAAACAAACCCTCTATCAAAACCGAAGAGAATAATCAATCTCCCTTCATGGTCTCCCTCAAGTCTTCAAAGCCTCTGGTGATCACCACCAAAGCAAAGAAAACAAAACAAAAGGCTGGGGGCAAGTTTGCTGTCTCCTTCGTGTCTATCTTGCAAGACACGGATCCGGACTCAGAGCCAGAAGACAACACATCGTCAAGCCAAGCTGATGATCAACAAGTTCAGCCCGCTCTCACTCCAATGGAGACAACCGTTGACATAGAAGATCCTGCATCTGCTTCCTTCGTTGTTCCAGCAACATCAGTCGAAGAAAAACCAATCTTCTTCCATAAATCGGGAGTTTCTTCATCAAATTCTTCGCTTGAACCTTTCCAAAATGAAGGTATGCCTCAACTATCCCTGTATAGTCCAATGGCACAAGCTATCATGAAGAAAATGGGCTACGACGCTCAGAACCCAATCGGTTTGGGAGATGGCCGTGGTATTATCACGCCATTGGAACCAACCCTGACCAAAAGTCAACTAGAAAGTTGGAAACCCCACCACCACATAGAAAAGTCTTCACATGGGCTGGGGTATGATCCTGACGCTCCCTTGAGACAGTTGACTCAAAGGCTGCAAAGTCGTCTTGTCGACCAAGCCTCAACATCTCATATTAATGAAGACATCGATCTCCCTGAATATCTCTTTGAAGAGTTGACCGTCAAGGATCCAGGAAGTTCATCCAATTGGTATGATTTCTCTGATGATGAAGAGGAATTGTCCGATGATACAGACGCATGGTTCTCTGACCCAGAAGAACTACTGTCTCTAAAAGAAGTGCCCTACTTCGACCTAATTTCAACAGGTGATTGGGACCATCTCATAGCAAATCTTGAGAAAAGTACCAATCAAGAAGACCCATGGACAAAAGCAGAGCCGTGGTCTGTAGATACCTTTGGAACTCCAGAAGGCTTTGTTGGACTGGAAGCCTCCAAAAATATTGTGGAGGAACCACCTTCAAACCCTCCAACTGAAGATTCTGTTCAAAAAATAGACTTGGGAACACCTGATAACCCACGTCCTGTATTCATAAGCAAGAATATAAAGGATGATGAGTTACCCGAGTATATCACATTTCTTCCTGAGTTCGTTGATTGTTTTGCATGGTCTTACGCTGAGATGCCTGGCTTAGACCCCAAAATAGCAGTCCTCAAACTCAATCTTCAAAAAGATATCAAGCCTGTCAAACAAGGCCAAAGAAGGTTCCGTCCTGACTTGATGGACAAAATTGAACAAGAAGTTTAAAAACTCAAAAGCGTTGGCTTCATTCGTGAGGAACAGCATCCTGAATGGTTGGCCAACATCGTCCCCGTGACAAAGAAAAATGGGCAAATCAGGGTCTGCATTGATTACAGAGACCTGAACAATGCATGCCCAAAAGATGAATTCCCGCACCCTATACCGGAGGTGATGATCGACACCACCTGTGGGTTCGAGCGAATGACATTCATGGATGGCTTCTCTGGCTACAATCAGATAAAGATGCATCCTGAAGATGAAAAACACACAGCATTTCGGACCCCGTTTGGCGTGTATTGCTACACGGTCATGCCATTCGGTCTGAAGAACGCCGGTGCAACATATCAGAGGGCTATGATGAAGATATTCCAAGATATGCAGCACAAGACGGTTGAATGTTATGTCGATGACCTCGCCGTCAAAAGCAAAAGAAAAGAAGACCATCTCAAAGATCTTCGAGAAGTCTTCCTCCGACTTCGCAAACACAAGCTGCGGATGAATCCCCTGAAATGCTTCTTCAGTGTCTCATCGAGTAAGTTTCTCGGATTCATAGTACGGAAAACCGGAATAGAACTTGACCCCATCAAAGTCAAGGCTATCCTAGAAATGCCATCTCCAAAAACCCTAAGACAATTAAAAGGGCTCCAAGGAAGATTGGCATACATTCGACGGTTCATCTCCAACCTATCAGGGAAGTGCCGTCCATTCTCTCGGTTAATGAAGAAAGGTGTCGATTTTGTCTGGGATGCTGAATGTGAAGCCGCATTCCAGGACATCAAGTCATACCTAACTAAACCTCCAGTGTTGGCTGCCCCCACAACTGGAAAACCATTCCTCTTGTACACAAGAGCCCTTGACTGTTCTTTAGGCGCTCTACTCGCACAAAAGAATGACGAGGGAAAAGAAGTTGCTCTATATTACCTTAGCCGCATGTTGATAGGTGCAGAGCATCGCTACTCTCCAGTCGAAAAAGAATGCTTGGCAGTAATGTTCGCCGTACAAAAACTGCGTCACTACCTGTTATCCAACACGGTGTACCTGATTTCGAGGATCAACCTCCTAAAGGTCCTTGTCACAAAAGTAGGTTCTCTCAATGCCCGACTGGCAAAATGGTCCATCCTCCTGTCACAATTTGACATTAGGTATGTACCATAAAAAGCAATCAAAGGCCAAGCTCTAGCAGACTTCCTCGCGGAGCATCCATTGCCTAAAGATTCTCCACTCAGGGATGACCTCCCAGACGAACCAGTCTACAGTGTGGAGACTTCCTTATCAAATGCTTCCTGGCACATGTACTTCGATGGCGCAACCAGGACAAATGAAAAGGGAAATCAAATATCGGGAATTGGCATTCTCTTTGTTAGTCCTGACAAATACATGATTCCACACGCATTCTCGCTACTGGAACCATGTTTAAACAATGCAGTTGAGTACCAAGCCCTCATCGTAGGATTGGAGCTCGCTCTTGAATCCGGCATCACTACGCTGGAAGCTTTTGGAGACTCTCAATTGATCGTCAACCAGATGAATCAGAAATTTGAAGTCAGGAAGCCCGATCTGTTGCCTTACTACAACAAGGCACAATCGCTTCGACAAAAGTTCGACATCTGTCACATCACCCACATCCTCAGAGGTGAAAACATTCGTGCAGATGCCCTGGCTGGACTTGCTACGTCTATGGCAATCCAAAAAGGGGAAAACATGCAAGTTACAGTATGTCAAAAAAGGATTCTCCCTCCTCTCAACACACATCAAGCAGTTGCTGAATGCCACCAATTGGTTGGAAGTCGGATCTCCGTCCTTAAACCTCTGATCGGCGACTGGAGGGACCCGTTCATTGATTACATCATGTTCGGAATCCTACCTGAAGATCCAAAAGAACGGGTAGGCATCCAAAGACGAGCCCCAAACTTTCATTTGGATATTCCTTCAAAAATGCTGTATAGAAAATCCTACAATGGAGTACTTCTACGCTGCTTGTCACAACAAGAGGCTGAGGAAACACTCAAAGAAGTACATGCTGGTCTTTGTGGAGCCCATCAGGCTGGGCCTAAGCTCTACGATCAAATAAGAAGGTTAGGTTATTATTGGCCTACCATGGTGGCTGATGCAATGCAATTTGCCAAGCGCTGCCAACAATGCCAAGTTCATGGAGATTATGTCCACATGCCTCCGGAATGGCTACATCCTACAGCAATCTCATGGCCTTTTGAAGCCTGGGGTATGGACATCATAGGTCCTATCTCCCCTCTATCGAGCAAAGGTCATCGCTTCATCTTCGCCGCTACGGATTATTTCTCCAAGTGGTCAGAAGCATTTGCGCTTAGTGAAATGAAGACCTCATCAGTCCTTCAGTTCTTGCGCACCAACATCATTTGTCGCTTCTGCATACCTAAAAGATTCGTCCATGATAACGGACCACAGTTCCGCGATCACCGATTCTACAGGTTCTGCAACAAATACAAAATCCAAAGTTGTCCTTCAACTCCGTACAATCCGGCAGCGAATGGACTAGCAGAGGCTTTCAACAAGACACTCTGTAAAATCCTCAAGAAAATGGTCTCTAGTCACAAAAGAGATTGGGGCGACAAACTGCCTGAAGCTTTGTGGGCCTATCGAACCACCGTTCGAGGACCAACCCATAGCACACCATTCTCCTTGGTCTATGGATGCGAAGTTGTTGTCCCTTTGGAAGTTCAAATTCCTTCCTTAAGGGTATCTCTACAAAATGACATGACTCAAGAAAGTAATGTCAAATTGAGACTCCAAGAGCTGGATAACCTCGATGAGAGACGGCTCGAAGCTCTACAAAGCATTGAACTCTACCAAGCACGCATGGCAGGATCTTTTGACAAGAAGGTCAGGCAACGCGCCTACAAAAAGGGAGACTTGGTTCTTACAGTAAAAAGACCAATGGTTTTTGCCAACAAATCCAAAGGCAAATTTGAACCAAAATGGGAGGGACCTTTCATCATCGACAAAGTCTTCTCCAACGGCGCATACGCTCTTCTAAACATGGAGGGTGACAGATGTATGCTGCCCATCAATGGAAAGTTCTTGAAGCGGTACTACCCTTGAAGACTTCTTCCATCGGGTCAGAGCGACGCCTGCACGGCCAAAGCCTATTCCCAGGTATCTGCTCGTCAAACCCACTCCTTTTGGAATTTTCATCCTCTTGTTGAAATTTCTAAAAAAAAAAACCCTCAAAACAATGTCTCTTTCATCGTTTCATTGTTCAAAAAAAAAATCCAAAAATCCAAGTTTAGGAGCCTCTTCCCAAACTTGACCAAAATCTTCGATCCTTGAACCCAAAATTCATGGTTTGAAACAAAATCAGGACCTAGGGATTTCAGCCCTAGTCCACCCCGACTTTTACCACCAAAATGGTTTTGAGTCAAAATTTACGACCCTCGTGTCTTTAAACAAAAAATGATTTTTCAAACACTGCAGGGAAGCGACGTTCAGTCGATACTTGCAAAACCCAAAATCGGAAGGATGCGAACCCCATTCGATACTTCCAAAAACCCCAAAATTTCAAAAATCGTGGAGACGCAACGTTCCAGTTGATATCCACAACCCAAATTTCAAAACAAACAAAAAATAAAACAAAGGTTCGAAAAAACCTCAAAATTCAAAAATCGTGGGGAAGCGACATTCCATCGATACCCACAAAACAAAATTTTTTGAAGACAAAAGCAAGGAAGCGACATCCCATCGATACTTGCACCCAAATCCGCGAGGAGGCGACATTCCATCGATACTTGCAATACCATTCAGCAGGGAGGAGACTTTTAGTCGATACTTGCATTTTTGAAAACCAAAAACTTGGCTTTCACGCCAAAAAACCTGGCTTCCATGCCAAAAATCCGGCTTTCACGCCAAAAAAACCTGGTTTCCATGCCAAAAATCCGGCTTTCACGCCAAAAAAAAAAAACCAAAAAACCTGGCTTTCACGCCAAAAACTCGGCTTTTATGCCAGAAATCAAAATTCGGCTTCCATGCCAACAAAACAAAACTTGGTTTTCAAAAAAAAAAAATTGGCTTTCATGCCAAAAACAAAAAATCTGGCTTTCATGCCAAAGAAATTTCGGCTTTCATGCCAAAAATAAAATCTGGTTCTTACACCAAAAACAAAACCGGCTCTCATGCCACAAACCAAATCTTGGCTCTCATGCCATAAAAAATCTTTGGCTCCCATGCCATCTCAAAATCGGCTTTCATGCCATTTTAAAAAAAAAAAAAAACTGGCTTTTATGCCACCCCAAAAAATCGGCTTTCATGCCACCTCAAAATTCGGCTTTCATGCCATTTAAAAAAAAATTTGGCTTTCACGCCACCAAAATCGGCTTTCATGCCACCTCAAAATTTTAGCTTCCACGCCATCCAAAAATTTGGCTCTCATGCCATAAACCCAAATTTCAGCTTTCATGCCATCTCGAAATTCGGCTTTCAAGCCACACAAAAAAAAAACCTGGCATTTACGCCAACCAAAAAAAAAACCCGCCTTTCATGCCAACAAAACAAGAATTGGTTTTCAAAACAAACTGGTTTTCAAAACAAATTGGTTTTCAAAACAGACCGGCTATAGATGCCATCCAAATCCGGCTATAGATGCCACCCGAAATTTGGCTTTCATGCCGTAAACAAAATCTGGCTCCCATGCAAAAACATGCCGCAAAATCTGGCTTTCATGCCAAAACAACCCTTTTGATAAAAGATTTTCACAAAATGACAACCTTTTGATCAAAATTTTCAAACAAACATTCTCATCCAACCTTTGCTTATCTTCATCAAAAAGAATTTAAGTAAAAGGTACACAGAGTACCAAAAATGTTTTACATAGAGGTACCAAAAAAAAGAAGAGAGAAAAAAAAAAGAAACGAGTTTGTTATAAATCAAGAGCTCAGTCTAGCATGGTCTTCAACCAAAGATCCAGCTCTTCAAGCAGACTCTTGGCCTTAGCCTCTAAAGCTTCCAGGCCGTGCTTCTTCAAGATCTTGCCATAATCTTATAGAACTCCTCACCCTTGAGAGCGATCAGTCGCTGTCTCATCTCATCTCGGTTGAGCGAGTCACACTCTTCAAAGTTTCTCTCCACATACTGGACCTTCTCCCAGGCCTGTTGTACGGCCGCATTGGAAGACCTGGCAGATCGACGAGGTGCATCGGTAACGGGTTCCTTACCCTTGTACGTTCTGGAGGAACTGCCTGCAAAGATTGAAAGAAAGAAATCAATCAACAGAATGACAGAATTTTGCTAAAAAAAATCCTAGCGAAATTTTGGCATGACTCCAGGGCAATTCCGAAGAAAAGGGAATCACCCCGAAAAGAAAGGAAGCCCGAAGATGAGCTCAACATCGCTGAGAGCTCATGATCAATGAAGGATTCTCAAAGAAGACTCGAACTCAAACATTGCTACGAGATCAAGACAGTCTTCTCAAATTTCCGCAAGAATTGGAAAAGAGCTCAACATTGCTGCGAGCTTCAAATCCCAAAACTTGCAAAAAACTTCTCGAAACCCCCGCAAGACTAAAGAAAGAGCTCAACATTGCTGCGAGCTTCAAATCTCAAGACTTACAAAAGATTTCCAAGTGTGCATCATCATCATGCTCCCAATTCAATTTACCAAAAATCATGCATAAAAGAAAATCATCATGCATTAGATGCTAGGAAAACTTTGACAAAATTTGACCAATTCCAACCCAATTTGGTCAAAATCAAACTTTGTCTAAGTCAAAATTCATGTTGGCTTAGCATAGGAATTCTAGCCTTCTATCTTGATGCATCAAAAAAAAAAAATATGCATGAGCATCTTGGATTGCATAAACCTCATTATCATGGTGAGCAAAAAGGGGGGGAAAGAAAGTTTTCTTTCTTAAAAAGAAAGAGAAAAAAAAAAGAGGAAAAAAAAGAGAAAAGAAAAAATTCTGGGCTGGCCCACAAGCCGTGGCCCATGGGCCACATGGCCGTACGGCCCAGGCTGTACGGACATGTCCGTACAGCAGCAAAAAAAAAAGGGAAAGAAAAAAAAAAGAAAAAAAAAGGAAAAAAAAAAGAGGAAAAAAAACGTGTGAAAAAAAAAAGGAAATCAAGTGAAAAGAAAAAAAAGAGAAAAAAAGGAAAAAAAAAACGTGTGAAAAAAAAAGGAAAAACACGTGAAAAGAAAAGAAAAAAAAAAGAGAGAAGAAAAATGATGAAACTTTCTTTACATGGAATTTCTTGTAAAAAAAAAAAACTTACTTGAAGCCATGGATGGAGAAGAAAGAAAAACTTGAAAATGGACCTGGAACCTGACCCATTTATAAATCGGAACAAAAATTGGGATCAGAACCCGAACCCCGCTCTTGAATCGGAACCTAAGATAGGTTCCAGACTTGGTTTTCTGCAGTTCTGAACTTCCGAGTGATTGGAGAGTCGGATACCCACTTGCAACCCTAGATGTGGAGGAGTTACCCACCTACAAGGGACATTTTTGGATTTTATCCTTAGCCTATTTCAGTTAAAGTTCTCTTATCACTGATAGAGTTAAAATAGGAAAGATGGCTCCATGTATCGACAATCGTATATTAGCTATTCAATTTCATTCATCATATCAAAAGGCCTTTCGCGTATAAAATTACAGAAATTATAGAAATTGATTTTTAACTACTTATTTCATTTTTTTTAAGCGCGACAAATCTTCTCTTTCACCCTTTGTTGATGAGGAAAAAGGTCTAGCAAAGTCTATAAAATTTTAGCTACACCAAAGTAAAATTTCTCGATCCGCCACCGTCCCAAAGATAGAGATGTAGATAGGGTTGCAAACGGGACTTCTCCGGATAGGAACCATAGTGGACCCGGACCCCCGTTTCTAAATAACAGCTCCGGTTCTGATACCGACCATGTTTTGTTGGTTCTAGACCCGATCCCGATAGGAAAATCCAGATCCGATATCGGAACCGGGTCCACCTAGAGGACTGAAATTTAGTTCCAAAATCGATTCTAATTTTCTTTTATTCTTCTTTTTTATTAAAATAAGAAAATTATTCAACTTTTCCCGTGTCCAAGTTATTATCACGTATCTCTTATTTGACCTTATTTTTACACACGTTCGATGTCTATGGGGTCCATTTCTAATCGAATGTATTTCATGCAAGTGGAGCTCATCAATAAATAGCCTATAGCATTTGTCGGTTAAGGCCCACACCAGATGGGAAAGCACCGAAGATTGGCACATGAATCAAGGATCTAAATCATTTGTCCGGAAATATTAAGGCCAAGGGACTCATTTTTTAATTGAGTTTTGGGCTATCTTTAGATTTTAAATCTGCCTCTCTATCATTTAAGATATGTTTCATTCTCATTCCGACAAGATTGTTTCGGTGGTCGGAAAACCGAATCCTTTGGTTTTGATTAGTTCATCCACGTTCTGGTGATGTGAACCGTTGAAGAGATGATGTCTTGAAAACTGTAGAGGGATAAAGCAGTCATAACCATCTCTGGAAGATCTTTATAATAATGTAAGCAGAGTTAATGGCCCACATGTAATTCCTTGAGTCATCGAGGATGACTTAATCTGATTACATAATCAATATAAATAATGACAAATAATATATTTGTCTCTTTTAGGAATATTTTCAAAAAATCTAATTTAATGTGTTTATATTTAGAGTTTTTGCTTTTAAACATCATTATAAATATTTTATAGTCTCTTTTGGGATTCAAGTACGAACACTGATATAAACTTACTTACGTGAGTCTCGCGGTTGTATTTGCATCTATGCCTAGAAAATTAAAAATTAACTTTCACTGTTGTATTAATAGCTTGATCAAATATAGGGATAAATATAAATATGATTATGTAAACCACATTTTTATAAAAAAGAAATGTCAAGTCGATCGGACGGTCGGATTAATTCTGATTCTCGATATCATATACATTTTAAGGCATTTTTTTTGTAGGGCTCGGGTTTCAGTAATTTGGTTCCACTGTAATGTTCGACACATTTTTCTCAATATTTGCCCAAAGGTCTTCAGAAAGCTCTATGTTGCTCAAAGTAAGACAAGTTGAAATATATAAGAATTTGACAATCGGGTGTTGGCTCGGTTAGGACACTGTCAATCCCACCAAATGTAGGGATTTCCTGAGCTAAAAAAAAAAAAAAAAAAAAAAAACCATATAAGAATGAAGAGGTTGTTTAGGATGCTATACACGCAACCCAATTAAACTGTATTAGTTATTCAATTTCATTCATCATATCAAAAGGCCTTTCACGTATAAAATTACAAGAATTATAGAAATTGATTTTTAGCTACTTATTTCGTCTTGTTGAAGCGCAACAAATCTTCTCTTTCACCCTTTGTTGATGAGGAAAAAGGTCTAGCAAAGTTTAGAAAATTTTAGCTGCGCCCAAATAAAATTTCTCGGTCCGCCACTGTCCCAAAGATAGAGATGTGGATAGGGTTGCAAACGGGACGTCTCCGGATAGGAACTATAGTGGACCCATGAAAGTCCATGATCCGAACCCTAGAGGGGGGGTGAATAGGGTGAGCTACAAATTAGTGACCAATTTAGACCAATTTTAACTTCTTTAAAATAAACTAGTCACAAATGGTGATTAAGTAAATAAATGCGGAAGCTTATAAAAACAATCACCACAAAGCATGCACCATCACACAAGGATTTATAGTGGTTTGGCCTCATTGCCTACATCCACTACCAGCTTGTGATCCAACAGCCCACCGGATTTCCACTATTTATGCTTTTCAATAGGCTAAGCAATAACCTTTACAATGATGTTTTTCAAGGCTTAACATCAACCTATTACACTATGCTTTTCTTAGGCTAAGCAATAACCTCTTCAACCAAAAGGTTGGTTATCTCTCTAAGTAGTGTCTAAAATACACTCGATGGAGATACAATTAATAGCTCATTACAATGCCTCTTAATTAGGCGGATATGAAAGTGAAAATCTAATTCACACACACACACACACACACACACACACACACACACTATGAATGCAAAGATGAATCCACAATGTGTATGTATGATGTCCTCAATCAATTCGAAAATGAAAGCTCATAAATGTATGCCAAAGGCTTTTGAAAGTTTTAGCTCATAAAAACATTTATGATTGAGGTAAGAATGCTAATCACATGTTAAAAATAACTTGTAAAAGATATACATATGTATTCCAAACAAGTTGTGAAATTCTAAGAACAAAACATGTGATTCATAGGGATTTCATTCAAATTAACAATGTAGCTTAATATGTGTATGCTATAAGCATGAAACACAAAAATAGATTTGATTGAAGTTAAGGGACAAATCATATGTAATTATAAATTCAACTTGAAAATGATATACCTATCAATGCGAAATAAGTTGTGAAACTTTAAAACAAAGTACATATGATTTGTGAAGTTGTTAAATCCAAAACATAAGATAGATTTGAAAGTGATTTTCTTATGATGAAAAACAACAACCAAAGATTCAACCAAGTATAGGAATCATGTTACATAAAATTTCAAAGATGTTTCCATTAACATGATTTACTTAAATATACCAATTTAAGTACTACTTGGATTGAATCAAGGTGATGCATCCAAAACACTAGATCAATTCAAAACATAAACATGTTAAGGACATAACAAATCATAGTTTATCATGCTAGAAAATATTTACCAATAATTAAAGCAAAGCATGAAAACATATGATTAAGAAAAGTAAAGCTTACTTAGTGATTTAACTCAATGGAACCAAGCTTTAGCTTTCCAAATGACCCCTTTCATCCCTTACCTCATTCCCCTTTGATTGGCCTCAAAACACCTCAAGGAGGGCCTCTTTGTTCCTCAAAAAAATTTTAGGAATGAGCCACTATTTATAGCCAAAAACTGCCCAATGGCTAGTCATCGGTCAACGCCATGACCCCCAGGTCAACCTGGCCTTCAACACACTACAACAACTTGCACTTTTATCCACGTTTTTTAGCCACGTTTTTATAAAACGTTGTTGAAAATTAGCCTTTTACCGACATTTTTTATAAAACGTGGGTAAATTTTAATTTTCACTGACGTTTTATAAAAGCGTCGATAAAGGGTACTTTTCACCGACGTTTTAATAAAAAAACGTCGGCAAAGTGTAATTTTCACCGACGTTTTAAAACACCGGAAAAGTTTAATCTTGGAATTAAAATCAGAGACCTTTAGCGACGTTTTATTGGTTTTACCGACGCTTTTTTTCGTCGATGAAAGTATTTTATTTTTTATTTCTTTGTATTTTTTATTTTTCCGACGAATAAAAACCGTCGGCAAAGTTAAATTTGATTATACCATGTAAAATAAAATTTCAATTGAACTTTTAGCTACGTTTATGTGAAACGTCAGCAAAGTTGAATTTTATTTTTAAGAAAATTAAAATTTATGGAACTTTAACGACGAATGTTTTTATTACCGACGAAAATTTGCGTTGGTAAAGTTGATTTTTATTTTTAAGGAAATTAAAAATGATGGAGATTTAACGACAAATTTTTTGTTTACCGACGAAAATTAGCGTCGAGAAAAGTATTATCGACGTTTATGATGAAACGTCGGTAAAGGTTTATTTACTTTTTCCTTCTTTTCCCCTCTCCCGCCACCGCTCCCCCTCTATAAGCCCTGTTTTCTTTTCCCTCTTTTCCTTCTCTCATCTGCTTCTCTCTCTCTCGATCGGCGCTCTGTTTCTGTCTCTGTCGATCGGCTCTCTGTCTCTCTCGATCTTCTCTTCTCTCTCGTTCTGCTCTTCTCTCTCTCTCGATCGGCGCTCTCTCTCTGTCTCTCTCGATCTGCTCTTCTCTCTCTTTGTCTCTCTCGATCTGCTCCTCTCTCTCTCTCTGCTCTTTCCCTCATCTCCCTCACCATCTCCATCTCCTCATCGGCATCATCTCCATCACCACTCAAGCAGACCTCACCCTCTCCATCAACGCACGCAGATCCCTTCCACCATTTCCATCTCTATTGATCTCAAATAACCCATTTTTGTCGATCTCCAAAAACCCATCTATGTTATCAGGCGCATACCTATCCCACTGAAGAAAACTGGTGCCCCCTTCTCCTGTCGTCTTCTCCAAAGCCAGCACGAGTTTGACCCCTTCTCCGGTCGTCTTCTCCAAAGCGACCCCTTTTCTGGTTGTTTCTCCAAAGCCAGCAAGAGTTTGCTGCCTCTGCATCTCTCCCCTCTCTGCAGGCACACTCTCTTTCTCATCTCTTCTCTCTTCTTTTCATTTATTTACTGAAATCTGAATTATTTGCTCCCTTTTGTTTTGCAAAAATATGGATGTGTTACAGTTTTATGATGTGGTCCAGTTATAATGAGATGGAATGAATTGAATGGTCTTTTCATTGTTCAGCTTTTGTGTTGGATTGGATTTTCTTTTTCTGCATTTGGGTTTTGCATAAGATGAGGACTAGGAAGGACTTGTACATATGGTTTTTGAATTGGATTTTGTTTATCTATCTGGGTTTTGCAGAGTTTCTATCATCGAGACAAAATCTTCATTAGTTTGTGTTTGCAGCAGTGTGAAAATGGGCGCAGAGTGACGTGACCAACGTGAAAGATATTGTAGTAGACTCTTTTTTTTTCCCGCATGGATCATTCATGGGTATTTTAATGGGAGTGAAGAAAACTAGTATTCCAAGATGTCGCAAGATTCTCTGAGATCATGGAATAAGGGTTATAAAAGTGTGAATAAAATAAGAAACTGGCCAGAGGCCAATAGATTCCCACCATATTTAAACCCTTCGTATGGACTCATTTTACTACACCCCATGAAGCACAAGACCCACTTCGAAAGTCTATGTTTTAGGATAAGATTTGCATTTAAAATATCTACAATTGGCTTCTTGTATGCAAATGTGTTTTTGTCAGTAGTGCTCTAGCTCTTTGTTTTTTTTCTTATTACGAACTTGGATGTATAACTTGCTTGAAAGGTAATGAATTCCATCCTCATTTTCTAAAATATATACAAAAGTGAAGAAGATGGGTTTTATTTTTTTGAAAAATAAAATTTTCACTAAAGCCGCACTCTAACCAAGAAGCCACACAAGGAGTAATGTATGAAAAAGATGCACCATCTAGAGGTTTGGACAACAGCCACCTCGCTCAAATTTGCCTAAGAAATTGATCTTCTTCCTAGCATTAGTAGCCATTTGGTGAAAATTTTGATTTCCAATCCCCTTTAAGCAACAATGCCCAAGATTTTTGAGACGTAAGCCTTTACCCTTTTTCCATCATCTTCTCCCCGGGTTGACATCACCACCTTGGCAAATGAATGATCTGCCCTTTTGCAACAGATAGCCCCTATTCATATTAATAATCATTTACCATAAGCAAAAAGAACCCAGTGGTTTGGACTCTAATGAGTAGTTTTCACCATTTGGAGTCAAGCCAGGGTTTCAAATCTCATCATCTTCCATTTGGACACTGGATTAGGTTCTCCTTTTTGACATTGACATTGATACACTTGGGTGAACTTTTCTCACTAATGTGGCCAATCAATGTTTTGGTGGTGGTTAGTTGGTGCACAGACTAAGACGATTGTTTTGTCTTTGTAGACGAAGACGCGACAAACACAAGAGGTTGAATATAATGCACTAATTGAAAAAAACACTTAGGCACTATAGAGTTCTGATCCTTTTCATCTAAGGAGCCATGATTGTTGGGTTTTTCCACAAGAGCCAAGAGGGTGCCAGGTGGCATAAGACTGAAATCTATTAGCTCCACCAAGTAGAACTAGCTATTGTTAAAGAATCTATCAAAATCTACCCACATAAAAAAGTCACATAAGTCATTGACAGCCGTCTGATCTGAGATAATAAATCGAAGGTCAAGATGATTAGACCCCATGCTACTGATCTTTATACTTAGGCTAATGATGAAAACTTCCTAGAATAATGGTCGGTCTTTTTAGAGACATAATAATATATAAACTAACAACAACGCTCCGTGGTTAACCCACTATTAGTGCCACCATGTAGAACTCGTTATTGTTAAAGAATCTATCAAAATCTAGCCACATAAAAAAGTCACATAAGTCATCAGTACAACCATCTGATATGAGATAATAAATTGAAGGTCAAGATGGTTAGACCCCATGCTATTGATCTTATACTTGTGCTAATGTAGAAAACTTCCTAGAGTCATGGTGCAGAGAATCCGGGCTCCATGTCTTTCTAGAGACATCATAATATATAAATTTGAAAATTGGGTAGTTGGCTTCATTGAAAAGTTCTAAACTTTCCATGATTTGGGTAACTTAATTGAAGGCCCTATATAACAAGTGGGAGCTTATCTTTTCCTTATCTTTTCAACATGCCTGTGTACCTTCGCAATACGTGACATGAAATGTATTGGTGTGTGGATCCATGACCGTGACCCCAGACTTGTTTAGACCGATCGACCCAAAACTGCTCTACTGATCAAGTTGAGGGACTGAGAAAGAAATAATGCTCTTGAAAATCCCTCATGTATATTGCACTGCAGTTGAAAACGCAATTTCCTAAAACCCACTGTATATTGCACTGCCTTTATACAAAGAATCAGGAAATGAGAGGATTCCTCACTGCACCTGAAACAGGGATTCCTCACTAAGGTTTTGTATAGCTGAGAATTTCACAAAGATATCCATGTTGTATCGATGCATATATATGAGAAAAGTTTGCCAACTAGTGCAGGGGAGAAAGGCAGAGGAAGAAAGGATACAACAGTGCAGATTGCAGTTATATTGTCAGTCAACAGAGCAGAAGGAGAATGTGTATGTATAGCATAATTGGAAGCACACATGGGCCCTACAAAAGCATAGGATTACAGACTGTCCATCAAATAATCATGGGGTTGCCATTTGTCAAGTGAAGGAAAAATATATTCTCAAACCTCAAGGCCTTAAAAAAAATGTATTTAATGACCATCCTCTTCAATTCATCTTTCTCCCTTCAATTCTGCCATTGTTGGAGTGCTGGATCATCTAACCATAGTGCCATGTGTTCCATCAATGTGGGGCCCACAGACTTATATTAATAGCTAGATGACTGTCAATAATGTGCATGTCAATTTTGGAGAGGCTTGTGAGTATTGCAAACTTATGATTAATAGCTAGATGACTGTCAATAATGTGCATGTCATTTTCAGATTCCCTACTTCCACTCCCAAACAAGGAAACATGACTGAGTTCTAAACTCCTGGATGGGTCTTTTTTTGCTTTCCCCTTTGTGTTTTTTTTTTCTTTTATTTTTTTAATATAATCTCTATCCAAAGTGGGGGAAATGATTGAGTGGCCCACAAACCCAATTTGAAAGGCTGATTCAAGGTCATCATACAGTGACTGCATTTGGTACAGCACCTGAAGATAGATGTTTATGGTTGGGCTTTTACATGTTTTCTTTTTTCAGCTTCTGTTTTTTCTTTAATGGTATAACATCAGCACAGATGCTGCTAGTATCCTTTATCAGTCACTGCCTAATGATGATGAAGTGTATAATTGTATTATGGAGAGTTTGGTGTTTGAAGATGATGCCAGCTTTGCTTGAGAATATCTTTGAATGCAAGCGAACCCATAGTTTCGTGAATCCTAAATATTTGAATTGATTAATCTTTTTTGGGTTAACTTGGACTGTGTCCAAGCCATATGGATTAATTCAGACTTGCCACATCTAATTCTTTTTATGAAGGTTGGACCCTTGTTTTTATTTCTCCAAACATGCATTTTCTACCGCTGGTTCATTTTGATTATATATATTAGGTAACAAAAGCATGAATAATAGCATGAATAATAAGAATACAAGGATTGACCCATTGTTTCTAATTTCTAATTACTTGTGATTAGGTCAGATATGGACAGGAGTTGGATATTACATTATTATAACCGATTTAGTACTGAGTACATAGCTGGGGTGAACTCATTTATTGATTTTGCAAAGGCAAAATCCCCTGGGGCAGTGTTGATTAACTACCCATGTAACGATTGTTGTAACCATCGGAAGCAGGACTATGTAATCGTGAGAACTCATTTGCACATTCATGGAATGATGGTCTCATACCTACGGTGGATATATCACGGGGAACCTATAGTTCAACCCGATAATTCGTTTGAGAGCGATGATGAATACTAGAGAATCAGGATGAATATGATGAGTTGATAGAGGACCATCGTAGGGGAGCTTACTTGGATGAAGATACTCAAGAAAGGGATGATGTGCAGGATTTTGAAAGTTTGTTGAAGGCTTCTCAGCGTGGCCTGTACCCAGGATGCAAAAGCTCAGATACTCTGTTATCGTTTGTCATCAAGATATTGCATGTGAAGGTAGAAAGTGGGTGTAGCAACAAGTCGTTCGACAAGGTTCTGCAGATTTTTAAGGACTTCTTACCTGAATGTCATGTGGTGCCAGCCTCAGTTTACGAGGCGAAGAAATTATTACGTGACTTGGGCATGGGATACAAGAACATAGATGCCTGTAAACACAATTGTGTGTTGTATTGGAAGGAGAATGCTCAATTGGATAAATGTCCAGATGTGAAGAGCCTAGGTACAAGTTCAATGATGGCAAGCAAAAAAAGATCCCTCATAAGGTGCTCCGTTACTTCCCATTGATACCGAGGTTACGCAGATTGTATATGTCAAGGAAGACAGCCACGGAAATGAGATGGCACAGTGATAAGCGCGTTGACGATGGGATAGCGCGGCATCCGGCTGATTCAGTGGAATGGAAAGAATTTGTTAAAATATCCAAAGTTCTCCCAAGAGACATGTAATGTGAGACTGGGGTTAGCCACTGATGGATTCAATCCTTTCGGTAACATGAGCACTTCTTATAGCATGTGGCATGTCATACTTATGCCCTATAATTTGCCACCATGGATGTGCATGAAGGAGCCATTTTTGATGATATCAATACTTATTCCAGGACCAAACACAGGGAAACGATATCGATGTATATCTGAGGCCCTTGGTTGATGAGTTGAAGGAGTTGTGGGATCATGGTGTATCAACTTATGATGCCTCCACTAAACAGACCTTTCAAATGCATGGGGCTGTGATGTGGACGATAAATGACTTTCCTGCGTATGGTAACTTGTCTGGGTGGAGCACTAAAGGTTATAATGCTTGCCCCTCGTGTAACGACAGCTCGTTAGGGGTGAAGTTGAAAGATAAGATTGGCTACATTGGCCATCGAAAATACTTGGAACTGAACCACCAATGGTGTAGAAGCAGGGCCTTCAACGGTCAACCTGAGCGTGAAAAGAATTCTTTAGATTTACAGGGGCAAAAGGTACTTGACCAGCTAGAAGAACTAGCGCCGATCAAGTTTGGCAAGAATAACAAAAGACCGCGTGACTCTGGAGAACTGAATTGGACAAAGAAAAGCATCCTATTTGAATGGCCCTACTAGAAGTGCAAAAAACTCCGACACAACCTTGATTGAGAAGAACATCTGTGTATCTTTGGTTGGAACAAATTTGGGCATAAAGGGCAAAAACAAGGACACCGAGAAAGCGCGTAAGGATTTGAAAAATATGGGCATCAGGCCAGAGTTGCATCTAGTGGAGAGGGGCGATGGATCCAGCTTGAAGCCGCGTGCCTCTTACACTCTGGAACCAAAACATAGAGATGGGTTTTATGAATTCTTGAAGTCGATCAAATACCCAAACGGCTATGCGGCGAACCTCTCGAGGTGCGTAACCTCGAAAAATGATAAATTAGCTGGTTTAAAGTGCCATGATTGCAATATGAACTATTATCTATCCATGGTGGGGCATGCAATATGAACATAATAGATCAAGCTAAGGTGGACCCCACTTTGTTAACACAAGGTGATAATCCCATGCCATCTATGAGTATGAACCATCTCTTTTGTTTCTCAGTACCTGCTTGTGTCTTCTTTGCTTTTTTCCACTAATCGTGACTTTGTAGATTTCATATCATATTTATGTTATAGATTGTATGTCCTCAATCCAATGGATGGTGTGAATAAATTGATTTATTTTCATAATTGATTAATAATTTCATGCTTTATCCATGAGATGAATGAGACTTTATTTGATAACTGCACATGATTAATACAAAACAACATGATAGTTCATGAGATGAATTGGAGTCCATAAGTATATTAAATGTAATCCATTTGTGTAGATGAGATTCACTTACAAGAGACATGGATCACAACTCTTATACTTGAAGTATTTTCACAACTGGTGATGAGACTGGGCACTCATCTGAAAATGTTGTAACACCACAATCACTATGAGATAGTGTCATTTGTCTCAACCATGAGAGTGTGAGACTTTCGATTGTTATGCTAGTACTTTAGATGTACAGATAGACCATAAGTAGCACCTCATGCAAAAGGTGTCTCTGATCAAGGAATGCTCTCATAATCTCCAAGCAATACGCTCTTGATCATGAGAGATTAATGAACTCAAGTCTCTGTTATACATTTACTTGAGTTGCCAATGAGTGAGGCCAACTATACATCAACACTTTAGTATCTTTGGTACATGGTGGTGGGACTGTGGGAACATATATTCTCAAGATGAGATCTATTCTCTAAGTGAGAAATATCCCCTTGTTCCAATTAATGAAATTTTCATTGGTAAGGGTGCACCCATATCAATTAAGAATTAATCGAATGATACCGATGATTGGTGTGATTAATTGCATCACAAGGATAATAAGACGTAGATCTAATTTGGTTGCACAGTTTAATTCCAATGGATCCATGGATATAATTGATGGATGGGCCTACTTCCAATAATTGAAAAGTTTATGCTCTTCTTGTAAATATTCCTAAAACTGGAGTGCAATTGTATTTATTTAGTAGAGGAGTGGAACACTTGAGAGAATTAGAAATGAGACTTCTAATTATAGTCAGAGAGGAGGTTTCCCAAATCTATATATATGATGCTATGGCTGGACATCTAAGGATCTCACATGCCCAAGGTTGGATGCCCAACTCTCTCTCTCTCTCTCTCTCTCTCTCTCTCTCTCTCTCTCTCTCTCTCTCTCTCTCTCTTCTCTCTCTTCTCTAGTTTCCTTCTTGAGAGCCTAGGATTCTCATCTCAATTAAGATCCCACGATTCTCTTTGAGAAGTTCTCTGTAATAGGGTTATATCCCAAGGTTGGATGCCCAAGGTTGGGTACCAAATCTATATATATGAGGCTAGGGCTAGACATCCAAGGGATCTCACATGCCCAAGGTTGGATGCCCAACCCTCTCTCTCTCTATCTCTCTCTCTGTCTCTTTCTTCTCTGGTTAGAACTTAGAGTTTTCTTCTCAATTAAGATCTCACTATTCTCTTTGAGAAGTTCTCTACAATAGGGTTATAGCCGAAGGTTGGGTCCCAAATCTATATATATGAGGCTAGGGCTGGACATCCAAGGGATCTCACATGCCCAAGGCTAGATGCCCAACCCACTCTCTCTCTCTCTCTCTCTCTCTCTCTCTCTCTCTCTCTCTCTTCTCTGGTTTCCTTCTTGAGAGCCTAGGGCTCTCTCTCTTCTCTGGTTTCCTTCTTGAGAGCCTAGGGTTTTCTTCTCAATTGAGATTCCACTATTCTATTTGAAAAGTTCTCTACAATAGGGTTATAGCATAGAAGAACACAAGGCTAAGGAGATCAAATCTGCGAAAGAGTTTCGTGGAAATCAAGAACATCTTCTCAGTTTGAGCACAACCAAGCTCCTCATGTATATATCTACAACGAGTTGTTTTAGCAGATATTTTTGTATGTGTTTGCTTATTTTGATCTGTCATCTATTGATAGATCTATGATCTTAATGCATGAGATAGGGATTTTAGATCTTGAGATTGGGTTCTAGGTCTTTTGGGTGTTTGATCCCTACTTTAAGTGGGTCAAAAGTCTTAAAACTCATCTAAACGGCCCACCTACTTCCAACAATTTATGAGTCTGAGAGAGAGAGAGAGAGAGATAAAACAGAATGGGATGATGCAGTAGCACAATAGAATTGAATTCCTCTTTGTCAACGTTGAGTTGGAGGACTTGGAGTTGGCACATCAGAATTGAGTTCCTCTTTATAGGGAGTGGTACAATACAATTTTTTTCACAACCCAAGGTATCTCTTGCCCAGCCCAACCCAAGACCCGTTGGCCTTGAGCCTGGATAACCAAGAAACTATGGAGGTGGCCAACGAAGGTAGGTGTCAAACACAAGACCTCTCTGCTTCATGAGACACGGAGTCTTTGGCCAAATGAGATACCACTCATTGGTTATTACTATATGTTAATACTATATTACAAATGAGTTAAGCAAAATCTTCGTTGCCATGTGTTGTACAGTACAATATGGTAATATTATATTACAAATGAGCTATGCAAAATCTTCTTTGTTTTGTTGATGGTGTGCATGGAACTCTGACTAGTTTTGCTGTCATAACTTTTGGTGAGATATTGTGTGATCTTCCTTTACTGCCATTGCTATTCAAGAGATATTCTTGTCTTTGTCAGCTTTGACTTTGTCAACTGTGAAAGAAAGCCTTAACACAAGCTACAGTCCCTTTAATAAGTATCTCTATTAGGTTTCAAATCCAATGATTAAACTAGTTAATTAACCTAAGTCCAATTAAAAGCAAAAAACCACAAAGAGAAGGAGATGCAAGATTTTTATGTGGAAAGCCCTACTCGGGAAAAAATCACGGTCCTTACCATCTGTGCCAACAGACAACAAAGCACTATAATAAATAAAGTTACAAAACTCATAGTACCATTTCTAGTTGTAACTCAACCTAATGACTACTTGATTTGCCAATGCCTCGTCATGAACTTTCACCGTACTTGAAACTAAGACCTTGAATGCGTCTTCAAGGTGGAACTACTGTGAGAGATTAGATGGAAAGAACTCCAAAGCTTGAATCTTCAAGACTGCAGAAAGGAGTCTCTGGAAAGAATAATAGATCTCTCAAGTTGATCTCTAGGTTTTAGAGTTGGAGAGAGCTAGGTTTTGGGATGCCAGAAGCATGAATATATAGGCCAAGAATCATGTCTAATGGAGGCAATTCGAAAGGGATTAAGAAAGGCGATTTGGCTCAAATTCAGAAAGTGTTGTTGCATCATAACCGACATGTTCGTTCGAGCGACCAAGGGGTTCGCTCGAGCTAGCAACCATTCTGCGAGGGGTTTTCTATACTTTGAGTGAGCGAGCAACATTTCTATCTTGCGATTGCCCAGGCTCGCTCGAGCGAGCAGCAATTCTATCCCGTGAGTGATTTTTCCAGAATTCTGATTTTCTTCAAATTGAATCTTCATACTTCAATCACGAAGGCAACTGCAGTCCATCTGAAAATAGAAAATTACAACTCAATATGGACTAAAGTTTTGTTCCAAAAACGTATGAATTAGCCAATTGAAAGGTTTACAATCTCCCCATTTGGCAATTCATGAGCAAGACTCCCTAAATACAATTGTATCTAAATATCTTAGTATAGGCATAACCCAAAAAAGTCTTCAATCCATAATACCTATGGGAAACCTGCAAGACAAATTTTTGGCCAAAAGATCGTGCATAAATCATAGAAATGAATAATAAAGCAATAATAAATGACTCCCCCTTTTTGTTTAGGAATTGGCAAAGCAAAGAACCTAAACATTAACAATATAAACTAATAAAGGGAAGGACAAACAACATATCTAGACATCATTCTAAGAAGTTCTAAACACTAGTAATCATCAAAACACATGATTATCTTCAGAACATCAGCATAGCCTACGAAGGAGAACGATAGAAATAGTCAGATAATTAAGAAAGCAACCCATATTAGTGATAACAGAGCTGATCAAACATGGAAGAGAGGTGATTACTCAAGTTGGAATATTAATCAGTGGCAAGTTGTCTTATATGAGTAAACCCTTCATTCATTCCTTTCTCAAGATTTTCGATCTGTATAGACTGATCAGATATCGCTGCTTCAACATCATCAAGCCATTGTAAAATAGAAGACTCCCCCTGAGCCTCTGCGTCATCGTCATCACTATCAGCAGCAGCATCACAAGGATCATCATGATGGGCCCGAGGTCTCGTGTGAGCGTGGGAGAGTTTCGGGGTAGTTGCACTTATATTTTTCTTGGGTCTAATCGACTCCTTATATGTATATGCTTCACAACCTTTCTTAATAAGGAGTTTCCAAATGAGCACACCGAATGGTAATGCAAGACTTTTGGCACCTTCATTATAAATCTTAGTCATGGCATCAAACGTGGTCTTTGGAATATCTACTTGAAGACCTGTCCCAATGGCCTATAGAAGATATATATGCTTGTGGATAGTTTAAATCTTAAGTATGACCACACGGTTCAATGTTATGGCTCACACAAATATTCAGAAGCCTGTAGTCAGCAGATAGTTCATGTTGGTATAGCAAATCTCCAACCCACTCACTTGGTTCACTAGTGAGTTCAATGGCAACACCCACTCACTTGGTTCACTAGTGAGTTCAATGGCAACATCTAGAAACATAATCACGTTTTCTAGATCAGGAAAAGGATAGTAAGGATTTTGAGGGCCCCTTACCTTGATCAACTTCTCAATTTTATCGGGAGTGATGGTGACAACGACTCTACGCACAAATAACTTGACAGAAACATCATACATATTGCAATAAAATTCGGGAACCCAATCCTTAAAAACTTCACTAGCTTTGAATGTGATGCTTCCGTAATGTACCTGATGGGCCTCATAGACCAATTTTTTATCATGATGTCCCGCATAGGGATGTCAAATGGGCCGGGCAGGGCCAAACCCAGCCCTCCAGTCAACGGGCCGTGGCCCGGCCCGGCCCAGTCAACGGCACGGCCCGTGTGGGCCGAAGAGGCTGGGCCAGCCTGGCACGTGGGCTGGCCATCAGGGCCCGCCAGGCACGATAGGCCTAGCCCGCTAGGCACAGCCCGCCTGGCCTGCCCAAAAATGGATGTTTTTTTAAAAAAATCTTCATTTTAACCCCCCAACAACTATAAAACGGTCATATAAGAGGTATTTTGTGTCATTTTTCAATTTTACAAAGTTTATAAATACTCTAACACTCCCATTCTTTTTCTTTTAATCAAAGTTTTATTTACCCAAAAAAAAATTACAAAGGATGTCAATCATTATATAACAGGTGGGCCCATTGTGACAAAATCACTGTGGAAATTGGGCCCAAATAGAACACAAACTCTTCTGTCCATTTTTCATTTTGGCACCTACCAAACATCACAATTTTCCCATCGTGTATTAATACAGCTCATTTCCACATAGAAATGTGGAAATGATAATAACAATGAGAAACTTTATGGAAAAAATTGTAAACAAGGTAATAATATGCAAATAGCTGCTTTTAAAACCAATGCATTTCTGTTGATTAAATTAAAAGTATGAGAAGCAAGGCTACAATCATGGACATCTGGATCAGCATTTAACTCATGAACTTTCTTCACCACCTCCTCCTCAAATACTTTCTTTTATGAACCTGTCATCAACATCATCATCATGTAGGCTTGTCTGATTAACTGAGATCGGCTTTAAGAATTCTATTATTAGACCATAAGATATATTATTAGACCTTAGCTAGGAGGTGTTGGTTTTGATTTTGACCATCAATTATAATTTTGACCCACGGTTATATAACTACTCATGCGATTACCCACCTTTTTTTTTCCATCAAACCACCCATGTTTTAGTTGTTCCTATGTGACTGTATCTTTTTGGTTGATTATAATTCTGACCGACGGTTGTGTAACTCCTCATGCAACTAACCGCTCATTTTTCCATCAAACCACTTATGTTACAGTTGTTTCTAGTAAATATATCCTTTTTAGCTCCTATTTCTCTATTTCTATTTTATCCAACTTATTTCATGGAAAGAGATAAATTTTTTTAATATGTGATTATTTATTTTGCAATACAATGCAGTGTAGGAAGATCACGAGCTGAACATGGATTATTGGGCTAGTATGTATTATGTAGGGTTTATCTTGGATCAATCAAATTAATCCCCATTCGCTTCATATTTCCTCCTTGACTTAAAAATTATGATAAATTATTCTATCCCTAACCTAGCTTAATCTATTAATCTTGGGTCAGTTCGGCGAATCGGCAGTGACTGACCTTGTGACCCATAATCTTTGTGTTTGATTTTAGAGGCAAATTGAGGATCTTCGTATAGATTTTAAAGTACACAATTCTCAAGCACACACCTCCGTCTTGTCCTCTACCTAAGTACACTACTTGGGGTCCCTTGACATGTGGGTGAGAATTGAGAAGTACTGCTTACTTTATTTTAAATTGTGAGGTGGAAATATGGCTGGGAATAGTTAGGTGGACAATATATTGTCTCACAATAGACCATAATATATATATATATAAATTAAAAAAAAAATGAAAAAATTTGAACAGGCCTGCCTGGCACCACCCGCTCCAGCCCAGCCCATGGCCGGCCGTGCCGGTGGGTCGTGCCATGCCAGCCCGGCCCATGGCACAGCCCGCTCGAGCCTCAACCCGGCCCGTTTGACATCCCTAGTCCCGCATATCCTAAAGCGTCAATAAAAAAAGGCAACAAAGAATTAGAAAAAAACTTGGGGGTTTTTACGAAAAAATTAAGTTTAAACCATAATTAAATGGTTTTATGATGAAAAATCATAAAATGATGAGATAATTGTTCGTATGTGTTTTTCGATGAAATTACCCTAGTTGACGATATCATCAATCTAGTTGACGATATCATCAACCTCCTGCAACTTTTCTTCTTTTTTGTGGTTTCCATACCTAATTGTCCTAAGTTTGGAGGGGATGATACTGAAATTTGGCAGAACATGAATATCCATTTCAAATAAATGAAGACAAATCGAAAGGAGGTGATGAATGCATCAAAGAAGGGTTTGACAAGTCTTTCACAAATCACATAATGAAGTGTGTTCAATCCATTCACTACCAAATCCATTCTTAAAGCCGGTTCAAAGATTCCGGATTAAGGGAAGAAAAGGCACTCTTAAGATCTAAAATTTCATACAAGTAATACATTACCTAGGTGAAAACCTCACATTCATTAAGCAAAGATTTCCCAACATGGTTCCTTATATATTGCTCACAAATATCAAAACCTACAAAATTTCCCCAAATAGATGGCTTCAAACTCTTAATATTCACAAATGTATATCCAAATCATCCCCTCCAACCTCACTTCAAGAGAAAACCTGCATTGAGGCATTTAACCGAACACCTTGCACTCCAAACTCAAACTCTCAAAATTCATACAAAGGGGGCGACAAATGTGTAGAAACTAAGTATGTGACCCACAAAACTAAGGAAGATTGCCAAGACTACTTAAGGAAGATTACTGGACACAAAATGCAATGATTTTTATAATTTTTCCATCATTAGGTAGAAAAAGATAGAACTCAATATCGACTTTTGCCATAAAAGTTGACGATATCGTCAATTGAGTTGACGATATCATCAACTGGGGTGATTTCGTCCCAAAAAATGTACAAACAATTATCTCGTCCTTTTATAGTTTTTCTTCACAAAACTGTTTATGCTCAATTCTTTCGTAAGACTAGGACTTCACCTCTAAATAAATATTTGAGTCCGAAAAACAAATAAATAAAATATTTCAAATTTTATATGAAAAATAATGATGAACAAAACGAGGAAAAGGCTTATATTTGTATATACCATCATCAGGTCATAGTAGGGGTGTAAGAAAACTGAAAAACCGTCTAACTAACCGAACCGAACCAAACCGGCGGTTAATAACTGTGTTTCACTGTTCGGTTACAGTTACGATTATTAAAATTTGAAAATCGTGCTTCACGATTCGATTGAAGTCTTTAGTCTCGACTCATGGTTATTAACCGAATTGAACCAAAAAATACGGTTCGGTTAACCTTTTTCTCAAAACACACGGTTAACCGAACCGTTATACTAATAAAAAAAACTAAAGGGCCTAAATGAAACAAAATTACTTAAGTTAAGCCCCCTTTCCTCATCTTGCTTTCTCTATGAATCTTTTTTTTATTTGCATTTCAATATTTTTTGTTTATGTTTTCTTTGATATGTATAGATATTATTTTTATATTTATAAATATATATATATATTCTTTTTTAGTACGTATTGGAATTAACCGTAACCGAACTGTTTAATACGGTTAACCGCGGTAATACAGTTAACCGCGGTTCGTTTTTAACGGTTTTTTAGGGTACGGTTATGGTTTTAAAAACTGAAAATCGTAAAATACGGTTCGGTTAACGGTTTTTCCAAAACGAACGGTTAACCGAACCGATACACCCCTAGGCCATAGGCAACGCTTTATCACTATCAAGCTTATATCTTCGATTTTTGGTCCTTTTTAAGTTATAATATCTGCTCTCAATGGTTTTTATTTTGTCAGTTTATACTACTTTATATTTCCAAGTCATCAAACTCGTCGTGGTAACCTTCCCACTTTTTGTCAATTTAGACTGTTTTGTATTTTTATTTTTGACAACATGGCGTTGCACAGTTGGTTGGCAACCACGGATGCCACTCTTTCCACATTTGTGGGCTCCTCTTCCCATATACGTGGCCTTTCTTCTCATATGCACTGCAGGCTACCTTGGGTGATGTTGTCAAAAAGTCCTGGTTTGCAATTTGTTCCAAACTCCATGCCTATGAAATGCAGAAGTGACTACAAATAGGTGGAGCTGGCGGCCCAAACCAGGGATTAATTGATGTAGCCCTAGGCGAGCCCAAATTGCATATGAGCAAGCTTGAGCATTAAATTTTCTTCTTGCTGCCCATGTAAAATATTATTCAGCCATGATTTCTTGTCAGTTTGGTCTATTGCCCCCACACATGAGATTAATACTGGTGAGTTTCAAAAAACTTAAACCACTTGCAACATCAAGCATTTTCTGTAACTGTGAATTTCATACAATTATCATCAAATCAGTGTCAGGACTCAGTTGGATTGATGATTATATTTTCAACATAAACAAAAGGGCAATCAGGGAATCAAAGGGGGCAGGACATGGCCATGGCTTCAAAAAAAGAAAAATTGAAAAACTTATAGATATATTTTTTTTTTACGGCAAAATATTCTTTGGATGTCCAGATCTGGAAATTAAAGAGGTGGGGGCCTCATCAATGAATTGGCCCCCGAACCTCACTCTCCAACTTTGATGACATTGTCTGTATGCTAGAACATTTATAGGATAAAATAAATCTTTTTTCACATATTGTGCCTCAAAATAGGCCTGTTTGTTCGCATTAAAATACATAGGAATTGAATATATAAAAGGTGGTAAAAAATGAAAATCAAAACTGAATTTCAAAAAATGATCATCAAATAATTTTCTCTTTTGATTCTCATTTTTAAGCTGCACTCTATATATATATTCAATTCCTATGTATTATAATGCAAACAAATGGGTCTCAATGTGAACCCCACAAGAAAAATATCATGTCCCCACCCTTGTGTGCTACTCCTTTCCCTTTTCTCATTTTCTATATGTAAAAGAAAAAAAAAACATAGAACTATTTTTGTCACCTGTAAAAACAAGCAATCAATTTACTGTGGCCATTGTTGTTCTAATGGCTGAGAGGATATGTGTTTAGGATGGCCCCCCAACAAGGAAACTTTCTACCTAAGTAAATGAAAAAAAAATGTATTCACTAGTTGGTTCCAGTCCCACCCATATTGTGGGACCAATGCAACCACCTAGATGAATGGTGGGCAGTTGGATAAATATTCCTGATTGTGTATGGTCTAAATTTCAACTTGCTCTATTTCAAAATAGTTATTGGCAGATTTATGGGCAGATGCAATAGGCTGGTTTCTTCATATTGCTGAATCTATATCCTTCCCACTACTGGAACTTTTCTTGTTCATCCTTCTTTTGTATAGGATATTGTTCTGTTTAATATATATCTATCAATTTTCTGGAGAGTCTTTTGGGGGCTACAAATTGTTTTCTTCTTTCATACATATTTGCCTTCCAGCAAAAAAAGATAATAAATGGCCATTGGTGTGTAGAATGAACGATTAGATGATTGTGACCATCAAATGAAGGTAACAATCAATGGTCTAGAGACATGTAAAATCAGATGGTTAGGAACACCAAGCAGAGCTCCTCTCATATCTAAAATTTTTGACTTCCTCAAACAAGCATTTTAAGGACAACCTGATTCTCTTACATGAAGAGTAGAATGTGTCCTATTTTCAACTCTGCCCAACATATTTAACACAAAAGGTTTGTATGTATTTTGCAAGTGAGCTAGGCCTGAACCTGAATTTAGGCTCATGTGATGGATTTGTACCTATTAATGGGATTGGGTAAATTTTAGCCCCGGCCCACCTTGCCCTTCACTCCCTATTGATGGGTTTGGTCAGAGGATCATCTGCCAAAAATGATCTTAATTAGAATCCATACTGTCCAAACTGATATGCAATTAGAAAATCCAAGTCACTGGTCAAATAATCATTAATGATTAAAAATAATAACAATCAACTGTGCAAATACAACAAGAAAAATTGCATGGTTTCGATGGTAGTTGAGTAAAATTAGATAGTTAGGATCAAAGATCTGAGCTCCTTTTGTTCTACTCCATCCAATTAAAGTCCCACAATTTGGACATGAGATTGTTTTGCATTCTCTTTATCACACGTGTGATGGGTGAGAGAACAACAGTAGTTTGGAAGACTCGACTCTTTTTAGAGATGTAAATGGACCTCCGATTACTCTGTCATCTGTAATGGCTCGACCTCCGATTACTCTGTCATCCCCAATGGCTCAACTTGAAAATTTTGCGTATAAACTCGATTGTATGGCGTTTGAGCCTAGAGTCAAGTACGGTCGAATCAGGTCCAGTGGATTGGGTTGTGGGCAAAGTATTTGAATTAAGTGAGATTCAGGTTAGGGTCCACCATGGATCCACACCAAATCCCACCAATGTACATATGGGTACTTTGCCTTCTTTGGTACCTCCAGACATAACTCTTTCAGCTTCTTGAACACAATGCAACGGTGGCAAAGTAAAGGGGAACAACATTGAGTTGGGAATCCGTTCTTTTCTTTTTTTTTCCTTTCCTTACTTTCTTTTCCTTTTCACCTTGGAATTAGATTTCTTGAGTGTGAGAAAACTAAAGTCCAAAAAAGTGAAAGATAAAAATAACTGAAAACTAAAATATACAACTTTTAGAGTAATTAATGGAGGATCCAACCTTTTTCCACCACCAATTTTAATAGTTTTAATGAAGTTTGACCAGTTTTGACCACTCTTTACCATTTACCCTTATTTTAATAGAAGTGGACCATTGATGGTATGCATTCTAATTTGGGCCCATTTGAAAATTACATTTAGGTAACGTTTGGGAAATCCAAGAAGGAAAAGATTCTATGTTTCCACAAAATTATGAAAACCCATGTTTGGCAATCATAAATCCCTGAGAATTTGGACCAAAGAAAAAACTTAGTTTTTTGGATTTTTAGATCCGACCACCCCCTATAGGATTTCGAGATCCTCACTTTGCATATTTGCACACTGAAACCAATTCTTATCAGCTATATGCATCAAAACGCGCCGATATCAATGTAAAATCCTATGCAAAGAATCATTGTTCAAGGGGAATTGAGGAATCCATAGATATAACCCCAAGGGGTTGGCCGAGTGGTCAGGACCACGGTTCCTCCCTCTTCCGGAGCTAGATGTCCTGGTATCGACTCCCGGTTCCCCCCTCTTCAGGAACCGAAGGTTGAGTCCACTTGTGTTCCACCTTAGGGCCACACCTAGGGGCCACAGGGGTTTACCCGGCTTCTCTCTGGGCCCGGAGGGATTAGCCCAGTCCAAAGGATTGGGAACCCTCCGTTAGCAAAAAAAAAAAAAAAGAAGGAATCCATAGATCTGCAAATTCCCCACGGATTCTTCACTTGTTACATTATGTGCCCTTAGTTTCAAACCCACATACATGATTGCTAGTCAGGTTAGATCTAGGTCCAATGCAGTAAGCTAAACCATCTAATACTCTGCAGCAGCATCCTTCCAATAATAGGGCATGCTAAGGTCATCAGCTCTGTTGGCTCTACTAAATAAAACTAACTGGGAAATGAAGTTGTTGCTAACCGAAAAGAGAACTTTCGAATGTAACCATCCATTTTATAATCTTAGATTAAATAACTGAAAGCATCTAATGAAACTGAGTTTTATATCTACATAGGCACATTTTTCTTTTAGTTGATCCTACTTATAATCATTTATCCTACTATGATTATCAAATCTATAGTGGATCCTACCATTTTAACCCTTTCAGATCACTGAAATATCATGGCTTTCAAATAGTGAAAGTTATAGATAGGCATAACAAAATAATTACTCTATCCTCATGGCGACTGTTTGGACTGCTACAGTCATTTCATACCTTTTTCTTTTGCTCTACAGCGAATCTAATGAGATCTTTTCGGTAAAATCCCCAAAAAAAAATTTGGATTTATTGGAAGGAATATAAAAAGGAACATGGATGTGATGTAATGTTACTATTATTGTACTTTTAGTACCATTGAGACAGCTTTGTCCAGTGATAAATAGGCCTTCTGTGCAGCCACAATCATAGCTATTTACATATTGCAGAATTTGGATTTTTCTACACTGGCCTTAGCTTCTTTCATCATCTTCTTTGCTACTTCAACAACATTATTCACAGCAGATTCACTTGGGGTACGTTCTCCTTTTTAATCTTGAAAATGATCCGGCCTGTGAGGTCCTGGAACTTCTCTTGCTGTCACCTTGTGGAATTTGACTCACATGGATCCTACCCTTAAATGATCAGGACCATTCTATTGTCTCTGTATCGATTGGTACTGCATGAAATGTCTGGCCAATCAAATTGATATGAACCGTTGAATTGATCAATGAATCGAAAATTGATATTAACTATGGAGTTAAAATCTTATTTTCATGTCTTGATCAAACTGACGCGATTTATCTCTCTCAGTGAATTGCAATTTGAAATATTACCTATACTTGGTATGGAATATGATACCAGGACTAAGATCAAGCTAAAATGGACCCCTCGTGGGTCAACACAAGGCAATAACCCCATGCTATTGCATGGATCATTTTTTATTCTTCCTATCAGTTGCTACTAGTCTTCTTCCCCTCTTTTCCCACTTTAAGTATTACTAACATATCCTTTCGGATGCTATTGAAGTGATTAATGCAGTTAATGGTGTGGATGGCTGGTCATTAGGCACTCATATTCTGAACATAAAAAATATGGCTTCTCATTTTGTTTTTCTAGATTTAGTCATCTTTCTATACTTTTTGAATGGTTCTTCTCCTGTGGCAACCAAATTTCATATGTCATGTAATGATGAGATAGAGTGGTACGTGGAAATGATTTCAAAATGAGTACTTTTATTATTACATTTATCTTGTTTTCAAATTAAAAACAGTTTCTTAAATTGTGATTTCCAACAAATTTAGTATTTTCACTACAAGAAAAATTATAAACCGCCGCTATGAAAACCACCACTAAATCCTTTTGCGACGGAAAAATACATTTGTAGTGGCTGCTATATATACGAATACGTTTATAGCAGCAAAATACAAATTCTGCGTTGCATGTATAAAAATAGTACTTACTCTACATTAAGCGCTACTAAAATCATATGATACTTAGATGTAGTAACGGTCTTTGTTATCCGCCACTATAAGTCTATATATTACCTTTATAATACTTAGATGTAGTGATGGATAAATAAACTGCCACTGCAAACCAATGTTAATTGTCACTTTTCTTGTAGTGTGGCAAACTATATAAATCACACTCTCAAATAATGAGAAAGATTGTTAGCAATACCAGACCTACATGTTATTTCTAAAAACAATTCTTCTTTCTAAGGGAAAATTACATTGTGAAAGACTTTAAGAATCTTGATTATGATGAAAAGTTTTGCAACAATTTTTTAAATTCAAAATAAAGAAAGTTGTTATTAATTATATCCTTCTTTCTTCAAGTTCCAAACAACCTATAACTGATCGATAGCCTTTAAAAATCCTATCCTCATATTCTTTTTTTTCTTTTTCTTTTTTGAACTAAAGAATAAAGGAATCTATTACTGTCTTTGACCTTTTTCAAACTTCAAACAACTTCTAACTTGACAGCCTTTAATGATTCTTACCTTTGTCCTCTCTCTCTCTCTCTCTCATTCAAATTGTCACAGGATCTAATTTGATAATTTTGAGAAAATTTTAGCCTTTTCTTATGGTTAATTAATGAGTATTGGATCATGATATCTCCACCATCAGATTTTCAATCAATTTAATTTTTGGACAACCTTTACTCATATGGACGCTTTTTAATCCCCTTAACCTTAATTGACTTTCCAGGGGAACCCCTCAAAGCTAAAGTGACCCCAATATAAGTCTCTTTGAAGTGATCAACTTAGGGCTTGTTTGGATACTTCACTAGTAAGGTAGAGTAAAGTAATTAAAGCCTCCTTTTACTAGACAAGAAAAGATGGGGATTATATCAAAAGTATAAAATTTGGAAATTCCCTCCATTAAAAAAAAAAGAAGTAAAAAATCAACATTTTCAGGCCACTAAAAAAAGTAAGAGACAAGAATCCATCTACTTTTTACCCAAAAAATAAAAAAGACTCCTTATCAAGGCACTAAAAATAAAATTTCATCACACTAGACGTCCCTCTAATATTTTATTCTCTCTTCAATCTTCGCTTCACCCTACAAATATTTTGAAGGATGACGATGGGTTGAATTAAATCGGTGACCCAATCTAACGCACCACTGTACGTCATTGGTGGTTCGGTAGTGGCTTTTTTTTTCTTCTTCCCTTTTTATTATTATTATTATTATTTTTCAGAGTTTGGGGTGGATATGGATATATAGATTTGTGACTTAAGAGTCATTGAGTCAAGCATGAGGTAAGCTTGGGTTTTGGCCTGCTTACCCAGTTATATAACTATTTAGATATGTTTTATCAGGCTAATAAAGAAAATTGTAGTTCCATAAAGAACATATTGTGGCTAGCAATTATAGAAAATTATGCCCTATAATATGAATGGATTAAAATTAAAGGGCCATTCTAATTCATCATTAACATGGCTTAAGGAGAAGCTAAATTAATTGTCTATATTTTAAGATTTGTCCAACTTTAATGTATAGGGAGGTAGGGAGGGAGAGTGGGAGTGTTATCAAAGGACAAAGAGGTTCCCTTGATTATATGGGTTAAGGGACCAAAGGTTGACGGATATCTACATCAAGGTTTGAAGATATCTTATCAGTTAATAAATTTTAACAAGGATGTTGAACCGCTGATATTAAACCACAATGGCATAGGAAAAAGGAAAATGACAAGAAAATAGACAGTCCTGATCTTCTTGAGCCAAACGAACGTCTATGATAAAAAATCTAACTTGGCCATTCCTTTTGTTGAAATGTATTTCTGCCTATGATGCCTAGATACTGCATGGATACGGCAAGGACACGCCAAAGACACGGCAGAGACACAGATTTTACACGTACATAAAGGGTGAAGTATCAGATACGATATGACACGATACGTTGCCCATTTTAAAGTATCCGTGCATCATAGATTTCCACTGCTTTACTAAACCCTTGAGGTTTTGGTAGGATTAGTTAGTGGAGAAAATCTAATATGGTATTAAATTAGCTAACCAGTTACGAGTTTGAATCCCAAGAAGAACAACTTGACACGGAAATGAGCATTTTCCAAAATGTGCACCAACCAAGTGCTACCCGATAAGGTGTGTTGAAAGTATTTTAGTTGCCTCTACTAATTCTTGACATTTTAATACCATTGGTTGGGAAGGGAAATTTAATATGATTTTAGAGCAAACCAATCTGGGTTTGAATCCAAGGAGGAACAACTTCGGGCGGAATGTGTGTGTCACGAAAAAGTGCATCGATTGGGTTATATTTGGCCTGCCTTTACTAAAGTGTGAAGGTCTCAGTTGTAGTTAGCAGAGAGAATTATTTAATATCCTTCTCTCTCTCTTGTTTATTCTACAAAGGAGTTCTTTTGATGTTGTTGCTGGTTATGAGTACCATAAGGGCCTCTCTTTCTCTAGTTTATTCCACATAGGAATTCTTTTGATTTTGTTGTTGGTTTTGGTTTCCATAAAGGGAAATATTAGTAGTTTCCAGTTCCTCTAACAAGTAATAGTATTTGCCTTTGCCTTTATGCTATCCAAATATATGATTTTGCTTGTATTTTTTATGTGTTTCTTTCCTCTTCTTTTCTTATATAAACAATATTCTTATTAAGATATTGATTTAAAATTGATAGATATGGCTGAGAGAAGAGCTGTGAATTATTCTGCCCTCGTCAAAAGGGAAGGAGAACGGCTGTTACAATGCTTGAAAGATCCAAACTTGGAAATTATAAGTTATGTCGGATGGGAAGGTATGGGAAGGTGGAGGATTACTGAATATGCAACAAAAATTGCAATGGAAGCCCATCTCTTTGATTTCATGATATGGGTGTATCTACCAAAAGATGAACAAAGTAGTCGTTGGAAGCTGCAAATGAGAATTGCCAAAAGTCTTGGAATTCAATCTCCAGCCATGAATGTGAAGGTTAGTAGTTTTGAGGAATCAGAAATAGATATGGACATAGCTGTGCAAATCTATGAAAAGTTGAAAGCGAAGAAATTCTTGTTGGTATTGGGAGGTGCATCTTGGGAGTATGATCACGTCGATTTGGAAGGACTAGGTGTGCCAATTGTAAGTAGATGGTTCGCATCTGTATCCAAAGTGGTTTCCAAGGTTGTTCTGGTTGGCAAATGGAGCAACATAAATAATGATCAGGAGCTTAACTTGGTCATTGACATTGCGCTTGGGACTCCCTCTATATCTGATGCTTGGGACTTCTTTTGTGAAGAGGCTGCTTTGATAGCACATTCTCCAAGCACCAAAGGCTATTTTTGTCCCAGCACTGTCATGAACTTCCTCTTGTATTTCTCATTGATATTTGATAATCAGGATTATATTTTTGCAAGTGATACTGAATGGTTAATAAGGTACTTTGTTGCAGAGGAATTCATTTCAATGGAAATGGAATATGATGAGGTGTTATTTAAGACAATGAATGCACTTCTGACAGAATTCATAAATCGCTCAATTCTACATCTTGGTCCTAATTTTGTAGTTCGGGGTAAAAGAAATGCACTGATAGAAATTTTCAAATCTGGTTTTTCTTGTGGAGTGCCAGTTTTCTGTCAAAGAATTTGGATCGAAAGAGATTCCCTACCAGAAGAAGATGATGATGAGCATGGATGGGAATCTATACAGAGGATGTCTTTCCTGAATACAGGTCAAATAGGTATCAATCTTCCCCTCACTCCCAAATGCCACAATTTGTCTACTTTAATCCTTCGATATGAATCTGACCACATTGAACTCCCACAAACCTTTTTTGATCACATGGTGAGTCTTAGAGTCCTAGACCTTGCTCATACACCAATTGAAACTCTCCCTTCCTCTCTGTCATCTCTTTGCAATCTGAAACTATTAATGCTGCGAAGTTGTAAGAAATTGGAGTCGCTTCCTACTTCCTTTCGAGCTCTGAAAAAGCTCGAGTTCGTTGATCTTTCAGAATGTAACTCTTTAAAGGTGATACCAGATGAATCATTTGAGTTGATGGATAGACTTCGTGTTCTAGATCTTTCTAAAACACAAATCCATTCACCTCCTTCATCAATTGGCAACTTGCATAGCCTCGAGTGCCTCTTTCTGTGTACCTGCACGGCATTAACTCACATCCCAGAGAAATGCTTGGAGGGGATGTCGCGCCTTCGTGTTCTTGGCCTTTATGAAGCTATTTCCTTAAAGTCTCTTCCATCTTCTTCATCCAACTTGGTCAACCTCAAGAAGCTCAATCTATATCATTGCAGTTCACTTGAGACAGGTGTGTGGCCACAACCATTGCAAAGCCTGTCATCACTTGAGGAGCTTGACCTCTCCTATTGTAACAAGCTCAAAGATATCAGAGAAGCTTCTTTCCAAGATATGTTGCCGAAACTTCGACGAGTATACATCTCTAACACGGAGGCTCCTAATCGTCTCTCGTTTAGAGGTTGCCAGAGCATAGAGATTCTGCACTTGTTCTCTCTTGAAAACCTTGAGGTACTTGATCTCTCTGGTACTGAACTCGAAACATTGGATCTTCGTTCCATGAAGGCCTACTCCCTAAAGCGATTGGACATCCTACCCATAGGATTTTCTGATGTCTTATTTGAAGAGCTACATTTGAGTGATGATGATGTTGGAGCTCGCATATGGGTGACAGACCCTCAGTTTTTCCACTCAACACTGAAATATGACAGTGGCTTTTTTGAGGCACCGTGTTTCTCCCGATTTTATATCCGCATCTCTCCTTACCAAGGAGGAGGAGAAGGATGTAAGCAAATGACTATGGATCAAATTCAAAACATCCATTTGAAGAGGGAACCATTTGTCTATAAAGGCATTTGTTCTTCTCACACCCAAACTCACCTCTTTCCTTACTTTAAAAGTAGAGGTGCACATTGCAGACATGTAGAAGTTGGTGGAGGCAATAGTTCCCCATTGGGTGTTCAAGTGTTTCTCACTCACACAGAGTTGATAACTTTATATGACAACAATGTTGTTAAAAGCCTCACAAACCTGTGTAGTGCTGCACAATTATTGGACCTGAGAGAATGTCGAATTGGTAATTGCCAAAGGATAAAGAATATAATTTTTGGAAATAGTCGTCATTTTGACATCTTAGAATTACTTGAGGTAATATGGGCCTCGGATCTTCCTCAATTAACTGTAATGTGCGGTGGGATTTATGGTGTCAAAAGCTTTGCTCTCTTGAAGAATGTTTACCTACAATGCTGCCCCAAGCTTGTGACTCTCTTCACATCAGGTGTATACCTATATAGCCTAGAAACGCTTGAAATAAGATTCTGCTGCAGGTTGGAAAATGTGTTTGAAGAAGAGGTGGCTGGTGGTGAAAGGTCACTACAAAGTTTGAGCAAGTTATGCCTGTTGCATTTACCCAAGCTAAAGAGTGTTTGCAATGGGTCTTTGCCACAATTGCAAAAGGTGAGAGTCCGAAAATGTCCAAAGCTAAGGAAGCTCCCTGTTCGGGTTTGCTTGGTCGACCGTGGCGTTGGTGGTCTAGATTCTACATCATCTTCTCTTCCTATGGTTGAAATTGCAGGTGAGATGGAATGGTGGAAGAATCTTGAATGGGGTAATGAAGATGATAGTATCAAGATGCGCCCTGCCCGTTTTCGACCAATGAGACATGCATCTACAACAATGTAGCGGCAATGTTTGTTCCTATAGTTTGGCCTTTCTTTTTAGTGTGCAAGTGAGTCCACTTGGTCGACCGTGGCGTTGGTGGTCTAGATTCTACATCATCTTCTCTTCCTATGGTTGAAATTGCAGGTGAGATGGAATGGTGGAAGAATCTTGAATGGGGTAATGAAGATGATAGTATCAAGATGCGCCCTGCCCGTTTTCGACCAATGAGACATGCATCTACAACAATGTAGCGGCAATGTTTGTTCCTATAGTTTGGCCTTTCTTTTTAGTGTGCAAGTGAGTCCAATGTTTGTTCCTAAAGTTTGGGATTTGTTTTTTGTGTGCAAGTGAGTCTGTTACACCCCAACCCGAACCAATCTTGTTTAATGCTAATCAATTGTGTTTTAGGTAATTTCTCATACTTAGTGACTAATTAAGGTAGTTTATGTAAATTATGATTTTCCCAAAGTTCATCATATGCACATCATTTTGGTGTCATCGCGTGTATTTCGTTAAGCTTGTCAAATTTCGTATTCGACCTTACTTCATTTGATCACTCTTTGAGGAAATGGGCCATCATTTGACTCAAACTAGAAATATACAAAAACTATTGGACTGTTTTGCAAAAACTCCATCCTTATCATTCACAACAACTCCCATCCATTTCATTTCATTCGTTTGGTGCATGGGCTGTGGAGAGAACCCCTTTTCTCTTCTTTCTTTTCAATTTCTCTTCCTCTTTGCAAGCTCATTGGCCTTGTGTAAGTGAAAACAAGTGTGGAGATCATCTTCCTCTTCATCTCCTTCTTCTTGTTCATCTCCATCTCTTGGTTCAAGAAACCATTTCTTCTCCAACTCCAAATTCGGAATTATTGTCAAGGTAAGAATTAAACCCCATCTTTCTTTGTGTTTTGAGTTGAAATAGAGTCAATGGACTCTATTAGAGTCATATTTGCATATTCATTAGCATTTTCCATGTGTTTTGTGATTAGGGTTTGATATTTGGGGGTTTTTGGTTAATTGGAGCAAAAGATTAAAGAATAGCTTGGAAGGCTAAAATGAGGCAAGTATAAGCATGATATGAATTTACATGTTGTTAATTACATTGATTCTATGTTTACTCATGATTCTTAGTATTCAATAATGTAAGAATTGGATTTAAAATTCATGTTAAGCTCTTCTTCTCTTCTTCCTTTCAATTTCCTTTCCTTCTTCAATCACTCTAGCATTTTGTGCAAGTGAAAACAAGTGTGGAGATCATCTCCCTCTTCATCTCCTTCTTCTTGTTCATCTCCATCTTTTGGTTCAAGAAACCATTTCTTCTCCAAATTCAAATTCGGAATTATCACAAGAGGTAGGTTCCAACCTCTTTTTGTTTGGATTTTTGAGTTGTATTAGAGTTAAAAGACCCTTGTGATGGACATGCCTTCATATTCATGTGTTTTTCATGTGTATTGTGTCTAGGGTTTGAATATTTGGGGATTTTTAGGGTTCTTTAAACCAAGAGTGTAGAAGAGGTTGGAAAGCTTAAATTTGAGGCAAGTATATGCATGATATGGATTTACATTTTTGTTGATTCCATTGATTCCTTATATGCTACTCTTATTCTATGCTTTTAGCTCTTAATTAAATGCATGGTTTTATGGTTTCAATTTGATGAAATGGGTTGGAGAGATTGAATGTAAAAAGGGGAGCATGAAGGCTCTATTTCATGCAGGTTATATAATAGAAGAAGTGTGGGAAAAGAAGGGAGGGAAAACCCATCCCAGAATTTCCGAAGTGGAAATCTGGACTGCGCGCTCGAGCGCATGTGGGTCCGCTCGAGCGGACCTGAAGCCCATGTTTTTGACTTTTTGGACCCCATTAAATGGATTTTTAACCCTCTTAGCATATTTTAACCCTCCTTGATCCCTCATTAATGGATTTTGGAGCTCACCCTCACCTCCATAGGGATTTAGGAATTTTTGAGACTTTATGACCTTACAAATGGAACCGTAAACCTTACTAATTGGTCTAATGGATATGGTTAGTCTAATCCTATACCATGAAGGTTAGTTTAGAAACTCAATGTACTTCTCATACATAGTGACATCAATAAAAGTAGTAATACATTGAGTTTGCTAAACTTACCTTGTGTTGGACGGTGAAAGACTAAATAAATAGGTGAGTAATGGATAGTAAAAATCCTTGCATTCCTTAAATTATTGCATTGCATATTGAGTTATATCTTCATTGGTAAATCAATCATTATAATTAAATGAGTTATGTCATTATCAATCTCTTTTGAGGTTTAATTATTCGAAATTCGCCGTCATTCGTCAATTATTGTATATCGATTCAGTCTTGAAATTAAATGTGGATTGAGAGTAGTATTTGATTTGATTTGAGATTAGCATTTGATCAGATTGGAGATTAGCATTTGATTTGATTATAGACAGTTGAAATATAAACTCTCTCAAATCCACTTATAAATTTGATTTGTTTGATTCGATTGAGTCGGCACTACTTAGCTTCGACCCTGTGACGCCCGACGGGGCTAGCACTTGGGTTCGTATTTGAGAGACTACTGCAGTAAGTCGTCTGGAGCACCGGAACTCCAGAATCGGGTAGCCAGTTAGCCTTTGGCCGGGCCGCTGGTGACATCCCAACTAGATTTGCTCTCTTTGAGAGGATGAGCTTAAAGTAGTAGCCAAATTTGTATGGTTCTTATTTATTGATTCATCAACATAATTATTCAATCTTTGCACAATTTGCATAGCTGATACTTATCATTGCTATCCACTGATTTACTTGTCTTAAATTCAAAGTTGCAACATTTTGTAATTTCGTATTTTGCCTATACTTGCCAAATCGTTGTATTTGAGATACTACTCTTGGTGTCACAGGGATTCAAGACACCAAAGGAAGTTACTTTTAGCCATTCAATTTGAGGTTAATTGGTAAGTTTAACGGTTAGCTATGATTACCGGAATACGAATCAGAAAAGAAATCTTGAGTTTGAGCTTAGGTATTTTAATTGCACTTAGTTCAAGGTAATGCATTTGATTAGTGTTATTTCGCATTGTATTAGGAATATATTTCCTTGAGATAAGCATCTAGTAGTGGTTCATTAGAGTACTGGTGTACTATGCATTAAGATATTTAAATCATTAGTTTTGTTAAAGAGAAATTGTAATATAAAAGATTGGTTATTGGACTGATCACGGCTTTGATTTCTATATTGTACATGTTCCGCAGATAATTGTGTATTGACAGGTGTCAGTGAGTAATCCTCACACGTATATGTGGAATTTTCTCCTTCGTGAATTCGGATTTGGTCCGGAACAGGTGCGAGTTCACGGGAGTACGCGTGTCACACCTTGGGAACCACCCTAAACAAGGGATTCTCGGGTCCGGGATGTGACATACGTAAGTATGGTATCAGAGCCCTGAAAAGTCTTTTCTAAAAGACTTAGAAACCTTAAGAGACGTGGTGAGGACACGATAGGACGTTGGGAATTTTATTTTGAAGATTGTTTATGGATGTTTATCTAATTGTATATTGAGTAAGCTAAATTATAAAAGATGCCACCTTGACGACCCACTCGAATCAGTGTAAAACCGCAAAAGCCAAAATACAACTCAAGGTGAGCAGATGCCATTACAGCAGAGACCGGTTCAACAGATGGCAGACGTGGATATGCTACGGCCCTAGAGGAGGCTAAAACGACGAACGTTGTGGAAGAAGGTGAAATAATGATTATTGAGTATAATATTTGATTGGCTCCTTGCTTCACACACTCTATCACTGAGTCACACTCTGTGGTTTTGAGATAGACCGTACAACCGCAGGTTGTCTTCCTAATGACATCATTGATAGGTTATTGGTAGTAGGCAGCACATCAACCTAATATGAGATGTAGGTTAAGGAGTTTCATAGTTTGAATTTGAAAAGTTAAGCACTAAGAAGTTAGAAAAGATCTTAGTGGATGTGAGTTGATAAGATATTTCCTAGGTAGTAAACCACCGAGGAAATATAGATTACTCCAAAGGATAGTGACCTATAGATATGTGATTTTAGTACAGGTGTAGAATTAAGGATCCTAGCAATAGTTGAATATCCAATTAGTTGAAGTTGTATGGTAGATGAATTAGGTGTAACCATTACTAATTCCCTAGATTTATTCTGAAAGGTCAAGGTAACCTTAGTGACTAGGGGTATCTTAATAACCTATGAGATTTGTTGGACCTCTTCATTTAGTAAGAGTAAAAAAATTGTCAATTATTACAAAGATAGATTTCATCCCAGTTAATTGAGAGATAACTCTAGTATTGACCCAGTAGTGATGTAGGATTGATCATAGTAGTCCTAAGAGACTAGATGATGCACCCAAGAACAAAAGACCCATTAGTGGGCCCCGCCAAGAATGACTTACTCGCTTAAAGAGGTTAGTCATTTTAGTAATTTGAGGTTGTATTGATTTGATTTACTTAAATATTTGAGTGAGAGATTTGATGGAGTGATTTTAGGAATCACTAAACAATGACAATCCCTTTATTTATGTATTCCCTTTATTATAAATAGAAATGGATGATTGCTTGTAAACTATGCTATATTGATAATAAATGTTGAGTAATGTTTTTCTGAGCCTACTTTTGGGGGTTTTATCCCTAAGTGATCTTGTGAGTTTTGAGCCTAGGGCTCAATTTCACCGTCAACAGTGTATCTTCACCATGGCTCCGTGCAATGCCATCACTTGAATTAGGTCACAATTATCACAACTAAGAAATAGAGATTTCAAATGAATGTGGTTAGCACGAGTAGTGATGTTGTATGTTAGTGATCGAACGGATACAGAGTTGTTAGACTCTATATAGTTAGTTTTAAGACCTTGATTATTTAGACTTTTGGCAAGACTATAGACAAGTAAGTCTTAGAATGAAATAATTCGCGTGCCAGGGACTTTGACTCTTAAGCATAGGAAGTAAGTTGCGGGAGTTGAGAGACTTCCATAGTCATTGCAGAAGATGAACCACTTAAGTAGTTAGCAACCTATTGACAGCTGGTTAGATTTCCCAGATTTTATCCTATATGAGTATTAAAAATCGCCACCTTTTAGACAAATGGACTTGGCCATAGAAGTAATGTTAGAAATACCTTTAGAAATAGACCCACAGACTGAGAGACTTTGATCTATACTAAGGTTATGATTTGGGTCAGAAATAATAAAAGATTGGATTAGGAAATAATAAAAGATTGGATTAGGTTATGATGAATGTAACCAAGAGGGTAAAAAAAAAAAAAAAAAAAAAAAAAAAAAAAAAACCTGAGTAAAAGTGGACCATACGGTTTAGAATCTTTACGGTGGGATTAGCTTAAGGCTTAGTGATACCTTTAATGAACGAGAGATTGAAGATGAGACAAACAAATGGATTGTGAATAACTTCCCTAGCAAGTCTGAGTCTGAAATGTGATTAGTTGAGTCTACTTGAGATAAGTGATGTGTTGATTAGACAAGACTATAGTTGTGGTCAATCCAACAAAATTAGTGTGGCTAGAGCCATCGCTTTGACTGCTTAGAGATAGTGTAAGATCACAATAGATTGGCTTCTAGAACAATGTTCTTACGCCTATCATTTCAGATAAGTTAGTCATTTAGCTGTTCCGACCGTAGAACTTTGACCCTATCATACTTCTTAGTGGAATTCAAATTTGAGATAGACTCCTAATTCCCTTAGCTAGTATATGTGATGAAAATATTAGTTGACGAATTCTAATTCATTAGAGATTGATATTGAGAACTATTGTACTGTTGATTTGAGTCGTTGATGATTTTATAGAACTAGGATAGCCAGTTTCAAACTTGAACTCTTAGGATTAATTCGACCAGATCTGAACTTTATCTACTCAGTGTTAGCATTGAGATTATAATAGATTTAATATTAGAATTATAGATAGATTGAATTTCCCTTCGATGTTAGCCGAAGTTAGTCGCCCTAATGCTTGTGAATTGAAATTTGTAGGTTGTGACAACCTTTTGCTATTACTATGGAGCTCAGATATACGACAGACTAGTTGAAATAGAATACAACCTCCTCAGTGAGCATGTGTAGCGGTTGGATTTGTTAAGGAATTTAATTGTTAGACATGAAGATCAGACTTACCTGAGATAGGTAATAACCATGGTTACATTTGAGCTAACATTTGTGACTGATATCACAGAACTTGAACAAAGATCGATGCGACAAAATCTAAGTTGGCCAATTGTAAACCTCGATTTTCTAGGATCACGAAAGAGAGATAAATAGATTAGATTCACAAGTGATATTAGAATTTTGACACCTATATCGTCTGACTAGATCAATTACTGGATGTCTAATTAGTTGTAATTCAGTGGACCATAAGACCAGTTAGAACAAGATTGAAGTGACTGAGTATAAGTTCTCGGACAATAACTGTACCACGCAAGAATGGACATGATATCTCATGAGGCTTTCTAAGACAATTTTCACGTTATTATCAACACCACTTAGACCACACTTCGTTTTATTTTAGCAATCGACGCAGACGTCAATGGGTAAAACATGAACCAATTTGGACGAGGCCGAAGTTAAACAAATCAACTTGCACTAAGGCATCGGAGACAACCGGAGTAAACAAGGGGAGCTATGTGGACAAGTGTCGAGTTGATATTCGAATTCTGCAGTGATAAAGTGAAAGCATCACAAAGATGAGACCAGAAACAAGTGACGTCTCGTTACGTTGGATGATGCCGGACTCATGATGAAGTCAATGACCAAACTACAGATCGAGACTACGGCCAGATCACACAATAATTAGGGTGTAATCTACGTGACCATGCTAAAAGGTAGTTCGAGATCTATCTCACGTCGTTTAGTACAAAAAAAAAAAAAAAAAAAAAAAGTTCAGACCAAACCTAATTGCAACATGCGTTAAACTTCTGCTCCGTATCATTGATGAGAAAGAACAAGTGTTGTGGACGAGGACCGTTCGTTGAGTAAACCTTCGTTGGGATCATCATGGATCAGAGAAAGCCGTGTAGGAAAAATCAAAAGACAAGTCGCAGCACTACTCCGAACTATTTACGCCGGGAGGTTCATTCGGAGGACCGAATGATTCCTAGAGGGGGAGAATGTTACACCCCAACCCGAACCAATCTTGTTTAATGCTAATCAATTGTGTTTTAGGTAATTTCTCATACTTAGTGACTAATTAAGGTAGTTTATGTAAATTATGATTTTCCCAAAGTTCATCATATGCACATCATTTTGGTGTCATCGCGTGTATTTCGTTAAGCTTGTCAAATTTCGTATTCGACCTTACTTCATTTGATCACTCTTTGAGGAAATGGGCCATCATTTGACTCAAACTAGAAATATACAAAAACTATTGGACTGTTTTGCAAAAACTCCATCCTTATCATTCACAACAACTCCCATCCATTTCATTTCATTCGTTTGGTGCATGGGCTGTGGAGAGAACCCCTTTTCTCTTCTTTCTTTTCAATTTCTCTTCCTCTTTGCAAGCTCATTGGCCTTGTGTAAGTGAAAACAAGTGTGGAGATCATCTTCCTCTTCATCTCCTTCTTCTTGTTCATCTCCATCTCTTGGTTCAAGAAACCATTTCTTCTCCAACTCCAAATTCGGAATTATTGTCAAGGTAAGAATTAAACCCCATCTTTCTTTGTGTTTTGAGTTGAAATAGAGTCAATGGACTCTATTAGAGTCATATTTGCATATTCATTAGCATTTTCCATGTGTTTTGTGATTAGGGTTTGATATTTGGGGGTTTTTGGTTAATTGGAGCAAAAGATTAAAGAATAGCTTGGAAGGCTAAAATGAGGCAAGTATAAGCATGATATGAATTTACATGTTGTTAATTACATTGATTCTATGTTTACTCATGATTCTTAGTATTCAATAATGTAAGAATTGGATTTAAAATTCATGTTAAGCTCTTCTTCTCTTCTTCCTTTCAATTTCCTTTCCTTCTTCAATCACTCTAGCATTTTGTGCAAGTGAAAACAAGTGTGGAGATCATCTCCCTCTTCATCTCCTTCTTCTTGTTCATCTCCATCTTTTGGTTCAAGAAACCATTTCTTCTCCAAATTCAAATTCGGAATTATCACAAGAGGTAGGTTCCAACCTCTTTTTGTTTGGATTTTTGAGTTGTATTAGAGTTAAAAGACCCTTGTGATGGACATGCCTTCATATTCATGTGTTTTTCATGTGTATTGTGTCTAGGGTTTGAATATTTGGGGATTTTTAGGGTTCTTTAAACCAAGAGTGTAGAAGAGGTTGGAAAGCTTAAATTTGAGGCAAGTATATGCATGATATGGATTTACATTTTTGTTGATTCCATTGATTCCTTATATGCTACTCTTATTCTATGCTTTTAGCTCTTAATTAAATGCATGGTTTTATGGTTTCAATTTGATGAAATGGGTTGGAGAGATTGAATGTAAAAAGGGGAGCATGAAGGCTCTATTTCATGCAGGTTATATAATAGAAGAAGTGTGGGAAAAGAAGGGAGGGAAAACCCATCCCAGAATTTCCGAAGTGGAAATCTGGACTGCGCGCTCGAGCGCATGTGGGTCCGCTCGAGCGGACCTGAAGCCCATGTTTTTGACTTTTTGGACCCCATTAAATGGATTTTTAACCCTCTTAGCATATTTTAACCCTCCTTGATCCCTCATTAATGGATTTTGGAGCTCACCCTCACCTCCATAGGGATTTAGGAATTTTTGAGACTTTATGACCTTACAAATGGAACCGTAAACCTTACTAATTGGTCTAATGGATATGGTTAGTCTAATCCTATACCATGAAGGTTAGTTTAGAAACTCAATGTACTTCTCATACATAGTGACATCAATAAAAGTAGTAATACATTGAGTTTGCTAAACTTACCTTGTGTTGGACGGTGAAAGACTAAATAAATAGGTGAGTAATGGATAGTAAAAATCCTTGCATTCCTTAAATTATTGCATTGCATATTGAGTTATATCTTCATTGGTAAATCAATCATTATAATTAAATGAGTTATGTCATTATCAATCTCTTTTGAGGTTTAATTATTCGAAATTCGCCGTCATTCGTCAATTATTGTATATCGATTCAGTCTTGAAATTAAATGTGGATTGAGAGTAGTATTTGATTTGATTTGAGATTAGCATTTGATCAGATTGGAGATTAGCATTTGATTTGATTATAGACAGTTGAAATATAAACTCTCTCAAATCCACTTATAAATTTGATTTGTTTGATTCGATTGAGTCGGCACTACTTAGCTTCGACCCTGTGACGCCCGACGGGGCTAGCACTTGGGTTCGTATTTGAGAGACTACTGCAGTAAGTCGTCTGGAGCACCGGAACTCCAGAATCGGGTAGCCAGTTAGCCTTTGGCCGGGCCGCTGGTGACATCCCAACTAGATTTGCTCTCTTTGAGAGGATGAGCTTAAAGTAGTAGCCAAATTTGTATGGTTCTTATTTATTGATTCATCAACATAATTATTCAATCTTTGCACAATTTGCATAGCTGATACTTATCATTGCTATCCACTGATTTACTTGTCTTAAATTCAAAGTTGCAACATTTTGTAATTTCGTATTTTGCCTATACTTGCCAAATCGTTGTATTTGAGATACTACTCTTGGTGTCACAGGGATTCAAGACACCAAAGGAAGTTACTTTTAGCCATTCAATTTGAGGTTAATTGGTAAGTTTAACGGTTAGCTATGATTACCGGAGTACGAATCAGAAAAGAAATCTTGAGTTTGAGCTTAGGTATTTTAATTGCACTTAGTTCAAGGTAATGCATTTGATTAGTGTTATTTCGCATTGTATTAGGAATATATTTCCTTGAGATAAGCATCTAGTAGTGGTTCATTAGAGTACTGGTGTACTATGCATTAAGATATTTAAATCATTAGTTTTGTTAAAGAGAAATTGTAATATAAAAGATTGGTTATTGGACTGATCACGGCTTTGATTTCTATATTGTACATGTTCCGCAGATAATTGTGTATTGACAGGTGTCAGTGAGTAATCCTCACACGTATATGTGGAATTTTCTCCTTCGTGAATTCGGATTTGGTCCGGAACAGGTGCGAGTTCACGGGAGTACGCGTGTCACACCTTGGGAACCACCCTAAACAAGGGATTCTCGGGTCCGGGATGTGACAGAGTCTATTGTGCTTGCAAAGTCTCTCTGTGTGAGTAATGGTGTGTGAATGGTTGTACCTTTGAAAATGTTCCCAAGTGAAAGTTTTCCTTCAATTTGTTATGTGTCTATGAAATTATATATATATATATATATATTTTACATATATAGAATGGTACTTATGGATGATAGAAGTGCAACTTAGGCAGGCTGGGCAAGGTATTGACTTAGTCACTTAGCCCAAAACCGCCATAATTTGTAATATCTTGATCCTGAATTCAAAACTCAAGCCTGAAGTTAATCCGGTTGGTATACTAATTATATGATTTCTCATCATATGCATAGGCATATATCTATAATTTAAACGCTAAACCCAATTCAGACACCCAAGGGCTAAGCCCTAGACTGGCCTAATTATGAGCAAACCCGGCCGGAGATAATAAGAATGCACACAAGCTCAACTTGGTTATATGGTCAATGATTATCATAAGTCAAAGGGAATGCAAGATTGTCCTCTCTAGTTAATTTGAATGCTGATGATCATTAAATGAAAGCAACTTCAATGACATGCATTTTAAATGAGATGATAAAAGCTCTTTGACTTTCCTCAGATTTTTAGTCCATCTTGGAAGAAGATAAATTACTTGGATTGGGAGCAATTTATCATGTTGTGTTTCAGATTTTATATCTCATAATTTCTGTGACTTGGATGCCATTAAAGTTCTTAATATTCCAATCAATGAGCAAGAGATTCGTAGAGTTGATTTCATCTAGGTTATTTGAAAAGCAGATAAGAAGGGACTTTTCTCCTTGAGTTTAATTGTGTTCAAGTAGTGTTGAATCAATGGAGCTTCTCTTCTTCTATTGCTTATTCTCTATCACTATTTGGACTGACATACCCATTTCCCAGTCCTATTAAATTATTAATGCTCATGGAGCCATTAACTCTCCTATTGCAAGAAGTTTCTCATGCTAATAGTAGTTTTCCTTTGGCTCATCTTTGCTATCCAACCATAGTCTGGTATGTCTGGGTTGAGAGAAATCATAGGACTATTCACAATGACTCCAAGCAAAAGGACTAATTAATGGCCAAGGACAAAACCAAGGATCATGTGATTGCTCTTTTTTCTTTCCAAAGGATACAAACACACACACCCAAGTTTCAAATTTATAAGGTACTAAGCTCCCATCCCATCAGCCACCCCTTACTGAGCCCTTGCCCTTGGTAAAGCCTCTGAGGATTGCAGAGTCTTCTATTTCATGTAGACAGATTTTTCCTAGTTAGATGGGCTTTCTAATCTTTAAGGGGAGGAATTATCACATTCCACATCTGGATCGAACAGCGGAATCACATCATTTACACAATATTGCACCCAATGGCTTATTTTTTTTCACATATTTCTCAAAATCCACGATGAGTTAAGACATGAAATATATCTCCTAACCATTTTTAGCTTTTTAAATAAGATGAACAGTTCAAATAATGAATTAGGGGCCATTAGAAATCAATAAAAGCTGATCTTACGGTTTGAAGTTTTACAAAATCTTAAATATTAGTGATGAATTATTAGCTGAGATCTAACCCCTTCACGAGTTGTGGAATTCTAAAAAGGGTGAACAATTTTAAAAAGGGTGAACGATTCGGATCATGATATAGGAGCAAATAGGAATAAAAAGTTGAAAAGATTGAATTGCCCAATTTCTTTCTTTCTTTCTTTCTTTTTCTTTTTTTATTTTTAATTTTTTTACACTATAACATATATATGTACACTCTAAAGTTTTTCTTAATTTTCTCAAGATCCATAATGAATCAAGACGTCAAGAACGGTTTGGATCATGAATTAGGGCCTAGAAAAGTCCAAATAAGAATATATAATAGTCTAAAGTTTTTCACAAATTTCTCAAAATTCATAATGAATCGACTTAAACCTAACCCCGTAGCCATTTTTGGCCTTTTGAAGATGATGAACGATTCGGATCATGATTCCCTAAGAATGAGAAAAAATAAAAAACTGGTCAGCTTAACAGGACCTTTTTTGGCACTATAACAACACAAATCTTCCCTTGTGAGGATTTCTGATGCCTGGTTAGGGGTGGGGTTCCTCTTTTTTGAGGATTTCAGAAATCAATTTTTCTTGATCCTTGGTTGAATAAATGTGGGTTTTCCTCGATAGCAAGGAAAACAAGAGAGGGATCCTCTAAGTGGACCACTACCAAACGTGCCCTAATGGCTTGATTGTTATCCTTGATTTTCTTTCTGCTTGTTCTTTGAATATTGAAAGACCTATTGGGTGTGGTTTTGCTTGGATCCTCAATCCTCCATGCCTGGATTGGCCTTACAGAAATTGGTGAAATTGGTGTGCTCAGATGAATTTGGTGTGTGTATACTGCCTAAAATTAAGAAGACTCAAAATGTGGACAATCAGCAACTTAAGCTGTGCTAATAGAAGACTTGCAGTCTTTTGGCTAAGTTGTTCTTTGTATTCTTTTAGCCCCCTTTTTTTAGTTGGCCCAGCTTGTTGTCTCATTTTTTTTTATTTTTTTTTTAGTTTGTTTTAACTTTAGCTACAGCTAGGATCAATCTCCAAAGGCCGGTTGTGCTTGGTATCAGTCTCTTGGTGTGATCCACAGAGAGGGAATGTAAAAGATAGTTGAATTACTATGTGACATTCAAATGTGCCAGAAAAAAAAAAAGGAAAATTTACACAATTAAGCCATGTGTTTTTATGAGAACCACAGATAACCACATGCATTTTCTTTAATGATCCACTTTCCTCTTTCAATTGCACAATTAAGTACCTTCGCTAATTAAAAAAAATATTGGTAACAGCCTTATTTGTTAGTCAATCAAAGGCTACCTTTTATTTGATTGAAGAAATCCATTATATTTTATCCTGAAAAGATTAGACTCAATGAGACAGCGTAAAAAAGTGTCTTTAAATCCAAGTCAAAATTAATGCTCTCGGCTTAATCTTAAGCAGGCTAGATATAAGAAAGCTTTCATTGTCTTACACATGATTATGTCGAATTTTATCGACTCTGGAAATGCCCTGTAGTTGTGATCAAGTAAAGGTTGTTGATTGAGAATTTGAGATTAGTAGATACATTTATTTATAACAATGGAAAAACTGGTGATTTTTTGAAAATTTGTCAAAACGATAGGTGGCAATATCACTTGTATTTCTCATAGAAAGAAGAATGGTGAGTGGGAATTAGATGATCATACAATCACAGATTTGACTATGATTATCACATTTTATTAGAGTGGGTACAGGCCTTTTGGATCTCTGAATCATGGCCCCCATCTGGTGAATTATAAATGTGCAAGGCAACAAATTCCTAAATCTTCATGGGCAAGAACACAAACCAATCAACTAACAACCAAAATAAGGTTTAGGCCAGTAGAATGTAATTAGCTGTAGTGTCATAGCTTCCATTGCCAATGGTAAGATGTAGCAACTAGGAGGTATTACAATGGTCTTAGGTTGGATAATGACATCTCTTGCCTTTTTGAACTTTGACATATTAATTAGATGAAGTGATACAAGTTGCATTAAAAGCAGATATAGGCAAGTATTAACCTTAAAGTGACTGGCTATTGATCTAGATATAGTAGTGAATAAAAGATGAAAAAGAACAATTTACCTATGTGTAACTATTGTCAAGAAAGGTGTTGCTTTTATGTGAAAATCTGGGTTTTCAAAGGATGTTGACTTAAAAACACAAAATCATGATTTTTTAATGAAATCAAGCATGATTGGATGATTAAATCCTTAATTTTTTAAAAATAATGATGAAAAAATGTACAATTTTAAAGACTCATCAAGCCCACTGTTAAGGTGACTCATGAATCAAAGGATGATGCTAACTATACGGTGGTGATTGACAATAGAATGTTAGATAGTATTGCATTAGCTGTTTTAGTTAAAGCAGATGGAGGTGGTCAATACAAAATCTACAAGTATATTGGACGAGTATGACCTCATAAAATTTTCAAAATGACAAAACCGGTGGGTTCTACATTGTAATTTCTAAAAGGTTGGCCCCAATTGCCAAAATTCCTAAAGTTTTGGTCCCTTGTTTACTAAGCACTATTAATATAATAGGAGTTTTTTTGTTAATAATTTTACCAAACAAACTAATTGTAAATTAGAACTTAAAAATTATACGTTTTATTTCTAATCTTAATCTAATTAGCTCTTATTAATTTAACTAGAGTTTTCAAACAATCCCTGAGAATGACAGAACATCTACAGTAGGCCTTACCATTTCAACCCTCTTTGATCTATGAATAATGTCCTTCAATTAGTTTAAAGTTATAGATAGCATAGGAAACTAATTCCCTAAACGCCATGTTGGATTGTTGGTGTAGGGGGATCGCCCCCATAGGGGATAGGCGGGGCCCAGGGACTCACCCTAATTATCTCTTAAGGGAGAGGTCTCGGGTTCGACTCCTGGGGAGGCCCCTGGGGTGCCTGATTTCCGGAATCCACCCTGGGAAAAAATGCATGATTAAGGAGTCCGTCTCCCGAAGTGTATACAATAGGCCCAGGGCCCTGGGGCCCGCCTATCCCCTGTGGGGGCGATCCCCCTACAAAAAGGCCGGCCGTGGTACCATGACTTACCCAGATTATCTCTTAAGGGAGAGGTCTCGAGTTCGACTCCTGGGGAGGCCCCTGGGGTGCTTGATTTCCGGAATCCACCCTGGGACAAATGCATGATTAAGGAGTACGTCTCCCAAAGTGTATACAATAGGCCCGGGGCCCTGGGCCCCGCCTATCCCCTGTGGGGGCGATCCCCCTACAGTTGGTATGTTGCCTCCCTTATAAGGAAAGTATCCTCCCTTTATAAATGGCAGTTGGAGAATCTAATGTTAGAGTAAAGGATCCCAAAGCGCATATATTCCAATCCTAGGGAGAGATGCAAAGGAAGGCATGTAATGCAATGTCGCTTTTGCTTTCGCATAACCATGAGATGTGCTTTTTCCATCCATGAGAGACTCTTGCAAGGCATGGCATGGAATCTCTGACCCACATTGTCCACAAAAGGGAGATGCCCAAATGGATGAAAATGTTCTTTTCTTCTACAAGTAGAGTGCCTATTGCTTATATGCAATCTAATTTGTGGGACCCATTTAGATACATTTTTATCAATGAAAAGAGGGAAAATGGAAAGGTCTCCTACATACAAAAGGAAGATAAAAAATCAGCTCCAAAATATTATCCTAGCTCTTAATTTAACAGCCTTAAAGTCTACCGGCGTCTTAATCATAGGTGTTTTTGAGATTCAATCAAATAGTTAGTGGTTAAATGTGTGTAAAATTAATCCTAACGCCAAATCATGGGATGACAAGATTTTCTAAGGGACTGTATTGATTAAAGGTTAGCCCAAATGGGCCCAATAGATGTAGAGTGCACATGCAATCTGCTCATAGGACAACATTTTCCCTAAATTGAATATGTTTTGTAGGGTGTGGGAAAAATGGATCTGCACCCTTCATAATGGGCTTGCCCTTCAAATTCAGGATGGTCCCACCTCATGGAGGGTTGGGATGGGAAAACTCTCATCCTGCTGCACATAAGAGAAAATTCTCCCATATGGAATTAAAGGCATTGCTTAGATTCATTCTAACACCAACTTAGTCCCGTTGGTGAAATTGGCCTACTATGAGATAGCTTTTGCTGCTTTGGCAAAGGATATAAATAGGCCTTCTCGGAAACTAGTTCACAACCATTTAAGAGTTGTAAATCTTGCCTCTTCTATCTATCAACTTATTTGCTACTTCAACAACTTTGCTCACAGCTATCTTATTTCAGGTTTGTTTTTGCCCTTTTGGTTTCTTTTATTTCTTTTCATTAATAGGTACTGCCCCAAATGTCGCTTCAATCAGATTGATATGAACAAGTGGATTGATAATTGAATAAAAAAATGAGATTAAACATTGAATGGAATCTCTGTTTTCATGTATCAATAAAACCAAAGTGGTGTACATATTTGATTGAGTTTCAATTTGAAACATCTCTTACTATGGTGTATGGATAAGAGTGGACTAGATCAAGCAAATTAATATGGACACATGGGGTGTCAAAACATGGTGATGATAATCCCATGCCCTTCCCAACATGGATTAATTCTCTTTTTCTCTCCCTACTGCATATCTTCTTTATCTTTGCTGGTCTCATAATTATGATTGAAACAATTTAGCACAATGGAAAAAGAGAATGAAGATTGAAGAGAAGAAACTTGTTCCCTTGATTTTAGAAAATAAGAAAAGGAGGTTTCTAGGTAATACAAGCGAGAAACTTCAAGTTTCTCTCAATCAACTTAAATTGGGAGGAAATATATAGCTGAACTATAAGGCTCGTTGCAAATCCAGGATTATTCATAATTAAATCTCTTGCATTTCCCTAAGGGGACGTTTGTTTTTTTCATTTACATATGTAATTGAATCACATGGGTAATGGATACACAAAAATCATGTTTGTTTGGTGTGATTTTGATTCACATGTGTAAAATAGGTGTGTAAATGATGTGAAAGATGGCCCTTTTTGTGCATTGCATTTTCACACCTCAAGAGGTGTGAAACACTTTCACACTGCACTGTTACCAGCCGGAGTGCTACAGTGCCTCACTGAGCAGTCCGCCTTTTTTTTTTTTTGGGTCCCACTTGTAACATCTGGACCATTCATTCTCTTAAGAAGCTCGAACACGGCCATGTGTCCAATTTTCAACCGTTGATGATGCATGGAGGTTGAGATATGATCAACATAATCACAGCCGTTGGATTAATCTATTGTTACTAACATATAGCAGTCCGCCTTTTATGATATTTTATTTTTCTGGGACCCACCTGTGAAATCAGGACCGTTCATATTCTTTAGAAGCTCAACCACGGCCATGTGTCCAATTTTCAACCGTTGATGATGCATGGAGGTTAAGATATCATCAAACAATATACAACCTATTGTTATTAACATATCTAGTGCGTCTTTTATGATTTTTTTAATATTCTGGGCCCCACCTGTAAAATCAGGACCGTTCATATTCTTCAGAAGCTCAAACACGGTCATGTGTCCAATTTTCATCCATTGATATTGCTTGGATGTTGAGATATCATCAAACAATCTACAACTTATTCATAGATTCACAAGTGAAATGTTATGCTAGTAACAAACAGTGGAATCTGATCCACATGTGAGTCATTTACATATGCAAATGACTCTCATGTGGGTCATTTACACATGTGAATCACTTTCACATGAAACAAACGACCCCTAAGCAACTATACAATATTCAAAACATGGAAAACCTAAAAGTTTCATGAAAAACTTGACAGGCATTACAAGAAATAATGAAAAATAAAAATGTTTGCTTACACTTCAAGATATGTTGGAATTAAAGAATCTGGTTTTTTTTTAACTTCGCCCTTAGTAGACTTCACTTATAACTTCAAGTAAGGTTTTCATATCAATAAACAAATCCTTCTTCAAAAGCTTGGTGAATAAGCTTGCCCTTTGGTCTTGAGATTTACAAAAACATAATAATAATAATAATAATAATAACTTAAACTTCTCCATCCTTAACCAATTCATGACTAAAGTGATACTTGATTTGTATGTGCTTGCTTTTACTTTGATACATTGGGTACTATGATAAAGATGTAGTTGCCTTGTATCACACAATTTTGTAGTTCCTTTTTGCATATGATTTAACTTTCCGAAAATTCATCTCACCTATCTGACTTGACAATGGATTGAGGCAAGGGTGATGCATTTTGGTTCCGCTATGAAGATGACCACAATGGATTGCTTCTTTTAAGACCACTGAAGACCACAGTGGTCTTAAAAGATGCAATCCATTAGAGAAAATGTAGAAAATATAAGAGGGGTAAAAGTCTAGACTGAATGCTGAAAACATAGACTCAAGTACTACTGCAATCATCAATACTTTCAGCCACCTTCCTCGCACTCTTTCCTGGGTTTGTTTAAAGTTTTTTTTTTTTTTTTTTTTTATTGGGGCGGGGGGGGGGGGGGGGGGGGGGGGGGTGTTTGTTTAAAGTAAAAGGAAAAGAAAAAAACTTCATAAAATCTTACTTCTCCTCGCTATATTAAGTTTGGGGAGAGTAAAACAAAATGGAGAGAAGTGGGGTAAAACCCCTATTTTATCTCACATCTCACATTGAAACACTACGTACCCTCTCCCTTTTTCATCTAAATACCCACATAATAAAATTTTGTGTCAAGTCAGTTTTACTCGACTTTTACTTATTCCATCTTAATATTAGCTTTACTCACATCAGCCCTTGTTACGCCTCTTCTACTTTACTTTCTACTCAAGCTCTCTCCCACGATTATAACTTTAAGAGTGTTGAGATTCATATTCTCCTTTCAACTTCTTTTTTAGGCCACTACTATAACCATTTTTTCCTCTCCCGCAATTATATGCTCCTCTTCTCCCTCTAGCTCTTTCCTTGAAAGAGAGCTGATCGAGAGCAGAAGGAGTTCTTTAGAGGAGAAGAATCAATACTTCATGTGTAGTTCATGAGATTGGAGTAATCCCACCAAACTTTCCAAAGACAAAGAAGATAAAATTTCTTATTCTTTAATCACCACCACAATATGTTCAAATCTAATGGTCAAGCTTGTAAGAATCTTTTTAACAGCCCTTTGATCTTCAATGTTTTTCCCATTCACTCATAAATGATTAGCAAGAGAAATAACTCGGTTGCAACCGGTTCCAATTCTTTCGTCTATATTGCATCAAATTCACTTCTAAGAGTTTGTAATCCGACCATTTTGACCTTATCTTCTCCCCTATATGATGTATAATGTGTTCCCATGCTTTCTTAATTTGCCAAATTAACCGAATAAATTCTTTCAAATTTTTTTTTTCACCCACAGCTTATAAGATCCAAAGCAATGATTTCTTGTCCTTATGATTTTCTTTGAACCCATTGTGCTATTGATTGAGAGTACTTTGTGATGGATCTGGATATGGAGACTCTGACACGAGGCCGGAAATCTCTGTGCGTTCCGACGATTGGGAAGCTCCGCGGATCTCTTTGCATCTGTCTACCCTATGGGAATGAAGAATATCGAACCCTAAGGCTCCCTTATATAGACAAGTTCCAAAGAGTCACACTTACTAGAGACTTATTTGTCAAGAAACTCACATCCACTGCTCCTATTGAGAGTCTTATCTATAGGGATAAAGCAAGTCTTACCATAAGTGGGATTGTATTTTCTGCTGGCTTGCGCCCTACTTGATTTGATGTGGCACCCATGGCATGCGGGCCAAACAATTTCCTACACTTTGATCCGCCAATTGTTCAAAACTGGTTTCAACAATGTCCTATAAATCTTGAGAGCCATACAATAACTACAAATGGCTACTCTAGTGATTATAGTTCGTGCCACTGAATCGAGGAAGTTGAGGTTGTAACATCCAACAATGATTTACCTTGAACAAGGCTTAATACCAATTTAATGGAAATAATTTAGCACCATAGAGTAAAAAAATGAAGACTCAATAGAAGAAACTTGTTCTATTGATTTCAAACGATAACAAAATTAGGCTAATAGGTAATACAGGCAGCCCATTACTTATTAATGAGAAAAAAAGAGAAAAACTTAAATTAATTTCACTCAATCTACTTGATTTGAGAGGAAACACATAATTGAATCTACAGGATCATTGTAAAACCAGGATTAATCATAAGTAATCATGTTGCACTTCCCTAAGCAACTATAATATATTAAAAAACATGAGAAATCCAAAAGTTTTATGGGAAACTTAAAAGACATTATAAGAAACAATGGAAAAATAAATAAATGCTTTCTTACAAATGAAACAGCCGTGAGAGAGAGAGAGAGAGGGGTTGAAATCCAAAGCCTTGCAATCAAAGAGAAGAATATCAATGAAAAAGTGGGTTTGTTTGACACACTTTTTCATGGTAAAAGTTCATGAAATTAAGTTTTAGTTGAGCAAGTTTTTTATTCTTCGATATTGATTTAGGGGAGTTCTATTGGCACCACACATCTGTCTCTCCACACCACAAAGAAAAAAAAATCCATTTCCTAAACTGTCCCTCCTCCCTTTCTCTATCTCCCTCCACCCTCTTCCTCTTCCTCTTCCTCTCCCCCTCCTCCCTTTCCCTCTCTCCCTCCACCCTCTTCCTCTTCCTCTCCCCCACCCCACCCCACCCCACCCAATCTCCAACGGGGAGGGATCCCCTACCGACAGCCCTAGCCGGCCAGCCAACAAGCGGCCTCCCACCCTCTTTCTTCCTCCCTCCTTCTTCCTCCCTCCCCCCTCCTCTATTTTCTCTCCCTCTCTCCCTTCCTCTTCTTCTCTCTCCTTCCCCACAGCCCCCCCCCCCCCTCTTGCTCCCCCTTCCCCTCCCAGTCGCCAACGGGGAGGGAGACCCTGCCGCCCGATCTCCCCCTTCTTCTCTCTCCTTCCCCTGCCCGACCCCGCCTCCCGATCTCCCTCCTCGTCGGCGGCTAGGAGGGGGAGGGAGAGGGATGGGGGAGGGAATGAGAGAGAAAAAGAGGAAGGGAGAGACAGAGAGAAAATAAAGGAGGGGGGAGGGAGGCCACTGGCTGGCTGGTCCTCGCCGGAGACTGGGAGGGGGGGTGGTGTCACGCCCCGAGCCCGAGAGTGCACCCATCTTGAGGCGTGACATACGCCCGCATGGGGATTCGAGTCAAACAAATTGACCCTTGTCCCCACGAACGGAATTCACCCACAGGATTTCACGTGTGAGGTTTCAAAATTTCTATTCATCTGTATTTCCACCTGTATAATTTCTATCAAATAGATATCAAATTGTAATCCAACAACATCAAATGCATCAAGATATAGAGCATAATGTTCGTGAGCATAGATTAAAGGTTCAAGTTTAAGTCCAAGAGATAGAAAGAGAAAGAAGTACGTTAAGTTAAGGTTTACAAGCCATAGTCTAAACAAGTTTATAAACTATAACAAAAGATGTGGCAATCCAAGCCACGGTCCATGGGTCATTTTTCGTCCAATCTCAGTGAGTAGATGTCTAGAAGACATCATCAGAAGTCCATTCGGCTACGTGACGAGGAGATTCCTCCTCCTCGTGGATCTCCGGGTCGGTGGCATCAAGGTAGTCACCTGCAACGCCAAATGTAGCACCATTAGACTAAGCTAAGCAAGATAAACAGATATATATCATATAACATGTAACAAATGAAACTGTTAGATAGATATAAATCACAGGAGGTCAAAGCATAATTACTAGGCAAATCTGAGCAAGAATAAGCATGAGACGTACGAATCAAAATTTACAGGTATACACAATAACAAAACTAAATGGCACATCCACATTAGCTATATTCTCTCAAATTAACCACGTAAACATGTAGGTAAAGTGAGAGCAGAAAACAAAACAGAACAGAGCAAAGTGGTGCCACTAGGAGATAGAGGGCCCAAAACTCCCCATTATGGACCTAGGGTGCCGGTCAACCCTCATAATATAATCCCATCTGCAGAGGGCCAGAAATATATACTAATCCCACACTTAGCCGAGTCCGACTTAGATAGGGTCGAAGCCAAGTGGTGCTGACTCGCGGAATAAAAGTACATATTAACAGAACATATACAAAACAGATCATATCATAATTTAGAACTTATCAAGATGTAACGGATCAGAAGTAGAAACAGATATAATACAGATATAATATAAATAAGTACATAAGAAAGATATACATAGCTAGACAGAAGTATGATCAAGTCATATAGGAGTACTGGAAACGGAATTCAATGCATGAACATAAATCATAGACGGAATCAAGATATGAAACAAGCCAATCCTAAGGTCTTGGGAACTCTCGGGGTCTTCACCGTCCAACTCAGTATAGTACTAAGGATTTCAGTGTTAGTGGCGTACAAAAGAACCCTTGGCGTTACATAATTTGGGCACCGAATCCCTTAGTATAACACATTTGGTTCGGATCTCAATTTCGAAGAACACGAGGTTCCTTGTGGGTGCACAGTTGCTCAAACCACATCCACATAATATACAAGTCCATTGGTCATGATAAAATGTTCAAGGTATCCATCCTTAAAGTCCAACTATCAGGCCAATTAATCTAAACATACTACGGTTCAACGCTTGGCTCGCGGTACCATCCGAAAGCCATAGTTTTTAATAAAATCCAATATCCACTTATTTCCCAAATTCCAAATCAATTATATGTATGGACCATTGGATTCTACACTTCAAGTGCTTTCCAACGGTATGTAGAACTCCAAAAATGGACGTACGGTTAAAAAGTTATGGCCATTTAAAGTTCGCACTATTGGGCACATTTGCTCGAGCGGGCCAACACGCGCTCGAGCGGACAGTCCAGCAAGCCCAAACAGCAAGCACGCGCGCTAGAGAGGGTAGTGCGGACTTCTGAGTCCAAAATCTGGCTGTTCCTGTCCTCTTCCAACCCATCCATTGCCTACTCCCAGCCTTCAAACAACATAGATACACAAAGATGGGCCTCCAAACATGCTCATAAACATCACCATTCAACCACCATTTAAATTAACAAAAGATCAATCCATTTAACATCAAACATGTACATAAATCCATTTTTGAGCAAGGAAATGGGTGTCTAACATGAGTGAACATATTCAAAGGATCAAATAAAGAAGCATGCATACAATCATATAAGTTTAACTTGCCTTAAGGCGCTTAAATTCGAATCCTACACCAAATCAATCCCTCCTAGCAAAGCCAAGCTCTCCAAAGTAAAAACCCCAAAATGTAAGATCAAGAAGCAACCTAAAATGATGAAATGAAATGGAATGAGGGAGAAGAAGATGCATGCACGAATTGTAACACCATCTCACTGATTTGAAGCAAAAGCAAGGGAAAGAATGAGAAATACTTACCAATGAAGAAGATGAAGCACACTTAAATGAAATGGAGACTTGGAGAAGATGGATAAGAAAATGAGGATGAAGATAGAGTCCACAAATCTCACATGCAAAGTCACTAACCATTCAATCTTGAGAAGCTCTTGGAAAAGAGATGAAGTAATAGAGAGGTAGGGAAGAGGATACTCAGCTGGAATGAAGAAAAGCCGTTTGAAATGAGGAAGAATGGGTTTTTGAGCTGAGATTTCCTGTAGTTGCATGCAAGTCCAGTAAGGGCTGAAATTTTCAAAAAGGGGCTTAGGTTGGAAAAATGGGGTGGAAATGGGTCAAGATGGATCCAAATCCATTGGGTCAAAACATGAAAATCAAAGCCCATGCTATGCTTTATGCAATGCGTTAAAAATCCATAAAATTCTAAATACACACACAAAAGCCCAAAACACTCCAAAAGTCATAGCCTACCTAGTCCATGGTCCAACCCAACTAATTCTACCTAATCAAGCCCAATTACATTCAAAACATCCATCAAGCTACTAATCTAAGTTAATTAACTCTAAATCGGAATTAAGGTCGGTCGGTGTGTTACAGGTGGGGTGGGGGAGAGGAAGAGGAAGAGGAAGAGGGTGGAGGAAGAGAGGGAAAGGGAGGAGGGGGAGGGGTAGTTTAGGAAATTGATTTTTTTTCTTTGCGGTGTGGAGAGACAGAAGTGTGGTGCCAATAGAACTCCCCATTGATTTATCTATTAAGAGTTTTCAAAGCTTAAAGCAGATTTACAATAAATTCTACAAAATGATTTTGTACAATAATTTCCTCAATTTTCTTTGATGAAGGGTACCTTCGTGTATCAAAATCTTCAAAAAAAATTTATGGTTTTCAGTGGATATTATAATTTGATATTTGGTGTACGAAAAATTATAAATTAGCTTTATCTTAAAGGATTTTTATAGTCAAGGGACAGCAAATACATGTGACTCTTCTGCATAGAGCGCACTCTATATCACTCTCCCTCTAAATAATCTTACCAATAAAAATTACATTTCTGGAAAAAAGCACATGGTAGGTTTCACTATAGATGGGATTTAGTGCTCGCTTGAAATGTGTGCTAGATCAGCAAATTCTCCCTCAATTAAGTAAAACATAAGCAAATGGTTTTTTTAATTAAAGTGACATTACCGTTTGGATTGAACATTACTCTTATTTGAGTGGTAATCTATAAGGGATGTAGTGGCACTTTGTGGTAGAACAATTTTTTTGGGGAACAACAGATGATACATATAATGCAAATCATAATGCTTTGGATCTAGATGCTTTAATTGGTATTTTAATATGGTGCCCTCTATAGCTTTTCTAAATAGGCTTTCTACACCTTTTCTAAATAGTGCACATCAGAGATTGTGAGTCACACTAACCCTACTTGATATTAGATAGGTTTTGGGTTTACTCATCCATAAAAAAAAAAATCAGATCTATTCCACATTTTCACTCATCTGATGTAGGGCCATAAAAAGGAACGAACTTTATCAGGCCATAATAGAAACTTTTCGCTTTATTTGCTAACCATCTGCTACATGACTAAGATAGGATAGTTGAAAATATCTAATAGACCTTACTTTATCACAGATGGTTACATATGAAAAGTTTGTTAATCTAACAGGCCAGCTGGCCCATAAAAATCCTCAACATCTCTTATTTTGAAAAGCTATATCATGTGCATCATACTGTAAATGGCTATAACATGGCAAGCTAAATATGACTACGCTAGACTTTGCATGGTCCATGGGTGGCTCAGACTAGTTGTAAAACCAAGTATAGCTGAAAAGTTTTTTCTTAACTAGTCATGCTTATACTCTAACTGACTCGATATTAAGGGCACAATTGCACCTACTGGTGATTGTGCTTGGTTCTAAAATAGCAGAAAAAAACCTTATACTCAATGGCCAATTAAAATCTAATGTCACATGGCCAAAACATCTTACCTAAATTCCAGAAGGGCTTACCTATACCCAACCGAACCTGATTTAACCTTTAGTTTATGTTGCCGTTGTTAAAATATATCTAACTCAAATCAAGTATGAATTGAGCTACAATCCAAACCCTAAGTGGATTATTTGTGCAACTTGTTCAAACTCAAGTCCAAACTGGACTGGAATGCAACTTATTCAAACCCAAATCCAAACTAGAAAAGAATTCAAATTTTGTGGATTTTCAAGTCCGAAGACAAAGAAACCGACGGTAATATAGTTGACCACATTAAATGGATCTAAATCGTCTACTTCGAAAGCGGAAAAGTGAATCATATAAATTTCAAAAATACGATATCTAGCTGAGTTTGTGGAGTCCAATGGCCTTACCAGATATAAAAGGGCTTGTATCTAGCTATCTACAAATGAGCCACATACATTAGTTGTTTCTAGTTGTCTGATTAAGGCAATGAAATGAATAATCAAGATAGAAACTTTTTATTTGGTGACTATCCATTGCATGGCCTGAAAATCTGATATCTACAAACATTTAACTGACTTTTTGTTTTTTTGTTGATGGCTACATTCAAAAGCCTTTTCTATGGCTGGTTGGGCCAGTGTTTTATATTTTTTTTTCTTCTTTCCCCTTCTTTTCTTATATAAATTATCTCATTAAGATGTTAATTTGCAATTGGCAGATATGGATGAGAGAGGAACAATAAATTATTCTATATTGGTTAAGAGGGAAGGGGAAAGACTCTTAGAATGCTTAAAAGATTCCAGTTTGGGAATCATTAGTTGCATTGGTTGGAATGGTGTTGGAAGGTGGAGGTTTGCAGAATATGCAACAAAGATTGCAATGGAATCTCACTTATTTGACATCTTAGTATGGGTGAATCTACCTAGAAATGAATGGACAAGTCGTCGGAAACTCCAAATAAGAATTGCAGAGTGTCTTGGAATTCAATCTCCAACAATGTACATAGAGGGTCATCATGTGGAATCAGAAACAGATATCCACATAGCTGTGCAAATCTATGAAAAGCTGAAAGCTAGAAAATTCTTGTTGGTACTCGGAGGTGCATCCTTGAAATATGAGCGCACTAATTTGGAAAGAATCGGTGTCCCGAATGTGAGAAGACGATCATCATTTGTCTCCAACTTGCTTTCCAAGGTTGTTTTGATTGGCAAATGGAATAAAATAGAGGTTGATAAGGAACTTAAGATTGAATTTTCCATTCTGAGAACTATATCCTCTGTATCTGATCTTTGGGACTTGATTTGTGAAGAGGCTAATTTGGCAGCACATTCTCTAAGCACCAAAGGCTATTTTTCTTCAAATAATGTCGTTGACTGCCTCCTGTATTTCTCATTAAGTTTTTTTCATGGTTACAAATTTTATTATGATTTTGCAAGTCACAAGGAATGGTTGATAAGGTATTGGATTGCAGAGGAATTGATTGGAGGAGAAATGGAAAATGAGGAGGTTCTGTTGGAAATAGTGGATGCACTGCAAACAGAGCTTGAAGATCGCTCGATTCTTGATTGGAATAATGGAATTACGAAAGTGAGGATGAATTATATTCTTAGTTTGGGTGTGGCTGGGAGAGTACCAAACTTGCATCATAGATTTTGGATTAAAACTGATTCGCTGCCAAAAGAAAATGATGATGAGAATGGATGGGGTTCCATCCAGAGGATGTCTTTACTTGTTACTCCTAGTGAAGGAATCAATCTTCCTCCCTCTCCCAAATGTCCTAATCTATCTACTTTAATCCTTCGATATGAACGCGTCCACCTCTTAGAATTGCCACAAGCCTTCTTCGATCACATGGAGAGCCTTAGGGTCCTTGATCTTGCTTGTACACCAATTGGATCACTACCTTCCTCTTTGTCATCTCTTTGCAATCTGAAATTACTAATGCTACGAAGTTGTAGGAAATTGGTATCACTCCCTACTTCCTTGAAATCTCTTGCAAAGCTCAAGTTCCTTGATCTTTCATATTGTGACTCTTTGAGAGTGATACCAGAGGAATCCTTTGAGCTGATGGACAAACTCCAGATTTTAGATCTTTCAAAAACTTCTATCCATTCATTGCCATCGTCAGTTTCCAACTTGCATAGTCTCCAGCAACTCTTGTTGTGTTGTTGTAGTGAATTGACTCATATCCCAGAGAAATGCTTTGAGACGATGTCACACCTTCATGTTCTAGACCTTTCTTCTGCTACTTCTCTGAAGTCTATTCCATCTTCTTTGTCCAACTTAGGCAACCTCAAGAAGCTCAATCTATCAAAATGCACATCACTAGAGACAGGAGTGCCTCCACAATCATTGCAAAACCTCTCATCGCTCGAGGTGCTTGACCTCAGCAAGTGTGAGAGGCTTGAAGACATCAGAGATGCTTCTTTCCAACATATAATGCCAAAACTTCAGCAAGTATGCATTTCTTCCACACACACCCCTTATCGGCTCTCGTTTAGAGCTTGCCAGAGCATTGAAACTTTGCACTTGAGTGATCTTTCAAACCTTGAGGTACTTGATCTCTCTGGCACCAAACTCAAAAGAGTTCATCTTACTAACTCGAATGGTTACTCCCTGAAGCATTTGGACATCCTACCATTGAGTGACTCTGACATTCTATTTCGAGAGCTAAATTGGCAAGATGATGATGTTGGATCTCGCATATGGGTAATTGACCCTAACTTCTTCCAATCGACTTTTTATGTCTCCAAAAAAATCTTTGAGGCACCATGTTTCTGGAAATTTTATATCCGCATCTCTCCTTATGAAGAAGGAGGTGGCTTGGCCATGACTATGGAGAAATTTCAAAACATTCATTTGAAGAAGAGCCCATTTGTCTACAAAGAAATTTGTCATTCTCACAACCAGACCCACATTTTTCCTCACTTGAAAAGTAGAAGGGATTGCTGCCGACATCTAGAAATCTTTGGGGGCAATAGTTCCCCACGGGGTGTTGCTGAGATCCTCGCTCACACAGAGGTTATAACTATGTTGTTCCACAATTTTGTTGAAAGACTATCAGACCTGTGTAATGTTGAAGAACTAAATGTCCTGAAGGAATGTCGAATTGGGAGTTGCCAAATGATAAAGAATGCATTTTCTGGAGATACTACAGATTCCAACATATTAAGATCCCTTTATGTAATATGGGCTTCGGATCTTCCACAACTAACTGCTTTGATGGGCGGTCATTATGGTGGCAAAAGCTTTGGATTCTTGAAGCATATTTATCTTGAGCACTGTCCAAAACTGGTGACGCTCTTCACATCAGGTGTGTACTTACAGAGCCTTGAAACACTGGAAATCAAGTTCTGCTCCAAGTTAGAAAGTGTGTTTCAACAAGAGGTGTTAGGAGAAAAAGGCCAACTGCAGAGTCTACGTAGGTTATATCTGTTGCAAGCACCGAAGTTAAAGAGTGTTTGCACTGGATTTCTGCCGCAATTGGAGAAGGTCCATGTCCGAAGATGTCCAAAGCTGAGGAAGCTTCCTATTCAGGTTCATTTGGTTGATCGTGGTAGCGAAGCTTCAAGTTCTTCACTATCTTATCCTCCTGTGATGGAGATTAGAGGTGAGATGGCATGGTGGAAGAATCTTGATTGGAATAATGAAGATGATAGTGTCAAACACCCTGCACATTTTCGACCATGGAAACATGCACCTACAATATTATGGCATCGATGATTGATTGATTCTTCTCATAGTTGGCAAGGATTGCAGTTTGTTTGTGTGCTGGTAAGTCAAGTGTGCTTGAAATCTCTCTCATTCTCTCTCATTCTCTCCTCTTTTGGGAGGGTACTTCCTTTATGTGCATGAGGTTTTAAGAGCATAATCCATGCAACATGGTGTGTTGATGGTTGGCTTATATGCTATTGGAATGCAGCTTTGAAATTGTTAATGCATAGGAAGGATTTATCTGCAATTCGTTATAGGTATATAAAATTCTAAAAGTATGTTTTTATCTATAAATCTACTTGGAAATGCTTTGATCCTTTGGACTGTACTATAGAAATCTATGTTTTTAACAGTAAGTACTTGGGGATGGTTTGATCCTTTTGGACTATGTACTATAGAAATCTATGTTTTTATCTATACGATGCTTGGGATGGTTTGATCTTTTGTGTACTATATATAGGAATCTAGTGTGGTTACTAGGGCTCAAGTCGAGTGGGCCAAACTAGGTACTAATTTAGCTAAAGCCCAGCCAAATTGCATAAAGATTCTTAATACCAGAATCCCCTCCTATTTGTTTTGTTTGTTTGTTTGGTTTTTTTCTTTTTAGCTACTCTATTAGTTATAAATGATTTTTGACAAGCATTTGTGCAGCCAGTTGTGATGCATTACATGGAATTCACAATCTGACAGTAAGAGGCATCACACACATTAGTCTGGGTTGAAGATAAAAAAAAAGGCCTAAATTGTAAATTGTATATAAGTAGGCAATTCAAAATCCATGCGTGATGTGGAATGATATATTACATGTATCTAAGGTACCTTTTTGCAAGTCACTTCTTGGGTTTATTTAACCTAGGTTGAATTTGACAAGTCTATTGTTGTTAAAACTATTTGGAAAAACTCTTAAACTGTTTGGTAACACATCCATCCATGTCTGTTTCACATGTGTTTTAGATATATTGCCTTTGTTTCATAAAGTAAGGAAAAGGGTATAATAGGCCTGGCCTGGCCCATCCATCTATCTATGACATGGATTCTCGTTGTTTTATAAAAAATAAATAAGGATGCATTTGATTGGAAAAAAGACTTCAATGAACCTCAAGACATAAACATACATGTGATTCATAGTCTTAAATTCAATTATATAATAATATATGAAAGGGACCAATTGAGATCAATTGAGAAATCAGCCTCTCAATTTTGACTTCTAAGTGATTTTGACAATTTCTTAATTGAGCTCCAAAACTAATGGCTCATTTTAAAGTAAGTTTTAATGCTGGCCCATTGATGGTTGCCGGCCCATTTAATTTTAAGCTTCTTCCAAACTCTACATCAATAGCTTTCTTAAATTGGTTCCTTCTGATTTTGGACATTTGACTATAAATTAAAATTATGGAAAATGTCGAAGACAGTAAATATCTCTATAAATGTCAATAAACGTCGTATTTAGGATTTTATTCCATATTTTGCTTTTAGAAATGTTTTTCCCTTTCATGGTTTTAGGTTACTCTTTTCTTCCAAAAAAATGGGAATTATAGAACTTGTTCTGTTATTTCTTTCTTCTGATTGTAATTATAGCGGAAGTATGGTGACTTTACAAATACAACACCAAAAGTCTATTATTTTATTTTAGGGCTCAGGCTTAGCGCCGGCCTTTCTCGCTATTGGCACAACAGGCTCATTAATTTTTTTCATCTCAATATTTCATATTTCATGTTTCTACTAAAATTTCTGAATTTTCTATGTTTATTATTTATTTAAATTTTCAATGGTGTGATTTTTAAGAAAGCCTATAAATTTTTTATGTGTGAGAAATACTTCTATTTTAGGTTTTATAAAATATAAATATATAAAATCAAAATTAAAATTTGTATTTATGTCATAAAATTAAATGATATTGCTTGTATGACTTCTAATGCCAGTGCTAAGCACATGGGCATTTTGCTAGTTTTTATGAAGCGAACAACACACATTAAGGTTGGATTGCCAATTGTCATTTTGTTATAAGAAAAGTTCTTGCAAGGAACGAAAAGTCTCCCTAAAGTGTATTCCAAATACTGATTACTAATATATATATATATATATATATATATAAAGGCCATGACTTAATGATATCATAGTTTTCTAATTGTAATAATAATATTGTGCAACTCTTTGCATCAATATGAGTGGGAATGAGGAATTGATTAATGAAAGACTATGCTCATGGAAATGCTCGTTCTGTTTCTTTAAGGTATCGAAAAAAAATTACCAATGAGGCAGTTGTAGAAAAAAAAAAAAAGGATCGTTATCTTGATGACAAGTTTACAGCAGAAGATGACAAAGTAGATATATTACAGTGGTAGAAACTGCACTCAGCTAAGTATTTTTTTCTTCTCATGAGTTGCGATATTTTAGTTATTCATACGTTCATTGTTGCTTCAGAGTTAGCATTTAGCACTGGAGGGAGGGTATTTGACCCACATGGAACTTCTTTGAAACCGGATACGGTAGAAGTATTAGTTCGTGCCCAGGATTGGTTTAGTCACGACTCAATTGGTGGTGATGATTTAGACAATGATGTGAATGAACTAAATGATCTTTTAGACATATTAAAAGAAAATTGAATTCTGCTGAGTTCTTTTATACATTACTTGACTCACATAGGACATAGGACATTTATCTAATTTCTTTTAATTTATGTTGATTTTCTACTCTTTCGCTGGCAAAAAAAAAAAAAAAAAACTCTGCCGTGTTTCTTGTTGCATCCCATTGTCAGACCCAAGCCAGGAAAAAGGAGGAGGATTTAAAATCCAGTTCACATCCGATGTCTAGCGGCCGTATAAGAGTAATTAGAGAATATTTGGCTTATATTCAAGATTGTGCTAAGCCTTGGCCCAACCGGGCCTGCATGGAACATGATTTGACGTAGAGCTGTTCAATTGAGGGTCGGAATTGGACAACCCTCGACAGGCCCACCCAACATTTCTCCTCTTCTCTCTAATACTGAGCAAAACTCACTTTTGATAGAAAAGGGGTCAAATGTGGGGATTCATCAAGTATATGATCAAATCCAACCCTAGGCTTTATTCTTCTGTTAGGTTGAAATTTGGCTAACCCCTATATGAAATAAAGGGTGTGTGTGTGTGTATAGGATTTGATTTTTTAATTAAGCTTTAATTTTACAATTGATTAAGAAATTGGATCTCGGTTTTGATTTTAATTTTGAGGATGAGATTTTAGGGATTCGAGAATTTTTTTTTATTTTAGTCATCTGAATAAAGTGGTCAATCTAAAAGGAGTTTCCTTTTAAACAGTCCAATCTATCATGATATCTAGTCAATCAATGCAATTTTAGGTTTTTTTTTTATTTTTTTATCTAATGTCATAGGTAAGCAAATATTATCTGATGTTATATTAAATAGTCTATCATCTGAGCTTTTCATTCCTTATCTCTTGCAATTTCATTATGGTTTTCAATTTTGGAGGGGTTTAATTGGATCTAGGCTCTCTAATCTCCCTTTAGTGACTTAATTCAAATTAACGAGAGTGAGTGAAATACATGGATTCTCACATTGTGTTGAACTGTCATATTTCTTCCCTTTCTTAAATTTCTTTCTTTATATGTATTTTTTAGTGTTTTAATGATTTTTTTGCTTTTTTTTTTTTTTATCATAGTATTGTTTTATTATTTTTTTTTTCGATTTTGATGAGTTCATTTAGTTTTCAAGGTGATAGGTTTTTATGGACTTATATTTTCTCTTTTATTGGTTTTTTTTCAATTTTTTGTTTTCAGGAATTGGTTTTCCATGGGGCATATTGTTTTTATTATTGGATTGTCCATGGGTTTTTGTTTTGATGCTGTATTTTTGTGGTGTTTTTATCAAATTTTTTTTTAATGATGTATTTATTTTTCTGATTTCATAAGAATGTTTAAAGTGAAATGTTCTGTTGATTTCAAATAATTAAAAGTGCTCTCATTTTGCAATTAACCAACTATTTTTTTTGTTATTATTGTAAGTTTTAATTTTGATTGTAATTTTTACCATCTCAATATAATTTAGACCAAATATTATTTAAATTTTTTTAACATTTTTAATATCATAAATAATATTGTTCGTGCTAAACACATGCATGTTTTGCTAGTCTACTTCTCAAGGCCATTGCTCAAAAATTTCTCAAGAGTTCACGGATCCCAGCCCATTAGGCTATAGAACAACTTAACACATGCAACATGTTACCAAGAAGAGTCTAAATCCTTGGAACTCCATATTGGGGCCCACATAAAGATAATTTATACCATTCGAGATTAATACCATTCCCTTTATATCTAGATCCTCATATTTTAACCGAAAATGGAGTGACTCCATGTTCGGTTAAAAATGTCACGAAAACTACGATAAATACAACCTTAGCAAGCGCTTAATAAAGTTTTATATAGGATTATATAGGAGTCCGAATCATTTGACGCGGTTCATTGTAATTAGTCCACTTAAAGTGAGCTTATAGGCCCTCTACAACTTTTACTCGATCTTCAATTGGACAGCTTAAGGAGTAAGGTGACTCTCCATGATTGGTCCACTCATAATACGGATACATCTACTTTGATCATAATACGGATACATCTACTTTGATATGAAACTAAGGGATATAGATGCGAAGGGACGTATATTCATTTTCAACGGTCCGGATTAACTTATCTTTGGCCCACGGTATTGTTACTGTCCATTAGACTGATGGGGGGAACAGGGGATCCTGACTCTGCAATCACTGCCATTAATAATGAAGGCATGGCAGGTGAAGAATGAATAAATACTAGGCGAACCAAAGAGAACGACAATCTCTCTCTCTCTCTCTCTCTGACTGTTGACGAGAAGGAGAAAGCTGCCTGCTTGCTTGTGGGTGTTTGTGGCAATGGCCATTCGGTCCATGTTTCGGACGGCGACGAAGTTAGTCGCTGCAACGACATTGCTAGGCGGCGGAGCAGCAATCGCTACGTCAGACGATCCATCCACTGCTTTCAAGCTCTGCACCAACGTCCCTGTCCGTCTCGTTCGCGGTTGCTTCACAGCTGCTCTCATCGCTTTCGGTCCTTTCTCTATCTCTCTCTCTCTAGTCCCTACATGTATTTTCTGTTTCTGTTGTTGTGATTTTTTATTGCCTTTGGGTCTACAGGTTTAGGTGGTAGCTGAAAACAGTGTTCTTGTTTCTGGTTTTAGACGTATCTATGTGTATGTGATTTCCCAAAAAACAAAATTATGTCTTTTGTCGTGATTTTTGAATGGATTGGATTGTTGGGGTTTGGTTGCTGTAAAAAGATCTGACTTTTTAGGGTTTGGTTGTTGGAAAAAGATCAACTTTTTGGGACATTTCATTGGGATTGGATAGGGGTTCATTGTAGGAGAATTGCAATAAAGGTGTCAAATTGGTGCATGAGATATACTGGGGGGTTCCCATATTTTTGCGGAAGCTTGCCCTTTATATACAATTGGGCTCTTTGGCTGTTGGTAACGGGGCAAGGAATAGTTTCTAATTGGTAGATAATATGAAGTAGAGGTGGATAAACATAGCTTGATTACAAGATACTAAGTGGAGGAGACAGAAGGCAAGGGTCATTGGGGCATGGTTTAACCTTTTCAATTCAAGGAAGAGTAATGTGAAACTTTGGTAAAGCAGTGTAATTCATAGACATCATATGTAGAGGATCCGATTGTGGAGGTTAAAACAATGGATGTGCTCTTTTTTAGATGAATTAGTACAGATTATAACTTTCACTAGGGACAAAGAGCTTGGGAAAATTTAAAAAAGGGGCTTCACTTTACATTGTCAATGTCTCTGTCTCTCTGATATTTGGAAGCAATGATGGAGCAAATTGGTGGGTTGAAAAGAATATTGCAAATAGCATCATTGTAGCGTGGGCAAAAGTGGATACAAGCTATTGGAGTGCTATATTGAACACCATTTATGTTAAATGCTTTAGAATATAATGCTCAGTTATCCAATCTCCTCAACAACTTATAGACTTCAAGCTTATTATAATGAGATGGAACCCTCTTTTTTTTGGTCACCCTTTTCATCCCATAGAAAATCAATTTGGATCGTCAAATTTTTGGCCCTAGATTTGAGAATTTGATCTAGGAACAAGTGATAGACTGGAAACTTGGTAGGCGTGGACTGGATAAGCGTAATTCTACCACAGTTAGATAGATACCTTTTTTCCCAAATAAATAATTTATAATCAGGACATGGAGATAAGGGTTTCTAGGGCTAGCTGTAAGAGGAAGGCCTAAATATATAAATGGATACCTTTCCTATTGATCACCATCACCATCATCAAAGCCTTGTCCCAAACCATGTTGGGGTTGGTTACATGGATTTTGTTTCTCCATTCTGATCTATCTTGAGCCAAATCCTCAGATAAGTTGCGTTTCTTTATATCTATTTTTACTACCTCCATACACATCCTCTTTGGCTTACCCCTTCCCTTTGGTGAGCCATCAACCTTCATAGCCAAACTTTTCCTTACCAGCGCCGTTACCGACCTACGTGGATAACTTTCCTATTGATACTCGACAAATTTTTTTTTTTTTTTTTTCTGAAAAGTGAAGAATCTCCTTTTCAATTGCAACCCCTGTAATATTGCTTTTATGAAAGTTGGCCTGTCGACTTGATAGTGCTTTAAAACATCTTAAGATGGCTAAGGGATTTATTAGTTGTTCCTCCTTTGCATCACAAAAGACAATAGCGTTATCCATAACTCACCGAGTTGCTGAGTTGACTCGGTGACTTGGCTAGTTGGGTAGGCGAGTCAGCCAATTGAACAAGCTAATTCCTACATACTCAATATTGGCACACTGGTGTTTCTATTCATGTAATTCACTTGACTAGGCTGAGTTTATAGCCGAGTTTCATCCTCTGCCTACTTAAGTATTATTTATTAATGAAAAATTGGAGGCATTGGGAGTTGAACCTTGCTCCTTTTGCACAAAAACTGCATCTTGACTGCAGTGGCACATTGGAAGGTGTTTTCTTATTCTTTTAATGATTGGTAATATTACTTGAACCCACAACCTCAAGGTTGCAATAGTGAGCACCTTTAAAAAAAAAAACCATTGGGTTAAAGATCCTTCGGGTTTGCTCCTCACGTCATGTGTTCAACACCCCCAGATTTACCAGGTGCATGTCTGCTATGGGTCGTACGTGTGGCCAGGGGATTAGTCTTGTTGGGTCAACTACCATGGTGATATCCTTCTCATCAAAAGAAAGGAAAAGGAAAAACCTCCTCTACAATTGTTAAGAGATAATAAGAAAGGGGATGAAGTTAACCTTCTTATACTCCCAAAGTAACTTTTGGAGAGATGCTAATCAAAATAGAAACTTGTAGAAATACTCTCTTCCATCCATTGGGACTGCTTTTCACCAAAGCCCATTTTCTGTAATAGATAAAAGGAAAAATGACCATGCTACTTGGTTTACAGGGTTTCTCCATATTATTTTCACAAACCAGCCCTGTATTCTTATTTTTCATTCAAAAATCAGTAGCTTCATTTGTAATCAAAATCCCATATACGATCTGCCTACAGTGGACAACTGATCCTTCAAATGGGGAAACAACGAATTTTGTTACGTTCTTAGTTCTAATTGCTCGAACCTTTGGGATAACCTCATATAAGCTTTTGACTATTCTAGTGGGTCTAAATCCTGAAACATCTTATAGTTCTTCCTTGGAAAGTTAAAGGAACTCAAGAGCAAAGTTTGAGGCATGATCCTTTTTAAGTAGTATACTTTTTGTTGGTAAGTTTAAGCAAAGTTGGAGGGTATCTCTATATTATCTCTTCTCAGTAGTGTTTCATTCCGGAGCTTGGGGATGATAGAAGGGTTTGGGTGGGGTCGATCAGCGGATCCTTTTCTGTTCACTCTTTCTTAGGCGCTCTTTCATATAGATCTTCAGAACCCTCTTCTTTTTCAAGCATATTGCACCTCAAGGCCACACAGTGAGTGGTGGCTTTTGGTTGGTTGGCAACTATGGGTGCATTCTTTCGATGGATAATCTGCAAAACATATGATGATTCTTGTCAATGCCTGCCTTATTTGTCTCAATGGTGCCGAAACAATGGACCATATTTTTGTTTCTTCTAGAGGAGCACATGCTCTCTGGATCTCTAGACTTCGTTGGTTCGACTACAACTGGGTGTTGCTGAACTCTGTAAGGGCTATTCCTAGCTTGGAGGATGGGAGTGGGATTGGCGAGGGGCAGAGTTATGTGGAAAGCTTCCTTCCTACCTACTATATGGGTGATTTGGGTAGAGAAGAATAAGAGGTATTTTGAAGGAGTTTGCTCTAGGGTGGGTTCTTTGCAGGAGAAAATTAAGCTCTCTGTTGCTTCTTGGGTTTCTAGTTGCCCAAAGTTCATAGGCATTTCCATTGATACCATTTTGAGGAGTTGGCATGAGGTGGCTTCTTTTCCTCTCACAGTGGGTTTCTAGCTGCCGAGAGTCTATAAGCATTTCCATTGATACCATCTTGAGGAGTTGGCATGAGGTGGCTTCTTTTCCTCTCAAAGGGGGTTTCTAGTTGCTTTGAGTCCATAGGCATTTCCATTGATACCATCTTGAGGAGTTGGCATGAGGTGGCTTCCTTTTCCTCTCATAGGGCCAATTCTCCTCTTTGGTCTCCTCCTTTGGGGTTTCTGAATCTCAACCTTGACCGGATTTTTGTGGGCAATCTGGGTCCTCCTAGTATTAGAGGAATTATTAGGGATAGTTCAACTCGTCGTTTCCTCTTCTTCTCAGGTCCACCGGGCCATTGTTCTTGTAAATGAGGCAGAAATGGTCCGTAGCGGCCATTGTTCTCTTAGGACAGGTCTTTGGGAATTGGAAAGGTTGGGTGTTAGCAACATCATTGCTTAAGGTGGTTCTTTTCTGCTATTCACTGCTCGTTGGGAATTGGGATCTTCTAAGCTGCCTAGTAGATATTGCCAATGATCAAATCAGTGATTGCGGTGGGGTTAGCGGCCGGAAGCCAAAATGTTACATAGTGGGCGAAACGTAGCGGCATAGTGGTATGAATTGAAAATGTGGTAAAAAAAATCCAAAAAAATAACCAAAAAACCCAGAATATTGGAAAATGGCAGAATTCAATGTTCTCCCCCCCTTTTTCATTAGTAACTAAGATGGGGGAGTAGCGGTCCCCTCATTACATAAAGGTCCTGTATCGCTGTACAACTGATCTATGGGATTGAGAAATTCCCAAGAATTCAAACATAAAGAAGGAAAAAAAATTAATAAAAAAATTCAAACTATTTGAAAATGATCTATGGGAAACATAGATCTATAAGTTGGAATGCACTAGGATGTGCTTTGGTTGGCTCACTTTGAGGAAAATATATATTTTTTGATAAAATCCTCAAGAAACTGAAAATAAATACCAGAAGAAATTTAATTTAAAAACCTTGAACCATTTGGGATTGATCTATGGAAATTGGAAAATATAGATCTACAAGTTTTAATGCATTAGGATGCGATTACGTTAGCCCATTTCGTGATAAAACATTTTTTTTAACCCACCCACCCCCCAACCGCCCCCCCCCCCCCCCCCGAAAAAAATAAAATAAAAAATATATATATAGCAAAAAGTAAATAAATAAAGAAAAACCTCAAACCATGAGGCATTGATCTATGGGAAACATGTATCGAAAATTTTCAACGCATTTTCAAGTGGTTCATAAAAAAGAGAGTGAAAGAAGGAAAAAAAAGGCGGCTGCTACAACAAAATAGAGGCCATTGCGAGCCGCTATGCATGTGACTGTAACTGCTTTCAAAATAACATAGTGGTCTCAACCAGTACAGTCAATAACATAGTGGCTGCTATTTTGAACCATAGATATTGCTAAAGAGGTGTTAGAGCTGCCTTCGAAGCTTAATGTTTCCTTCAATCATTTTTTGCATAGAGCCAATGCAGAGGCGGACTCTGCTTAGGAGGTGTAAGGCAGTTGGGTCTGGTTATCAAACATTGCTCTTTGTAGTGGCTTTGGTTGTTTCTTACTTTTTCTTGTTTTCTTCTCTTTTCTTTTTCCTTATTTGAATGGTTTTGCTGTTGTTGCTTTCCATTATTTGTCTCTTATGCTGGCTTAAGATTTCGGTTGCCATTAACAACAACAACAAAAAAAAAAAAAAAAAAAAAAGGGAAGATTTTGTCTTGGTTGCCGGCGACGAAAATTCTTGGAGTCATGACTTGTGAGTTGTGACTTGTTTTTGTTGTAAAGGTAGCGTGACAAAATTGGCAAATATGTCTGATGTTGTATATACATTTTATTTTTAATAACTTTGTCATTTATCATTAAAGGAAAGCCATCTCCTTTAACAAAGCTAAGCTATCTCCTTTAACGCAGCCAACTCCTTGGGAACAAACGGGGCCTTTTAATCTTACTCTATTTATCATTTTATTATCCTTGTCTCTAGATTGAGGAATGTTATCAACCGAAAAAATATTTATATGCTTAACTCTTCATCCTTTCCAGATTTGACTAATTTAAAGCCATAATGCTTAACTCTGCATCCTCTCTAGATTTGACTAATTTAAAGGCATTCATAGTTCTACCTCCACAATGTAGAAGGTGAATATAGAATTTCAATGTGTGACTTTATTTCAGTCTTAATGTACATTTTTATCACAAGTTTACTGATTTTTGTGATGGCGCAGTGATTTGGCTTATGGTATTGTATGCACTTTGTAAATGCAAACCTTTTTAGTGTAGTGCTCATTATGCTTGCCTGGTCAAATGCGCAGTTGATGGACTAGCTTTATCTTTCAACAATTTAGTTAAATTCTCATTCCTTCCTACTGATGAGTCTTCTTTTTTATTCTAATCAGATTATGAACATTCATTGTGGGGACTTCCGGAAGGAAGCGCTGAAAGGTCAAAAGCCAAACATGAAGTTCACACTCGATCAGCACGTAGGTTGCAAGAACTATGTTTTCAGAATGGGGGAATTTATATCAAACTCGGTCAACACATTGGTCAGCTGGTATGCTTGAATTTGGGTTTCTTTTTTCTTTTTTTTTTTTTTCACTGGTAACAAAATTTCATTGGAAAAAAAAAAAAAAAAAACCGGAAAGAGCTATACATTATGTGAGGTGTATATTGTACTAAGCAAAAAAAGAAGAAAAAAGTATAAAGAGAAAAAAAGAGGAAGAAAAGGCCAATCAGTCAACAAAGATCACACACCTTGTTTAGCTAGTTTATTTTCTGCCTTGTTAGTGCATCAAGTTGAGTACGCAAATTTGCAGGTCAGCTAAGAGGGCCAGTAAATCAATTAAAAATTGCTTTTATTATGGTACAAATGTTTAGAGTAACTAATAATTTAAAATATGTATATCTATTTTAGAATATCTACATAAACTTCATGTGGATTCTAATTGACAATTTGTGTTTTTCATTTAAGTAAAATTATTCTATTGTTTACAGGCTTTTCATTTGTTTCTTAATATGTAAGAATAAGATACTTTAAGACGACCCAACTATCTCGGTCAAGCCTTGATGAGTCATATTGAGTAAACCAGAAGCAGGCATGGATCATTGCTTGTCCAAATTGAGTTCAACCTGACCAGTCACCCAATATGTGATTTGAATGAGCTTCAATTATCATAGAAGTTCAGCGCTTTGCACATTGATCAGAGCCCAGCCCAACTGCTTGATAAGGGCTAAGTCATTGCAAGAGCCAACGAGCCTGCTAATATGGTGGGCCAAATTCAGAGTAGGTCAATTTGAATATGCTTCAGTAAGGCACAAGATAAGGCAAGAGTGATCAGCCTAATCTTCTCCATTATATAACTACGACGAAAAGTGTGGGCCTGGCCACAAATTCAAAAATCAACAATTGTTTATTCTAGAGGCTGAAGAAGCAATGGATGAGTAATGAATGTTTTTCAGATTTTGACTTTGAGGGCAAGGTAAGTTTTGAAAGGGGGAGGAATGATAAGAACCCAGCCCAACTGCTCGATAAGGGCTAAGTCATTGCAAGAGCCAATGAGCCTGCTAATATGGTGGGCCAAATTCAGAGTAGGTCAATTTGAATATGCTTGAATAAGGTACAAGGCAAGAGTGATCAGCCTAATCTTCCCCATTAGGTGGCAAGATTGTGTAGGAGTTAGTTAGCACAATCTTCTTTCTTGTTTAGTGATACTTTATCCTTGATTATATTAGTCAGCTTGGATTTGTTTCTATCTATGTAATCAGCTTTGGCTATTTGGTAGAGAAGAATTAATCAGAAAGGTACCGGAAATTATCCCCAAAATTTGTGCTTGCCCAAGGAGGCTGTCCAACCTCGAATTGGACGATCTAGGAGGGTGTCCAACCTCGAAGTGGACGATCTATCTCTATTTTATCTTTTGGTTCCTATCACACATCCCCACTGAAGCTACAATTTATATATGCTGTCTTTGTAAGACTAATTTTAGAGCCCTCAATTCTAAAGTCTCTCCAGTTTTGCGTTCACACCATCTCTCGATTCATCCATCAACACTATATTATTTGAAAATAACATACACCATGGTACTTCCTCTTGAATATAGCACCATCAACAATCACTAGCTTAAAGTTGACCCTTGATGTATACTTATGGTCATTGGAAATTCACCTATCTCTCCATAGGCAGTTCTTACACTTGTTACCGCTCCCTCATACATGTTTTAAATGATGTCAATTTAACCTCTTGGGACACTCCTTTTATCTAAAATCCACGAATCAAATCTCTAGGTACCTTGTTCTAGGCTTTTTATAGATTGATGAAGACTACTATATGAAGATCTCTTTTCGCCTTTTGGTATTTTTGCTTCCATAGTTGACCTCCATAACTGAAGCCAAATTGTATTTTAGATATTTTGGTCCTTTGTCTAAGTCTTTTCTTTATTACTCTCACCCATAATTTTATATTGCGACTCATGAGTTTAATCCCACAATAATTGGTGCAACTTTGTATATCTCCTTTATTTTTGTATGTAGGAACTACGATACTTTCCCATTCATCCAACATTCTCTTAGTTCATAATATCTTATTGAAGAGACTAAGGTAACCAGACTTATCTAATTGCTCTTAAGCATTTCTAAGTCTATATTGTAAATGTCATCTGGCCCCATATCCTTTTCATCTTCATTATTGCCAATGCTTTCTTCACTTCAGCGACCCAAATTCTGTGGTAAAAGTTATGTCTTGCTAATGAACTAACCTTTCTCAATCTGAAGCCTCCTATAGAGTTTTGATTTAGAAGTTTGTTAAAATATCTGCTCCTCTATTTTTTTATTTTATTTTATTATCATTGTCCTTAACTACACCCTTTTGGTCATCACACTTTATACATCTAACACGATTTAAATTCCTACTTTTCCTCTACCTTTTTCTACAAGCTTGAAAATATTTTTCTTTCCTTCTCTAGTTCCCAGCTTATTATAAACATATATATATATATACATATATATATATGTATATATAGCTTTACTGTAAATATAATTGCATTATTTAAGATTAGTCATTCTGCAATGTATTAATAGCACCCACATGCAAAAAATAGCCGTTAAATCTGTTTGTAGTTTGTGATTTGCAGATTTGATTTGATATACTTTGATTGGAACAGCACATGATGGGCTGAGTATATGATCAATGATCTGCTTTTATTAATCTATTATTCTATCTACCACTCAGCCATCTCCTGCAATAGTATCCCAGTGGTTAATATGAATGTTGCTTTAACAGCTGTTCTCCCTTCTAGGAATACTTGGTTCCACAGGAGTATGTACAGACAATGAGGGCTTCAATGCTGAATCGGTGTCCGGTTTCTTCTTATGATCAAGTATGTGAAGTGTTCATGAAAGAGCTTGGAAGCATGCCTCATGAAGTATGTTCTCTTCATTTTCATCTGTTCCACAAAATCTTATAGTTATGAATTCAAGAAAAATTGATGGGCAGTAAAATTGTCTCACTAAAATGTATATCACACATTCACTTTCTATTATTATTATTATTATTATTATTATTATTATTATTAAGGTTTTTTAACGAAAGAAGCCTCAAATATCCCCATTCCTCCAAAAGCATCCTCAAATGCATGTAATGCCCAAAAGCATCTTATACCGTAGACTTCATTTCTTTCTAGACCAAATTGCCCTTCACTTGTCTCTTACTAGTTCAAGACATGGCACTCGCGAGCTCGAGACATGACTCGCGAGTTCGAGACATAACTCTCGTGAGCCTAGGATTTAGTGTCTATATATGTGGCCTTCATCATGAGCTTGGATTTTCTTCTTTTGTTCAATTCCATTCATCAAAACCCCCAAGCATTCATTAAGCTTCTCTATCATATTAGATTGATTTATATTTTTATAAACTCTAATAATGTCCTCATTTTGAATATACTCTTACTACAATTAGTAGAAAATTAGCTCAAATCTATAGGAATTCAACATAGCCTCACCTGAAACTTTCAAAGGGACATGACTGTCATGTCAAGCTCAAGAATCTATGAATTTAGGGTTGAATAATTCCGGTGTGACTTTGTTTAACCGTTAATGTATTCATTCTGACCTTACTTTTAGTACAATATGTGGAGAAATTGCTCCAAAGTCTAGAATGCTCTCTCCCATTTTCCTCACTTTCGAGTATGAAATTGAACATTAACAGAATTAAGTCACGATGCCCAGAATCAACTCGCGATGTTGAGAATAGACTCGCGAGTTTGGTAGTTCAAGTTTTCTAAAATAGGATACATGCAGGTGCATTAGGTTTTTCTGACAATTCTAAAGCTGAACAAATATTTCTATGAATGTATGAGTTGAACCATTCCATTTTGAGTTTGTTCAATAGTGAATGTACTCACTGGCTCACTGCGACGCTTCTCTTAGTACGATCTGTGGAAATTCCGCTTAAAAAAAATGTATATATATATATATATATAGAAATCAATCGTTTCATTTTTAGGAAAAGAAAAACACAAAAAATCATGCTCCTCTCCATTCCTTGTTTGTAACCCTACTTTTACTACAGTCTATGGAGGATTAGCTACAAAGCTTGTGATGTTTTCCATCATGTTTCTCACTTTAGAGTGTGAATTTAAAATAAACATTAACTACTCACACTGTCCATAATAAACTAGTGAATTCAAGAGTTGAATAAAAAATAACGAGCCGTGAACTACTTAAATGCGTGAATGAGTCTGAGTCTCGATATCGTGAGAAATAAAGTTAAGGGCAATTGGTCTATAGAAAAAATGAAGTTTACGGTATAAGATGCTTTTGGGCATTACATGCATTTGAGAATGCTTTTGGAGGTATAGAGATATTTGAGGCTTCTTTTGTAAAAACCCCTTATTATTATTATTATTCCATTTTCTGATATAACATTATGGTGAAAGTTGAGGAGTCTCATTGAGTCCATTTATCTTTTTGTTTATTTATTTATTTTTTGTTGGGAATAGGTCAGATTTGTTTTATACCCAACAGTAATGCAATAATTGTCGGCTAAGCATCATAAAAAACTCGTTATAAAACAAAAAAGCATCATAAAAAACTGTTGATTTACTTGACTAATATTCTTTGGCCAGATTTTTATTGAATTTGATAGAGTTCCACTAGCAAGTGCTTCCCTTGCACAAGTTCATGCTGCTCGCGCGCCGAATGGTGAAAAGGTTGCTGTAAAGGTTGCCTCTCTCTCTCTCAATTTCTTTTACTTTTTGCATTTCCAAGACATAATTTAGCTACATGATGGAGGAATGTAAGTTTCTTGTGAGCTATCTCATGGTCCATTAAAATCTTGATATTCAGGTTCAGCACGATCATTTGACAGACACCGCAGCTGCCGATTATGCCACTGTAAATTTGATCGTGAATGTCCTACACTGGTGTTTTCCTTCATTTGATTATAGGTAATGTTTCAGAGGATTTCTTTCTTTCTTTCTTGTTTTTTTAATATGTTAATTCGGAGGATTTTTGTGTTGTGATCTTATATTTTATATCCCTGTAGGATATTGTAAAGAACTTATGTGGCGTCTATACATGTTTCACATCTCCCTATACGTCGATCCCTAGATTGATGGGATGATGGATGATGGTATCATGCATATATCTGTTTTTGGCGTGGACACTCATTGAGTGACATTGATAATTTTCGGGTTCAACCAGGTTGCATGTGATCCTTTGGTGGCCTACCTTATCATCATCATCAAAGCCTTTTACCAACTTTATTGGGGTTGGCTACATGATTTCTATTTCTCCATTCCAATCTATCTTAAGCAAAATCCACAAATAGGTTGCACTTATTCAAATTAAACTATGATTATATCGATGTTCACTGATGGTTTTGACCTACCTCATCATCACCATCTTCAAAGCCTTGTCCCAACTTTGTTGGGTTGGCTACATGAATTCTATTTCTACATTATGATCTATCTTGAACCAAATCCTCAGATTGGTTGCACTTACTTCAAATTACACTATGGTTATATGGATTATCACTGATAGATTGAATCACTACATTCCATTAAAAAAAAAAAATTTGAATCACCACATTAAATTGGTATTCTTAGATAAGTCAATAAATGATTTAAAAAAACATCAGCCGATATCTTTTTGAATTTGATAAAGAGAAGTGTATCCCACCATATTTCCAATACGACTGATACTTATCAATTATATGGCCCTATATCAACTATTACTTCTTTTATTTATTTATATATATAATATATATATATATATATTGGTTTGAAAGGAAAATTTTCTGATTTGACCCATATGTATGGGCTTATTGCTTGCCTAACAGTAGTCATCCAGTGCACACATCGCACACTGGATGATGGTGCGCACCGCGGGCCCCACCTGGGACTGAGACCTAGGGGATCAAAAGATCTCCTTGGGCCCTTCCTCGCCCCAGCCCTGAACCCTACCATCTCCATCCGGGCCCCACAAGTTTGATGGTGTATAGTCCATTTAGATGGGTGTGCAATCAATCCTACGGAGAGTCCATTTGGATGAGTGCAAAGTCAGGGGATGTGTGAAATTTGGTTTGCGGGGAATTGTTGTGGGGGGGTTTGTTGGTCCAGTCGGATGGACCACCAGGTGGGCCCCACATAGGGTGCACTGGATAACTTCTAGCTTGCGTAATATGGGACCTGATATCAAAATTTGAATGCATGAATGGATATTGATTATCCAACCAGGTGACTTCTGTTACATATCTAATCCATCCCTAATCTATGATTTGACCTTCCTATGGCCTCAAAAAGAAAATTGAAAAAAAAATTCACATTTTTGATATAAGTATGATCTTAATCAAAATTGAGCTGTATTGGCCGAGTTGCCATGGATTAAAATTACAGCCGTTATCGTTACATAACAGCCGGTACCATTGTGATATATTGCATATAATGTCCCCATTTTGAAACGGGTCAAAATGCTGCATAAAATAAAAGAGGCTAATGTGACCATTTTTTGAAGATAACGGTCGAACCGTTATAACGGCTGTTATTTAAAAAAAAACGTCCATTATAACGGTAGATGGGATTGTTTTTTTTTTTTTTTTAAAACCCTATTCCCTTCTTCTCTTTCATTTCTTTCTCCACCACTACATGTCTGAGGCCTGGAAACACACTGCTACTGCACCCAAGCCACTAAAACACAAGATCTTGGCTTGTTATGGGTAGGTTTCTCTGTGGGGAAAGCTAAGAATCTCAAGGGGACCTCTTTGGTATTTTTTTTTAGTTCTTTTCAAGATTAAACCTCAAAATTACTTAGAGATGTTTGAGGTATGCTAGATCTACACTTTTGGAGACAAAAATTGTGAATTTTAGCGCTTTCTGTAATATTTTTTATTTTTTCCTGATTTAGATCCGAATTGGAGCACCTTTTCATTCATTCGCACTAAAGTCAGAAATCGGCTGACAATGCAAAAGCTGAATAAATTGGTATATATCCATTACAACATTAAGCTCTGACATAGACAAAGAAGGAGAGAGTTTGAGGACAACATTGATTACTTTTGTCCAATCAATTTGGACTATATTTTTTAAGAGGATGATGATATGTCGGCATAGTGGATAGAGGAGGTAGAAGAGCCGGTGCTATATCATGATGAAGAGTTTGTTAATATGGTTCAGGATTTGACTGGGGAAAGACTAGAGCCAATGAGGGCCACCGAACGCCTATGCGAGATAAATCTTACATATCAATGAAGGCGTGAGGTTGACCCTTAGGAGATGCGAGACGAGATTGATGATGATGAGGACACTAGCCTTAGCAGTAGTAGCTCATCTTCGGATGTGCCTCATGATTCTGATGGGGATGGCGGTGATGATGGTGGCTATGGTGAGGTACGACCCCACATGATGGAGACAGTAGAACATTTTCCTTTTGCTGGTAATATAGACCTGAGCTGTGGGTACTAGAGAATTGTCTCACCAATCGAATCATCACACACAGGGCTAGTGGTAGCAGATATGGCGGGGGAGAGGGTACTTTTGATGGTGATGTTGGCCACCAACAAGCCATTTATGGTCCCTATGGAGAGTATGGACAACAACCTTTTTGGCTACAACACAATCACCACTAGTTTCTCTAGTAGAGTTGTGGGGTTTGTATGAGTATGGCTATAGTTGGGATGAACCACCTCGTACCATTCCCCATGATTTTTATCACCAATATCAAGACTGCCCTCACTCATCTCAGTCTGCTAATGACTCGGCCTCATATGAAGAAGTCTTCGCTCCTCCACCACCTCCACAGACACAACAACCTTATGGACACTATGGGAGTGCATCACAACACTTTAGTGCCTATTTCAATCCTTTATGAAATCATGATGATGATGATGGTTTCGACCCAGGGCGCCACTCATTCTGGCAGTAAGCGACCCCTGCCTCTTAAGCATTCATGTGATCATGCTCATCCTAGAAATTAACCCAGGGTGAGTTATAAATGTCCAAACTCCACTACTTTAAGTATGCTAATTAATTCATCTTGATGTGGTAAATGTTACATTAAACTTGAAAATTGAAAGTGAGCACACCAACACCTTGATGAAATGATGATTGAGTAATTGACTTGAGTACTGCACATGCACGATTAATGCTAGACTTTAAATGTTTAACACTAATAGTTTACTCAAAATTATGGCTGCATTGTGTAAAATTTGTGATATTTCAGCTTATCTCAGTATATACAGATAAATCTATTTAATTCAGAATATACTTTACAAGGTTTCATATAAGACTGCGATACATGATATTATAACTTAGGGGGAGTTATTTTTCTTTAAAGTGTGTACTAATGGGGAAAAAAAAACATTGTTTTCTATCATTTTACAATATTCTGGGTTTTTTGGATTTTTTTGGGGTAAAACAGAAATTCGCTCCGCAATGGACTGCGATGCTATGACCACGAACCGCAATGCAATGCGATTACGATGACCGCAGCTGCGATTTTAAATGCGAGTTGCGTGATTCTCACAATGCACGAGTCCCTCTAATTAAGCTCTAGCAAGGGGAAAATAATCATAAAAATAATATGTACAAATTGAAAAGAAATTTATTAAAAGAATTATTTTACTATGGCGGATGGTCTGGCCATGGAAGGAGTTTTTTGCACTTGTATTTCTTTTGATGTATAAGTTTTTTTAGGTGTTTTTCCCTTGTTCGTTGTAGTTTTCGGTGGTTCTTGTTTATGTTCTTCTGCTTGGTGAAATAATGTTTAATCTTTTATAAAAAAAAAAGAATTTTATTTTACAAATTATTGATAAATGCATGCTTTACGCAAATCTTTTAAATATATGTACCTGGAAGTGAATTTGAGTGTGAATAAACTAACATAAGGAAATTATTTTGAAATTTGAGATCTTAAGAGTTGGGTTAACAATTAATTAATTAATTTTTAAATAAAAACTACTAGTTAGACATTCATAACAACTTTTCTTACAATAATTGGCTAGAGTTGTTAAGTGTTGTAATCTCTCTTTTAAACCATTAGAAAGTTAGAAAGTTCGAAATTGATGGAAGTGAAATTCTTATCTGTTCTATATTGGATCCATCACACTATGCGACTTGCTCAAAATGGATTAGATTGCTCGAGTTGATGTCGAAGCACCAACTGAAATCAATTTAGTGAATCAAAGTTGACTCAAGCAAGGTTTGACTCCTTACACGTGAATGTGATGGTCCCAGGTAGGCACCCCAAGGGGAGAAATGATATCTTGCAATAGGAATGATCTCCTACAAACTATTATGCTAACTTTTAGATGGGACTAATTGGGACTACCACAGATCTCCATTCATGTGGTTGTGGGGGAAAGAAGTCCCATTTAGCTATTATTTTAAGGGCTTGTAATAGTCAATGCTTAACTTAGGTTTATTCGATCCAATGACATATCACTTGGTTGAAAGAGTGAAATTCGGATGTGGTTTAATAAAATAGTGAATATCTCTTGAGTAGGGTGAAATTTGATGGCTTCTATTCATAGTGGAAGTGTTTGATTGGAGGTTTGGATTCACCATAGGTGGAACCCGCTCATAAAAGGGTCATATCATCATATGTGTGACCAAGTTCCATTGGACCACTTATGTGCTGCCATTTGTGTGGAGCCTAGCGTGCTTCTGCCTGAAAAAAATAATGTAGTCACTATCTTCAGTTAATGCTAATCACTTAGAAGGGCAACCTCATTTTGTGATTCGTCTTTGGCTTCAATCTTACTCCTATTTGAGTGATCTAGACTATGAATCAAATTTATAGTTGAGAACAAGGATCATAATAGCGGTTGCGGCGGATGTTACGCGATATTTGGAACCATGGTTGAGAACCCATTTTGTGGAGCTCACTCGTATGCATTCCAATCACAATAGTAGATGAGGTCTTAGTGTGGAAAAGAAATAGATTTGATATGATTATCCTATTTATTTAGGGGCTTAACAGTTAATGGCTACAACACATTTTTTTTTTTTTTTTTATAACAGTAAATTTTATTTCCACAAGAAAGAACAACAAAGATTACAAGCAAAGAAGCTAGCGAAACTTAGCCAAAACTCAAATGAAAAGAGAAAACGAAGAAAAGGAAACCACTAGATATCAAACAAAATAGAAGAGCATGAAACTCCCTCCTTTGCAAGAACATCTGCCATGACATTTGCTTCCCTATGAACATGATGTTTAGCAATATCTTGCACTTCCTCCACCAAATCTGTCAATCTCCAAGGATGAGAAGCCTTTCCAAAATCCCCACACATAAATTTTGTTGGGAATTGGCTTCAATTAAAATTCAGAACCCATTTTGTGGTGCTCACTTGTGTGCATTCCAATCACGAGAGTTGTTAGATGAGGTCTTAGCGTGGTTCATGGTTAAAAATAGCGGCTGCTATGCCACATTATTGGTCATAGTGGTTAAGCTGCTACACTATTTTGAAAATAGCAGCGATGTGGTTGAAAACCTAATATTGCCAAGTATTTTAATTTAAAACATTGCTTTTCCTCTTTCTTCTTCTTAGTAGCCTTTTGTAAAGTTGTCTCTATCCTTGTACGATTCAAAATCACTAAAAAAAAAAAACACGAGTAGCTGCTATGTAAGATTCAAAAAAAATTTGGCCACTTAAAAAATTCACACGACTATGCCGCTATGTATCACCGCAACCGCCACGTATCACCCACCACATAGCGTTTTGGTCACGGGCTGCTACACCTACTGCAGCTGCTATTTTGGTCCTTGGTGTGGATTAGAGGTGGGTAAAAAATAGATTTAATGTGATCATCCTATTCATTTATTGGCTTAAAAGTTGATGGCTCTGCATGCACAAATCATCATCTGAGCCTATCCCCACCAATATGGGGTTGCCTTAAAGAGTACAGACATTTTTATTTTAATTTTTTCATGAATTGTTTTTATTACTTCTACCATTGGACTCCAAGATATGTCTGAAAATTCTACAGAAAAGGAATGTCTAGGTGTGTGCGTGACTTGTTGGTCACAATGAGGAGAGGAATGATAGTATGATAGAAAGACACATGTGACACTCCCCGAAGGAATCCTTAAAGAACATCGAGATATGGGCTGTTCTATCTGCATTATCATCATTGAAGCCTTTATCCTATCTATCCAGGCTGTACAGTGTTCTTCTTTGTACTCTATTTAGAGTCATGTTCCTAGTGACTTCACTATCCTTTGTCTTTCCTTTATTTTACTTAGGATCTATGTTGGTCCCCCTTTTCTACTTCCTTGAACATGAAACCCGTCAACACATTTTACAGGGTTCTATGTATGTTTCCAAACCAATTCCAGTGACATGCTTTAATTTCTTCTGTGTATTGGAGCTACCTGTTAGTTTTCTTGTTTGTGCTCATTCCTAATTCCATCCTTATAGTTCCATATGTTCGTCTTAACATGCATATCTTTGCAGCATGCACTTTGGCCTCCTATTATTTCTTCATTCCCAACATTCAGCTCAATACAATAGAATAAAGTGGATCCAATTGTTATCTCAAAATCATCCTCCTGTATTCCAAGTGGCAGTCAACAAATCACATAACAATCTATTGTCCTGTCTCCATTATGCACCCCAACAATGGTCCTATTTGTATATCAAATTTGAATCTCTGTTTTTCTCAGTAATCGCTTCCAATCTCTCCCATCATGGCACTAAATTGTTTTCAATTCTTTTGTCAACTTATCCCTACTCTCAGACTTGTTAAACCTGCACTCTGTATATTCTATCTTTGATCTGCTAGTTTTCAACTCATTTGACTCAAAACTGAAGTCTAATGTCTTAGCTTATGATCTTCCTGCTTTCTTTTCTAGCTGATGATCAACAATTCCACATCGTTTGCAGACAAAATATACAAAAGTACTCCCTCTTGTATATTTGCCATTATATTGTCCATAACCATCACGAGTTATAGGGTCTTAGAGTGGAATCTCAGCATAATTCAATTCCAACTTGGAACTCAAGTTCATACTCGTTATTACCTCGTCATACATATCTTCTATGATTTTGTATAACCAAGGATTTCTTTTTTTTCAATGTCTGCGAAATTGTTAGATCCGACATGCTATCACTTGAATTCTAAATTGATAAGCATCTGTTAATTTTTCTCTCCCTCTAAAATTTTCTGTACGTTGTCTGGATAGGAAAATGATATTCGTAGTTAATATACCTGGCGTAACCCCTAACTGGTTTCTGAAACATTTTGATTCTTGCTGGAGGCATCTCCTGAATTTTCCATCACATTTTATTATTTTATAGCCTGGTCAACTTTGAACATCTCCTTTCATTCATATGATGACAACCATATTGAGGATGAAGAAAAATCGATATGAGATGAGGACCACATCATATTCATATGCAACTAATATTTATTTTCTGCTGATTATGTTATTCCTCAAACTAGTCAGTTCTCCATTAAGGGATCATTAACATCACTATTATTGTGACCTCATTCTATGTACTTAGCATTGCCTTCTGTGAGTTTTGCTCTTCAATGCAGTGCATTTAACCCTATATTCTAACATGTCTTTCCTCACTAGTTACTTGAACTTGTAAACCTTCAATATGTTGTACAAGGCTGGTGATGTTATCCTCAAACGAGTCAGTTCTCTATTAAGGGTTCGTTAACGTCACTGTTATTGGGGCTTATTCTATCTACTTACCTTACCATTGCCTTTTGTCAGTTTTGGTCTTTAATGGCACTGCCTTTAACCCTACATTCCAACATGTCTTTCCTCAGTAGTTATATAACCATTAAATCTTGAGGGCCTTCGAATAGATGGTTAAGATCATCCAACGAGGGTGATTTTCGGCTCACCCCTAATCCACAGTACAATCTTCCAATGTTGCCCTACGCATGTGCATGTAGTCAAGTTGGCCCATTAAATGGTTCTCAGTTTTGTAATTTGAGACCATCATTTGAACTTTTTTGTGCTTGTATCTTGTAAACATTATCATCCATCAACTATATATAGACTCCACTCACATTCACGTTCGTGCACACATATTCATGATCAGATGCACTCCATTTTCAGCTTTGGTGCACACCTTCCTTTTTGGCTCGCCTGCGGTTCACCACCACACCCCCCCCCCACCCCACCCCACCCCACCCCCCCCCCCCCCCCCCCACCCACCTTCTCAAAAAAAAAAAAAAAAAAAAAACACACCATGTAAATTGCCACTATAATTTTACACCATTAAGCTTAGAGGTCCTAGGGTTTGGATAATGTAATTGTGCTAATTTTTTGCCCAACCTTAATTCACAGTAGACCTTTCATTCCCTCTAACCTCCCAACTACTGCCTTTAATTCAGGCAGGTCCCACAAGGGAGGTGTGCACCTTACACATTCTTTTTATCTCCATTTGATAATTAAGCTTCCTTCAATTTCAAATGCAGATGGTTGGTTGATGAAATGCGCGAAAGTGTACCAAAGGCAAGTTTGCTGAGTATCTCTTTATTGCTTTTAACTACTGCAGTGTAATTTACGATATTGTGCATGGTTTTTTTCCCTTTCAAAATGACAGTTTCTTGTGTACAGTTTTATTATTTTTGTATTGTTCCTTTTATTATTATTTTTATTGTTCCTTTAATTACTCTCTCTCTCTCTCTCTGTGTGTGTGTGAGAGAGATGGCAATTGAAGATTCATTGATAAAAGCTACCTCAAACATGAACTAAAATTACACACTGTTCCAATTGCTAAAAAAGTAGATGCCAATGAATCATATTGCATCATCATCATCAAAGCATTGTCCCAATTACTCTGGGGGTGAATCATATTGTATATATCCATAAATAAAATCTTGGATGCTCCTTTGATCCGCCCATATACTTGTACCCTGCATTTCTAGAGTAAAATGAATGCAATATAGATGTATTTAGGGCATGTTTGTGTAGCCCATTTCCGCGGAAAAGGTTGTAGTTTTCTGCGGAAAACTTCTTTTTCATGTGTTTGGTGCGACAGTTTTCCGCGGAAATGCTTTTTCGCCACGTCATCTTTTTCCTTCCTAGCCATGGAAATGGACTTCCTATGGGGGGGTATGGGAAGTCCATTTCCACGGAAAACCGACCCCCCAATTTCCTCTCTCTCACCCTCACTCCACCCAACCACCCTCTTTCTTCCTCTTCCCCTCCCAACCTCACCCACCCCACACACATACCAACCCACCCACCCAATAGTTTTCACTAAAAAATGGTTTTCACTAAAGAAATTCATAGCTGCACCAAACAACATTAGCACTAATTCATCGAGGAAAACCTTTTTGCACCAAACATAAAATTTTGACTGCCGCGGAAAAACTTTTCCAAAGAATTTGAAACCCATGGATTTTGCTGATGTGGCAATTTCCAATTTCCACGGAAATTACATGTACACAAACGTGCCCTTAGGGTCTTGAGAAATGATACCATAAAGGGAGGGGGGGAAATTGTCATTGGCCTTGAGTGAAGTGTTCTCTTTTTATTTATTTGTTTGAGAGGATGTGAAGTTTGTATTTGAACTTAGAACTCATATTAGTGTGTACACCAATGGATCTTGGATCTTCCTAAAGTTGGAGTCTGAATTACTTGATAGAAACTTTTTGTTATTAAACATGTTATTTCTTTTACATGTCTTCATGTTTTTATTTTCTTCATGGAGTTCATTTTCCATACAGGAGTCGTCCAAAGTATTTATGACTTAACCAGTTATGATTTTGGATGTTAGGAATTAGATTTCTTGTCTGAAGCCAGGAATAGTGAGAAGTGTTTGGATAACTTCAAGAGGTTATCTCCTCATCTTGCGAACTATGTATATGCCCCGAAGATTCATTGGAATTTGAGTACCTCAAAACTGTTGACTATGGAATTTATCGATGCACCAGAAGTAACTGATGTGGATGCAATTCGAAGACTTGGAATCCATCCGAAGGAAGTTGCAAAGTTGGTGAGCTTTATGCTGAACAATAAAGATTGACTCTATTTTGCATTGTTGCGAGAAGCATACTTGCACACCAGTTATGCTGAGTTTTCCCCTAAAATTACGCAGGTAAGCCAAACTTTTGCAGAGATGATGTTTAAACATGGGTTTGTGCATTGTGACCCTCATTCTGCCAACTTGCTGATTCGGCCTATGCCATCTGGGAAAAAGAACATTTTAGGTGAGATGTTCATTTTTGTTAGGCGCTTTGACTGTATGCATGTTACTGTTTTTGTTATTTCTGAATGGTTGCATCAGAAACTTTTGAAAGTTTGTGGATCTTTACTCTAACATACTGATGTAGTCCCAATTACGAATTGGACTTGTCATGTGATTCCCAGCCTCACAAAAACAGAGTTTACAGAAATTTAGAAAATAAGGAACTGCAAATTAAAATACTTCATAACCCGAAATTGGATTGGATACGGCCCTTCTCTATCCAAAGGAGATTTCAATCGGTTCAAAGGAGAGGAAAATTTGACTTACATTGACAGTTGCCAAAAAACTGAATAAACTCAGTACATGGTGACAATCGACCATTCCCACATTTATATATTATAAAATTTTAGAAATCCCTCAAGGCTACTACAAATCCTTGTCAAAATTGGTAAGCACTACTTTCCCTTAACATAAAACTTGCCAATTTGGTTAGAACTCGGAATCTTGAACAAAAAGAAATCAAAGAAAATAGGAAAGTTACTTGGCTGGAACGTCCAGGACTGTTGGACAAATATGTCTGTGGGTCCCATGTGGTCCACATTTTGGGAAAGTGGGTCTTAGTATCTGGAAGGGAACCGTTAGGCAACCTCTTTTGTACAGGTTTCCCTTGGATTCAGGCTGGGTTCGGCCCATTTATATTGGGCACAAAAAATACCCACTTGCTGCTTGTTTTGCGCGCTTTTTGCAGAAAACCCCTCTGTTTTAACTGTTTTGACAAAACAGTCCCTGACATTGATTTTTCATTGGAATTGTTAGGATGTTTGGGGCCCATTCTAAGATGTGACATAGTCAATGCTTGATACATGACCAAAATTTCTAGTTCATGGAGATCTGCATCACATACCTTTGTGATTCTTAGGTTACCACCACGGCACCACCATTCATTCCTGTAGCTCTCCCTTGTGGGGATGCTCCACATAATTTGGAAGGCTGTGATGCAGAATGGATAGGCCCAGGTGTGGGACCACTCCAGATAGTTTAGGAATATTTTTCTTTCCGTTTTATTTTTCCAAAGCCCTAACCCTTGTGCATGCATCAATATGGTATCAGAGCAAACGATCTCGTTGATCGGTTTGATCAGGTAACCACTCTTAATTGAGCAACTTACGAACGTCATTCTTACCATAGTTGATGGGCCTCATTCTTATGGAAACTATTATCTAATTAGTACTTGAATACCATAAATATGAACTCTGGCTATATCAGGTGTTATTTTCCAGATCAAGGGCATAAGTGGAGTAACTAGGCCTATGCAAATGAGTTCTGTCTGTGTTTTGTACAGATCAGTTTGTACTAAAGTCTAAGCTATGTGAAGAAAAGTACAGATCAGTTCCTTTGTTGTGTGTTTGTGTGTGTGTGTGTGTGTTTGTTTCTTTTTTTTATTTTAAATTTGTGAAACAACAAAAGGTGTCATATTATAGAACAGAAAATGTCTACGGTGAGATCTATATTTTGATCTCCAATGTACAGGCAAAAGAAGACCACAGTTGGTACTGCTCGACCATGGTCTGTACAAGAGTCTTGATTTCTCAACAAGAACCAACTATGCTGCACTTTGGAAGGTATTTTAGACCTTATATTTCTATTTCTTGTTTCTTTCTTTTTCATGCTTGCAACTCATATTCTCATATTTCGATTACTTTAATCTTTTGATTTTTGTCATAGGCTCTAGTTTTTGCCGATGTTAATGCAATAAAGGAGAATAGTGTGAAACTGGGTGCAGGAGAAGATCTTTATGCACTATTCGCAGGGATTCTTACAATGAGGCCATGGAATAGGGTCATTGATCCAGCGGTTGATCATCTGGTGATAAAGGGCGATGAAAGTGATCGTTCGGAACTCCAGGTGAATTTTTAATTTATATATCTTCTGTCAAATGGTAATTATCATTTTTTTCAAATTAAGCCTATTTCAGAGATCCATTCTCTTTTTCATGGATTGTAATATTACAGTGTTTGGATGATTATTTTGTTTTAATTCATTTTTTTAAAATTCGCATCCTTGCTTCTCTTATAACATCAATCTGATATCTGCATGAGTTGAGATTTCCTTTATCCTCATAAAAGCTGCCATTTCTCTTCCATAACTTTTGAAGAATCTTTCCCATCATTGTAATGCTAGATCATAAAGCAATAACAAAGGGGGAAAAATGTTTAGGCATTTAGGTCCCTTATGGTATGGGTAGCACAAATGTGCCATCAATGTTGACAAGGGAGAGAGAATTGCCCACGGTGATCATTATTGCAAACTTGAGACTCTGGGCTCAAGTCATCTTACCAATTAAAAAAATGATAAGAAAGGTCTATTTGCCTCTTTTTGGGGGGGCACCCCAAAGGGATTTGAATAAGGTTAAGAGTTTGGGGAAGGGGTCTAAAACTATTCAAGATTCAAGAACCTTTGTAGGAGTCCCATTATTAGGGGTTGAGGTTCATGAACTGCAATTATTATGGGATGTGGGAAAAACTATGGTGCTCTAAATTCTATAGGGATATGAATATGAAGGATACAGGGAGCACCATACTGCAATTATTGTGGGGCTGTTTCTACGAAAGGACTGCATGTACAATGCAGCTCTTTGGGGCCCTCTCCTATTATCAGTGCAGCTCTTTTCACATTTGTATCCCTTAATGATTCGGCACCATCCCCAATTTTATACTCAAACCTTTATTCACCGTTGGATTGAATCTCAACCAAAAAAAAAAAAAAAAAGATATGAGTAAAAGACTATTAAGCTTTAAGGTTGTTGGTTCAAGAGCTAGGATAATCTAATGGGGTTAATGTTTTTGCATGATCCTTATTAAACTTTAAAGTGAAAAATGTCTTTGCATTTGCCTTTGCATATCTGTTGGAATTTATTTGATATGAATTTGGATTAGGTGCTCGATCACCCAATAGACTGCTGGATTGGGTGGCCTATCACCTATATGAGCATCGAGCATCACTGCCGCTTAAGCCCACATCAGTGCTCAGCCTACCTCATTATGTTAATTGGATTGTCTTTAACTTGATATCTTCTGTTTTTGGGCAGATGTATGCGTCTCAGTACTTTTCTCAGATCTCAGAGCTGCTTAGGAGACTCCCACGCGTAATTCTCTTATTGCTGAAGACAAATGACTGCTTACGAGCAGTCAATAATTCTCTGGTATGTCATTTCTTTACTTTGTTGATATTCAGAAGGGGATTGAAATGTAATTCATATTGACTGCAGGGACCTTTTCTGCCATTGAATGTCAGTTCAGGTTTTCTTCCTTTTTTTTTTTTTTCCGTAAATAGTAGTTTTTTCATTAAAACAAATATGTAGGGCTGATCTGCCAGCAATAAGTGGAAATTGATTCTGCATCGCTTGGGAAGCCATTCTACTTTCATGGAACAACCTATTGGAAATAAAAGCATGCAATCGCAAAATTAACTTGCTTCATTAACTAACACCCTTTACTTCCTTTGGTTACCATTCCTGAAAGGTTGGCCTCTGTTGACAGTTACAGGGATCCTCTCTTGACACATTCTTGATCGTTGGGCGTGTTTCATCCGAGGCAATTGTTCAGATGAAGATGTCACAGAAGAAATCTGTTTTGTCAGCTCTATGCATATGGTTGGAGGAGATATTGCTGGAAGCTCGATTTCTTGGGATGCAGATTGCCTTGTGGCTTCTGGAGCTCAGGAAAGCCTTGGCTGGCTGAAATCTTGGAGCTGGAAAATCCATGCATTATCCCCCTTTGAATTTTTGTAAGCCCCATTCTTGGCCCATGATGTGCAATAAGGCTGAAGGCAGCTTATGATTCTTTTAAAATTAGCTAAAAGTGGTGTTGTTTTTCTTCATGGGCAATGAATAATGCCAAATTGTATCTTATTTCTTTGTTAATTTTCATAAAAGGTGTTAGCCTTGCCCTTTTGTTACTAGATGTGTACCTGTTTAGAACCCTACAGATGGAGGAAAAGTTGGGAAAAGATGCAGTTTGCCATTGAGGATAATGGATCTAAATGAAATTGTATTTCAGATGAAACTGTTCATCTTTTTCATATGTTTCTGGAGATTGCCTTTGAGGTTCATGGTTCTTAATGAAATTGCATTTCAGATTAAACTATTCGTCTTTTTCATATGTTTCTCTGGATTTGTTCTAATTCAAGTTGTGAATTCAAACCGGGTGTGTGCACGAGTGTACAAGCCCCGCATGGTTTCAACATCGAAATATTATTTGTTTATGCAAGGTTTAGGGCACATATTGGAGATGCCCAGAGATTCTTCAGAAACATTCTATCATTAACATTTTGATTGTGGATGCTATCATGGAATCTGCAATATTTGTTTGATGAAAGCAACAAAGACTATTCAAGAGGATGTATTATGTGTTCTGCCTCTCCTATGAAAAGGTTTTTGAAAAATGTGAAATTTTGGTCGTGGTTTTCCATGACCTGTGAAGATTTTGCACTAAGCTGCAGATTTGGATATCTGCAAACAGAAACAAAAAAAATTCAAAGAAAATGTGCATACCATTGGTTCTCAAATGTGTATTTTGCCAATGAACCCTCAAGAAACTAATTGCCACTTTTGGGGCCGTTGTCTTGCCATTCTATTGTTTACAATGCCTGGTTGCTGGCACGTCTATACTTGCTGACCAAAGTTCTTCGACTAAGAGAGTGGAATATAAAAGCTTCTCTCTGTTGTCCATGCAACAACTTTACCAAGATATGATTTAAGAAATTAAGGCATTCACAGGAGCCTAAGCTTGAAATTCTCTCTTGTTGAAGCAATGGCCATGATGTGAGGCATTCATTTGGCACATTTGGTGTTTTCTTCCTACTTAATGACCTATAGCCAAAATGTGTGGGCTGACAGCCTGTAGCCTTTTAACACCACTCTATGAGGCGGGTATCAATTGGGAAGAGTTAACAGTCAATATCAAAGAGTGTTCATGATCTTGGAGCTCCATAAAAAAGTTAGTTTTGATGTTCCTAATACGCATACATTTGGGAAGAGTTTAACAGTTTGATACATGAATGATGCTGGGTATCAGTTGGGAAATCAAAATATTGTTTTTGACTCTTGGGAAGGACATCAAGATTCTATAGATTTACTGGTTGTTAGCCCGAAGTAGTTTCCTGCAGGGGGCTAATACAGTATACTCGAGATCCAAGGTGCTCAGCTCTCAGACCAGCATCCTCGCACCCACTGAAGAACAGCGTCTCTTCCTCTTTGCCAATCCTCCGCCGCCAACTCATCAAGAATGCAGGCCATGGCAACCCCGTATTCTTTCCTGCAACAATTGAATAAGAAACCTCAAATCAGATTGCTAAACTTTCTCCAGTAACACTAGTTGAAGCAACGACTTTTTCTCCAGTAGAAATAGCCACAAATTCTATTACAAGAAATATATAAAAGCTACAGCAGTGACCACTTTTTATTGTTCAAGTGCGTCTTGACTTACCATAGCCATGCCAAACTAGATGGGATATGGCTTTGATGATGGTGATGATGGTCATGGTTACACAGGAAAATAAGAGATGTCAATGAAGTTCTGAATATTGTTACTCTCATTTTCTCAAACAGCCACATATGATGGAAAAGCCAAAGCCAAAATCAAGTGAACAGATATTCCATTTTCTTACTTAGATAGCTCCTTTCATTAAATGGTTATGATTGCCAGACAGTTGTGATTTACATTACAGACCAACCAAGGTATGGATTGCTAGGATCTCATGCATGTCACAAGGTTAAAGTCACTGATAGCTAAACGCATGATGGGAAAAAAAAAAAAACCCATTATTCTTCCCTAACAAATATAACACATAAAGGCAAGAAAAACATACCTGATAATGTAACAGATTTCTTATCTTGAAAATTTTCTGGACATGCTTTCTCATCCCTCTGCTTGTATGATTTGAGGAGAAAGGAAAGTGTTCTTATCAAGTTTGGATACTGTTTCACATCTACATGAAGCATTAAGTGAACAGATTAAAATTGGGAAAGAGCCAAGTGCATGTTCCAGAACACAACAAAATCACAAAATTTTTAAAAAGAAAAAGAAAAAAAAGGCTTTTAAGCTTTTCTAAAGCTGATGATGATTCAACAAGGATCTTGTCATATCAACAAAAATTTTGAAGTATCAGATTCAGTTTAGAAAGCACTATAGCCCGAATAATAAAGTGTTGAGGCATTACATTAATCTTTTTCAGGATACAATTGTTGCCTTCGACAACCCTACAGAGAATCATCAAGTTGAGTTACTGCACACAATGATCTTGGCCATTGCTTTGACTACTTGTTCCAGTTTCATTTAGAATCCAATGGCAGCCAATCCTATTTAGTATAATGGTATCAACTTCACTAACCCATGGAGAGGTGCACTTTGGGAATGTATGTGGACCTTCCAACCAGCAGACCACCTCTCAAAGAAGCAATAGTAAGAGAAATATTTTTCCTTGATAACGAGCAATACTTAAAGTGTGTTTGGTAACAAGAGAGAAATTTGCAGATCTGAGTATTCATCTCTGCCCGTGTAATGGGGATTCCTTGTTGAGGATTTCACACCAATATCGGTGCGTGTCAATGAATATAGTTTTAAAAAATTGGTTTAAGTGTGCAATCCACAAAAGTGAGGATTTCCAAATCCTACAGGCGGTTGGTCCGGTTGGATATGAAAACCCCCAAAAATGAGGATTTCCATTGGTAACCCTCAGTATTTACAATTTCCAAACAAGGATTTTACACAACTCGGTTGAAAGCGGAAATCTTTTTCCTGAGGATTTGGTTGCCAAATGTGACCTAAGAGCATTGCAGCTGAGATCCATCAAATAAAATTTTGATACACAAATAAAATTTGAGAGATCAGCTCAGAGAAATAACCATAGGTTGAAATATCAAATCCCAAAATTATTTGTTATTGGTCCATCCATGAGGTGGCTTATTAGTTGGTTTTTGCCATCCAGAGGGTCAATAGTATACAATTTTGTCTTTCATTAAATATTACCATTATAAAATTGTATTCGACAAGAACTATATCTGTCTTCTTTATGTCTTGGATACTGATGCAAGAAAAGGCAACAAACCTTACATAATAAGATATCACTTGCAATGACCAAATCCCAGTCAGGCTCAGTGGTTGGAAAAGTATCACCCCATGAATCTGAGGGAAGAAACATGGGAGAAGTTAAAATACAGCACTTGGAAACAAAAGTAACACCCCATGAATCTAGCTCACTGACAGACAACATCGCAAAAGCAGATGACATTTATGATCAGAGGCATCTGGAAATCATGAAATCCTTGGAACAACCAAGGTTGAAGGATCTTACAATTACAAATCAAACTAAAAGGCCCAGAAGCAAGTATCTAGAGTATGATGAGTGGGTGCATCAAACAAATGGAAATTATAATTTTTTGTCAAAGGAATAGAACATTACGTCGAACGTGTGGCAACACAGGCAGTCCATTTACCCTACAGTTATAAGCTATGTTTTCTTCAACTTCCTCATCATCGAAATCTGAAGTCATGATGTCAATTCCAAATGACTTTTGCAGGAAAATGGCCAAAGCTCCAGTGCCACTGCATGGAATAGATAGAGATCTTCTTCAAATTTCAACATACTAATGATCAATATAAGTTCCATGATGATTATATTATTGTTGTTGTTGGCAACAAGACTTGAACCTTCAACCTCGTAGTTTTGACAATGACAATGAGCACCTTCTAACTAGCATAGCTATTAATGGAATATAAATGTCTTCAAACCGACAAACTCTTTTCGGAAGCTAGAATGTTTTAATCACATTTTTTTTTTTTGTCATGTATAATGTAAATTCAGATGTCTTTAATGAAAAAACGGTGAATTTACATTAAAAACTGAAACAAACTAACAATATATGGCAGTATAATGCACGATTTCACTAGCTTACTCTTCAGGGTTATGGTCAAGATCATACTATTTTGTCTGGTACATCAAAGGGACAAATCATATAGATAGAGTACAAATACTAAGACAAACCCTTGAATGACTAAATATAAAATTGAGACCTTAGACGCGGCGATGCTTTGATGGCTTCTTTCTCTTGTCCAATTGGGGTGTGGTATTTCAATGAAGCAGAGATTTGGGCCATCCATAGGGGGGAAAGAAAGTGGGTCAGTGTTGGGTTGAGTCCATGTTGATGTTACTTTGAACTGAATTATTTAGCTATCACAGTTTTACTTCAACTTTCCACCCAGATTACTAGTAGTAGAAATCAAATGGACATAAAACTACTTTTTCAACAGTAATTTATATTTACATTCCACCAAGAACAAACCCCAAATTCCCAACACTCTTCTAAGACAATAGTACCCCAAGAACCCTTTTCTTTTCCTTTTGGGACACACTGCTTTAACCTATAATAATAATCACAACAACAGCAATATTTTACAAGATTCCATGAAAAATAGGGTTTTTAGTGGAGAAAAGGACCTGCCCAGTTCTAAGATGCGCCGGCGGCCTTGCAATAAGCTCTTGTTTTGAACCAACCATTCAGCAAAAGCAAAAGTCCCCGGCCACAGCAGATTAGCATTCAATTCATGAAATGAGAATTCCCGAATCACCAATTCCTGCATCAACATCATATATAGATAGAAAATAATCAGACCCCACGACCCCATTCAATTGAAAGGGTAGAAAAATAGTAGAAGAGAGACTTGGGTAATGAAACAGACAGGGGTCTTCCTGATTTTGGTGGGGATTTCTCGATTTCGGTTTGTAACGGTTGAGAGAACATACCATTCCAGGAAAAGCATGGGTTCTCTGCTCTGTATTGCAGCTGTTTTCGTCTTCATTGTCGCTGTCGTTGAAGAGCGAAGATGGAGAGAAGAGAGCAGTGTCCATGTGCTCGATGAAATGCCGCTGGGAGGCTGACTCCCCTTTGCAATTTATGCTCTCTAGCTGTGGTGGGCCATGTTGATTGAAGAGGAAGACATTTAAGCATCCAGATGACGGTTGGAATCTTCAGACAGGACACATGGCTGGTTTATGTCCTACAAATGGATGGTCAACATATGAACCTATAAAGGGGCGTAAATGGGTCTGTTTTGGGGTCACCCTGAACCTTAACTGTTTTTCTAAATGTGTATTAATTACTCGGAACTTGTTTTATTGGTTCCAGATTCGGTTATGATAAAACAACATGAATACGTCAACTTGAGGAGTGGAATCTAGTTTTAAAATTGATTTTGACTTTATTTTCTAATATTTTACTTAAAATAAAGATATCATCTTACTCATAAGTCATAACAGTTCATGAAATATACTATCTCCAATATTAAACATAAAATGGCTAACTCAAGTTGATTTTGTGCTATAATTTATAATAATAAAGGGTCATATGTTGGGTCCTAAGTCCACGAGTCAGTACCTATATGGATTTGGAAATAAACCCACTTATCAATCGAAAACGAAATTGAAACCTAAATTGAATTGGGAACAAGGAACAAAAAATTAAACCATTACATTTGAACCACATTTGAACAGAAGAAAGTTGAAATGGAAAGACTCACCTTTGGAAGTGATGGTGCAGAGAAGATCAAGAAGATGATGTTGCACAGTAGTGGCACATGCCTGGCACAATTTGTAACCAAAATCAACTAAAAGCATTGTACAGAACTGCAAATCTATTTCAAACGGATTGTAGAATTGGAGAAAAAAGCCTAGAAATTTAGAGAAGATTCAACTGTCTCCATACTAGACTGACTATCTCATTTTTTTATATCTCCTCGAGACTGATAGACTTGTCTGCCATCTTTGCCTACATAGAAGACTTGATTGTTGGAGATGGAAATCTCTAAAAAAAATCCTAAAATCTTGGAGATCAGTGGAGATGGAGGCCAATGAAGATGGAGATTGGTTTTCCCTTTGATTTTTGTTTCTTCTCTCATCTTTCGTTCTTTTTACACATTCATCAACAAGGATTTGGGCGGGAGGGACCTCTCTTGATATTATGAAAGTTTGGGATCCTCAGTTGTGGTTATCATATTTAGTGGGAATTTTTTTGGCAAATGCCTCTTTTAAAAAAAGAGAATTTATGTGAAAAATCACCTTAAATGACCACTAACCAAAAAAGAACACAATAGTTTTTATGAAACAGAACTAGTCTTCCCACCAAAGATGTCTTCTTTTCGCCCTCTTTCAATGAACAAAGATATCGTCGCTCGTTTTCTATACATTACTCATCGTATTTGCCTTCTCTCCTACCTGTTTTCCTCTGTGATTTCTGGTTTTACGCACGTCTTCGAACTAGACCTTTTCCCAAACATTGAATACCTCTTCTAAAGGTTGTTGAACTCCATTAAAAAAGGTGCACATAGCACACATGGACTAATAAGAAACATGGACTCTCCAATTGATTAGAAAATATCATGGTTAGTATTACTTCAATCAGTGTGATGTTTTGGCCTATAAACAAATCTCATTTGAAATCCATGTTTTTAGTGGTCTGGCTGAGCTATATACGGTGGGTGAAATGCTTTTGTTGTCGAGACTCCCTAGGTTAGATAGGGGTTGCGGGAACTCTCGGTTGAAAAACGCTGCTAAGAACTGCTAGTTCTAGAATATAATCCTGTGATAAAATCTTGATGCTGGGACACAACAATATGAAATTTAATATTCATCTTTACATGGTCATCCTGCGTATTATTTGGCGAAATCCTTTCAAGGTTTTTAAATCTACCTCCTTGACATCACTACCAATTGTGTGGGGGGACAAAGGCAAAGGTTTTTTATTAGGTAGCCATGTGAAACAAGTTTTCATGCGGCATGATCTTCTAGAAAGAAAAAGATATTTTAGGATTTGTTTTATGTGTCGGTTGCTTTGATGTGTGACTCCTTATAATTGGATTGTTTTGAGTGAGAATTCATTTGGTATTCTTACTTGACAAGTGGGTACCCATTAATTCATATTGAGTTTTGATACGTGTGGTGTTGAGGGGGAGATATCCAAGTTTTCTTTTAAAGAAAAGGGTAACATTCTTGAGTTTTCATGAACTTCTTCATATTATGTGGAGTGGCGACGTCGTTGCCCATTTTTAACTTTAGACTGCGTTTGGTCACAGCAACTATTGATAGCAACAGAGGTTATGTAGAAGTTGTTGCTGTTGCTGAAGTTGGGGGGGACCGAGATTATGGAAAATCAGCGATTTGAAGCTCTGTCGCTGTCGCTGTAGCTTGTTGTTGTCTTGTAATTGCGTTTGGCCAATCACTATAACAATCGCTAATCGCTGTACCAATCGCTAAGAAGTTGCTGTGACCAAACGCATAATAAGGTTTCATAAGTGGTTGGGCGATGAGAAATTTAAATATATTGGGCAAAGATATCGTCACCTAACACTAATATTTTATAATATACTTTCTCCTCATTTCTTTACTTCCTTCCCATTCTATAAAAAAGATTTTCTTCTCATCCACCAAACTACCACTAAAGTTTGATGGGGACCAAAACTTTTACACTGATTTTTGTTTTTGAATCGGAAAGTCACATGGTGCCTCTTCTGAATTGCGAAGTCACATGGTGCAGCGAACTTGAAAAGAGGAAAAAGGTGTCTTTGACTGCCAAGTGGTGAGTGAGATTAAAAAAAAATCCTGCTTGGTTCGCTTCTTGGACTGTTGCAATTCTGGTCCGGTTGGTTTCTAAAAACCGAAAAAGAGAATAGTCTCTCTCCGGCCGCCCCCCTTGACCCGGTTCCCATACACCACCTGTTTCCCTCGGCGAACGTGGCAAGAAAGAGAAATCCATACACTTCGGTGTCATATGAACCATTGGGGCCTTAATTTTTTTTTTTTTTTTTGAACATCTAAGGTAATTTTTCGGATAAATTCCTAAAAAAAAAACTCAAAATTTACTATCAATGGTGAGTTTAACCGCTTCGACAGTTTTGGAACTTGAAAGATTGTGCAAAGAGCATATTATCCAAAACTGTTTCTTATTGGGAATTATTCACGTGAGAATTAGTTCTCACTTATTATATAAGAATTCTTTTGTAGGGCTCAACTAACAACTCAATCAAACCTAGCAACCAATAGGGAACCACTAATAGTCACTAATCCCAAGTATTGACACACATCCGAATGGACTGAACCGTTAGATCGAGGGTGAGTATTTTTTTTGAATATGAAGCCATTAAACTTGTAGGCCAGGGATGAAGGGGTTAGGGGCATGACTTTGGTATAAAACTTGACACTTGGGGTGGTCTCACATAGATCTTTTCATCCCCCGTGATCCCATCCCCAAATGGACCCCACAAGAAAAGCTCTCATAAGCTAAATCAAGTAAAGACAAGATTAATAGGAACTTGAGTTTAATAATGTCAGATACTCTTAAAGTCTAAACATGTCAATCATCGAAAAAGCGGATGGCTTATGCATTGTGTTATCAGAGTTTTTAACCAGAAGTGGTTTATCACTCTCTTTCAAGGCCCCCCTATCCAATTAAGAAATCTAAGTTTTGGGGGCCATGGATGGTAGTTGGGGACTTCAATGAAGTCTTTGAAAAGCAAGAGAAATGGGGGTGGAAAGAGGTTCAACCCAAAAACAAGCAAAATTTGCTTTGGGATTGATGGATAAATTAAAAATGTTAGACCTTGGTGCAATTGGGCCAAGATTTACGTGGATCAATAAGAGGAAAGGGATCGCCCATATCAAAGAAAGGTTAGACAAGATAATTGGTAACATTGAGTGGCAAACCTGTTTCCCTGGAGCGATCTTCTCAGTTTTAATTGTCGGAGGTTCGGACCATTCTCCAATCTTGTTTATTAAAAAGCCAAAACTAGGGTTACGCATGGGCAGTTCGAATCGGTTTAACATTAAAACCAACAACCAAACAAAACCTGTCGGTTTTTTAATTAACTAATTCGATCCGACCGATGGAGAGGGCTTAAACCGAACCAAACAGTTGTTTTTTATTTTTTATTTTTGAAAATCTGACATTGAAAATTTCAAAATGATGATACCCCATCATTTGCATTTATTCCAATGTTTAGTGCAAACATAAAAATCCAACATTCCATACTAGACTAAATGCATATAAAAAATAATTCTGCTCCAAAAAGAGAGTTTGAATTAAACGCAAGCGCACAAAACAAAAAAAAAAAACAATAATCAGCTTGCAATAAAACATTCATTCCACATGATACCATTTGGAATTACAATAGAATAATAGTTCATGTCAAGAAAAATCACACACAAACGAAATCTATATCAGAACCCACTGTATTTTTTAGAAATGAAGGTTTCTTAACACATTGGTTAGGTGAGACCAAAATCAACCATCAAAAGGCTAGGCTCTACTGGCTTTTCTAGCATTCTCAAGAGTGCAGCCTTCTGATAAAAACTTCATTGAAACGAGATAGGAATTATGATGGAATGAAAACACTTTGTACAGTAATATCTCCATTTGCAATGAAGTATTAAAAAGCATTGGAGAGATTAGAGGAGATGCACTGAGGCAGTGTTGACAGTTGAGTTCATGTGAGAATGAAGTTGTGGAATGTAACTTTGAAAGTAGTAAAAAACGAAACCCTGAGGCTAAAATAGTAAAAAAACAACACTTAAGTTACTACATACGGTCGGTTCGGTTTAAGCGGTTAACTGTGGGCTCAAACTGATAACCGATCGATATAAGCGGTTTTTATGATTTTCAAACCGTTAACTGAATCGATCAACTATAAACCGATCCGAACCGCCTAGTTCGGTCGGTTCGGTTCGATTTTGCGCTGATATCGGATTTTTTGTGCAACCCTACCGAAAACCCCAAACTTCCTAGGCCCTTTAGATTTTATAGCATGTGGTTAGTGGTTAATGAATGTGAAGATGTCATTTTAAAAAGATTGCCTAAATCATATGTGGAAAATAAAGATAATATTAATATATAAAACCCTTAAACTCCAAGGAAGAGACCTCATCAATTGGAACAAAACTAGCTAGTTTTGGTAAAATAGAAAAAAAAATATTATTGATAACACTAAGCTAGCTCTTGAGTAGATTAGGGAAATTGAGCCTAACTCTAATATCATTAATAAGGAAATAGAGCTAAACAACAAGCTCAACGAGTTCCTTGAGAGAGGAAGAACTACGGAGGCAAAAGTCCAGGGGAATGTGGTTGAAGGAGGGAGATAAAAATACTAAATTTTCCCATGCTAGTACCATTTGTAGAAGAAAGAACAATAAAATAGGAAAAATTAAAGACAGACGGAAGATGGATAGAAGATGGAATCAAGATTGGTGAAGCTTTCTATGAAAACTTAAGTAATACCATGACTACTAATGATAAGAGAGATTTTAGTACAATTAAGAACCTAATTAACCCCGTGATTAATTCAAAGCCCTATTGGCAATCCCTTTGGATATAGAAATTAGAGAGACATTATTTCAAATAGGACCTCTCAAATCCCTGGTTCAGATGGCTATCTGGCAAAATTCTTTCAACACATGTGTAACTCTATTGGGCCCGATATTATAGCCTTAGTACAAGACTTCTTTAGAAGTAGGGCCTCGTTGAAAAAATGAATAAAACCTTTTTTTCTATATATCCCTAAAAAAGGAAACCCCCAAGAAGTGAATGATTTTAGTACTTTTTTTTGTAGAGAGAGAGAGAATGATTTTAGACCTATTAGTCTCTCTAATGTGATTTATGAAATTATTGCGAAGGTTGTTGCTAACAAACTTAAGAAGGTCTTAGATAGAATTATAGGCTCTTCTAAAAGGGCCTTTGTTGAAGGCAAATCTACTACAAACAACTACATTGTGGCCCATGAAACCCTTCACACTTTTAAAAAGAAAAAAAAAAACACAAAATATATGGGGCTCAAGTTGGATATGGCTAAGGCATATGACCGCATGGAATGGGATTTCCTAATTGTGGTTATGGAAGCTTTTGGCTTTCATAATGACTTCATTCAAATTATCTACGAATGTATCTCCTTGGTTTCTTTCTCAATTCTTCTTAATAGATCCCCCTTTGGAAATGTTATACCAAACAAAGGCTTAAGGCAAGGAGACCCCCTCTCCTCATACCACTTTATTTGAGGAGCAAAGGTTCTATCTCGCATGCTCATCAAAGCAGAGGAAGGAGGGATAATCCACGGTGCTAGAGTAGCGGGAGAAGCTCCGATCATATCCCATTTATTTTTTTGCAGACGATAGCTTTCTTTTCTGTAGAACTATTTTTAGTGAAGTTAAAGCCATTAAGGATATTCTTGAAGATTACTATTTTATGTCGAGACAAGCAGCGAATTTTGACAAATATGTGGCATATTTTAGCAAGGGCACCTGTCGACTGCGGAGTAGAGAGCTCACTAGAATTCTTGGTGTCAGACTCATGAATAATGATGCAAAACATCTGGAAAACCCTCTTCTCATAAAAAAAGAAAAAGAAAAAAGAAAAACAAATAGCTTTCAACCCCTTATATCTAAGATTAAAGGGAGAATTTTGAATTGGCAAATTCCCCTTTTATCTCAAGCAGGTAGAAGTACACTTATAAAATCGGTTGCCTTTGCTATTCTAGCTTATAAAATGTTAGTCCTCTAAATCCCCTCTAAAACTATAGGAGCCATTGAAAAGATGTTTAAAAAGTTTTTCTGGGGAGACACTGAGGTTAAGAAGAAACTCCATACTATTAAATAGAGTGAAATTTGTAAATCTATTGAGGAAGGAAAACTAGTGATGATACGGGTCATAAGAAAAAAATAATTTAGCCCTCTTGGCAAAGACTTGATGGAGATGCTTGTCTAACCAAGAACTTCTCAAGTTCTAAAATCTTAAAAGCGTATTACTCGAATAAAACTTTTTGGGAAGTTAAATTTAGAAAGGGATACTCATGGTTCTGGAGATGTTTTATGGAAGCAACCGATTTTTTTAATGATTAAAGTATGATGAATTCTAGGCAATGGGAAAAAGATTCCAGTGTGGGGATGTAATTAGATTCCTACTAAGGGAAGATTAAGAAAGCCAGTTTCCAAAGTACCTAACCCTAATTTAGTTGTAAAAGATGTCCTGAATAACGTAAGACAATGGAACAAACCTCTACTAAGGAGAATACTCAATTACAATGTGGATGTCAATAATATATTAAAAATCTACATTCCTTGGCAAAGAAGGGATCATAATGACAATAGGATTTGCCATTTAAGTAAGAATGGCGAGTTCTCTACTAAGTTGGCCTAAAAGGTTATGTACAAAGACAACATTGCTAATAATACGCCGCCTATCAAGTGGAAGTGCATATGGAAAAATCTCTCTCCCTGAAAGAGTGCTCCTCTTCGGCTAGAAATGCCTCATTAAGGCCATTAAGATTTGTAAATTACTTCATGTCAAAAATCTTACTCAAAGTGATCTATGCCTGATTTGCAGTTTGAGTGAAGAATATATGGAACATGCGTTATTTCCATGTGACCATGCTAGGGCCATGTTGTTTGCTCCATTCGCGGTCTCTTATCCCATTCCTTTTCTTCTTTTAATATCCAAGACTGATGGAGGACCTTTTGTGAAGCGGGGGACTCTAATACTTCTTTTTCTAATCTCCAATCCAAAGCTTGGGTGTTAGCTCTTTGGTGGCCAATCTGGAAAAATAAAAATGATTTCATTTTTCGGGGTAAAGAAATTTGACCCCTTAATTCCTTATGTATGGCAAGAAAAGTCATTGAGGACGACTCCTCTTCGTGTGGTAAGTCTAAACCGTTGATTAAAAGGGGTAATAATAGCTTTAACTTGAGAATGGAATAGGGCACGACCCACATCTTTTTAGATGTTGCCTTCAGAGCCTTTGACGGAAAGACAGGATTTGGTTATGCAATTTGGTTTAATGGTTCTATTTTATTTGCAGGGTCGTCAGATAGTTAAAATTAATGCCCATTCCTCTAAAGAAGCAGATGATGGGTTTGGATATGAAGATTCTGACAGGCGGCCGGAGATCTATGTACGTTTCAGCGATTGGGAAGCTCCGCAGATCTCTTCGCATCTATCTAACTTATAGGAATGAAGAGCATCCAACTCTAAGGCTCCCTTATCATATATAGACAAGTCTCAAAGAGTCACACTTATTGGAAACTTCTTCGCTAAGAAACCCACATCCACTGATCCTATTGGGAGTCTTATTAGTGGGGATAGATCAAGTCTTACACTAAGTGATATTGTATTCTCTGCATGCCTCTGCCCTGCTTGATCTGATGTGGGACCCGTGGCATGCGGACCACACGATTTCCTACCATAGAGGCGAGGGCTATCCTCTTCACGATGACGGAAGCCACAAAGCAAGGTTTATCCAAATTTGTCTTTTTGTCTGATAAGTTGGAAGTAATGCAGGCGATTAATGAAAGTTGCCATTGGTCCATTGGCATCATTTTCACAGGACATTTAAGGGATCGTCAAATATTTTGACTCCTTAGCCTTTAGTCATCATCAACCTGTCCTAGGTCACCCTATTTCAAAGGGTTTCCAGATGCTTGGAGTGGAATTTTACATTCAGGCCCAAGTATTGGAAATTCAACCTATGGCATGAATGCCCTCCCAAACTTTAACTCAATTAGAATTTGTTATTAAAAAAAAAACCCTCAATTATAGTTGATCCAAACGTTTGAGAGAAAGATGATTCATGATTATCTATAAAATCATATTAATTATATTTTTAATTAAATAATTAATTTTATTGTAAGACCAACTCCTGTTGAGTAAAATTTAAAAATGCACCGCACCTTACATTAAGAGGACATTTAATTCAAAAGCTCATGTTTTTAATAGGAGATCCCATTGCAAAGTTCCACTCCAACTTAGGTTAAGTTGAAGAGGCAAAGGATTGGGACTAAGATTTTAAGCCCTCAAGCTTGGATAGTAGAATGTCAAATAAAAGGGCCGTTACACATGACTGACCTCAGGTGGGACCTACTAGATACAAAATGGGGGCGAACACAAGGAAATCAAAGGCAGACAAGCAACTGTACAGTCAACCTGACCATAATTGCATGTGGTTGAACTTGAATTGGAAACCAGCTCGAAGGATTTCTAATTAAAGCCCAAATTATTGTTATTAAGGCCTTGTACCAGTTATGTTGGGTCAAATACTTGAATTTTATTTCCCACATTTGAGGGGTAGGGGGCTTAATTCCAGCCATGCATATGTTCAATTTGGGTTATAAGTCAGTTTGATATTTGAATATTTCACTATACCTTTTAAAGACCCCAAAGGGGTAGCTCAGTTGACCTAAGATCACGGCTTACACTTGAAGGTCATAGGTTTGAAATTGCACTACCACACACACTGGGGCTACAGGAGAGTTTACCTGGCTTCTTTCTGGACCCGGAGAGATTAGTCCAAACCCAAAGGGATGAGAACCCTCCGATAGCAATAATAATAATAATAATAATAAACCCTATACTTTTTAAAGTATATAAAACTGGTTAAACTTGTATTCTTCTTGAATAGTACTAGCAATGACATCTACACTGACGCATAAACATGAAAAAATAAAATAAAATAAAATAACAGCAAGGGTAGTACAACGCTTAAAAAATATTGTTTCTTTTCTGAATATATGGTAAATAAAGTCTAATTGAAGTCAATGTTCAAAACAAGTTATTTGGCAACATGTGTCTAGAGTCCTCTCTCTATCCAACCACTTTTGACTTTGTTTTAATAAATTTTTATCTAAAAATGTTTTACAGTGTAGTGGTTAGGGTAAGTATTTTAAAAGGAAAGTGATCATGGGATTAAACATCACAAATTATATACTTTAAGCTTTTACCAATGCCCCATAAAAAAAGTCGAAATTGATTGAATTTGGGGAGAATTGAATCAAGAACACTTGACTTTAATATATATAATAATCCAGCTGACCCAAAATTTTCTTTTAGCTGGGTCGGTTCATGTGGTACACATTTAACTGTTTGGTGTCTACCCCCCGCCCCCCCCCTGCTGACTAATCCCATTTAAAAATTGTTATCTAACCCTCCCTGGTCAGGATTTTTGACAAAACTCAGTTGCTATTTTTAAGAAATCTGAATTCCTTATTTGATTGGGTTTGAATGGTGAATATAATTAGCTAAACTGATCATGTGAAATGTCATTTTTGGCTAGCACAATTATCAGAAATTTGAATGTTTAAATGCTAGTTTATAAGAAATTCCCAATTGCTTGCAACCAATCATACCCTAAAATTGAAATGAAAAATTGTATTGAACCAAACCCAAAAGAGGGGGGAGAAAAAACACCCCTCCATGTGGTCCTCTGTTTTGAGTCTAGCCGTCTTTGGCGACTCCACTTGCATTTCAGACTTGTTATGGTTCATGTATGTACCTCTTTCAAATTCAGAGCCCAGGGGTCATCTGCTTGTCTTATTGTCTTGTAGATAAGGACAAAGTAACATAATCAAAGACTTTTAAAACATGCAAAAAAATCTTCTTACGTATCTAAACCGCTCTGTGTATTCAATGCCCTGTAATAAAAAACATCCTCTAACGTATCTAAACCGTTGTGTATTCAATGCCCTGTCAAAACCTGGCATTTCTATTTTTTGCACTCACTCAAACCAAAGGCATTGGGCTACCATGGAAGCCTTCAATTTCTTCCATTTGGGTCAATCTATCAGTTACAAAAATTTGAATTCATGGAGTGAACATGAAAGCAAGAGGTCATAAATATACAGCTACCATGATGCAAATTCGAGATTTCCAAGAGAGTTTCCTGTAAGAATACAAATGGATTAATGACTCAACTAGCAAATGGATTAATTATTCAACCAACTTTCAGACAGATAATAATTATTCAATAAACTTTTCAGATAAGATATCTGACAATGTTCTTCAAATACAAAGGCCCCAAGAGCTATTTTCATTCATCAGAGATGGAAATAACAATCAAGTCATGGTTCTCCCTCTCTGTTCTTCTGCCTCTCCTCTTCTTCTCCAAGATCCATGTCTCCACTGCAGCTGAAACCATCTCTCTAGGCCAAGCTATCTCTGGAAACCAGACCATATCCTCCAAAGGTGGCATCTTTGAGTTGGGTTTCTTTACCCCAGGAAATTCTAAGAATTACTACATAGGCATATGGTACAAACAATTCCCAGAATATGTAGTTTGGGTTGCAAACAGAGAAACACCACTCTCAAACAAGACCTCCTCTGTGCTAAGAATCAATCAAGATGGCAATCTAGTCCTTTTGAATCAGTTGAATAGGACGGTTTGGTCCACCAATATAACCTCAATTGCCTCAAATTCCACCACTGCAGAGCTTCTTGACACTGGAGATCTTGTTTTGAGAGATGGGTCAAATTCATCTGATGTTATTTGGCAGAGCTTTGATTATCCAACCGATACATGGCTACCAAAAGGACGGGTTGGGAGGAACAAAATCACTGGAGAAAGACAGCGGATGACTTCATGGAAAAATTCAGAAGATCCGGCTCCTGGGTTGTTTTCACTTGAGATGGATCCTTCTGGACTTAATCAGTTTGTTTTGATGTGGAATAGATCTAAGATTTATTGGCAGAGTGGAGTTTGGACTGGGCAGTATTTCAGCTCAATTCCTGGAATGGCTGCAGATCAGCCCTACAAAATGACTCTTGTGGAGACCCAAAACAGAACCTATGCCACCTATGAGTTCTTGGATAATACTTCTATGACAAGAAGTGTTATGGACCCATTGGGGCAAGTCCAGCAATGCACACTGTTGTTGTCTTCCCAAACATGGAGTTGTTTTTGGTCTATGCCTACATCACGATGTGAGATTTATTCCTACTGCAGCTCTTTCGGCATATGCACCCAGCCACAATCTACTCTGGCCTCTTGTTCCTGTTTGCGTGGTTTCGAACCAGGATCTCAGAAAGATTGGAGTTCAAGCATTTGGTCAGGCGGATGCAAGAGGAGAACCCCCTTGCAGTGTGGTAGGAACACCTCTGTTGATGCAGAAAAAGATGGTTTCTTTGTGATGCACAACGTGCAGCTGCCAGCGAATCATCAGTCATTGACGACAGTCGGGAGCGCAGAAGATTGCGAATTGTATTGCTTGAACAATTGTTCCTGTACTGCTTATGCATATGATAGTAATTGCTCTGTATGGAATAGTGACTTGATCAATCTGAAACAGCTGTCAGTTGGCGATGTTGCAGGAGGAGATCTTTATCTTCGCCTCGCAGCAATTGATCTGCAGGATTCAGGCAAAAAAAAGACATGGGTTCGTTGGGTTATTGTAGGTGTGGCGGTTGGGTGTGTGTTAGTTATTAGTCTTGTTATATTGTTCATTTGGATATACCGAAGGAGACAACGAGCAGAGTCTTTGAAGAAGGTTCAAGGCTCTTTGGTATCATTTAGCTACAGAGAATTACAGACCATTACCAGGAATTTCTCAGAGAAGTTAGGGAGAGGAAGTTTTGGTTCTGTTTTTAAAGGGAGTCTGCCTGATTCAACTCCTGTAGCTGTGAAGAAACTAGAAGGCTTTAGACAAGGAGAGAAGCAGTTCCGAGCAGAAGTGAGCACAATTGGAGCAATTCAGCATGTTAATCTCATTCGCCTTTGTGGGTTCTGCTCTCAAGGTAATAATAGAATGCTAGTTTACGATTATATGCCAAATGGTTCTTTAGATTCCCAACTGTTTCATAAGAAATCTGAGGCTTTAGATTGGAATACAAGATACCAAATTGCTCTTGGAACTGCTAGAGGGTTAGCCTATCTTCACGAAAAATGCAGAGAACGAATCATACATTGTGATATCAAGCCGGAAAACGTGCTTTTGGATTCTTCATTTTTGCCTAAGGTGGCAGACTTTGGTATGGCAAAGCTCGTTGGGCGGGAATTCAGCCGTGTTTTGACATCTATGAGAGGAACCATTGGCTATCTTGCTCCGGAGTGGATTTCGGGCGTTGCTATCACACCGAAAGCTGATGTTTATAGCTATGGAATGATGCTTTTTGAAATCATCTCAGGGAAGAGAAATTCAGAGCATTCAGGGGATGGGGGACCAACATTTTTTCCTACTTGGGCTGCAGGAAAAATTATTGATGGTGAATTTCTTGCCCTGTTAGATGACCAATTGAAAGGTAATGCCAACATGGAAGAACTTGGTAGAGCTTCTAGAGTTGCTTGTTGGTGTATCCAAGACAATGAAGACGATAGGCCATCGATGGGGCTGGTCGTTCAGATTCTGGAGGGTGTAACAGAGGTAAACATCCCTCCAGTCCCAAGAGCACTCAAAATTTTCGCAGAAAATTAGATCAGAGTACTCTCCTGAAACTATTACTCGAATCGGGGTGCACTTGGAAGTCTCAGCAGGCTTCAAGTACGCTGTCAGCCTGCTTCAAGAAGGGAACTTGAAGGGGATATATATACCCTACAGTTTGCATTAAATCAGCTTAGTTTCTATATTTGTTGTTCATATGGCTTGTTAAGTAAGTGAGTCTATTTGATCTTCATGTTTTAGGATCACAAATCCATACCCAGGACTGGTAATATTGGTTCTAGTATTTAAATCTCTTGTTTTTAACTTCTTTAGCTAGTTACTGTATGTGATCTTAATGTTTTAGAAGCCCAATTATATCAAGGAATGAACATGAGTGGTTGTGTTGGTTCTATCGTTCAATCCTTTTGTTTTAGTTTCTTTCATTGAAGCATAGAACTATGCCAGCATATCTGTATCTGTGAGTTTATTATTCTGTAGCTTATATCATTGTTGAGCATATGTACCCTGTGGATGGATCGAAATCTTCTGATGAGTTTTCAAATAAACAGAAATGTAAAACATCTGGTTTTCTTTGGTAAGAAAGAAGGCCAACACCGACCACTAGAACCAAATGATACTTGTCTTAAAGGTGAAAGACAATACTGTTATCAGTCTTATAAAACCAAAATCCTGGGACTGTTATTTGAGGTTTGATGTCTTGCCCGATCTTCGTAGACCGAATTCTAGGGCTTATTTGGCATCATTCTGGCAATGCTTTATTTTGAGAACGAATGAAGAATAACTCATTCATGGACATCCATAAAATCTCTTCCTCTCTATCTCCCTCGTCTATTTTTCTAGATTTTCTGTCAGAAAATGTCAAACAAGTTTTTCTTCATTCATTCTTAGAATGATGTAAACGGGCCCCTATATTAAACGCTTGGTCCGTATGAGTGTCATTTGTGAATTAGTAACAACAGTTCTTGAGGCCACTTGTAATTAGAAATAAAACTGCTTTAGTTATTTATGTAGGCCAAATGGTCTTGTGATTCTGTCCCATATGTTTGTATTTCTGACTATAGAGAGTTACACCTGATCAAATCAAACCATTTCTTTTCTACACTCGCAGTATACATATATCTTTTAGAGACAATGCACACAACTGTGCGCGATGATGCATTTTTCACCAAACATATTGTTGATAGAATGCCCAATAGTATGTACATTTTAGCATTTTCAAAGAACATATTAACAATAGGTCCAACACCTTAGGCAACCTGATGGGCCATTCATATTGAGGCCTGATTTAGGAACCAAAGTGTTGTATACTCAAATAATCACAATGCACAAATAAGCAAGCAAAACAAGAGGAACACCAAGATTTATGTGGTTTGCTAGTGTGCTCACTTCCATCCCGCAGAGAGAGAAACTTTTTCCACTGTATCTGAGAAAGTAGGTTTAGCTAGGACGGAAATATCTCTATAGCCCGACCCACAATATATACGGATATATCCCGAGTCAAGAAACCCGACTCACAATTAAATGGGTTGGCTTCACGTCAACTTGGATACCTGCATGCCTAACTTGAATGTGTCGGGGTCACGGTCAATCCGCATATCTAAATTTATTTAAAAATATGGTAGTGTAATATTTTGGTGCATTCAATAGTCTATTTTATATAAAATGAGCCAATCTTGTGTTGGAGTTAGTTTTTCTTTTTTTGAAGCTTATCTCAAATGTATCCTTAATATTTGAAATGGATTGGGTTTGGGCCAACATTCTATAAGTTAGGTCAAATTAAATAGGTTGACCCATATTAAATAAGGGTTATGTGGGTCCGGTTGACCCGCTTCAGGTGTGAGTTTAACTTACTTGACCTTTTTTAAAAATGGATCAGACATGAGTTGAACTTTAACCTATGGATACCCTTTGTCAACCAGACAAATTTTGACCTGACCCAACCTTTTTGCTACCACTGCTTCCAGCCTCTCAAATAAACCTTTTTTTTAATCATAAAAGTTCGCAGAAAGAATACTTACATATAGTTTGAGTTACTGAAATAACCTTACTAGTGTAGGGTAGGACTCAAAAGATCAATTACCATAGAATTCAAGGCATTTTTAATAGATTTTTTTATATATACCACACTAAGGTTTGTATGATTTGCAAATAGGCACCTGTGGTTTTTGTATTTGTAAATAGGCCCCTACTCTTTCATTTCAATTCCCCAAAATCAATATTCCTAATAAGAATGGATAACCACTATGAGATTTGTGTTGAACTATTATGAAAATGATAGCTTTTCCCTTACATCCATTAAACAAAAATGAGTATATATACTATTATTTATAAGAAATACCATTATTTTATCCCAAGTCTCGACTGTCTCTCCTAATAACTCTTTAATGCAAATGGAGCCTAATCGTGTATTTTCAAACTTTCATCAATCTAACAGTCGATCATGCACGGATTGCATCAATTATAACAAACTATAGCACATGGTTTCATTGTCATTATGATTGATTTGAGTCTAATGAAATAGGCCCTATACTGATAAAAATATATTTATGTGCGGTTATTCTCTCCCACTAAATGTAATTATTAATGTTACAAGCTTCAGAGAAAAATAAGTCCAAGCTTTTAAATCTATGCATATAGGGATGGGATAAAGAGATGGGCAAAAGTGTCACTTCATTCTAAAAACCTATGGTGGCTGGAAGGCTGCTGATTTTGGGAGCACGAAAGGTATTAAATTGAAAAAGCAGGGGCCTATTTACAAATACTAAAACCATAGAGGCCTATTTACAAATCCTACAAACCTTAGGAGGGTATATGCAAAAAGATCTTTTTAATATGAGTTACACTCAACTTTCCTTATAACCGTAGTTAGAAAAAAGGAAAAAAGAAAAAACATAAGATCCAAGAGATCCAGCACTATTCCCCATTTGAATAGAATTTCAAAACATAGGCAAATCCTCACGTGAGAATTTCTCCTTCTTAGGGTGACAAGTTTTACAAAGCACACGTTAGGATCCATCCGAGCCGTTCACACACAAAGGACCCCATGATAGTTGTTGGACGCTGGGGTTTGCATCCATCGAATGGACTGGACCCCAGGCAGATCTAACCTACGTGAAGCCACGTCCCTATGCACCATTAGGGCCTACAAAGATCTTGCCATCACCGGCTGTTGTCCCATTTAGACCCAACCCCGGGTGTGGGGGTGTTTCTAAGGAACTGGTTGGGGCCTATCCGTGTATAAAATATGGATCTCACCTTATTATCCTACCCTTGAGAAATGACCTACAAATTCTCACCCCTTAAAATAGTGTGCATAGTCAATCCAATGGTCTGGTCCATTTGGATGAATGTAAAAAACTGGGATCAATGTAATTCAAGGGGATTCCTCTAGGTGTAATCCATTCAAATGGGTGATCAAGTGGGTGAGGTGCACATGAAAGTCCCCATGTGCGTCGTGTGCACTGGATATATTTTGACACACCCATGCATTAGGTGAGCATGGAGATTAAGCGCACCTCATAGTGGGGACAACTTGGGGACCCACATGGATATGGGGCTCTTTGATTGAAAGGACTGGTTAGGGCCTACTCATGTAAAAAAAAAAAAAAAATGGACCTCATATGATCAACCGAACCCCTTGTTCTACAACCCACAAATTTTCTCCGCAAAAAGCATGTGTGCAATTGATCCAATGGTCTAATCCTTTTGGAGGGATGCAAACCGATCGAGGGGCGTCTAGTCGCTATTAGTGGTGTCCTTGTGTGTGGTGTATTCAGATGGACCATCATTTGATCAATTGGGGGCCTCACATTGGCTTAGGATTGAGTGGATTTCAAGATCTGGATGGGCTCATTTGATCATCCTACCATCATTATCTGGGCCCAACAAGTTTAACGACTTCACAGTCAAATTGGATCCGTGTATAGTTGATCTATCAGCCTAGTCCATTTAGATGAGTGTTAAACCCATGGTACCATTGTAGTTTGAGGGGTCCCGATTTTTGGTCCATTTGGATGGACAAACATTAGGCATACAACTAGGAGCGTAATTTCTGGTCCATTTGGATGGACAAACGTTAGGCATACAACTAGGAGCGCAACTGAAATCTTATATATCTATATCTATATATATATGGGCTATGCTCACACAAGCTGCAGCCTACCTTATTACAAGCTGGAGCCTTCATAAGCACCGTTGGGCCTCACCTGGGCCTCACACGCTCTAGCTTGTAATAAGGTAGGCTGCAGCTTGTGTGAGCATAGCCCTATATATATATATTTATATGATAGAGTAGTTAATTGATAAGAATTACTATTACAGAGCATTCTAATCTGTGGTGATTGATTATTCATAAGAATTGATATAATCTCCACATTCTAATCGGTTATTTATAATTAATGATGCATATTATTTACCTATAATGAAACCACTGTGTAAAGGGCTAAGACCAATAGGTTAGATTTTTTTTTAAGATAACGCGTGGACACCACACAGTGAATCATCCATGCACTGCAGTAAATTTTAATTAATAATTAATTTAAATAAATACTTAAATTAACTAATTAATCTCAATAAATTAATCCGTGCATCGCACGGATTCTAATGCTAGTCAAAATAATGCATCGTTCATATGAACCCTAGGGCGAATTCAACGCAGACCTAGAGGTGAAAGGAAAGGAAAATATGAAGGTTTTCCTCCACTCAGAATGGAGTAAATGTTGCAAGTGAAGCTTTACCGTTGTGTAAAATGGTGGAAAAGCGGCAAGTACAGGTTTTCCTCCTCTCGGACGGAAGGAAAACTTGCAAGTGAAGGTTTTCCGCTGTCTCCAGCGGCGAAAAAGATGTATTTTGATCCCATTTCATTCCATCGCTATCTTCCATTTTTCTCTTTTACTTACGGGGACGTTGTCACGTCCCAAGATCCGATAACATGGATCCAACGTGATGCCAGATGACCCAGTCATCTAAGGCCACTCAATTATTCAAATAGTGGGCCCATTTTTTTTTCAACCAATAATCATAAGTAATACATTGCCCATTCATATATCAGGTTAGCCAAGATCATAACCATAAATAACAATCCAACAATTATTACACCAAATAAACCAAGTACGAGAATTAAATAAATACATCAATCCCAAAATAAACTAATAAAGTCTTAGACATAATTAAACTTAAGGTCATAAATTCTCATAATTTAAATATCTTCATTTTGACCATCAAGAATGGCATCATCATACCCATACTATGGCACAGGCTCGTAATCATCTTCACCCTCAATCCCTGGGTACTATACGTCCTCACTCTTCGGCACATCATCTATGGTGGTGGAATGTAACAAGCACAACGGTACTCCGCAAGATAACAATTACAAACCAAAACATATGTTATAAGAGGTATAAGATAATGAGGATGTACATATAATAAACAATAAATGACATGACATTACTATAATGACAATTTTCATAAAATAAATATTGAGGCACCAACATTTCTTGCAATGTCATACAATATAAGTCACTTCCCGATATGGAACTTAGGGTCCCAACACTACATTTAAGCCATTCATTAGAACCCATGTGACAATACACTCCACTTAGCACTATTCACTTGTCACTTGGCCATTATAATACTTTGAGACATTCCCTTCCATTTTGGTCAATCATTCACTTAAAAATCATTACAAAATATCAATCCTTACACTAGGTTGGGTCTTTGTGTCACGGACCAATCCAACAGTGCATCCATCTACGAAGTGTCTCAGAACTTAACCCCTCGAAGACAAAGGTCATTTTCAGAATACCCGTTATAGGTAACTGATCACTAGTCACTACACTGCACTGGACTGCCACATAGTAAGACGTTTTCCCGTGGGGGTTATACAATGTAGTGGGGCTGTGGAGCTGGGGTCCTTAGTTTCGTTTGTTTTCTAACATTCCATTTATTTTAATTAGTTTAGACCTAATTAGAATAAAACATATTATATGCATACTTATCCTTAAGCGTGCCATACCACTTGGCTTCCATATGCACTCTTATGGCTCATCCCTTTCAATCAATATTTATAATTAATATTTTATGGAGTGGGTGTTACAATCATTTATCATCAACACATAAGGTATCATTATACATTTTTCAATGTTAAAAGAATGCCATACAACCTTCCATAGATAGCACGTTATGAAAAAATTGCCATAAATGACAACATATAGAAATTTCCATAATTCGAATACTAGGTAACATACCATTATGTCCATAAAACTATTACCATATCACCAATTACGTATATACATTTTTAAAAAGTAATTGAGACTTGCCTTATATGGAGCTTTACTAACTACTTGAGAAAAATGGTGTTAAAATGTGAATTATGCTGCAAAAAAAAAATTTATAATTATTAGACACTAATTATTTAAATCTTAGTTATTAACCATATTTTAGCATCAATTAAATCCAGTTTCTTAACCAATTAATCATCTAAGTGACAACTAACCCACCAAGGTCCACTAGGGAAACTAGTCTAAACATTTAACATTCTAAACTTATTAATTATTAAATCTTATGATTTAAGGTGGGGTCCACATAATTTATCCTAGGAGACTCACCATTTGAAGCCCGTGGTAGACACGCTAAGCCCCGTGGTTAAGGGTACCGCACGCGCGAGGACTTCCTAGGAGGTCACCCATCCTAGTACCCGAGCACGCTTAACTTCGGAGTTCTTACAATTTCCGAGGTTGCACGGTTTTAAAAGGCCTCATGCTAAGTTAATACGGGGTTTGACTTATAAGCCCAGGGTCAGGACTTGGATATTTCCGATGCAAGCTAACAGAGACTCACCGTTTGAAGCCCGTGGTTGACACGCTACGCCCCGTGGTTAAGGGTACCGCCCGGACCAAGTTTTCACAATTTTTAAAGTGTCATAAGGTCCATTATAACACCTAACAGTACCAAAATGAGGAATTAAATCTAACACATCAGTCACTAAATCACACCCACACTTACTAATTAACTAGCCAATTACCCCTAGTCTAGGTTTGATGACTATGACCCCTTTAAATATTTATTCAAGCCTATTAATCTCCACTTCTAAAGGGCTTTAACCTACTAAACAGTGGCTGAATTAAAGTAAATAGCTACTGGTTATGGCCCCATTTAATTAATAAAAACCTATTTTAGCCACCACAACACATAGACCTAGCATATATAACCGACTAGACTAGTCAAAATGGCTTCTAACTTAGCCAAGGGTGTGGCCACACTTCCTAATTCATTTAAACAACTATTAATTATTTAATTTGGTCCTTTAATTAAATTTAACATCTAAATAACAGAAAATAATAACAGTACAATTTGTCCATATGTGATCAATTGATGCACTAGGGTTAGGTTTTGGGCTTAGCCCATTAAACCAAGACTCATTTAGATTTAAATCCACTATTCCAGCACCTTAAAACCATTAAAATAGAACCTTATGGTTGCTGGAATTTAATTATATTTATATCAAAATTAATATGTAACCTAAGATCGACAATTGGTGCACCAATGGGTCATATAGAGCCAAATTGGTTAACCCAAAAAGCGTCCCAATGTTCCAACACCTAACATCATGACTAAAATAGAAACTAAAAGTTTAATTAAAAAACTTGATTTTTAGTTATTTCAAAGATCCAAACTATTAAAAACTTTGCATGTATCAAATTATCCCTAGAATTTTTTGTTTCGATCCGACCGTTGATTGGTCAAATTCAAGGGTTCAAAAAATATATATATATATATATATATATATATTTATCATGAATATTTAGGATATCGAAAATCCCCTACTTTTTTTTTATCCCTTTCATTCCCATGATATGGATCTTTAAGTAAACTAGATTACAATACAATGGCTGAAAGCATAACAATTTATTAAAAAAAATAGATTTTAGAAAAAGATGAAATACCATAATTAGTAAACCCTATGATCATTAAAATCAATAAATCTAACTCTAATGATTTATTAAAAAAAAGAACAAAATAAATTCAATCTTAAAAAATCTAGTCCCCAAAATACATCTAAACCATAAATTAAGATTTCACCATTTTCCTACCCAAACATTGGTGATGATCCAAGCCTAATTAATAATCAAAACCATGAACTTGAATCCCCTCTTCCTTTGACCAATCTTAGTAAAGAAAATGACATGGGTTGCTTCATCATGGTGCTAAAACACCATTAATGACCATCAATAATTATAGAAGAGGGAAGGTATTAGAGAAGAAAATGGTGAGAGAAATTAAATAATAACAAATGTAAGAAAATTAAAAGAAAATCTACCTCAAAAAAGTCCACCTCCAAGCCAAGCTTCTTTTTCTCTCTTCTCTCTCTCTTTCTTCCTTTTCTTTTTTTCCCCTTAAGCCACACGTCCACCTTCCTCTCTTTTCTCACTCTTTCTTCCTTTTCCTTTCTTCCCTTTAGTCACACGTCTCTCTCTCTCTCTCTCTCTCTCTCTCTCTCTCTCTCTCTCTCTCATTCAAAAACACACACAATGGAGGATATTCTTAACTAAAAAAAAGTCTAACCACTCCCTCCTTTTATGGAACTAAATCTAATTACATTCCCTTGGTTAGATATGTAGACTATCATACCCCTCCATTTAAATTCTCTAAAGATCCTAGCCCTATATTAGTCTCCATAGATCCCCAATCATCTCCATTTGAACTAATCAAGGGGTGTCCAATTTGAAGAGAAATCTCCATTCTCTCAATTATAGTTAGGTCAAACCAATTAGGGATAATTTAGTGCCTTAATTCCTCAATTAGATTAAAAATTAGAAATTAATTAATAGGGTTTCCAATTAAGTTTGAAATTTGAAATAAAATGGAAAGTAAAGAGTAGGGAAAAAAAGTGCCACATCACCCTCCACTTGGCACAAGTCAAAGTGGGGCCCTAAACACACACCATCTATAAGAATTTTCCGAAATTAGCATTTATTGTTATTGTTATTATTATTTTTTTAATAATGTGTGAGGGTCCACTAAATTAGATTTAAGCATTAATTATAAAACTCAAATCTAATTAAAATGACACTTTAATTAGCAACATAAGAATGAATAATAATTGATGAAAATGAAGAAAATGAAGTGCATGGACAAAAATAAAATGCATGAAGTCATAATTAAATGCATGAAAACAATGGATTAAATACATGTAATAATCATAATAATAATTAAATTTCTATTAAAATAATTACCATGAAATAAATTAAAAAACACCCTAGTCATGGGTCTCTAGTGGGTCTAGGGTTGGGCCCAAAAGTGAATCCGGGTCAGGGTCATTACAGACGTGGGGCAGAAAACCCTTTTCATTTTCTTTTTCCACACCATTCACACATCATTAGTGGGACCAAGCTAATGGCTCATCCGAATGGACTACACATAGAGGACGTCGGTGAATCAGACCAATGCCATATTTTACTCCAATTAATGGGAATAATTTCTATTAGAGTGAATTTGGGGACAGTTCGTGAAATTGTAGGACGTTCGATTTAATGAATTCAAAATTTTCACTATGAAATAAGAAATGATATCAGTCCAATGGATGGGCCTCATTGTGCATTTAGATAAGAATCATGTATTGATAATTGTGCATTTTCATATGGATCGTACTGCAAACCTAACCCGGACCTGGAGGGTTGAAAGAATTAGAAAACCAGTAGGCTTTCCCTTTTAAAGCAGTGGTAAAGTAGCAAATGCAACATTTGTGTTGTTTATAGTGGCGGTAAAGATGCGGTTGGGATCCACACTGTTTTCAAGTCTTTATTTTTTTTGTCTTTAGGGACATATTTACATTCATCTTCTCTAATTGCATGTAATTTTACTCCAAAGTAGGTCAAGCCAGCATCAGCTCAACCAGAACTTTACCAACATCATATTGGAATTGGCCTTAGCTCTTAGTATCATGGGCATCTACTTTAACGAGTTCAAATTTTTGCAACAAAAAAAAGGAAAAAAAAGAACAAGTTAAGTTCAACAAATGGGCCCTACCGCCGAGTTAAATTCTTACTCCTTAAAGATGAAAAGTGGTTGAGAAAAATAATTTCATTATGTCTCCTCCTTGACAAACGTCATACCTTCATCCAAATTAGCAGTTGTTCCATATTGTTAATCGATTCTTCTTCTTGTCCAAAAAATGTCCCTAAAAGAAGCACCCATTCTTGCTCCCCAACCCTTACGATTGAGAAAAATAATTTGATTATGTCTCCTCCTTAAGACACGTCATACCTTCATCGAAATTAGTAGTTGTTGTATATTGACAATCGGTTCTTCTTCTTGTTAGAAAAATGGCTCTTAAAGAAGCACCCATTCTTGCTCCTCAACCCTTATGGTAGAAACGTTTCATTCTCGTCTCCCAATCACTTCAAATGCCAAACATACCTTATTATCTTTCTTAATTGACAGATGTCTCTGCTTAGTAACGATGCCATTCATTGCCATCATAGAAGCTCTCTTATCTTTGACTTTCTTGATTGCCATGGCCACGGATTGCAAAAATGCCATTGGGAGTTTTGGGAGATCCAAATCCAAGCCCTCACCAAGTACTTCCCGTGTCTGAATTTTACCCTGATGTAATGCCTCTTTTTTTTTTTTTTTTAAATTGATTTCTTAGTTTTAATAATGTATGGATCCATTTACCTTTTCAACTTTTTTTTTTCCAAAGAAATGGATTGATTTATATATAACCCCATCCCCATTTATCTAATAGAACCCGAGAACTAGGAAAAGAAGGGGCTGAATGTATCTTATGAAATGTGACTGATATCATGTTAGCTAATCTCTTTCTTCCTTCATTCTTAATCTTCTATCGTTCTTATTGAGTTTTAAAGATCCCAAGGTGATAGAGTGGATAATTGATAAGAATTGATGTTACAAGAATTGATGTTACAGAGCATTCTAATCTGGTGTGATTGATTATTCATAAGAATTGATATAATCTCCACATTCTAATATGTTATTTAAAATTAATGTTGCATATTATTTACCTATAATGAAACCATTGTGTAAAGGGCTAAGACCAAAATTATAGATAGGTTAGATTTTTTTTAAGACAATGCGTGGACACCATAAAGTGAATCATCACGGACACGATTTAGAATAAATATGTATTTCTAAGAAAACACATCAATTATTCAAAGGCAGAAAAACACACAACATTTACTCATGCACATTTATGACTTATATATAGAAATTACCAGCCAATAATAAACAAACTATCATATAACAACAAAGAGCTGTCAAAGGTAACAAATAATACCCTGCATGTTTAAGATTTCATTCTCTCAATCCATATACCTTTTTCTTTAATTAATACTTAATCCATGAAGCAAACTGGGAGAGGTATAAAGAAGCAAAAAGAGAGACCAAAAAGGCAGTTAGCGAAGCAAAGGCAAAGGCTTTTGAGGAGCTATATATGCGACTCGACACTAAGGAAGGCGAAAGAGAGCTATTCAAGCTTGCCAAAGCAAGAGATAGGCGGACCAAGAACTTAAACCAAGTTAAATACATTAAGGATGAGGATGAAAAGGTATTGGTAAATGATGAGGAGATAAAGGAGTGTTGGAAGAGCTACTTCTACAAGTTATTTAACGATAGCAGTAGTAGTGACATACAATTGGGGCAACTTACCATTTCTAAGGAAGAATCGAATCATATGTTTTATAGGAAAATCAGTAGGGAAGAAGTTAAAGCAATATTGAAAATGATGAAGAATGGGAAAGCGGTTGGGCCAGATGGTATCCCTATTGAGGTTTGGAGGTGCTTGGGGGAGGAGGGCATAAGTTGGTTGACAAAGCTTTTTAATGTAGTGTTAAAGAGCAAGAAGATGCCTGATGCATGGAGGAAAAGTATTCTTATACCCATATACAAAAACAAAGGAGATATTTAGAACTGTGCAAACTACCGCGGGATTAAACTGATGAGCCATACAATGAAATTATGGGAGAGAGTTATTGAGAAAAGATTAAGAAGAACAACAAACATTTTAGAGAATCAATTTGGTTTCATGCCTGAGAGATCAACCATGGAGGCTATCTTTCTCCTGAGAAGGTTAATGGAACAGTATAGAGAATGCCAGAGAGATTTACATATGGTGTTCATTGACTTGGAGAAGGCCTATGATCGAGTCCCTAGGGAGATTCTATGGAGAGTACTGGAAAAGAAAAGAGTGTGTGTCGCATATATTGAGGTGATAAAGGATATGTATAATAGAGCCGTGACATCTATAAGAACGACTGGCGGAGAGACTAAAGAGTTTCCTATCACGATTGGTCTACACCAAGGCTCAGCGTTAAGCCCGTACTTGTTTGCCCTAGTTATGGATGAAATTACAAGACATATTCAGGATGAGGTGCCGTGGTGTATGCTATTTGCAGATGACATTGTTTTAGTGGATGAAACGAGAGAAGGAGTGAATGCTAAGCTAGAATTGTGGCGAAAAACGTTAGAGACAAAAGGGTTTAGGTTAAGTCGATGCAAGACGGAATATATGGAATGCAAGTTTAGTCAAAGTAGGACACTTAGTAACTTAGAAGTAAGTTTGGGCGCACAAAAGATTGTAGAGAAAGAAAAATTTAGGTACCTTGGATCAATGGTGCAACAGGATGGAGGGATTGATACTGATGTAAGTCACAGGATTCAGGCCGGGTGGACCAAATGGAAGAGTGCTTCAGGGGTCTTGTGTGATCGGAAAGTCCCCCTCAAGGTTAAAGTCCCCCTCAAGGTTAAAGGAAAGTATTATAAGGTGGCGGTACGTCCCGCTCTGTTATATGGATCAGAGTGTTGGGCAGTAAAGCATAATCATGTTAAGAAGATGGAAGTTGCGGAGATGAGAATGCTAAGATGGATGTGCGGGATCACAAGGAGAGATAGGATTAGGAATGAGGAGATTAGGGGCAAAGTAGGAATAGCACCGATTAAAGATAAAATGAGAGAAAATCGACTGAGATGGTTCGGCCATGTTAGAAGGCGCCCAACGGAGGCACTTGTTAAAAGGTGTGAAAGCATGGAGATTGCCCGGAGTAGGAGAGGGAGAGGGAGACCCAAGAGTAGTTGGAAAGAAACTATTAAACATGACCTTGCCTACATGGATCTAACAGAGGACATGGCCCTAAACAGATTTGATTGGCGTCGTCAAATCCATATAGCCGACCCCACCTAGTGGGAAAAGGCTTGGTTTGGTTTGGTTTGGTTAATACTTAATCCAAAAAATGAGTACAGAGCGACCCTATATAATATTTATGGAGTTGGCAAGATAATTGATGTGAATTAGGAATTGACAACGACAAATAGTAGTGAAAGTTCTCTAATGATAACGATGAGAATAAATAAAGAATTTTCAACTTTAATATTTCATTCACCGAGTCCTTTGTTTTCCCTTTGAAAACACATAAAACTTATACTTAAATTTTGATCTTTAGTTTAGTTGTTTGTTTTCCCGGACAAATTCTCATCCTCCATTTATGCAGATATGGGAGGACGGAGATGTAGATTTTATGCAATAGTTTCTAGTTTCACAAATAATAACAATATTTTGAAAACTATTATTAGAAAAATGTTCTAATCATATTTTCAAAATGCTGGTGAGATTCAAATGACATAAGAAAATTGCGATTCAAATATTAGAATTACATATAAACTTATATTTAATAGCAATTCCTATTCAATCTTTAAAAGTTAATTTCGTTATAAGGTTATATTTATATCCAATTTTGGAAGGATTGAGTTGAACGGAAGTAAAATCTGTTTTATTATCTTTATTCCCCATGCAATGATGTTAAATGCTGACAATTCATTTAATAATTTCAGTAGTTTTTAATTAATAATTAATTTAAACTAATACTTAAATTAACTAATTAATCTCAATAAATTAATCGGTGCATCTCACGGAATTTAATGCTAGTAGAAATACTGCATTTCTCATATGGACCCTAGGGCGGATTCAACCCAGACCTAGATGCGAAAGAAAATGAAAATATGCAGGTTTGAAAATACATGATTAGGCTCCATTTGCATTAAAGAGTTATTAGGAGAGACAATCGAGGCTAAAATAATGGTATTTTTAATAAATAATAATATACTCATTTTGGTTGAATGGATGTAAGGGCAAAGCTGTCATTTTCATAAAAGTTCAACACAAATTTCCTAGTCGTTATCCATTCTCATTAGGAATATTGATTATGGGGGCATAAGTATTGAAATGAAATAGTAGGGGCCTTTTTCCAAATACAAAAAACCACGGGGCCTATTTGCAGATCATACAAACCTTAGGGAGGTATATACAAAGAACTCTATTAAAAATGCCTTGAATTCTATGGTAATTGATCTTTTGGGTCAAATCCTATACTGATAAGGTTATTTCAGTAACTTGAACTATATGTAAGTATTCTTTCTGTGAACTTTTATGATTAAAAAAAGGGTTTATCTGAGAGGCTGGAAGCAGTGGTAGCAAAAAGGTCGGGTCAGGTCAAAATTGGTCTGGTGGACAAAGGGTATCTATAGGTTAAAGTTCAACTCATATCCGATCCATTTTTAAAAATGGTCAAATAAGTTAAACTCACACTTGAAGCAGGACAATCGGACCCGCATAAACCTTATTTAATATGGGTCAACCTTTTTAGTTTGACCCAACTTATAGAATCTTGGCCCAAACCCAACCATTTCAAATATTAAGGCCATATTCAAAAAAAGAAAAAAATAACTGCAACACAAGATTGGCTCATTGGATATAAAATAGACTATTACATACACCAAAATATAAATTTTTTTTTTTTTTTTTTGCGATAAGGGAGAACTTTATTTAGATAAAGAGCAAGATATACAACATTTGATGGCGATCCCTCCAGAAAGCATAGAAACGATCAACATAGCACCAAAGGTAAACAAAAGAAAGAGTGATCGGAGCACATAAATGAAGAAACCAAAAGACAGGTCCGCAGTCCAGCAGGGCCTATATCAGCTATTAGGTGTAGGATCCATGATCAGCCAGATTGGGTGGGTCAACCCCACTGTGGTCATTACTTGCAATGGAGGAAGTGAGAGTCTCCGCTACATTGATAGAGATACACCAAAATATTATACTACCATATTATTTAAATAGATTTAGATATGCATATTGACCGTAACCCGACACATTCAAGTTAGGCATGCAGGTATCCAAGTTGGCATAAACCCAACCCATTTAATTGTGAGTTACGTTTCTTGACTCGCGATATTTCCATATATATTGTGGGTCGAGTTATAAAGATACTTCTGCCCTAGCCAAACCCTACTTTCTCCGATACAGTGGAAAAATTTGCTCTTTGCGGGATGGAAGTGAGCACACTAGCAAACCTCATAAATCTTGGTGTTCCTCTTGTTTTGCTTGCTTATTTGTGCATTGTGATTATTTGAGTATACAACACTTTGGTTCCTAAATCAGGCCTCAATATGAATGGCCCACCAGGTTGCCTAAGGTGTTGGACCTATTGTTAATATGTTCTTTGAAAATATGCTAAAATGTACACACTATTGAGCATTCTATCAACAATATGTTTGAAGAAATATGCATCATCGCGCGCAGTTGTGTGCATCGTCCCTAAAAGATATTTGTATACTGCGAGTGTAAAAGAGGAATGGTTTGATTTGATCAGGTGTAACTCTCTATAATCAGATATACAAACATATGGGACAGAATCACATGACCATTTGGGCCTACATAAATAACTAAAGCAGTTTTATTACTAATTACAAGTGGCCTCAAGAACTATTGTTACTAATCCACAAATGACACTCATACTGTCAAATCGTATAATATAAGGGCCCGTTTATATCCTTCTAAGAATGAATGAAGAAAAACTTGTTTGACTGATATTTTCTCACAAAAAATCTAGAAAAATAGACGAGGGAGATAAAGAGGAAGAGATTTTATAGATGTGCATAAATGAGTTATTCTTCATTCGTTCTCAAAATAAAACATTGCTAGAATGATGCCAAATTGGCCCTAGAATTCGGTCTAAGAAGATCGGGCAAGACATCAAACCTCAAATAACAGTCTTGGTTTTATAAGACTGATAACAGAATTGTCTTTCACCTTTAAGACAAGTATCATTTTATTCTAGTGATTAGGTGTTGGCCTTCTTTCTTACCAAAGAAAACCAGATGTTTTACATTTCTGTTTATTTGAAAACTCATCAGAAGATTTCGATCCATCCACAGGGTACATATGCTCAACAATGATATAAGCTACAGAATAATAAACTCACAGATACGGATATGCTGGCATAGTTCTATGCTTCAATGAAAGAAACTAAAACAAAAGGATTGAACGCTAGAACCAACACAACCACTCATGTTCATTCCTTGATAGAATTGGGTTTCTAAAACATTAAGATCACATACAGTAACTAGCTAAAGAAGTTAAAAACAAGAGATTTAAATACTAGAACCAATATTACCAGTCCTGGGTATGGATTTGTGATCCTAAAACATGAAGATCAAATAGACTCACTTACTTAACAAGCCATATGAACAACAAATATAGAAACTAAGCTGATTTAATGCAAACTGTAGGGTATATATATCCCCTTCAAGTTCCCTTCTTGAAGCAGGCTGACAGCGTACTTAAAGCCTGCTGAGACTTCCAAGTGCACCCCGATTTGAGTAACAGTTTCAGGAGAGCACTCTGATCTAATTTTCTGCCAAAATATTGAGTGCTCTTGGGACTGGAGGGATGTTTACCTCTGTTACACCCTCCAGAATTTGAACGACCAGCCCCATCGATGGCCTATCATCTTCATTGTCTTGGATACACCAACAAGCAACTCTAGAAGCTCTACCAAGTTCTTCCATGTTGGCATTACCTTTCAATTGGTTATCCAACAGGGCAAGAAATTCACCATCAATAATTTTTCCCGCAGCCCAACTAGGAAAAAATGTTGGTTCCCCATCCGCCGAATGCTCTGAATTTCTCTTCCCTGAGATGATTTCAAAAAGCATCATTCCATAGCTATAAACATCAGCTTTCGGTGTGATAGCAACACCGGAAATCCACTCTGGAGCAAGATAGCCAATGGTTCCTCTCATAGATGTCAAAACCCTGCTGAATTCCCGCCCAACGAGCTTTGCCATACCAAAGTCTGCCACCATAGGCAAAAATGAAGAATCCAAAAGCACGTTTTCCGGCTTGATATCACAATGAATGATTCGTTCTCTGCATTTTTCATGAAGATAGGCCAACCCTCTAGCAGTTCCAAGAGCAATTTGGTATCTTGTATTCCAATCTAAAGCCTCAGATTTCTTATGAAACAGTTGGGAATCTAAAGAACCATTTGGCATATAATCGTAAACTAGCATTCTATTATTACCTTGAGAGCAGAACCCACGAAGGCGAATGAGATTAACATGCTGAATTGCTCCAATTGTGCTCACTTCTGCTCGGAGCTGCTTCTCTCCTTGTGTAAAGCCTTCTAGTTTCTTCACAGCTACAGGAGTTGAATCAGGCAGACTCCCTTTAAAAACAGAACCAAAACTTCCTCTCCCTAACTTCTCCGAGAAATTCTTGGTAATGGTCTGTAATTCTCTGTAGCTAAATGATACCAAAGAGCCTTGAACCTTCTCCGAAGACGCTACTCTTTGTCTCCTTCGGTATATCCAAGTGAACAACATAACAAGACTAATAACTAACACACACCCAACCGCCACACCTACAATAACCCAACGAACCCATGTCTTTTTTTTGCCTGAATCCTGCAGATCAATTGCTGCGAGGCGAAGATAAAGATCTCCTCCTCCAACATCGCCAACTGACAGCTGTTTCAGATTGATCAAGTCACCATTCCATACAGAGCAACTACTATCATATGCATAAGCAGTACAGGAACAATTGTTCAAGCAATACAATTCGCAATCTTCTGCGCTCCCAACTGTCGTCAATGACTGCTGATTCTCTGGCAGCCGCACGTTGCGCATCACAAAGAAAGCATCTTTTTCTGCATCAACAGAGGTGTTCCTACCACACTGCAAGGGGGTTCTCCTCTTGCATCCGCCTGACCAAATGCTTGAACTCCAATCTTTCTGAGATCCTGGTTCGAAACCACGCAAACAGGAACAAGAGGCCAGGGTAGATTGTGGCTGGGTGCATATGCCGAAAGCGCTGCAGTAGGAATAAACATCACATCGAGATGTAGGCATAGACCAAAAACAACTCCATGTTTGGGACGACACCAACAGTGTGCATTGCTGATCTTGCCCCAATGGGTCCATAACACATCTTGTCAAAGAAGTATCATCCAAGAACTCATAGGTGGCATAGGTTCTGTTTTGTGTCTCCACAAGAGTCATTTTGTAGGGCTGATCTGCAGCCATTCCAGGAATTGAGCTGAAATACTGCCCAGTCCAAACTCCACTTTGCCAATAAATCTTAGTTCTATTCCACATCAAAACAAACTGATTAAGTCCAGAAGGATCCATCTCAATCGAAAACAGCCCAGGAGCTGGATCTTCTGAATTTTTCCATGAAGTCACCCGCTGTCTTTCACCAGTAATTTTGTTCCTCCCAACCTGTGCTTTTGGTAGCCACGTATCGGTTGGATAATCAAAGCTCTGCCAAATTACATCAGAGGAATTTGACCCATCTCTCAAAACAAGATTTCCAGTGTCAAGAAGCTCTGCAGTGGTGGAATTTGAGGCAATTGAGGTTATATTGGTGGACCATACCGTCCTATTCAACTGATTCAAAAGGACTAGATTGCCACCTTGATTGATTCTTAGCTCAGAGGAGGTCTTGTTTGAGAGTGGTGTTTCTCTGTTTGCTACCCAGACCACATGTTGTGGGAATTGTTTGTACCATATGCCTATGTAGTAGTTCTGAGAATTACCTGGGGTGAAGAAGCCCAACTCAAAGATGCCACCTTTGGAAGATATGGTCTGGTTTCCTGAGAGTGGTTGGCCTAGAGAGATGATTTTTGCTGCAGTGGAGAGGTGGCTCTTGGAGAAGAAGAGTAGAGGAAGCTGAACATAGAGGAAGACCCATGACGTGATTTTTGTGTCCATGTCTGTTGAATGAAAATGGCAATTGGGTTCATGGAATTTGAAGAAGAACCTTGTCCGATGTCTTTCTGCAAACAGCCTTGCTACAGACCGCAACTGGGGACCAGCGGCCCTCCTGGGGGACCGGGCTTGAATTCGGCCCCAGTCGGGGTAGACTTTTTCTTCTGCAAATTTGTTGAATCGTTATTTCATTTGTACTCTTCCAGGAGACTTCCTTGGAAATCTTGTAATTGCATCATAGTAGCCGTATGTTTCGGACCTGTTGCTTTCCTGATCAGGATAAGAATTCCGTGACCAGGTGTGAATGGAAGAAATTGGTGTCTTCGATGGTCGCCCAATACCTTTGTGGATTGAGTGGAAGCAGAAATGCCAGAATGTACACGGCGGCACTGGTCTCAGAAACCAGTTTCTCGGAAAAATATCAATAAAATATGATTAAACTAATAGTTAACCCTAGTCTAGATTAAAATAGTCAAACTGCAAGAGAGAGAAGGACAAATGATTTATACGTGGAAAACTCTACTCGAGAAAAAACCATGGGCCTTATCGTTTAAGCCAACAGACTACCAAGCACTATGAATTGAAAGTTACAAGAAAACTAACAACCCTTTCCAGTTGCTGACTCAACCTAAGGACTGTATCAAACTTGCCCACAGCTCGCAGTGCACCGTCACCGCTCAGCAGCATAGCAACAGTAATGGCAGCTCTGGGGCAGAACAATGGATCTCTCAAACTCTCACATTCATAGATTTCATCTAATTCAGAGTTGTGTATAGAGGAGAGATAACAAGCCTATTTATAGGGAATATTTCGTGTATCCAAGGTTTCTTCAAACATGTAACTTCCTTCCTTGAAATAAGTAAGAAGAGTTCTTAATTTAGAATTCCCAAGTTCGCTCGAGCGACCTGCTCTCTGGAAACAGACGAACAACGCATTGGATTGTTGGTCGAGCGAACAATAATATGCGGTCGAGCGAACAACTCTCTGTGAGAGGTTCGTTCGAGCGGTCGTCGTGCGAACTTTGAAACTTCATTCCAGAACCTTGATGGGTCGAGAGCACGGATTGAAAGGTCGAGCGAATGAACCTCTGTTTGGTCCGCTCGAGCGGTTAGATGGTCGCTCGATCAGCAGAATCCAGGCTCTTTAGAACACTTCCTTTTTAAAACTCTTGCAGTCCTTTCCTAGACTCAATACAAGATTTTAAGGAAACCAAGTTTTGTTCAAACACCTATGAATTAGCCAACTAAATCCTTACAATCCCCCCCTTTGGTAATTCATGGACAAAACCCCTATTACAGGAAAAAAATCTACACATTAACCCAACTCAACGTAAAATCACAGTTAATCCAACGAGAAGGTCTATAAATTATGAAGGATGGTAGTACCTGCAGAATCTTTCACACAAAGATCAAATGTATGGAATCATAGAAAAAAAGATAACACGATAACACGTAATAGCACTCCCCCTTTCTGTTCATAAATTGGCAATGATAACCAAGAATCAAAACACTAAGCAAGTAACCACTAATAAGAGAGAGTGAAAAGAAAAGTAAGGTCGCAAAAGACGGTAGTGAATAGTAACATAACATCCCCAGCAGAATTCCAAAGTATCTATCAAGCAAATATCAAAGTAAACAAAGTAGCAAATAACAAGTATCCAAAGAACAATGGAGCAGGAGTGATGAAATTCAGTGAGGGCCTTGTCCCATCCTTCCCAATAGTTCTATAAGAGTTGCATGCACCTGAGTGAAACCTAGATCAAGCCTAGAAGAGAGATTCTCCACCTGAGGTGCAAGTTGATCAAACCGTTCATGTAACCCTGGTTGCTCCCCCTGACCTTGTGCTGCAGCAACATGTTCTCCAGGATTTTCTTCATCAGCTCGTTGTGCAGGAGGAACATGAGCAGATGATTGAGCAATAGTGCGTGCATTGATGGGATTCTTTACTTTCATAAACGGTTCATTCTGACGAACTTATATCTCTTTAAATGCCAGAAATTCAGTGACGAAGACTCCAAAAGGTAAGAGAGAATTTCGTTTAGTAGTCAATGTGCGGACGAGGACATGAAGATAAACCAGAGCAATGTTGACGCACTTGCCAGTGCCAATGCAGTATAACAGATAGCCATTTTTTGGGGCCACATCAGATGTATGCCCACGGGGCTCGAGGTTGTGGCACACAAATCGGTTGAGGAACCGATATTCAGCAGTGAGATTTCCATGTAGAATAATCCCGCCTGGCCAATGTGTAGGCACTCCACAGATAGTAGTGGCAACAAGGTCATAGTCGATGGGGGCAGGCAGGTCATCGAGAATTGGGTAGTCAGCGTCTTCCTCTTCAGGTATGTTTATGAAATCAGCAATGTCTGCTACAGAGATGGTTATCCATTTTCCTCTTACAAAAGCCTTGACTGATCCATTCTCTAAAACTTCCAGATTGAAATACAATTTTCGAACCAGCTCCATATGAATCTTTTTAGAATCAAACTTCATAAGGGGGTACCAATCCCGATTTGCCAGACTCCTGCAAACAGACTTGTTATGTAATTCCTTAGCAACTTCTCTTTCCGATTCGATATTGCGCATGGCAAACTGCTCATAATACTGAGTGGATTTCCCTAAGCTAGGGAAACGGGTATGATCAAAAGAAGATGAAGAAGAAGCCTCAGCATGAGGTCTCTTTTTAGGAGCCATTTTTGTCAGTTAAACCAGGAAATCCAATTAGCACACAGTCCCTGCAAAAAGACTAATGTGGGTATCCCCACCCAATCATCAACCATACATAGAACAACTTCTTAGATCACACACCACTGAGCACAACCTGCAAAGAGAAACCTGGGTATCTCCGCCCATCACCAAAAATTCCAAAAAGGGCAACCACACCAACCACTGATAAAAACAACCTTTGAGAAACAGATGCCATCCATAGTCTCCATTCACAACTAAGTAGACCACAACTATTGCTGTTTGATGTGCTCATAGTAAGAGAATACGAAGAAGGGCATGCTTGATCTCTGATTTCTGCTTCGGTCCAGAGAAACGAGGATGAACGAGGAGGTGGTGTCGATTCTTTTCTTTTGTTGAAAATTAGAGCCGGAGAAGTCACTCACCACCGTTGTCAGAGAAGAAGCCTCGTTCGCAAATTATTGAGAGTTTTTGTGCTGCCACCAATACTTTCATTTCCTTGAATATAGAGTCGTGGTTTCTTCCGAAACAAATTGAGAGACTTTTAGGGCAAGTTTGTGTAGCCCATTTTCGCGGAAAAGGTTGTAGTTTTCTGCGGAAAACTTCTTTTTCATGTGTTTGGTGCGGCAATTTTCCGAGGAAATGCTTTTTCGCAATGTCAGCTTTTTCCTTCCTAGCCATGGAAATAGACTTCTTATGGGGGGGGGGGGGGGGGGGGGGGAGTATGAGAAGTCCATTTTCATGGAAAACCGACCCCCCAATTTCCTCTCTCTCACCCTCACTCCAACCAGTCACCCTCTTTCTTCCTCTTCCCCTCCCAACCCCACCGACCCCACACACATATCAACCCACCCACCCAATAGTTTTCACTAAAAAATGGTTTTCACTAGAGAAATCCATAACTGCACCAAACAACATTAGCACTAATTCATCGAGGAAAACCTTTTTGCACCAAACATAAATTTTTGATTTCCGCGGAAAAACTTTTCCAAAGAATTTGAAATCCATGATTTTTGCTGATGTGGCAATTTCTAATTTCCACGGAAATTACATATGCACAAATGTGCCCTTAGGTCCCCAATCTTGGGGGAATTCTATGAGGAGATGATTATCCCACATAAGGGCACGTTTGTGTACACACCCTTTCCGTGGAAAGAGAAAATTGCCACGTCAGCAAATTCCATAGAAATGAAAACCTCAGAAAAGGATTTCCGTAGAATTTAGGAATTCATGTTTGGTGTAAAAAGAATTTCCTCATTGAATTGGTGCAGATGTTGTTTGGTGCGGCTGTGCATTCCTTATACAAAATCAAAATTTCTTATTTGGTGATATAATTTTTTGAAGAAAAACAATATAGCATGTATATTATTTATTTAACATTAAATAATAATTTATATAAAGAAATAAAAAATGAAAAAGTTATAGGGTTTTTGGGTTGAAATAGAGAAGAGTGAGGAAAAGAGAGAGAAGTTTTCCGAGGAAAACCATTTCCAATACCTCCCATGGGAAACCCATTTCCACAATTATCAAGGAAAATGCTGACAAGGCAGGAAAGCATTTCCGCGGAATTGTTCTGCACCAAACGCCGGAAAAATGGGTTTTCCGAGAAAAATCGTCAACTTTTCCACGGAAAAGGGTTACACAAACATGCCCTAAGAGTGAAGAACTCCGAGCCATTTTCTTTCAGCTCTTCGCGTTGTTTGACATGCCCTAGAACAATAGGAGCAAAGTGAAGACGTCACTCTGCGTATTCAACGTGAGAAGGCAAGATGCTCCCTTTTATACTAAAAAAGATGTGTTCTGCCACAAAGTCGTAGTTGCGGGCTGTTTACAAATGTTGGAAAGGATTTGTGAATTTGAAAACCTTTTCTCTTCGTGAGTTTTTGAGGAGATAAAGATGATTTATTTATAGCATTTGAAAGAGGTTACAAAAACAAAAAGGTTTATCTGAGAGGCTGGAAGCAGTGGTAGCAAAAAGGTCGGGTCAGGTCAAAATTGGTCTAGTGGACAAAGGGTATCTATAGGTTAAAGATCAACTCATATCAGATCCATTTTTAAAAATGGTCAAATAAGTTAAACTCACACTTGAAGCAGGTCAACCGGACCCGCATAACCCTTATTTAATATGGGTCAACCCTTTTAGTTTGACCCAACTTAGAGAATCTTGGCCCAAACCAAATCCATTTCAAATATTAAGGCCATATTAAAAAAAAGAAAAATTAACTGCAACACAAGATTGGCTCATTGTATATAAAATAGACTATTACATACAACAAAATATTATACTACCATATTATTTAAATAGATTTAGATATGCGGATTGACCGTGACCCCGACACATTCAAGTTAGGCATGCAGGTCTCCAAGTTGACGTTAAGCCAACCCATTTAATTGTGAGTCGGGTTTCTTGACTCGGGATATATCCGTATATATTGTGGGTCGGGCTATAGAGATATTTCCGCCCTAGCTAAACCCTACTTTCTCAGATGAGTCCTGCTCTATGGCCCAATTGGCCCGGTTCCCCGGGGGGGCCGTTGATCCATGAGCTGGTCCTCCCAGTCGGGCCGTTTAGACTTTCACTTCTCAGATACAGTGGAAAAAGTTTCTCTCTCTGCATGATGGAAGTGAGCACACTAGCAAACCTCATAAATCTTGGTGTTCCTCTTGTTTTGCTTGCTTATTTGTGCATTGTGATTATTTGATTATACAACACTTTGGTTCCTAAATCAGGCCTCAATATGAATGGCCCATCAGGTTGCCTAAGGTGTTGGACCTATTGTTAATATGTTCTTTGAAAATATGGGAAAATGTACACACTATTGAGCATTCTATCAACAATATGTTTGAAGAAATATTCATCATCGCCCGCAGTTGTGTGCATCGTCCCTAAAAGATATTTGTATACTGCGAGTGTAAAAGAGGAATGGTTTGATTTGATCAGGTGTAACTCTCTATAATCAGATATACAAACATATGGGACAGAATCACATGACCATTTGGGCCTACATAAATAACTAAAGCAGTTTTATTTCTAATTACAAGTGGCCTCAAGAACTGTTGTTACTAATCCACAAATGACACTCGTACTGTCAAATCGTATAATATAGGGGCCCGTTTATATCCTTCAAAGAATGAATGAAGAAAATCTTATTTGACTGATATTTTCTCACAGAAAATCTAGAAAAATAGACGAGGGAGATAAAGAGGAAGAGAATTTATAGATGTGCATGAATGAGTTATTCTTCATTTGTTCTCAAAATAAAACATTGCTAGAATGATGCCAAATTGGCCCTAGAATTCGGTCTAAGAAGATCGGGCAAGACATCAAACCTCAAATAACAGTCTTGGTTTTATAAGACTGATAACAGTATTGTCTTTCACCTTTAAGACAAGTATCATTTGATTCTAGTGGTAGGTGTTGGCCTTCTTACTTACCAAAGAAAACCAGATGTTTTACATTTCTGTTTATTTGAAAACTCATCAGAAGATTTCGATCCATCCACAGGGTACATATGCTCAACAATGATATAAGCTACAGAATAATAAACTCACAGATACAGATATGCTGGCATAGTTCTATGCTTCAATGAAAGAAACTAAAACAAAAGGATTGAACGCTAGAACCAACACAACCACTCATGTTCATTCCTTGATAGAATTGGGCTTCTAAAACATTAAGATCACATACAGTAACTAGCTAAAGAAGTTAAAAACAAGAGACTTAAATACTAGAACCAATATTACCAGTCCTGGGTATGGATTTGTGATCCTAAAACATGAAGATCAAATAGACTCACTTACTTAACAAGCCATATGAACAACAAATATAGAAACTAAGCTGATTTAATGCAAACTGTAGGATATATATATCCCCTTCAAATTCCCTTCTTGAAGCAGGCTGACAGCATACTTGAAGCCTGCTGAGACTTCCAAGTGCACCCCAATTCGAGTAACAGTTCCAGGAGAGTACTCTGATCTAATTTTCTGCGAAAATTTCGAGTGCTCTTGGGACTGGAGGGATGTTTACCTCTGTTACACCCTCCAGAATCTGAACGACCAGCCCCATCGATGGCCTATCGTCTTCATTGTCTTGGATACACCAACAAGCAACTCTAGAAGCTCTACCAAGTTCTTCCATGTTGGCATTACCTTTCAATTGGTTATCCAACAGGGCAAGAAATTCACCATCAATAATTTTCCCCGCAGCCCAACTAGGAAAAAATGTTGGTCCCCCATCCGCCGAATGCTCTGAATTTCTCTTCCCTGAGATGATTTCAAAAAGCATCATTCCATAGCTATAAACATCAGCTTTCGGTGTGATAGCAACGCCCGAAATCCACTCTGGAGCAAGATAGCCAATGGTTCCTCTCATAGATGTCAAAACCCGGCTGAATTCCCGCCCAACGAGCTTTGCCATACCAAAGTCTGCCACCTTAGGCAAAAATGAAGAATCCAAAAGCACGTTTTCCGGCTTGATATCACAATGTATGATTCGTTCTCTGCATTTTTCATGAAGATAGGCCAACCCTCTAGCAGTTCCAAGAGCAATTTGGTATCTTGTATTCCAATCTAAAGCCTCAGATTTCTTATGAAACAGTTGGGAATCTAAAGAACCATTTGGCATATAATCGTAAACTAGCATTCTATTATTACCTTGAGAGCAGAACCCGCGAAGGCGAATGAGATTAACATGCTGAATTGCTCCAACTGTGCTCACTTCTGCTCGGAACTGCTTCTCTCCTTGTCTAAAGCCTTCTAGTTTCTTCACAGCTACAAGAGTTGAATCAGGCAGACTCCCTTTAAAAACAGAACCAAAACTTCCTCTCCCTAACTTCTCCGAGAAATTCTTGGTAATGGTCTGTAATTCTCTGTAGCTAAATGATACCAAAGAGCCTTGAACCTTCTCCGAAGACGCTACTCTTTGTCTCCTTCGGTATATCCAAGTGAACAACATAACAAGACTAATAACTAACACACACCCAACCGCCACACCTACAATAACCCAACGAACCCATGTCTTTTTTTTGCCTGAATCCTGCAGATCAATTGCTGCGAGGCGAAGATAAAGATCTCCTCCTCCAACATCGCCAACTGACAGCTGTTTCAGATTGATCAAGTCACCATTCCATACAGAGCAACTACTATCATATGCATAAGCAGTACAGGAACAATTGTTCAAGCAATACAATTCGCAATCTTCTGCGCTCCCAACTGTCGTCAATGACTGCTGATTCACTGGCAGCCGCACGTTGCGGATCACAAAGAAAGCATCTTTTTCTGCATCAACAGAGGTGTTCCTACCACACTGCAAGGGGGTTCTCCTCTTGCATCCGCCTGACCAAATGCTTGAACTCCAATCTTTCTGAGATCCTGGTTCGAAACCACGCAAACAGGAACAAGAGGCCAGGGTAGATTGTGGCTGGGTGCATATGCCGAAAGCGCTGCAGTAGGAATAAACATCACATCGAGATGTAGGCATAGACCAAAAACAACTCCATGTTTGGGAAGACACCAACAGTGTGCACTGCTGATCTTGCCCCAATGGGTCCATAACACATCTTGTCAAAGAAGTATCATCCAAGAACTCATAGGTGGCATAGGTTCTGTTTTGTGTCTCCACGAGAGTCATTTTGTAGGGCTGATCTGCAGCCATTCCAGGAATTGAGCTGAAATACTGCCCAGTCCAAACTCCACTTTGCCAATAAATCTTAGTTCTATTCCACATCAAAACAAACTGATTAAGTCCAGAAGGATCCATCTCAATCGAAAACACCCCAGGAGCTGGATCTTCTGAATTTTTCCATGAAGTCACCCGCTGTCTTTCACCAGTAATTTTGTTCCTCCCAACCTGTGCTTTTGGTAGCCACGTATCGGTTGGATAATCAAAGCTCTGCCAAATTTCATCAGAGGAATTTGACCCATCTCTCAAAACAAGATTTCCAGTGTCAAGAAGCTCTGCAGTGGTGGAATTTGAGGCAATTGAGGATATATTGGTGGACCATATCGTCCTATTCAACTGATTCGAAAGGACTAGATTGCCACCTTGATTGATTCTTAGCTCAGAGGAGGTCTTGTTTGAGAGTGGTGTTTCTCTGTTTGCTACCCAGACCACATGTTGTGGGAATTGTTTGTACCATATGCCTATGTAGTAGTTCTGAGAATTACCTGGGGTGAAGAAGCCCAACTCAAAGATGCCACCTTTGGAGGATATGGTCTGGTTTCCTGAGAGTGGTTGGCCTAGAGAGATGATTTTTGCTGCAGTGGAGAGGTGGCTCTTGGAGAAGAAGAGTAGAGGAAGCTGAACATAGAGGAAGACCCATGACGTGATTTTTGTGTCCATGTCTGTTGAATGAAAATAGCACTTGGGTTCATGGAATTTGAAGAAGAACCTTGTCAGATGTCTTTCTGCAAATTTGTTGAATCATTATTTCATTTGTACTCTTCCAGGAGACTTCCTTGGAAATCTTGTAATTGCATCATAGTAGCCGTATGTTTCGGACCTGTTGCTTTCCTGATCAGGATAAGAATTCCGTGACCAGAAATGAATGGAAGAAATTGGTGTCTTCGATGGTCACCCAATACGTTTGTGGATTGAGTGGAAGCAGAAATGCCAGAATGTACAGGGCACTGGTCTCAGAAACCAGTTAGTTACGTAAGAAGACTTTTCTGATGTTTGATAGAGACTTTTCTGATAGATAAGAAGAAACCGGACATGATAGAGAGATTATTCTCAATGAAGACTACTACTAACACAGTGAATTTATCAACATGTAGTCCCTGAATTTCATTATCTGCCCATAATTTCATGCTCAACGGAAATTGGGTCATCTTGCCCCAGGGTTAAAGTTTTACCGTTTGCATTGTTGATTGGAACTCCATTTCAGTCCAAAATTCTGTTATGTAATGGGTAAGTGAAGCTTGATCCAGTTATATTAATTAGGGATAATAGCAAAATACCTACATGTACTTTGCTCAAAATGCAGACTACTTTGGACTTTGGTATTTTGTACTAAACCTACCTGAAGTTCTTATTAATATGCAAAATGAACGGATTCTGTTAGTATTAACGGCGTATATGTATAAATGGTGTCTTGTGCATATTGGCGCCAACTTAGTCGCCCAAATAGGTTATAAATGAGACTTATTTGCCCCAGACACTTCATTATCAGCACCAATCCTTCTCTTGAGCATTTCACCAAACACCATGTGCGCTTCAATAGACTTCTCTTTTCTACACAAGCAACTAATTACAAGGCTTTTCTACACAAAGATGAACCAGAAATACATCACCTGCACATCACCATTGGCTACATTGGCTAAGATGAAGAACAGTGGGTATTTGGTAAAATCTGGGCCCTTTTGTTACAAGGCTAGATGCCAGATCCGACCGCTGTAAGCGTCTGGGTGACTTTAGGGCTTCACATATTTTGTAAAGTGGGTTTTGAACAAGGAAGAGGATTGTTGCTCTTGTGGTGATCTCCAAAAGATAGTGAACTGGCTTGAATCTCCATGAGACGTAGCCCACATTGAGTGTGTGTTTACTGGGTGATTGGATTGTGTTCTTTGTCGATCCTGGAATTGCTGCGATCCCTATCAACTGGTATGTATGAGAGCGAGGTTGAGATTGTCAGTTTCGGGATAGACAGACCTGATAGAGAAGAGGAGAGTTCAAGCTGCTCTCTGATCCTGTCGTAGAGTTGCAGAGAATATGGTGCTGCATATCGCCGGAAAGGTGCTGCAAAGGTGGTCATGATCAAACCCTGTCCGTTTGGATCCAAATCTGAGAAATCAGACGGCTCAGATTTTTGTTCACAGAGCATAAGGGTTCTGCCGGACCATCGTGGTCGCCGTAGAAGAAGATCTCTTGGGAACATGTTTTTGTCTGCAGATCACTTCCTGCAGAGGCAGAGAAGAGAGAGAGAGGATCGGTTTTAATCTGTTCTGGCCCAATCAGACCTCCATCATTAGACCTACTCGCCGGGCTCGAGGAAGAAGTAGGATTTTTCAGGCTAATTCATGGGTTGGACAAGACTAGGTTCAATTTTCTATTTCTTTTAGATTGAGCTGTGATTGTATCGACAAGTTTTCGTAACATAGTCTCGCTGTAACGAGGCTTTTGGTCGCTGGAACGAACATGCATGCATGAGTCAACGACAAAATAGGGGCCAGCCATAGCGAGGATCACTCAGGGGCGGATCTAGGGGGGAGCCACCCCAGCTCTCAGCCAAAAAAAAAAAACTAGTTTTCATATTTTCAAATGGAGACCCTTTGCTTTTGATAAATTTAAATTACACCTCTTAGTTTATTTTATAAAGAATTGGTTTGAAAAATATCTTAGGTGGGTCCTTAAGTTTTCTAAAATTATAGACCAAGATTATTTTTATTTACAAATTAATATTAAATGACATCTTAGTTTAAGTGACTTTTTGGAAAAAAAAAATTATGTATACTAAGTTAGGCCCAAATCAATTAGGCCGCCAGTGACATTGAACCAGGTCATCCAATGAAAACTCGTAGAGAACAGTTGTGATAAATAAATATGTCTTGTTTTATTGCTTGAAATTATTATATTATATTTGTTCCATATAAAAGGTTTGGGGTAAATCTGCACACGATTTGTCCTTACTATGCATGATTTGCAATGCAGTGGAAATCTACAAACTACCTGTCTTTGAATGCACCTTTCTGTGTATTAGTTACTGATAATGTATGTAAAAGGTCCACTACTTTTTTTGTGTATTGTTTTTTCCCAAGCATGAAGAAAAAAAGAAGAAAAAATCATTTGCAATCATATAAATAACCCAAAAAAAATTTCCGGGGCCGTTGCCCCCGGACCCCCTACTACTTAATCGTGCCCCCAATAATTTTGAATCCTATATCCACCACTGAGTGCAGCCCCCCCAAATTAGAAGTCCTAGATCCGCCCCTGGGATCACTGGTCCCTATAGCTAAACTGGGGAATAAGCTGTTGAAGATTATTAGTTTGTTAGCTGTTTAGGGATATTAGTAGGTTGTCCATATATTTGGATTTAGTTAGTATTTTCTTATAAATGTAATCTTTTCCGTCAGTGAAAAGATTTGTTCATCTTGGTTCACAGGGTGTTTTTGGATCAAGTACAGCGAGCAGTGCAGGGCGAAAAAGTCGTGATAACAAGAGAAGTTATGCAAGAACAACTACAGTCCGAAGGTTGACAAAATGACTGGGATAGGATTTCTACATAAAATATTGTGCCCGTCTTCTTGTGGTGAGTCTTTGGTAGATTTATTTGTTAGTTTGCTTTATTGATTATTGGACTATCATCCACTCTAGTAGAGAAGAGGACTTCAAAACTGGCCACTGCTGTTGCTGTTTAATGTGCTCGTAGTCAGAGAATACGAAGAAGGGCAGGCTTGATCTCTGCTTTCTGCATCGGTCCAGAGAAACGAGGATGAACGAGGAGGTGGTGTCGATTTTTTTTTTTAAATTAGATCTGGAGAAGTCGCTCACCCCCGTTGTCGGAGAAGAAGCCTCGTTCGCTCATTATTGAGAGTTTTTGTGCTGCCACTAGAGATGTCAAATGGGCCGGGCCGGGCCGAACCGCCAGTCAACGGGCCGTGCTGGGCCGAGGAGGCTGGGCCCGCCAGGCCCGCCTGGCACTTGGGCTGCCCTCTATGGCCGATAGGCCCGCCAGGCCTGCCGGGCACGGCCCGCCTGGCCCGCCGAAAAGTGACTTTTTTTAAAAAAATTGTCCATTTCCCCCCCCCCCCCCCAAACAACCATAAAACGATCATATAAAGGGTATTTTGTGTTCTTTTCAATTTTACAAAGTCTATAATACTAACCATTCTATTCTTTTTCTAAATTTATTAGTGTTATTTATACTACTCTAAGTCTCTAACCCTTGAATATTTCTACGTAAGAAGTGTATATCGTGACAAATTGCCTAAAAGGCCATGCTCAAGCTTGAGCACACACATTTTTCGTGATCTTGGTTTTTTTTTTCTTTTTTGCTAAGAAACTCTTCGGGCTGGACTAATCCCTTCGGACCTAAAGAGAAGCCGAGTAAAACCCCAACCCGCTACAGCCCTTTGGACCTAAAGAGAATCCTTTCATTGCACAGAGCACCTTTTTAAGGTGTGAGTAGATGTGCCCCAACTGCCAAGCTTGCATTAAATGATAGCTGAAATTTTTTAACGTGCTTTTGTAAAGACGAAAACCTAAAACAATACAACTTTCCCAATTTCTACGCGTATTTAGTATTCACCACAAATTTGGTCAAATGTAGAAGATTAGTCTAGGCAATGACAGGCCCAAAATAGCATAAATGGCTTGGATCCTGTGGACTTTGAACCTCTTAACTCTTTTAAATTAACAAGGAGAAGATAATTTAGATACATCACAGGTCAGACATCACATGCTATGAGATATTTTTCATTCTTAGGGGCTAAAGCTAGAATGCAGACAGCAAAAATACATGACAGGCAGACAATTTCATTCTACAGGTGGACAAGTCACAAAATTAGCAGCTACAGTTTTAGCACCCCATCCTTTGAATACATTTCAGTAATCTGAGATTAGATGAAAGACAAAATGAAATTTTAAATACAGACACGTACACACATAGGATTAAGGTTTCCAGTTTCTCATGAAGCAAGTAATGAATCTGTAATACATAACACAGGCAAATCTTGTTCATAATAGCAAGATCAATTACAGCCAGCTTACTTTTTCCCTACATCTAGAGATGTCAAACGGGCCTTGCCTTTTAGTAAGATCCATTAATGCTTTCAGTAACCAGATTGGAAAAGTATATTAAAAAAAAAAAAAAAAAACAGGACCGCTGGCCCACGGGCCGTGCCAGGGCATTTCCCTGGCGGGCCGTGCTGGCCCGGCCCAGCCCGTTTGACATCTCTAGCTGCCACCAATTCTTGGGTGATTCTATATGCATGATTTCACTGTTCATATAAAGGAGATGTAGGTGTGCACAACATTATGGGTCGGTGCATATAGAATCACCCCCAATACTTTCGTTCCCCGAATATAGAGTCGTGATTCCCTCCTAAACAAATTGAGAGATTTTTAGGCCCCCAATCTTGGGAGAATTCTATGAGGAGATGATTATCCCACATAGGAGTGAAGAACTCCGAGCCATTTTCTTTCAGCTCTTCGCGTTGTTTGACATGCCCTAGAACAATAGGCGCAAAGTGAAGACGTCACACTGCGTATTCAACGTGAGAAGGCAAGATGCGCCCTTTTATACTAAGAAGGATCTGTTCTGCCACAAAGTCGTAGTTGCGGGCTCTTTACAAATGTTGGAAAGGATTTGTGAATTTGAATACCTTTTCTCTTCGTGAGTTTTTGAGGAGCGAAAGATGATTTATTTATAGCATTTGAAAGAGGTTACAAATAAGGATGAAATCGCTACAAAGATGTACATGCTATTTTGATGGTAAAATCGTCCTTGATATTGGTAGGATATTTGACTAGGTATTATCAGTGATTGATGGAACTAAATTTGGACCGGTGCTGACTTTTTAAGAATCTTGATTGAGGCCCAACTTACTTGATCTCTGGATCTCGTCTTTAATACTCTTCTCCTTCTAGCCCCACGAAGTTTGGTTTCCTTTAGCTACCCTGATTTCTTGGAACAAGTAGAGAAGAAATTCACCACGGATATCTGTGCTGGGACTCAGCCCAGCATGGCCCACGGCATGGAATTATCCATGCTGCGACGGGCCGGCCCACACCCCCCTCTTTTTTTAAGTTGAAAATAAAAAAAACTAAAAGTTAAGAAATTTAACTGAAATAAAGACACAGACATTCGTTGAAAGAAAACATCAAATAGATTATACATATATATATATATATATTTTAAATCATGAAGTTAAAAAAATAAAGAAAAACAATAGTTTGAATTTTGAACACTATGACATTAAATTCTAACTATATGAAAAATGAAGAAATAACAAATTACAACTTTGAACACTAAGGTACATTCTAAAAAAAAATATTAAATAAGAATTACAACTCTACGACATATGAAAAAAAGTACAATTTGGAAAAAAATGTTGCAACATGAAAAAGTATGATAAATTTCAACACAACACCAAAAATTAGGAAAAGGAACGTTGGGTTGGCACGGTTCTCGGCCGTTCATGATTAGAAACGGTTTCACACCGTCCCAAATTCAAAAACCGTATGGAATCTAAAAAAGCGAGCTCAAAAGTGTAATAAAGCCCTTTTTATCTCGTTCCCAACAAAAACATAAATCGTCCCTCCATATCTCCTCTTGTTCCCTCCTTATCTCCCATGATTTTCAACGTGTCACTCTCATCCCATTCCTGTCCCTCCATTTCTCATCTGAGCCACGAGGGTTTTGTCGGACAAGAAAGATGGCTGATAACGATCTCTACCAGAACCCCCTTGCCCAGTGTGAGGCCCCACCCCTTATGGACCCTCAATTTGAATTTGAATACTATTTTATAGCCTATAGTATCTAATTATACTAATTAATAGGGATTAGTAAGGGTAGATATGTATTTTCCTAATTAGGCCTTTGGTGTAATTTATAGAGTTCATTGGGTGTCTTTTATAATTATGGAGTTAGTTAGTTAGCTAGAGGCCCTATATAGTAATTAGGATTAATAGGAGGAGTTTTCCTACTTGAGAAGCTTCTAGAATCCTTGCCTAAAGACCAAACTACCCATGGCCTTATCCCTAATCCTATTCACACTAAAAGGAATTCCGGAAATTTCTATGTGGTCTCTTTAGAAAAAGAAATGACTTGTAATTTTGCATTGATGAGTGACATTGAATTATGTCATTAAAGGCTGCGTCATGTGAACTACAAGGATCTGGAAAAACTATCAACTCTTGAATTGGTTCGTGGGCTTCCCAAGCTCAAAAGAGCCCCAAATAATGTTTGTGGTCTTTGCCAAATTGGTAAACAGATTAAATCTCCGTACAAAAATGTTGATTCTCTTACCACTAAGAGACCTTTAGAGCTTTTGCATATGGATCTTATGGGACCAACAAAGGTTGAAAGTATTGGTGGTAAAAAATACATATTCTTGACTGTTGATGATTTTTCTAGACTGACTTGGGTGTGTTTCTTGCGTGACAAACTGGAAACTTTTGTTGTCTTTAATGACTTGTGGTCTTTGCTTATTGTAGAGAAAGGATACGATCCGATCGTGGCACCGAATTTCAAAATTCTGATTTCTCAACTTTTTGCACCAAACATGGGATTAAACATGAGTTTTCTGCACCTACAACACCACAACAGAATGGGGTAGTGGAAAGGAAAAATCGTGTGGTACAAGATATGGCATGAGTGACGTTACATAGCAAAAACATTCCTCAAAGGTTTTGGGGTGAGGCTGTAAACACAGTTGTCTATGTTATCAATCGTGTCTATTTTCGTCCAGGAACAAAACCACCCCATATGAGATATGGACTGGAGTCAAGCCAAATATTAAATACTTTCAAACTTTTGGCAGCAAGTGTTACATTCTTCGTGATAGAGAGCACTTGTCAAAATTTGACTCCAGGAGTGACGAAGGAATTTTCTTCGGTTACTCATTGACAAGTAAAGCTTACCATGTCTTTCACATGAAAAATTCAATTGTCATGGAATCCATAAATGTGGTTGTGCATAATGCAGGAACCTCTGACTATTTCTCTGATGATGAAGAGGGACTAACATTTTCTCCACCTTCTGAACAGGTTGAAAAATTTATTGAAAGTCAAGCTGAACCTGATACGAATAAGAAAAAGGATGCCATTACAACTACCGAACTGTCAGTCCAAAGAAAATTTCTTCTGAATCTAATGTGCTTGAAATCATTCGACAATTTGAAGAGAAAAGTGCATCTCCTCTAACTGTTCACCATCGATCCCAAAGAGGCCAAGTAATTGAAGACCATCCTCTGAAAACTATTATTGGTGACATTTCTGCTCCTATGAAAACCATGAAATAGGTACGTGATGAGGTAAGCCATGTATGTTATGTTTCCACTTTAGAACTAAAAAATGTCAAAGATGCGCTTGTTGATGATTCTTGGATAAATGCCATGCATGAGGAACTTACTCAATTTGAAAGAAACTGTGTTTGGGAGCTTGTTCCTAGACCCTTTAATTCTAATGTCATCGGTATAAAATGGATTTAAAAAAAAAAACCATTGAGTCTGGTCAAGCGATTAGGAACAAAGCTCTCTAGTAGCCCAGTGGTATATCCAAGTTGAAGGTATTGATTTTGATGAAACTTTTGCCCCTGTTGCTAGACTTGAATCGGTACGTTTGTTAGTTGCTATTGTTTATTTTCTGAATATCAAACTATTTTAAATGGATGTCAAAAGTTCTTTTCTTAATGGTTTTTGAATGAGGAAGTATATGTTGAGCAACCAAAAGGATTTGAAGATCCTTATTTTCCTGATCATGTTTACAAATTGAGAAAAGTCCTGTATGGCTTGAAGAGCAAGCACCAAGAGCCTGGTATGAGAGATTGACAATATTTCTCATTGAGCATGGATTTCAAAGAGGAAGTGTTGATAAGACTTTGTTCATCAAACAAGATAAGAACAATATTGTTATTGCACAGGTCTATGTTGATGACATCATTTTTGAATCAACATCTGAATTCTTAGTTGATAAGTTTGCTGGAAAAATGTCAAGTGAATTTGAGATGAGTATGGTTGGTGAACTCTCCTTCTTTCTGGGCTTACAAATTAAGCAAACTTCGTCTGATATTTTTATCTCTTAGCCAAAATATGCCAGAGAGTTGCTGAAACAATTTGGATTGCAATCCTCAAAACATGCTAGGACTCTAATGAGCACCACTGTCAAAATTAGTCTTGATGTTGATGGACTAGACACTGATGAGAACATCTACAGAAGTATGATAAGTAGTTTTCTCTACCTTACTGTAAGTCGTCCTGATATTGCTTACAGTGTTGGAATTTGTGCAAGATATTAGTCAAAACCAAAGTTGTCTCATGTTCAAGCTGTTAAAAGAATTTTGAAATACATTTGTAGGACTATCGAATTTGGGATGTGGATGTCTAAAGATACCAACACAACCATTGTTGGTTATTCTGATGCTGATTGGGTTGGATGTGTTGATGATAGAAAAAGTACTACTGGCGGCTGTTTCTTTGTTGAGAATAATTTGGTGGCTTGGCATAGTAAAAAGCAGACTTCAACTTCTTTGACGACTGCTGAGGCTGAATACATTGTTGCAGGAAGTTGTTGTACGCAGCTTCTTTGGATGAAACAGATGCTGCATGATTATGGAATTGAGCAAGAAACAATGACTGTCTTTTGTGATAACCAGAGTGCCATTGATATTTCAAAAAATCCAGTCCAACACTCTCGCACAAAACATACAGACATTAGGTATCATTTCATTCGTGATCTTGTGGAAGAAGGAACAATCTCTTTGAATCATATTCCTACTGAAGCTCAACTTGTGGATATTTTCACAAAACCCTTGGATGCAACGCGGTTTGAATCTCTACAAAAATCTTTAGGGATTTCTCTTATTCCCTACACTCCATAAATTTTTATTTATTTAAATGCACACTCACATTTACACATGACCATTTGTTTGCACTGTCCGGATTATTTTCGATTCTCTCACTTCTATCTCCGTTTTTCTCATTAAGAGATGTCGTGGCAATAAGGTTAAACTGGAGGAAGAGGGCTACCTAAGAATGTGTGTGAAAGCTTCCACTTGATTGGTGATTTTCATTTGGAGAAGGCTACCTTGTTCATTAGTGTGAAAGTCACCCATGATCGTTTAACCTGTCCTCGGTTCAAAAAAAAGAAGAAGAAGGGTGTACTCTAAAGAGTCTACCCAAAAAAAAAAAAAAAAAAAAAAAAATGGAGGGAAACTACTTTGCTCATCTTTTTGTTAATGGGTGTGTTCCATATGCAACAATTTTGTTCATCTCAAGAAGATTTAAGGGGAGTGGACCACACTATTTTTTTTTTTCACTTGGTCATACTGTCCACCCCTTCACCGTGTGCTTAAATATATGAAAATTTCTACAGTGACAAGTTATCATTGTTCATGTAGAGATTTTATTGATAGCCGTTCGAGACTTTTTTCCACGTTGCACTCAAAAGTTTCAAACCCTTGGCAGTTCGCTAGAGCGACCATTCAAGTTCGCTCGAGTGAACCCACAACTGTCCTATAGCTTGTGCGACCGTCTTCCACCTTCGTTAAAGGTATTCTTTTTCATCTAAATGCATTTTATCATACTTCGATATTTTCTATTACATACAATCACTAGATTAAGGATTTCATTTTCTTTCTCCATTCATGTTTCATTCTTGTTTCTTTGAACATTCATGTCCGATTTCTCATTTGTCTTCTTCTTAATGCTACAATCTCATTTCATACTTATTCATTACCTCTCCATTTTCTTAATTCCATTTCATTTGTGCATTCTGTTTTTGGCTTTCTTTTGGTTTGGATGGATTCACCCGTTTGGAATTTTGTGGACGTTTTTCATGAATTTCTCTAGTTTATCATGGAAATATATTTCCCCTTTGTCTTTTGCTCAATTTCTCTATTGCTATTCTTTGTGTTCGGTGGAAATGTGTGAATGAGAAATTTACTAATGATTGAATGAGATGTGGAGACGGATTGATGAGAAATAGAATTGGAGAATGCATGGTTGGGTATGGATGGAGATGTGATGTTATGCTGATTCTGTGGAGTTATACCCAATTTTTTTTCTCTGCAGGGAATGGTTTGATGCATATCATGTTTGTTAAATTAGACATTTTTCTCAAATGGTTCATTACATATTTTCTCTTATGGCTCCAAAGAAAAGAACCCATGCAGAATCTTCTTCATCTTCTACTTTTGATCATACAAGGTTCCCATCTTTGGGAAAATCAGTTCAGTTTCATGAACAATTTGCATCCCGTAACATCGAATCTAAAAGGGAAGTTGTGGAAGAACTTCATGGGAAAGCTGTCTGTAGGAGTCTTGCAAACAGGGACTGGTTCCCATTGATGAAATATAACTAAAAAAGGATTCATATGTAATGGGTGAGAGAGTTCTATTGTAATTTGAAAGTGTTGGAATCAGGTTCCATAAAGACATATGTACGAGGCAAATGGCTAACTATCTCGGTATTGGATAATACTGAGTTCATTGTCATTCTCGAAGAAGAAAATGCAGATTATCCGATTCCAGATGAACTTCCAGTCCCTATCAATTATGACATGGTGGCCACTACTATCTGTGGTGTTGAAAGTTGAAACCCATTGGCCAGGGGTATAATTCTTCATGGTAATCTGACTGTTGAATACCGGTTTCTCAACTGGTTTGTCTATCATAATTTGGATCCTAGGGGTCATACATCTGATGTAGCTCAAAGGAATGGATATCTACTGTATTGTATTGGGATTGGCAATAGGGTGAACATCCCTCAAGTCATCATGAATGTCTTTGCCAGAACTCTCACCGCTAAAAGGAACTCTCTACTTCCAATTGGTGTTCTGCTTACTGATTTCTTGGCATTCAAAGAAATACCTATGAGGCCAAATGAGCTTACAATGAAGATAAAGAATTCCATCAATTCTCGTACGCTGGCTCAATGCACTGCTCATATACCTCCTGCCCCATTAGTTGATGAAGAAAATCAAGAAGAGAATGTGGTTGTTGCACAGAGACAGGGGGAGCAACAGCATCAGATGGACATGATTGATCTTCTTGCTGCACAAGTCCAGGGATTGAGTGCTAGACTTATGCGAGTCATGGTGAAGTGGCAGGCAGATTCAACTCTATTGACCAAGCTCTTGCTGAGATTGTTGCTAGATTGGGACCGGGACATCAATGAAAGACCTAGCTTGATGCTGACTCTTGCATTACTTGTTATGTGGATGATTTTTTGATGAATGTTGCTTCATATTTTGAAAACTTTTATCATGCTTTATGTTTTAGTTTGGTATATTTTTTGACTTTAAATTCTGTTATCTTGACTTTTCTTTCCTTATGTTTTTCTTTGTCAATTTATGAACAGAAAGGGGGAGTTAATCTGATTGTTGTGTTGTGCTGAATATTTCCATACTTTTCTATGATTATGCACTTAATCTTTAGTGAAAGATTTTGCAGGTACTCAAAGATTCAAATCATTTTCAGAGTCCAGTTGAGTTTGAGTTTTGCTGTTGATTGTTTGGGTAGATTTTTCTTGTAATAGGAGTTTTGTCCATGAATTGCCAAAGGGGGAGATTGTAAAGTTTTTAGTTGGCTAATTCACAGGTTATTGGACAAAACATGGATTCCTTAATTTTGTATTGTGTTTAGGAATGAACTGCTTAGTGCTCTAAATAGAAAGAATTCTAAAAATTCCGGATTCTGAAGATTAACAGAGGTCGCTCGAGCAAACCTCCATTTGCTCGAGCGAACCCTTCATAGAATTCTCTTCACTCAACCCACCATTATGTCTGCTCGACCCACTGAGTCTCTGGCTTGATATTTTGAAGACAGAGAGCAGGTCGCTCGAGCGAACCTAATGATCGCTCGAGCGAACCCCTCACAATAAGATGATTGCTCGACCCAAGGAAGTCATGCGCTGAATGTCTGCAAACAGAGAGCAGTTTGCTCGAGCGAACTTCTTTGTCCGCTTGAGTGAACCTGAGAATTCTAAAACTAGCCGAACTTCACTTACTAAAATCTTTGAAGGAAGTATTCTATTCTAAAGCCTTTGAGACACGAAATGACACTTATAAAAAGGTTTATATCTCTTTTCTCTTTACAACTCTGATAAAGAAGATATGCCTGTGAGAAAGAGTTTGAGAGATCCATCAAGTTTCCCTCAAGGCTTCTAGTTCTGCTGCGCTGAAGATCAAGTTTCGGGCCTGATTCCATTGTCTTTCTTGAAGGCGGTTCTGCTCAAGCACGGTGAAGATTTGTGACAAGTTGTCAACAAGATCTGAAGCAGTCCTTAGGTCGAGTCAACAACTGGGAAAGGGTTGTAAGTGTTCTTGTAATATTTAATTTTCAGATAGTGCTTGGTTGTCTGTTGGCTTAGACGGTAAGGCCCGTGGTTTTTTCCCGAGCAGGGTTTTCCACGTAAATATCGCTTGTCCTTCTCTCTTTGTGGTTTGACTGATTTCTTAGTCTTAATTAGGGTTAATCACTAGTTTAATCATCTCTGATTGATATTTAATTGAGATCTAGTTATTGGGACCTCTGCCTGTGTTAAGGTAGGAATATAATTTTTCAAGTGCAATTCTCCTAATATCTCCAGAATGGATAATATAGGAAGTCTGAAGTTGTCTAGAGGCTACCATTAGAAAGGATTCTTTTTCATTTAGAAGAACATGAAGCAAGGCAAGGGGTTTTTGTGCCTCCAACAATTCATGCACGAATAGAATAATGTGATAAAAAAATCATATTATTAGTTCATATTACAAACAACAACAACAACAATAATAACTTCAAATCAAAATCTCCATTGTCCAAATCCAAAACCCAACATAAAAAACCAGAAATCTACAATTTAAAAAAAATCCAAATAACCCAGAATAAGCTAGAGAGAAGAAGCAATTCATACCATTTAGGCTCACCGTAAACTTTTCTGGGTTCAAGGTTTTAAAGTCATCAATGCATGTCTTGTGGAAAATCTCCATTTCCCATGTCTTCACAATGGTCTGCACTCTTTCTTCCAGGGAACCTTTGGGCCATACCTACATTAAATACCATTAGACCTTCGATTCATGTCCTTTCATCACCTCAGGTTGATGGCTGAGAGAGAGAGAGAGTAGTTTGCTATAATTCAACCAACCTTGGTTCGGCCTTCTTCAAAGAGCTTGTTTACTACATCATAATTTGGAGGAGCACCAAATCTCCATTTGGTGTTCTTTTCTCCCTCCCCGTGTATATGAGATCTATATTTATCTCCTACAACTGAATCATCAGTAGAGAAAACCATTTAGAGAGAGAGAGAGAGAGAGAGAGAGAGAGAGAGAGAGAGAGAGAGAGAGTATATGGCTATTTTAGATGAAAGAGCAAAAAAAATGCATATGGGTATTAGAAGCTGCTGAGTGATTCTATAAATGGAGAAGAGGAGAGAGAACTATTTGGAGACATTGCCATGGTAAAAATTGGAACATTGGATGGAACTCAGAAAAGTAAAAGAGGAAGCAAAGATGGCTACTGCAAAGAAGGCTTATCCTTACCTCGTCCTCAAACAGGTGCATCATGGTAAGGAGTGGAGCACATGCCGCCTAGTCAGAGGTCAAATTAATAGAAAATTCTACACACCATGACAAAAAAAAAAAAAAAACAAAAAACAAAAATTGTTCATCGTTCAATTTTCATGCATTGATCTGGTCTTCTATTTCTGAGACCAGATCCCCTGAATGCCCTCCTACACTCTGCACGTGACTGGAAGTAGTCGAACCCATAATATAGGCCCACCCAATTGAAGTCTGGCCCGTTAAAAATGAAGGCCTGCCTGTTCTTCGGGTGCTCTCACATAACTGATCGAGTTGCTCCCACCCCAAGATTAAGCATGTCATTAGTAATGTGATTAATGAATATTATTAATTATTTATAAAATTATGTTAATTATTGCATTAATAATATGCTCAATCTTATTATAAGACCAACTCCTTTTTTAGAGTATGATTTGACAATCCATGAACAGGGCAAGCCGTCGTTTTGAACGTCTAGAATTTTCATTAGTTGGTCTCCACCATGGGTTCTACTCCTTCCACTCATGGGAAGCATTGGGAGATTACTGATCCAGATTCCCCTGTTACTACCATCTATGTGGACATTCATTATCCGGATCCATACCTTTCGCATGGTAGGCCCCTCCATAGATTGGCCATGTTCCAAAGGCCTATGGAAGATATCTAGGCATTTGACTTGTTGGCTGCAATCTAACTGTCGGTAATAATTGTTGGTGATCAAAACTTGAAACTTTGGAGTCTGAATTTTTTTAGGAGGTGTTTGTGCAACGCCTAAAGTCGTTGAAATGGTGGCCATATTCCTCATCTGCATTTAGTGTAGCGACAATATGAGGGATAAAATGAAAATCTTGACATACTTTTCAACGTTAGGGGGATCCGAAAATCTAACAAAGCATGGTCGAGGATGACTCTGCACATACGCCCCCTTGAGCTGGTTTGTTGAGGCTCCAAGTTTGGAGTCCTTCCTATTCCTACCAAAGAAAACAAGAAAGAAAGAAAAGTTTGGAGTGCCATTCTCCATTTTACTGTTCATGCATGGTATATTTATTTTTTTATTGTCGAATATATTGACCCGTGGGCTGCGGCCCTTTATGTGCTGCTCGGCCAATATTATTTGTGGCCACATGTACTGTTTGCGCAGAGCAGTAGATAACCCATTGACATAATTTATAGTCACATACAAAACAAGATATTTATTCCACAATATCTCTAGTGGGATTAGATAAAACAACCAGGTTGGATATGACGCAAATGACCAATAACAAGAAGAATAAAGATAAGAAATTGTGGAATCAACTAATGAGAAGAAGAGATAATATTGTTTGGGGGTGTTTCAAAATGGAATATTTTTTAAGAATTTTTTCTATATTATATGTTAATTTAGTATATAATTTATTCACTTAAAAGATAATGTTAAAAAATACATTAGGTGGCTCCTCATATTTATTATTATTATTTTTATAGAAAACTCATGGGAGTATATATTATTAAGAAGCCATCATAGCATCAACAACTACCTATTGCTTTATCAAGTCTGGGATAGAATGCCACTACACCACCATATCATCAAAATATAGTCTAGCCAAATTGTAAGCTGCTGCATTCCCCTCTCTATACACATGATGCACTTCAAAATTACTAAAACTACTCACTAAATCTTTGATTTCTCCAAACAATGGTCCTTTCATTGACAGATTTTGACAGGAGGAGCCCAGTGCATCCACCACTCACATGGAATCACTTTCTAGGATAATATTAGTCACCCCATTGTTACAAATCATATTGTTAATGTTGCTAAAGCTTCAATGTCATCAGCTCTATCCACTCTATTTTTTTTATCTTGCTCATGGCCATAATCACATTGCCCTTCTCGTCTTTGTTGATGATGATGTAACACATGATATCATTGATGTTGGACTCCTTTGAACACTGACCGCCAACCAGGATGGATCTCCTTGTTTGTGTAATCTCCTTGAACATCCCATTTCTACTCTTGATTTTCTGTCTCTCTTTCTTTTCTTTTTTCTTTTCTTTTTATTTAAGGGAATTCTATTAAAGCAATCAACACAAGAAAACTAGGGGTGTTCATGGCTGGGCCAGATTGGGCTAAGGAATATTCAAGCCCAGCCCGACTTTAGAAACAAAGGCCCATTTAGTTAAATGAATTGGGCCAGGCCAAGTCAAGCCCCATTTTTAATCAGTTGTTTGACAAATTATTACTAAATCACAGGCACTCCATATTCGGGCCAGGCCATGTTTTGGGCTTTCTATAACTTAACCCAAGCCCGACCCAAATTAATAAAGCCTAGCCCAGGAAAAAGTGGTCTGGGCCTTGATCTGGCCCATAAGTCCCAAGCCCATGAGAACTCCAAAGAAACCGAGACTACATCATATATTGAAATGTTATTTACGTTTCAGGAATAAAATTTGTTTTCATTTGGATATTTTTGAAGGTCTAACCGAAATCTGGACTATGGAAGGTCTGAGGGATTTGGGCCTAAGCAAGATTAGCCTTCCAGCCCAGCCCACATAGATCCACCATTTTTAGTCATAGGAAAAGATCCCATACAACCAGCAACATTCAAGTTTCAATCTTACCTGTTGAAATCTACATGACGGTATGTTTCATTTGCTCAATCCAATGGTCTATATCATTTCAATCAAGGTGAAGGAACATGGTGGTATGAAGAGGAAAATGTAGGCCCACTTTTTTGGAGATATGGGCCTGCTCAGACCCATATTGGGTCAGGTCAGTGACATTGTCCGAGTATGTTATTGGGCCGGATCCAAATTTCATCAAGTTTCTTTAACTCTGTGTTCATCCGATTAAGATCAGCTTTGGTAGAGACCAATTCAAAAGTAGTCATCTTGAGTTTTTCCGAGATGCTAACTTTTTCAGTTTTGCAGGAATCCAGTTCTTTCTTTAGGATTAGAATTTCCTTGTCAGCTTGAAGAGAGTGCTCATGTAGTAAGTCAAGTTCATTCCCTATAGAAATCAGCTTGTTAGATAGAATTGTACACTGTGATTGAAGTTGAGATACTTTACCTTGGGCTTCAATGAATTCAGTTTTAAGAACAAGATTTTCTTTTTCAGCTGTCTTCCATTTCCTTTCAGAATGTCATTTAATTGAGTCATCCTCCTTGAGTGTTTGAGGAGACTATGATATGCTTCTACTAAATCCTGTTCATTATCTGAAAAAGAAGTAAGATCCTCTGAAATAATCTCATCTGATTTTTCCACACCTTCCTGCAAAAAGGAATCGTTAGATCTTGCCATAAAAGCCATAAACTTTCCATATTTAGGAGATGATGATTCAGGTTCAGTATCATTGCAATCTTGATCTAAATCATCATCCCACGTGACATTCAAACCTTTCATTCAGTTCTGAAAGTTCTATTGACACATTGAGAAGCATAGTGACCAAAACCTTTGCATTCATAACAGCGAGTACTCTTGGGAGGGATTTTGGACACATTTTTCTCAGAGTTTTGACCGGTATTGGATTTAAAAGAAGAAGAAGGCTTATTCTGATCTTTTTGAGATGAATTTTTAAAATTCTTTTTAAAATCCTTTTTACCATTTTTCAAAAATTTTTAAAACTTTTTAACAAAGAGAGCATCAATATCTGGGTCTTCAGTCTCTTGTTCGGAGTCATTATCATGTTCCAAATGAGACTTCAAAGCCATTCCTTTAGTTTTCTTTGTTTTTCTGAAATTGGCTTCAAAGGTTTGCATATTTCCAACTAACTGATCAACTTTGATTAAGTCCAAATTGCTGGACTCCTCAATAGCTACTACTGTTGGGTCAAATCTCTCAGGAAGAGATCTTAAATTTTTTTTAACAATTTTGTGTTCAGGAATGATTTCACCCAAGTAGAAACTAGAATTCGCAATAGTGGATAATTTATCATTGAAATCATCAAAAACTTCATTTTCATCCATTTTCAAAATTTCAAAAGCAGTAGCCAAACTTCAAGTTTAGCTTGCTTAACTTTGAGAGTACCTTCATGAACAGTTTCTAATATATCTCATGCTTCCTTAGCAAGTTCGTAAATAGATATCCGACGAAATTCGGAAGGAGAAACACCATTAAAAATGACATTTAAAGCTCTACTGTTAAAATGAAAGGCTTGTTTATTCTCCTTGGTCCATTGAGGCATGGGTTTTTCAATGATCTTGTTGCCATCAGTGGTGACAGTAGGCTTGGTGTAACCAAATTCCACACAGTTCTAGACATCCAGATCTATGGATTGAAGGAAAGCAGTCATTTGAACTTTCCAATAATGGTAATTAGATCCATCCAAAATAGGGGTTTTGGAAATAGAAGATCCATCTCTAATAATATCCATATCAGAAAATCTGTGAAGATCTCACATAACAAGTTGGTGTGAACCACTCTAATACCAATTGAAAACTCCTGGAGGGTTGAGAATCACAAACCTTAACAGAAAGTAATAAAAATCCCAACACAGATATAAATATGGAATAAAAAGAAACAATAACCTAAGTTAATCAATCAAGCAATCAAGAAGATGGACACACGATTTTTTACGTGGAAAACCCTGAATAGGGAAAAAACCATGGGACCTTGCACCGGTCCATAAAGATCAAGCACTAAAAAATCAAAGGTTACAAGAGAAACTCACTCCCCTTTACAGTTGAACTTAACCTAAGGACCATAGTGATTCTTGTCGACGACCACGCCGTTCGCATTCTCTAGCACTTCGATCTCCACTCCTTAAACAAGATGAATCGATTGGAATGTGGATGATGAATCTCCAGATGACAAAGTTTCAGCACATTAATCTCTCAAAGGGACTCTCTGGAGGAAGGTTATCTTTCTAAAAATAATATAGGGTTTAGAACTGAGAGAGGTAGGTTCTTTAAAGGGGTTAAACCCTTAAATAAGCTTTTGGAACCGTATAGGAGAGATTAGATTTGAATAGGATTGAAATACTGAGCAGAAGAGGGAAGCTGCTAAAAAATAGGTGAGATTCGCCGCTGTCCGATCGATCGAACTGAAGGTCCGATCGATCGGACTGACTTTTAACTGGGACGAAAATTGGGCTGATCGATCGGTCAAGGGGTTCGATCGATCGGTTTGTCTTTTAACTGAGAGCATTTTTGGTCTGATCGATCGGACATGGGGTCTGATCGATCGGTCTGACTTTTAACTGAGAGCATTTCTGGGGCGATCGATCGGTCAAGGGGCCCGATTGATCGGAAAGACTGATATGAAGAAATCTGTTGTTTTCTGCATGTCTTTTGAATTCTTCCAATCTGAAGTGGTCCATCTAAAAATCTCAAATTACATTAAATCCCATGTTTTGTCCAACCACATGAATTAGCGAACACTCAAAAGTACTAACAGAGTCTATCATGTTGTATGGAGATGCACAGGGGCGGATCTAGGGGGGCTGAGGTGGCTGCAGCCACCCCAGCTTTCAGCCAAAAAAAAAAAACATTTTTTTCACATTTTCTCTGTTTGTTTGGTTGATGAAGATGAATGATTGGGATAAAATCTGAATGGGAAGGAAGGTAGGACTGACAGAGAGATGATAAGGAATCGTGAGGGTGAGATGGAGAAGATTGTGTGGGCTGAGAATCGTTTGGTTCTGTGGAGATTAAATGATGGAGAGATGAAGAAAATGGGTGACGGGGACCGGTTGGATGGGTGGATTAGAGAGAGTCAAGGTTGGGAAAGGGATGATGGAGAGAAAAAAAAAAGGAGTGGAAGCAGAGAGATATGTGGAGAAAGATGAGTCGATTGGTGGTGTGTTAGGTGGAGCTGGATGGTGCGAGGAAAAGGATAATGATGGAGGGCCGAGATGAAAGAGATGAAATGGAGCGGAGGATGCTGTGACAGTCCAATAATGAAACCTGGTGATGATGAGATGGATGGTGGGCAGTGTGTAGTGAACGTGGGGCAAGCTGCAGTCGAGAAGGTGATTAGCAGGGGCGGATCGAGGGGGGGGGGGGGGGGGGGGGGGAGCTCACCCTAGCTTTCAGCCAAAAAAAAAATAGTTTTTCACATTTTTTGATTTTTTTTTCTTCTTCTATGGTTTTCTGAAATGGAGGTTTTGTACGTAGTTTCTTTCTATTCTTCATCTTGATTTTTTGTGGTTGTGCCCTCCAGATCTCAGGTACGAATTTGGGGTGTTTTTATTACATGTGTTTGTTCATTTTCTGGTTTTTTTATTCTTCTTTTATGGTTTTCTGAAATGGAGGTTTTGTAGTTTCTTTCTATTCTTCATCTTGATTCTTTGCGGTTGTGCCCTCTGGATCTCAAGTACGAATTTGGGGTGTTTTTATTACATGGGTTTGTTCATTTTCTGGTTTTTTGTTCTTTTTTTATGGTTTTTTGAAATGGAGGTTTTGTAATTTCTTTCTATTCTTCATCTTGATTCTTTGTGGTTGTGGAGAAAGATTTGCTCTTTGTGTTACTAGAAGCTGTCAGCCTGCCACGTTATGGGATTGGGTTTCCCATTTACAGTACATCAGTAACTTTGTTTGTTCATCACTTCATTGTGAGTTGAAAATGAAAAGAAAAAAAAAACTTAGGAAAAAAAAATTAAAACCGGTTTTATGTATTGTATATTGATGATTATTTACTATTTTAGGTTATAATGTCGCATTATCAAGCGCCCATTGTTGCTATCTTTGGTGGGACATTGTTGCTATTTTTTATAGTTTTTGGTGAGACATTATTGCTATTTTTTTAGTGTAACTTAAGTGCAGCCCTCCCAGATTAGAAGTCCTGGATCCGCCCCTGGAGATGCAGTTTTGCTTCCTTTGTCTAAAGATATATATTCATAAACAAATTGTCGAAGCATGTCATATTTTTTCTCCAGTGAAATAAACGTCCATGGAGATAAAATGAGCATCACGATCGAAACAACTTCAAGCATTAGAGCACCCCCAAGAAATACATAGGTGACAACAAGATCCACTTGTTGGATATCCTGTGGATGGAGGAGGATGAAGTAGAAGAAGGCGCCGAGGATTGAGAAGAAGCCAATGGGGTGGGTGGCACTCCACTTGCCTTCGCTTGGGTGAACTAGTGTGGTCTTAGTGTAGTAGATGTCATACAAGAAGCTGAGCTTGATGTCGATCATTGTGAAGACATATTCAGGCTCATGTCCTTTGAGGCAGTTGGTCATCCGCTGCGTGAGTGACTCAGAGGGCACACCACCGGTGATAATGCTCTTCATGTCCTTTAGGAACTCAAATGCCATGGCAACAAGTAAAGTTTCATTCTTATTCCCCTCTACTGCTCCCGTTTTTTCAGTGGAATCCTGTGATTGGAATGGATGTAAAAGGGCTTTCCACCACTTTTTGAGTTGAATTCTGTGAAGAGAGAGGTGAAGGGCTTCGAATGAAATCTTCCAATCTTTTCATCCGTGGTTGCTGATCATTCTGTTTCGAAGCAGATTTCTTGAAACTGTGATTACTTGCAAGGTAAAGAGACACTGTCCGCTCCACGTACTTGATAGTTCCAGCAACAAGCAGGAGAACAATAGGGATTACGAGAGTGTGGTTGGGGAACGACTGCACAAAAATATAACCACAGGCAAAGAGTCGGGCCACTAGAAAGAGAGAGTGCCTTAACCATAGCTCATTGTCCTCCACAGCATGCGCGGTTATGGAGTCCGGGCCGCCGAGGTGGATTAGAAGAAAAGGCTCCCAAAATGCAAGAAGATCATTGTATTTGTCTTCATAATTTGTGTCCACGATCTTGCCTTTGGGGTGCCCAATGGTGTTTGAGATTAATGCAAGGGAGTAGGTCGCCATCACATCCGCTACCAAGTAGGCCAACCATATTAAGCTCCTGATCACTTAAAATGTGCTTTTAGCTTCTGGAAAGATGCAAAGAAGAAGAGGAATATCTGCAAAAGCAAACTACACATAATGCATAGTTGAACTTGCCACTCTTTCCAGAATGTCTTGTACTTCTCCAGGTTACTCATTTTGCTGCCCCTTTTACCTTCTCCTTCCTCACTTCTTTCTGTTTCTCATACAAGTTGTTAGAATTAATTAAAAGGAATTAGTAACGATGAAACAAACACACCATGTGGTAAAGATTTATGAGGAGTTTGCAGTTTCGTGTCATGCGTGTGGCTCCCCTTGAAGAATGGCGTTGGGTCTGGCAAAGCATCCCCTAAAGAAAGAGGCCGTAGAAATTAATTCTTATTGGACTGAGTATGCAATGGTGCATAAGTCCCACATCAGAAAAAATCCAAGTCCTCATCTTCGGTATAAAAGTGCGGCCCGACATTAACCCCACATGAGACCATTTAGCAAGATTGGGTTGAAATCCCATGAGCCAAAGTGGATAGTATCATATTTATAGTTGGCCCGGGTCGTTAATCCTGTCGTGATTTTTTTTTTTTATGTTTTTCTTCTTTTATCCATTTAACCAAGGCTCAATATATAGTTTAGTCTCTCTCTTCTTTTTTTTTTTGAATTTCTTTACTTTATATTAGGCATCGTGTGTGTGTTGTCATACATATATATATATATATATGTGGAAGTTTCAAGTGCATCTATCTCTCACCATATGGTGAGGGCAGTTTTCGTTTTTGCACATAACGACAAAGAAGTATACCTTACCCTACGTATTTGAAAATTTACTTTTGTACTTGAAAATTCTCATTTATGGAAGCATCCCTCACCCTATGGTGAGGGATAGATGCACTTGAAACTTCCCCATATACATATAAGATTCTAAAATATGCCCATTTTTCTGCCCCAAATGTTTTTGGTCATGGGGCCCAGATTAAGTCACTGTAGGCTTTTAAACCACCCCCCCCCCCCCCCCCCGCCCCCCCCAATGCAATGAATAGTCATAAGTCTAAGTTTAACAAACCAACTTTTCCTTACCGTTGGATTGAAATTCAATTTTACGATTTAGAGCTTATTTACTTATTAAGTCATTTGGTAAACCTCTAATTGTATCTTCTAATTTTAGAGCTTATTTTTACAAGTTAAGGGTTTTTACGTCTAAAGAAATAATATGGGTTTTGACATATTAATCCTCCTTAAATTTGGTTTTTCCAATTTCATGACCAAAACTTCGCTGACTCTGGTCAACATTCTTTCAAAATTTTTGTGCTCTAGATCACATAATATCATTGGATAGTCTTATGACATCATGAGATTTATCAATTTTTGTATAATACATCTTCAACACCAACAAGCGAATTAATTTTTAATAGAATTTTGTAAGAACTAAATACACATCTGTTCACCATTTCTCAGGTTCCATCATTAAAAAAACTTCTCCCTAATATGCTGCATAAAAGTCATGATATCATGGGACAATCTCATGATATCATGGGATTTATTAGTTTATCTGACATACACTATTTCATAATATCATGGGATCTAGGGAGAAAAAGCTTAAAAAAGAAGATTGTTTACTAGAGTCAAGCAATTTTGGTGACAATATCTGAATTTCGGTCTTGAAATTGGGAAAATTGGTTGTAAGGAGGATTAATATGTCAAAAACCTTATATAATAACCTAAGGGGCCTGCTTTTTTTAGAGTTTTTGTAGCTAAAACGGATAGAGCTAGACAATGAAGAATTTCAAAGTTTTTCGGATAAAAACAACCTCATAAGACTTTCAAAATGATGCAAATGGTGGGTTCTACAACACCTATTATCCAATCAAATAAGAGCCTTTTTATAATTTTACCAGACACAATGAGTGTAACTTAAAAAATAGATCCTTTTATTTTAGACTTCTAATTAGCTCTTATAACTAGACTAGAGTATTCGAAAAACCCCTAAGTGTTAGGGATTTTGTGTATTGCAATTTGATGGATGCATTATCATTTTAGCATCATTTGTATTGTCAGACATGCATTGATTTATAAAATCTTAAAATCTTGATTTACACATGCATTGCTTTTTTAGACTTGTAGATATATTCATTTTGATGCTAGATGGAATTGTGTGTTTGTCACATCCTTGCTCTTAATCATGTTTTGATATTCAATTAGTATCAATTGGTATCATGATCAATTGGTATCATATTCAATTGGTATATCTTGAGAATGTGATAGACCTTGTGTTCATTGGATTGAACTTGATTTTATATGTTTGTATTCCATGACACATTCCATTAGCATCATAACCTTCATGTTTGCCATCTCTCATGAGCATATGGGTAAATCTCATAACCACCATTTTTATGATCATAATCTTGGTAGGTTAATAATTGAGATTGGCTTCATGATTGAATTTCATTTCATTCTCATTGCACATTATTCCTATATTTAATGTTTGATGAAATGAGTTCACTACATAGCATATGATTTTCATGAGCATATTAGTTGATGTTATGCTATGTAACCCCCATCGCATCCTCTTGACATTGCTCTTAATTTTGATAATTTGATCATATTTAGCTTGACTAATTCTTTCCTTGAAGATTACCCTCAATTGGTAAAACCACCTTCTCTTTGTACCCATCATTGTTAAAATGTTGACAAAAAGAGAGAATGGATTGAGGGGGAGTATAAATATTCAAAAGAACACTACGTCAAAATCAGCTATTAACCACACAAACAAGGTTGGTAAAACCACAGATTTGGACTGTGGCTTTTTTAAACACTAGTGGGAGGTACGTGCGTTGCACGTAATTGTTAGTGAAAGCCTTTGTGTAAAACACGTAATTGTCAGTGAGAGCAAAAACAAGAGAACCAAATAGCCCAAATAATAGCCCAAATAATAAATACACTACTAAAACCAAAACAAGAGAACAAATTCATTGTACTGGGCATACCAGAAAGCTAATCTCCTGCTGCCCCCTGTATTAGCATTATACCTCTTTCATTGTATCTTAAAACAATTGCATTATAACATCCAAGCAACTCATCATAATGGGAGATAATACCTGCAGATAAATTCTATGGTCAGCTTCTAATTGTACCATTTAAAAAAAAAGCTTCTAATTGAGACATCTCTGCATCAAATGTATTGACCAGCTCTAACACTTCTAGTGTGCTAACTGCTAACAACCAAACAAACCTAAAAAACTAAAAATAAATATTGATTTGAAGGTTTTGAAATCAAAGTTAAATGTGCGCCCAAAAGCAGAGTTAACTACATTTTATAGCAAATCCCTACATATCTTGTAACAGCAAAAAAAGGTTAATTAGAGCACTAAAAACTAAAAACAGTGGCAACAAGAAAAATCCATCCATAATTATTGGGATGCCAACATGAAATTTTTTTTCCTTTTTTTGGAGGCAAGATATGGTTTCAATAGCAGATTCAGATAAAAGAAAATGTGATGGAAATGTTGGATGAACCTTTGAAGAGTTCCTTTGGTGATCCATTTGTTCGCATCCTTCCTTTTCTCAACTTGTAACTTAATTGAATGGGGACCGCTCGAGTGAACTCATGTTCTTCTGCAACCTTTAAATGGGACACAAATGGCTTCACTAACTCGGAGGGAAGTTTCTCAGTTTTTCTTTCTCCTGACATGAATAAATCACATACGAGAAAGAGATACAAAATAAAAACAAAAAACTGATGGCGAAGGCTGTTATAAACTCACCGAGAACACTTTGGTGATAGTTGGAATATGGCATAATCAAGAGTTGTATCAAACTTCAACTTTACATAATGGACACTACCATGCTCCTATCTTTAACTCAGGAATGGTAAAAATCTGCAGAAAGCAAATAATTCAAATTCTCAATAGAGAGAGAAGAAAACATATACAGTTGTATTGGCTTGAGTGACCCACAAAACCTCCTACTTCAAAAAAAATTTATGAGCAATCATTTTTTGGTAAAATAACCTCCAAATAAGCTATGAACAAGCAAGTCATACTAAAAGAAATAATTGTAAACAAGTGTTGACATAGGCAGTCAGGTACTTGGAATGAGTTAAGAGGGGACCAAGACTTTTACATGGGGCAGAGTCCATGTATTGCTTGGTGATGGGCTATGACTGAGTGAGTTGTGAGTTGTGACTTTTTAGGATACCCAAACATTAACTTGTTAATGCTTCTATTGAAAAATATATATTTTATTTTAATCACAATTGATTTTCATTATTAATTATACCATTTGCTGCTCTTAAATAAATCATGGCAGATATTGACAAGATGCTGTAAACACACTTTAAATAAAAGTAACTTCAATGATTGTTCTTGGGTTTTAAGATTTTTTTTAAACCATCTATTAATTTGTAGGCCACCAATTAAAAGGTTACAAATTTCCAATTTAAGTGGTAAAGGATTTGATCATAGCATGGATCACAAGTATTAAATATTACTTATACAAAAATGAGACAGCATGATACTTCTAGTCGTAATTCATTCATCAAAACCTTAAATGACTTCTAGGGCTAGGCTTCTTATGAAGAGAAACAAGATCCAAGTGTCTACAACAACAACAATGAACAAAAAAAAAAAAAAAAAAAAAACAGAGAAAGAAAGAAAGAAAGAAACAGCAACAATGAACCAAAAAACACATCAATGATGAATGAACAAATCAAATAACTATCTAATTTCAAAATTCATCAATGCAATCATGAAAAGGGAAGAAGAAGGTTTGGGAAAAATCCTACCTGTCAACACTGCAAACATTCAATCATATTTAGTGATCATCCTACTACAAAGCATGTGCATCATTTCCTTTTGAAGAACCCTACTCCAAAGCATGTGCATCATTTCCTTTTGAAGATAATATGAGAAACCATCCATTCTTCTCCATCATTATATGCACCAAGCTCACTTGCTTGGATCAAAAAGACCCACCAAAAGTTAATCAACTTCATTGGTGATTCTTTGCTTCCTGTGACTGATTCTGCCATCTCTTTCTCCGCATCCACATTTGTATCCAGATTGTTCAAAAAAATTTCCCTGGAAGAAATAAAACCGAAATTACTTCATCATATAATAACATAGTTCAGTAGAATGAAATCTCAAAGTCCCAACTCAGGATTCTTGTGAGTTTAGTTGATCAAAGGACTTGGTTAGATTATATAGAGGAACGAATAAGTGCAACCAGTTGTACAACATTTGACACATGAACAATCTAATACTTAATTCCGGTCACTTACTTTGAGGTAGATTGGGATGTATAGGCAATAATTTTTAGTTATGTATCAACAATTGAAATTTGTAAATCTAGACATATTATCTTTCATTCTTTTACTTCAAGAAAGATGACAACCACCACCACCACCACCATCAAAGGCTTTCTGAACTATGTTCGGATGAGCTACATAATTTTTGTTTCTCCATTCCAATCTATATATCCAAAGCCAAGTCTTGGATAGGCTACACTTATTCATATTTATCATCACTACTCTCATTCATGCTCTCTTCGGCCTACCTCCTTTTCCTTGAGGGGCCATTAGCTTACATAGAAAATTTTTTCTTCACTTGCACCATTGATGTTCTACATTGTAGATGTGCAAACTGTCTCAAGTGAACTCCCTTAATTTATCACATATTGATGTTACCCTTAACTACTTTTTGATTCTTTCCTATATTAACCTAACATTCATCTCAACATTTTTGTCTTTGCCATACCCATTTCTTTGCATGTATTTTTTTCTTGATTTGCTAATATTCTGTCACACTCATTTATTTCCTAGTAAAATCTCAAATTCTTAGTCAAGTTCAATTGAGTTTCTTACCATGTGATTATAAAACAAAGATCAAGTCAGCTAAAGAAGTAAATTATTGCTAAAAAAGTATATTATTGCTTCTTTCATACATGGTACGTGCAAAATGTTTCCCACCGAGAGTCCAATTGGTCCATGACTGATACATCATCCTGTAAACATATAGGTGGGATAGAATAATGTTAGATACATATGTACAACACTATTTCATTTACTAACAAAGAAGATTTAAAATGTATCATACAAACATTAGTGACTAATGTGGAACTATGAGGCATAGAGGTTTCGACATCACCTGAAATTCAAGTTAGGTGGGTTCCTTAAGTAAGGGTTAGAGTTGAGCGCCTTGCAAGCATAACGTTGATATGAGGATTTGAAGCATCTTGCAAAACATAAATTATAGGAGCTCGCAAATAGAGAACTAAAATTAAGAAGAAAAAAAAGGTAGAGTTCAAGAAATTCAAGTATCTTGTCTGTATATTTGCAAGAGATGAAATTTCAAGAATTTGAAATCCATTAAAATAAAATAAGGAAAGGGAAAATCAATGAAGGAAAAAAAAGGCAATTACATGTTAAGCTGTTTGAGGGAGTATGCGTTATGAATGAGGCAAGATGTGAATTGTCATGTATGTTCATACTGGCAAAGCTCAACTTCTGTCTAACATAGGAAAAGGATGAAGTTACTGAGAAATTAAAAAGAGAACAATCTATACACTTAGGAAGATGAGGAGATAGAGAGAGAGAGAGAGAGACTGATGTTTTTCTGTGCATAAAAAATAGTAGTAGAGAAATCATATCCAATACAATGTAGTCATGGTTTCTAATGTAAGACCAACAGTCATTAGGTAATCAATATAAGGGATGTATATTAGAAAATTAAAAAAAATATGCAGAATAGATATGGAATTCAAAATGGTAATTTCATGAGTGCTTTTGGGCTTATTTTCATGTTATTGCACAAGGATATCTTAATATCAAGAGAGATAGAGAGAGAGAGAGAGGATGAATGTATACTTTTTGTGCCTTTTCTCACTCATGTATTATGTTTGTGCAATAGAAAAATGCATCAATGAATTGATTAGAAGAATCAGAAAAGCAGATTGAGATGAAATATAAATTGAGATGAACATGGAGTTGATAATAATATCATAACAAAAGGATTTGAAAAAGAGAAATGTTGGAACAACAGAGATGTCTTATTCTAATGAGAGAGAGAGACGAAATACCTGAGACATCATGTCTAATATGTAAAAACAAGTGAACTATCATAAACAAAAGAAAAGAATTGTCATTATATAAGGAAAGAATATATGATGGAATATAAAGAAGCAATGAAATAGAGATTCAAGCTATTGATGCATACCTTTGGGAGTTGGATTGTGTTTATAACACATTGGTGGGGTTCTTGAGGAGAGAAGAATTATGTATATAAACTAACTCGATTAATTTGTCTTTCATATAAACAAATTGGTGAGCTATATGAAACAAACATTGGTGATTTATAGGTAGTGAAAGACTGAAAGTAAAGTATCAGATTAAAAGTTTTTCATTAGTAAATATGTATGTAGTAATTCTTTACAAAATATAAAGCAAAAGTAAAAGATACAAGGATTGTAGAAATCCCATCATTCAGAAATTTACATGTTGCTATTGGTTAATTACATCCAAGCTATTACAAAATGATGATCAAAAGGAATAAAAAAGCGAGCAACACCAGCGGTTCAAATTTGCAGTTATGCGGCAATCATTGTCTTCATATGCCATTGGCTTTGCTCCTACAAAGGATACAACATTTCAACATTTCAGGAGGGGATTAACAAGTATGAAAGTTATCAACATTACTCTGAATAATACTTTTAAAGTGAGTGAAATAATAGGGTTATAAGTCTAATAGCCCTTTTTCTTTTTCTTTTTCTTTTTTTGTCCAGTTTGTCATTGGCTATCTTAATTAGGAAGCTAATTTGACTCAATAATGAGTTAGGCCAGAGTTGTAAAAGTATTTAGAGTTTTATAACTATTCTTGGGTAGCTATTTTAATTAGAATGATTGGATATGTAAGTGATTGGATAGATGAGAAATTACCCTTTTTGCTACATAAACAAATCTAAAAGCTATTCATTCTTTTGTGATGTGATAATAATGGCCCTTTTCTGACCACTTTGATGTTCTTGTACTTTGATGCAGAAAAGAAAAATTTTGTCTTCACAATCTTTCATCCATATTTTGACTTGATCATGATTTTCCTGCAAATGAAAATAAAGATAAAAATTAAATATTATATTTCAAAACATCTTGAATAGATTATATTTGAGAATTACAAAGTTTATTGAAATAAAATGACCTTCATTTGAGCATTCATAATATATTCTCCTGTACAAGAGAATATTTTCTGTGCTTCATCTTCAAAGAGCGTTGCATGAATAGATGTGGTTGAGTCTGTAATTTCGACATTGATAACACACCTATAGTTTTATGAAAGGTAGTATTAGTATGTGTTTTGATTTATAAATGTAAAGTTAATAATTTGTCTACATTATTAGCGTACCTTGGTACTGCAGTGTTTAATTTGTTGCAATTGAGGCATGTAAATGATGAACCATAAGTTTGTTGTGTCTTTTTTTTGCAATGATTGCATGCCATATACCAGAACTGTTGGTTTTCTGGTATGTTTGTAATTGAACCTTTGACCCAATGAATGCTATCCTATAATAATATAATTGTGATGTTATACATGTGGAATAAATAATAAAATGGAGTAAATAGATACATACAAGTTCTCCAGAATCCATGATTTTTTGGATTGATGTTGTTTCCAAATCTTTTGGGTTTGGTAGTTGTAAGTATGATTTCTTGGAAACAATATAATCCAATACTTCCTTTTTTTGTATAGAGCTGTAAAAGCCAAAAAACAATTAGTTAGTTTAATTTTTTTATTTAAGCATGTATAATGTTTTTTTAAAAGAAAATACTTACAATGAAAGCATTTCTTTTGCTTCGGGTATGTTTGGATTAATGAGAATATTTGATGATGACCTTGTTGAGAATGACCTTCTTCCTTAATTGAGGATGAAAACACCAATTAAAACATTCTTAGTCATAAACATAATTTAAAAATTATAAGTACTATGAATCTATAGTAGTATTCAAATAACTATATATTTTATCCTAAAATTGTTATTAGAAATGAGGTACATATAAATTCATTTAGTCAATTTTGTTTCATACCTCTAAACTCTTTTGGAGCTAGATTTGTTGCAACAATAACTGGCCTGGATTGTAATATTTCAAATATTTTTTTACATTCATCTTCTATGAAGTTGTCCCATGCAGATAGAAATATAGGCTGCAAACTATACAATAACAAAGTTTAATAGTTAGTATTTTTTGTGGGTATCTTTCAAAAGTTTTTAAAATATGTAAACATTGAAAAGTAATAAGATTTTGAGAATGTGAAAAACATACTTTGAATCAATGACAACTATTTCTTGGATTAATGCATCTTTGTTGTCCCATTTCCTTTTGAATGTTTTTGTCGGGAGAATATCCAAGACAACGCCAATAATATCTAAAAACAAAGAAAGTATCGTTAGGGATTTTATTTTTCAATATTAAAACTATTGATATTAGAAACATTGGAGCATTGATACCTGTTGTTGTTGTTGAAGAAGGATCAATGGAAGTGGATTTGAGAGGGGTGAAATTATACTTTTTTTGTGTGTTGATGATGGATGCCTCTTCAACTACTTCCACTTTTGTATAACTGTTTATGATCATTTGATAGTTATGCTCGACAAGTTTATACTGCGGTGGAATTTTTTTGATGAGACCATTTGATATGTAGTATGTACAATCCTCTATGATTCTTGAAGCAAATATATTGATATCATCATTGAATATTGTTGCTTGCATTTTTGTCCCCTATATTGAAGAAACAAAGCATTTGCATTAATAATATAATAGGATATTAGTTTTCATGCTAATATCAATTATAGATGAAGTAATACCTCTTCATCAATGAAGATTAAGTGTTGGTAAGTTGATTTACCATTCTTTGAAGATTGTGGACGTCTAATTTCATGAACACAAACCTTTGTAGTCCAGCTTTGAATTCCATCATTAATTTCTTTTAGCATTTGATACTGCATTGCCATTTTTTATCTATGTATGTTTATAAGAGTAGTGGCCTGAAAAGAGAGAGATTGTAATTTGAATTAGAGAAGCAATAATGGATATTCCTGAGCTGATAGCATGTATATGTTAATGAAAAAAATACAAATATTATACTAAGGATCTTAGTTTTGGTATTTTGATATTTTTTCTATTTAGTAAATTTATGCATTTAAAAAAATATGTTCAAATAAAATTTTAAACTGTGGATACGAATTGTTTTTTGTAATAGAAAATAAAGTCAAAAATGAAGAAATGAGAAAACTTTTTATGATAATTGGCATGCCTTTGATTGAGGTATTTTGCAACATTTATATTATCATAAGACATAAAAAATAAAGAAATCCATGTAAAATAATCTATTGATAGTTACATTGAATTTGTTTGGGCCATGATTGGACTGTTATATTCAAAATATGAAATACTTATGCCCTAATTATAATAGTAATCAATTTCAAAATATGGTACTTCATTGGAGATGTAATAAACCTTTTGAAGCTCAAACTCGTGGAACAACTTGGTTGTTGCCCCATTAAACTTGGTTGGACCTTAAGTCCCTAACTCAAAATCAAGTAAGCTTATCTGGTGTATACATATTAGAGGGACAAATAGAATGAAAGATTCAACTAATTATGGTAGAAAATTAAAATTGGATGTACAAAGCATGTTTCATAAATATACGATGTTTATAGACATAACTTATGAGATATCACAAAAACGAAGAAGACCAAAAAGAAATTGATCTTTTGAAAGGATAGAGCACTTTATAATGCGAATATTATCTATAGTAAGATTAGACACTAATGGATTACTTACATCTTCATCAGTCAGCTCCACAATCAAGAGATGTCCCTGTTTTCTGTTGTTCTTATAAGTTGCCAAGTTGCCTTTATTTGTTAGCGTAACCTTTTATGCTTTGGCTACGATGATATGGATTTAAAGAAACAAGAGGATGATCTGTTCATGTCATTGCCAGTCTTGGTGCTTTGCACTGTACATGTAATAGATAACATGAGAATATATACATACATATGTACATACGTACTGTTAAATTTTAGCATTTAGGAATGATACAAACAAAGAACAAATTTCTAGTGCTCTAAATTCCATGATAAAAGAACATGAAAGTGGACTATTTGAAGGGGCACTAAGAAAGGATCATGAATGCTATAAGTTATAAAAAGTGAGAAACTTGAAAAGACTCATGAAAAAAACCATTTTCAACATACATACAATTGTACTGGTTTAACACACCAGTAAAGTGTGCTCTTTGTAGTCATTTGGACTTGAAGGGGACCATGTAAAAGTATATGGTTCTCCACTACTGATCATCAGTAATAGTGTTAGGAAATTGTAACATAATTTTATTGATTTATTATGATTTGACGTATAAAACATTAAGTAAATGTATAAAATTGGTGTATGTGATAACATATACCTGTATTATATGTTGGGCATCATTTCTTGTTAGAAGCAAGTGCCAAGAGCTCTTCATAGACAACATTTCTTGTATACGAAGTTTCATTCTTGTTTTTGGAAGATGGATTTATTAATATCTTGACGGCCTCACTTGATCTGACTCTTGATAAGGCAACGTATAGTTGTCCATGTGAAAAAACAGGTTGAGGTAGATAAATGCCAACATTCTCCAATGTCTGCCCTTGAGATTTATTTATTGTCATTGCAAAGCTCAAACGAATGGGAAATTGTTTTCTCTTGAATGGCAATGGAAATTTCTCATCCTGATCTGATTGCAATGGGATTCGTGGTAGAAACACCCTTTTTCCTTCATGATGACCAACAATAATTTCAGCATCAATTACATTTTTTTGAAAATTTCTGCAAATTAATCGAGTGCCATTACAAAGGCCAGAAGAAGGGTCGATGTTACGTAATAAGATGACTGGACAATTTTTCTTTAATATCAATTCATGTGGAGGTAAGCCACTTGGAGTCAACCCATTTAAAAATTCTTCTGGTAGATTTTGTTGTGCCTCATCTATTGCAGAATCAAAGCTGTAGTATTTGATTGAATCTCCTGGGAATTTTTCAATCAAGATCTGGTTCAGCTTATCAACAAATTCATTTTTTGTTGTCAATATAGCTTGGTTTGTCATGAAATGAGCATCGTATCCATTCATGATGAGATTTGGAAAGACATAATTGATAAGTTTGAACTTTGAGCTGATATCATCTGTGTAAGGAATGAGCATTGTTTTTGGAATTTGAATTCTTTCTTCTGAAATAGTTATTTCAGTTCCATTCCCAATACGTAACAGAAATTGACTAAAATGTGGATCTATTTTAGCTCTCATATTTTCTGTTAGTTCTATTTTCTGGATTTTTTTCCATAATTCTGACATTACTAAGCTTGCATCAATTGTTTGTTTCTTTCCGCCACGAATGACAACAGGGGGTATTTACCGAAAATCTCCTCCAAATACTACTACCTTTCCTCCAAATAATAGTTTACAATCAGTTATATCTTGCAGCATAACATTAAGTGCTTCGATTGCCCGTCTGTTTGCCATGGATGCTTCATCCCAAATAATAAGTTTTGCTCTACGCAATAGCTCTGCTAGGCCACTTTGTTTTGATATATTACATGTTGATCTATCTTCAAAGTTTAATGGTAATTTGAACCGTGAATGTGCAGTGCGGCCGCCTGGCAAAATTGATGCTGCGATGCCAGATGTGGCAGTTGCCAGTGCAATATGTCCTTCTGATCTCACAGTTATGAGTAGAGCTCGATATAAATATGTTTTTCCTATTCCGCCTGGACCATCAATAAAGAAGACTCCATTACTGCCGCTTCTTATTCTTTCTAATATGATGGTATAAGCTCTTTTTTGTTCAGGATTCAAATTTTCAATTGTGAACAACTCATTTTCTGAAATTGGGATGTTTAGTTCTTCATGAATCTCTTTCAGGAGCTTTTAATCTGGATTATCAACAATCATTACCGCTGGTAAAGCATACTCAATAATACTTTTACCCATTGATTCAAGGAAGTAATTGATACTTTGTAATGCTTTTGCTTCAGTGTCCCTTGCAGAGATGAAGTTTGTTTTTGCAAAATCTTCAGACATTGCATCTTTATATTTGTCCCATAATGCTGCAGGATTATGCACTCCACAGTAGACCAAAAGTGTAGCAAATAGTCGTCGCAATGTAAAAGGCATTTGGAACAATGATGCTTCTTGTAAGCATTGATCAATATTGTTATCAGATTCAAGCAAACCGAATTGCTCTGCTGCTTTACGAAATGTATCGAATTTAATTCCATTGACAGTTTGTAAACTTTGATATGATGTAGCTCCTTTGACATGATTTAATAGTAATCGCAGATAATATCTTTCTCCCTCAACTGGGCTTGCAGCAACAAGTCTACCAATTGCATTCCGTTGCTTTCTTTGGCTCCAGTATTTTTTATCTTCATTCCAAACATAATATTCAGGGAATTCCTTATAGAGAAATCTGCAAGCATCTTTATCTAGCTGATTCATATGAAAGTATTCAGTCAACATTGTTTTAGATGCTTGTTGATTATGCAGGATGCTTAATAAGTTTGTATCTTCTCGGAATCCAACAGTTTGCATATTTTCTAGATGAACTTGTAAGCTTTTGACTGATGGAGACATTTCATTTAAACAGAACTGGTAAATCCTCCACATTGCTTCTGGAGGAGATATCCATCTTGCTTGTTGAAATTGTTGTATCTCATCAATATCTTCAGGAACAGCATTGTTGCCAAGATGAAACATGACTCTATCATGTCCTTTATAAATGTACTTGTACAGATATTTTACTGCTTTTATTGTCGAACAGACTTCAACATTCATGTGGCAATTGAATTTTGCTAATAGATACGGGTTATATGGAACTACCCATCGGTTATCCAGGAAACAACCACGAACTTTGACCTCTTCTCCATTGTTTTGTCTCTTATATAATGGATAAGAATTCTTTGTTTGTGTTGTGATAGAACAAAATTCCCGAGGATAGTGATTTTTGCATTTTCCATTTCTCATACAAACATTAGTCGGATTCAAATTCCCACATGGTCCATGCATCATATGTTGAACAACCATTTTGTATAGATGTGGATAGCTTCTACTATTGGGAAGTTCAGCAGACACAAATTTGTCATACATCTCTGGGGTTTTAAGTTTGTACCTGTGCTTCAAAATGAGCAGGAAATGAGCATGTGGAAGTCCTCTTTTTTGGAATTCTATAACATATACATGTGCTGCAACTGCACCAAAAATATTCTTCTTTATTAAATCAAGTTTCAATTCCTCTATCTTTGCTTTAAAAACTCTTGCAATCAAGTCTGGCCTGTTTTGTGCTTCTTCATGATGACCAAGTTGATCTTTAATTTCTGACCAAGCTGGATTGCAAGTGATTGTCAGGAAGATGTCTGGTTTGCCAAACTTTTGAACTAATGCCATTGCGTCAAGGTACCGACGACGCATATTTCTTGGACCTCCTATAAATGATGGTGGTAGTACTATTCTTTTTCCAATCTTCTTTCCAGAAGTTTCACCAGTGCTAATGCTATCCATTATTCCTTGATATAAATCTGCTCGGATTGAATTTTGATCATTTCGAAAGTAATCCAACCGAGAGGTTTCAAGTTTTATATACATGTCAACAACATACTGTTGTAAAAGACGACCAGAATGTAGCAGGATTGAGCTTTCAGATGGTCGGATTTGTAATTTATAACAATAATATTGTCGACATGATATGTTTTCTTTTGTAGAACTTTTTTTCTCTGAAGCTGAAAAAAAACAAAGATATTGTTAGTTCTTAGTGTTCAAGTTGATTTTATAATAGTTTATATGAAGATAAGATATACCTCGTTTTTCTTTGTTCAACAAATCATTAATCGAAACTATATTTGGATGACTTAACAACTCATTTCTTTGTCTTCGTTTGATACGCCTATGCCAACCTGAATCTCCATAGGGAAATAGTAGTGGATACTCCAATGGATCATAGCAACCAAAATAATGCTTAATTCTGTGACTATTTCCAGAATGACTATATATGATAATGTCACGTTCGGCTGATTGGTTGGTATTTGAATTCTCAGTCCAGATTCCTGCAACTTGTGATGCTGAAGGTGCATTGTATACTCTTTGATCAAGTTGAGGATCACATCTTATGAATATTCTTGTATCATCATTGATGGACAAATCTCTTAAAGATCGGAAAAATTGGCAATAAGGATTGATGCTCAATATATCCATTAGCTTTTGAACAACATTAGGCCTAAGCTTTCGTGACTGATACATCCTATTCTCCACTTCATGATCAGTATCATAAAAGTATAATTGCAAATATGAAGGATGACCATCAGGAGGTAGCAATTCATTAATGTAATGGTAAACTTGGCCTTGAACCTTGAAAGTGTAAATACCTTTGTTTCTCCTACAAAGCTCTTTTTCATATTTGACGCCAAAGGAGGTGAATGCAAATGTGTTATTATATGTTCTTACATGTGTTCTGAAATGAACTGCCTCTTCATTATCTGATGTGAATAGAGCTAGAAGCTCTTCAGGAACAAAATTTGAAGCTACTAATACCTTACCAGTAGAACAACAAAAACTCTTTGGTTCATAAGCAAATCTCTTCGCTCTACAATAGCTACAATCAGGTTTTTGTTCTAATATTGATGGTTGGCAAGGAACGCTTATGTCAAAACTATACATTGCTGCACGTAAAAATTGTATTAGTATAATTCGGTTCTTATAATAGAACTAAACTATTTTCTTGTATAAATACGTTTACCTCTTTGTCTGTAGTTTAATGTAGAAGTGTTTTCTAAATAAACACTTGAAGAAGCATCTTCATCAGATTCAGCGGGTTGTCTAGATGTTGACCCTGGTAGAAGATATATATAATCTTGAGAAGTTTGTAATATAAATATATTTATTAGATCAGATGAACATATTTATTTATTTTCTAATATAGAACTTACCAATCTCATACGTATGATATACTCTTTTTTCCATCTGCGCTCTAATATTTGCGGGAATATCATTGAGACCAATACCTAGCAGTGTATCAGTGGCTTCTGTTTAGTGCAAAAGATAAATATTTAATTAGAAATATTTTTCTTATAGTTCAAAGATTTTTAATATTATATATAAGAGTATAGAATTAGTTACCTGTTTGTTGATTTTTATTAAATGATGAAGTAAGATTTCTAGAGGATTCTCCTTTCAATAACTTTTTTCTAGCATAAGCCTCCCTTTTTCGTAGAAGAAGTGCGTCTTTTTTTTCTTTTGGCAATGAGGCGTACCATTGTCTTTTTCGTAGTCGCTTTTGAAGTTTTGCATGCTCTATATTAGGAAAAATATTGGAATTAGTAATTAAAAATACTATTATTCATTGTAAATATAAACATAAATGTATTATAAAATTTAGAGCAAACCTAAGTTTGATGTTGCTTTTGTGGGATTTGCACTTTTAGAAGCATATCTTTTCTTCTTTGGAGCAGGTTCTAATGTTTCACTTCGCAATATTTGTCTCCTTTTATTTGCTTCCTTCTTTTCCATGTTGATTTTTTTTTTTGGTTCAATAGACAACTTGGCGTCCTGAGTTGTGTTGTCTCTGATGACACTTTTTGCTCTTATCTTTTATAGAAAAGAACAAGTCAGTCAGTATTTAGGTATGATACTATATTTAAGTTATGCTCAGTTCTTACGTTTGATATTATATTTAAGTTATGTAGTATGAATTTAACCTTTTAACACTTTCTAAAATGTCTTTTAAAATGTAAATTATCTTAAAGTATATGATGGTAAAGCAGACAACATAAATCAAGTAAGTTCATATAAATTAATAAAAAATCAACATGATTCCCATATTATATACTCATTTATTTGTGTTTAAAGATAAAGAAATATGATATCAGAAGTCCATTTTCATATAGGTGGACAACATTAGCAATTTAAAACAGAAGAACAAGAGAGCAAGGAATGCATTAAAAAATAGCATCAAATGTAGTAATAAAAGAACTATAAATTATTTAAATTTACTGCAAAAATATACATATGTTCCAACAAATGCTAAATTAAATGCAAGCTAAGCATTCCATAAGCGAAAACTAAGATTAAAGAAATTAAGAAAAATAAGTAGAAATCCTAAATCAAGGAGCCATATTTTTGGATGAAATAATAACATGAGAACATCTTTGAAAGTTATTTCATACACCGTAATGACAGGAGGCACATTAAAAAAGTGACTATTTGCTTGTGACTTTGACTACTTGTAAACAGTCTACACCGTAATGACAGGAGGCGCATTAAAAAAGTGAGTATTTGCTTGTGACTTTGACTACTTGTAAACAGTCCTGCCAACAAAGATAACAAATTCTTGAGCATAATGTTATACTATTTTTTTCGAGTAGGATGTGTGGCAAAGTTAGTGAAAACCATTGGCTCGGATAAGATATAAGATAGATTTGAAAGTTAGCTCTCTACAAAGAAACCTATATGATTTGTGTTTTCACTTTCACCTCATTTATAGTTTTTTTCCATATTCTCTGTTAAATCTTTATACAAAAATCTCATATAATGTGGTGGGTTGAATACATTTGAAAAAAAGGAGCTGTGAGTTCAAATCTTCAAAATACAAATATGATGCGACTCATATCCATCATGGGGAAAGTCTAATATCACAAATTATAAACACTCATAATTAGATACATAACATCTATATACATATAATTCAAAAATCATCTTACCTCCACTATACCTACCGGTTAGTGTAATTAAGGCTGTGGGTCCCATACTGATATTTAAAGGCAAGTTTGATAGCTTCACGAGTTTTAGGGATAAATCATAGGAAAACTCTTAACCGACAAGAGTCATGAGCTAAAATGATTAGTCCATTCCATTCAAAGGCAACTGTTTATTAAATATATGTGGGATAGGTCAGGCCATTTAAATTTTTGCCAATTTCAAAATCAACACGGGGAACCCACCACAAGTTGTCGATGTATAGGTCCACCACTGAATGCAACCTTGTCTTTGCTTATTTGGTCCGGTAGAAATCATGATTGAGTCAGTCATGACACTTGAGGGGCTAAGTCATTGGAAAATCTTTGTTCATTTAATTAGGAATTTAAGACAGTAATGTTAATTTGATTTAAATTAGATTCAGATTTCAAAAAAAAAATCCATATTATTAATCTAAGATGGATGGTCGAGTAGTTTAACAATAGAGGAAGTTCTACAGTTAGAGGGCGTTTTATTTTATTTTTTTTAGACTGGTAGTTTTTTTTCTTACAAAAGTAGTAGAAAACAACAAAGAACCCAAAAAACAAAAGCTACAAAATCAAAAGAAAACATCAAACTCCACAACAAGAGAATACCCCGAATCATAAGACCCTGTCTCAAATAAATTTTTTGTTCACTTTTGATTTTGTCCCTGAAAATTGAATAAAAGACATTTATTTGCAAGAATTCTCGAATGAGCTTTAAGCTGATAACTTGTGAGTAGCTGTCCCTCCACCATCTAAGATTTCCTTGATAGTTTGTGAGATTTCAAAAAACCTAACCTCTATATAGTTCAGCCCACATATAATTAAATTCTAATTTGCCCACTTATATGAACTCTCTGTTGTGCACCCACTATAATAGTTTACTCTGCCCAACAGAAAATCACTTCAGTTGATGACCCTACCCACTTCATAGGTAGGTATGGGCATCCAAGTTCCAATAGTTGAAATATAAATTAGATAATATTTGTAGGGTCTGGGCTTGACCATTGGCCCACTGGGCCATTCCCATAAAACTCTCTCCATTCACACAAATGTGTCTCTCTTGAACCCATATACTGACGCTACCCACTTTATAGGTAGGTATGGGAATCCAAGTTCCAATAATTGAAATATAAATTAGATAATATTTGTAGGGCCTGGGCTTGACCATTGGCCCACTGGGCCATTCCCATAAAACTCTCTCCACTCACACAAATGTGTCTCTCTTGAACCCATATACAGTATTAATAAACAATCATGATCCTTATGGCTAGCAGTTGGAAGTGAGTTGGAACACAATCACAAAAATTACATAATATTTGTAGGGCCTGGGCTTGACCATTGGCCCACTGGGCCATTCCCATAAGACTCTCTCCATTCACACAAATGTGTCTCTCTTGAACCCATATACTGACCCTACCCACTTCATAGGTAGGTATGGGCATCCAAGTTCCAATAGTTGAAATATAAATTAGATAATATTTGTAGGGCCTGGGCTTGACCATTGGCCCACTGGGCCATTCCCATAAAACTCTCTCCATTCACACGAATGTCTCTCTTGAACCCATATACAGTTTTAATAAACGGCCAGAATCCTTATGGCTAGCAATTGGAAGTGAGTTGGAACACAATCACAAGCATGAGTACAAATAGGAAACACCATTTAAGAGAAAAATGTTAGCAAAACTCACGTTGACCTGGGTGTAACCTGACTTATACTCTATGGGTTAGCTGGACGTCACTTTCAGTGAATCAAAACAGTTTCATAACTAATTACAAATTAGTTACAGATTAGTTACACTTCTCAACTAATCCCTTCATGTAAATGTATATATCCAGAACTATGTTGCAGATATGATGTAATGAATAGTTTCATTTCACATGTTCTGTAGCTCTTCTTCTTCAATGCTCTTAAACTCACATTGACCTGGGTGTAACCTGACTTATACTCTATGGGTTAGCTGGACGTCACTTTCAGTGAATCAAAACAGTTTCATAACTAATTACAAATTAGTTACAAATTAGTTACACTTCTCAACTGAAGTGATTTTATTCAGAACTATGTTTCAGATATGATGTAATGAATAGTTTCATTTTACATGTTCTGTAGGTCTTCTTCTTCAATGCTCTTAAAAAGAAGAACAAAAAAACCTAACAAACTTAAAACAAATATGTTGGCAAGCTCGTGTGCCGACTTCATAATTTACCCTCAGAAAAACTTTGGCAATATATGTGAAGTTTGAGAACAAGACACAGACACAAATATGTTGGCAAGCTCGTGTGCCGACGTCATAATTTTTGAGAACAAGACACAGTCACAAATATGTGACAAGCTCGTGTGCCGACTTCATATGTAAAGTTTGATAAGAAGACAGAGTCAGCATGAAAAAAAAAAAAAAAAAAAAAAAAAAGCAGAAGAAGCACCTGCTCGTCAGAGAGAAGAAGTTGATGAGACAGCTACAGCCGAGATAGGAGATGGAAGATGGAGGTCGGTGAGCATTGAGAAACAATCCTGCATCAGTTACATATACACTATATGAGGGGAAAAAATGACAGAGGAAAGAAAACAGAGAAAACAAAAGGAGAGGGAAGAGGAGGTGGAGGAAGAAGAAGAAGAAGAAGAAGAAGAGAGAGAAGAGAGAAGAAGAAGCACCTGCACACTGTAAAGAAAACAGAGAAAAGAACAGGAGAGGGAAGAGGAGGTAGAGGTGGAGGTGGAGGGGGAGGAAGAAGAAGAAGAAGAAGAAGAAGAAAGAACAAGAATAACCACCTGCTGAAACAGAGGAAGAGAAGAACCGAAACAGAGCTTTGAGAAGAACCGAAACAGAGGAAGAGAAGAACACTGAAGATGGCAAATCGAAATATGTACTGGAGAAATTGATGGCAGCTGAAGAGGACACCTGTCCTAAGCAAGGGATAAATTCTAAGTGGGGCCAGCTGAAGAGGACACCTGTCTTAAGCATGGGATAAGATCTAAGTGGGGCCCATAAGTGGAGGAAAATGAAGGTCCGGAAAAAGTAGGTAAACTGCTGTTTTTATATAATGGTATAGATATAGATATAGAATAGACATGTATTTTTACGAACGACAGCTCCTGTTTGTGGTTGTTTTCATCTCAAAAATCAACCCCGAAAATAATACCCGCGCCCTCTTTATTCCTCTCCCGCCCTCTCCTTCCTTTCCCTCCCGCCCTCCCGCCCTCCCGCCCTCTGCTCTCTTCTTCTCAAGCTCGCCTCGACCTTGACTCGGAATCTCAGAGGGGTGAGACCGAGAGCCACATATTGCTTAGGTTGCTAATTGGACCGATCTTCACAGTTGCTGGTCTGGTGTTGGTTGTTGGGGTGGACTGGTTCTATTGGAGGTACCCATTTTCTTTCTTCTTCATTTTCCCCAAACCCCATCTCTCCATCAGTAAGCCCCATCTCTCATTTCCTTTCTTCTTAATCGGTTTGTCATAAACCCATTTTATCATCAGGGGGCATGACGAGCATGAAGAATAGGGTTTTATCTATTGTTATTGTTATTGATTTACATGAAGCTGTTCAGATTCCATTTTCTGAGCTTTCGGTGCTTGGAATCGTTCGAATTGGGTGTTTTTGTGCTTTTGATCATGTAACCTGACCTAAGTTGGAAGGACCCCTTTTCATGCAAAGCGATTTTGTTGGATCTGAATTTTTTTTTATTTTGTTGGAATCGTTGATTGTGTTTTGATGTGTTGGAATCGTTGATTGTGTTTTGATGTTTTCATTTCTCTGTATGTAGGTTCTGTTTGTTTCTGACTTTGTATCTTTTTATCTTTTGATTCTCTGTATATGCTTTTGATTCTCCTGAACATCCAGACGAATTTGCCTTTTACTTTTACTTTATCTTTGCTTACTTTGTTGTTTTTTTTTTCTTGTGTGTTGTTGTTTCCTGTTTCTTCACTCTGTATCATCTCTTTGAAACGATCTGGTGATTGTACTCTGTTTCTGTGGTTTCACCTGCTGTGTTGTAAAAGGGAAAAGGTCACATAGCTCAATGCAATAAATCTGAATATACTGTAGCATAGGTTCTGAGATCCTTGTTGGTGCTAAATGCAATCATTAAGTTTTCTTCTAGCGTCTGATTTTCTTCATCTGCCAAATGCAAGTGATGGGTTGGGGGCCTTGGGGCACCTAGCAGGTTTTTATACTCAGGTCAATGTTATGACCGGTACAAAGTCAGGTTTCATTTAACTTTTGTGCCTGGCAAAGGGGGAAAATGGGTAGTGGGCTGACTATCATGTTGGTCAGAGCTTTAAGATACTTGGAGTAATATAGCTCTCTCTCTCTCTCTCTCTCTCTCTCTCTCTCTCTCTCCATTCACAAGGTTGGAAAGCTCAGCCATGATCAGGGACACACCAATGCTGTTACCAATCAGTTTTCTGAAGCAGCTGCTTGAATCTGGAGGTGCTTCATGTTGATGTCATATATTTGTGTGTTCCAAGATACACACTAAATCTCTAAGGATCAAAACAAACGAGTGGGTGATTCAAAAAAGGACATTATTAATCATGGCCCTTGTTGCTCACCTTGTTTAATGAGTAGCCTGTGTCAATAACTATCAATAACAGCCATTTCATTGATGATGTGCCTGTTCTTTACATGATCATGGCTGAGCTTTCCAACCTTGTGAATGGAGAGAGAGAGAGAGAGAGAGAGAGAGAGAGAGAGAGAGAGAGAGAGAGAGAGAGAGAGAGAGAGAGAGAGATGGATGGTCAGTGTCATTTGCATACCTTGTTTGTGGGTTCTTTGGATCTTGCATCAACAAGCAATGGAGATGAATGACAGAGGTGGAGGACAAGAGTGATGGAGTTCATCTGGTTCTAGAGGGATGACCTTTTGCTTGAATTTGTGAGAAGATAGGGTAGAGAATGCCTCTTTTCATTTTCTCTTTCTTTATTCCACATGCTTTTGCTTTTGTAGGATTCCTTTAGAGAGATGGAATGAGAGAGAGAGAGAGAGAGATCAAAGATGCCAAGTTGAAAATTGAATTTGAATTCTCAAAAGAAAAATTATGCTTTTCATGCTGTTTCTAAAGTTCCCTTCTCTAAATATAAGAACTGCTGTAGTTTCATGATCACTATATAGCCACACTCAATCATGTCTTACTTTATTTTGGACTACACAGAAGAACCATGTGGATGGTTTTCATCCAAGAATTTGTGTGTGTATATATATATATATGTGCATGTATAACCTCTCTGTTATTTTGATGTTAAGGTTGGATTAGTTTGGACCAAACCCCTTTCTAATGGATTACTCTTGGGTTCAGCTTTTAAAGTAATGATGTTTAATAGAATATTAACAATGTTCATATAATTGGCCATGGGTGCCTAGCAAAACATTTACTTCCATGAATGTCTAATTCCTTGAAATGGTTCTCTTTAGAATATAAAAAAGAAAGATAGCACCAAACCACAAGGTCTAAGATTCATTAGGTGAAAAAAGACTTCCTCAAAAGTAAGCAATTAAAAAAGATCATGCCTCATTATTTTGTTTTAACATGATCTTTATATATATATATATATATTGCTGTAATTTGATAACCCAAAGCTGAGGTTTCAACTTGAATCATGTCAAGGTCCTTTCTTTTACTGAAAACCAAAGACAGTCTCATTATCTATGTTAGAAATGATGAAGAGTGTTAATTGCCTTTTGGGAATGTATGGCAGGCCACAACTCTTTGTAACTAAAACCAAGGACATTTTCATTGCCAATTAATGTTAGTTGTCATAAAACTGATTTTAGTTTACAGAGAGAAATTCCAGTTGATCATCACTGTTTGAAAAAAAAGGTCTTAAAGAGTTTCAAATATTTAAGAATTTAAAAGTATGGCTTTGAGGTATGACTGATAAATTTGGGTCTTGTACTACTGGTCTGGGGGGCCTTTGGGTTGATTGAGGGTGTTGGGCTATCAAGGTAGGGATGGGGGTCTGGCCTGAGTTTAGGTTTATGGTGCTATGGATGTTAGAGTGGTTGTTCAGGGGTTGAGTTTGAGCAAGGGGAGGCAAGTTAATCTGGCTTATAGATGCAAGGACAGGGGTGATAAGGAAGGAAGGAGCAGCTGGTTTGGTTGTGTTTGCAGGTTTAGAGAGATTGGAGGATGGGCAAGAGTGGTTGGTGTGACTTGAGGAGAGACAGAGTGAACAAGGGATGTTTTGACTCCAACAGTGATAGGGCAACCCTATTAGTCTAATTCAGACAGGAGCAAAGGAAGGCCTCTCTGTTTCTTCTTGTCCAGGGGACCAGCCAACGTTAATTTTTATTTTTTAAGAAATAAAGGGTGTTGCCCTCACTTAAACCCAGTCCATTAATTTTCCATATAGTATCATTTTGCTTCTTCAATGTCCTGTTCAAGGGTTTCCATGGCCTTTGAAGCATGATGGCCAAGAGTATTTGTTATGTGTGGTGAAACCTGTGCTCAAATGCCTGCTTCAGTTGTATGTATGCTAACTGGGAACTTTGCGGATGCTTGCGGACTGTAACTTGTAAGAAAGAGAAGGCAGGGAACATGGGCTTTGAGAAAATTGATAGCGTAGAAGATATGTAGATGCATGGTTGCCACTAATGCAAGAAAGCCTTTAAGAGAAGAATCTGATTTCTCTTCCCCTTTTGCCCATAAATCTTGCCTATGTTGGTTCTTTGGTGGGGTTTCATCTGGAAGGCCGAAATTATAGGAGTCTATTCGCCTCAAATTGCTGGCAGCCAGGAAAAAACAAGACCAATTTCATCTCTGGAAAATGATACAGAAAAAAGAATAGAGCCTGTTTGTCTCCAAAGATTGTTTCATCTCAAACAGGCATGAAAGAGAACCGAGCCTGTTTCACTTCTGACATCCTGTATAGTTTCAGTTATTTTTCAAGTTTTGTAATGTTTCAATATTGCCTTTTATCATTGGACACTCGCTTGGATCTGGCTAGGGTTATGAAAATTCTGGGTTCTAGTCTACTTGGCCTCCTTCTAGTTGGGTATCTCTAGTATGGGCTCGGTGACTTGTTTGGGTGGCTTAATGCCTCTTCGCTTATTTGCTTTTATGTGTTGGGGGTGCTAGCTTCCTAATTTTGTAGTTTGGCACAATGCATGTTGAAATTAGGATAAAAGATGTATGATTTAGGCAGTGGTAAAGTTTTTGGTCAACATATTATTCTCCAAATATCTCCACCTTTTTATAGAGGGAGATGCACTTCACTTTGAGGAATGTCATTTACTTTAGATACACCTTCAATCAGCTTCAACCTGTACAAGATCTGGGAACTCTTGTTTGTGCCAATCCACTTGGACACTGAAATTCATAGGGTCCGAAGCTCTAACACTAATTGATGCAGGATCAGGCCACTATGGCTGTGCCAATCTGATTGAACACTGAAACTAATATGGTGAGATGGATGTGCTCCTGAATGTCAAATTTTTAGGTGAAGGTTGAAAGATGATCTGTGATTCAACATCCTAGATCGAGCCCACAAAGCAAACAAATCCATAATTGGAGAAAAATTCATAAGGAAAGAACTAGATGAAAGCCTATTTTTTTTTTTTAAAGAATAAAACAAGAGAGAATAAAACGATTACTCTTTTTTTTTTTAAAGGTAATAATCACTCTTATTTGTGGTAAAGGGAAGTGGATGACCAACCTAGTAAACTCCCTTTCAGAATTTCTTGACAACTTTAATATCTCTGAGATTATCAGATTTTATTCCTTTTTCTTCAGGATTACACTCTTGTCTGCACTATATGGATGGTCATAAGTCAGTAGTATCTTCTCTAGCTGTATGTAATGGCATTCTTTATAGTGGAAGTTGGGATGGAACGGTTCGGTTATGGTTGCTTAGCGATCAGTCCTTTGGCTGTACTGGAGGACGAATCATCTGGAAATATTGCCTCTGTTCTATCACTTTCAGTGGACCGCCATATGCTTGTTGCTTTTTATGAGAATGGACATGTGAAGGTTTGTGATGCTTTGCACCTTTCCTTTTTCTATCTCATTTGCATTTTCATGTTTTTTCTCCTAGAGAGAATTATTCTTCAGCTTGTGCTTTTGTGTTTTTCCCCCCAACAAATCATCCCAAAATTCGAGAACAAGGGTGAAATGCACCAAGATTTGTGGGTGTGATTGTTGTTTCTGGTAGGATTCTTGTGGTGGGTCAAGGCGAGGGGATATCACTATTTTATCCAAGTAAAATACCTTTTTCCATATGTTTATAGTTTTCTTAATCATAAACGTACTTCATCTGGTTTTCCTTGTTTCAGATGTGGAAGAATGAAGTGCTTGTTAGATTGGATTTCTGATGGTGCTGATGAGACGCTTTGATGTCCCTCTTCATTTGTGGGAAAACAACACCTTTCATTAGGTGGTTGGTTTGATTGGAGAATTGGTCATTACCAGGGGAATTCAGAAAAACTTCATTTGGGGTGGGGTGTGGTACTTCTTCAATACTCAAGAATACTCAGCGAAGGAGTTGTTAAACTATCAAAGGTAAGGCTAGATTGACAGAACAAATAGGGCTAAAAGGGCTAAAACTAGGACGAGTCAGAATAGGTAGGGTTTCGCATGATGCATTGTCAAGGTTTTCTATGTGCTGTAGGAATCAAAAGACTCCACCGAGGCAAACCTGTTGGTGATCATCTATGAATAATGAATTACTATTTTTGTCAAGGAGATTTATGTGAAGTCTCTTTACGGAAGGGCATTTCATCAAATGCAGTGGGTTGGGCATCATAGTGCCTAGAGTTTGTGCGTAGCTGACATAACATGGGTAAGGGAAGAGTAGCCATTGGACTACTCTCCAAGCCAAAGCTTAGGGACGGATCCATGGGATCCAAACGTCTTGGTCTCACAGAAACAAAGCACCGAGAGAAAAAAACTATTGGAGAAATTTTATTAATCAATCAACTTATCTCCCAAGAGAGAATCACAATGTATTTATTGGCTAGGATCTTCACCTTCTATAGTCCTGTGGAGAAGGTCAATTCCCTATTATATCTCTGCTTTCTAATTAAGTCTAATGAACTAAATCTTTTGAGATAAGTATAAAATAAAACAAAAGGCAACATCAGACTTGACGATCTGGAGGGAAAGTATAAAATAATCGGAACTCTCACTGCTTCTGAGTTTTTCTTCATTGTTTGTGCTTGATCATTGCCTCCTTTATTAGTTTAATTATCCACTGATCTGCAGGTTAGAAAAGAAAATTGCTCAGACAAATGCAAAGATTGAGAAAATGGAGTTCGATATGAAGATCAAAGAGGATTTAAAGACTGTAGCGTTGGGCACATCAAAGATCAACTACCTTGATCCTAGGATATCAGTTGCATGGTGCAAGCGCCATGAAGTTCCGATTGAAAAGGTAGCCATTTTTTTCCCTGACACAAAATATTATACATTCAGCATAAAATATATACATTCAGCATTGTGCTTATGAGCATAAGTTGGAACATAGATGAGGGGAATAGGAGATGTCAGGCCAATCAAATAACTATAGCCCTTGTTTTTAAGTTTTCAAAATTTACTGTCTATACACCATGCAATTTTCTTGTGATAGAAATTCAACAGGAAATAATGCGTAGGGCATCATAGAACTTAGATTGGTGTCTATTCGAGGGGGCCTAACTTGTCTGGACAGAGTAGAGTCTGGTTTTTTGGGTTTGAACACATGCTGATGTACTGATGCAACAAGAAGAGCACTCTAACCCACCAAGCTATAATATGTTTATTAATTTTGATTTAATTTATTTTATACTTTGCAATAGATCATAAATACTTGAAAAATCGTAAAGTCCATTCCACTTTCACTGGTGCTCTCCTTTTGTTTGTATGTCTCCACCTATGATCCTTTTGATCCCTGTACAAACACCCATCCATTCGTCTTCAGTGACAATTGAGGAGACCGACATGCTTCTACTTGCATGTGGCCAAGGATCCCGCCTCGAAATTTCAAACACTTTGCCTTCTAACCTTTCTTTAATCACTTCGTATAACAAAGGTCAAAACTCAAAAACGATCTTAATAATATCCAATCCACATTCATGTATTAATTAATTAGAACTTGATTATGGTTAATTCTCTTTTGGATATGTACGTGAAATGTGAAGAGATGGAGCTAGCCAGGAGGGTTTTTGATGTAGTTGAAGAAAGGGATCTCATCTCATGGAATACCATAATTGCAGGGTATGCTACAATTGGAGAAATGGAGATCTCCCACAGGCTTTTCAATGAAATGCCTAGCAGAGATCTGGTTTCTTGCAGTGCTCTTACGTCCATGCTTTACCCTTTGTGCTATTTTCTTGTCCTTTTTTTTTTTTTTAATTGGATGTGTTGGGCTATGGTCTTGGAATGTTACTTTGAGGACCCTGGGTCGGTCCTTGGGCATGTGTGTGTTGGCTTGTGTTTTGTTATATGTAGTACCTTTTATTTTGAATCAAATTATCAATTGTTGTTTGAAAAATAAAGTGATGAAGTAGGACCAATTGCTCGGTATAGTTCTGTGGATAGACACATTTAAAAGGATCCACTTATTAGAGATTTTCTTCATGCAGAAACAACAGAAAGGAACACTTCTATAATTATCAGGGATCAGGGATACAAGAACTCAAAGGCCTGTTTATTAGGACCCTCATGGTCGAGGATCCACTTATAGTTCTGTGGTTTTTATTTTTTGTATTTTATGTACGAGGCTGTTGACTAGAATCAAGTTCTTCTCTGTTTCTACAATATATTTGTAAATTGTCTGTTTCTTTGTTGGATGGTATGATTCTGTTCTTATATTTTGTTCCTGCATGTTCTTTTGTAGATGGAACCAAACACTAGTACTCTTGGGGCTAGTTTGGATGTCGAGAAAAGGTGGAGAAAGTGGACAATTTTCTCCACATCCAAACAGACCCTCAGTGTTCATTCAAAGTATAAGAACAGAATCAAGCTGTTCTCTATTTTTACCATGTTTTACAGAGTTATGATTGAACTGATGTGCTTACTTTGATTCACATTTTTTCCTTTATAGATGTGTTAACTTGTCGAACCCGATCCGCTTTTATTTTCGTTTCTTTTCTCTTCTGTCATTTATATATGTTTTGTTGGATTGATGGATTTTCTGCTTTCCCTTTTTTTCTTATATATTGAAATGTTTGCTTTTGAATGTGAAGATGTTGCCATCTCCAACCACTGGGGCATTTTCAGCACAAGCATTCAACTGGAGGGGTAATTCTAGTAATTATCAACAGGGTATCAAGGAAGAAGAGAACGGCTACTCTGGTTTCTCTTTTGAACCTAATATGACGTCTGTAGCCTCTACTTTATCAATGTTTCAGCCTTCTTCAGCTGCGACTTCTGTGGTATATTTTGAATTTCATTGCCAATTGCATCTTTTTCAGTGTTTCTGGTTTTCATAATTTCATTTGCTTAGGTGATGGTTGCTGGTTCCTTCTCGTGGGATATAATGTGCCTATTATTTTTTGCTGGCATGAGATGCTAATTATGATTTATCTTGTACAGGCAAAACAGAAAGGGAGGATTGGAATTCTGTTGGACTTTGGACTTTGTTTGGTATGATCCACTTACCAATTCAGTTGCTGATCAAATGGCAGCTCAAAGAGCAAGGGATTTCCATACTGGATGGTAGCAACTATAACTTGTACAAATAACAACATTAGCTATGAATACTTTTGGGAAAGTTTTGTAGGCTCATTACCTATTTCTTGTTATAGAGTTTTCTTAAAGAGGTTAATAGGCAATTCCTTGGTAACTTCATTCATATATGTAAATGTGTTTTATTCTTTTTAGTATGTATATTGGACATTTATATGTGAGACTGTATCATTATTGATTGTAATATTTGTTTAATGAGATGAATGATTTGATGAAAAATGGCTTTATGGATTGATAAAGTGTTTTACCGATGCTTTAGTGGCTTTTGGCGACGAAAAATTTTGTCGCTGAAAGTGCAGTTTCTTGTAGTGATTGCTTAAATGGATTGTTATCGATACTAAATAGGTTTAATATTTAAAATATTATTTTTTTTTCAGGAAAAATAGAAAAAACCAGTCATTGACTGTCGTTTTTTTCTTAAAAAATGTACACAACTTCAATTAAAAAAACGACAGTTTATGAATGTCGTATTAGAAGCTAAATTTTCCACAGTCCCGGGTTGTGGTTTTTCAAAATAAAAACCACATATGAGGACTATCGTTTTTCAAAAACTACACTTCAAATCGAGACACAAAAAAACGACAGTCTGTGACTGTGGTTTTTTGACTGTTTTGACGTAGTGGACTGTGGAAGCATTAACTTTGATCAAATTTACCCTTGTGTTGCCTCTTTACCCTTAGAGATAACTAATCATACATGATGGCCTGTTATGAATTTCATTTTCGATTTCTTTTGTTAACAGGTGCTACTAAAAGGTATTTTCCTTATTTCATATGTGTAGGTACCTCTGCAATTTAATGTCAAAGGAGGAGAGATCAATCAAGTTGTCTAAAGGGGGAGAGTATGTCCATACTTCCTAAGGGGAGATATTGTATGATCTTCTACAAGGGGGAGAAAATGCATATCTTGCCAAAGAGAGAGTGCATGGTCAAAATGGGAGAGCTGAAGAAGAGAAAGCTTGGGAGATAAAGAAGATGATTGACTAATGAAGAAAGACGAAAAGAAAGCTTGAAGGATGATCAAGCTCCAAGCATCAAGAAGAATGAAGAAAAAGAACTAGAGCCCAAGCTAAGAGAAGAAGCATCTAAGAGATTTCAAGACTCGTCCAGCTAAGGGGGAGCTGAAGACTTAGTATGTAAAATTCGGTGTTGAGTAAGTTGCCATCAAATTACAAAGGGGGAGATTGTTAGGGATTTTGTGTATTGCAATTTGATGAATGCATTATCATTTTAGCATCATTTGTATTTTCACACATGCATTGATTTAGAAAATCTTGAAATCTTGATTTATACATGCATTGCTTTTTTAGACTTGTAGATATATTGATTTATGCATGTTTTGATTTTGAACTTGGATGCATTTAGTTTTCAAAAGAAGATTTTCGAATCAATCGAATCAAGCTTTTGCCTATAGTTTTAAAAGCTTCAAATCAACTTAGGCAGTTTAGGTTTCATGTTGTTAAAACTCTTAGATTGATTTAAAACATGTTTCCAGGGTTGATTCTATGGCCCATAACTCCCTTTAGCAAAATACTTTGGAGTAGGCTTTTACTTAATCATTTAAGAAGGAAAAACTTTTTTTGTGTGCTACAGTAATTTTGCTACAGTGATGTCGGTCAGCCGAACTCAAGATGTCGGTCGACCGACACTTGACCGAACCCACTTCGGTTCGCGTTCCAGAATGGTAAAAAATTGCCATTTTATGACCGTTGGGAGTTCGGCTGATCGAACTTGATGTCGGCTGACCGACAATAGAGCCGTTGGACAGTTTTTTCTATATAAACAGATCATTCCTAGGCCAAATTTGAGGATCCAAGGGATACTTTTTGAGGTGTTTTGAGGCCAAACAAAGGGGAATGAGCTAAGGAATGCTAGTTGGTCAAAAAGGGAAGCTAAAGCTTGGAATCATAAGTAAATCTTCTATGTAAGCTTAGTTTTCCTTTTCGTGTGTTTTCATGCTTTGCTTAAATTATTAGTAAATCTTTTTAAGCATGTTAACTATGGGTTGTTGTGTCCTTAACATGTATATGTTTTGAATTGATTTATTGTTTTGGATGCATCACCTTGATTCAAACCAAGTAGTACTCAAATTGGTATATCTAAGTAAATCATGTTAATGAAAACATCTTTGAAATTATTTGTAACATGATTTTTATACTTGGTTAAATCTTTGGTTGTTGTTTTTCATCATAAGAAAATCATTTTCAAATCCATCTTATGTTTTGGATTCAACAACTTCACAAATCACATGTATTTTGTTTTAAAGTTTCTTGTAACTTGCTTAGCATTGATATACATCATTTTCAATTTGGTTTTTAAATGACATGTGATTTGTTCCTTCACTTCAATCAAATCTATTTTTGGGTTTTACACTTTCAAAAGTTTTAAGCTTACATTCATTGAGCTATCATTTTTAACTTGATTGAAGTTTTCACACACACACCATGAGCATTCATCTTTGCATTACATAGAATGTTGTGTGAGTTTGTTTTTCAATTTCATATCTGCCTATTTTAGAGGCATTGTAATTGAGCTTAAATTGTATCTCTTTTACTGTTTGTGTAGACACTACTTTGAGAGAAATTATTCTTCTTGTATAGGTTATTGCTTATCCTAAGAAAAGCATAGTGTATAGGTTATTGCTAAGCCTTAGAAAAACATAGTGTATAGGTTATTACTAAGCCTAAGAAAAGCATAGTGTTAGAGGTTATTGCTTAGCCTACTGAAAAGCATAGATAGTGGAAATCCGGTGGGGTGTTGGATCACAAGCCGGTAGCGGATGTAGGCATTGAGACCGAACCACTATAAATCATTGTGTGATGGTGAATGCTTTATGACGATTGTTTTTATTAGCTTCCACATCTTATTTGATAAATCATCACTAGTGGCTAGTTATTTTTAAAAAAAATCTAAATTGATAATAATTGGTCACTAATTTGAAGCTCACCCTATTCACCCCCCGGGTTTGAATCCCGGACTTTCACTAAGTAGTTTACCATTACAAAACCATTCTCATCATTTTCCAAATGTAATTTAAAGTGAAGTAGATTTTTTTTAATTTCTTATAATTTTTAAATATTAATATAATTAGGAGTTTAAAAAAAAAAAAAAAGCTTAAAATCTTTTTAAATGGGTTAATAAGAAAAGCATTATAATTACACAACAGTTGTTCATACTTTTCTTGACCACAATTTCCTCATTGATGATTTCTCAATCATTCAATGTTGGGGTCAAAGACTTGTAACTCATTTTCTCTATTTTTCCTCTCTTGCAACTCATCTACTCTCATAAAAGTCTCATCATCTTCTTCCCAACTAAACACTCACCCACTTCACTAACTAGCCATTCATCTGCCCGAATCACCAACCCTTGGTTTAACCAAATTATTATTCTTCTTATTCTTCTTCCACTTTCACCTAACCCACTAAATTGCTCAGGCTCACAATCTTGTCTAACTCCCTCTCACACCAGCGTTCAGTCTCCTTTTCTCGCCTAGACTCTTTTCCTAACCAACTCTCCACTCATCTCTTTCAAAAACCTCATTCATCATCTTCCTCTTCTCTTAGTCTCCATCATCTTACACTCTTATTTCCCTCGTCTTTCTCCTTATAAACTCGACCTCCCATAGTTTTCGTTCGATTTCTGGGAGTTTTAGAAATGGAGGTTGACAATATCATTAGCTGGTTAACCATATCATCAATATACCTTATAAAAGAAAGCCCAAATTCCCTTACTTCCAAACTTGCCACTTCATCTCATTCCCTTGTTACTGCCCCTTGATGATGGGTTGGGATCTCAGGGAGAGGGGGGGAAGGAGATAATGAGAAGAATCATGTGTTTTTCAGAATCTTATAGAAAGAGAGAGGGATGATAATGAGAGGAGAGTTTGGTGAGGAGATGAGTCCGGGTGAGAAAAGGAGTTTGAATGATGGTGCGAGAAGGTGTTGATATTCATCATTCTGTCATTCACTAACAGCTCGAGCTTTTGGTATTTTCGATTATTAACATGGTATCGGAGCTAGAGGTCACGAATTCGAAACCCCTTGTGGGCATGTTACCTCCATCTTTCGAATTAGTCTGTCAATTCCATCTGTCAAATGGGTTTTCAAATTTGAACAGCTTCCCATTCGAGAGGCCATTTGACCCTAAAAGTTGTTTAGTTAAGCTATGGGTAAGTGTGTCTGGTTACTATAGTGGGTGAATGTTTGGTTAGGAGAAGAAGAAGATAGTTCTTTAAGAGAACATGAGTTGCAGGAGAGGAAAGACGGAGAAGATGAATTTGTTGAGGTCAACGTCCACCCTCGCTCCTGAGCGGTCATAATTGTGGTTGAACCCTCCCCTCACCATAAAACTATTGTTGTGTCGTTTCCTATCACCAATTGGTTTTGGGATAAGTGGTAGCTCAATAGGGTGTAAGATCCTACAAAATTGTAGGACGGTTGACACTATCATCAAAGCAATAATTTTGTTAAAAAAAAAAAAAAAAGCATGAACAACTATCCATCAGGTTATGGTTTGCTTTATACGATCATTTATTTAAGATTTAGCTTAAGTTTTCATAAAAATCCCTACATTTTTTTATAGAAAATATCATATTTTTATATTTCTTATAAAATCTTAGATTTCTATATAGTTTTTATATTATGAATTATACTGCCCCTGTTAAGCATGAGGCATTTTTTGGTAGTTATATATGTCTTATATAATGGAAGAGACTGATTTTTGGGATTTTAATTTTGATCGACCCAATTAGTACTTTTGACTGGATGGTATTGGGTCAAGTTATGTTTATGCCGACTGATCGACTTGATTGATAGTTTCTGTTCTATACCCAAATCACCTTCGTCATGGGTAATATGATTATTGAAGCTAAAGCCACCACCCTACGACTGATACTGGTGGAGTTAAGTTTAGTTAGGTTGAGTTTTCTAATTGCTGATTTATATTCATTTTAACTTTTAAAATAAGAGATAATCATGTGGTGGATAGAAATTGAACCCATAACCTATAAAACATATATTGCCTATTGCCACTTATGCTACTATAACTTTGTACTTGAAAATTTTAACAGGTTTCAAATTCGACTTAGGTCAAAGTCTATAAACCCATACATGTCCCGAACCATGAAATCAATATAAACCCATGTTATTTATTTTTATTGTAATTATTTTCATCTTAACATAATTCATATAGAAACCTATACTCGCCCCCAAGTAGGAAAATGTCATATTTTAGATTTCATAGAGATTTCCCACTTCAACATAATTTATATAGAAAAATGTCATAGTTTACATTTCTCATAAAGTTCTAAATCTTGTTTTTTAATTTAGGTTTCTAATGTTACCAATTGTATTGCTCTTGCTATCATTTCAAGGTATCAAATTAAGTTCAATAATCTTGAAAGAAACCTAGAGCCCGCATGCATCATGCTGGGCTCTTTTTTTTTTTGGTAAATACCTTTTTTTTATCTCAAATTTATATTGGTTGGTATGCAAAATGACCTATTTCTTTAGCATAGTTAATAATTGAAATTTATGATGTTGGGAATTCAAAGTCATTAATGTGAAAGTTGTCCCTTAGAATTTCTGGATGGACTGTTTGTTGCTAGAATTCTAAATTCCAGTCACCTGAAAAGTGAGGAATAATCTTTGAAATTTCCTTCACATTTCTCAATGTTTTAATAGAGTGGACAATTAAATGGAGTATTTAGAGACATGAGTTCTTGAAATTTTGTTAAAGAAACCGGCCCATATATAGTAAATCGCTAGTTAATTAGATTGAGTTTTGTTTCTTAATGATTTCCAGTGGATTTGACCCGAGTGCAGCTGAATTAAATCTAGCTATATTTCCCACACGGCTAAGTTTATGTTGGCAGATGAAGTTCAAGTAGAGAGAGAGAGTGGTGAAGGGCAGGTCCTATTAATTGGCCAGGTTGACTTCATGATAATATAGAGAGAGAGGAGGCCTTCGTCTTGACGCAATTTCTTTCCATTTAAAACCCCCCCAGAGAACTTACTAGTTTAAATCAAGAGCTTCAACATGTAATGACTGAAAGAATATGCCAAATTGATTGTGATCACTTACCAATTCAATGATCTTTAGAGGAGCTGTGATCGCATCCGTCACCAAAGAATGATTACTGTAATGGAGGAACCAATAAATTAATAGTAGAGACCAAAGCTGTTAGTTATATTGGGGTTCATGTCTTAACGAAGTAAAGGGAAAAGGAAAGCTACTTTTGCTAGCTTGAGTGTGGTCAAGGCTGGATTTTAAGGCTTTGAGTGTGCTTGAGGCTAGGTAAGGTATCCTCATGTGCTGTCTTGCTTGCGAGGATGGGCTTTGGTAGGGGATCCTTGTGTGAGGGTATGGTTGTTTCCATGGAAAAAGTATTAGGGAAGGAAATGCCACATCAGTGGAAAAAGTGAAGCAGAACAAAGATGTGATAAAATTTTAGTCAATTGCATTTGATTTGAGTCAAATCTGGGAAAAGGTTCAGCACAAACCAGACCTTTTTAAGGCATGTATGATTCTTGCGTGACTTTTTACCATAACTTATTTACGTATAGTTTGTTGAGTCTATGGATTTATTTTTACTATATAAAAATACATGTTCACTTATTTGAACATGGTTTATTTGTGCATGATTCGTATATGGGTTCTTACTTGCATGGGACCAATTCTGTTTAGTTATTTGCCTAATGGTTAATCTTATATTTAGATTCAATTCAAATTTTCCACACTTGATGGGCGACAGGCTGTAAAACAAACAAAAACAAAAAAAAAAAAAAAAAAACAAAAAAACAAAAAAAAAATCCTAATATATGCTACGGAGGGAATTATTAGATTTTTTTTTTTTTTTTTGTAATGTCTATTTGTTTGTTCAGTATTTAATTCATGGAACTCGGTGCAATGAATTTGATGTAGGGCCTAAAAGTTTTCTGTTTTCTTGTTATTATATGTTTATATTCAAGTCGGGTACATGAGCTGAATTTGGGAAGCCCAAATCTGAAACTGAGCCAAATTTCATGCAATGTCCAAGTACAAGCCTGTGTCTTACGCGAACCTGAACAAGCCCAACCTAAAATTTCACTTTTGGGTGAGTTGGGTCAGGTGGGTTCGAGTTTGGCCCAACTCAAGTTGCATCCCAAGTGGTTATTTAGAAAACTTCTCAGCACCCTCCTGTTGAACTAGTTGATCAGGAGGTCCTTTCTCCACGACTGCCAGTCTGCCACACATGCCATCAGCCTTTTCTGCACTCTCCTTCCTCCCTCTTTCTCCTCATCCAATGGAAAGCTTCTTTCAATCAGTCTTCCTCAATGGGAAAACTCCTAGAAACTACCAAAATACTGGCACTAAATTAGAGGTCAAAGGGAGAATTAGAGCCATGGGTTTCTCATTGGACGCATTAGCAACATCAGTTGGAGGTTGAGTGTGCAGGTCATTAAGTCAGGTAGGTTTGATAAGTTGATAGCTCATATGGAATTTTTTTTTTTTTTTGGGGGGGGGGGGGGGGGGGGGGGGGGGGGCGCATTCATTTGGAACAGATGGGGTGGGTGGGTGGGTGGCATTCATTTGGAACAGATGGGATTTGACGTCTCCACCCATGTATCATGGGGGGGGGGGGGGGGGGGGGGGGGGCATTCATTTGGAACAGATGGGGTGGGTGGCATTCATTTGGAACAGATGGGGTGGGACGTCTCCACCCATGTATCATCCCCTGATTGGTCCAACCAGGGACACCCATGTGTCATCCCCTGATTGGTCCAAACAGGGATGCGGGGGGTGGGTGGGTCATTTGGAACAGATGGGGTGGGACGTCTCCACCCATGTATCATCCCCTGATTGGTCCAACCAGGGACACCCATGTGTCATCCCCTGATTGGTCCAAACAGGGATGCGGGGGGTGGGTGGGTGGGTGAGTGGCATTCATTTGGAACAGATGGGATTTGACATCTCCACCCATATGTCATCCCCTGATTGGTCCAAACAGGGATGCGGGGGATGCGGTGGGTGGCATTCATTTGGAACAGATGGGATTTGACATCTCCACCAATGTGTCATCCCCTGATTGGTCCAAACAGGGATGCGGGGGTGGGGGCGGCATTCATTTGGAACAGATGGGGGGGGGGGGGGGGGGGGGGTGGCATTCATTTGGAACAGATGGGATTTGACATCTCCACCCATGTGTGATCCCCTGATTGGTCCAAACAGGGATGCCGTTCCCACATGAATATGAAGAGGGTCAACCCACATCTGAATTCACCACATCAAGATTGGTCTGCGTTTCCATTGCACAAAATCTATCATAGTCATATTACATGGTTCTTCAAATACCTTGAATGTAAGTTCTTGTTTCATTCAACAGATATGGAAAACAAAGCCAGCCCATGGTTCTTCCTATCCATGCTGCTTCATTTGTTCATCTCCTTAAAGAATTCTCTATCAACCGATGTCCACTCCATATCCATGGACCAAACTCTCTCTGGAGATCAGACCATATCTTCTAAAGGTGACATCTTTGAATTGGGCTTCTTCAAACCAGGTAAGTCACAAAACTACTACATGGGCATATGGTACAAACAATTATCAGAAAGAACAGTGGTATGGGTAGCAAACAGGGAAACGCCACTCCCTAACAAGTACTCTTCACACCTAAAAATTGGTCAAGATGGCAATCTAGTCCTCCTTAATCAGTTGGAAACGCCTATCTGGTCCACAGATGTATCCACAATTGCATCAAATAGTACTGTTGCAGAGCTTCTTGACACTGGAAATTTTGTTCTGAGAGATGGGTCAGATTCCTCTGTTGTCATTTGGCAGAGCTTTGATCATCCAACTGATACAGTGCTACCTAAAGGATGGTTTGGGAGGAACATGATTACTGGAGAAATAAAGCCCCTGATATCATGGAAAAGTCATGAAGATCCAGCGCTCGGAATGTTTTCACTTCAGATTGATTCAAATGGAAATGATCGGGGTTCTTTACGGTGGAATAGATCCGAGGTGTATTGGAGATGCGGAGATTGGAATATTTTCAACAGAATTATTGAAATAAATTCAGGACACTTTCTAAATTTCAGTTATTTTAAGAAAGAAGGCCGAATCTATTTCACTTATAATCCTGTCGACAGTTCTTTCATCACACGAGCCGTTTTGGACACATCAGGGAGACTCCAACTATGTGCATGGTTGGAGTCCTCCAGACAGTGGAAGCCCTTTTGGGTTCAGCCAACCACTCAATGCGAGGTTTATTCTCTTTGTGGCAGTTTTGGACTGTGCACAGAGAATAGCAAGCCCTGTTCATGTCTCCGTGGCTTTGAAACAAGGTCCATGGAAGGTTGGAATTTGAGCGATCGGTCTGCTGGTTGTGTGAGGAAAACCAATTTAAAATGTGGTTATAACAGTTCTCTTGAGGGAGAAAAAGATGGGTTTCTGGCGATACACAACATGCGGTTGCCTGTAAATGTGCAGTCCTTAACAGTGGGAAGCGCCAAAGAGTGTGAATTATCCTGCTTGAGCCACTGTTCTTGTACTGCTTATGCTTACAAAAATGGATGCTCTTGGTGGGATGGAGATCTCATTAACCTTCAACAGCTTTCCGATGGTGAAGGACAAGATCTTTTTGTACGCCTCGCAGCATCTGAGCTGCGAATTTTTGGACCAAAGAAGAGAAGAATTGATGAGGCTACTTTAGGTGGAGTCGTGGGATGTGCATCTGTATTCGGTGTAATTATAATCGTGCTGATTTGGAGATGCCGAAGGCGACAGCAAAAAATATCTTGGATGGTGGTTCAGAACTCTTTGGTGTCATTTAGCTACAGAGATTTGCAAATCATTACTAAGAATTTCTCAGAGAAGCTAGGGAGAGGAAGTTTTGGTTCGGTCTTTAAAGGGAGTTTGCCTGATTCAACACCCATAGCTGTGAAGAAACTAGAAGGCCTTGCCCAAGGAGAGAAGCAGTTCCGAGCAGAAGTGAGCACCATCGGGGCAATTCAGCACATTAATCTCATTCGCCTTCGTGGCTTCTGCTCTCAAGGTAAAAATAGACTTCTAGTTTATGATTACATGCCAAACAGTTCTTTAGGTTCTCAGTTGTTCCATAAGAATTCCCAGACCATAGATTGGAAACTAAGATACCAAATAGCACTCGGGATTGCCAGAGGGTTATCCTATCTCCACGAAAAATGCAGAGACTGCATCATACACTGCGACATCAAACCAGAAAATGTGCTTTTGGATGCTTCTTTTTGCCCAAAGTTGGCGGACTTCGGTATGGCAAAGCTTGTTGGGCGGGAATTCAGTAGGGTTTTGACTACCATGAGAGGAACTATTGGCTACCTTGCACCAGAGTGGATTTCAGGTGTTGCTATCACACCGAAAGCTGATGTTTATAGCTATGGAATGATGGTTTTCGAAATCATATCAGGGAAGAGAAATGCAGAGCAGTTGGAGGATGGGGAATCTGGCTTTTTCCCTTGTTGGGCTGCAGAAAAAATAGTTGTGGATGAAGTTCTAGCCCTGTTGGATTTCCGATTGGATGGTATTACAAACATTGAAGAACTCAGAAGAGCTTCTAGAGTGGCTTGTTGGTGCATCCAAGACAACGAAAACAATAGGCCATCAATGGAGCTTGTGGTTCAGATTCTAGAGGGTGTAAAAGATATAAGCATTCCTCCAATCCCATGGTCTATCAAAATACTTACAGACAACTCATCATGGGTTTCGTCTTGAATTGTTGTTGAAGTAGTACTTGAAGTTGTTAGACCATATGCCTTGGATGCTTTGAGTATCTATCTTGAACATTACTTCAATCCCAGGATATGTCAAAAAATTTAGACACTTTTTAGCTCACAGTATTCTCCCAGTATTGTCATAAGAAATGCTGTCTGCTTAAAAGTTTCAGGCTAAAAGTACGCCATTGGCATGCTTCAAGAAGTGAACTTGAAGGGGATCTGTTGAGCTGAAGTTTGGTTTGAATAAGCGTAGTTTCTATATTTATAGCATCCGTAGCTTATTTAGTACATGTCAAAGCTTTTAAGTGTATTTGATTATCATGCTTTAGGAACACGAATGTCATACCCATGAGTGCTTATATTGGTTCTAGAATTCAATCTCATGTTTTTAATTTCTAAAGCTAGTTAGTGCATTGGTTCTTCGTGTTCTAGGAACCTAAATATCTCAATTACTAGCCATGAATGGTTGTATTGGTTCTTTTATTTCAATCCCTGATTTTATTTTCTTTCATTGAATCATAGAACTAGGTCACAATATCTGTTTTCGTGAATTTATTATTCTGTAGATTTTGTCATTGTTGAGCATATAAATATTCTACATGGATTGAAGTCTTACAATGAATCTTCAAATCAAGAAAAATTCGAAAACATATCATATTTTCATTAGGTACGAAGGTGGTGAAAACCAAAAACTATCACCACATGATATTTGTCTTAAAAGGTGAAACAAATACTGCTACGAGTCCTAGCACACAAAAAACTTGAATTGACGTCTTCTTCTAGAAAGGAAAATCTAAGAAACACTGGTATTTGAATTTTGCATCTTGTCAAAACTTTTTGAGCAGGACTCTTTATTATGTGGGTGAATGCATGAGTATCATTTGTTTGTATGATAACAATAATTATCAGACTACTTGTAATTAGGGAAGGGAAAAAACAGAAAAAGAAAGACTGCATTTGTCATTTATGTAGGCTAGGCCATATGCTATGTGATTCTATATCAAAGGCCAACTATGAGAAACAAATCAACAGCTAGCTCAAAAGTTTTTTTTAAAAAAAAAAATCTAGATAGGGAAAACTGTTATAGATTAAACTAAAAGGATGAAAAACAGACAATGGACTAGGCCACAACACAAATAACCCAGAGAATGAGAGGAGGCTCAACATCTCTCATCCCCAAATACAAGTCTAGAAAAACAACAATTGCTATAAAAAAATGGTCGGTCTCAAGTGAGTCCAATTGATATGCAACAAGTGGTGGAACATTTCAATGAACATGAAGATCAAAGGAAATCAATACAGACAAGTGGCGGAGCCTGGAATTTCTCTTGGTGGGGGCAAAGATTAATTATTATAACTCACTAAATTGAAATATATATATATATATAATCTTATAGACATAAATAAGTGTACATGAACTTTTTTAAATTCCATTACATGAAAAAGTATTTCTTTACAATTGTCCTCGTCAGGTTTTCATGTTCTAAAAGCATCGCATGATTGCCTTGTTATCAACGATATGAAAAAATGTCACTCTCCATGTATGTGATTAAACAATCATTCATCCATTCATCTCCCATTTGATTACGTAGGCGATTCTTTATAATAAGCATAACAGAAAAGGATCTCTCAACGCTGGTAATGGCCACTGGTAAGATTATTGCTAATGTCATAAGCAAATAAATTGATCGATAACAAAATATCCTTTTTGTCTACACCATCTTCTTAGCAAGACCGCTAATCCTGTTAACTTCTAAAAAGTCATCATTGGAGCGCATTTCCAAAATGTAAGTTCCAAGGATTGTCAAGTGTCACAACATCGATTGCGGAAAACTCGGTTTGATAGAATTGAGCGTGGCTGACCGATATTTGCTTGTCAAAAGTGGAGAATGAATCATTTGGACTTAGGCATGCAATGAAATGAGCAATCCAGTGCTCACCTCGTTGACCCGATAGTTTTTAACTCTTGAAGTTGCTTATCAATAGTAGTATTGAACAATTCAGCCTGATAATGATTCAAGTTTGTGATTTCTACAAATCTTCGGTGTGGTCTCCCTTGAGTTGCAAACTTAACATTCATGTTAGGAATAATAATTTCAAAATTTGTACAGAATGAAGTAACTTCATTGGTAAGAGAATCTCACTCATTGTCTCTCTTCATCTGCAGTCATTGCTTAGATATTTTATCCAGGACCATGGTATTCACAATATCTTGTTCTCTGTGCTGCAACACCTTTGATAGTACATTAGTGATTTCCAAGATATTCTTCATCGATCCAAGTTAAATATAAATTCAAATGATTGCACTGAAACCAATAGTACACATGCTTCGGCTATTTGCTAAATTTAAATTTGAATGATTGCAACGAAACAATGTCAAGCACTTAAATCACAGAGGAAAACATGACAATTAAGGTGAGAAGTGTACCACTATGTGACCCCCAACGTGTATCGCCAGACTGTTTGAGATTAGTCTCTTGATTAAGGCCTCGTCCACTTGAAAGTTCACCATTGTTATGTCCTTCAATAACTTTAGCTTCTTGTTTCTCTCAATCAATGCCTAGACATTTTTATGAGGATCCAACAATGTTTAACACACTACAAACTATTTTAAAAAGTAAGGCAATTTGAGTGTGGTTTTTTCCAACGGCAACAAAGGCCAATTGAAGTTGATGTGCAAAGCAATGAATATTTTTTTGCTAATTGGTAAATTAGTATTGAGAGAAAGAAGGGCAAAGCCCCTAGGACAGAGAGAAAAAAAGAATACAGACAAAAGAAAACAAAAACAGAAAGCCAACCTAGAATCAGGGAGGACACAAAAACCAAAACCAAAGCACAAGAGCAACAACAAAGAAAGGCAAACCAACTAAGGAAGGAGGAGATTTCCTCAGCACCTCAAAGCACAAGAACAGCAAAGCAAAAGAGCACAGAAAAAATCAGCAGCAAAACAGAGGAAGCTCCCCAGCAACACACAGCACATCACACTCACAGCTGCCAAGCCCATCACCAAACAGCAGCTGAGAAGCAAAGAGAAGGCCCCAGAGGAAGCGCCCCAGCAAAACAGCAAAACAGCAAAACAGGCCTCTGCACACTCACTGCTGCCGAGCTCAGAAACCAAACCAGCAGCAGAGAAGCCAAGAGGGCCCAACTGGGAAAACTCGTACAGATTATTGGGCTATGCATATAGGTTGTTCTATGGCTTCTAGATGCTATTCCTGCCACGGGGAAAGTGAATCTGATATCCATCTCTTCTTCTCTTGCCACTTAGCCTATCAGCTCTGGTTATGGGTCCTCAGCCAAGAGAGCATCCTCCATGGCCCTTCTCTCTCTGCCTCCACTGTCTAGACTACTTTAGCTAAGGGTGTTGATGGTCCAGGAAGACTAACTGCAGCTGCTATCTTCTTCCAAGCCATCAACACTCTCTGGTTCCTTCGGAATGAAGCCAAACACCGCAGCCAAAGGCCCTCCCTGATGTCTGCTTAGATGGTTTTCCTCGAGAGGGAATAGTAGAAGGGTTGTTGTAAAGATACTGCAGATGGTTGTGAGAAAGAAACAGCTGGTCGTGCCCCCAAGGAGGGACAGAGGCTGTAGACAGGGAAGGGGGGCTGGCTGGGAAAAGTGGGGGAGGGGGTATTGATGAGATAAGAGGATTATTAGATGGTTGGAGTGAGGGAAAAGTTGGGGAGGGTGCCGTCAGGGGGGAGGGGACAGAGTTTGGAATGGGGCTGGGAGCTGATGTGGAAAGGGGAGGAATAGAAGAGGGTTGGTGGCTGGAAATAGCTGGAGATGGGGCCAGCAGGGTAGGAGGGTTATGGGAGGAAAGGGGGCGGGAAACTGGGGAGAGATCCGGATGCTGGGTTGGTGGCCTACCCTGAATAGAGCCGATCTGATTTGGAAGCTAAACTTTATCCCGACACTCCGGCAGAAGTTGGACCGAAGAAGAGAGATGGTGGTTTGCCAGAGGAAGAGGGGAAAGAGAGGCAGACTGATCACCATATAGAAGAGGAATGGAGCTAGGCTGGGGAAAAGTGATTGGGAGAGGGAAAGATTGAGAGCCAGGGAGACTGGTGGAAGGGGTCAGGAGGTTGGCTGACGGGGGAAGGTTTGGGCTTAGGAGGAGGGCGATGGAGATGTTGGCGGACGGGAGGCATTTTTTTCTTAATCTGTCCCTTTTGAAAGATTTGTTTTCATTCAGGATGGGTGCTTTGAGGTTATTGAATTCACCCTACAGACTACTAGACCCATCATAATCATGTTCATGCAATCTCCATACACTTAATCCAGGGGAGTTTACCCGGCTTCCCTCTGGGCCCGGAGGGATTAGTTCAACCCAAAGGGTTGGGAACCCTCTAATATCAAAAAAAAAAAAAAAAAAATTCCATGCTTGGATAATAGTGCTTCAATCGCTGCCTTAAGTGATATAGATGTGGTTTCATTAACTTGTACAATTCCCAAGAAACGCCGAATTACACATCCTCTCTTGTCTACAAAACATAATGCAACAGCCATTTTCTCTTTGATAAATATGTCACGAGATTCGTCGATCAAGATAGCAGATAATGCATCTCCAAGCTCATTGATGATAACTTCAGTGATTTCAGTCGCAGCCGCTCTTACAATCTGCGCTGTCAATTTAAGATTTTCACAAGCATTTTTCAATACGACACTTCTAATATCTTCATTATTGTTAACAATAAATTTCAATAATTTAAGAGAATTTCCCTAATTCTTCAAGTCCCTAGATTCATCATGACCATGAAAAGCTAATCCTTGACGTAAAAGAAACTAAATGCAATAAATGGATGCATTTAGACGAGCTTTGTTTTCTATTTGAGTTTGGTTTGATTGTTTAAAAAAATTGTCTGAATCTCTTTATTTTGACTTAATAAATCTTGAAACTTCCTTTAGGCTTGACTGTGACCGTTGTTAGGCCCTCCGACATGAATTTGAAATCTTAATTTCTTTCTGTTTTCAATTTGTAAATCCTTTAATTACAAAAGAGTCACCACCCCCTCGTTGTCCATTGTCTTGTCTAAAAAGATAAAAATGTATATAATATGTGACATCCTTTGCTATGCAATACTCCAACCAACTACCATGTGAATTCATTAAACCAAGTAGGATTAAATCTCTGCGATACTTTTCCAAATTCCTTTTGCGAGAAATTATGATTACAAGGTTGGATGTGAGCCTTTTGTTGATATGCTCTTTAGATAGGATCCTGATCATTACGATGGTAATCTGAAATTTGAGTACGCAATCCAGGATTTGCTGGAAGACATACGGAGTTAATCTCTTCATGACTTCTAACTGAGCTTCATTGCACCCGATCGCATTTATCATTTTCCAGGATAGAAGGCGGAATATCATCTTTTGACTTTCTTTTGAAGATATGTTTACAGAATACAATATATATTTACAGATTTTAATATTACAATAGTAAAATAATATAGAATAGAATAGTGTAATATTAAATTACAGTAATATTTTGTTGTTTGGAAATTTTTGAAAAATATTATAAATTTTAAGTTGAGTTGATTTGAAGGTACTATGACTCTAATGAATATTTAAAAATTTCCAAGGTAACATGTTAATATTATTGATTGTAGTAAAGTTCCTTTTTAGAATGATTTCTTTTATATTTAATACTTAGTTTTCAATGTGTGGATTAAAAAGTAGTGTGATAAAGTAAAGCTTAGCCATTCTCTTACCATAAGCTACTTTTCTTTATCACATAAAACTATGTAAAGTATAATATAGTGAAGTCAATACAAAGGGCAATTGTTTTACAATTCTCTCTCTCTCTCTCTCTGTCTCTCTCTCTCTCTCTCTCTCTCTCTCTCTCTCTCTCTCTCTCCCCCCTATTTTACTTCACTGCATACTTCATCTTACCTTACTTTATCTCATCTTTTACCATGATGTGGCATCAATATTTATTTTACTTTACTACACATATTAACAAACATGCCTTGACCTAGATGTGACATATTATCCCTTCGCCAAATTTAGATGAGAAAATAGTATGGTAAAGTAAAGTCTAGCTGCCACTTTTTTACCCTGAGCTTTATAACAAGTCACTTTTTCTTTACAATATAAACTATATACGATAAACTGTGATTAAGTAAACTCAAACAAAAAAAAAAAACTACTTCACCACTCTCTCTGACTTTACTTTACCATATACTTTATCTCACATTTATCATGATGTGACATTTACCTTTACTTTACCATACTTGTAAACAAGTACATCGTGATAGATTTGGTGAAGTGCCTTTACTTTAATCTACCACTTTGTAAACCTCATTTTGAAAGATTTTTATATTATAGAAACTTTTCTATAGGAGAGTAATGAAGGTAAAAATATTGAGCTTTTTGAAAGAAAATGACATTTTCTTCATTTTTTTTGTGTTACCAAATGCATAAGATTTTTTTTCTTTAGAAAATGAAAGATTATATTATATTAAATATTACTTTCTTGTATTTACTTGTGCATCCTAACATACCCTATTAATAAGCCTATCAAGAATGGACAATATGAATGTATTGTTCTATTAGGATTGAAATCAACTTATAAAGTGCTAAAATACACACACATCTATGTGCTACACATAATGTAGAGTTGTGGTTGAAATTAACGGGTTAATATATAATTGTGACATTGAGTAAAATTATTTTGGTTGAGATTTAATAGTGACTTAAAAGTAATCTAACATAATTTAATCGGTTGAGATTTAATTGTGATTTAAATTAATCTAATATAAGTTAAGAGCTTTTTGTATATAGCCCCTATGGTTTGTAGGATTTGTAAATAAGCCCCTGATGTTTTAGTATTTGTAAATAGGCCCCTGCCTTTTCTTTTTAATACCTTTCATGTCCCTAAAATCAATATTCTTAATAAGAATGGACAGCCACAATGAGATTTATATAGAGTTTTTATATAAATGACGGCTTTGCCCTTACATCCATTAAACAAAAATGCGTAAATTATTATTTACAAAAATACTATTATTTTACCTCAAGTCCATATGATTTTTCTAAATAACTCTCTCATGCACATGATCAGGGGTGGACCCAAGTATAAGGGCCTAGGGACTAAAGCCCCCACCAATATTTGAGAAAAGTTTGGAATCCCCCCACCCCACCCCGCGTATGAAGGATAATTATGTATTTTGAAACTTTCATCAATCCAACGGTGGGTCATGTATGGATTGGATAAATTATAACCAGTTATAACTAAATCTGTTGATTGTTGCCATGATCAATTTGGATTTAATGAGATGAGCCTTCTATTGATAAAAAAAAATTATGTAAGGTTATTCTCTTCGACTAAGTGCAATTGTTAATGTTACATGATTTAAAAAAAAAAATTTGAGTACAAGCTTTTGAAATTATGCAAAAAAGAATAAAAGAAATAGACAAAAGTATCGTTTTCTATAAAAACCTAGGGTAGTTGGGAGACTATTATTTTTTTGGGACATAGAAGGTATTAAAATGAAAATGCAGAGGCCTATTTGTAAATATAAAAATCTCAGGGGCCTATTTACAAATCCCACATATCGTAATTGAATAGGTTGCGAAATTCAAGAGAGTTACTGAGAAACCATTGCACTAATTGTCTATATTTTTTAAATGGCTACAACTTGTAAACAATGCAATGCCAAGTTTCATATTTCATTAATATTAAGCTTCTTGAAAACCTTGATTGAGTTATGTGGGTGAGACAGATTCTATTATGGCCCCATTAAGAATCCGGACACGGGTTTTAACCCACTTTCCTAATGTGGTCATACTAAACAGTGTCATGGATGAGCACTACTGGACAGGCCTAAAATCAATCTTGAGCTTAATTCATAATAGAGGTAAAGAAGCAAGATGACATGTGTTTGTTTTGCAAAATAAAGACTGAAACGATTAAAGGACTTTGGCTTTTAAAGATTTGGGGATACATCTCCAGTATTAAAAACATGAAAGATATTATTCAAGTTAACCAAGATGCCATATCCATATCTATGCGATATAAAGCATCACTTCTTCCACTTCAAAGAATCCAAGACTAATGGTTGTGATCATCAATCAGTGAGGCCCACTTATCAGCCCTGTCCTGATAAGGTTGTGGCCAACGGATGTAATTGCATAACTCTGTGTAGCCGAGACCGAATGGGGCAGCAAGGCCGAACTAGTTACCATTTTCCGATATCAGCAGCTGGTGCCGAAACCGAAGTAGCGCAGGGTCTGTATCCGAGACCGCGATTGATGCGCTTTGCCGAAACCGAGCGGGGATCCGGTTCGCGGGATGGTCCCCACACACATGTAATTTACATTGTGGGCATTAATATCAATACAAGGCACACCCTGGAGGAGGGTACAGTTGTTTTTATTTATGCCAATCTTGTAAGTTGTCAAAATTTTAGGGGCTTTTGGTATTTATGGTGTTAGATTTGTGTATCTTTTGTTGTATCTTCTCTTGGCAGTTTTGATGTGTGTTCTTTTGTTATAATTCTATTAAGGGAATTTTACCAAATAATTATCCTTAAACTTGTATTAGGTGGATTTAATCACAAACACACCAAAATACCCTTTTTAGTGTTCGTTCATGGATTGTTGACGCCTTTACCCCCAAAGCTGCAAATGACATCGTTTTTTTATTCCGATACCCTAAAAGGATCGAACGATTTCGTTCTCCTTTCTTCGCCAAAATTTTTCCTCTCCCGCCATCTTCTCCCTCTCCTCCACGACCTGCTCTCACCTTCCCTTTCCCTGCATTGCGGCACCAACTCTCTCTTTCCCTCTCCGCTCCCTGCTCTCTCTTTCCCTCTCCCTGTGTTATGGATTCAGCTCTCTCTTTCCCTCTCCCTTTCCACTCCCCACTCTCTCTTTCCCTCTCCCTGAAGTCCCGACTCCTTCTCAAGCGATTCCGGCCAGATCTTCCGGTGGAACTCCCGACAATTGCTCTAACGTCAACTTGCATTTGAGATTTCAATGAAAACCTCAGTCATAAAAGGTGATTTTTTCGGCGCTTCTCTCGTACACCTCCTCTATTTTCTTGTTTTCTTCTCATTTTCAGTATCTATAACTATTGGAATTGTATGGTTCTGGAGAGCGGATTTGGTTTGGGCCATTTGCAGACAAATAGTTGTATGGAAGTAGCAGCCATGGAAAAAAAACAAATCTTTGTGTTAATATCCTAATTTAGTATCTCAATCCTAAACCAAAATCCAAAATTAGTACATCAATCTGAACCCCAATACTGGTCGTAGTCTTATGTTGCTTAAAGGTGGTCCATAACTTCCAAACAAGAGAAATCACATATTTCATTATGTTAGGTGCTTAGGGATATGCAAGAGTTGTCTATGATGATCCTAAGGCATGTTATTACATCCATCTATATATATATGTATATATATATTGTGCTGGCACTTATACCTCTTGTGGTTGTATTGCTTTATCTCCCACGGAAACAACCAGGGATCAACCTTGATTGTAGCTTAGATGGTGTGGGATTTGGGTGAGTGTGTGAGTAGTATATTTAGAAAAAAAAAAAAAAAAAAGGCAAGGCGACGAAGGATATAATAAGATCGAGTATACAGATGATGAATGTGAGGTTCATATGTAGATGGAACTGGGCTTTCTTGGGATTGGAATTGCAAGGTTGATGGTTGGGTTTTTTTTTCCCCATCTTTAAAGGGGGAGATTAATTGATGAGTATTTTGGATATTCACCTCATCTTTATTTCATCAAATTTAACCATAACTAGAAATACAAGCCTTAGAATTACTAGGTATTCAACTGCATGAAACAATAGGCTCTTAATCAGATCTGCCCTGCTTCTTTTTGCAGCTTACGACTCTAATGGAGTTTATGAAATCCTTTTTATTATCTTTTCTGTTTTTTGGAGGAGAGTAATCTAGGAGAAAGTTTTTTACTCAAGATCACATGATATCATGAAATAGTCTCATGACATCATGAGATTTATCAATTTCTGTATAAAACATCTTCAGCAAACGACAAGCGAATTAACTTTTAATAGAATTTGGTAAAAACTAAATACACATCTGTTCACCATTTCTCAGGTTCCATCATTCGAAAAACTTCTCCCTATGATGCTGCATAAAAGCCATGATATCTTTGGACAATCTCATGATATCGTGGGATTTATTAGTTTCTCAGACATACACTATTTCATGATGTCATGGGATCTAGGGGGAAAAATCTTAAAAAAGAAGATTGCTGACTAGAGTCAAGCAATTTTGGTGACAACATCTGAATTTCGGTCTTGAAATTAGGAAAATTGGTTGTAAAGGAGGATTAATATGTCAAAAACCTTATAAAATAACCTAAGGGCCTGCTTTTTTTAGAGTTTTTGTAGCTAAAGTGGATGGAGCTAGACAATGAAGAATTTAGTTTTCCGAATAAAAATAACCTCATAAGACTTTCAAAATGATGCAAATGGTGGGTTCTACATCACCTATTATCTCATGAAATAAGAGCCTTTTTATAATTTTACCAAACACAATAATTGTTACTTAAAAAATATATCCTTTTATTTTAGACTTTAATCTAATTATCTCTTATAATTAACTAGATTAGAGTATTCGAAAAACCCCTAAGTAGCTGACCATTACAAAACCATTCTCATCATTTTCCAAATGTAGTTTTAAGTGAAGCAGATTTTGTTATAAATTTATTATAATTTTTAAATATTAATATAATTTAGGAGTTTCTACAAAAGAAAAAAGCTTAAACTCTTTTTAAATGGGTTCATAAGAAAAACAATATAATTACAGAAGAGTTTTTCATACTTTCCTTGACCACAATGCCCTCATTGATGATTTCTCAATCGTTCAATGTTATGGTCAAAGACTTGCAACTCATTTTCTCCATTTTTCCTCTCTTGCAACTCATCTACTCTCATAAAAGTCTTATCATCTTCCTCCCAACTAAACACTCACCCACTTTTTTTTTTTTTTTTTTTGCTAAATTGCAAAATTGAATTAAGAAGAGAAAAAGGGAAAGGAACAAACAAACAGCCACAGAGAGCCCAAAAAACAGCCAAAAGGAGGCCAAACAAGACCAAGAAAACCACAAAAAGAAAGGGAACCAAGCACTATCTTACAAAATGATAGGGCTGATTACATAAGAGAAAAAAGGAATGTAAAGTGTTGCTAGTAAAGGAGGTATACATTTTCCTCAAAGAAACAGCAACATCCATCAAGAAGAAATTAACAGCACAGTCAAGAGAAGGAGAATTATTGTTGAAGATAGCTTGGTTCCTAACCTTCCAAATGCTGAAGATGGCAGTGATGAAGAGGGCTCCCAAGCCCTTCTTGGCTTTGTGACAGGAATTGGCTGAGAAGGTGTCCCACTTGGAGGAGGCAGAGCTTGAAGGGCCAAACTGAAAATTCCCTTTAATCTGAAGCCAATCCCAGAATGAGGCAGTGAAGGGGCAAAGGAAGAACATAGAGAACGCAGATTCTTGGTGAGAGCCACAGAGGTAACAGGAGGAAGCCATTTGCACGCCAATAGACTGGGCCCAGGCATTAGAAGGAAGTTTGTTATGGAACAGTTTCCAAGCAAAACAAGACCAGGCAGCAGCAAAGGAGAGATGGCTTTAGAAGGCTTTAGAAGTTTGTTCCAGGCAAACTTATACTAGGGAGAGGGGGGATGTCTGGTTTTGATGGACTCCCAAGCAGCAGCAAAGGAGAGATGGCTGGAATTAGTACTAGACCAGACCAGCAAATGTGGCTCAGCAGCCAAGGAGAAGGAGGTAAGTAGAGAGTTGGAGAAGGAGGCCACCTGCTGGGGGAGAGACAGGTTTAGAAGCCTCTGGTTGTTAGAGAAGAAGTCGTGGATAGAATCAGCCCAAGTGAAGTGAATCTCGGGGAAGATCTGCGCCAAAGAAAGGGGGCCATGCCATTTGTAGTGCCAGAAACTAGTACTTTTCCCATCTCCCAAAACCCAGTGGCTGTTATGTTTAGAAACACTCACCCACTTCACTAACTAGCCATTCATCTGCCCGAATCACCAACCCCTGGTTTAACCAAATTATTATTCTTCTTATTCTTCTTGCACTTTCACCTAAACCACTAATTCGCTCAGGCTCACAATCTTGTCTAACTCCCTCTCCCACCAGTGTTCAATCTCCTTTTCTCGCCTAGGTACTCTTTTCTTAACCAACTCTCCACTCATCTCTATCAAAAACCACACTCATCATCTTCCTCATCTCTCAATCTCCATCATCTTACACTCTTATTTCCCTCGTCTTTCTCCTTACAAACTCGACCTCCCCTAGTTTTCGCTTGATTTCTGGGAGTTTTAGAAATGGAGGTTGACAATGTCGTTAGCTGGTTAACCATATCATCAATATACATTATAAAAGAAAGCCCAAATCCCCTTACTTCCAAACCTTCCACTTCATCTCATTCCCTTGTTGGGTTAGAGTTGGTGAGGAGATGAGTCCGGGTGAGAAAAGGAGTTTGAATGCTGGTGAGATAAGGTGTTGATCTACATCATTCCATCATTCACTAACAGCTCGAGCTTTTGGTATTTTCGATTATTAACATGGTATTAGAGCTAGAGGTCACGGATTAGAAACCCCTTATAGGCATGTTACCTCCATCTTTCTAATTAGTTTGCCTATTCCGTCTGTCAAATGGGTTTCAAATTTGAATAGCTTCACATTCAAGAGGCCAATTGAGAGGCTTGCCCGTTTGGTGGTTTGGGTGAAAGTGGAAGAAGGTGTTTAGTTAAGCTATGGGTAAGTGACATATGGGGTGTCTGGTTACTAAAGTGGGTGAATGTTTGGTTAGGAGAAGAAAATGATAGTTCTTTAAGAGAAGATGAGTTGCAGGAGAGGAAAGACGGAGAAGATGAATTGTCGGACGGTTGACACTATCATCAAAGCAATAATTTTGTAAAAAAGAAAAAAAAGCATGAACAACTATCCATCAGGTTATGGTTTGCTTTATATGATCACTTATTTAAGATTTAGCTTAAGTTTTCATAAAAATCCCTACATTTTTTTTTATAGAAAATATCATATTTTTATATTTCTTATAAAATCTTAGATTTCTATATAGTTTTTATATTATGAATTATACTGGCCCTGTTAAGCATGAGGCATTTTTTGGTAGTTATATATGTCTTATATAATGAAAGAGACTGATTTTTGGGATTTTAATTTTGATCGACCCAATTGGCACTTTTGACTGGATGGCATTGGGTCAAGTTATGTTTATGCTGACCGATCGACTTGATTGATAGTTTCTGTTCTATACCCAAATCACCTTCGTCATGGGTAATATGATTATTGAAGCTAAAGCCACCACCCTACGACTGGTGCTAGTTGAGTTAAGTTTAGTTAGGTTGAGTTTTCAAATTGCTGATTTATATTCATTTTAACTTTTAAAATAAGAGATACTCATGTGGTGGATAGAAATTGAACCCATAACCTATAAAACATATATTGCCTATTGCCACTTATGCTACTATAACTTTCTACGTACTTGAAAATTTTAACAGGTTTCAAATTCGACTTAGGTCAAAGTCTATAAACCCATATATGTCCCGAACCATGAAATCAATATAAACCCATGTTATTTATTTTTATTGTAATTATTTTCATCTTAACATAATTCATATAGAAACCTATACTTTCCCCAAATAGGAAAATGTCATATTTTAGATTTCATAGAGATTTCCCACTTCAACATAATTTATATAGAAAAATGTCATAGTTTACATTTCTCATAAAGTTCTAAATCTTGTTTTTTAATTTAGGTTTCTAATGCATGTTACCAATTGTATTGCTCTTGCTATCATTTCAAGGCATCAAATTAAGTTCAATAATCTTGAAAGAAACCTAGAGCCGGCATGCATCATGCTGGGCTCTTTTTTTTTCTTTGGTAAATACCTTTTTTTATCTCAAATTTATATTGGTTGGTATGCAAAATGACCTATTTCTTTAGCATAGTTAATAATTGAAATTTATGATGTTGGGAATTCAAAGTCATTAATGTGAAAGTTGTCCCTTAGAATTTCTGGATGGACTGTTTGTTGCTAGAATTCTAAATTCCAGTCACCTGAAAAGGGAGGAATAATCTTTGAAATTCTTAGAGTTCCAATTTCCTTCACATTTCTCAATGTTTTAATAGAGGGGACAATTAAATGGAGTATTTAGAGACATGAGTTCTTGAAATTCTGATAAAGAAACCGGCCCATAGTAAATCGCTAGTTAATTAGATTGAGTTTTGTTTCTTAATGATTTCCAGTGGATTTGACCCGAGTGCAGCTGAATTAAATCTATATTTCCCACACAGCTAAGTTTATGTTGGCAGATGAAGTTCAAGTAGAGAGAGAGAGAGTGCTGAAGGGCAGGTCCTATTAATTGGCCAGGATGACTTCATGATAATATAGAGAGAGAGGAGCTTTCGTCTTGATGCAATTTCTTTCCATTTAGAACCCCCCTAGAGAACTTACTAGTTTAAATCAAGAGCTTCAACATGTAATGACTGAAAGAATATGCCAAATTTATTGTGATCACTTACCAATTCAATGATCTTTAGAGGAGCTGTGATCGCATCCGTCACCAAAGAATGATTACTGTAATGGAGGAACCAATAAATTAATAGTAGAGACCAAAGCTGTTAGTTATATTGGGGTTCATGTCTTAACGAAGTAAAGGGAAAAGGATAGCTACTTTTGCTAACTTGAGTGTGGTCAAGGCTAGATTTTAAGGCTTTGAGTGTGCTTGAGGCTAGGTAAGGTATCCTCATGTGCTGTCTTGCTTGCGAGGATGGGCTTTGGTAGGGGATCCTTGTGTGTGGGTAAGGTTGTTTCCATGGAAAATGTATCAGGGAAGGAAATGCCACATCAATGGAAAAAGTGAAGCAGAACAAAGATGTGATAAAATTTTAGTCAATTGCATTTGATTTGAGTCAAATCTGGGACAAGGTTCACCACAAACCAGACCTTTTACATACCTATTAATTATGGTATTGGAGCGTATTTTTGTCCTTTTTGTATTCTTTTTTACCTATACTTCTTATTTTCTTTGGCATGGAGCACTTTAACTCATGCACGCACACTATAGAAACCCACATCCCTATGCAGTTGAGCAATAGCCGTGGACCTTTTATTATTATTATTATTTATAATGAAACGTGGTCAAGAGATCGCCTTTGGATGTTGACCGTTGTCAGGATGGTAGATCTTTATAGTATATAGGAGAATAGGTGATCAAAAGTAAAAAAAAAATAACCTGAGTGGTAATGAGTGACAGTTCTCACTTGGCTGTTTAGGAATTGAACATTGAGTATGCCACTTTTCCTGCGTGTGCGGGCTTCCCTTTCCACTTGTATGGGTTTTCTTCCTGCGTGTGAGGGTTTCTTTCCCTCTTAAGTAGGCTGCCTTCCCGTGTGTATACGGTTACCAAAAAAAAAAAAGTAAAAATAAAAGGATTGTAAATGGTTGTTATATCTCAAAGACAATGACATAAAAAGCCAGAGACAGGGGCTAACTTCTTTTTTAAGACTATAACATCAGTGCCATCTTTTGATCTCTATTTCAGGATAAAAAAAAAAAAAGGGAAATTCCTGCAGGTTTATTTGAGTATGATTCTTATATTAAAACTTTATATGATTTTTATGTTATTTTCATGTGATTTTAAGGAAAAATAAGTCATGTATGATTCTTGCGTGACTTTTTACCATAACTTATTTACGTATAGTACTGTTGAGTCTGTGGATTTATTTTTACTATATAAAAATACATGTTGACTTATTTGAGCATGGTTTATTTGTGCATGATTCATATATGGGTTCTTACTTGCATGGGACCAATTCTGTTTAGTAATTTGTCTAATGGTTAATCTTATATTTAGATTCAATTCAAATTTTCCACACTTGGATGGGCGACAGCCTATAAAACAAAAAAACAAAAAAAAAAAAAAAAAGGAAAAAAAATTCCTAATGTATGCTATGGAGGGAATTATTAGATTTTTTTTTTTTTTTTGTAATGTCTATTTGTTTGTTCAGTATTTAATTCATGGAACTCGGTGCAATGAATTTGATGAAGGGCCTAAAAGTTTTCTTTTTCTTGTTATTATATGTTTATGTTCAAGTCGGGTACATGAGCTGAATTTGGGAAGCCCAAATCTGAAACTGAGCCAAATTTCATGCAATCTCCAAGTACAAGCCTGTGTCTTACGCGAACCTGAACAATCCCAGCCTAAAATTTCACTTTTGGGTGAGTTGGGTCAGGTGGGTACGAGTCTAGCCCAACTAAAGTTGCACCCCAAATGGTTATTTAGAAAACTACTCAGCAGCCTCCTGTTGAAAGTCGATCGGGAGGTCCTTTCTCCACAACTGCCACATATGCCATCAGCTTTTTCTGCACTCTCCTTCCTCCCTCTTTCTCCTCATCCAATGGAAAGCTTCTTTCAATCAGTCTTCCTCAATGGGAAAACTCATAGAAATTCCCAAAATACTGGCACTAAATTAGAGGTCAAAGGGAGAATTAGAGCCATGGGTTTCTCATTTTGGACACATTAGTAACATCAGTTGGACCCGCAACCTCATTTGTGTGACATTGAGCAGTTTCCAACTGCAACAAGCAATTGTCATGGAAGTCTTTTGGGACCCAGATGAATTTCAGGCTTTATGTGGTTCACACTCGGAGTTTCCAATTCATAATCACAGTCAAATAGCCAATGAATGTTACTCTAGAAAGAGGAAAAATCATATACCTTTCACAACTTGAAAAAAATCTTCTAACTGATTTTGTTCAGACCAAAACCATACTTAGGGAAGTCTAGAGTGCCAATGGGCTAAGTTCAAGCAGTGATCAGATTTAAGGCGGATTGAGCGCTGTGGATAACATGTACAGGGTCCACATCAACCCAACCCATTTTACTAATCATGTTCAGAATGTAAATACAAATCCAACCCCAAAGTTAAACCGATAACCCTAAATCTTAATAAAGAGTTTCGTTCAGGTTGAGTGCGCAGGTCATTAAGTCAGGTAGGTTTGATAAGTCGATAGCTCATATGGTATCTACCTGAACACAACCCATTTATCACGACGTTAGCAATATCAACGACAACCCCCTCATGAAAATAAAGAGAGTGGACCCACATCTGAATTTACCACATCAGGATTGGTCTGCGTTTCCATTGCACAAAATCTATCGTAGTCATATTACATGGTTCTTCAAATTCCTTGAATGTAAGTTCTTGTTTCATTCAACAGATATGGAAAACAAAGCCAGGCCATGGTTCTTCCTATCCATGCTGCTTCATTTGTTCATCTCCTTAGAGAATTCTCTATCAACCGATGTCCACTCCATATCCATGGACCAAACTCTCTCTGGAGATCAGACCATATCTTCTAAAGGTGACATCTTTGAATTGGGCTTCTTCAAACCAGGTACGTCACAAAACTACTACATGGGCATATGGTACAAACAATTATCAGAAAGAACAGTGGTATGGGTAGCAAACAGGGAAACGCCACTCCCTAACAAGTACTCTTCACACCTAAAAATTGGTCAAGATGGCAATCTAGTCCTCCTTAATCAGTTGGAAACGCCTATCTGGTCCACTGATGTATCCAGATTTGCATCAAATAGTACTGTTGCAGAGCTTCTTGATACTGGAAATTTTGTTCTGAGAGATGGGTCAGATTCCTCTGCTGTCATTTGGCAGAGCTTTGATCATCCAACTGATACATGGCTACCTAAAGGATGGCTTGGGAGGAACATGATTACTGGAGAAATAAAGCCCCTGATATCATGGAAAAATCATGAAGATCCAGAGCTCGGAATGTTTTCATTTCAGATAGATTCAAATGGAAATGATCGGGGTTCTTTACTGTGGAATAGATCCGAGGTGTATTTTAGAACCGGAGTTCCGAATCGTTTCAACAGAATTATTGAAATAAATTCGGGACACTTTCTAAATTTCAGTTATTTTTACAAAGGAGGTCGAAAGTATTTCACTTATAATCCTGTCAACAGTTCTTTCATCACACGAGCCGTTTTGGACACATCAGGGAGACTCCAACAATGTGCATGGTTGGAATCCTCCAGACAATGGAAGCGCTTTTGGGTTCAGCCAGCCACTCAATGCGAGGTTTATTCTCTTTGTGGCAGTTTTGGAGTGTGCACAGAGAATAGCCAGCCTTGTTCATGTCTCCGTGGCTTTGAAACGAAGTCCATGGAAGGTTGGAATTTGAGTGATCGGTCTACTGGTTGTGTGAGGAAAACCAATTTAAAATGTGGTTATAACAGTTCTCTTGAGGGAGAAAAAGATGGGTTTCTGGTGATACACAACATGCGGTTGCCTGTAAATGTGCAGTCCTTAACAGTGGGAAGCGCCAAAGAGTGTGAATTATCCTGCTTGAGCCACTGTTCTTGTACTGCTTATGCTTACAAAAATGGATGCTCTTGGTGGAATGGAGATCTCATTAACCTTCAACAGCTTTCCGATGGTGAAGGACAAGATCTTTTTGTACGCCTCGCAGCATCTGAGCTGCGAATTTTTGGACCAAAGAAGAGAAAAATTGATGAGGCTACTTTAGGTGGAGTCGTGGGATGTGCATCTGTATTCGGTGTAATTATAATCGTGCTGATTTGGAGATGCCGAAGGCGACAGCAAAAAATATCTTGGATGGTGGTTCAGAACTCTTTGGTGTCATTTAGCTACAGAGATTTGCAAATCATTACTAAGAATTTCTCAGAGAAGCTAGGGAGAGGAAGTTTTGGTTCGGTCTTTAAAGGGAGTTTGCCTGATTCAACACCCATAGCTGTGAAGAAACTAGAAGGCCTTGCCCAAGGAGAGAAGCAGTTCCGAGCAGAAGTGAGCACCATCGGGGCAATTCAGCACATTAATCTCATTCGCCTTCGTGGCTTCTGCTCTCAAGGTAGAAATAGACTTCTAGTTTATGATTACATGCCAAACAGTTCTTTAGATTCTCAGTTGTTCCATAAGAATTCCCAGACCATAGATTGGAAACTAAGATACCAAATAGCACTCGGGATTGCCAGAGGGTTATCCTATCTCCACGAAAAATGCAGAGACTGCATCATACACTGCGACATCAAACCAGAAAATGTGCTTTTGGATGCTTCTTTTTGCCCAAAGTTGGCGGACTTCGGTATGGCAAAGCTTGTTGGGCGGGAATTCAGTAGGGTTTTGACTACCATGAGAGGAACTATTGGTTACCTTGCACCAGAGTGGATTTCAGGTGTTGCTATCACACCGAAAGCTGATGTTTATAGCTATGGAATGATGCTTTTCGAAATCATATCAGGGAAGAGAAATGCAGAGCAGTTGGAGGATGGGGAATCTGCCTTTTTCCCTTGTTGGGCTGCAGAAAAAATAGTTGTGGATGAAGTTCTAGCCCTGTTGGATTTCCGATTGGATGGTATTACAAACATTGAAGAACTCAGAAGAGCTTCTAGAGTGGCTTGTTGGTGCATCCAAGACAACGAAAACAATAGGCCATCAATGGAGCTTGTGGTTCAGATTCTGGAGGGTGTAAAAGATATAAGCATTCCTCCAATCCCATGGTCTATCAAAATACTTACAGACAACTCATCATGGGTTTCGTCTTGAATTGTTGTTGAAGTAGTCTGCTTGAACTTATTAGATCATAAGTCTGCCCTGTTGGATAACCAATTGAAAGGTAATGCCAACATGGAAGAACTTGGTAGAGCTTCTAAAGTAGCTTGTTGGTGTGTCCAAGACAATGAAGATGATAGGCCATCAATGGGGCTGGTCGTTCAGATTCTGGAGGGTGTAACAGAGATAAACATCCCTCCAGTCCCAAGAGCTCTCAAAATTTTCGTAGAGAATTAGATCGAGTATTCTCTCCGAACTGTTACTCGAGTCGCGGTGTACTTGGAATTCTCAGCAGGTTGTTGGCCTGCTTCAAGAAGGGAACTTGAAGGGGATATATATACCTATGGTTTACATTAAATCAGCTTAGTGTCTATGTTTGTTGTACAAATGGCTTGTTAACTAACTGAGTCTATTTGATCTTCATGTTCTGGGATCACAAATCCATACCCAGGACTAGTAATATTGGTTCTAGTATTTGAATCTCTTGCTTTTAACTTCTTTAGGTAGTTACTATATGTGATCTTAATGTTTTAGAAGCCCAATTCTATCAACGAATGCACATGAGTGGTTGTGTTGGTTCTAGCATTCAATCCTTTTGTTTTAGTTTCTTTCATTGAAGCATAGAACTATGCCAGCATTTATGTATCTGTGAGTTAATTATCCTGTAGCTTATATCATTGTTGAGCATATGTACCTTGTAGATGCGTCGATTTCTTATGATGAATTCTCAAACAAATAGAAATGTAAAACATCATGTTTTCTTTGGTAAGAAAGAATGCCAAGACCGACCACTAGCACCAAATGATATTTGTCTTAAAGGAGAAGGGAAATATTGCTATCAGTCTTATAAAACCAAAATCCTATATATAGGACTGTTATTTGAGTTTTGATGTCTTGCCCCATCTTCTTAGACAGAATTCTACATCATTCTGGCAATGTTTAAATCTGAGAATGAATGAAGAAAAACTCTCTCTCTCTCGAAGAAAAACTCTCTCTCTCTCTCTCTCTCTCTCTCTCTCTCTCTATCTCTTTTTCACACACACACACACACACACACACACACAAACAAAAAAAAAATATTTGTCAAACAATTTTCTCTTATTCATTTTCAGTATGAAACATTCTCGGAATGATGCTTAACGGGCCCCTATATATATTATGCGATGTAATTAGAAATAAAACTGCTTTAGTCATTTATGTAGGCCAAATGGTCATGTGAATATGTCCCATATGTTTGTATATCTGATTGTAGTGTTACACCTAATCAAATCAAACCATTCCTTTTCTACACTCACAGTATACATATAGATCTAACTATTTTTTAGGAGATGATGCACACGACTGCGATGATGGATTTTTCTTTGGAGATGCCGAAGATGACAACAAAAAATATCTTGGATGGTGGTTCAGAACTCTTTGGTGTCATTTAGCTACAGAGATTTGCAGATCATCACTAAGAATTTCTTAGAGAAGCTAGGGAGAGGAAGTTTTGGCTCGATCTTTAAAGGGAGTATGCCTGATTCAACACCCATAGCTGTGAAGAAACTAGAAGGAATTGCCCAAGGAGAGAAGCAGTTCCAAGTAGAAGTGGGCACAATTGAGGCAATTCAGCACATTAATCTCATTCGCCTTCACGTGTTCTGCCCTCAAGGTAGAAATAGACTTCTAGTTTATGATTACATGCGAAACAGTTCTTTAGATTCTCAATTGTTCCATAAGAATTCCCAGACCATAGATTGGAAAATAAGGTACCAAATAGCACTCGGAATCACCAGAGGGTTATCCTATCTCCATGAAAAATGTAGAGACTGCATCATACATGCGACATCAAACCAGAAAATGTGCTTTTGAATGCTGCTTTTTGCCCAAAGTTGGCGGACTTCGGTATGACAAAGCTTGCTGGGCGGAAATTCAGTATGGTTTTGACACCCATGAGAGGAACTATTGGCAACCTTGCACCAGAGTGGATTTCAGGTGATGCTATCAAACCGAAAGCTAATGTTTAAACCTATGGAATGATGCTTTTCGAAATCATATCAGGGAAGAGAAATGCAGAGCAGTTGGGGGATGGGGAATCTATCTTTTTTCCTTGTTGGGCTGCATAAAAATAGTTGTGGATGAAGTTCTAGCCCTGTTGGATTTCCGATGGATGGTATTACAAACATTGAAGAACTCAGAAGAGCTTCTAGAGTGGCTTGTTGGTGCATCCAAGACAATGAAAACGAAAGGCCATCAATGGAGCTTGTGGTTCAGATTCTGGAGGATGTAACAGAAATAAGCATTCCTTCAATCCCATGGTCTATCAAAATACTTACAGACAACTCATCATGGGTTTCGTCTTGAATTGTTGTTGAAGTAGGCTACTTGAACTTTTTAGATCATAAGTCTGCCAATGCAAGCTTTAAGTATCCATCCTTAGGGGATCTATGATTGTTTGTGTTCCTTCATTTTGGTTTCAATATTTACTGCCCAATATGAGAGCTTTTTCCGTGAAAAGGGGGGAAAAAAAGCCCAACTTTGGATTCATCCTTGTCAAACATTGTCTACAAACTCATTCTGAATAGTCCTAGTCCAGCCGGGTTCAATTGGCTATTAGGACACTCGTGGTTTGAAGCAAACTGCCCGATAAAGCATACGGTATAAGTAATTAGAATAGAAAAATTAGAAAGCCAAGAAGGATATTGAGGAACTCAGAGTTTTCTGAGGGAGCATGGAAGACATGAGTGAATAAATTCTACCCAATCTAAGGAACATGCTTTCGAAAACAGAACCTCTACTGGAGGCCAAATAGATTTTATGATCACTCTAACTTGGATGGGAATTCCAATATGTTAGAATATGAGTTACAACTTACTACTGATTACATTCATGCATAGTTGAAAAAAGAATATTGAAAAGAACATTGATAGGGACACTGAGAACCATAAAAATACCATAACCCGAATACAGGGCCAGTAATCCAATAGCCTCCATCCTGCTCCAATATGTGAATCTTCTAGTTTAACATAAAAAAATGGAATCAATACACCTCAAATGTATGCAGAGATCATAATTAGAACTATGCATTTACAACTTTCTTTTGTGGGGCTTGAAGTGGAGAACTGTAATCCTACCATTATTCCTCTTACATGATTGTCGTGGGTGAAGACCTGTGGCATTTGGTGATCCAAATGGTGTAGCTTGAAGGTAAGCCCTCTTGTCATCTGGAAGGTGGTAAATTTTTTTTCCTGTTTTATACAGCTTTACGTCCACCTTGTTGGATACAAACTTATAAACCAAACACTGGATGTTGTTCTCTCTCTCAACCTGAGAGGAGGATGAACACTGTATGCCTGTATAGTGTAAAATATTCTCTCTCACTGTTACAGTGAGTGAATACACTGTACAGGCTATGGAATATTTTACAAATGCAGAATCTCCTTGGAATAAGGTAACTATTTATTTTGAAATGTAGGCCATGGGATCATGAGCTGGGTTTTCCATATTTGCGGTTTTGACCAAGTCATCCATGGGTGCATGAGCTGAGCTTTCCATATGTGGATTTGTCTAAATGTTTAGGTTGATGAGCTGCGCTTTCAAAATTGATGCGTTTGACTGATCATGGTTAGGTGTGCTAATGAAGCTCATCATCGAGATTTTCAACATAAAAATGAAATTCGGATTCCTAATCATATTTAGATTTGCAAGAGCATAATGAACTCATTCTTATGTGATAAAAGTTCTCAAAGTAAAATTTGGAAAACAACTAGGAGACTAAAAGCACTTAATCCTCATTGATATTTCTTAATTTGATTCTACAGATTATCTCAATGTCCTATTTGCCCATATTTGGATTCTATGTGATCCTCTTGTTCAAGTGCAGGTAGTAGCTGATTTTATTTAGTTTAATAAACATCAAGTCCACAATTTCTCAGAAAATTTTTGCCATCTCTGTGAACAACAGAGCCATTTGGACTTGGTCTCACTAAAATAACAAGAGAGATACAACAATTATAGTTGATCTTAGGATAATTTAGCATGGCCATTACGTTCATGAAAAAGCAAGGTGAAGCTTTCCCTAAGAAAGCAGAAACAAAGGGTACTTTTTAACCTATTCATTGATACTTTAGGGATCCTTGATTTTAATATGCATAGTGCCTCCTTTACTTGGTCAAAGGTTACTGACAGCAAAGATGAATTCAAGTTTAGCTAGATACTCGATTAACATTCAGTCCAAATATACCTTTAGACAATCCTCTATATTTTGTCTTATTGTGTTAACCTATAAGCCACATGGGTTCTGTTTGATATTTTAACATTTGGTTTAAACGTGAGGGCATTTTATTATTGTGAGTCTTGAACTATGACATTCAAGGAACACAAATATAAGCTGCTGATGAGACAAAACTCAAAAGAGTGATAACAACACTAAAAAAACTGAAACTAATTGTATCTGTGAATCTATTTAAACGAATCTCACTAATGATTCACATGATAATGGCCAGCTTTTTCACCAAGATCCATGAACAAAAGCGGATCTTGAGAAATTTCATTGCATGAAGGGGCAACATGAGTCAACAAAAATATAGAGAAGTTGCATTAAATATTTCCAAATGCCATTTGGCAAGTAGGGAAAATACAGCCGCATCTAACCTCCTTTCCCGCATCTAACCTCCTTGCCAATGTTTGCAAAAATGACTTCCCATAGCCTAGCCATCCTATTATGTACATGGTAGCCTACCTTTTTCTTAGGTAGACGGCACAGCCCAGCAAGGAAAAAACTATGCATGGGCCGTGCCCGGCCATTGGACCAAGTCAATTGGCTGGCACAGCCCATCCCACCCCCAATAGCTAATTTTTGAATCCCCCCATTGAAGAGTTGTATTTTTTTGTTTTTCTACCCTTAGCCTTTTACACTCCCAAACAACACCCCCCCACCCCCCCCCCCCCCCCCCCCCCCCCAAAAAAAAAAAAAAAAAAAAAACTATAAATGGTCAAATAGGGGGTTTCTTATATTTCACCATTTTTTACCATTATACCCCCTCCAACTGCCCAAAAAGGCTCCAATGAGTGGTATTTTGTGTCATTTCAACACTTAGAAGGTCTTTAAATACCTCTTCCCGTCTCATTTCTCAATACTCATCTACTCTCTAAGATCTCACACTTTATCTAAGCTATCTCAATCTCTCTAAGCTCTCCAAAAAAGAATTTCCAACATTTCAAGGCTGGGAAATTCTCTCTAACTAGTCACTACTGAAGGAGCTCTCTTCCACTCTCTTAGCATAACTTCTCCATTAATATTCCCTCTCCCTTAGAGGTATTTATTAGTTAAAATTTTAAATTTTATTTAGTAATAATATACATAGTAATATTATATATTAAGTCTCATCTTCTTCCCATTCTTATATTAATTATAACAACAAATACATTATATATAATTATTTATTTAGTTTTTCTTTTTTGTAAAATTAATTTGTTTTTAAAATGGCTGGACCATCACATCCATTGGACATTGACTTCTCTCTAAATGAGAAAGATCTTGGAAATTTGCCTCAAGATTAGGATCATGATCAGGGGATAGAACCATCCCCAACTTGTTGACCCAAGCTATTCAACTAGAGAGTAAAGAAGAAGAACTTCTGTAGTTTGGAACTATTTTGGAATTGTTGAGATCCCTGATCCTAGAGGAGTGGAGATAAGGGCACAATGTACATATTGCAAAGAACTTTACAGTTGCAGATCATCAGGGCGCACTGGCCACCTTCTTAGACACTTGAAATTGTGTATGCCTAGACATATCGATGAAATGCCAATCCGGGGGCAGGGGGCGGGACCGTCCAAACCCAACTTTCTCAAACCACTTTCTGGAGGTTTAAGAATTTTTACCTATGACCCTAATAATGCTATATACCAACTAATAAAATTTCTTATACTTCGCCAATTACCATTTGTTCTTGCAAAGGATTGATCATTTGACGACTTTGTGAGGCAATCGTTTGCCCCACAATGGCGAAGGATTTCTAAAGTCACTACAAGAAATGATGCAATACAAACTTTTCTCAAAGAAAAAGAGAATTTAAAAGCTACTTTTCAAAACATACTTGAAAAAGTGGCATTGACTTCAGATTTATAGACATCCAAACAAAATGTGGAGTACATTTCAATCACATCACATTATATTGAAAGTAATTGGATTATGCAGAAGAGAATGATTGTGTTTTCTTTACAAGAGTTCCCAGACATTGGTGCTAAGATAGGGTCCACTATCCTTGAAAAATGAGGGAGTATAATATTGAAAATAAAGTAATTGCTATAACTTTAGATAATGCAAGAATACTGAAAATAGAGTAATTGTTATAACTTTAAATAATGCAAGCTCCCAATGTTGTAGTAGAGTTAATAATGTTAAAACAACAAGATGTAAAGCATAGGTAAAGAATGTTAAAACAAGAATGTAGTTATAAAAATGCACTTGATCAATTTTCTCAACTATATTTAGCACATGAGAATAATTTTATAACTGATGAAAATTGGCAGCTTATTGAGATAATAAGAGGGGTTTTTTTTTTAATAAACTTATTTCTCGGGGTATATTATCCCCAATCAACTCAAGCCATGACCAATTTTATGAAATAGGTTTTTATTTTCAAAGATATAGAGATATACGGATTTTTCAATAGATGTGTCTAAAAATGGAGACAAAGTTTTCATGATATTGGCAAACTGCTCTTTTAACATTTTCTTTAGCTGCTGCATTAGACCCTAGGTTGAAACTAGTAGGTCTAGAAACTTTATTTACAGGAATAAATAAAAATATGAATCAAATTAATATAATGATGTGTCTACAATTAGTAATGCTTTAGAACAACTTTATTTGGAATATGCAACCGAAATGGGTATATATGTCTGAAACACCTTCTACTTCTATGGGCCATCCCCAAATACATAAAGGGAAAAAAAGGTCATTTGGGGTCTAATGAGGAGTACTCTAAGAAGTCTGGGGGATCGTCACATACTTTTAATGAATTAACGATGTACATATAGATGGGTACAATTGAAGTCCCGGATGATGAGGATGATTTTGACCTTTTGACATGGTGGCAAACATATGAAAGTAAGTTTAATTTCCTTTGCTACCATGGACAAAAGTTTCCTTTGCTTTCCACCATGGACTGTGATATACTAATAGTTCCAACGTCTACAGTTGCATCAGAGCTTGCTTTAGTGTAGGTACGGTCCTTAGTGACCCTAAGTGGACGATGTTGTCAGAAGAAATTGTGGATACCCTGCATGTGCCTGCGGGACTAGTTTCAAGCAGAGAATAGAACACAACACATGATGGAGGAAGATGAGATAGAAGACAAGCTCTCGACCTTACATATATGATATATCATAGTGTTCAGAATTTATTAACTTATACTCTTTGTGAAATTTATCATAGTCATTCATGTTGTAACATTTTTTCTAAAATGTTTTTTTTTTTTTCATTTGTCATAAAGTTGTAATTCTGACTTAATCTTTTTTTTCTTTTAGAATGTATCATAGTGTTCAAAGTTGCAATTTATTACTTTTTCACTTCTCATAGAGTTTGAATTTCATCATAGTGTTCAAAATTCAATTTTTTGACTACGAGCACGTCAGAAGGCAATAGCAGCGACCAGTTGCTGCTGCTGCTTCCACGAGCCCTGCGAGAAGGTCTAATGATGGAGGTCTAATCATGGCTAAAACTTTATGCCCGGGGCGAGATGATCCAATTTCCGTTAGTGTATGAAATTATGGGCAGATAATGAAATCCAGGGACTACATGTTGATAAATTCACTGTGTTTGTAGTCTTCATTGAGAATAATCTCTATATCATAATAAGTACTAACCATCATGCAGTGGTCTTCTGTTCGTCTTATTTATGTTATTTGACAAAGACAAGTAACAGAAAAGTAGGACTCGTAAACATTAGAAAATTCTTCTTGCATATATAACCGGTTTCTGAGACCAGTGCCCCGTACAATCTGGCATTTCTGCATCCACTCAAACCACACAGGAATGGTAGACTTCAATCTCTTCCATTCATTTCTGGCCACGGAATTCTTTTCCTGATCAGGAAAGCAACAGGTCATACGGCTAGTATGATGCAGATACAAGATTCCAAGGAAGTTTCCGGGAAGAATACAAATAAAATAATGATTCAAACAATTTTCATATAGACATCTGATCACAACGTACTTCTTCAAATTCAATGAACCCAAGTGCTATTTTTCATTCAGCAGACATGGACACAAAAATCAGGACATGGTTCTTCCTCTATGTTCTGCTTCCTCTACTCTTCTTCTCCAAGAGCCATCTCTCCACTGCAGCAGAAATCCACTCTCTAGGCCAACCACTTTCTGGAAACCAGACCATATCCTCCAAAGGTGGCATCTTTGAGTTGGGCTTCTTCACCCCAGGTAATTCTAAGAACTACTACATAGGCATTTGGTACAAACAATTTCCAGAATATGTGGTTTGGGTTGCAAACAGAGAAACACCACTCTCAAACAAGACCTCCTCTGTGCTAAGAATAAATCAAGATGGCAATCTAGTCCTTTTGAATCAGTTGACTAGGACGGTATGGTCCACCAATATACCCTCAATTGCCTCAAATTCCACCACTGCAGAGCTTCTTGACACTGGAAATCTTGTTTTGAGAGATGGGTCAAATTCCTATGTTGTTATTTGGCAGAGCTTTGATTATCCAACCGATACATGGCTACCAACAGGACAGGTTGGGAAGAATAAAATTACTGGAGAAAGACAGCGGTTAACGTCATGGAAAAACTCAGAAGATCCAGCTCCTGGGGTGTTTTCACTTGAGATGGATCCTTCTGGAATTAATCAGTTTGTTTTAATGTGGAATAGATCTAAGATTTATTGGCAAAGTGGAGTTTGGAATGGGCAGTATTTCAGCTCAGTTCCTGGAATGGGTTCATATCAGCACTGTAAAATTACTCTTGTGGAGACACAAAACAGAACCTATGCCACCTATGAGTTTTTTGATAATACTACTAGGACAAGAAATGTTATAAACCCATTAGGGGAAGTCCAGCAATGCGGTGCGGTGGGGTCTTCCCAAACATGGAGTTGTTTTTGGTCTATGCCTACATCTCGATGTGAGATTTATTCCTACTGCAGCTCTTTCAGCATATGCACCCAGCCACAATCTACCCTGGCCTCTTGTTCCTGTTTGCATGGTTTCGAACCAGGATCTCAGAAAGATTGGAATTCTAGAATTTGGTCAGGCGGATGCAAGAGGAGAACCCCCTTGCAGTGTGGTGGGAACACCTCTGTTGATGCAGAAAAAGATGGGTTCTTTGTGATGCACAACGTGCAGCTGCCGGGGAATCGGCAGGCATTGACAACAGTCAGAAGCGCAAAAGAATGTGAATTGTATTGCTTGAACAATTGTTCCTGTACTGCTTATGCATATGATAGTAGTTGCTCCGTATGGAATGGCGACTTGATCAATCTAAAACAGATGTCAGATGGAGATGTCGGAGGAGGGGATCTTTATCTTCGCCTCGCAGCAATTGATCTGCAGGTTCGATTATCAGAAAAAACAAAGGGATGGGTTCGTTGGGTTATTGTTAGTGTTGGTGTAGGTTGTGCGTCTGTATTTAGTGTTGTTATATTGTTCATTTGGATATGCCGAAGGAGACAACGAATAATATCTTTGAAGGAGGTTCAGGACTCTTTGATGGTATTTAGCTACAGAGAGTTACAGATCATTACTAAGAATTTCTCTGAAAAGTTAGGGAAAGGAAGTTTTGGTTCCGTCTTCAAAGGGAGTTTGCCTGACTCAATGCCCATAGCTGTGAAGAAACTAGAAGGCCTTGCTCAAGGAGAGAAGCAGTTCCGAGCAGAAGTGAGCACAATTGGGGCAATTCAGCACATTAATCTCATTCGCCTTCGCGGGTTCTGCTCTCAAGGTAGAAATAGACTTCTAGTTTATGATCACATGCCAAATGGTTCTTTAGATTCTCAATTGTTCCATAAGAATCCCCAGGTCATAGATTGGAAAACAAGGTACCAAATAGCACTCGGGATCGCCAGAGGGTTAGCCTATCTCCACGAAAAATGCAGAGATTGCATCATACACTGCGACATCAAGCCAGAAAATGTGCTTTTGGATGCTGCTTTTTGCCCCAAGTTGGCAGACTTCGGTATGGCAAAGCTTGTTGGGCGGGAATTCAGTAGGGTTCTGACTACCATGAGAGGAACTATTGGCTACCTTGCACCGGAGTGGATTTCAGGTGTTGCCATCACACCCAAAGCTGATGTTTATAGTTATGGAATGATGCTTTTTGAAATCATATCAGGGAAAAGAAATGCAGAGCAGTTGGGGGATGGGGAATCTGGCTTTTTCCCCTGTTGTGCTGCAGAAAAAATAGTTGAGGATGAAGTTTTAGCCCTGTTGGATTACCGATTGGATGGTATTACAAACATTGAAGAACTCAAAAGAGCATCTAGAGTGGCTTGTTGGTGCATCCAAGACAACGAAAACGATAGGCCATCAATGGAGCTTGTGGTTCAGATTCTGGAGGGTGTAAGAGATGTAAGCATGCCTCCAATCCCATGGTCTATCAAAATATTTACAGACAACTCATCATGGATTTCTTCTTGATTTGTTGTTGAAGTAGTACTTGAACTTGTTAGACCATATGCCTTGGATGCTTTAAGTATCAATCTTGAACATTACTTCAATCCCAGGATATGTCAAAAAATTTAGATACTTTTTAGCTCACAGTGTTCTCCCAGTATTGTCATAAGAAATGCTGTTTGCTTAAAAGTTTCAGGCTAAAAGTACGCCATTGGCATGCTTCAAGAAGTGAACTTGAAGGGGATCTGTTGAGCTGAAGTTTAGTTTGAATAAGCATAGTTTCTATATTTATAGCATCCGTAGCTTATTTAGTTCATGTCAAAGCTTTTAAGTGTATTTGATTATCATGCTTTAGGAACATGAATGTCATACCCATGAGTGCTTATATTGGTTCTAGAATTCAATCTCATGTTTTTAATTTCTAAAGCTAGTTAGTGCATTGGTTCTTCGTGTTCTAGGAACCTAAATATCTCAATTACTAGCCATGAATGGTTGTATTGGTTCTTTTATTTCAATCCCTGATTTTATTTTCTTTCATTGAATCATAGAACTAGGTCACAATATCTGTTTTCGTGAATTTATTATTCTGTAGATTTTGTCATTGTTGAGCATATAAATATTCTACATGGATTGAAGTCTTACAATGAATCTTCAAATCAAGAAAAATTCGAAAACATATCATATTTTCATTAGGTACGAAGGTGGTGAAAACCAAAAACTATCACCACATGATATTTGTCTTAAAAGGTGAAACAAATACTGCTACGAGTCCTAGCACACAAAAAACTTGAATTGACGTCTTCTTCTAGAAAGGAAAATCTAAGAAACACTGGTATTTGAATTTTGCATCTTGTCAAAACTTTTTGAGCAGGACTCTTTATTATGTGGGTGAATGCATTAGTATCATTTGTTTGTATGATAACAATAATTATCAGACTACTTGTAATTAGGGAAGGGAAAAAACAGAAAAAGAAAGACTGCATTTGTCATTTATGTAGGCTAGGCCATATGCTATGTGATTCTATATCAAAGGCCAACTATGAGAAACAAATCAACAGCTAGCTCAAAAGTTTTTTTTTAAAAAAAAATCTAGATAGGGAAAACTGTTATAGATTAAACTAAAAGGATGAAAAACAGACAATGGACTAGGCCACAACACAAATAACCCAGAGAATGAGAGGAGGCTCAACATCTCTCATCCCCAAATACAAGTCTAGAAAAACAACAATTGCTATAAAAAAATGGTCGGTCTCAAGTGAGTCCAATTGATATGCAACAAGTGGTGGAACATTTCAATGAACATGAAGATCAAAGGAAATCAATACAGACAAGTGGCGGAGCCTGGAATTTCTCTTGGTGGGGGCAAAGATTAATTATTATAACTCACTAAATTGAAATATATATATATATAATCTTATAGACATAAATAAGTGTACATGAACTTTTTTAAATTCCATTACATGAAAAAGTATTTCTTTACAATTGTCCTCGTCAGGTTTTCATGTTCTAAAAGCATCGCATGATTGCCTTGTTATCAACGATATGAAAAAATGTCACTCTCCATGTATGTGATTAAACAATCATTCATCCATTCATCTCCCATTTGATTACGTAGGCGATTCTTTATAATAAGCATAACAGAAAAGGATCTCTCAACGCTGGTAATGGCCACTGGTAAGATTATTGCTAATGTCATAAGCAAATAAATTGATCGATAACAAAATATCCTTTTTGTCTACACCATCTTCTTAGCAAGACCGCTAATCCTGTTAACTTCTAAAAAGTCATCATTGGAGCGCATTTCCAAAATGTAAGTTCCAAGGATTGTCAAGTGTCACAACATCGATTGCGGAAAACTCGGTTTGATAGAATTGAGCGTGGCTGACCGATATTTGCTTGTCAAAAGTGGAGAATGAATCATTTGGACTTAGGCATGCAATGAAATGAGCAATCCAGTGCTCACCTCGTTGACCCGATAGTTTTTAACTCTTGAAGTTGCTTATCAATAGTAGTATTGAACAATTCAGCCTGATAATGATTCAAGTTTGTGATTTCTACAAATCTTCGGTGTGGTCTCCCTTGAGTTGCAAACTTAACATTCATGTTAGGAATAATAATTTCAAAATTTGTACAGAATGAAGTAACTTCATTGGTAAGAGAATCTCACTCATTGTCTCTCTTCATCTGCAGTCATTGCTTAGATATTTTATCCAGGACCATGGTATTCACAATATCTTGTTCTCTGTGCTGCAACACCTTTGATAGTACATTAGTGATTTCCAAGATATTCTTCATCGATCCAAGTTAAATATAAATTCAAATGATTGCACTGAAACCAATAGTACACATGCTTCGGCTATTTGCTAAATTTAAATTTGAATGATTGCAACGAAACAATGTCAAGCACTTAAATCACAGAGGAAAACATGACAATTAAGGTGAGAAGTGTACCACTATGTGACCCCCAACGTGTATCGCCAGACTGTTTGAGATTAGTCTCTTGATTAAGGCCTCGTCCACTTGAAAGTTCACCATTGTTATGTCCTTCAATAACTTTAGCTTCTTGTTTCTCTCAATCAATGCCTAGACATTTTTATGAGGATCCAACAATGTTTAACACACTACAAACTATTTTAAAAAGTAAGGCAATTTGAGTGTGGTTTTTTCCAACGGCAACAAAGGCCAATTGAAGTTGATGTGCAAAGCAATGAATATTTTTTTGCTAATTGGTAAATTAGTATTGAGAGAAAGAAGGGCAAAGCCCCTAGGACAGAGAGAAAAAAAGAATACAGACAAAAGAAAACAAAAACAGAAAGCCAACCTAGAATCAGGGAGGACACAAAAACCAAAACCAAAGCACAAGAGCAACAACAAAGAAAGGCAAACCAACTAAGGAAGGAGGAGATTTCCTCAGCACCTCAAAGCACAAGAACAGCAAAGCAAAAGAGCACAGAAAAAATCAGCAGCAAAACAGAGGAAGCTCCCCAGCAACACACAGCACATCACACTCACAGCTGCCAAGCCCATCACCAAACAGCAGCTGAGAAGCAAAGAGAAGGCCCCAGAGGAAGCGCCCCAGCAAAACAGCAAAACAGCAAAACAGGCCTCTGCACACTCACTGCTGCCGAGCTCAGAAACCAAACCAGCAGCAGAGAAGCCAAGAGGGCCCAACTGGGAAAACTCGTACAGATTATTGGGCTATGCATATAGGTTGTTCTATGGCTTCTAGATGCTATTCCTGCCACGGGGAAAGTGAATCTGATATCCATCTCTTCTTCTCTTGCCACTTAGCCTATCAGCTCTGGTTATGGGTCCTCAGCCAAGAGAGCATCCTCCATGGCCCTTCTCTCTCTGCCTCCACTGTCTAGACTACTTTAGCTAAGGGTGTTGATGGTCCAGGAAGACTAACTGCAGCTGCTATCTTCTTCCAAGCCATCAACACTCTCTGGTTCCTTCGGAATGAAGCCAAACACCGCAGCCAAAGGCCCTCCCTGATGTCTGCTTAGATGGTTTTCCTCGAGAGGGAATAGTAGAAGGGTTGTTGTAAAGATACTGCAGATGGTTGTGAGAAAGAAACAGCTGGTCGTGCCCCCAAGGAGGGACAGAGGCTGTAGACAGGGAAGGGGGGCTGGCTGGGAAAAGTGGGGGAGGGGGTATTGATGAGATAAGAGGATTATTAGATGGTTGGAGTGAGGGAAAAGTTGGGGAGGGTGCCGTCAGGGGGGAGGGGACAGAGTTTGGAATGGGGCTGGGAGCTGATGTGGAAAGGGGAGGAATAGAAGAGGGTTGGTGGCTGGAAATAGCTGGAGATGGGGCCAGCAGGGTAGGAGGGTTATGGGAGGAAAGGGGGCGGGAAACTGGGGAGAGATCCGGATGCTGGGTTGGTGGCCTACCCTGAATAGAGCCGATCTGATTTGGAAGCTAAACTTTATCCCGACACTCCGGCAGAAGTTGGACCGAAGAAGAGAGATGGTGGTTTGCCAGAGGAAGAGGGGAAAGAGAGGCAGACTGATCACCATATAGAAGAGGAATGGAGCTAGGCTGGGGAAAAGTGATTGGGAGAGGGAAAGATTGAGAGCCAGGGAGACTGGTGGAAGGGGTCAGGAGGTTGGCTGACGGGGGAAGGTTTGGGCTTAGGAGGAGGGCGATGGAGATGTTGGCGGACGGGAGGCATTTTTTTCTTAATCTGTCCCTTTTGAAAGATTTGTTTTCATTCAGGATGGGTGCTTTGAGGTTATTGAATTCACCCTACAGACTACTAGACCCATCATAATCATGTTCATGCAATCTCCATACACTTAATCCAGGGGAGTTTACCCGGCTTCCCTCTGGGCCCGGAGGGATTAGTTCAACCCAAAGGGTTGGGAACCCTCTAATATCAAAAAAAAAAAAAAAAAAATTCCATGCTTGGATAATAGTGCTTCAATCGCTGCCTTAAGTGATATAGATGTGGTTTCATTAACTTGTACAATTCCCAAGAAACGCCGAATTACACATCCTCTCTTGTCTACAAAACATAATGCAACAGCCATTTTCTCTTTGATAAATATGTCACGAGATTCGTCGATCAAGATAGCAGATAATGCATCTCCAAGCTCATTGATGATAACTTCAGTGATTTCAGTCGCAGCCGCTCTTACAATCTGCGCTGTCAATTTAAGATTTTCACAAGCATTTTTCAATACGACACTTCTAATATCTTCATTATTGTTAACAATAAATTTCAATAATTTAAGAGAATTTCCCTAATTCTTCAAGTCCCTAGATTCATCATGACCATGAAAAGCTAATCCTTGACGTAAAAGAAACTAAATGCAATAAATGGATGCATTTAGACGAGCTTTGTTTTCTATTTGAGTTTGGTTTGATTGTTTAAAAAAATTGTCTGAATCTCTTTATTTTGACTTAATAAATCTTGAAACTTCCTTTAGGCTTGACTGTGACCGTTGTTAGGCCCTCCGACATGAATTTGAAATCTTAATTTCTTTCTGTTTTCAATTTGTAAATCCTTTAATTACAAAAGAGTCACCACCCCCTCGTTGTCCATTGTCTTGTCTAAAAAGATAAAAATGTATATAATATGTGACATCCTTTGCTATGCAATACTCCAACCAACTACCATGTGAATTCATTAAACCAAGTAGGATTAAATCTCTGCGATACTTTTCCAAATTCCTTTTGCGAGAAATTATGATTACAAGGTTGGATGTGAGCCTTTTGTTGATATGCTCTTTAGATAGGATCCTGATCATTACGATGGTAATCTGAAATTTGAGTACGCAATCCAGGATTTGCTGGAAGACATACGGAGTTAATCTCTTCATGACTTCTAACTGAGCTTCATTGCACCCGATCGCATTTATCATTTTCCAGGATAGAAGGCGGAATATCATCTTTTGACTTTCTTTTGAAGATATGTTTACAGAATACAATATATATTTACAGATTTTAATATTACAATAGTAAAATAATATAGAATAGAATAGTGTAATATTAAATTACAGTAATATTTTGTTGTTTGGAAATTTTTGAAAAATATTATAAATTTTAAGTTGAGTTGATTTGAAGGTACTATGACTCTAATGAATATTTAAAAATTTCCAAGGTAACATGTTAATATTATTGATTGTAGTAAAGTTCCTTTTTAGAATGATTTCTTTTATATTTAATACTTAGTTTTCAATGTGTGGATTAAAAAGTAGTGTGATAAAGTAAAGCTTAGCCATTCTCTTACCATAAGCTACTTTTCTTTATCACATAAAACTATGTAAAGTATAATATAGTGAAGTCAATACAAAGGGCAATTGTTTTACAATTCTCTCTCTCTCTCTCTCTGTCTCTCTCTCTCTCTCTCTCTCTCTCTCTCTCTCTCTCTCTCCCCCCTATTTTACTTCACTGCATACTTCATCTTACCTTACTTTATCTCATCTTTTACCATGATGTGGCATCAATATTTATTTTACTTTACTACACATATTAACAAACATGCCTTGACCTAGATGTGACATATTATCCCTTCGCCAAATTTAGATGAGAAAATAGTATGGTAAAGTAAAGTCTAGCTGCCACTTTTTTACCCTGAGCTTTATAACAAGTCACTTTTTCTTTACAATATAAACTATATACGATAAACTGTGATTAAGTAAACTCAAACAAAAAAAAAAAACTACTTCACCACTCTCTCTGACTTTACTTTACCATATACTTTATCTCACATTTATCATGATGTGACATTTACCTTTACTTTACCATACTTGTAAACAAGTACATCGTGATAGATTTGGTGAAGTGCCTTTACTTTAATCTACCACTTTGTAAACCTCATTTTGAAAGATTTTTATATTATAGAAACTTTTCTATAGGAGAGTAATGAAGGTAAAAATATTGAGCTTTTTGAAAGAAAATGACATTTTCTTCATTTTTTTTGTGTTACCAAATGCATAAGATTTTTTTTCTTTAGAAAATGAAAGATTATATTATATTAAATATTACTTTCTTGTATTTACTTGTGCATCCTAACATACCCTATTAATAAGCCTATCAAGAATGGACAATATGAATGTATTGTTCTATTAGGATTGAAATCAACTTATAAAGTGCTAAAATACACACACATCTATGTGCTACACATAATGTAGAGTTGTGGTTGAAATTAACGGGTTAATATATAATTGTGACATTGAGTAAAATTATTTTGGTTGAGATTTAATAGTGACTTAAAAGTAATCTAACATAATTTAATCGGTTGAGATTTAATTGTGATTTAAATTAATCTAATATAAGTTAAGAGCTTTTTGTATATAGCCCCTATGGTTTGTAGGATTTGTAAATAAGCCCCTGATGTTTTAGTATTTGTAAATAGGCCCCTGCCTTTTCTTTTTAATACCTTTCATGTCCCTAAAATCAATATTCTTAATAAGAATGGACAGCCACAATGAGATTTATATAGAGTTTTTATATAAATGACGGCTTTGCCCTTACATCCATTAAACAAAAATGCGTAAATTATTATTTACAAAAATACTATTATTTTACCTCAAGTCCATATGATTTTTCTAAATAACTCTCTCATGCACATGATCAGGGGTGGACCCAAGTATAAGGGCCTAGGGACTGCCCCCACCAATATTTGAGAAAAGTTTGGAATCCCCCCACCCCACCCCGTGTATGAAGGATAATTATGTATTTTGAAACTTTCATCAATCCAACGGTGGGTCATGTATGGATTGGATAAATCATAACCAGTTGTAACTAAATGTGTTGATTGTCGCCATGATCAATTTGGATTTAATGAGATGAGCTTTATATCGATAAAAAAATTATGTAAGGTTATTCTCTCCCACTAAGTGCAATTGTTAATGTTACATGATTTAAAAAAAAACTTGAGTACAAGCTTTTGAAATTATGCATAAAAGAATAAAAGAGATAGACAAAAGTATTGTTTTGCTATAAAAACCTATGGTAGTTGGGGGACTATTATTTTTTTGGGACATAGAAGGTATTAAAATGAAAATGCAGAGGCCTATTTATAAATATAAAAATCTCAGGGGCCTATTTACAAATCCCACATATCGTAATTGAATAGGTTGCGAAATTCAAGAGAGTTACTGAGAAACCATTGCACTAATTGTCTATATTTTTTAAATGGCTACAACTTGTAAACAATGCAATGCCAAGTTTCATATTTCATTTAAGCTTCTTGAAAACCTTGATTGAGTTATGTGGGTGAGACAGATTCTATTATGGCCCCATTAAGAATCCGGACACGGGTTTTAACCCACTTTCCTAATGCGGTCATACTAAACAGTGTCATGGATGAGCACTATTGGGACAGGCCTAAAATCAATCTTGAGCTTAATGCATAATAGAGGTAAAGAAGCAAGATGACATGTGTTTGTTTTGCAAAATAAAGACTGAAACGATTAAAGGACTTTGGCTTTTAAAGATTTGGGGATACATCTCCAGTATTAAAAACATGAAAGATATTATTCAAGTTAACCAAGATGCCATATCCATATCTATGCGATATAAAGCATCACTTCTTCCACTTCAAAGAATCCAAGACTAATGGTTGTGATCATCAATCAGTGAGGCCCACTTTTTAGGAAACATTATACGTCAAATATAAAACACTATTTTTGTAAAATGCAAAATAAAGAAAGAAATAAAAATTTAAGAGTATGAGGTATACCGGAAGCAAATGGGTTACAGAGAGTTGTTCTTCCTCGTTGGTAATTATGTTAGGGAGTTTTTGTAAAGGTCTTTGAGATGAGAAGAAGCAAAAAGCTTCAAGATTACTTGCCGTGTAAAAAACGGACTATGTTGTCCACTTTCGATTGCTTCTATTTCTATGTGAGGAGAAGACGCCATTATCCTTAGGCTTTTGCTAATTGTATTCTTCTTCGGTCTTAGAAGTTGAGGTTGGGCAAAAGGTGAATAAAAATATTAAATGCCCAGAGAAAATTGAAAATGCCCACCATATTCCTCAAGTAATCAAAAAGTTGAGTGAGCTCGCCCTCCCCTCCCTCCACCCCTTGAATCTAGAAGCATAGTGCATGCCAACTTCAAACAATTATAACTTCTGATCTAAGTATCAGCTTTTGATACACAAGTACGCTTTTGAAGCTATTAACATGTTATACGACATGGGAAACCAACAAATCAATTTTCAATTAAGGCTAGTTAAAGTTGTTCTAAAGGTCAAAAGGTAGCTTTTTACGAAAAAAGTACTATTAATAACGGAATTTTATTATATTACACATATTTTTCAACATTTATAAATATATTGGCGAAGCATGATACCTCTACAATACTGAATTTTGTAAAAGACTGATTCAAAGATAGTGCATCTTGAAAGGACTAAATTATAATTAGTTTTTTGTAAACTACGTACCCTTTCGCATATCTCGCTTTAAACCCTTTGTAAGGTATTCATGTAATTTACATTGTGGGCATTAATATCAATACAAGGCACACCCTGGAAGAGGGTACAGTCGTTTTTATTTATGCCAATCCTGTAAGTTGTCAAAATTTTAGGAGCTTTTGGTATTTATGGTGTTAGATTTGTGTATCTTTTGTTGTATCTTCTCTTGGCAGTTTTGATGTCTGTTCTTTTGTTATAATTCTATTAAGGGAATTTTACCAAATAATTATCCTTAAACTTGTATTAGATGGATTTAATCACAAACACACCAAAACACCCTTTTTAGTGTTCGTTCATGGATTGTTGACGCCTTTACCCCCAAAGCTGCAAATGACATCGTTTTTTTATTCTGATACCCTAAAAGGATCAAACGATTTCGTTCTCCTTTCTTCGCCAAAATTTTTCCTCTCCCGCCATCTTCTCCCTCTCCTCCACGACCTGCTCTCACCTTCCCTCTCCCTGCATTGCGGCTCTAGCTCTCTCTTTCCCTCTCCGCTCCCTGCTCTCTCTTTCCCTCTCCCTGTGTTACGGATTCAGCTCTCTCTTTCCCTCTCCCTTTCCACTCCCCACTCTCTCTTTCCCTCTCCCTGAAGTCCCGACTCCTTCTCAAGCGATTCCGGCAAGATCTTCCGGTGGAACTCCCGACAATTGCTCTAACGTCAACTTGCATTTGAGATTTCAACGAAAACCTCAGTCATAAAAGGTGATTTTTTCGGCGCTTCTCTCTTACACCTCCTCTATTTTCTTGTTTTCTTCTCATTTTCAGTATCTATAACTATTGGAATTGTAGGGTTCTGGAGAGCGGATTTGGTTTGGGCCATTTGCAGACAAATAGTTGTATGGAAGTAGCAGCCATGGAAAAAAAGCAAATCTTTGTGTTAATATCCTAATTTAGTACCTCAATCCTAAACCAAAATCCTTAGTACATCAATCTGAACCCCAATACTGGCCGTAGTCTTATGTTGCTTAAAGGTGGTCCATAACTTCCAAACAAGAGAAATCACATATTTCATTATGTTAGGTGCTTAGGGATATGCAGGAGTTGTCTATGATGATCCTAAGGCATGTTATTACATCCATCTATATATATGTATATATATATATATATATATATATATTGTGCTGGCACTTATACCTCTTGTGGTTGTATTGCTTTATCTCCCACGGAAACAACCAGGGATCAACCTTGATTGTAGTTTAGATGGTGTGGGATTTGGGTGAGTGTGTGAGTAGTGTATTTAGAAAAAAAAAAAGAAAAGGCAAGGGGACGAAGGATATAATAAGATGGAGTATACAGATGATGAATGTGAGGTTCATATGTAGATGGAACTGGGCTTTCTTGGGATTGGAATTGCAAGGTTGATGGTTGGGGTTTTTTTTTTTTCCCATCTTTAAAGGGGGAGATTACTTGATGAGTATTTTGGATATTCACCTCATCTTTATTTCATCAAATTTAACCATAACTAGAAATACAAGCCTTAGAATTACTAGGTATTCAACTGCATGAAACAATAGGCTCTTAATCAGATCTGCCCTGCTTCTTTTTGCAGCTTACGACTCTAATGGAGTTTATGAAATCCTATTTATTATCTTTTTTGTTTTTTGGAGGAGAGTAATCTAGGAGAAAGTTTTTTACTCAAGATCACATGATATCATGAAATAGTCTCATGACATCATGAGATTTATCAATTTCTGTATAAAACATCTTCAGCAACCAACAAGCAAATTAACTTTTAATAGAATTTTGTAAAAACTAAATACAAATCTGTTCACCATTTCTCAGGTTCCATCATTCGAAAAACTTCTCCCTATGATGCTGCATAAAAGCCATGATATCTTTGGACAATCTCATGATATCATGGGATTTATTAGTTTCTCAGACATACACTATTTCATGATGTCATGGGATCTAGGGGGAAAAATCTTAAAAAAGAAGATTGCTGACTAGAGTCAAGCAATTTTGGTGACAACATCTGAATTTCGGTCTTGAAATTAGGAAAATTGGTTGTAAATAAGGAGGATTAATATGTCAAAAACCTTATATAATAACCTAAGGGCCTGCTTTTTTTAGAGTTTTTGTAGCAAAAGTGGATGGAGCTAGACAATGAAGAATTTAGTTTTCCGCATAAAAATAACCTCGTAAGACTTTCAAAATGATGCAAATGGTGGGTTCTACATCACCTATTATCTCATGAAATAAGAGCCTTTTTATAATTTTACCAAACACAATAATTGTTACTTAAAAAGTATATCCTTTTATTTTAGACTTTACTCTAATTATCTCTTATAACTAGATTAGAGTATTCGAAAAACCCCTAAGTAGCCGACCATTACAAAACCATTCTCATCATTTTCCAAATGTAGTTTTAAGTGAAGCAGATTTTGTTATAAATTTATTATAATTTTTAAATATTAATATAATTTAGGAGTTTCTACAAAAAAAAAAAAAAAAGCTTAAACTCTTTTTAAATGGGTTCATAAGAAAAACAATATAATTACAGAAGAGTTTTTCATACTTTCCTTGACCATTACTTTCCTTGACCACAATGCCCTCATTGATGATTTCCCAATCATTCAATGTTATGGTCAAAGACTTGCAACTCATTTTCTCCATCTTTCCTCTCTTGCAACTCATCTACTCTTATAAAAGTCTTATCATCTTCCTCCCAACTAAACACTCACCCACTTTTTTTTTATTTATTTTTTTGCTAAATTGCAAAATTGAATTAAGAAGAGAAAAAGGGAAAGGAACAAACAAACAGCCACAGAGAGCCCAAAAAAACAGCCAAAAGGAGGCCAAACAAGACCAAGAAAACCACAAAAAGAAAGGGACCCAAGCACTATCTTACAAAATGATAGGGCTGATTACATAAGAGAAAAAAGGAATGTAAAGTGTTGCTAGTAAAGGAGGTAGACATTTTCCTCAAAGAAACAGCAGCATCCATCAAGAAGAAATTAACAGTACAATCAAGAGAAGGAGAATTATTGTTGAAGATAGCTTGGTTCCTAACCTTCCAAATGCTGAAGATGGCAGTGATGAAGAGGGCTCCCAAGCCCTTCTTGGCTTTGTGACAGGAATTGGCTGAGAAGGTGTCCCACTTGGAGGAGGCAGAGCTTGAAGGGCCAAACTGAAAATTCCCTTTAATCTGAAGCCAATCCCAAAATGAGGCAGTGAAGGGGCAAAGGAAGAATATAGAGAACGCAGATTCTTGGTGAGAGCCACAGAGGTAACAGGAGGAAGCCATTTGCACGCCAATAGACTGGGCCCAGGCATTAGAAGGAAGTTTGTTATGGAACAGTTTCCAAGCAAAACAAGACCAGGCAGCAGCAAAGGAGAGATGGCTTTAGAAGGCTTTAGAAGGTTGTTCCAGGCAAACTTATACTAGGGAGAGGGGGGACGTCTGGTTTTGATGGACTCCCAAGCAGCAGCAAAGGAGAGACGGCTGGAATTAGTACTAGACCAGACCAGCAAATGTGGCTCAGCAGCCAAGGAGAAGGAGGTAAGGAGAGAGTTGGAGAAGGAGGTCACCTGCTGGGGGAGAGACAGGTTTAGAAGCCTCTAGTTGTCAGAGAAGAAGTCGTGGATAGAATCAGCCCAAGTGAAGTGAATCTCGGGGAAGATCTGCGCCAAAGAAAGGGAACCATGCCATTTGTCCTGCCAGAAACTAGTACTTTTCCCATCTCCCAAAACCCAGTGGCTGTTATGTTTAGAAACACTCACCCACTTCACTAACTAGCCATTCATCTGCCCGAATCACCAACCCCTGGTTTAACCAAATTATTATTCTTCTTATTCTTCTTGCACTTTCACCTAACCCACTAATTCGCTCAGGCTCACAATCTTGTCTAACTCCCTCTCCCACCAGTGTTCAATCTCCTTTTCTCGCCTAGGTACTCTTTTCTTAACCAACTCTCCACTCATCTCTATCAAAAACCACACTCATCATCTTCCTCGTCTCTCAATCTCCATCATCTTACACTCTTATTTCCCTCGTCTTTCTCCTTACAAACTCGACCTCCCCTAGTTTTCGCTTGATTTCTGGGAGTTTTAGAAATGGAGGTTGACAATGTCGTTAGCTGGTTAACCATATCATCAATATATCTTATAAAAGAAAGCCCAAATCCCCTTACTTCCAAACCTTCCACTTCATCTCATTCCCTTGTTGGGTTAGAGTTGGTGAGGAGATGAGTCCGGGTGAGAAAAGGAGTTTGAATGCTGGTGAGATAAGGTGTTGATCTACATCATTCCATCATTCACTAACAGCTCGAGCTTTTGGTATTTTCGATTATTAACATGGTATTAGAGCTAGAGGTCACGAATTAGAAACCCCTTATAAGCATGTTACCCCCATCTTTCTAATTAGTTTGCCTATTTCGTCTGTCAAATGGGTTTCAAATTTGAATAGCTTCACATTCAAGAGGCCAATTGAGAGGCTTGCCCGTTTGGTGGTTTGGGTGAAAGTGGAAGAAGGTGTTTAGTTAAGCTATGGGTAAGTGACATATGGGGTGTCTGGTTACTAAAGTGGGTGAATGTTTGGTTAGGAGAAGAAGATGATAGTCCTTTAAGAGAAGATGAGTTGCAGGAGAGGAAAGACGGAGAAGATGAATTGTAGGACGGTTGACACTATCATCAAAGCAATAATTTTGTAAAAAAAAAAAAGCATGAACAACTATCCATCAGGTTATGGTTTGCTTTATACGATCATTTATTTAAGATTTAGCTTAAGTTTCCATAAAAATCCCTACATTTTTTTATAGAAAATATCATATTTTTATATTTCTTATAAAATCTTAGATTTCTATATAGTTTTTATATTATGAATTATACTGCCCCTGTTAAGCATGAGACATTTTTTGGTAGTTATATATGTCTTATATAATGAAAGAGACTGATTTTTGGGATTTTAATTTTGATCGACCCAATTGGCACTTTTGATTGGATGGCATTGGGTCAAGTTATGTTTATGCCGACCGATCGACTTGATTGATAGTTTCCGTTCTATACCCAAATCACCTTCGTCATGGGTAATATGATTATTGAAGCTAAAGCCACCACCCTAGGACTGGTACTGGTTGAGTTAAGTTTAGTTAGGTTGAGTTTTCTAATTGCTGATTTATATTCATTTTAACTTTTAAAATAAGAGATACTCACGTGGTGGACAGAAATTGAAACCATAACCTATAAAACATATATTGCCTATTGCCACTTATGCTACTATAACTTTGTACTTGAAAATTTTAACAGGTTTCAAATTCGACTTAGGTCAAAGTCTAGAAACCCATATATGTCCCGAACCATGAAATCAATATAAACCCATGTTATTTATTTTTATTGTAATTATTTTCATCTTAACATAATTCATATAGAAACCTATACTTTCCCCAAATAGGAAAATGTCATATTTTAGATTTCATAGAGATTTCCCACTTCAACATAATTTATATAGAAAAATGTCATAGTTTACATTTCTCATAAAGTTCTAAATCTTGTTTTTTAATTTAGGTTTCTAATGCATGTTACCAATTGTATTGCTCTTGCTATCATTTCAAGGCATCAAATTAAGTTCAATAATCTTGAAAGAAACCTAGAGCCGGCATGCATCATGTTGGGCTCTTTTTTTTTTGGTAAATACCTGTTTTTTATCTCAAATTTATATTGGTTGGTATGCAAAATGACCTATTTCTTTAGCATAGTTAATAATTGAAATTTATGATGTTGGGAATTCAAAGTCATTAATGTGAAAGTTGTCCCTTAGAATTTCTGGATGGACTGTTTGTTGCTAGAATTCTAAATTCCAGTCACCTGAAAAGGGAGGAATAATCTTTGAAATTCTTAGAGTTCCAATTTCCTTCACATTTCTCAATGTTTTAATAGAGGGGACAATTAAATGGAGTATTTAGAGACATGAGTTCTTGAAATTCTGATAAAGAAACCGGCCCATAGTAAATCGCTAGTTAATTAGATTGAGTTTTGTTTCTTAATGATTTCCAGTGGATTTGACCCGAGTGCAGCTGAATTAAATCTATATTTCCCACACAGCTAAGTTTATGTTGGCAGATGAAGTTCAAGTAGAGAGAGAGAGAGTGCTGAAGGGCAGGTCCTATTAATTGGCCAGGATGACTTCATGATAATATAGAGAGAGAGGAGCTTTCGTCTTGATGCAATTTCTTTCCATTTAGAACCCCCCTAGAGAACTTACTAGTTTAAATCAAGAGCTTCAACATGTAATGACTGAAAGAATATGCCAAATTTATTGTGATCACTTACCAATTCAATGATCTTTAGAGGAGCTGTGATCGCATCCGTCACCAAAGAATGATTACTGTAATGGAGGAACCAATAAATTAATAGTAGAGACCAAAGCTGTTAGTTATATTGGGGTTCATGTCTTAACGAAGTAAAGGGAAAAGGATAGCTACTTTTGCTAACTTGAGTGTGGTCAAGGCTAGATTTTAAGGCTTTGAGTGTGCTTGAGGCTAGGTAAGGTATCCTCATGTGCTGTCTTGCTTGCGAGGATGGGCTTTGGTAGGGGATCCTTGTGTGTGGGTAAGGTTGTTTCCATGGAAAATGTATCAGGGAAGGAAATGCCACATCAATGGAAAAAGTGAAGCAGAACAAAGATGTGATAAAATTTTAGTCAATTGCATTTGATTTGAGTCAAATCTGGGACAAGGTTCACCACAAACCAGACCTTTTACATACCTATTAATTATGGTATTGGAGCGTATTTTTGTCCTTTTTGTATTCTTTTTTACCTATACTTCTTATTTTCTTTGGCATGGAGCACTTTAACTCATGCACGCACACTATAGAAACCCACATCCCTATGCAGTTGAGCAATAGCCGTGGACCTTTTATTATTATTATTATTTATAATGAAACGTGGTCAAGAGATCGCCTTTGGATGTTGACCGTTGTCAGGATGGTAGATCTTTATAGTATATAGGAGAATAGGTGATCAAAAGTAAAAAAAAAATAACCTGAGTGGTAATGAGTGACAGTTCTCACTTGGCTGTTTAGGAATTGAACATTGAGTATGCCACTTTTCCTGCGTGTGCGGGCTTCCCTTTCCACTTGTATGGGTTTTCTTCCTGCGTGTGAGGGTTTCTTTCCCTCTTAAGTAGGCTGCCTTCCCGTGTGTATACGGTTACCAAAAAAAAAAAAGTAAAAATAAAAGGATTGTAAATGGTTGTTATATCTCAAAGACAATGACATAAAAAGCCAGAGACAGGGGCTAACTTCTTTTTTAAGACTATAACATCAGTGCCATCTTTTGATCTCTATTTCAGGATAAAAAAAAAAAAAGGGAAATTCCTGCAGGTTTATTTGAGTATGATTCTTATATTAAAACTTTATATGATTTTTATGTTATTTTCATGTGATTTTAAGGAAAAATAAGTCATGTATGATTCTTGCGTGACTTTTTACCATAACTTATTTACGTATAGTTTGTTGAGTCTGTGGATTTATTTTTACTATATAAAAATACATGTTCACTTATTTGAGCATGGTTTATTTGTGCATGATTCATATATGGGTTCTTACTTGCATGGGACCAATTCTGTTTAGTTATTTGCCTAATGGTTAATCTTATATTTAGATTCAATTCAAATTTTCCACACTTGGATGGGCGACAGCCTGTAAAACAAAAAAAAAAAAACAAAAAAAAACAAAAAAACAAAAAAAAACAAAAAAAAACAAAAACAAAAAAAAATCCTTATATATGCTACGGAGGGAATTATTAGATTTTTTTTTTTTTTTTGTAATGTCTATTTGTTTGTTCAGTATTTAATTCATGGAACTCGGTGCAATGAATTTGATGTAGGGCCTAAAAGTTTTCTTTTTCTTGTTATTATATGTTTATGTTCAAGTCGGGTACATGAGCTGAATTTGGGAAGCCCAAATCTGAAGCTGAGCCAAATTTCATGCAATGTCCAAGTACAAGCCTGTGTCTTACGCGAACCTGAACAAGCCCAACCTAAAATTTCACTTTTGGGTGAGTTGGGCCAGTTGGGTTCGAGTTTGGCCCAACTCAAGTTGCATCCCAAGTGGTTATTTAGAAAACTTCTCAACACCCTCCTGTTGAACTAGTTGATCAGGAGGTCCTTTCTCCACAACTGGGGGGGGGGGGGGGGGGGGGGGGGGGGGGGGGCATTCATTTGGAACAGATGGGTGGGTGGCATTCATTTGGAACAGATGGGATTTGACATCTCCACCCATGTGTCATCCCCTGATTGGTCCAAACTGGGATGCCGTTCCCACATGAATATGAAGAGTGGCATTCATTTGGAACAGATGGGATTTGACATCTCCACCCATGTGTTATCCCCTGATTGGTCCAAACTGGGATGCCGTTCCCACATGAATATGAAGAGAGTCAACCCACATCTGAATTCACCACATCAAGATTGGTCTGCGTTTCCATTGCACAAAATCTATCATAGTCATATTACATGGTTATTCAAATACCTTGAATGTAATAAGTTCTTGTTTCATTCAACAGATATGGAAAACAAAGCCAGCCCATGGTTCTTCCTATCCATGCTGCTTCACTTGTTCATCTCCTTAAAGAATTCTCTATCAACCGATGTCCACTCCATATCCATGGACCAAACTCTCTCTGGAGATCAGACCATATCTTCTAAAGGTGACATCTTTGAATTGGGCTTCTTCAAACCAGGTAAGTCACAAAACTACTACATGGGCATATGGTACAAACAATTATCAGAAAGAACAGTGGTATGGGTAACAAACAGGGAAACGCCACTCCCTAACAAGCACTCTTCACACCTAAAAATGGGTCAAGATGGCAATCTAGTCCTCCTTAATCAGTTGGAAACGCCTATCTGGTCCACAGATGTATCCACAATTGCATCAAATAGTACTGTTGCAGAGCTTCTTGATACTGGAAATTTTGTTCTGAGAGATGGGTCAGATTCCTCTGCTGTCATTTGGCAGAGCTTTGATCATCCAACTGATACAGTGCTACCTAAAGGATGGTTTGGGAGGAACATGATTACTGGAGAAACAAAGCCACTGATATCATGGAAAAGTCATGAAGATCCAGCGCTCGGAATGTTTTCACTTCAGATTGATTCAAATGGAAATGATCGGGGTTCTTTACGATGGAATAGATCCGAGGCGTATTGGAGAGGCGGAGGTAGCAATTATTTCAACAGAATTATTGAAATAAATTCGGGACACTTTCTAAATTTCAGTCATTTTTACAAAGAAGGCCGAAAGTATTTCACTTATAATCCTGTCGACAGTTCTTTCATCACACGATCCGTTTTGGACACATCAGGGAGAAACCAACTATTTGCATGGTTGGAGTCCTCCAGACAGTGGAAGCGCCTTTGGGTTCAGCCAACCACTCAATGCGAGGTTTATTCTCTTTGTGGCAGTTTTGGAGTGTGCACAGAGAATAGCCAGCCCTGTTCATGTCTCCGTGGCTTTGAAACAAGGTCCATGGAAGGTTGGAATTTGAGCAATCGGTCTGCTGGTTGTGTGAGGAAAACCAATTTAAAATGTGGTTATAACAGTTCTCTTGAGGGAGAAAAAGATGGGTTTCTGGTGATACACAACATGCGGTTGCCTGTAAATGTGCAGTCCTTAACTGTGGGAAGCGCCAAAGAGTGTGAATTATCCTGCTTGAGCCACTGTTCTTGTACTGCTTATGCTTACAAAAATGGATGCTCTTGGTGGAATGGAGATCTCATTAACCTTCAACAGCTTTCTGATGGTGGAGGACAAGATCTTTTTGTACACCTCGCAGCATCTGAGCTGCGAATTTTTGGACCAAAGAAGAGAAGAATTGATGAGGCTACTTTAGGTGGAGTCGTGGGATGTGCATCTGTATTCAGTGTAATTATAATCGTGCTGATTTGGAGATGCCGAAGGCAACAGCAAAAAATATCTTGGATGGTGGTTCAGAACTCTTTGGTGTCATTTAGCTACAGAGATTTGCAAATCATTACTAAGAATTTCTCAGAGAAGCTAGGGAGAGGAAGTTTTGGTTCGGTCTTTAAAGGGAGTTTGCCTGATTCAACACCCATAGCTGTGAAGAAACTAGAAGGCCTTGCCCAAGGAGAGAAGCAGTTCCGAGCAGAAGTGAGCACCATCGGGGCAATTCAGCACATTAATCTCATTCGCCTTCGTGGCTTCTGCTCTCAAGGTAGAAATAGACTTCTAGTTTATGATTACATGCCAAACAGTTCTTTAGATTCTCAGTTGTTCCATAAGAATTCCCAAACCATAGATTGGAAACTAAGATACCAAATAGCACTCGGGATTGCCAGAGGGTTATCCTATCTCCACGAAAAATGCAGAGACTGCATCATACACTGTGACATCAAACCAGAAAATGTGCTTTTGGATGCTTCTTTTTGCCCAAAGTTGGCGGACTTCGGTATGGCAAAGCTTGTTGGGCGGGAATTCAGTAGGGTTTTGACTACCATGAGAGGAACTATTGGCTACCTTGCACCAGAGTGGATTTCAGGTGTTGCTATCACACCAAAAGCTGATGTTTATAGCTATGGAATGATGCTTTTCGAAATCATATCAGGGAAGAGAAATGCAGAGCAGTTGGAGGATGGGGAATCTGCCTTTTTCCCTTGTTGGGCTGCAAAAAAAATAGTTGTGGATGAAGTTCTAGCCCTGTTGGATTTCCGATTGGATGGTATTACAAACATTGAAGAACTCAGAAGAGCTTCTAGAGTGGCTTGTTGGTGCATCCAAGACAACGAAAACAATAGGCCATCAATGGAGCTTGTGGTTCAGATTCTAGAGGGTGTAAAAGATATAAGCATTCCTCCAATCCCATGGTCTATGAAAATAATTACAGACAACTCATCATGGGTTTCGTCTTGAATTGTTGTTGAAGTAGTCTGCTTGAACTTATTAGATCATAAGTCTGCCCTGTTGGATAACCAATTGAAAGGTAATGCCAACATGGAAGAACTTGGTAGAGCTTCTAAAGTAGCTTGTTGGTGTGTCCAAGACAATGAAGATGATAGGCCATCAATGGGGCTGGTCGTTCAGATTCTGGAGGGTGTAACAGAGATAGACATTTCTCCAGTCCCAAGAGCTCTCAAAATTTTCATAGAGAATTAGATCGAGTATTCTCTCCGAACTGTTACTCGAGTCGCGGTGCACTTGGAATTCTCAGCAGGTTGTTGGCCTGCTTCAAGAAGGGAACTTGAAGGGGATATATATACCTGTGGTTTACATTAAATCAGCTTAGTGTCTATGTTTGTTGTACAAATGGCTTGTTAACTAAGTGAGTGTATTTGATCTTCATGTTCTAGGATCACAAATCCATACCCAGGACTGGTAATATTGGTTCTAGTATTTGAATCTCTTGCTTTTAACTTCTTTAGATAGTTACTGTATGTGATCTTAATGTTTTAGAAGCCCAATTCTATCAACGAATGCACATGAGTGGTTGTGTTGGTTCTAGCATTCAATCCTTTTGTTTTAGTTTCTTTCATTGAAGCATAGAACTATGCCAGCATTTATGTATCTGTGAGTTAATTATCCTGTAGCTTATATCATTGTTGAGCATATGTACCTTGTAGATGCATCGATTTCATATGATGAATTCTCAAACAAATAGAAATGTAAAACATCATGTTTTCTTTGGTAAGAAAGAATGCCAAGACCGACCACTAGCACCAAATGATATTTGTCTCAAAGGAGAAGGGAAATATCACTATCAATCTTATAACACCAAAATCCTATATATAGGACTGTTATTTGAGTTTTGATGTCTTGCCCCATCTTCTTAGACAGAATTCTGCATCATTCTGGCAATGTTTAAATCTGAGAATGAATGAAGAAAAACTCTCTCTCATAAAATATCTGTCAAACAATTTTCACTACAAGAAATTTAGGCTGTTGTGACGAAATCTGAAGACGAATTTTTTTTTTGTCTTAAAAGAACACCCAAAGGGGACGAAATATAAATTTTGTCGTCTATTTTCATTTTTTTCAAAAGTATTGGAGACGAAAACAAAATTTCGTCTACAAAAATATGGCGCCAACTTATTTTGTGTTGGCGCCAATTATTTTAGCTCATTAGAGACGAAAACTGTTGTCACAAAATATAATTTTTTTTTGCGACGAACGTAATTCGTCACCAATAAGGATAAGTTATGGAAGACGAACATATTTCGTCACCAAAATAAGGCGCCAATTTCATTTGCTTTTGGCGCGAATTATTTTAGCTCATTGGAGACGAACATTTTTATCACAAAATATAATTTTTTTTTGTGACGAACTTAATTCGTCACTAATAAGGATAAGTTATGGAAGACGAAAATATTTCGTCACTAGAATAAGGTGCCAAATTATTTTAGCTCATTGGAGATGAAAATTTTTGTCACAAAATATAATTTGTTTTGCGACGAACGTAATTCGTCACCAATAAGGATAAGTTATAGACAACGAACATATTTCGTCACCAAAATAAGACGCTAATTTCATTTGCTTTGGCGCGAATTATTTTAGCTCATTGGAGACGAAAATTTTTGTCACAAAATATAATTTGTTTTTGTGACGAATATAATTCGTCACTATTAAGGATAAGTTATGGAAGACGAAAATATTTGGTCACCAAAATAAGGCGCCAATTTCATTTGCGGTGGCACCAATTTCGTTCGCACTTGAGCCTATTCATCTCTTACAATTATTGCTTTGGAAAAGCCTTTAAAATTACTAAAATGGGCCCCCAAGGCCCTAACGTCCATCCCCCTCCCCCACCCCCACCCCAATCCAACGCCTCTTTTCCAAAACCCATTTCCCCCTTTGTCCCTCCATCTATCCCGGTCTCTTTTTTCCAAAACCCGTTTCCCCCTTTTCCAAAACCCTTTTCCAGAAGAGGAGAGAAGAACCATTTTCCCCATTTTCCAAAATCCTTTTCCAACATCTCCCACCCATCATCTCAATTAAGCAACAGCCCCATGGCTCATTGACCCCCATCAATCATCATCACCCTCCATCAACACACGCAGTGCAGACCCATCCCTGATCGGTGATCCCTCTCATCTCTACTTCTCTCAGTCTCTCTCGCCTAGAATTCGCAGATGCAGCCACCATCACCAATCACCATCATTTGTGCCCATTCTCCTCCATCCAGGAGTCTGCCACCGCCAGGTACACCTACCTCTCTGAGTCTCTGCTACTGTGAGAACTTGGTCCGGGCGGTACCCTTAACCACGAGGCGTAGCGTGTCAACCACGGGCTTCAAACGGTGAGTCTCCGTTAGCCCACATCAGAAATATTCAAGTCCTGACCTAGGACTTATAAGTCAAACCCTGTATTAACTTAGCGTGAGGCTTTTTAAAACCATGCGTCCTCAGAAATCGTAAGAACTTCGAATTTAAGCGTGCTCGGGCGGGAGCAGTATTAGGATGGGTGACCTCCTGGGAAGTCCTCGCGCGTGCACGTGGGCCAAAGCGGACAATTTCATGTTGAGTTGGGCGGGGCTGTGACAGTTGGTATTAGAGCCGAGGACGACTCTATTTCTAGTGGGGGAGAATGTGAGATCTTGGTCTGGACGGTACCCTTAACAACTAGGCGTAGCGTGTCAATCATGAGCTTCAAACGGCGAGTCTACGATAGCCTGCATCGGAAATATCCAAGTCCTGACCATGGGCTTATAAGTTAAACCCCGTATTAACTTAGCATGAGGCTTTTTAAAACTGTGCGGCCCCAGAAATCGTAAGAATTTCGAAGTTAATCGTGCTTGGGCGGGATCAGTACTAGGATGGTTGACTTCCTGGGAAGTCCTCGCACGTACACGTGGGCCAAAGCGGACAATTTCATGCTGAGTTGGGCTGGGCTGTGACAGTTGGTATCAGAGCCGAGGACGACTCGATCTATTTCTAGTGGGGGAGAATGTGAGATCTTGATCTGGACGGTACCCTTAACAACTGGGCGTAGCGTGTCAATCACGGGCTTCAAACGGCAAGTCTACGATAGCCTACATCTGAAATATCCAAGTCCTGACCATGGGCTTATAAGTTAAACCCCGTATTAACTTAGCATGAAGCTTTTTAAAACTGTGCGGCCCCGGAAATCGTAAGAACTCCGAAGTTAAACGTGCTCGGGCGGGAGCAGTACTAGGATGGTTGACCTCTTGGGAAGTCCTCGCACGTACACGTGGGCCAAAGCGGACAATTTCATGCTAAGTTAGGCGGGGCTGTGATAGTTGGTATCAGAGCCGAGGACGACTCTATTTCTAGTGGGGGAGAATGTGAGATCCTGGTCCGGGCGGTACTCTTAACCACGGGGCGTAGCGTATCAACCATGGGCTTTAAACGATGAGTCTCCGTTAGCCCGTATCGGAAATATCCAAGTCTTAACCATGGCTTATAAGTCAAGCCCCGTATTAACTTAGCATGAAGTCTTCTACAATCATATGGCTCCAAAAATCGTAAGAACTCTAAAGTTAAGCGTGCTTAGGCAGGAGCAGTACTAGGATGGGTGACCTCTTGGGAAGTCCTTGAGTTGGGCGCGGTAAATGCGACAAAATTTTTTCGTCTCTATTTCTTATATTTATGACAAAATATTTTTGTCTCTAATTTCTTCCTTTAATGACAAATTATTTTGTCACTAATTACTTACAAGTATGTTTCCAACATAGTGTATTGGAGACGGAAAAAAATTACTTGTTTCCATCAGTGTATTGGAGACAAAAAAAAAATCGTCACCAATTTATCTTTTTCAGTGACGAAATTTTTTTTTTTCGTCACCACCACCTTTCTGCGACGAGGCTTTGGCGAGAACAAGGGTGACGAAAAATTTTCGTCTTAATTAGTTTCGGTGACGAAATATGTACAATTTGGGACAAATCTGTTTCGTCATTAGACCCCAAATTTCTTGTAGTGTTTCTCTTATTCATTTTCAATATGAAACATTCTCAGAATGATGCTAAACGGGCCCCTATATATATTATGCGATGTAATTAGAAATAAAACTTCTTTAGTCATTTATGCAGGCCAAATGGTCATGTGAATTTTGTTAGAAAATCTTGGGTTTATAAACCCTCTCTGGAATCAATCCAATAATACTGTAATCATATAATCTAAACCAGTAGAGAAGTTGAATGGTACCTGATTGTGCCATCTTCAAACTCTGATCCAACAGAAGGTTGGTCTTCAATGGGGAATCATAACTCTCTTGTGCTTTGTCTTTTCTTCTCCGGTAAGTGATGGTTGCAGAGAAAACAATCGTAGCCAAGAGAGTAACCCAGGTTGCCTTTTATAGGCCCTAATTCTCTCCTTCCATCAAGAAGAGAATAAATACCTTTTAACCCTCAATTAACTTAGATGGCAGTTACCAAAGGAAAGAATTAATCTCATTTAAGGAAAATTGAAAGGACGGATAACTGAAATTTTGGATGGTCATGTGGGCCACATTATTCGGTCCAACATTCTCCCACTTGGTCCACATGTCCATAAAAAAAAATATATATTTAAATAAAATTAAGTTATATGATGCTTTGAATTTAGCTACGCAATATACTTAAATTTAAAAGTGATATGTACATCATTGTAAAGCCACCTTTGGGTTGGAAAACAATATGTAAATATATTACTTTTCTTTGATTAATATGAGCATGCTTATAATATGTTATTTGATTGTATTGAATTTCTTCCTTTGGGTATAAATCAAATACAAGCAAAACACATTTATTAACCATGACATATTCCAATTTCAAATTATGGACAATCATACCTTTGGGCTTAATTGAATCATTTCCTTTATGAAATTGCAATTTTAAGTGTTGTCATATTCAAACAATAGAGTTTGTACTACCTTAACTCAATTTAAAAAATTAAACAATTATCTATAATTGGGTCGCTTTGGCGGTACCAAGTTAAGAAATTGTTGAATTCTTTAAATTGATAACAACACTTAAGTGATAAAGTTTAGTTCATTCGGTTATCAAGTGTGATGAACCAATCAATCAAAAATATTGGTCCATGCACCATTACATAGTTTCCGAATAACTTTATTATATCACATTTAAGTTAATTAGGCATCATTTCATAGATCAATGGTCAAATTATCATTAATTGATCATTGATCAATACCTAATATCTTTAATTGATTCACCATAACTATTCAACCATCCAATCCAAGAAATAAATAACTCTAAATATTAAACCACAGTGAGCATATCTAAATATTAACAATAAAAAATAGAACTTTGATATTGCTAAATAAGTAAGATTTGCAGCGGAAATAGCAAAAAAGAGTTAAACATAATATTAAAATAAAATATGCTCTAATTTAGAGTGATGAATCAGTCCATCAGATCTGTTCATGTGATAGATCTCAATGCCATCAATACACAGAAGAAAACGGATCGTCAATCCATGTCCAAATGTGTCTTTTATGATCAAAATAAGATCTGGACCATATATTATTGACCAATCTGTTCAATTCTGAAATTAATCAATGAATTCAGAATATTATTTATGGCCAACACTATCAATTTAACGGCTATGATCGAATTGAATAAACAATATATATATGAATAATTAGAATCAAACTTTAATGATCAATCTAACTTGATCTTGACCAATCAATGCTCAATTAAATTTTCATAATACAATTAGACCCTATTAATTTCTGATAGAATGATTTGATGGTAAAAAATATTATCAGAATAATCAGAACCATCGATCATATTATAATTTACAATTTCCTAGTTTAGGGTCAACTTTGAAACTTTGATATGGGTCACTTGTGAATCTTATTTTGGTCAATTGAATGTACAATTGTGTACCATCTAATAAGTGGGTCCAACTGGAAAAATTTCTCCAAAACTGAAATGGGCTTAGTGGGCCCTTAACGGGTCAGGCCCAACCCACAATTGGCCCAGACTAGAACCGGACCCAGCCCAGAAAAATTATGAATAGTAGGTCTGGTCGGGTCGGGCAGAACCATAACCTGACCGGGCCCAGCCTATCCTGCTTGGGTAGCCAGGCTAGGCTAGTAAGGTCGGGTTGACCCGACCCGCCTGGCTTGGCCCAATCACCCATATATAAGTAACTTGCACAGAGATGTTATCAGACCATCCCGTGCGCTGTCTTACGCACAGAACACGCGCAGGACCACACACAACCCCTTTTATTTATTTTTTAATAATATAAATTTCATAAAAGAGAAATATCATCCCTTATTACTTTTATGAGATAATTTCATGTTATCATTATCAAGCTACTAGCAAGCACAAAAATAAAAAATGGTAACAGAAACAACAGATAAAAAAAAATCTCTAATGTAATTCTTAAATAAAAATAATTTAAATGACAGAAAATAAATCTTTTCTTCCCATCTCTTTCAGATTGGGTTGGGCACTGTAATCCTCTTTTTGAGGCTATTATTATTCAATAAATTAAATACCCTTTATCAAATACCCAAAAATTTCTTTCCTCTGGGTATTTGGTTTTTTATTCTCGGAAGAAACCATAAAGCCCCCATAAAACGATAATAGATCATTGGATTGAAACCAGCATGCTCTGATACCAAATGTTAGAAAATCTTGGGTTTATAAACCTTCTCTGGAATCAATCCAATAATACTGTAATCATATAATCTAAACCAGTAGAGAAGTTGAATGATACCTGATTGTGCCATCTTCAAACTCTAATCCAACAGAAGGTTGGTCTTCAATGAGGAATCACAACTCTCTAGTGCTTTGTCTTTTCTTCTCCGGTAAGTGATGGTTGCAGAGAAAACACTCGTAGCCAAGAGAGTAACCCAGGTTGCCTTTTATAGGCCCTAATTCTCTCCTTCCATCAAGAAGAGAATAAATACCTTTTAACCCTCAATTAACTTAGATGTCAGTTACCAAAGGAAAGAATTAATCTCATTTAAGGAAAATTGAAAGGAGGGATAACTGAAATTTTGGATGGTCATGTGGGCCACATTATTCGGCCCAACAAATTTGTCCCATATGTTTGTATATCTGATTGTAGAGTTACACCTGATCAAATCAAACCATTCCTTTTCTACACTCATAGTATACATATAGATCTAACTATTTTTTAGGAGATGATGCACACGACTGCGATGATGGATTTTTCTTTGGAGATGCCGAAGATGACAGCAAAAAATATCTTGGATGGTGGTTCAGAACTCTTTGGTGTCATTTAGCTACAGAGATTTGTAGATCATTACTCAGAATTTCGTAGAGAAGCTAGGGAGAGGAAGTTTTGGTTCGATCTTTAAAGGGAGTATGCCTGATTCAACACCGATAGCTGTGAAGAAACTAGAAGGAATTGCCCATGGAGAGAAGCAGTTCCGAGTAGAAGTGGGCACAATTGAGGCAATTCAGCACATTAATCTCATTCACCTTCGCGTGTTCTGCCCTCAAGGTAGAAATAGACTTCTAGTTTATGATTACATGCCAAACAATTATTTAGATTCTCAATTGCTCCATAAGAATTCCCAGACCATAGATTGGAAAATAAGGTACCAAATAGCACTCGGAATCGCCAGAGGGTTATCCTATCTCCATGAAAAATGTAGAGACTGCATCATACACTGCGACATCAAACCAGAAAATGTGCTTTTGAATGCTGCTTTTTGCCCAAAGTTGGCGGACTTCGGTATGACAAAGCTTGTTGGGCGGAAATTCAGTATGGTTTTGACACCCATGAGAGGAACTATTGGCAACCTTGCACCAGAGTGGATTGATGTTATCAAACCGAAAGCTGATGTTTAAACCTATGGAATGATGCTTTTCGAAATCATTTCAGGGAAGAGAAATGCAGGGCGGTTGGGGGATGGGGAATCTACCTTTTTTCCTTGTTGGGCTGCAGAAAAAATAGTTGTGGATGAAGTTCTAGCCCTGTTGGATTTCCGATTGGATGGTATTACAAACATTGAAAAATTCAGAAGAGCTTCTAGAGTGGCTTGTTGGTGCATCCAAGACAACGAAAACGAAAGGCCATCAATGGAGCTTGTGGTTCAGATTCTGGAGGATGTTACAGAAATAAGCCTTCCTTCAATCCCATGGTCTATCAAAATACTTACAGACAACTCATCATGGGTTTCGTCTTGAATTGTTGTTGAAGTAGGCTGCTTGAACTTTTTAGATCATAAGTCTGTCAATGCATGCTTTAAGTATCCATCCTTAGGGGATCTATGATTGTTTGTGTTCCTTCATTTTTGTTTCAATATTTACTGCCCAATATGAGAGCTTTTTCCGTGAAAAGGGGGAAAAAAAAGCCCAACTTAGGATTCATCCTTGTCAAACATTGTCTACAAACTCATTCTGAATAGTTCTGGTCCAGCCGGGTTCAATTGGCTATTAGGACACTCGTGGTTTGAAGCAAACTGCCCGATAAAGCAGACGGTATAAGTAATTAGAATAGAAAAATTAGAAAGCCAAGAAGGATATTGAGGAACTCAGAGTTTTCTGAGGGAGCATGGAAGACATGAGTGAATAAATTCTACCCAATCTAAGGAAAATGCATTCGAAAACAGAACCTCTACAGGAGGCCAAATAGATTTTATGATCACTCTAACTTCGATGGGAATTCCAATATGTTAGAATATGAGTTACAACTTACAACTGATTACATTCATGCATAGTTGAAAAAAGAATATTGAAAAGAACATTGATAGGGACACTGAGAACCATAAAAATACCATAACCCAAATACAGGGCCTGTAATCCAATAGCCTCCATCCTGCTCCAATATGTGAATCTCCTAGTTTAACATAAAAAAATGGAATCAATACACCTCAAATGTATGCAGAGATCATAATTAGAACTATGCATTTACAACTTTCTTTTGTGGGGCTTGAAGTGGTGAACTGTAATCCTACCATTATTCCTCTTACATGATTGTCGTGGATGAAGACCTGTGGCATTTGGTGATCCAAATGGTGTAGCTTGAAGGTAAGCCCTCTTGTCGTCTGGAAGGTGGTAAATTTTTTTTCCTGTTTTATACAGCTTTACGTCCACCTTGTTGGATACAAACTTATAAACCAAACACTGGATGTTGTTCTCTCTCTCAACCTGAGAGGAGGATGAACACTGTATGCCTGTATTGTGACGTTCTGGGTATTATATATTTATATTATTTATTATTATTATTATTTATTATTATTATAATATAATTGATTGTATTTTAATTAAATACGCGATTAGTCTAAGTGGGGACTACGCTAGACTTAGGTTGGTGAGTTAAGCTTGTTGGATAGGTGTCTTACCCATAGTTAACCTGGGCCTAATTTAGTGGAACAATTTTTCTCAAACCAAAACTCTAATCCTTCTTTAATCCTTCTCTAATCTAAACTCCTATATATTTTAAAACCAAAACTCTATTATTTAGAATTTTAGTTAGACTACAACTCTTATTTTTATTTCCTATTTATACACCACCACACTCTTTTATTTTCACACACAACTCTCTCTCTTCCAACTTTTATCTGGGTAAGCACCTTTGGGCTTTGGCAGTAGGATCTCTAAACCGTCTCCCTCAACTGTGGATTTCAGGCAAGTACTTAACCATAATTTGTAAATTTAATGCTTGTGTTATTCTTGATTCGTATGTGGATGCATGTAGAAACCCTTTTTTTTTAATGCCCTCAGATGTTTGATTCTCTCTTTTGGATGAAACTTTGCACATATATGGACACCATCTTTTGATTCTAAATTTTGGGGTGTGAGTTTCTTGAAAATATTTTAATTATATTTAATCCGGTTGCGGGACCCATTAGATGTATTGATCACGGATCAGGTCCGATCGCGTGGCCGTACAGGCATGAGCGACGTTGAAGATGTAACCGATTTGGGTCTTGATCAATGTGGCCCACTATTTCAATTAATCGTGACGGGCTAGGCGTGATGTCCATCGTTTGAAAACTTTGCATACTGGAATCCATGACAGAACTCGTTCTGTGTGGGAATGAGGGAAGTAGAGTCAACTTAGGACTTGACATACATGGGATAAGAGAGAGGATGCTGATGACGTGGGAGAGATGAGTTCTCTTATGACAACTTGACTTTTAACACCTTGGCCATTAGATTTTAGAATAAAACCCATTGTAATTTTCATGAAACCAAATTAGACCTTGGCCCATTTTATAAAAAAATGAATTTGGAAAATATTTTAGATGGAGTTCTTGGGTTTTCTAAAACTAAGATTATTATTATTTGCAAATTAAATATTAAATGATATATTTGGTTTTTAATATATTAAAATTATATTTTTGAACTCTATTAATTTGATCTTTGGACCGAGTAAATACCGTCCGGGCAAACGGTATCTTACCAACATGAGGTTTAGTAATTCGAATGACCTCGGGGAAATCCTAATGGATCGGGCTCAACCTATCTCTAATGGAAAACCCTTAATTGGGTCTATGCACCATTGATTGAGAGGGGATGTGTTGATCTTCTATCTATTAGAGATTCATGTGGTTATTGGGTACAAGACCTTATGTTTGACCTTAGGATTGGCTTGTGATTATTCCTTGACATTCGGATTTGCATACATGATTGAGTTTGATATTGGTCTATTAGTTGCATACCTTATAATTGATTGAATATGGACCGTGATGTGGCGTGGCAATCGATTGAGACATTGTAGATGTTTATTCGAATTATTCGTTTGGTATTCGATTATGAATTATGGTGCAGCCAGCCATTCACTTTAACTTAGATTTCTGTGTCAAGAGCATTACTGATCATTAGGTCTATTTTACTATGATATGTATATATATGTATATTGATTTTGTCATATTCGAACAACTGCAGTTGTATATGGACGGCTGATCACCGATATGTACGGACACTCTAATATCCGAATTTCGAACCGGTTTATCCGGCCTTTGATTTCGATTTCGAACCGGTTTATGACCATCGGCCTTAGAACGGGTTTTCCCGCTTTATGATTAGGGTTGACCACCCAAAGCAGTAGCAGTGCTTCTGTATGATTATTGTATTGCTCTATTGTGTAGATTGGATTTAGGTTATACGTTCTTTTCATTAGTATTCCATTGTTAATCTCTTATGATCATTACCTGTTATTACTCATATTGATCTTGTATTTCATTTATGAATTATGCTTTCGAACTTGCTGTTTACCTTGTTTATTGGTGCATAGGTACCGACCCTTACCCTAATGTGGAGACGGAAGATGGTCAAACGTTTCAAGCGTTTGAACCAGTTGACGAACCTGAGTGGAGAGCCGGAGATGGCTACAGAGCCGTCTGAGCCTACTTAGGAGAGAATGTCATATTCTTAGAATTTCTTTAGATGAATTTTCTTTAATGATAAAATTTTCTTTAGTAATTATTTGATTTATTCTGCAACTTTAACTATTATTTCTTCATCTGATGATGGTGTTGGATCTTAATTATGAACCTTGGATACCAATTGAATAACGCTTCCGTTGAATTTAATGAAATTAATTTTGACTCACCACGGTTTGCATTATGTGGGTCCACCTTTGGAAGCTTGTGTTGTATTAAACACAGGAAAATGAATAATTATTCTTATTTTTCACGTTATCCCATGGTTCTATTTTTTGGGACGTGACATGTATAGTGTAAAATATTCTCTCTCACTGTTACAATGAGTGAATACACTGTACAGGCTATGGAATATTTTACAAATGCAGAATCTCCTTGGAATAAGGTAACTATTTATTTTGAAATGTAGGCCATGGGAGCATGAGCTGGGTTTTCCATATTTGCGGTTTTGACCAAGTCATCCATGGGTGCATGAGCTGAGCTTTCCATATGTGGATTTGTCTAAATGTTTAGGTTGATGAGCTGCGCTTTCAACATTGATGCGTTTGACTGATCATGGTTAGGTTGGCTAATAAAACTCATCATCAAGATTTTCAACATAAAAATGAAATTCGGATTCCTAATCATATTTAGATTTGCAAGAGCATAATGAACTCATTCTTATGTGATAAAAGTTCTCAAAGTAAAATTTGGAAAACAACTAGGAGACTAAAAGCATTTAATCCTCATTGACATTTCTTAATTTGATTCTACAGATTATCTCAATGTCCTATTTGCCCATATTTGGATTCTATGTGATCCTCTTGTTCATGTGCAGGTAGTAGCTGATTTTATGTAGTTTAATAAACATCAAGTCCACAATTTATCAGAAAATTTTTGCCATCTCTGTGAACAACAGAGCCATTTGGACTTGGTCTCACTAAAATAACAAGAGAGATACAACAATTATAGTTGATCTTAGGATAATTTAGCATGGCCATTACGTTCATGAAAAAGCAAGGTGAAGCTTTCCCTAAGAAAGCAGAAAAAAAGGATACTTTTTAACCAATTCATTGATACTTTAGGGATCCTTGATTTTAATATGCATAGTGCCTCCTTTACTTGGTCAAAGGTTACTGATGGCAAAGATGAATTCAAGTTTAGCTAGATACTTGATTAACATTCAGACCAAATATACCTTTAGACAATCCTCTATTTTTTGTCTTATTGTGTTATAACCTATAAGCCACATGGGTTCTGTTTGATATTTTAACATTTGGTTTAAACGTGAGGGCATTTTATTATTGTGAGTCTTGAACTATGACATTCAAGGAACACAAATATAAGCTGCTGATAAGACAAAACTCAAAAGAGTGATAACAACACTAAAACAAATGAAACTGCTTAAGGATAGTTCTTTCAATAATTAAAATTTTGGATGCTAATTATATATGTGAATCTATTTAAATGATTCTGATTAATGATTCACATGATATTGACCAGCTTTTTCACCAAGATCCATGAACAAAAGCGGATCTCGACAAATTTCATTGCATGAAGGGCAACATGAGTCAACAAAAATATAGAGAAGTTGCATTAAATATTTCCAAATGCCAATTGTCAAGTAGGGAAAATACAGCCGCGTCTAACCTCCTTGCCAACGTTTGCAAAAATGACTTCCCATAGCCATACTATTATGTACATGGTAGCATACCTTTTTCTTAGGCAAACGGCACGGCCCAGCCAGAAAAAAACTGTGCATGGGCCGTGCCCGGCCCTTGGACCAAGTGAATTGGCTGATAACTAATTTTCGAAACCACCCCCCACCCCCCAGCGTCAAAGAGTTGTATTTTTTGTTTTTCTATCCTTAGCCTTTGACACTTCCCTCCCCCACTAACAACTATAAATGGTCAAATAGGGGGTTTCATATATTTCACCATTTTTTACCATTATACCCCCTCCAACTGCCAAAAACGGCCCAATGAGGGGTATTTTGTGTCATTTCAACACTCAGAAGGTCTTTAAATACCTTTTCCTGTCTCATTTCTCAATACTCATCTACTCTTTAAGCTCTCACACTTTATCTAAGCTATCTCAATCTCTCTAAACTCTCCAAAAAAGAATTTCCAACATTTGAAGGCTAGGAAATTCTCTCTAACTAGTCAATACTCACTACTAAAGGAGCTCTCTCCCACTCTCTTAGCATAACTTCTCCATTAATATTCCCACTCTCTTAGCATAACTTCTCCATTAATATTCCCTCTCTCTTAGAGGTATTTAATAGTTTAAATTTTAAATTTTATTTAGTAATAATATACATAGTAATATTATATATTAAGTCTCATCTTCTTCCCATTCTTATATTAATTATAACAACAAATACATTATATATAATTATTTATTTAGTTTTTTTTTTGTAAAATTAATTTGTTTTTAAAATGGCTGGACCATCACATCCATTGGACATTGACTTCTCTCTAAATGAGGAAGATCTTGGAAATTTGCCTCAAGATTAGGATCATGATCAGGGGATAGAACCATCCCCAACTTGCTGACCCAAGCTATTCAACTAGAAAGTAAAGAAGAACTTCTGTAGTTTGGAACTATTTTGGAACTGTTGAGATCCCTGATCCTAGAGGAGTGGAGATAAGGGCACAATGTACATATTGCAAAGAACTTTACAATTGTACATCATTAGGGCGCACTGGCCACCTTCTTAGACACTTGAAATCGTGTATGCCCAGACATATCGATGAAATGCCAATCCAGGGGCTGGGGGCGGGACCATCCAGACCCAACTTTCTCAAACCACTTCAAGTGGTGGTTTAAGAGTTTATACGTATGACCTTAATAATGCTATATACCAACTAATAAAATTTCTTATACTTCGCCAATTCTTGCAAAGGATTGATCATTCGACGACTTTGTGAGGCAATCGTTTGCCCCACAATGGTGAAGGATTTCTAAAGTTATTACAAGAAATGATGCAATAAAAACTTTTCTCAAAGAAAAAGAGAATTTAAAAGCCACTTGTCAAAACATACCTGAAAAAGTGGCATTAACTTCAGATTTATAGACATCCAAACAAAATGTATAGTACATTTCAATCACATCATATTATATTGAAAGTAATTGGATTATGCAGAAGAAAATTACTGCATTTTCTTTACAAGAGTTCCCAGACATTGGTGCTAAGATAGGGTCCACTATCCTTGAAAAATGAGGGAGTATAATATTGAAAATAAAGTAATTGCTATAACTTTAGATAATGTAAGATTACTGAAAATAGAGTAATTGTTATAACTTTAAATAATGCAAGCTCCAACAATGGTGTAGTAGAGTTAATAATGTTAAAACAACAAGATGTAAAGCATAGGTGAAGAATGTTAAAACAAGCATGTAGTTATAAAAATGCACTTGATCAATTTTCTAAACTATATTTATCACATGAGAATAATTTTATAACTGATGAAAATTGGAAACTTCTTGAGATAATAAGAGGGGGGGGGGGGGGGGGGGGGGGTGGTTTATAAACTTATTTCTCGGGGTATATCATCCCACATCAACTCAAGCCATGACCAATTTTTATTAAATAAGTTTTTATTTTCAAAAATATAGAGATATACGGATTTTTCAATTGATGTGTCTAAAAATGGAGACAAAGTTCTCATGATATTGGCAAACCGCTCTTTTAACATTTTCTTTAGCTGCTGCATTAGAACCTAGGTTGAAACTAGTAGGTCTAGAAACTTTATTTACTGGAATAAATAACAATCTGAATCAAATTATTATAAATGATGTGTCTACAATTAGAAATGCTTTAGAACAACTTTATTTGGAATATGCAACCGAAATGGGTACATCCGAAACACTTTCTACTTCTATGGGCCATCCCCAAATACATAAAGGGAAAAAAAGGTCATTTGGGTCTTATGAGGAGTACTCTACGAAGTCTCGGGGATCGTCACATACTTTTAATGAATTAACGGTGTACATACAGTTGGGTACAATTGAAGTCCCGGATGATGAAGATGATTTTGACCTTTTGGCATGGTGGCAAACATATGAAAGTAAGTTTCCTTTGCTTACCACCATGGACCGTGATATACTAATAGTTCCAATGTCTGCAGTTGCATCCGAGCTTGCTATAGTGCAGGTGGGGTCCTTAGTGACCCTAAGTGGATGATGTTGTCAGAAGAAACTATGGATACCTGCATGTGCCTGCGAGACTAATTTCAAGCAAAGAATAGAACACAACACATGATGGAGGAAGATGAGATAGAAGACAAGCCCTCGACGTTACGTATATGATATATCATAGTGTTCAAAATTTATTAACTTATACTCTTTGTGAAATTTATCATAGTCATTCATGTTGTAACATTTTTTATAAAATGTGTTTCTTTTCATTTGTCATAAAGTTGTAATTCTGACTTAATCTCTTTTTTTTTTCTTTTAGAATGTATCATAGTGTTCAAAGTTGCAATTTATTACTTTTTCACTTCTCATAGAGTTTCAATTTCATCATAGTGTTCAAAATTCAAATTTTTTACTACGATCACGTCACAAGGCAAAAGCTGCGACCAGTTGCTGCTGCTGCTTCCGCGAGCCTGGCGAGAAGGTCTATGGCTAAAATCCTAAAACATTATGCCGGGGCGAGATGATCCAATTTCCTTTTAGAGTATGAAATTATGGGCAGATAATGAAATCCAGGGACTACATGTTGATAAACACTGTGTTTGTAATCTTCATTGAGAATATTCTCTATATCATAATAAGTACTAACCATCATGCAGTGGTCTTCTGTTCGTCTTATTTATGTTATTTGACAAAGACGAAGTAACAGAAAAGTAAGACTTATAAACATTAGAAAATTCTTCTTACATATATAACCGGTTTCCGAGACAAGTGGCCCGTACAATCTGGCATTTCTGCATCAACTCAAACCATACAGGAATTGGGCGACCATAGAAGATTTCAATCTCTTCCATTCATTTCTGGTCACGGAATTCTTTTCCTGATTAGGAAAGCAACAGGTACGAAATATACGGCTACTATGATGCAGATACAAGATTTCCAAGGAAGTTTCCTGGAAGAATACAAATGAAATAATGATTCAACTAATTTTCATATAGACATCTCATCACAACGTTCTTCTTCAAATTCAATGAACCCAAGTTCTATGTTTCATTCAACAGACATGGACACAAAAATCAGGTCATGGTTCTTCCTCTATGTTCTGCTTCCAGTACTCTTCTTCTCCAAGAGCCATCTCTCCACTGCAGCAGAAATCCTCTCTCTAGGCCAACCACTCTCTGGAAACCAGACCATATCCTCCAAAGGTGGCATCTTTGACTTGGGCTTCTTCACCCCAGGTAATTCTAAGAACTACTACATAGGCATATGGTACAAACAATTCCCAGAATATGTGGTTTGGGCTGCAAACAGAGAAACACCACTCTCAAACAAGACCTCCTCTGTGCTAAGAATCAATCAAGATGGCAATCTAGTCCTTTTGAATCAGTTGAATAGGACGGTATGGTCCACCAATATACCCTCAATTGCCACAAATTCCACCACTGCAGAGCTTCTTGACACTGGAAATCTTGTTTTGAGAGATGGGTCAAATTCCTCTGTTGTTATTTGGCAGAGCTTTGATTATCCAACCGATACATGGCTACCAAAAGCACAGGTTGGGAGGAATAAAATTACTGGAGAAAGACAACGGTTAACGTCATGGAAAAACTCAGAAGATCCAGCTCCTGGGGTGTTTTCACTTGAGATGGATCCTTCTGGAATTAATCAGATTGTTTTGATGTGGAATATATCTAAGATTTATTGGCAGAGTGGAGTTTGGATGGGGCAGTATTTCAGCAAAAGTCCTGGAATGGCTGCAGATCAGCCCTACAAAATGACTCTTGTGGAGACCCAAGACAGAACCTATGCCACCTATGAGTTTTTGGATAATACTTCTATGGCAAGAGTTGTTATGGACACATTGGGGCAAGTCCAGCAATGGAGACTGTTGTCTTCCCAAACATGGAGTTGGTTTTTGTCTGTGCCTACATCTCGATGTATGATTTATTCCTACTGCAGCTCTTTCGGCATATGCACCCAGCCACAATCTACCCCGGCCTCTTGTTCCTGTTTGCGTGGTTTCGAACCAGGCTCTAAGAAAGATTGGAATTCTAGCATTTGGTCAGGCGAATGCAAGAGGAGAACCCCCTTGCAGTGTGGTGGGAACACCTCTGTTGATGCAGAAAAAAGATGGGTTCTTTGTGATGCGCAACGTGCAGCTGCCAGGGAATCAGCAGTCATTGACGACAGTCAGAAGCGCAAAAGAATGTGAATTGTATTGCCTGAACAACTGTACATGTACTGCTTATGCATATGATAGTAGTTGCTCTGTATGGAATGGTGACTTGATCAATCTGAAACAGATGTCAGATGGGGATGTTGGAGGAGCGGATCTTTATCTTCGCCTCGCAGCAATTGATCTGCAGGTTCCATTATCAGAAAAAATAAAGGGATGGGTTCGTTGGGTTATTGTTGGTGTTGGTGTTGGTTTTGCATCAGTAGTTAGTGTTGTTATATTGTTCATTTGGATATGCCGAAGGAGATGACGAATAATGTCTTTGAAGGTGGTTCAGGACTCTTTGGTGGTATTTAGCTACAGAGAGTTACAGATCATTACTAAGAAATTCTCTGAAAAGTTAGGGAAAGGAAGTTTTGGTTCCATCTTCAAAGGGAGTTTGCCTGACTCAATGCCCATAGCTGTGAAGAAACTAGAAGGCCTTGCTCAAGGAGAGAAGCAGTTCCGAGCAGAAGTGAGCACAATTGGGACAATTCAGCACATTAATCTCATTCGCCTTCGAGGGTTCTGCTCTCAAGGTAGAAATAGACTTCTAGTTTATGATCACATGCCAAATGGTTCTTTAGATTCTCAATTGTTCCATAAGAATCCCCAGGTCATAGATTGGAAAACAAGGTACCAAATAGCACTCGGGATCGCCAGAGGGTTAGCCTATCTCCACGAAAAATGCAGAGATTGCATCATACACTGCGACATCAAGCCAAAAAATGTGCTTTTGGATGCTGCTTTTTGCCCCAAGTTGGCAGACTTCGGTATGGCAAAGCTTGTTGGGCGGGAATTCAGTAGGGTTCTGACTACCATGAGAGGAACTATTGGCTACCTTGCACCAGAGTGGATTTCAGGTGTTGCCATCACACCGAAAGTTGATGTTTATAGTTATGGAATGATGCTTTTTGAAATCATATCAGGGAAGAGAAATGCAGAGCAGTTGGGGGATGGGGAATCTGGCTTTTTCCCCTGTTGTGCTACAGAAAAAATAGTTGAGGATGAAGTTCTAGCCCTGTTGGATTACCAATTGGATGGTATTACAGACATTGAAGAACTCAGAAGAGCATCTAGAGTGGCTTGTTGGTGCATCCAAGACAACGAAAACGATAGGCCATCAATGGAGCTTGTGGTTCAGATTCTGGAGGGTGTAAGAGATGTAAGCATGCCTCCAATCCCATGGTCTATCAAAATATTTACAGACAACTCATCAAGGATTTCTTCTTGATTTGTTGTTGAAGTAGTACTTGAACTTGTTAGACCATATGCCTTGGATGCTTTTAAGTATTAATCTTGAACATTACTTCAATCCCAGGATATGTCAAAAAATTTAGACACTTCTTAGCTCACAGTATTCTCCCAGTATTGTCATAAGAAATGCTGTCTGCTTAAAAGTTTCAGGCTAAAAGTATGCCATTGGCATGCTTCAAGAAGTGAACTTGAAGGGGATCTGTTGAGCTGAAGTTTGGTTTGAATAAGCATAGTTTCCATATTTATAGCATCCGCAGCTTATTTAGTTCATGTCAAAACTTTTAAGTGTATTTGATTATCATGCTTTAGGAACACGAATGTCATACCCATGAGTGCTTATATTGGTTCTAGAATTCAATCTCATGTTTTTAATTTCTAAAGCTAGTTAGTGCATTGGTTCTTCATGTTCTAGGAACCCAAATATCTCAATTACTACCCATGAATGGTTGTATTGGTTCTTTTATTTCAATAAAACGATTTTATTTTCTTTCATTGAGTCATAGAACTAGGTCACCATATCTGTTTTCGTGAATTTATTGTTCTGTAGATTATGTCATTGTTGAGCATATATATAATTATTGTACATGGATTGAAGTCTTACAATGAATCTTCAAATTAAGAAAAATTCGAAAACATATCATATTTTCATTAGGTATGAAGGTGGTGAAAACCAAAAACTATCACCACATGATATTTGACTTAAAAGGTGAAACAAATACTGTTACGAGTCCTAGCACACAAAAAACTTGAATTGACGTCTTCTTCTAGAAAGGAAAATCTAAGAAACATTGGTATTTGAATTTTGCATCTTGTCAAATCTTTTTGAGCAGGACTCTTTATTATGTGGGTGAATGCCTGAGTATCAATTGTTTGTATGATAACAATAATTATCAGACTACTTGTAATTAGGGAAGGGATAAAACAGAAAAAGAAAGACTGCATTGGTCATTTATGTAGGCTAGGCCATATGCTATGTGATTCTATATCAAAGGCCAACTACAAGAAACAAATCAACAGCTAGCTCAAAAGTTTTTTTAAAAAAAAAATCTAGATAGAAAAAACAGTTATGGATTAAACTAAAAGGAAGAAAAACAGACAATGGACTAGGTCACGACACAAATAACCCAGAGAATGAGAGGAGGCTCAACATATCTCATCCCCAAATACAAGTCTAGAAAAACAACAATTGCTATAAATAAATAAAAAAAAATGGTCGGTCTCAAGTGAGTCCAATTGATATGCAACAAGTGGTGGAACATTTCAATGAACATGAAGATCAAAGGAAATCAATACAGACAAGTGGCGGAGCCTGAAATTTCTCTTGGTTATAACTCACTAAATTAAAATATATATATATATATACAAAATCATATAGACATAAATAAGCGTACATGAACTTTTTTAAATTCCATTACATGAAAAAGTATTTCTTTACAATTGTCCTCATCAGGCTTTCATGTTCTAAAAGCATCACATGATTGCCTTGTTATCAACGATATACAAAAAAATGTCTCTCTCCATGTATATGATTAAACAATCATTCATCCATTCATCTCCCATTCGATTACGTAGGTGATTCTTTATAATATGCATAACAGAAAACGATCTCCCAATGCTGGTAATGGCCACTGGTAAGATTATTGCTAATGTCATAAGCAAATAAATTGATCGATAACAAAATATCCTTTTTGTCTACACCATCTTCTTAGCAAGACCGCTAATCCTGTTAACTTCTAAAAAGTCATCATTGGAGAGCATTTCCAAAATGTAAGTTCCAAGGATTGTCAAGTGTCACAAGATCGATTGTGGAAAACTCGGTTTGATAGAATTGAGCGTGGCTGACTGATATTTGCTTGTCAAAAGTGGAGAATGAATCATTTGGACTTAGGCATGCAATGAAATGAGCAATTCAGTGCTCACCTCGTTGACCCGATACTTTTTAACTCTTGAAGTTGCTTATCAATAGTAGTATTGAACAATTCAACCTGATAATGATGCAAGTTTGTGATTTCTACAGATCTTCGGTGTGGTCTCCCTTGAGTTGCAAACATAACAGTCATGTTAGGAATAATAATTTCAAAATTCGTACAGAATGAAGTAACTTCATTGGTAAGAGAATCTCACTCATTGTCGCTTAGATATTTTATCCAGGACCATGGTATTCACAATATCTTGTTCTCTGTGCTGCAACACCTTTGATAGTACATTAGTGATTTCCAAGATATTCTTCATCAGATCCAAGGTAAATATAAATTCAAATGATTGCACTGAAACCAATAGTACACATGCTTCGGCTATTTGCTAAATTTAAATTCGAATGATTGCAACGAAACAATGTCAAGCACTTAAATCACAGAGGAAAACATGACAATTAAGGTGAGAAGTGTACCACTATGTGACCCCCAACGTGTATCGCCAGACTGTTTGAGACAAGTCTCTAGATTTAGGCCTCGTCTACTTGAAAGTTCACCATTGTTATGTCCTTCAATAACTTTAGCTTCTTCTTTCTCTCAATGAATGCCTTGACATTTTTATGAGGATCCAACAATGTTTAACACACTACAAACTATTTTAAAAAGTAAGGCAATTTGAGTGTGGAGGGGGAGAAAAAACGGATTGGCCAAGGCAACTGGCGTAGGTTTGGTTGGTGGCGTTTGGTGGCGGGGGGGGGGGGGGGGGGGGGGGGGGAGCTGGCTGGGAAAAGGGGGGGAGGGGGTATTGATGAGATAAGAGGATTATTAGATAAAGGAAAAAGATGAAAAATAAATTATCATTTTTTTTCACAGTTCCGCGGAAAATCCTTTATGATGGAATGTTCAGATTTGGTTTTCCATGGATTCAATTTTTGCTGCTCCTGTGTGTCACTTATACTTGGAACACCTGCAACAAAAGGAGTTCCTTGCAGTAAGGCTAGCAGATGTACCAAATGCGGATTTTAGTGTAGCTGGAAAAACGTTCCTGCTTTCCACGTTTTTTCCATAAAAGAATGGCCATACAAATATGCAGCGACGGACTTACACTGTTACACATATGATCTGGGGCATGCAAGTGCCCCATGTTGATTTTGAAATTGTCAAAAATTTAAAAGGGCCCAATCTATCCCACATATATTTAATAAACAATCGCCTCATGTCTAAATTTTTTTATTACCCCACATTACAAAACCTTGGTGACCGAGAGTACCAGAACCTATTCATACTGTTCTCATTTGACATCTTCTTTCTATCGAGATTTCAAGATCCTCTTTGCGCCGTTCGAGCTTCTTAACATCAGTCATCCTGTGGTTAGTCTCTCTCACACCAAATAATCTTAAATAAAGCAATCTCCCCTCCTCCTCAGATTTAATATAATTCTAATCATTTTATACCTAAATCTGAGCCTTTAATCCCAAAAATTTCTTGTACAATTCATAAAACATTCATTAACTTGTACAATTCCCAAGAAATGCCGAATTACACATCCTCTCTTGTCTACAAAACATAATGCAACAACCATTTTCTCTTTGATAAATATGTCATGAGATTCGTTGATCAAGATAGCAGATAATGCATCTCCAAGCTCATTGATGATAACTTTAGTGGTTTCAGCCGTGCTTACAATCTGCGCTGTCAATTTAAGATTTTCACAAGCATTTTCAATATGCCACTTCTAATATCTTCATTATCATTAACAATAAATTTCAATAATTTAAGAGAATTTTCCTAATTCTTCAAGTCTCTAGATTCATCATGACCATGAAAAGCTAATTCTTGACGTAAAAGAAACTAAATGCAATAAATGGATGCATTTAGACGAGCTTTGTTTTCTATTTGAGTTTGGTCTGATTGCTTAAAAAAATTGTATGAATCTCTTTATTTTGACTTAATAAATTTTAAAACTTCCTTTAGGCTTGATTGTGACCATTGTTAGGCCCTCCAACATGAATTTGAAATCTTAATTTCTTCATGTTTTCAATTTGTAAATCCTTTAATTACAAGAGAGTCACCACCCCCTTGTTTTCCATTGTCTTGTCTAAAAAGATAAAAATGTATATAATATGTGACATCCTTTGCTATGCAATACTCCAACCAACTACCATGTGAATTCATTAAACCAAGTGGGATTAAATCTCTGCGATACTTTTCCAAATTTCTTTTGCGAGAAATTATGATTACAAGGTTGGATGTGAGCATTTTGTTGATATGCTCTTCAGATAGGATCCTGATCATTAGGATGGTAATCTGAAATTTGAGTACGCAATCCAGGATTTGCTGGAAGATTTACAGAGTTTATCTCTTCATGACTTCTAACTGAGCTTCATTGCACCCGATCGCATTTATCATTTTCCAGGAAAGAGGGCGGAATATCATCCTTTGACTTTCTTTTGAAGATATGTTTACAGAATACAATATTTACAAATTTAAATGTTACAATAGTAAAATAATATAGAATAGAATAGTGTAATATTAAATTACTGTAATATTTTGCTGTTTGGCAATTTTTGAAAAATATTATAAATTTTAAGTTGAGTTGATTTGAAGGTACTATGACTCTAATGAATATTTAAAAATTTCCAAGATAACATGTTAATATTATTGATTGTAGTAAAGTTCATTTTTAGAATGATTTCTTTTATATTTAATACTTAGTTTTCAATGTGTGGATGAAAAAGTAGTGTGATAAAGTAAAGCTTAGCCATTCTCTTACCATAAGCCGCTTTTTTTTATCACATAAAACTATGCAAAGTATAATATAGTGAAGTCAATACAAAGGGCAATTGTTTTAAAATTCTCTCTCTCTCTCTCTCTCTCTCCTATTTTACTTCACTGCATACTTCATCTTACCTTACTTTACCTCATCTTTTACCATGATGTGGCATCAATATTTATTTTACTTTACTACACATATTAACAAATATGCCTTGACCTAGATGTGACATATTATCCCTTCGCCAAGTTTAGATGAGAAAATAGTATGGTAAAGTAAAGTCTAGCTGCCACTTCTTTACCCTAAGCTTTATCACAAGTCACTTTTTCTTTACAATATAAACTATATACGATAAACTGTGATTAAGTAAAGTCAAAAAAAAAAAAAACTACTTTACCACTCTCTCTGACTTTACTTTACCACATACTTTATCTCACATTTATCATGATGTGACATTTACCTTTACTTTACCATACTTGTAAACAAGTACATCGTGATAGATTTGGTGAAGTGCCTTTACTTTAATCTACCACTTTGTAAACCTCATTTCGAAAGATTTTTATATTATAGAAACTTTTCTATAGGAGAGTAATGTGGGTAAGAATATTGAGCTTTTTGAAAGAAAATGACATTTTCTTCATTTTTTTTGGGTTACCAAATGCACAAGATTTTTTTTCTTTAGAAAATGAAAGATTATATTATATTAAATATTACTTTCTTGTATTTACTTGTGCATCCTAACATATCCTATTAATAAACCTATCAAGAATGGACAATATGAATGTATTGTTCTATTAGGATTGAAATCAACTTATAAAGCGCTAAAATACACACACATCTATGTGCTACACATATAATGTAGAGTTATGGTTGAAATTAACTAGTTGATATATAATTGTGACATTGAGTAAAATTATTTTGGTTGAGATTTAATAGTGACTTAAAAGTAAGCTAACATAATTTAATCGGTTGAGATTTAATTGTGACTTAAATTAATCTAATATAAGTTAAGAGCTTTTTGTATATGCCCCCTATGGTTTGTAGGATTTGTAAATAAGCCCCTGATGTTTTAGTATTTGTAAATAGGCCACTGCCTTTTCTTTTTAATACCTTTCATGTCCCTAAAATTAATATTCTTAATAAGAATGGACAGCCACAATGAGATTTATGTAGAGTTTTTATATAAATGACGGCTTTGCCCTTACATCCATTAAACAAAAATGCGTAAATTATTATTTACAAAAATACTATTATTTTACCTCAAGTCGAAATAATTTTTCTAAATAACTCTCTCATGCACATGATCAGGGGTGGACCCAAGTATAAGGGCTTAGGGACTGAAGCCCCCACCCATATTTGAGAAAAGTTTGGAATCACTCCCCCCCCCCCCAAATCCTAAAAATTAATACATTTTTTTCTTTACATTTGTCCATTCCCCCAATATTTTTTACATAGAGCCAAACACCATCCTCCTCACAAATTCTAAAAAATAATATTTTGTTTTACATTTGCTCCCCCACCCCGCGTATGAAGGACAATTATGTATTTTGAAACTTTCATCAATCCAACGGTGGGTCATGTATGGATTGGATAAATCATAATGACAATTATGTATTTTGAAACTTTCATCAATCCAACGGTGGGTCATGTATGGATTGGATAAATCATAACCGGTTATAACTAAATGTGTTGATTGTCGCCATGATCAATTTGGATTTAATGAGATGAGCCTTATATCGATAAAAAAATTATGTAAGCTTATTCTCTCCCACTAAGTGCAATTGTTAATGTTACATGATTTAAAAAAAAAATTTTGAGTACAAGCTTTTGAAATTATGCAAAAAGAATAAAAGAGATAGACAAAAGTATTGTTTTGCTATAAAAACCTATGGTAGTTGGGAGACTATTATTTTTTTGGGACATAGAAGGTATTAAAATGAAAATGCAGAGGCCTATTTGTAAATATAAAAATCTCAGGGGCCTATTTACAAATCCCACATATCGTAATTGAATAGGTTGCGAAATTCAAGAGAGTTACTGAGAAACCATTGCACTAATTGTCTATATTTTTTAAATGGCTACAACTTGTAAACAATGCAATGCCAAGTTTCATATTTCATTTAAGCTTCTTGAAAACCTTGATTGAGTTATGTGGGTGAGACAGATTCTATTATGGCCCCATTAAGAATCCGGACACGGGTTTTAACCCACTTTCCTAATGTGGTCATACTAAACAGTGTCATGGATGAGCACTACTGGACAGGCCTAAAATCAATCTTGAGCTTAATTCATAATAGAGGTAAAGAAGCAAGATGACATGTGTTTGTTTTGCAAAATAAAGACTGAAACGATTAAAGGACTTTGGCTTTTAAAGATTTGGGGATACATCTCCAGTATTAAAAACATGAAAGATATTATTCAAGTTAACCAAGATGCCATATCCATATCTATGCGATATAAAGCATCACTTCTTCCACTTCAAAGAATCCAAGACTAATGGTTGTGATCATCAATCAATGAGGCCCACTTTTTAGAAAACATTATACATCAAATATAAAACATTATTTTTGTAAAATGCAAAATAAAGAAAGAAATAAAAATTTAAGAGTATGAGGTACCGGAAGCAAATGGGTTACAGAGAGTTGTCCTTCCTCGTTGGTAATTATGTTAGGGAGTTTTTGTAAAGGTCTTTGATATGATAAGAAGCAAAAAGGTTCAAGATTACTTGCCGTGTAAAAACGGACTATATGTTGTCCACTTTTGATTGCTTCTATTTTTATGAGAGGAGAAGACGCCATTATCCTTAGGCTTTTGCTAATTGTATTCTTCTTCAGTCTTAGAAGTTGAGGTTGGGCAAAAGGTGAATAAAAATATTAAATGCCCAGAGAAAACTGAAAATGCCCACCATATCCCTCGAGTAATCGAAAAGTTGACTGGGGCTCGCCCTCCCCTCCCTCCGCCCCTTGAATCTAGAAGCATAGTGTCACTACATCAAAAAGTCCCTCAATCGACGGCCAAAGCCCGTCGTTTTATAACAAAAATGACGGTACAATCCATCGAGGAAGCCGACGAAAAAAATGGCGTCGTTTAATTGAAACGACGGACTATGACCGTCGGTAAATTTAAAATTTATCGACGGATCTAAACCGTCTCAATTTCCGATGGCGATTAACCGTCTGCAATGGATTTTCCGAAAAAGTGGGTAAAAATAAAACGACGGTCCATCGCCGTCGATTTATTTAAAAGACCTTTTTAAAAAAATATTTTTTTAATTATTTTAAAAACCTGCTAAAATAAAACGACAGCCCGTGACCGTCGATTTGTTTAAAAATACCTTTTTAAAAAACATTTTTTTAATTATTTTAAAAACCTGCTGAAAATAAAACGACGGCCCATGACCGTCGATTTGTTTAAAAAGACCTTTTTAAAAAACAGTTTTTTAATTATTTAAAAAAACCTGCAATTAATTTTAAAAAATTGAATAGAGTATCAATTATAGAACCATCCATTAAAAGGGCTCAAGTGAGCTAAAAACACTGGTAGTTAAAAGTTCATCCATCCATTTAATATGTAAGCTTACATTATCAAAATAGTTATGAGAAACAACAAACTTAACAAACAAAACATATTTCATATGACCACTACCACGGTTCCACATATGAAAGTAAATACAAAAAATCAAAATCATTTACATATGTCATTGTTTGCAATAAAATTAGTCGGCCACAGTTCTAAAAGTCGGCCATGAAATAATATCGCCCAAAGTCAAATCCCCAAAAGTCGTGTCTCCGCCCAACAACAATTCATCATCCTTCAAGATCCCATCTATAATAATCCTATAGCAGCCCCAATCATTTGACAAACCCATCACACGGCCAACCGCAACAGTAATCTCCTTCCTCAAATATGAAAGCAGCCTACATGAACCCTCTCTTGTATGTGAGGTGTTGTTCTGGTTCGTGCCCGTGCGTACCTCCTCATGTGGGGAACCATCTTGGGCCTGCTTGAAGAAAGAAATATTTAGCTCATAAAATTGGGAAAAAAACCATCACATAAAAGTGGACATTTCTACAAAATACATGCTAAAAAACATCGCCAAACTTCAAACATAAATAAAGCAATTAGAAGAGCTGATTTCTGAATGCTGTTTCCCAAAGGCATAAAGAAACCAACCCACAGAACAGTCTCTAGAACAAGTGCTTCCTTCCTTCCTTCTTTTTTTTTTTTTTTTTTCCTTCCTCTTTTTTTCCTCTTTTTGGATGTATTTTGGGGTGAACCTTGTTTTGGGCTGTTGTCTTTCTTAAGTTATTAAGGAGACTTTGAAAATGGCACTTGTTGGAGAGAGGTCTTTGTTTGAATGAATTGGGGTGATGGGTTATTGCATGGTTGTTTTATATTTTTTTAATGAATTGGGGTCTTGGAAAGTTGCACTCTGTATTAGGTGGGATTTTTGTTGCCTTTTTTGTCTTTCATCTGCACTAGTTAAATCATAATGTGTAAGGGGTCTTTGGTTTAATTTGTTGATGTGGGCATTTTCGTTTGAATGAATTTGGGTTGATGCATTTGTTTTTCTTTTCCTAGGATTTGCATGGCAGTGGTGGGATTGGTTTTTAATTTCTTCTATTTATTTATTTATTTGAAGGGGGTTTCTTTCTTTTATTGGATTTGCTTATTGGCCTTTTTTTCTTGCACCTCAATGACAAAATGGTGAAATGCTAGCTTCAAGAGTATTCGTTTTGAATATATAAGGTAGGCTTCTTTCTTCTGGCCCTTCCAAGAACTTTTGAAAGGATATTCTCATCTCAAGAGAGATGTTCAGTTTTGAATGAATATGGTTTTGCCTTTTTTTTAATCAAACTAATGTTTATCTTGGAAGGTTTTGATATTTACTTCAGTCATTAAAGAAAGAAATCAAATTTGATTATAGCAAACGAGATCAATGGGATTAAATGAGTTTCTTTTTAGTGAATTTAGATAAGTATTATAATTTTTATCCATGTCTTATAACAACTATAACTGAATGCTACTGTCCAACAGTTTTAATCAAACATGACTTTGTTCTAAATGCAACTGTAACATGCTATATTTCTGAGAGATGCTCGTTTTGTGATTGTCTTTTTGGGATTGGGGAACTTTTTGTCTTGAAGAAAAGGAATTTAAGTAGTGGAATCAGTTTAAGTTATAAGGCAGTTGTATCTTTCCTTTCCAGAGTACTTTCAGTTATAGAAATGCATGATATTAGTAGCCCATCAATGTATATCATCAGTTTTAATAATTCATTAAATTACTGAATCAATTATGTAAAAGAAATTACTTTATACCTGAGATGCACTCTCATTATAGGTGGAAGAATGTTGCATTCCACCTTGGGAAAGAACTTGTTTGATCTCATCAATTTCCTCTTTCAACCGTTTCACTTGAGTCTGAAGGTTTGTATTGGATTGGCTTCATGTTCCTCTTCCAAGGCTTTCTTATAAGGAGCCGAATGTTGTATGGCTGTCTTCGACACACCCATGCCTAAGCCAAGTACATGTCCTTTGCCATTACGACCAAAGACCTATTAAAAAACTCAAAATAAAAATTTAATGTCAACAATAACACAGCTTTGGCTCCATAACTGATTGGTCAAAGGTTTTAGCTAAATTTGATGAAGCACAAGCAGATAGCATTAATGATACACATGATCATTCAGTTATGGATATAAATGTGATTTGTACATTTCAGTGACTGCTATACACAGATCTATTTACAAGAACTATACCTTCACAACTGCATCATTGTTTATATCACTTTCCACCACGGATCTATCAGATTCACGTGCTGTAATAATGGCATCCTGCAAATTAAATGATAAATAAGGGGCAATTAAATGGTTTTTCAGCAAGGAAGAGAGTAATAATGCAAGCTTTTTTGTGATACTTTATATAAGGTGACTGTCTCTAGCATGTGGCATTCTAGTCTAGGCACCTTTAACACCTAGGCTGTGTGGAATGTGGTAATCAGTTGTATTTATGTTTTGTACACAATAAATTTATGCATAAATAAAGAAATGCACCAAAATTCATTGAATACAAATTTCCCTCCATTTAATGGGAGGTTTTATATTCATTCTTGTGGGTACATCATACTCCCGATCGTGAAAACTCATCGATCGTTAATTACATCCTCAATGGAAAACCTCTGATTATCAAGACAATGACTCAATAAAATTTACAAAGAAAATACAACAATTAAACAAATAAATAAACACAATTTGACAAATCCTTGGTCTTCGCCTTTGCTTTCAGAAGTAGTTCTTTAGATTCACCGATCTGCAGGATAATTTCTCGATTGGGTTCATGAATTGATGAATTTGATGATAATTTTTTTAATGGGCCATCCCTTGTATTTTATTGGCCCATTAGAATTATGCTCATAATGGACTTGAAATGGTCAGGCCTCACTGTAAAACAGGTTGCATTGGGTAGGTTGACCTACACCTTATGGTTAGATGGGTGAGCTTTGACCTTTTCTCCTAGAGAGATTTTAAATTTGAAAAGGGTGGTTTGAGCTCCCTTGTATCAAGGAGCAGTTCTCAACCTTTTCCTCTTATCTCTTTAAACTCCTTATACCCATTCCATATTACGTATGGTTTAATGAGGTCAGAAGATTTGAATTTGCTGAGACATTGAAGTGGTTGGAACTGGCAACACTACTACCCAATTAGAAATCAAATAGAGAATAAGGTATGTTGACCTCTTTTGGATAATTTATCATTTCTTTGGCATTGATTTTTTTTTTTTTAGTATAAAATATCCATAGTTTAAAAGTATATTTTCTTGTTTCTGTATGCTAAACGCTGTTCATAAGCATAGCATTTGGTTGAGTAGCAAATTCATTTTCTAATGAACATATGTAATGATTTATTCCAATCAATTTTTTTGTCATTTTTTTTACCAGTATTGCAACCCAAATTTTTGGTCATCATCATATTTAAGTTTTTTGCTAAAATCAGGGTTGTAAATTAGTTCAATTCCTCGTCATTATATGAGTTGAGACCCAGCCCCATTTCTAGCCTTTTTTGGGCCAATTCTTGAGACAGTTTACTAAGGGAATCCGGGCAAATTGTAACCCATTAAACAATGAGATAGTTTGCAATTTTTTATTTTTGAACTAGGCCTGAAACCTGGCCTTATTTAGGCTTAAAATCTGGCATGAATTAGACAAAAAAAACTGGCCTTATTTAGGCATAAAAATCTGACCTGAATTGAACCAAAACTTCTGTCCAATTTCTGATTAATAATCAGCCTTAATTACTTTTGCTATTGTTCGGATTGATTTTCAACCCATTTATAGAAACCAGTTTAGGTCAAAGTTTCACCCATTCAGAGAAATCTGTTTGGGTCAAGGTTTAAGGGCCAAGATTTAACACATTGGTAATAAATAGACCAATGTAGGATGTCATGCTAGAAGAGTGTAAATTTGAGTCTTTTCTTGGGTTGGTTTTGGTCTATAATTCTGATTCAATTTTTGAACCATAAATCTGGTCTTGTTTAGAATTATAGGTCTAGAATAGTGCTGGCCTGACTTGACGTTATAATTATGACCTGAATTAGGCCTAAAATCTGTCTTAGATTAGACCCCATATTCTGACCTGATTTGAACCCAAAACCTAGCCATATTCAGGCCCAAATTCTGTCTTAAACTAGACCCCATATTCTGACCTGATTTGGACCCAAAACCTAGCCAGATTCAGGCCCAAATTCTGTCTTAAATTAGACCCAATATTCTGCCTGATTCAGACCCAAAATCTGGCCTGATTTAGGCCTAATATTCAATCTTAAATTAGACCCAAAATCAGTTCTTATTTAGGCTTAAAATTTGGTCTTATTTAGGCCCAAAAATCTATCTTAAATTGGACCTAGAATTTGGCCTTATTTAGGCCTAGAAATCTGTCTTAAATTGGATCCAGAATCTGGCCTTGTTTAGGCCCAGAAATCTGGCCTGAATTAGACTCAAAATCTGGCCTTATTTAGGCCCAGAAATCTGTCTTGGGTCAGTCCCAGAATTATGAACTGACAGACTGGCAAATTTTAGTCTCTTTTGAGCCAATTCTTGAGCCCAATTATATAGGATTTGAAAATTTAGGCCGTTTGTTTGAGTGTATTCAACTCATTTGGTTATGGGAATCCATGTTTTAAAGGAATGCCTAGGATTAATTTTAGGGTCATAGCAGACATTATGTCAGCCCCTGTTTGGGACATTGACAACCCATGCCTCATGCCAAGTTAAATCAGTTTGCCTGTGATTCGGGCCAAATTCAATTTTTTTTAGAATGGGTTGAGACTTGGACTCCATTTTATGAAATGGTTTCTTGAAATGGGTTCATTTCTTAAAGTGGGTCCACCTTCAGATAATTTCATGGAAGGGTTAATAGATGGGGTAAATTCATACATAGGAAAGTCTGATGAAATAGATCCTTTATTTGTACTATTTTGGGCCCATTTACATAAATCATTTGGGTCATTTAGAATTTAGAATTCAATTACAGCCACTATTAGGTCGTACCTCAACCCAATTCCAACCACTATACAAAAGCTTTGATTGAGTTTCAAATTGATTTTAAACCCATCTTGAGCTAGTATTTGGACAATATTTCTGGTCAATTATGGACCATTTCTAATTCATAATCAGCCTTATTTTTACTATTGTTCGGGCTGATTTTCAACTCAGTTAAAAGAAAATATGACTTGATTTTTAACCTATTTATAGAAAGCAGTTTGGGTCAAGGTTTAACCCATTTAAAGGAAACAGTTTGAGTCAATGTTCAACAGTTTGGGTCAAGGTTTAACCCGTTTAACGGTATGGGCCATGGTTCAACCCATTTAGAGAAACCAATTTGGGTCATGGGTTCAGGTCATTTATTTATTTAAACCCAAACTCTTTAGTCATGCATGTTCATTGTAGCCAAATAACTGATTTTGAGGCCTACTCACAAAACTGATTTTCAGCTTGTTTATAGGAATGTGCTGAACTAGTTTTCAGTCTCTTTGGGTCCATCTTTTAAACTGTGTTTCAGCCTACCATATCCATTTATTTGGGGTGGCTTTTGACCCAATTAGAGCCCTAGTCTTAACCAATTTCTCAACATGTTTACAGACAAAATCCGGCTGTAACCCAGCCCAATTTCAGCAAGTGTTTGGGTTAAAATACGGCACAGTTTGAGGCAAGAATTCAGACCCATTTAGAGCCCCAGCCTGAACTGAATTTTCAACCCATTCGCAGCCAATATATGGGCTGTTTGTTTTAGGAGAATTTTTGTTGTTTATTTAGGTGGATTCAGCCTATTGGTAGGGTGTTTGGTTGGGAGGATTAAAGATTATGTGGAGGGCAGAAACCTTTAAATAAGGATCTGAATCTCCATGTTTAATATTAGCAAAAATCATTTTGTACATAAGATTTTAGCAAAGGGCAGAGACCTTTTAAATCCTTGAATCTCTATTTTTTTTTTATTTATTTTTAATAGGAGGGCAGAATTCCCTTGTCATGGGATTCCGAATCTCCATTTACAGAATAGCTATAATATATGAGGAAGATGAGATGATGTAATGGAGTAGATGATGTGGTGGTTGGGAGGGCAGATCCCTTAAACAAGGGTCCGAATCTCCTTTCAAAGTTGTGGTGTAAGAGATGAAATAGAGATGGGGTGACTGTGATGGAGTGAAGAAGGAGATCTGTAAAAATGAGATGAAGAAGATGGCATCAAGGGAAAGAAGATGTAGAAATCTCACCCTTTTCTCCCACCCTTGCTTTTCTCTTCTCCTTCTCTTCTTTTCTTTTCTTTCTCTTCTTTGTTGGTAAAAACAGTCCAATCTCCTTTGTTCATTCCCCTCTTCCTCTTTTTATTATCCTTCTTTTGGGTGGTTATGATAACTATCACATTAGGTATGATGGAGTGAGTGGAGGAATAGTTGTGGGCAGTTTTCAAAACTCCACAACGAGTTTCTTTGAATGGTTCTTATGACCATATATATTTGTGTGAGTGGAGGAATAGTTGTGGGCAGTTTTCAAAACTCACCAACGAGTTTCTTTGAATGGTTCTTATGACCATATATATTTGATCAACTTGTGGGACCCTTGCTTGAATTTGGAGGAACAAAAAATACATTTATGGGGACTTGAAACTTAGACCTATGAGATGATGTGCATTGGCTTCCACCATTTTACCAACAACTACTCATGCCTTTTTTTTCACTAATATATATATATATATATATATATATATTTTAAGTTTTGATGACTCAAATCATTGAATCATGCTAATTTAATGGGCCTAGACCAATTCCCATTTGCATCATTGTTTGGCAAAATTTCGACATCTACAAATGCCCCCTCGAGTGACATATGTGCAAGCATTTGTACATGTGGGACTCGAAATTTTTTTTTATATATATATATATATTGACGTATATATAATTCCCCTCCCCCCACCTTTTTTTTTTTTTTTTTGCAGCAATGAGGAAGGAAAAACAATCGGTTTCCCTTTCTTTGACAGTTCCTCGTATGCATTTGCGAGCCCCCTTCGATCCAATTAATAGTTTCAATGGCATGAAACTGGAGCGAACCTGCTCAATTCTTGATTTTCCTGAATCTGAGTCAATTGATCTCCCTGAAGAAGGTAGCGATAATTGGACTCCAATCATACAAGAATCCACCAGTGTTTTTGACCATATGCTTAGAAGCCATCCTAGATGTATAGAGCAGCTGACCGTGTTGTATCCCCATGTTTGCTCTGAGGATGTCATCTTTTTTAGTACATTAGGAAGGGAAATCGTCAGTGGGAAACGATTACCCTGGGGTTGGCAGGAAAAATTTAGAACACCGGGCTTGTTTGAAGCAACTTTGCAGTGGAAGTATTGGACAACGGATATAGTTCACCTTTTTGAGGCACGCCTCGCAATGCTAGAATATTAGAGGTCGTTCGTGCTTCTGAAGGAAGTTACTTAAGGGCATCTCATGTATATAAGGCTTTAACAGAATACTGGTGCAAATCCACTAATACATTTCATTTTTGGTGGGGTGAGATGTCAATTTCATTATACGACTTATATCGTCTTTGTGGATTGCCTATTGCAGGGGTCTTTTATGATGAGTTTGTACCTGATAATCTTTTTATCTACGATTATGAGGAGAATCTGGTCTCATATTCTGATATCGAGCGTCGTGAAAAGAAAATCCTCCATGACCTCTTTAACGAATATCAGGTAGTCTGCAGTTGCAAATCAAAAGGAAAGAAAGCAGTTGTTTTAAAAGATTGGTTAAGTCACTTTTACATGCCCCAGGTGGATGATACATCGGTTCGAACAGCTGTTAAGGATACGAGATCCAAAAAGTGTGTCTCTATGGTAAGAAAAATACCAAATCTAAGTGAACCTCAAAATCTTGAAGCTGCATGTAGACTGAAGTCTTTTTCTCCCAACAGTTTCTTGGCTGCTTATATTACTGCTTGGTTGAGTCAATTTGTCTTCCCTTGCAATAATGGTGATGCAATCAGACCCGAGACATTTGTGATGGCTGCTACGATAAGTGTGGGCACGCCTGTTTCTCTTGCACCACCTGTTTTGGCGAGTATCTATCGAGGCTTAGGAGTGATAGCTACTCATCCAGATGGGCCATTTTCAGTTGTCATTTCTTATCCTGTGCATTTTTTGCTCATTTGGTTGGGCTCATACTTCCCGAGGCTTTATTTGCGGTATGGCCCAAAAGATTGCAAAATGGCTTGGGAATATCTAATTGATGCTGTACCTGTTGAATTGAAGGGATTTCCAACGAGACATTTCTTCACTCGGCTTGAGAATATGTATTCACGCCCATATGCCTTCATTGACCAAACTCGTTCATTGATTGATCAGAATAATTTGTTGAAGACACACGAAATAAGTTTTCTTATTTCGATCCGCCCTGGTTTACTTCCCTTAAGGCAAAGCAATAATCAAGTTAGGGTCGAACATTACAACCCATGTCGGTTTGCCAGATTCCTTGGTTTTGACCAAACTGTGCCAGCTTCCCTCTTTAATGAGATTAGGCGAGGAATTTTCCCTTGGGTCAACTAAAAAGAATTTGGGAGCACCTTTTACGCTCAAATACAGGGGTTTCATTTATCATGCCAGGGGGTTTTGACTTTGGAAAAACTACCCGTAAGTTTGTTAGTTGGTGGAAAATTTGTTGGGAAGCTTATTTTAACCTCCAGAGCAGGGAAAAACTTTTGATAGATCCCAAGATTGATGAAATTTATAAGGCACAAGCTGTAGCTCGTATTGCATCTAACAAAGTTTCAAAGAAGAGAAAAAATTCATCAGCTAGTATGAGTTCGAGTGCCCAATTGGAAACTCATGAAGCAGAAATCATTCTTTCCCCAAGAAGAGTTCATGTTAATATTTCAGAGATGCTTGAGCTTGCAGCGAGGCCCAAAGAAAATTCTTCTTCATCCACAGATTCTTTTGACTCAGACAGAGCTCCCATGAAACATCATAGAACCTATCATAGGAGTTCTTCTCCTCCTTTTGAAGTTCTTGAAGTTCTTAAGCAAACGGATGTTGCTGAAGGTGCTGACAATGAGTTACTTGATTATGGGGAACGAGAGGATGATCAGATTGATTATGACCTTTATAGCGACTTGCCCGAAGTCACAGGTTTCTCCACAGAATTATCGGTTGTTAAGGTAGCAGAACCCTTCCTTTATTTAACACCAGGAACAAGTTCAAGTGCCCAAGCAGGTATTTTCTCTTCTTTTTTTTTTTTTTAGAATATTCATCTTAATTGATGATTCAAGTTGGATTTGGCTGATGAAGATGAGGTTTTTTTTTTTTTTTTTTTTTTTTTTTTTGCAGATACTTCTTTTGTTGACAGGAACAATGCTCAACAGGAATTTGTTGGAGATGGAGACAATGTCATTTTTGGTAGTACAGTACTTGGTAAGAATAATCATTCATTTTTTCATCATGTATTAGACAACATGAACATGTGAAACTCTTTTTTTTTTTTAGGTACTTCTCTTGAGGACAAAAAAGGGACCCAAGAGGATTTTCCTGCAGATAAGGATGATCTTGTTCCTGAGGTTGTTGGCACCATACCTTCAGAAGATGTTATTGTTGGTAAGAGAAATTTCTCTCTCTTTTTTTTTATACAATATTATCTTTGGCATGAGAATAATAGAAAATTTCTTTTTACAGATAATGTAATTCTTTCACCCTTGCCATCTTTACCTCTATTGGCTATAGAACAGACTGTTGTCGCAGATGCTGAGGAAGAGGATGTAGATGATTACGCTCGAATTGCTGCAAATGTCATTCTCTCCAAATTGTTCTTGAGGTTCAAGCGGACACCACTTTATCAACTTCATTCATTGTCTTCTTTTGTAGACAAAACGTTCACTCTTTTGGAAGGCCTTCCTTTAGACTTTTCTGGAATAAAGTCTAAAGTGAATGGAATTTTGGGTAAAGCTCGGTTGTTAATTGAAGCAAGGGATTGAAATTCATTTGACATGCTTCATCAAACTGTTTCAGAAAAGCTTGTCTTAATTTGTCATGAGGAGAAGTTGAAAGTGCAAAAGGTGGATGAAATCACATCTCCTAGTTCGCAATTGAAAGCTGAAGAAATTGGACTTTGTTCTACACGTGAAAGCTTAGAGAAAGAAATCTCTTCCATTGAAGAGAATATTTTATTTCTCCAGGAGCAGGTTGTCATGAAGCGTCATGAAGTTAACGAGATCCGTGACCGTCTGCATAAGATTGCAAAAGAAACTGCAAGTTTGGATGATGCACTTTTAGACTCAAAGAATGATTTGAATTTAATTGTTGAACAAAAACGAGATTTGGAAAGAGAAGTTGCCCAATTTGTTCAGCAAAGGGAAAGCAAGCATCAAGCAAAGACCAACTTGGAGTCAAGTTTGAGAGAGTTAATGCAAGAGTTGTCCTCATGTGAGTGGATCTAAATTTGTATTAGATGACTTCATTTTGTATTTGGAACGAATCACTGTAATAAATGATCCATTTTATTTCTCTATCATTCTCATTTGGTGTATTTTTATGCATAATAACGTTTTATAAAACATCCATTAATAGGAGGAAGTGTTCGATGTCCATCTTGTGTAACCAATTGGTAAGCTCCATTGGTAAAGACTTTTTGTACTACATAAGGTCCTTCCCATTTTTGGTCGAATTTTCCTCTCGACAAACGAGAAATCACAATAGGTCTTTTTACTGTGAGAACTAAATCTCCTTTTTTGAAAGACCTAATCTTCACTTTCTTATTGAATGCATGTGATGCTCGAGCTTGATACGCTTCCAATTTCTAGTCGTTTTTCATCGAGTGCTTCCAATTCTTGAAGTCGAAGTTTGGCATTTTCGTCATTGGTAAATGATTCTTGTATGGAAATTCTGAGGGATGGTAATTGTATATCAAGAGGAAGGATTGCTTCTCCTCCAAAGACTAGTGAATATGGTGTGTTTTGGGTTGGAGTGCGCACTGTTGTTCGATATGCCCACAAGGCTTCGAATAATTTCTCATGCCAGTCTCTTTTATTTTTAGAGACTATTTTCTTGAGAAGTTTGCAAAGAGTCTTATTAAATGCTTCTGCTAGACCATTTGCAGGTGCATAAAATGCCGATGAAAAATAATGTTTGATTTTGTATTTTTCACAAAATCTCTGCATTTGTTGGTTCTTGAAAGGAGTTCCATTGTCGGTAATGATCCTTTGAAGGATGCCAAATCGATAAATTATATTTACTCGAATAAAGTTGATGACATCCACAGCTTTAACTGCTTTGAGTGGAATTGCTTCTGCCCACTTAGAAAAATAATCTGTGGCGGCAAGAATGTATTGATGGTTAAGAGATGATGGTGGTTTTATCGGCCCAATAATATCAAGTCCCCATGCTTCGAATGGCCATGATGCGACCGTGGGGTGCAATGGTTCTGGTGGTTGATGAATAAAATCTGCATGTATTTGGCAAACATTGCATTTTTTAGCAAAGTTCATTGAATCGGCAACCATAGTGGGCCAATAATATCCCATTCTCTTCAAATGCATATGGAGTTTTGGACCTGATTGATGTGATCCACATGTTCCTGAATGTGCTTCAATTAAAGCTTCACGAGATTCAATATCTGAAAGACATCGAAGCAATACTCCATCTAATGATCGTCTATATAAGACACCATTAAATAGAACAAATCGTGGTGCTCTTCTCCTGATGTCTTTCTTATCTTTTGAGTCTTGAGAGAGTCTTCCATATTGTAAAAATTCATTACTTGGTTGTCGCCAATCTATTATTTCGATTTCCAGTACTGAAATGATATTGCTCGTTTCAGTTGGAGTTGTTTTCAAGACTTCTTGAATATTTGGAATAATTCGCCTTTCTTCAATCTTGATTGGCAAGTTAATCCTATTTGTTTGGGCTAGAGTTGCAGCCAAATTGGCGTGCGCATCTGCTCGGGTATTCTGTCCTCTTGGTATATGATAGAGTTGGAAATTTTGAAAATTCCCAATCAAATTTTTAGCTCTTTCAAAATATTCGATTAGTTCAGGCTTTCTCACTTCATAAACACATGTTAATTGATTAACAACGAGTTGTGAATCTCCATGTACAATAAGAGATTCAACACCCATTTGAAGTGCTAACTCTAGTCCAATGATTAAAGCTCCATATTCAGCTATGTTATTTGTACACGGCTCAACCAAAACAAATGAATATGGAAGCATTCCATTTTCTGGAGTCAAGAATATAACCCCAGCCCCAGCTCCTGATCTTTGTGATGCACCATCGAAAAACATTTCCCAAGGCTTGCGAATTTCAGTACAAAAGACCTCTTCATCTTGCAAATTTTCAGATAATGGTGAGTTATCAGGAATTGGATGTGCTGCAAGAAAGTCAGCCAGTGCTTGTCCTTTTACTGCTTTTTGAGGAACATAAATGATTTCAAATTCCAACAACAAAAGTGTCCATTTTGCAAGGCGCCCTGATAAAGTTGGCTTTGACATTAAATATTTCAAAGGGTCAGCTTTAGAAATGAGACGGATTGAGTGTTCAAGGAAGTAATGTCGTAGCTTTTGTACTGCCAATATTAATGCCAGACACATTTTCTCGATAGGTGAGTAATTATTTTCTGCACCAACGAGTGTCCGACTGAGATAGTAACAAGCATTTTCTTTTCCTTGTCCATTTTCTTGGGCTAGGAGTGCACCCAATGAATGATCTAAAGCAGTGATATAAAGGATCATTACTTTCCCTTTTATTGGCGCTGCCAATACAGGAGGATTTGTAAGATACATTTTTATGTTATCTAAAGCATTTTGACATTCTTCATCCCATTCAAATGAGACTCCTTTTTTCATTAACTTAGAAAATGGTTGACATCTTCCAGAGAGATTGGAAATGAATCTTCGAATATAAGCCAACCTTCCCTGAAGACCTCTTAATTCAAATTACGGGGTGGTGGCATATTGAGTATAGCATTTCTTTTCTCAGGGTCAACTTCAATTCCGTTACGTCGTACAACGAAGCCCAGGAATTTTCCTGATGTAACTCCAAATGCACATTTAAGGGGGTTCATTTTGTATTGATTTTTACGTAAACATTCAAAAACTTCTTTCAAGTCATTACGATGTTGAGATCTATCTTTTGATTTAACAATTAGATCATCAACATAACATTCCACTTTTTTATGTAAGAGGTCTTTAAATATTTGAGACATAGCTCGTTGATATGTGGCTCCCGCATTTTTTTAACCAAATGGCATAACTGTATAACGGAAAATGCCTTTAGAGGTTCTAAATGCTGTGAGTTCCTGATCTTTTGGATCCATTTTAATTTGATTATACCCTGAAAATCCACCCATGAAGGATAAAGCTTCGAAACCAGTTGCGGCATCTACCATAAGTTCAGTGATGGGGAGAGGGAATTCATCTTTTGGACAAACAGCATTTAAGTCATGAAAGTCTACACAAACACGGAATTGTCCATTTTTCTTTTTGACTGGGACAATATTTGCTATCCATGTGGGGTATTTTACTTCGCAAATGAAATTGGCTGCTTGGAGTTTATTAATTTCTAATTCAATTTTAACAGCAAGATCCGGATGAAAACGACGTTGTGCTTGTTTAACTGGTTGCTTAGAAGAATCTACTGCTAATTTATGAGTTGCTACTTTTGGGTCTAGTCCTGGCATTTCTTTATAGGACCAAGCAAACACATCTTCGTACTCAGACAAGTAGGCAACATATTCTTTCATTTCATCATTGGACAATAACTTGCTTACATAAGTAATTTTTGGTTCTTCTGGAGAACCTAAATTAATTTCTACAAGTTCATCCACTGTTGCCTGCCCCCCGTCCTCGAGTGATGGTGGTGCTTCCTCAGGATCATTGACTAATTCTTCATCTTCCTTCCCAGCATCTTGTTCTTCACCAGAGATCATGTTGACAGAGTCCTGCATCTCGTTTTCATGATGATAAGATTTTCCTTTTGATTTGTTCTTTTTGGTTTGTTTTTGTTGAACTGTAACTCTACCCATTTCATAGCCAATCATAATGTATTTTAAGGCATCCTCTGAAATAGAATCACATTGTAAATTTTGATATTTTGACTTCTGTATTTTTCTTGAGACCATGTGTTTGTCATGAACATCTTGGCCTAAGCTTAAATCCTTCATCATTTTGATGAATCTCTTCTTATTTCTTCTTTTCTTCGTAATTTGCATTTGCGGGATTGACTTTGAATTTTCTCCTTCGCAAAACTGCGAGCCACATAATGTCTGCTTAGGTGTTCCATTCTTAGGATAGAAGCCATCATGCTTTGCCGGTTCCAATCGATCGAATACTGAGATCCGAGAGCTCTGCAATATCTTTGTATTTTTTCTTTTAGGGGATGACTTTCTTTTCCACCATCTTTTTGACTTCTCTTCTACCAGATATTTTGCATTAATCTGATAAGTTGTCGCCTTTTGTTTTCCTATACAAATAGGTTCAGGCTTGAGAGCATATTTTTGAGCTTCCGTTCTATTAGGAAGAGGCTCAATTATTCCCCCTTCTTTCAAACTTCTTGGATTTTCAACGTCGTAACCCATTTTTTGCATCATTTTAATAGAATTTGGGTGATAACGACTAATATCCACCAGGCCTATAGTTGATATTTCATTAGATTCCTCGGGTAACTTTGACGCCTCACCATGTACAAACTTGATGAGTGGGTATTTTCCATTTTCAATTAGGAGAGTTGGATTTTCTTCCTCTGGAATACAGGTATCTATTTTGGTTAGAGGAATAATGACTTCTTTCAAGACCTCCTTTGTTTCCTGAACTGGACACAATAGAGATGCCCCTGATTTTCTCTGAGATTTTGGGATATATTGAAAAGTCGGTCTTCTTTTCAGGTCATCCTTTTTGCTTGATTTTGTTTGGGGATCCTTTTCGATCTTTTTTATAGTTTCATGACCAATATAAAACTTTGCATCTGCAAAATAGGATTCTGCTTTGGTGAAAGGATTTTCGTCAGCGATCACCTTTTTCTGAATACCCTTGCAGAAATACTTGAAACATTGGTGTAATGTTGAAGGAATTATTCCATTCTCATGCAACCAAGGTCTTCCAAGTAACACGTTATAAGATGTCAGGGCATCAATAACATGAAACATGCCTTTTGTAGTCAAGTCACCGACTGTGAGTTTGAGCTTAATTGTTCCCAAAGCTTGTTGGCTACTTTGGTTGAAACCAGTTATAACCAAGTTTGAAGATTCAAGATCATTCACTGTCATGCCCAAAGATAATAATGTCTTGGGGGGAATAAAATTAACTGCAGACCCACAATCTAGCATTATCCTATTCATTTGGACTTTGGCAAGAACCCCTTTTACAAATAAGGGTCTGTTATGTGCCTTCGTACCCAGAAGAAGATCTTCATCCGTGAAAGAGATTGTAGCCAAACAGGCTGCACAAATATTTGGGCTAAATGCACTCTCAAGCTCTGTCTCAGTTTGATGTACTTCATTGAGAAATTCATCGGGATCAAGGAGAGCTTTGATAAGAGCCTCTCGAATATGTTGTGAAAGTCTTAAAACATCATACACACTTAGTGGTGCCTGAATCTTTTTCAAATGTGCCAAGACGTCATATATATTTTGTTGGAGACTTTTCATTCACAACTTTCTTTGCCCCCTGTTGAGACTGTACACCAATGGACTCATTTCCTTCAACTGCCTTTCCTTTGGATTTCTTTTCAACTTGTGTTGTTCTTTCTGGTAACTGTTTCCCTGAACGAAGTTGGATTGGGGCAGGCTTCATTAGAAGTTTGCTCCACTACTCCTTCTTTAGGGATATCCTTTTCTTCAATTACATCATGCTCTTCTTTAGTGGAATGAACCATGTGGCATGATGCTGTTTTTGATTGAGATTCAATTTGATTTTCATCTCTTTTGATTTCATCTTGGGCGGCAACGAAGTCTACCATCATGCTCTAGATAAATGAGCCATCCCAATGATCAATTGTGATACACTCATACTCCTGTTCAATTTCTTCAATAACAACACGATTTGTGTTTTCATTTTTCTTTAGGTGAGTTATGATGCGGATCATGATTGGATTATTGGGATCACCATCCAAGTGTGCATATGGTGGGGGAACATAGCTCGTCCCTTCTTCATCCCATGGAGTGTCTTCAAAATTTTCTGGTAAACTAGGCTCTATCAAGAAGGTCCATGGTAGTCCTCTTTCAGCTAACTCTTCCCTTGTTGCTGGTAACCCAACCCTTCGAAGAACTTCAGCATTATAGATTGCTGTTAATTTTTCAGCTTCCTCTTCTTCATCAAATGTATTTTCAGACCAATCTGAGAAGTCTGAAAATTCATCCATATGATCTTCCAGCCATTGCGTTCTTTCAATGATCTCGGAGAGAGATTCTATATCTGAATTATAATTGACTTCAAAACCAGTATTGTAACAAGAGGTAATTTCTACCTTTTTCTGGTTACATTCAACTTCATTTTTTTGTTTAGTGGCTATGTGAGTTAAAAAGAATTCAAGTGGCATATATTCCCTTAGTGTCACTGGGACTCTAGTTTTTGATATGCCAGTTGGTTGTTGGTAATGAGCTCTATGTTTGATCACATATTCACTTTTCTTTGCAGGCATTTCATTTTGCTGAAGTGATTTCCTTTTTGAAACATTTGTCTTTTCTTGAGGAGAGTTTGAGGAGGTAATAACTTCTAGAGTTTTGCCCTCACTCGATTTTTTGTTCTTTTTCTTTCGAGTAATAATCTCCTCCCACTCCTGTTTTTCAAGGGCAAAAACAGGGTTAGCATCTGCGGTTGCTTTGTTTTCCACAGTCTGATTTCCTGCTAACTTGATGGTCCCATCATCTATCAAAGCTTGTATCTTTGCTTTCAAGACAAAGCAATCGATAGTTTTATGATTAGTCATCCGATGGTATTTGCAAAATTTTGGATGATCGACTTTATCAACCTCATCAAGCTTTTTTGGCTCTGGTAATTCCAATAAATTTCTCTCCAAGAGTTCTCCAAGGAGATCTTCAACATCTTCATTCGGAAAAGGGTAAACCTTCTCCATTCTTTCTTTTAATGATGGACGCTTTTTTCCAGTGTTTTTCTTTTGTTCTGATTGAACAGGTTTATCCACTTGTTTGTCTTTGGATTTCCCAACTTCAACAACGGTGACTTCTTTCTTTGGCGGTGCTTTCTGATGAGTTGTTGACTGTGATGGTGTCACCTTCTTAGTTTTGGCCACCTCCTTATTATGTCTTAAAGTGGAGTTTTCCAGGTCATGAGCCCTTTGATTTAAGGCTTCAAATGTTTCCACAGGTGAGGCTAGAAGAGGATGTCGCGTCTCATGGTTTAGACCCCTCAAACAAAGTTTGATCTTTTGCCTTTCCGAGAGTGGGGTAGGACAACGGAGACTAAGATCTCTCCATCGTGATATGTATTGCTCCGCAGTTTCATTGGGTCGCTGAGAGGCTTCAGTGAGTTGTTCAATCCCGACTTCTCGATTAATGCTGTAGAAGTGTTGAAGAAATGCATGTTTCATATCCTCCCATGTCGCTATCGACCCGGCTGGCAGGTGTGAATACCAGGTGAAAGCCGCTCCTTTTAATCCTGTTACAAATTGTCGCAAAAGGAGAGCTGGATTTTTCGCTGTGTCTCCACATAAAGCAACAAAATGTGCTAAAAATTCACTCGGATCACCTGAACCATCAAAATTTTCAAATTTGGGCATTGTATATCCCGGTGGAAATGGGACTTCATCCATGTGGGATGGATAGGGTTTTTGATAATCAAAATCAATTTTCCCAGCAGGCGTTGTGACTTCCTTGACTGTTCGAAGCACAAAATCTTTAAGGGAATTTAGATCAACACTATCATTTGATAAACCTGAAGAGTGATCCTTAAATGGATTTTGCTTCAATGAGGCAATTTCTGCTTCCTTTTCATTTAACTTCTGTTGCAGTTCAGCTATTATCTCCTCCATTGTTTTGTCTCCTTCAGCTCCTGTAACGAGAACATCAGCGAACGATTTTTGCGAAACAGATGGAGATGATGGAGTATTGATGTTATTGTGCACATGTGGCGGAAATTCTTCCTCCATGAAGAAGGCCTCAGGTTGATCATAGAGTGGGTTACTCGAGAAAAAGGACTCTTTTGCTGAGTTTGAAGAAGATGAAGAGTCAATTGAGTTGACGGATTTTGTAGTCCTACCTTTTCGAGTCCTTTTGTTTTTCTTTTTTTGAGGTTTTGATGTTAGAGCTACGAGACCATGCCTCTGTGCTGAAGATGATCCCGCGCTTGTTCTTTTTGATTGACTTCGAGTTTGTGGGCGTGATTGACCCTCAGAAGTAACCATTACTGCCACAGTAATCATTGGGATCTTAGGCGTTTTGAAAACGCACTTAAGATTTGATGACTTCATTAGAGGTGCAAATCGGGATCCAAGAGCCGGGGTGTCCTGTGCCCTATTAATCTTACCCCCAACATGTGGCATCTTCTTTAGATCAAATGGTGAGACACTCCCAAACATTAAAGTAGGCGGGGCCAAGGCAGCTATGCGGATGATTTATGGTGCCAATTTGACTTTGAGTGCTGCTTCAGCAATAACGATCACCTTGCGACTCTTGAATGCAACATTGATTGTTGATTCCATTTTCCCCTGCATTTCCAATGTAGGATTTAGTTAAGAGAATCAATAAATACTTTCAAGATGAGAGGAAGAGTATGTCCCACCGGGTGTGCCAAAAATTTGTACACAATAAATTTATGCATAAATAAAGAAATGCACCAAAATTCATTGAATACAAATTTCCCTCCATTTAATGGGAGGTTTTATATTCATTCTTGTGGGTACATCATACTCCCGATCGTGAAAACTCATCGATCGTTAATTACATCCTCAATGGAAAACCTCTGATTATCAAGACATTGACTCAATAAAATTTACAAAGAAAATACAACAATTAAACAAATAAATAAACACAATTTGACAAATCCCTGGTCTTCGCCTTTGCTTTCAGAAGTAGTTCTTTAGATTCACCGATCTGTAGGATAATTTCTCGATTGGGTTCATGAATTTGATGATAATTTTTTTAATGGGCCATCCCTTGTATTTTATTGGCCCATTAGAATTATGTTCATAATGGACTTGAAATGGTCAGGCCTCACTGTAAAACAGGTTGCATTGGGTAGGTTGACCTACACCTTATGGTTAGATGGGTGAGCTTTGACCTTTTCTCCTAGAGAGATTTTAAATTTGAAAAGGGTGGTTTGAGCTCCCTTGTATCAAGGAGCAGTTCTCAACCTTTTCCTCTTATCTCTTTTAACTTCTTATACCCATTCCATATTACGTATGGTTTAATGAGTTCAGAACATTTGAATTTGCTGAGACATTGAAGTGGTTGGAACTGGCAACACTACTACGCAAGTAGAAATTAAATAGAGAATAAGGTATGTTGACCTCTTTTGGATAATTTATCATTTCTTTGGCATTGATTTTTTTTTTTAGTATAAAATATCCATAGTTTAAAAGTATATTTTCTTGTTTCTGTATGCTAAACGCTGTTCATAAGCATAGCATTTGGTTGAGTAGCAAATTCATTTTCTAATGAACATATGTAATGATTTATTCCAATCAATTTTTTTGTCATTTTTTTAATTACCAGTATTGCAACCCAAATTTTTGGTCATCATCATATTTAAGTTTTTTGCTAAAATCAGGGTTGTAAATTAGTTCAATTTCTCGTCATTTTGTGAGTTGAGACCCAGCCCCATTTCTAGCCTTTTTTGGGCCAATTCTTGAGACAGTTTACTAAGGGAATCCGGGAAAATTGTAACCCATTAAACAATGAGATAGTTTGCAATTTTTTATTTTTGAACTAGGCCTGAAACCTGGCCTTATTTAGGCTTAAAATATGGCATGAATTAGACCAAAAAAACTGGCCTTATTTAGGCATAAAAATCTGACCTGAATTGAACCAAAACTTCTGTCCAATTTCTGATTCATAATCAGCCTTACTTTTGCTATTGTTCGGATTGATTTTCAACCCATTTATAGAAACCAGTTTAGGTCAAAGTTTCACCCATTCAGAGAAATCTGTTTGGGTCAAGGTTTAAGGGCCAAGATTTAACACATTGGTAATAAATAGACCAATGTAGGATGTCATGCTAGAAGAGTGTAAATTTGAGTCTTTTCTTGGGTTGGTTTTGGTCTATAATTCTGATTCAATTTTTGAACCATAAATCTGGTCTTGTTTAGAATTATAGGTCTAGAATAGTGCTGGCCTGACTTGACGTTATAATTATGACCTGAATTAGGCCTAAAATCTGTCTTAGATTAGACCCCATATTCTGACCTGATTTGAACCCAAAACCTAGCCATATTCAGGCCCAAATTCTGTCTTAAACTAGACCCCATATTCTGACCTGATTTGGACCCAAAACCTAGCCAGATTCAGGCCCAAATTCTGTCTTAAATTAGACCCAATATTCTGCCTGATTCAGACCCAAAATCTGGCCTGATTTAGGCCTAATATTCAATCTTAAATTAGACCCAAAATCAGTTCTTATTTAGGCTTAAAATTTGGTCTTATTTAGGCCCAAAAATCTATCTTAAATTGGACCTAGAATTTGGCCTTATTTAGGCCTAGAAATCTGTCTTAAATTGGATCCAGAATCTGGCCTTGTTTAGGCCCAAAAATCTGGCCTGAATTAGACTCAAAATCTGGCCTTATTTAGGCCCAGAAATCTGTCTTGGGTCAGTCCCAGAATTATGAACTGACAGACTGGCAAATTTTAGTCTCTTTTGAGCCAATTCTTGAGCCCAATTATATTGGATTTGAAAATTTAGGCCGTTTGTTTGAGTGTATTCAACTCATTTGGTTATGGGAATCCATGTTTTAAAGGAATGCCTAGGATTAATTTTAGGGTCATAGCAGACATTATGTCAGCCCCTGTTTGGGACATTGACAACCCATGCCTCATGCCAAGTTAAATCAGTTTGCCTGTGATTCGGGCCAAATTCAATTTTTTTTAGAATGGGTTGAGACTTGGACTCCATTTTATGAAATGGTTTCTTGAAATGGGTTCATTTCTTAAAGTGGGTCCACCTTCAAATAATTTCATGGAAAGGTTAATAGATGGGGTAAATTCATACATAGGAAAGTCTGATGAAATAGATCATTTATTTGTACTATTTTGGGCCCATTTACATAAATCATTTGGGTCATTTAGAATTTAGAATTCAATTACAGCCACTATTAGGTCGTACCTCAACCCAATTCCAGCCACTATACAAAAGCTTTGATTGAGTTTCAAATTGATTTTAAACCCATCTTGAGCCAGTATTTGGACAATATTTCTGGTCAATTATGGACCATTTCTAATTCATAATCAGCCTTATTTTTACTATTGTTCGGGCTGATTTTCAACTCATTTAAAAGAAAATATGACTTGATTTTTAACCTATTTATAGAAAGCAGTTTGGGTCAAGGTTTAACCCATTTAAAGGAAACAGTTTGAGTCAATGTTCAACAGTTTGGGTCAAGGTTTAACCCGTTTAACGGTTTGGGCCATGGTTCAACCCATTTAGAGAAACCAATTTGGGTCATGAGTTCAGGTCGTTTATTTATTTAAACCCAAACTCTTTAGTCATGCATGTTCATTGTAGCCAAATAACTGATTTTGAGGCCTACTCACAAAACTGATTTTCAGCATGTTTTTAGGAATGTGCTGAACTAGTTTTCAGTCTCTTTGGGTCCATCTTTTAAACTGTGTTTCAGCCTACCATATCCATTTATTTGGGGTGGCTTTTGACCCAATTAGAGCCCTAGTCTTAACCAATTTCTCAACATGTTTATAGACAAAATCTGGCTGTAACCCAGCCCAATTTCAGCAAGTGTTTGGGTTAAAATACAACACAGTTTGAGGCAAGAATTCAGACCCATTTAGAGCCCCAGCCTGAACGGAATTTTCAACCCATTCGCAGCCAATATATGGGCTGTTTGTTTTAGGAGAATTTTTGTTGTTTATTTCGGTGGATTCAGCCTATTGGTAGGGTGTTTGGTTGGGAGGATTAAAGATTATGTGGAGGGCAGAAACCTTTAAATAAGGATCTGAATCTCCATGTTTAATATTAGCAAAAATCATTTTGTACATAAGATTTTAGCAAAAGGGCAGAGACCTTTTAAATCCTTGAATCTCTTTTTTTTTTTTTTTTTTTTTTTTGAATAGGAGGGCAGAATTCCCTTGTCATGGGATTCCGAATCTCCATTTACAGAATAGCTATAATATATGAGGAAGATGAGATGATGTAATGGAGTAGATGATGTGGTGGTTGGGAGGGCAGATCCCTTAACACAAGGGTCCCAATCTCCTTTCAAAGTTGTGGTGTAAGAGATGAAATAGAGATGGGGTGACTGTGATGGAGTGAAGAAGGAGATCTGTAAAAATGAGATGAAGAAGATGGCATCAAGGGAAAGAAGATGTAGAAATCTCACCCTTTTCTCCCACCCTTTCTTTTCTCTTCTCCTTCTCTTCTTTTCTTTTCTTTCTCTTCTTTGTTGGTAAAAACAGTCCAATCTCCTTTGTTCATTCCCCTCTTCCTCTTTTTATTATCCTTCTTTTGGGTGGTTATGATAACTATCACATTAGGTATGATGGAGTGAGTGGAGGAATAGTTGTGGGCAGTTTTAAAAATTACATTTATGGGGACTTGAAACTTAGACCTCTGAGATGATGTACATTGGCTTCCACCATTTTACCAACAACTACTCATGCCTTTTTTTTCACTAATATATATATATATATATATATTTTGAAGTTTTGATGACTCAAATCATTGAATCATGCTAATTTAATGGGCCTAGACCAATTCCCATTTGCATCATTGTTTGGCAAAATTTCGACATCTACATGTTTCTATGGATAGAAACAAATGGATTATAAATAACTTTCTATGGATGGAAACAAATGGATTATAATAACTCACTTTTTTCTCCTTTACTTTTAATCTTTTAGTTATTTTTCATATCAATTCTGTATGGTAAACAAAATCTCCTACAATTTGAGATACAATTCAATTCAACCTCTCTTATGATTTTGATTTTCAGAACAACGATCATAGGTTTCGGAAGAATCTGTGAGGCCATATGGGTTGCATATTTACTCTGTATTTTTCTTTCATTCACTCTGCTTTGCCTGATTTATAATGCGGGTGATGTTTATTTATTTCTAGGAGTCACTGAGAAAAGTGGTCATGAAAAGCCTTCGGAAGAATCTGTGAGGCCATATGAAGAGATAAAATCAGTTGGGCAAATAAAGACCTCTAGTATCACAGACAAGTTGATTGAAAGATTAGAGAGTGGGAGTGGTTCTTCATTCAGCAGTATTGACAATAGTAGTCATGTTCATGATGATTTTCAGAATGAATCTTCCAGTGCAGAGGATAGTTTGCATGGGGAAAGTTATGCTTCTGAGATTCCTGAAGCTACCGAGAAGCAAAACGAAGGCTTGTCCAATGAAATCAAATCAAGAGAAATGCAGAGTAAATTCTCTCAACGTTCCAAAAATGTAAACCAGGGCACTTTGTCAATAGCTGGAAAGAATACTCTGTCAAATAGCAATGGCAGTTCCAACTCGCAGTTACAAGTAAGAAAAGTCAAACAATCAATGCTTCATGAAGTCAAAGACAATCAGTGCCCTTTTTTTTTTTTTTTTTCATGGGTGCTTTTTCGTGCCCTTCTTTATTCTATTTGGTCAATATCACTGAGGACTTTGTTCGTATTGGTACAATCAGATAGATTATAGAACTCTTTAGTCTAGAGAACAACAGTTGCTGTTTTTTACAGTTGATCCATATAAAAAAAAAAGGGCATATCGTTAAGTAGAAGTGTAGAACACCCTAACTTAACAAATTAAGTGAGGGCAGCAGAGGAAAACATGATATGCCTAAGTTACCATCTAACATTAAGTGTTTTCTTTTTCTTTCTTTCTTTCTTTATTTTTTACGTAAAATTGTAAGTGGTTACTTGGTTCAGCAAAAACAGGTAAAAAAAACAGAGAGAAAAAAAAGAAAAAGAAAACCAATTAAAGCCTAGAGGATATAAGCCATGTCGTCTATAACTTCTCAATCGTTGATTTTATTCCCTACTATTTTATTCAAGTTCTTTATGTGTCTCATTTAGTTCGTCGGACTTGTAACACTTGAATACTTGTGCAGGCTATTCTTTTGCATAGAGTTTCTGAACATGAAGGTTCAGAAGGACTTTATTCACTAAAGATGAATTCACATTCAGGAAATGAAAGCTGTTCTTGTACTATTGCATTTGAGGATCATGGTGATGCCAGTAACTTCTGCTACCTATTGGAATTGTTTTTTGAAGGCCTAGGAGATTTTAGTGCTGATGCTGTTCCTTTATCAACAAAGTCTTAATTTTGGGGTGATCATCTTTGTCTGTGCATTTATATCCTCCCTGGGTCTCAACACCAGCAGCCTGCACTTTAAATTCATTCAATTCTACCTTCATTCACATACAAATTTCAAAGGTTTTGTGTTCCATTGAAACATAACTGACTTAATAATGAAGGGTACATTTAGATGTTTCTCATTTCATACCATTCTGAGATTTTCACATAAGGATGTTGCATTGTGCATTTGAGGCAAATAGGAAATCAGTTATGAGATATCTCATTAGGTGGTTTGCGATTTTCGGACCGTTCCACACCGAATCAATATCCAATATTGCCACTGGTGATGATTTGTGGGAGGAAAACAGGGAACAGTATTACTCCTGACACATTCTCCCATTCTATTTCATCCCAAATGCATGGTGGACTAGAGGATAAAATAATCATCTCTTCTTCCAAGATATTTAATTTCCTTTTGACTTGGGGTGCATCTAAATGCACATAAATGGCTTTCCTAAATTTACTACAATCTACAAGTATCTGATCCCTGAAGAGGGTCAAACATCGCATTTTTTGATGAAAATTAATTTTGTTCTTGGTTTTTGTCGTCTCCTGATTACTAGAGTAGGAAATAGGTAGAAGCCTATCATATTCTCTGAGTGGGCAATTGAAACATGACACAATGTTATCTTGATTCATATCTTAATAATGCAAGCTTTTTTGTGATACTTTATATAATGTGACTGTCTCTAGCATGTGGCATTCTAGTCTAGTTTTAAGCCAGAGTTTTTCAAAGCCATCGGAGTTGTATGGAAATAGTATTCAGATTAAATCCCACAATTTCTTGACTTGAGGGGTGAATCCAAAATTTCAAAATTGAATCCAAAATTAAATGGGATTCAGTTGAAAACTAGAATTTAGCTCAAAGTGAGTTAAGTGCAAAATCTCAACCAGAACCAGTGGGATGCATGGCATATTGGTGTGTTAAATAGAAATTCGGCACATAAAAAGTCAACTAGAAATTAATGTAGTAACCAAAATTTGAAGTCATACAATAAGAAACCATGAGTGGAGTTAAGTACAACCATCAGTTGTATTAACTTTGTAATTAACTTGAGAATGGAAAATTCGGTGGCATCCATCTAATTTAGTACAATCTAATTTCCACCATCAGATTATATCATTCTCATTAATTTCTTCATTCTCATCCCCAACTATCAGACAACATTCACATCCAAATATCAGACAACAAAATGGATTCCGTGTAGATGATCTGTTAGTTCTCGTGGTTGGAAGCTCTTTTTCTACAATGAGTTTCCGTGGGACTTTGCAGTGGCGATGCAAGCCGCAAAACCTCTGCTAAAGAAATTTATAGGAGCAAACCACCTGGAGGAATCATTTAAATTTATTTTCTTCTGCGGAACTACAGAAAACCACCTCTGTTAAAGAAATTTACAGGAGCAAACCACATGGAGAAATTTATTCTCAGAAAATACATAAATAAAGGCAAAAAACAGCTCTTTCAAAAGAAACAGGATCTTAAACTAAACATACTGAACTACAGAAGACAACCTTGTTTCTTTTTTGGAAGAATAACCCTACATGTATGAGATCTCTACATAAACCTTTACCACTATGCCAATGAACAGATTGGAGCATATTGGTTAGATTGGTTGTGGTTTTGTTCATCATAAGTGCTTTAACAATTCATTCTCACAAAAGATAAGCAGCATGGATTCTGAAGCAACAATGATGAAAATGTCACTGAAGAGACTTGAGTTAAGTAAAAGATAGAACACGAGCTACCATTTTCCAGCCCAAACAACAAGAGCTTTCGAATCCATTACTGTCGACAGCAGAAGTACCACAGAATATGAAATTACAAGCGACAGACAATGGTAAAGACTATCCAAAATAAGAAGTTAAACTGTAGAACTAAGACCTGCACACAGTCGTTGCAGGGAGACATTAATCGCTTTCCAAGGTGGTAACGTCTTTTTCTACAATCTGCCATCAAGCAAGAGATTTACATTACCACTTTATACAAATGCATAAAACTACTAAGAAATGATAATATAAGGTCACCATCTTGGTTTCAAGGTAAGCATCATAAGAAATACAAACAATATTTGCGCAAAGACGATCCTTTAAGCATGTGTAACTGTTGCACACTTTGCACGAGATCTGGAAAATAATCAGGTGGAGGTCCACAGTGGACATGGACAAAAGCAAAACCCATTCACTCATTTAGTGAACCACTCAAGAAAGAAAAAAAATTGATTAGAACAAAAAGGAACAACAGGCATTGCCCTTGGAGTGAGATTATTATTATAATCTTGGCCCTAAATGCATGTGGGCACAGTTTGATAAGTTGTTATGATAAGCTTCAATATTTACTTCCAATCGATCTTTAAGAATACTAGCAAAAAGTGCATTGGTAAAAGAAAATGGATATCAAATTATATTTCCATAGTAAAGTTTATGAATCAACATCTTATATATTTCCACAGATCTTTGCCACCATCACTTTTTTCTACAATGAGTTGTCGTGGGACTTTGTAGTGGCGATGCAAGCCGCAAGACCTCTGCTAAAGAAATTTACAGGAGCAAACCACCTGGAGGAATCATTTAAATTTATTTTCTTCTGCGGAAGCTCTACAGATAGCTATCGTGAAGCTTTGCAGGTACTGATCAATTATTTTGTCTTCTCATTCATAGGTATCACATCTGAGGTTGCATTTTGTGGCAGCTAGAATCGAGGGAAATAGGTTTGGCTTTCAATTTTCCCCAGATTAGAATCTGCAAGATTGTGGAATTTGGTGCCAACATCCATATTCTCCTGGATGAGCTAATCAATGCACTGATGGTTTTTTTGTCACTGATCTAAGGCAACCAAAGGTGAACCTAATTGGTTTGGAATCCAAAATTCCAACCCTAACCCAATCAACAGAAAACAATGTACGAAACTAAGGAAAAATGCAAAGATTACTCACTTAATTTGATGGATAATCCAATGATATCTTCAATTGCAAGGAGAGAATCTCAATCCTAATGGGGACCAAAAACCAATATAATTTTATTCAAAAAACCATATTAGTGAATCACCTAACATGTGGCAGGGGATACTATTGAAAGAGCCGTTTAGCTCTTTATGCATAAAAGTGAGCAACCGAACACAACTAATAACCATTTCTTTTTAAACTTGTTTGAAAACACCAAGTGATGGATAGTTTTGAACATGAAACTACTGAGAATTCTGCTCCTACGTAATGGCATAGCTGGGAACCTGATTGTTTTGTTTGATTCTTAGATGTCTAAAGCCTTGGGAAACTGCATAAATAAATATTAAAAGTCAGATAGATGATTCCTAACAACTGTGTTTACAAGGATCTTTTGCTGGATTTTGTTATCAAGCGAATTGAAATTCCATTCTTTGGGCTGAACATGGTGACTGTGAGCTTACAACAAATTGTGGGTTGAATCAGAGCCAACTCTGATTACATCACTCATCAAATAGATCAGCAGTGATCCGTGGTCCTTGAAAGCAAGTCTTTCAATATGGAGGAATTCCAGAATTTATGTTGGATACTCAGAGGTCTAATTTCTTTCCATCATATGCTGAGAAAGAGGAGTTTCCATTAAAGGGTAGCATGATTGGTACACGTGAGATACATACATACATACAAACATATATATATATATAGAGAGAGAGAGAGTGAGAGAGTTGTCATTGTTAACAGTTGTATCATGCTTGGATAATCATTCATTCTAATTTTTGTATATCCCCTGTTATCTACCTTTTCTGTTTAGTTTCATTAAAAATTGCTACTAAGTTGTTATGCATAGGTCCACATGCAACTACCAAGGTGCATGCATAGGTCTGTGTTTCAGGTTTCAACATCCGATGACAAACCATCTTTTAATAGAGATCAGAAAAGTTGTTATTCACAGAGTCTGAATTAGGAACGACATAGTCCATCAATCATTTCAATTTTCCATAACTCCACATCCGGGAAACAAGGCTCATCAAGACAAATTTGTGCTTTCCAGAATAAATCCACAAAAGACTAGGCATATTATGCAATTCCACCGTACCTTTACATGTTTCATCAGGATAACCTAGCATCTAAGCAATACCTGGCTTTGCCTGAATTGGATCACTAAGAGTGAAGTTGGAGATAACACAGCAGATGTGAGCCTCACTATACCCCCATGCAAATGACAAAATGTGAATTATAGACAATTAAATACACAAGAAAAGATTTCTGCACAAAGATCACCTGTTAGCAAAGTCTAACATGCTTAATGTAGAAGCCATCTGGTTAGCTTTAGATCTAAGATTCACAAGCATGTCTTGGCGCCGATGCAGTTCTTTCTCGGTTCTGCATGTAACAGAACTTCTGTTAGATGGTTGTCCTAAAGGATCAAGCATTGACAAAAAGAATTTCACTAATTTTCAAGGCATTTCATAGTTGTAAAGGTACTTCATTTAGGCATCCAAGCCATATTCAAGGAAGCACTAAAATTTACCTTGCAGTGTAATATGCTTTTCAAATGAGAATGTCATATATCTGAACTACACAGTGGACCATCTCTTTTCCCATAAGCATGCACCAACTACCAAATACTCTTAAAACCCTGTGTTAAATTCTACCCATGATCTGTGATCTAGCAAATGAACCCCTTAACCTTTAGGAGTCCCATCTTAATAAGACACAGAGCCAACCTTCCAAGGGGAAGACACTATACAAAGAGGACAGAAGACCAAAGAAAAGGCCAAAAGAAGGACAACACAAACCCCAAAGAGCACAAAAGCAGCCAGCACAAAGCAAAACACCAATGCCTGCCAAGACAAAGCAGAGCAAACACCCGAATAGAAAGCAAAAACAGCTATGCAAGGGGACAACAACGGCAAGAAAGCCCAAAAAGGAGAAGCTACTCAGCATGGCATTGCCCAGGCCAACACAGCACGACTTCAAACAATTATAACTTCTGATCTAAGTATCAGCTTTCGATACACAAGTACTCTTTTGAAGCTATTAACATGTTATACGACATGGGAAACCAACAAATCAATTTTCAATTAAGGCAAGATAAAGTTGTTCTAAAGGTCAAAAGGTAGCTTTTTACGGAAAAATTACTATTAATAACGGAATTTAATTATATTACACATATTTTTCAACATTTATAAGTATATTGGCGAAACATGATACCTCTACAACACTAAATTTTGTAAAAGATTGATTCAAAAATAGTGCATCTTGAAAGGACTAGCTAAATTATAATTAGTTTTTTTAAAAACTACGTACCCTTTCACATATCTCTCTTTAAACCCTTTGTAAGGTATTCATGTAATTTACATTGTGGGCATTAATATCAATACAAGGCACACCCTGGAGGAGCGTACAGCCGTTGTTATTTATGCCAATCCTGTAAGTTGTCAAAATTTTAGGAGGGTATATATGGTGTTAGATTTGTGTATCTTTTGTTATATCTTCTCTTGGCAGTTTCGATGTGTGTTCTTTTTTTATTCCCATACCCTAAAAGGACCGAACGATTTCGTTCTCCTTTCTTCGCCAAAATTTTTCCTCTCCTGCCATTTTCTCCCTCTCCTCCACGACCTGCTCTCACCTTCCCTCTCCCTGCATTGTTGCTCTAGCTCTCTCTTTCCCTCTCCACTCCCTGCTCTCTCTTTCCCTCTCCCTGTGTTACGGATTCAGCTCTCTCTTTCCCTGTCCCTTTCCACTCCCCACTCTCTATTTCCCTCTCCCTGACGTCCTGGCTCCTTATCTTTCTCTCCACTCCCTGCTCTCTAAGCGATTCCGACTAGATCTTCCGGTGGAACTCCCGACGACTGCTCCAACGTCAACTTGCATTTGAGATTTCAACAAAAACCTTAGTCATAAAAGGTGATTTTTTCGGCGCTTCTCTCTTACACCTTCTCTATTTTCTTGTTTTCTTCTCATTTTCAGTATCTATAACTATTGGAATTGTGGGGTTTTGGAGAGGGGATTTGGTTTGGGCCATTTGCAGACAAATAGTTGTATGGAAGTAGCAGCCATGGAAGAAAAAGAAAATCTTTGTGTTAATATCCTAATTTAGTACCTCAATCCTAAACCAAAATCCAAAATTAGTACATCAATTTGAACCCCAATACTGGCCGTAGTCTTATGTTGCTTAAAGGGGGTACATAACTTCCAAATGGGAGAAATCACATATTTCATTATGTTAGGTGCTTAGGGATATATATGCAGGAGTTGTCTATGATGATCCTAAGGCATGTTATTACATCCATATATATATATATATATATATATATATATATATATTGTGCTGGCACTTATACCTCTTGTGGTTGTATTGCTTTATCTCCCACGGAAACAACCAGGGATCAACCTTGATTGTAGCTTAGATGGTGTGGGATTTGGGTGAGTGTGTGAGTAGTGTATTTAGGAAAAAAAAAAAAGTCAAGGGGACGAAGGATATAATAAGACGGAGTATAGAGATGATGAATGTGAGGTTCATATGTAGATGGAACTGGGCTTTCTTGGGATTGGAATTGCAAGGTTGATGGTTGGGGTTTTTTGTTTTTTTCTCATCTTTAAAGGGGAGATTACTTGATGAGTATTTTGGATATTCACCTCATCTTTATTTCATCAAATTTAACCATATCTAGAAAAACAAGCCTTAGAATTACTAGGTATTCAACTACATGAAACAATAGGCACTTAATCAGATCTGCCCTGCTCCTTTCTGCAGCTTACGACTCTAATGGAGTTTATGAAATCCTTTTTATTATCTTTTCTGTTTTTTTCGAGAAGAATAATCTAGGAGAAAGTTTTGTACTCAAGATCACATGATATCATGGGATAGGCTCATGACATGATGAGATTTATCAATTTCTGTATAAAACATCTTCAGCAACCGACAAGCGAATTAACTTTTAATAGAATTTTGTAAAAACTAAATACACATCTGTTCACCATTTCTCAAGTTCCATCATTCGAAAAACTTCTCCCTAAGATGCTGCATAAAAGCCATAACATCTTTGGACAATCTCATGATATCATGGGATTTATTCGTTTCTCAGACATACACGATTTCATGATGTCATGGGATCTAGGGGGAAAAATCTTAAAAAAGAAGATTGCTGACTAGAGTCAGGCAATTTTGGTGACAACATCTGAATTTTAGTCTTAAAATTAGGAAAATTGGTTGTAAAGGAGGATTAATATGTCAAAAACCTTATATAATAACTTAAGGGGCCTGCTTTTTTTAGAGTTTTTGTAGCTAAAGTGGATGGAGCTAGACAATGAAGAATTTAGTTTTCCGAATAAAAATAACCTCATAAGACTTTCAAAATGATGCAAATGGTGGGTTCTACATCACCTATTATCTCATGAAATAAGAGCCTTTTTATAATTTTACCAAACACAATAATTGTTACTTAAAAAATAGATCCTTTTTATTTTAGACTTTAATCTAATTATCTCTTATAACTAGATTAGAGTATTCGAAAAACCCCTAAGTAGTTGACCATAACAAAACCATTCTCATCATTTTCTAAATGTAGTTTTAAGTGAAGCAGATTTTGTTATAAATTTATTATAATTTTTAAATATTAATATAATTTAGGAGTTTCTACAAAAAAAAAAGCTTAAACTCTTTTTAAATGGGTTCATAAGAAAAAAAATATAATTACAGAAGAGTTTTTCATACTTTTCTTGACTACAATGCCCTCATTGATGATTTCTCAATCATTCAATGTTATGGTCAAAGACTTGCAACTCATTTTCTCCATTTTTCGTCTCTTGCAACTCATCTACTCTCATAAAAGTCTCATCATCTTCCTCCCTACTAAACACTCACCCACTTTTTATTTATTTATTTTTTTGCTAAATTGCAAAATTGAATTAAGAAGAGAAAAAGGGAAAGGACCAAACAAACAGCCACAGAGAGGCCAAAATACAGCCAAAAGGAGGCCAAACAAGACCAAGAAAACCACAAAAAGAAAGGGAACCAAGCACTATCTTACAAAATGATAGGGTTGATTACATAAGAGAAAAAAGGAATGTAAAGTGTTGCTAGTAAAGGAGGTAGACATTTTTCTTAAAGAAACAACATCATCCATCAAGAAGAAATTAACAGCAGAGTCAAGAGAAGGAGACTTATTGTTGAAGATAGCTTGGTTCCTAACCTTCCAAATGCTGAAGATAGCAGTGATGAAGAGGGCTCCCAAGCCCTTCTTGGCTTTGTGACAGGAATTGGCAGAGAGGGTGTCCCACTTGGAGGAGGCAGAGCTTGAAGGGCCAAACTGAAAATTCCCTTTAATCTGAAGCCAATCCCAGAATGAGCAGTGAAGGGGCAAAGGAAGAACATAGAGAACGCAGATTCTTGGTGAGAGCCATAGAGGTAACAGGAGGAAGCCATTTGCATGCCAATAGACTGGGCCCAGGCATTAGAAGGAAGTTTGCTATGGAACAGTTTCCAAGCAAAACAAGACTAGGCAGCAGCAAAGGAGAGACAGCTGTAGTTAGTACTAGACCAAACCAGCAAATTTGGCTCAGCAGCCAGGGAGAAGGAGGTAAGGAGAGAGTTGGAGAAAGAGGCCACCTGCTGGGGGAGAGACAGGTTTAGAAGCCTCTGGTTGTTAGAGAAGAAGTTGTGGACAGAATCAGCCCAAGTGAAGTGAATCTCAAGGAAGATCTGCGCCAAAGAAAGGGGGCAATGCCATTTGTCGTGCCAGAAACTAGTACTTTTCCTATCTCCCAAAACCCAGTGGCTGTTATGTTTAGAAACACTCACCTACTTCACTAACTAGCCATTCATCTGCCCGAATCACCAACCCCTGGTTTAACCAAATTATTATTCTTCTTATTCTTCTTGCACTTTCACCTAACCCACTAATTCGCTCAGGCTCATAATCTTATCTAACTCCCTCTCCCACCAGCGTTCAATCTCGCCTAGACTCTTTTCTTAACCAACTCTCCACTCATCTCTATCAAAAACCACACTCATCATCTTCCTTTTCTCTCAACCTCCATCATCTTACACTCTTATTTCCCTCGTCTTTCTCCTTACAAACTCGACCTCCCCTAGTTTTCACTCGATTTCTGGGAGTTTTAGAAATGGAGGTTGACAATGTCGTTAGCTGGTTAACCATCATCAATATACCTTATAAAAAGAAAGCCCAAATCCCCTTACTTCCAAACCTTCCACTTCATCTCATTCCCTTGTTAATGCCCCTTGATGATGGGTTGGGATCTCAAGGAGAGGGTTCCCTTGTTACTGCCCCTTGATGATGGGTTGGGATCTCAAGGAGAGCGGGGGGGGGGGGGGGGGGGGGGGGGGGGGGGGGGGGGGGGGGGGGGAGATATTGAGAAGAATCATGTTTGTTTGACAATCTTATAGAGAAAGAGAGGAGAGTTGGTGAGGAGATGAGTTCGGGTGAGAAGAGGAGTTTGAATGCTGGTGAGATAAGGTGTTGATATACATCATTCCGTCATTCACTAACAGCTCGAGCTTTTGGTATTTTCGATTATTAACATGGTATTAGAGCTAGAGGTCACGAATTAAAAACCCCTTATAGGCATATCCATCTTTCTAATTAGTTTGCCTATTCCGTCTGTCAAATGGGTTTCAAATTTGAATAGCTTCCCATTCAAGAGGCCAATTGAGAGGCTTGCCCATTTGGTGGTTTGGGTGAAAGTGGAAGAAGAAGGTGTTTAGTTAAGCTATGGGTAAGTGACATATGGGGTGTCTGGTTACTAAAGTGGGTGAATGTTTGGTTAGGAGAAGAAGATGATAGTTCTTTAAGAGAAGATGAGTTAAGTAGGAGAGGAAAGACGGAGAAGATGAATTGTAGGACGGTTGACACTATCATCAAAGTAATAATTTTGTAAAAAAAAAAAAAAAAAAGCATGAACAACTATCCATCAGGTTATGGTTTGCTGTATACGATCATTTATTTAAGATTTAGCTTTAGTTTTCATAAAAATCCCTACATTTTTTTATAGAAAGTATCATATTTTTATATTTCTTATAAAATCTTAGATTTCTATATAGTTTTTATATTATGAATTATACTGCCCCTGTTAAGTATGAGGCATTTTTTGGTAGTTATATGTGTCTTATATAATGAAAGAGACTGATTTTTGGGATTTTAATTTTGATCGACCCAATTAGTACTTTTGACTGGATGGCATTGGGTCAAGTTATGTTTATGCCGACCGAACGACTTGATTGATGTTCTATGCCCAAATCACCTTCATCATGGGTGATATGATTATTGAAGCTAAAGCCACGCACCACCCTACGACTGGTAATGGTTGAGTTAAGTTTAGTTAGGTTGAGTTTTCTAATTGCTGATTTATATTCATTTTAACTTTTAAAATAAGAGATACTCATGTGGTGGATAGAAATTGAACCCATAACCTATAAAACATATATTGCCTATTGCCACTTATGCTACTATAACTTTGTACTTGAAAATTTTAACAGGTTTCAAATTTGACTTAGGTCAAAGTCTATAAACCCATACATGTCCCGAACCATGAAATAAATATAAACCCATGTTATTTATTTTTATTGTAATTATTTTCATCTTAACATAATTCATATAGAAACCTATACTCGCCCCCAAATAGGAAAATGTCATATTTTAGATTTCATAGAGATTTCCCACTTCAACATAATTTATATAGAAAAATGTCATAGTTACATTTCTCATAAAGTTCTAAATCTTGTTTTTTAATTTAGGTTTCTAATGTTACCAATTGTATTGCTCTTGCTATCATTTCAAGGCATCAAATTAAGTTCAATAATCTTGAAAGAAACCTAGAGCCGGCATGCATCATGCTGGGCTCTTCTTTTTCTTGGTAAATACCTTTTTTTTTATCTCAAATTTATATTGGTTGGTATGCAAAATGACCTATTTCTTTAGCATAGTTAATAATTGAAATTTATGATGTTGGGAATTCAATGTCATTAATGTGAAAGTCGTCCCTTAGAATTTCTGGATGGACTGTTTGTTGCTAGAATTCTAAATTCCAGTCACCTGAAAAGTGATGAATAATCTTTGAAATTCTTAGAGTTCCAATTTCCTTCACATTTCTCAATGTTTTAATAGAGGGGACAGTTAAATGGAGTATTTAGAGACATGAGTTCTTGAAATTCTGTTAAAGAAACCGGCCCATAGTAAATCGCTAGTTAATTAGATTGAGTTTTGTTTCTTAATGATTTCCAATGGATTTGACCCAAGTGCAGCTGAATTAAATCTATATTTCCCACACAGCTGAGTTTATATTGGCAGATGAAGTTCAAGTAGAGAGACAGAGTGGTGAAGGGCAGGCCCTATTAATTGGCCAGGTTGACTTCATGATAATATAGAGAGAGAGAGAGGAGGTCTCTTGCTTGCGAGGATGGGCTTTGGTAGGGGATCCTTGTGTGAGGAGGGTATGGCTGTTTCCATGAAAAAAATATTAGGGAAGGAAATGCCACATCAATGGAAAAAGTGAAGCAGAACAAAGATGTGATAAAATTTTAGTCAATTGCATTTGATTTGAGTCAAATCTGGGACAAGGTTCACCACAAACCAGACCTTTTACATACCTATTAATTATGGTATTGGAGCGTATTTTTGTCCTTTTTGTATTCTTTTTTACCTATACTTTTTTTTTCTTTGGCATGGAGCACTTTAACTCACGCACGCACACTATAGAAACCCACATCCCTATGCAGTTGAGCAATAGCCGTTGACCTTTTATTATTATTATTATTTATAATGAAACGTGGTCAAGAGATCGCCTTTGGATGTTGACCGTTGTCAGGATGGTAGATCTTTATAGTATATAGGAGAACAGGTGATCAAAAGTAAAAATAAATAACCTGAGTGGTAATGAGTGACAGTTCTCACCTAGCTGTTTAGGGATTGAATCTTGAGTATGCCACTTTTCCTGCGTGTGTGTGGGCTTCCCTTTCCACTTGTGTGGGTTTTCTTCCTGCGTGTGAGGGCTTCTTTCCCTCTTAAGTAGGCTGACTTCCCGTGTGTATACGGTTACCAAAAAAAAAAAAAAAGTAAAAATAAAAGGATTGTAAATGGTTGTTATATCCCAGAGAAAATGACATAAAAAGCCAGAGGCAGGGGCTAACTTCTTTTTTAAGACAATAACATCAGTGCCATCTTTTGATCTCTATTTCAGGATAAAAAAAAAAGGAAATTCCTGCAGGTTTATTTGAGTATGATTCTTATATTAAAACTTTATATGATTTTTATGTTATTTTCATGTGATTTTAAGGCAAAATAAGTCATGTATGATCCTTGCGTGACTTTTTACCATAACTTATTTACGTATAGTTTGTTGAGTCTGTGGATTTATTTTTACTATATAAAACACATGTTGACTTATTTGAGCATGGTTTATTTGTGCATGATTCATATATGGGTTCTTACTTGCATGGGACCAATCCTGTTTAGTAATTTGTCTAATGGTTGATCTTATATTTAGATTCAATTCAAAGTTTCCACACTTGGATGGGCGACAGCCTGTAAAACAAAAAAAAAAAAAAACAAAAACAAAAAAAAAATCCTAATATATGCTACGGAGGGAATTATTAGATTTTTTTTTTTTTGTAATGTCTATTTGTTTGTTCAGTATTTAATTCATGGAACTCGGTGCAATGAATTTGATGTAGGGCCTAAAAGTTTTCTTTTTCTTGTTATTATATGTTTATGTTCAAGTCGGGTACATGAGCTGAATTTGGGAAGCCCAAATCTGAAACTGAGCCAAATTTCATGCAATGTCCAAGTACAAGCCTATGTCTTACGCGAACCTGAACAAGCCCAACCTAAAATTTCACTTTTGGGTGAGTTGGGTCAGGTGGGTTCCAGTTTGGCCCAACTCAAGTTGCATCCCAAGTGGTTATTTAGAAAACTTCTCAGCACCCTCCTGTTGAACTAGTTGATCAGGAGGTCCTTTCTCCATAACTGCCAGTCTGCCCACACATGCCATCAGCCTTTTCTGCACTCTCCTTCCTCCCTCTTTCTCCTCATCCAATGGAAAGCTTCTTTCAATTAGTCTTCCTCAATGGGAAAACTCCTAGAAACTACCAAAATACTGGCACTAAATTAGAGGTCAAAGGGAGAATTAGAGCCATGGGTTTCTCATTGGACGCATTAGCAACATCAGTTGGAGGTTGAGTGTGTGCAGGTCATTAAGTCAGGTAGGTTTGATAAGTTGATAGCTCATATGGAATGGGGTGGTGGGGGTGTTGGGGTTGGCATTCATTTGGAACAGATATGGGGTGGGGGGGGGGGGGGGGGGGGGGGGGGGGTTGGGTGTGGTAGGCCTGTCAATGGGACGGGTTGAAACGGGTAGAAAGCCCGGCCCGGCCTGTCCCAAGCCCGAAAATACAGGGCTTTATAAAATTTTTTGAGTCCAGTGGGTTGGGCTTGGTCAATAATTTTAAAGCCCGGCCAAAATGGGACTGGGACTGGGCAAAGGATGCCCAGCCCGTTCAGGCCCGGCCCAGCCAGCTCCAAGTTAATTTTGATAAAAAAATTATATTACCTAAACTGCCCGTCACTAACAGTAAAAAAACAGCTAGTTAGGAGGGGCATTCTTGTAATTGTGCCCTCCATCAGTCTATCTCTTTTATAAGACGTTGCAAGCCCTAAAAACATCCCACACTCAATCGCTCTTCTGCCTCTTCTGCCCAAGATTGGCTCAGTCATGACCCAACTAGTGATAGTGATTTAGATAATAATGGGAATGCACTAATTGATGTTTTAGACATATTAAAAGAAAATTAATTTCTGTTGATTTCTTTTTTATATTACTTGACCCATATAGGATACTCATTCTCATTCATTTTATTGATTTTCTGATTTTCTACTTTAAAAAAAAAGTTTTTAACTGATGTTACATTACTTTAACTTGACTCATATAGGATACTTATTCTCATTTATTTCTATTGATTTTTTGATTTTCTACTTTTACCGGAAAAAAAAAGGTTTTAATCATTCCTACATTACTTGGCCCATATAGCCTATAGTATACTCATTCATTTCTATTGATTTTCTGATTTCCTACTGTCACTAGCAAAAAACCATGTTGCTTGTTGCATTGCATTGCCGGTCCCAAACCTGGAAAAAAGAGGAGTTTAAAGTCGGGTTCACATCGGTGTCTGGTGACAGATGGGGGGTGGGTGGGTGGGTGGCATTCATTTGGAACAGATGAGATTTGACATCTCCACCCATGTGTGATCCCCTGATTGGTCCAAATAGGGGATGCCGTTCCCACATGAATATGAAGAGAGTCAACCCACATCTGAATTCACCACATCAAGATTGGTTTGCGTTTCCATTGCACAAAATCTATCATAGTCATATTACATGGTTCTTCAAATACCTTGAATGTAAGTTCTTGTTTCATTCAACAGATATGGAAAACAAAGCCAGCCCATGGTTCTTCCTATCCATGCTGCTTCATTTGTTCATCTCCTTAAAGAATTCTCTATCAACCGATGTCCACTCCATATCCATGGACCAAACTCTCTCTGGAGATCAGACCATATCTTCTAAAGGTGACATCTTTGAATTGGGCTTCTTCAAACCAGGTAAGTCACAAAACTACTACATGGGCATATGGTACAAACAATTATCAGAAAGAACAGTGGTATGGGTAGCAAACAGGGAAACGCCACTCCCTAACAAGTACTCTTCACACCTAAAAATTGGTCAAGATGGCAATCTAGTCCTCCTTAATCAGTTGGAAACGCCTATCTGGTCCACAGATGTATCCACAATTGCATCAAATAGTACTGTTGCAGAGCTTCTTGATACTGGAAATTTTGTTCTGAGAGATGGGTCAGATTCCTCTGCTGTCATTTGGCAGAGCTTTGATCATCCAACTGATACACTGCTACCTAAAGGATGGTTCGGGTGGAACATGATTACTGGAGAAATAAAGCCCCTGATATCATGGAAAAGTCACGAAGATCCAGCGCTCGGAATGTTTTCACTGCAGATTGATTCAAATGGAACGTTTTCTTTACTGTGAAATAGATCCGAGGTGTATTGGAGAAACGGAAATTGGAATTATTTCAGCAGAATTATTGAAATAAATTCGGGACACTTTCTAAATTTCAGTCATTTTTACAAAGAAGGCCGAAAGTATTTCACTTACAATCTTGTCGACAGTTCTTTCATCACACGATCCGTTTTGGACACATCAGGGAGACAACAACTATTTGCATGGTTGGAGTCCTCCAGACAGTGGAAGCGCCTTTGGTTTCAGCCAACCACTCAATGTGAGGTTTATTCTCTTTGTGGCAGTTTTGGAGTGTGCACAGAGAATAGCCAGCCCTGTTCATGTCTCCGTGGCTTTGAAACAAGGCCCACGGAAGGTTGGAATCTGAGCGATCGGTCTGCTGCTTGTGTGAGGAAAACCAATTTAAAATGTGGTTATAACAGTTCTCTTGAGGGAGAAAAAGATGGGTTTCTGGTGATACACAACATGCGGTTGCCTGTAAATGTGCAGTCCTTAACAGTGGGAAGCGCCAAAGAGTGTGAATTATCCTGCTTGAGCCACTGTTCTTGCACTGCTTATGCTTACAAAAATGGATGCTCTTGGTAGAATGGAGATCTCATTAACCTTCAACAGCTTTCCGATGGTGAAGGACAAGATCTTTTTGTACGCCTCGCAGCATCTGAGCTGCGAATTTTTGGACCAAAGAAGAGAAGAATTGATGAGGCTACTTTAGGTGGAGTCGTGGGATGTGCATCTGTATTCAGTGTATTTATAATCGTGCTGATTTGGAGATGCCGAAGGCGACAGCAAAAAATATCTTGGATGGTGGTTCAGAACTCTTTGGTGTCATTTAGCTACAGAGATTTGCAAATCATTACTAAGAATTTCTTAGAGAAGCTAGGGAGAGGAAGTTTTGGTTCGGTCTTTAAAGGGAGTTTGCCTGATTCAACACCCATAGCTGTGAAGAAACTAGAAGGCCTTGCCCAAGGAGAGAAGCAGTTCCGAGCAGAAGTGAGCACCATCGGGGTAATTCAGCACATTAATCTCATTCGCCTTTGTGGCTTCTGCTCTCAAGGTAGAAATAGACTTCTAGTTTATGATTACATGCCAAACAGTTCTTTAGATTCTCAGTTGTTCCATAAGAATTCCCAGACCATAGATTGGAAACTAAGATACCAAATAGCACTCGGGATTGCCAGAGGGTTATCCTATCTCCACGAAAAATGCAGAGACTGCATCATACACTGCGACATCAAACCAGAAAATGTGCTTTTGGATGCTTCTTTTTGCCTAAAGTTGGCGGACTTCGGTATGGCAAAGCTTGTTGGGCGGGAATTCAGTAGGGTTTTGACTACCATGAGAGGAACTATTGGCTACCTTGCACCAGAGTGGATTTCAGGTGTTGCTATCACACCGAAAGCTGATGTTTATAGCTATGGAATGATACTTTTCGAAATCATATCAGGGAAAAGAAATGCAGAGCAGTTGGGGGATGGGGAATCTGCCTTTTTCCCTTGTTGGGCTGCAGAAAAAATAGTTGTGGATGAAGTTCTAGCCCCGTTGGATTTTCGATTGGATGGTATTACAAACATTGAAGAACTCAGAAGAGCTTCTAGAGTGGCTTGTTGGTGCATCCAAGACAACGAAAACAATAGGCCATCAATGGAGCTTGTGGTTCAGATTCTAGAGGGTGTAAAAGATATAAGCATTCCTCCAATCCCATGGTCTATCAAAATACTTACAGACAACTCATCATGGGTTTTGTCTTGAATTGTTGGTGAAGTAGTCTGCTTGAACTTATTAGATCATAAGTCTGCCCTGTTGGATAACCAATTGAAAGGTAATGCCAACATGGAAGAACTTGGTAGAGCTTCTAAAGTAGCTTGTTGGTGTGTCCAAGACAATGAAGATGATAGGCCATCAATGGGGCTAGTCGTTCAGATTCTGGAGGGTGTAATAGAGATAAACATCCCTCCAGTCCCAAGAGCTCTCAAAATTTTTGTAGAGAATTAGATCGAGTATTCTCTCTGAACTGTTACTCGAGTCGCGGTGCACTTGGAATCCTCAGCAGGTTGTTGGCCTGCTTCAAGAAGGGAACTTGAAGGGGATATATATACCTGTGGTTTACATTAAATCAGCTTAGTGTCTATGTTTGTTGTACAAATGGCTTGTTAACTAAGTGAGTCTATTTGATCTTCATGTTCTAGGATCACAAATCCATACCCAAGACTGGTAATATTGGTTCTAGTATTTGAAATCTCTTGCTTTTAACTTCTTTAGGTAGTTACTGTATGTGATCTTAATGTTTTAGAAGCCCAATTCTATCAACGAATGCAAATGAGTGGTTGTGTTGGTTCTAGCATTCAATCCTTTTGTTTTAGTTTCTTTCATTAAAGCATTGAACTATGGCAACATTTATGTATCTGTGAGTTAATTATCCTATAGCTTATATCATTATTGAGCATATGTACCTTGTAGATGCATCGATTTCTTATGATGAATTCTCAAACAAATAGAAATGTAAAACATCATGTTTTCTTTGGTAAGAAAGAATGCCAAGACCGACCACTAGCACCAAATGATATTTGTCTCAAAGGAGAAGGGAAATATTGCTATCAGTCTTATAACACCAAAATCCTATATATAGGACTGTTATTTGAATTTTGATGTCTTGCCCCATCTTCTTAGACAGAATTCTGCATCATTCTGGCAATGTTTAAATCTGAGAATGAATGAAGAAAAACTCTCTCTCTCTCTCTCTCACATAAAATATCTGTCAAACAATTTTCTCTTATTCATTTTCAGTGTGAAACATTCTCAGAATGATGCGAAACAGGCCCCTATATATATATATGCGATGTAATCAGAAATAAAACTTCTTTAGTCATTTATGTAGGCCAAATGGTCATGTGAATTTTGTTAGAAAATCTTGGGTTTATAAACCCTCTCTGGAATCAATCCAATAATACTGTAATCATATAATCTAAACCAGTAGAGAAGTTGAATGGTACCTGATTGTGCCATCTTCAAACTCTGATCCAACAGAAGGTTGGTCTTCAATATTGGGTAATCACAACTCTCTTGTGCTTTGTCTTTTCTTCTCCGGTAAGTGATGGTTGCAGAGAAAACAATCGTAGCCAAGAGAGTTACCGATGTTGCCTTTTATAGGCCCTAATTCTCTCCTTCCATCAAGAAGAGAATAAATACCTTTTAACCCTCAATTAACTTAGATGGCAGTTACCAAAGGAAAGAATTAATCTCATTTAAGGAAAATTGAAAGGAGGGATAACTAAAATTTTGGATGGTCATGTGGGCCACATTATTCGGTCCAACATTTTCTCACTTGGTCCACATGTCCATAAAAATATATATATATATATATATTTAAATAAAATTAAGTTATATGATGCTTTGAATTTAGCTACGCAATATACTTAAATTTAAAAGTGATATGTACATCATTGTAAAGCCACCTTTGGGTTGGAAAACAATATGTAAATATATTACTTTTCTTTGATTAATATGAGCATGCTTATAATATGTTATTTGATTGTATTGAATTTCTTACTTTGGGTATAAATCAAATACAAGCAAAACACATTTATTAACCATGACATATTCCAATTTCAAATTATGGACAATCATACCTTTGGGCTTAATTGAATCATTTCCTTTATGAAATTGCAATTTTAAGTGTTGTCATATTCAAACAATAGAGTTTGTACTACCTTAACTCAATTTAAAAAATTAAACAATTATCTATAATTGGGTCGCTTTGGCGGTACCGAGGTAAGAAATTGTTGAATTCTTTAAATTGATAACAACACTTAAGTGATAAAGTTTAGTTCATTCGGTTATCAAGTGTAATGAACCAGTCAATCAAAAATATTGGTCCATGCACCATTACATAATTCCGAATAACTTTATTATATCACATTTAAGTTGATTAGGCATCATTTCATAGATCAATGGTCAAATTATCATTAATTGATCATTGATCAATACCTAATATCTTTAATTGATTCACCATAACTATTCATCCATCCAATCCAAGAAATAAATAACTCTAAATATTAAACCACAGTAAGCATATCTAAATATTAACAATAAAAAATAGAACTTTGATATTGCTAAATAAGTAAGATTTGCAGCGGAAATAGCAAAAAAGAGCTAAACATAATATTAAAATAAAATATGCTCTAATTTAGAGTGATGAATCAGTCCATCAGATCTGTTCATGTGATAGATCTCAATGCCATCAATGCACAGAAGAAAACGGATCGTCAATCCATGTCCAAATGTGTCTTTTATGATCAAAATAAGATCTGGACCATATATTATTGACCAATCTGTTCAATTCTGAAATTAATCAATGAATTCAGAATATTATTTATGGCCAACACTATCAATTTAACGGCTATGATCGAATTGAATAAACAATATATATATATATATATGAATAATTAGAATCAAACTTTAATGATCAATCTAACTTGATCTTGACCAATCAATGCTCAATAAAATTTTCATAATACAATTAGACCCTATTAATTTCTGATAGAATGAATTGATGGTAAAAAATATTATCAGAATAATCAGAACCATCGATCATATTATAATTTACAATTTCCTAGTTTAGGGTCAACTTTGAAACTTTGATATGGGTCACTTGTGAATCTTATTTTAGTCAATTGAATGTACAATTGTGTACCATCTAATAAGTGGGTCCAACTGGAAAAATATCCCCAAAACTGAAATGGGCTTGGTGGGCCCTTAACGGGTCAGGCCCAACCCACAATTGGCCCAGACCAGAACCGGACCCAGCCCAGAAAAATTATGAATAGTAGGTCAGGTCAGGTCGGGCAGAACCATAACCTGACCGGGCCCAGCCTATCCTGCTTGGGTAGCCAGGCTAGGCTAGTAAGGTCGGGTTGACCCGACCTGCTTGGCTTGGCCCAATCACCCATATATAAGTAACTTGTACAGAGATGTTATTAGAACCATCCCGTGCACTGTCTTACGCACAGAACACGCGCAGGACAACGCACAACCCCTTTTATTTTATTTTAATAATATAAATCTCATAAAAGAGAAATATCATCCCTTATTACTTTTATGAGATAATTTCATGTTATCATTATCAAGCTACTAGCAAGCCCAAAAATAAAAAAATGATAACAGTAACAACAGATAAAAAAAAAATCTCTAATGTAATTCTTAAATAAAAATAATTTAAATGACAGAAAATAAATCTTTTCTTCCCATCTCTTTCAGATTGGGTTGGGCACTGTAATCCTCTTTTTGAGGCTATTATTATTCAATAAATTGAATACCCTTTATCAAATACCCAAAAATTTCTTTCCTCTGGGTATTTGGTTTTTTTATTCCCGGAAGAAACCAGAAAGCCCCCATAAAACGAAAATAGATCATTGGATTGAAACCAGCATGCTCTGATACCAAATGTTAGAAAATCTTGGGTTTATAAACCTTCTCTGGAATCAATCCAATAATACTGTAATCATATAATCTAAACCAGTACAGAAGTTGAATGGTATCTGATTGTGCCATTTTAAAACTCTGATCCAACAGAAGGTTGGTCTTCAATGGGGAATCACAACTCTCTTGTGCTTTGTCTTTTCTTCTCCGGTAAGTGGTGGTTGCAGAGAAAACAATCGTAGCCAAGAGAGTAACGCAGGTTGTAAAAAACCGTATTAACTTGTCTTAACACAGGCAGAGGTCCCACGTATATGATCTCAGATGAATATCAATAACTAGTGATTAAACTAATAATTAATCCTAATCCTGTTTAAAACAATCAAACCACAAGAGAGATAAAGACACATGATTTTTACGTGGAAAACCCTACTCGGGAAAAACCACGGGTCTTACCGTCTAGACCAACAGACAACCAAGCACTATGAAATTGAAAGTTACAATAAAACTCACAACCCTTTCCCAGTTGCTGACTCAACCTAAGGACTGCAAAGAACTTGCCGACTGCTCGTCGTACACTTTCACCGCGCTTGAACCAACCACCTTGAATGCCTCTTCAAGATGAATCCACTTCAGAAAAGTAGCAGAAAAATCTCCAAAGACTTGAACTTCAGCGCAGCAACTTGAAGCTTTGGAGAAGAAAATAACCTCTCAATAGATCTCTAGATTTTTGGATGGGAGAGTTGTTTTTTAGAGTAGAGAGAGAAAGGCAATATATAGGCTTTAATTCGTGCCTCAATCCTTGTAAACCAAGTAGGACTCAAAGAAGTAAGTTGAACCAAATTAGAATGCATTATGTTATTCAATCCGGACTTTCTGCGCACTGACCGTTTGCGCTCGAGCGGATGACTTACCATTTTCGTCCGCTCGAGCGACCAATCTCCATGGGTCGAGCGAATACCCACTGATGTTGCACGAAGTCTAAAGGCCCTGTGATGCTTTATACAGTCTTTGACTTATGTAACTCTTCACTTCAAAAAGTAATCATCATAAAAAATAGCCAACATGTAACTATGTCAAAAGCCATAAGGAGAAGAGGTCCTTCCACGTGTTGCATGGGGCACTTGTGATGGTAAAGTGATGTCATCATACATCTTAAGAATACTTCATCCAACATGATGGAGGAGTCCACAATTACTAATTTTCTTATGCTAGTATGCATGAGTTCACAATTTGAAAGCTCCAAACAAATCCTGTAACCTTCTTCCTTGAACAGTCCTACTAAAATTACAATTGTAATTAAAACCCAGGTTTTGTCCAATACCCATTGAATTTGCCAACACTAATTATAATTGAATTATAATCCTAACAATCTCCCCCTTTGGCAATTCATGGACAAAACCCCTAAATACAAGAAAAGTTCTACCCAGAATAAATAAGATGAATATCAAGAAACTTTTCTTCAGTTCAACCCTGCAATTCCTATTCACAAAAGTTTGACAAAAGATCAAGCGTGAAATCTTGAAAAAGTAAATGAAAATTAATTCTGACAATAAAATGAACTTAATAAAACACTAACAAGTGAAATCACATGAGCTATCTCAGCTTCTCCCCCTTTTTGTTCATAATTGACAAATATTATTCTCCCCCTAGATCATATTATTATCCCCCTAAAAATGCACAAATGCAAAACTCAGACAGGCCAATAATCGAAAACCTTCGATGATCAAACACTATAATTTGCAAGTCATGAGGCAACACAATTTTGGGGAAGTTATCATGTGTGTAAATTGTGAGAAAGATAATCGCAAATGAAAAGCACAGAGAAATCGCAGATCGACCACAAATCAACAATCATCAGATACATAGCGAATTTCACACCTTTCAAAAGCAATCAATCTGATCAATAATGAGGTGAGAAGCTCCTCCTTAATGTCACACACTTTTTTTTTATTTTTTATTTTTTAACCCAACTTAAGATTTTCTTATGAACTTCTCGGCATAAATTAATGCGCAAGTTCGAGTGCTTTTTTTTTTTTTTTTTTTTTTGTAGAAATTTCTGAACCCTTTAGGATACAGTTCCATCGCGTCGGTCTACAGAAATCTCTACGCACTTTTGGGTCACATATAAGATATAGACATTAAGAAGAGAGCATAAGGAAGAGGGAAAATCAAAATTGATGCTCCGAATGGGTATAAAACCACTAAGACCGTGAATCATGTCAATCCTAGTGTCTCATTGACCCTAAGTGAGTGTCCAAGTGAGTCATCGTGTACTTGTGGACATGATCAAAATCCTTAAATCGTAAAAAAAATCAGTTCGAAAATCTAACAAATCAAAGTGTATCACATGCCAAATAATCTCAAAATTAGCTCGAAAAAGTATGCATGTGCAATCCAAAACGTAGTTGGAGGATTAGGTTCGTAGGCAAATGCCTAGGGGCTTGTGCAGAGGGGGATCAACCTCAGCATTCTCAGTTGATTTAGACAGTGCAGTGTGAACCACATTAATGCTCAGGTCAGTCTTATGAATCCAAACAGCCTTAGTTTTGACTTGTTGAGGAGAAGAAGATTTCATCCTCGTCTGATTTCTGATATGATTTCTTCTTTTATTGCAGTGTGGTCTAATGTGCCCTTTAATTCCACAAAAATGACATGTGGGGGTGAATTTAGGCTTATGCACATTCTTAGCATTCACAAATATCATGGGTGGAGTCTTATGAATTAAGGGTGTCATGGAATACACAGTAGGCCCCTGAACAAATACAGATTTACCTTTATCGTTTGATGACGAAGCTCCACGAGTGTAGCCAATTCCCGATTTAGACTTGTCAACCTTGTGGCTTCCAAGGATCTCATCAAGTTTCTTAGACCCAGTATTCATCCTCTTGATTGAAGCTGTAGCAGAATCCAATTCGATAAGAGCCATCTTCAACTTTCCTCTTAAATCTTCCTTTTCAGCATTACAGTCACTCAGCTCTTTCTTTAAATTGTTCATCTCAGATTTTTCTTTCAGCTCTTGTTGCTTCAATAAGTCACTCTTCTTACCTGCAACAATCAGATTATTAGACAAGATTATATGCTGATTTTCTAACTGACTTACCTTAGCTTTTGATTCTTCTAGTTGTGCAATAAGAGAAGAATTTTGAGATTCCATTTCTTTCAGCATTAACGCTCTTTTCTTATTGATCTTTGACATACGTATGGAATCTTGCAGCAATTTCTTGTATACAGTTTCCCAGTCATTGTCATCATTAGAAAGATTATCAGAATCTGAATTGTCATCGGACTTGGACTCCCTGTCAGATGAACCCTGCATAGAAGAGACAGTAGACAAAGCCATGAAAGCAACACACTTTCCTAACTCACTCGAAGGTGAATCAGGTTCAGATACATCCTCATCCGAATCATCATCCCAGGCAACATTTAATGCCTTGCCTTTGTTCTTTTCCCTTCGATTGGCACACTTTGAAGCTGTGTGTCCATAACCTTGACATTCAAAACATTTGATTTGCTTATTCATACCCTTTGATCGATTCTGTTCAATTTTGGGTACAAATTTTTCTTTAAAAGATCCCTTGGGATTTGATGTATCTTTCTTGTTAAGGGCCTTTCTATACTTCCAAATCTTCTTGAGTTTTCTTCTGAGATATGCTTCAAACTTTTCATCATCAGTATCACTGCCTTGATCACTTAATTCAGGATCCTCAACTGACTGAGTAGACATTAAAGCAATGTCTTTACCTTTTTTCTGTGGGCGGTGATTAGCCTCAAAAGTCTGTAAGTTTCCAACTAATTCTTCAACAGATATGGAGTTTAAATCCTGGTGCTCCTCAATGGCAACGACTTTTGGACGAAACCTTTCAGGGAGAGACCTCAAAATCTTTTTAACAACTTTAGATGGAGGTACCGGCTCTCCCAAAGTATGGCAGGAATTAACAATTTTTGACAATTTTGTGTTAAAATCATCAAAAGATTCTGAATCTTTCATTCGAATCGTTTCAAAAGCCGTTGTCAGATTTTGGAGTTTGGTTTGCCTGACAATCTCAGTTCCTTCATGAACAGTTTGAAGCAAATCACATGCAGCTTTTGCAGTGGTACACGCCGAAATTCTATGAAACTCAGTTTGAGTGACACCATTGTAAATTGCATGAATGGCCTTATTATTGTAGTTCGATTTGGCCTTTTCATCAGTGGTCCACTGTGCTTTAGGTTTTGGTCTAGTTTGACCTTCAACCGTCATAGTGGGTGCAGTGTATCCATCAGCCACTATGTCCCAAACCTGATCATCGATTGCCTTAAAGAAGGCCATCATCCTACCTTTCCAATAAGCATAATTTGATCCATCTAGAAGGGGGGGCTTGTTGGTCGAGGTTCCTTCTCTGATGATATCCATGAGAGATCAGTAACTTGATCACACAATAACTTAGTGTAACCCGCTCTGATACCAATTGAAAAACCGTATTAACTTGCCTTAACACAGGCAGAGGTCCCACGTATATGATCTCAGATGAATATCAATAACTAGTGATTAAACTAATAATTAATCCTAATCCTGTTTAAAACAATCAAACCACAAGAGAGATAAAGACACATGATTTTTACGTGGAAAACCCTACTCGGGAAAAACCACGGGTCTTACCGTCTAGACCAACAGACAACCAAGCACTATGAAATTGAAAGTTACAATAAAACTCACAACCCTTTCCCAGTTGCTGACTCAACCTAAGGACTGCAAAGAACTTGCCGACTGCTCGCCGTACACTTTCACCGCGCTTGAACCAACCACCTTGAATGCCTCTTCAAGATGAATCCACTTCAGAAAAGTAGCAGAAAAATCTCCAAAGACTTGAACTTCAGCGCAGCAACTTGAAGCTTTGGAGAAGAAAATAACCTCTCAATAGATCTCTAGATTTTTGGATGGGAGAGTTGTTTTTTAGAGTAGAGAGAGAAAGGCAATATATAGGCTTTAATTCGTGCCTCAATCCTTGTAAACCAAGTAGGACTCAAAGAAGTAAGTTGAACCAAATTAGAATGCATTATGTTATTCATTCCGGACTTTTTGCGCACTGACCGTTCGAGCGAAGTAAACGTGCCCTCGAGCGGATGACTTACCGTTTTCGTCCGCTCGAGCGACCAATCTCCATGGGTCGAGCGAATACCCACTGATGTTGCACGAAGTCTAAAGGCCCTGTGATGCTTTATACAGTCTTTGACTTATGTAACTCTTCACTTCAAAAAGTAATCATCATAAAAAATAGCCAACATGTAACTATGTCAAAAGCCATAAGGAGAAGAGGTCCTTCCACGTGTTGCATGGGGCACTTGTGATGGTAAAGTGATGTCATCATACATCTTAAGAATACTTCATCCAACATGATGGAGGAGTCCACAATTACTAACTTTCTTATGCTAGTATGCATGAGTTCACAATTTGAAAGCTCCAAACAAATCCTGTAACCTTCTTCCTTGAACAGTCCTACTAAAATTACAATTGTAATTAAAGCCCAGGTTTTGTCCAATACCCATTGAATTTGCCAACACTAATTATAATTGAATTATAATCCTAACAGGTTGCCTTTTATAGGCCCTAATTCTCTCCTTCCATCAAGAAGAGAATAAATACCTTTTAACCCTCAATTAACTTAGATGGCAGTTACCAAAGGAAAGAATTAATCTCATTTAAGGAAAATTGAAAGGAGGGATAACTGAAATTTTGGATGGTCATGTGGGCCACATTATTCGGTCCAATTAACAAATTTGTCCCATATGTTTGTATATCTGATTGTAGAGTGACACCTGATCAAATCAATCCATTCCTTTTCTACACTCACAGTATACATATAGATCTAACTATTTTTTAGGAGACGATGCACACGATTGCGATGATGGATTTTTCTTTGGAGATGCCGAAGATGACAACAAAAAATATCTTGGATGGTGGTTCAGAACTTTTTGGTGTCATTTAGCTACAGAGATTTGCAGATCATTACTCAGAATTTCGTAGAGAAGCTAGGGAGAGGAAGTTTTGGTTCGATCTTTAAAGGGAGTATGCCTGATTCAACACCGATAGCTGTGAAGAAACTAGACGGAATTGCCCAAGGAGAGAAGCAGTTCCGAGTAGAAGTGGGCACAATTGCCCACTTGAGGCAATTCAGCACATTAATCTCATTCGCCTTCGCGTGTTCTGCCCTCAAGGTAGAAATAGACTTCTAGTTTATGATTACATGCCAAACAGTTCTTTAGATTCTCAATTGTTCCATAAGAATTCCCAGACCATAGATTGGAAAATAAGGTACCAAATAGCACTCGGAATTGCCAGAGGGTTATCCTATCTCCATGAAAAATGTAGAGACTGCATCATACACTGCGACATCAAACCAGAAAATGTGCTTTTTGCCCAAAGTTGGCGGACTTGGGTATGACAAAGCTTGTTGGGCGGACATTCAGTATGGTTTTGACACCCATGAGAGGAACTATTGGCAACCTTGCACCAGAGTGGATTGATGCTATCAAACCGAAAGCTGATGTTTAAACCTATGGAATGATGCTTTTCGAAATCATATCAGGGAAGAGAAATGCAGGGCAGTTGGGGGATGGGGAATCTACCTTTTTTCCTTGTTGGGCTGTAGAAAAAATAGTTGTGGATGAAGTTCTAGCCCTGTTGGATTTCCGATTGGATGGTATTACAAACATTGAAAAATTCAGAAGAGCTTCTAGAGTGGCTTGTTGGTGCATCCAAGACAACGAAAACGAAAGGCTATCAATGGAGCTTGTGGTTCAGATTCTGGAGGATGTTAACAGAAATAAGCCTTCCTTCAATCCCATGGTCTATCAAAATACTTACAGACAACTCATCATGGGTTTCGTCTTGAATTGTTGTTGAAGTAGGCTGCTTGAACTTTTTAGATCATAAGTATGCCAATGCATGCTTTAAGTATCCATCCTTAGGGGATCTATGATTGTTTGTGTTCCTTCATTTTGGTTTCAATATTTACTGCCCAATATGAGAGCTTTTTCCGTGAAAAGGAGAAAAAAAAAGCCCAACTTAGGATTCATCCTTGTCAAACATTGTCTACAAACTCATTCTGAATAGTTCTAGTCCAGCCGGGTTCAATTGGCTATTAGGACACTCGTGGTTTGAAGCAAACTGCCCGATAAAGCAGACGGTATAAGTAATTAGAATAGAAAAATTAGAAAGCCAAGAAGGATATTGAGGAACTCAGAGTTTTCTGAGGGAGCATGGAAGACATGAGTGAATAAATTCTACCCAATCTAAGGAAAATGCATTCGAAAACAGAACCTCTACAGGAGGCCAAATAGATTTTATGATCACTCTAACTTCGATGGGAATTCCAATATGTTAGAATATGAGTTACAACTTACAACTGATTACATTCATGCATAGTTGAAAAAAGAATATTGAAAAGAACATTGATAGGGACACTGAGAACCATAAAAATACCATAACCCAAATACGGGGCCTGTAATCCAATAGCCTCCATCCTGCTCCAATATGTGAATCTTCTAGTTTAACATAAAAAAATGGAATCAATACACCTCAAATGTATGCAGAGATCATAATTAGAACTATGCATCTACAACTTTCTTTTGTGGGGCTTGAAGTGGTGAACTGTAATCCTACCATTATTCCTCTTACATGATTGTCGTGGATGAAGACCTGTGGCATTTGGTGATCCAAATGGTGTAGCTTGAAGGTAAGCCCTCTTGTCGTCTGGAAGGTGGTAAATTTTTTTTCCTGTTTTATACAGCTTTACGTCCGCCTTGTTGGATACAAACTTATAAACCAAACACTGGATGTTGTTCTCTCTCTCAACGTGAGAGGATGAACACTGTCTGCCTATATAGAGTAAAATATTCTCTCTCACTGTTACAGTTAGTGAATACACTGTACAGGCTATGGAATATTTTACAAATGCAGAATCTCCTTGGAATAAGGTAACTATTTATTTTGAAATGTAGCCATGGGAGCATGAGCTGGGTTTTCCATATTTGCGGTTTTGACCAAGTCATCCATGGGTGCATGAGCTGAGCTTCCCATATGTGGATTTGTCTAAATGTTTAGGTTGATGAGCTGCGCTTTCAACATTGATGCGTTTGACTGATCATGGTTAGGTTGGCTAATAAAACTCATCATCAAGATTTCAACATAAAAATGAAATTCGGATTCCTAATCATATTTAGATTTGCAAGAGCATAATGAACTCATTCTTATGTGATAAAAGTTCTCAAAGTAAAATTTGGAAAACAACTAGGAGACTAAAAGCACTTAATCCTCATTGATATTTCTTAATTTGATTCTACAGATTATCTCAATGTCCTATTTGCCCATATTTGGATTCTATGTGATCCTCTTGTTCAAGTGCAGGTAGTAGCTGATTTTATTTAGTTTAATAAACATCAAGTCCACAATTTATCAGAAAATTTTTGCCATCTCTGTGAACAATAGAGCCATTTGGACTTGGTCTCACTAAAATAACAAGAGAGATACAACAATTATAGTTGATCTTAGGATAATTTAGCATGGCCATTACGTTCATGAAAAAGCAAGGTGAAGCTTTCCCAAAGAAAGCAGAAACAAAGGGTACTTTTTAACCTATTCATTGATACTTTAGGGATCCTTGATTTTAATATGCATAGTGCCTCCTTTACTGATAGCATAGATGAATTCAAGTTTAGCTAGATACTTGATTAACATTCAGTCCAAATATACCTTTAGACAATCCTCTATTTTTTGTCTTATTGCCACATGGGTTCTGTTTGATATTTTAACATTTGGTTTAAACGTGAGGGCATTTTATTATTGTGAGTCTTGAACTATGACATTCAAGGAACACAAATATAGGCTGCTGATGAGACAAAACTCAAAAGAGCGATAACAACACTAAAAAAACTGAAACTGCTTAAGGATAGTTCTTTCAATAATTAAAATTTTGGATGCTAATTATATATGTGAATCTATTTAAATGATTCTGATTAATGATTCTCATGATATTGACCAGCTTTTTCACCAAGATCCATGAACAAAAGCGGATCTCGACAAATTTCATTGCATGAAGGGCAACATGAGTCAAAAATAAAAAATAAAAAAAAATAGAGAAGTTGCATTAAATATTTCCAAATGCCAATTGTCAAGTAGGGAAAATACAGCCGCGTCTAACCTCCTTGCCAACGTCTGCAAAAATGACTTCCCATAGCCATACTATTATGTACATGGTAGCATACCTTTTTCTTAGGCAAACGGCACAGCCCAGCAAGAAAAAACTGTGCATCGCCCGTGCCCGGCCCTTGGACCAAGTCAATTGGCTGATAGCTAATTTTCGAACCCCTAGCCGCCGCCCCCCCCCCCCCCCCCCCCCCCCGCGCGTCAAGGAGTTGTATTTTTTGTTTTTCTACCCTTAGCCTTTGACACTTCCCTCCCTCACCAACAACTATAAATGGTCAAATAGGGGGTTTCATATATTTCACCATTTTTTTACCATTATACCCCCTCCAACTGCCAAAAAAGGGTCCAATGAGGGGTATTTTGTGTCATTTCAACACTTAGAAAGTCTTTAAATACCTCTTCCCATCTCATTTCTCAATACTCATCTACTCTTTAAGCTCTCACACTTTATCTAAGCTATCTCAATCTCTCTAAACTCTCCAAAAAAAGAATTTCCAACATTTCAAGGCAAGGAAATTCTCTCTAACTAGTCACTACTGAAGGAGCTATCTCCCACTCTCGTAGCATAACTTCTCCATTAATATTCCCTCTCTCTTAGAGGTATTTAATAGTTTAAATTTTAAATTTTATTTAGTAATAATATACATAGTAATATTATATAGTAAGTCTCATCTTCTTCCCATTCTTATATTAATTATAACAACAAATACATTATATATAATTATTTATTTAGTTTTTTTTTGTAAAATTAATTTTTTTTTTAAAATGGCTGGACCATCACATCCATTGGACATTGACTTCTCTCTAAATGAGGAAGATCTTGGAAATTTGCCTCAAGATTAGGATCATGATCAGGGGATAGAACCATCCCCAACTTGTTGACCCAAGCTATTCAACTAGAAAGTAAAGAAAAAGAATTTCTGTAGTTTGGAAATATTTTGGAACTGTTGAGATCGATCTCAACAGTAGAGATAAGGGCACAATGTACATACTGCAAAGAACTTTACAGTTGCAGATCATCAGGGCGCACTAGCCACCTTCTTAGACACTTGAAATCGTATATGCCCAGACATATCGATGAAATGCCAATCCGGGGGCCGGGACCGGAGCGTCCAAACCCAACTTTCTCAAACCACTTTGTGGAGGTTTAAGAATTTTCCCTATGACCCTAATAATGCTATATACCAACTAATAAAATTTCTTATACTTCGCCAATTACCATTTGTTCTTGCAAAGGATTGATCATTTGACGACTTTGTGAGGCAATCGTTTGCCCCCACAATTGCGAAGGATTTCTAAAGTCACTACAAGAAATTATGCAATAAAAACTTTTCTCAAAGGAAAAGAGAATTTAAAAGCTACTTTTCAAAACATACTTGAAAAAGTGGCATTGACTTCAGATTTATAGACATCCAAACAAAATGTGGAGTACATTTCAATCACATCACATTATATTGAAAGTAATTGGATTATGCAGAAGAGAATGATTGCGTTTTCTTTACAAGAGTTCCCAGACATTGGTGCTAAGATAGGGTCCACTATCCTTGAAAAATGAGGGAGTATAATATTGAAAATAAAGTAATTGCTATAACTTTAGATAATGCAAGAATATTGAAAATAGAGTAATTGTTATAACTTTAAATAATGCAAGCTCCCAATGTTGTAGTAGAGTTAATAATGTTAAAACAACAAGATGTAAAGCATAGGTAAAGAATGTTAAAACAAGAATGTAGTTATAAAAATGCACTTGATCAATTTTCTCAACTATATTTAGCACGTGAGAATAATTTTATAACTGATGAAAATTGGCAACTTCTTGAGATAATAAGAGGGTTTTTTTTTTTATAAACTTATTTCTTGGGGTATATTATCCCACATCAACTCAAGCCATGACCAATTTTATGAAATAAGTTTTTATTTTCAAAGATATAGAGATATACGGATTTTTCAATTGATGTGTCTAAAAATGGAGACAAAGTTTTCATGATATTGGCAAACTGCTCTTTTAACATTTTCTTTAGCTGCTGCATTAGACCCTAGGTTGAAACTAGTAGGTCTAGAAACTTTATTTACAGGAATAAATAACAAACATGGAGTTGTTATGTTTCTTATCCTACATCTCGATGTGTTATTTATTCCTACTGCAGCTCTTTCGGCATATGCACCCAGCCACAATCTACCCTGGCCTCTTGTTCCTGTTTGCGTGGTTTCGAACCAGGATCCCAAAAAGAATGGAATTCTAGCATTTGGTCAGGCGGATGCAAGAGGAGATCCCCCTTGCAGTGTGGTGGGAGCACCTCTGTTGATGCAGAAAAAGATGGGTTCTTTGTGATGCGCAATGTGCAGCTGCAGGGGAATCAGCAGGCATTGACGACAGTCAGAAGCGCTAAAGAATGTGAATTGTATTGCTTGAACAATTGTTCCTGTACTGCTTATGCATATGATAGTAGTTGCTCTGTATGGAATGGTGACTTGATCAATCTGAAACAGATGTCAGATGGAGATGTTGGAGGAGGGGATCTTTATCTTCGCCTCACAGCAATTGATCTGCAGGTTCGATTATCAGAAAAAACAAAGGGATGGGTTCGTTGGGTTATTGTTAGTGTTGGTGTAGGTTGTGCGTCTGTATTTAGTGTTGTTATATTTTTTATTTGGATACGCCGATGGAGACAACGAATAATTTCTTTGAAAGTAGTTCAGGACTCTTTGATGGTATTTAGCTACAAAGAGTTACAGATCATTACTAAGAATTTCTCTGAAAAGTTAGGGAAAGGAAGTTTTGGTTCCGTCTTCAAAGGGAGTTTGCCTGACTCGATGCCCATAGCTGTGAAGAAACTAGAAGGCCTTGCCCAAGGAGAGAAGCAGTTCCGAGCAGAAGTGAGCACAATTGGGGCAATTCAGCACATTAATCTCATTCACCTTCGCGGGTTCTGCTCTCAAGGTAGCAATAGACTTCTAGTTTATGATTACATGCCAAATGGTTCTTTAGATTCTCAATTGTTCCATTTGAATCCCCAGGCCATAGATTGGAAAATAAGGTACCAAATAGCACTCGGGATCGCCAGAGGATTAGCCTATCTCCACGAAAAATGCAGAGATTGCATCATACACTGCGACATCAAGCCAGAAAATGTCCTTTTGGATGCTGCTTTTTGCCCCAAGTTGGCAGACTTCGGTATGGCAAAGCTTGTTGGGCGGGAATTTAGTAGAGTTTTGACTACCATCAGAGGAACTATTGGCTACCTTGCACCAGAGTGGATTTCAGGTGTTGCTATCACAGAGAAAGCTGATGTTTATAGCTATGGAATGATGCTTTTTGAAATCATATCAAGGAAGAGAAATGCAGAGCAGTTGGGGGATGGTGAATCTGCCTTTTTCCCATGTTGGGCTGCAGAAAAAGTAGTTGAGGATGAAGTTCGATCCCTGTTGGATTACCGATTGGATGGTATTACAAACAGTGAAGAACTCACAAGAGCTTCTAGAGTGGCTTGTTGGTGCATCCAAGACAACGAAAATGATAGGCCATCAATGGAGCTTGTGGTTCAGATTCTGGAGGGTGTAAGAGATGTAAGCATGCCTCCAATCCCATGGTCTATCAAAATACTTTCAGACAAGTCATCACGGATTTCTTCTTGATTTGTTGTTGAAGTAGTACTTGAATTTGTTAGACCATATGCCTTGGATGCTTCAAGTATCAATCTTGAACATTACTTCAATCCCAGGATATGTCAAAAAAGTTACACACTTTAGATCACAGTATTCTCCTGGTATTGTCACAAGAAATGCTGTCTGCTGATAAGTTTCAGGCTAAAAGTACGCCATTGGCATGCTTCAAGAAGTGAACTTGAAGGGGATCTGTGGAGCTGAAGTTTGGATTAAATCAGCATAGTTTCTATAATTATAGCATATGTGGCTTATTTAGTTCACATCGAGGCTTTTAAGTGTATTTGATTATCATGCTTTAGGAACAGAAATGTCATACCCATTAGTGCTTATATTGGTATTAGAATTCAATCTCATTTTTTTAACTTCTAAAGCTATTTGGTTGTTTTAGGAACCAAAAGAACCGATGCCCAAAAGATATTTGTGCATTGGTTCTTCGTGTTTTGGTTCCTAAAACACTCCCACAAAAGAACCGATACCCATCAGTTTTTGGTTCTTCGTGTTTTAGGAAGCCAAATTTCTCAATTACTACCCATGAATGGTTGTATCGGTTCTTTTATTTCAATCCCTGTTTTTATTTTCTTTCATTGAATCATAGAACTAGGTCACCATATCTGTTTTTGTGAATTTATTATTTTGTTATTCTATAGATTATGTCATTGTTGAGCATATAAATATTTTACATGGATTGAAGTCTTACAATGAATCTTCAAATCAAGAAAAATTCGAAGACATATCATATTTTCATTAGGTATGAAGGTGGTGAAAACCAAAAACTATCATCACACGATATTTGTCTTAAAAGGTGAAACAAATACTGTTACGAGTCTTAAGCACACAAAAAACTTGAATTGATGTCTTCTTCTAAGAAGGAAAATCCAAGAAACACTAGTATTTGAATTTTTCATCTTGTCAGATCTTTTTGAGCAGAACGCTTTATAATGTGGGTGAATGCATGAGTATCATTTGGTTGTATGATAACAATAATTATCAGAATACTTGTAATTAGGGAAGGGATAAAACAGAAAAAGAAAGAATGCATTGGTCATTTATGTAGGCGGCCATATGCCATGTGATTCTATATCAAAGGCCAACTACAAGCAATTACAAATCAACAGCTAGCTCAAAATTAAAAAAAAAATCTAGATAGAAAAAACTGCTATGGATTAAACTAAAAGGATGAAAAACAGATAATGGACTAGGCCACAACACAAATAACCTATAGAACGAGAGGAGGCTCAACATATCTCATCCCCAAATACAAGTCTAGAAAAACAACAAATGCTATAAAAAAAATGGTCGCTCTTAAGTGAGTCCAATTGATATGCAACAAGTGGTGGAGAATTTCCATGAACATGAAGATCAAAGGAAATCAATACAGACAAGTGGCGGAGCCTGGTTCTCTTGGTGGAGGCTCAACAATATATATATATATATATATGGGTAATATTCAAGTGAGGGATTCCCTCATCATGTGGTGAAGGACACTCCCCTTTTTGGAAAGTTTAACACTTCTCTTTTGTACTTTAAACTTCCCAAAAAGGGGAGTGAGAGTTTCTCTTTTGTACTTAAAACTTCCCAAAAAGGGGAGTGTTCCTCCCCACTTGGTGAGGGAATCCCTCACTTGATTATCCCCTATATATATAGGACTATGCTCACACAAGCTGCAACCCACCTTATTACAAGCTGGAGCGTGTGAGGCCCAGGTGAGGCCCAACGGTGCTTATGAGGCTCCAACTTGTAATAAGGTGGGCTGCAGCTTGTGTGAGCATAGCCCATATATATATATATATATATAAGGAAATCAACCTTATATATATATATATGGGAATGGTTCCTAAGCTGCAGCTCAGGGGAGGAATCAGCTGAGGCATGTGAAATGCCTGTGTGGGTTGAGTTTCATGTTTTTTTTTTTCATTTCCGCCTTCTAAGAGACCACTCTCTGTTTTCTTTATTAGCGAAACTCAACCCACAAAAGCTCTCTCTCTCTCTCTCTCTCTCTCTCTCTCTCTCTCTCTCTCTCTCCTGGTTCCAACAAATGAAGCTCTCTCTCTCTCTCTCTCTCTCTCTCTCTCTCTCGCCTAGCTCTCTCCCCTAAATCAACGACTGGAAGAAGCTTCGCATTTGTCCCGGATGTCTCACCCTTTCTCGTCTCTCTCTCTCTCGGACGGATCTCCCTCTCTCGTCTTTCTCTCCTAGACGTCTCTCTCTCCCGGACGGGATTTTTTGAACCTTCAACCCATTTCTCTCTCCCTCTCTCGTCTCTCTCTTTAATGCGCTCTCTTGCTCTCGTCTCTCGACTTCAGGTGAGCCTGTGCTCCAATCGACTGCCGGATCTCCATCAACGGAGCATGCGCTCCAATCTCCGCTTGGCATATTTCTCCCGAACGCTTCTTTCACTGCATCTCTATGTTCGTGATGCCTGCCTTGCCTCGCTCTCTCCCCTAAATCAGCGACTGGATTTGCGAATCTCTCTCGCCTCTCTCTCACTCTCCCCAGAACCAGCGAAAGGAGCTCTCTCCCTCGCCTCTCTCCCCTGAACCAGTGAATGCCTGAAGTTAAGCTCACCAGTTCTCCCCTAAACTAGCGATCGCCTGAAGTTTATTTAGCTCACCGTTCTCTTGTTGATCTAACCTTTATTGTTGATCACCGTAAAGAGATGATGAACAAAGAGGCTCCAATAGTGAAACAGTCCAGTGGATGGAAAAAAGTGCATAGTTCAAATGCATTGAAAAATGTAGATGAGTGTTGCATCGATCCATCTTGTAGTATTTTAATCCTTTGTCCTGACTTTTATATGTTCTTAATGTTTCATAAATTAATTAACAATTTTCTTTACTTATTGTTAAATTTTTTTTTTTACAAAACTTTTTGCAGACTGAAGAATGACGATTGTGGTGCATTCTTTTGGAAATATGAAGGGTCAAGTTCGCAAATTTCTGAAGCAAACTCAACAACTCGTCAAAGAGAAAATTTAAGGGAATAAACTAATTCAACTACTTTTGAAAGAGAAAATAAGAGGGAAGAAAGGAACAATGTGAAGGAAGAAAAGAACAATGTGACAGTGGCAGTGCCCATCAATGTGCATTATGTGTATCAATTGAAGAAGAAAAAAAAAACGAATTATGTATTTGCGAAAAGAATTTCTTGCTATTGTAGTTATGTGTTGCACTGTAATTTCAGTTTTCATGTCAATCAGGCATGAAATACATGCTTTAGGGATATTGTACATGGAATTAGAATGTCTAATCTAATGTTTATTTCCGATATGTAAAAAAATTGCCATCTTAATTGTAGGTTCTGGCCTAGTTAATCTTAAGCTGGATGACATGGTTATGACTGTAATGTTGTTCTACTGTTGTTCCAAGTCAATGCTTAGAAAAACATTAGATGGGATTCCCAAGTCAATGATTTTAAATCATTTTCCTCCAGTTAACATCTTTTTCCCCTTCACATAAAGATGATTGTAGATATAAATAATCAAGTTAACCTTGTATTAACAATTGGACTATTTGGTAGCACATTGATAGCAAAGCAACAGGCATTAGCAATGCATCTAATCTCTATTATGAAGGTAAGAGCTAAAAGACAGAAAAATGCTAATAAATATAGTACTTTGGAAGAATGTCTTCTGGTTTTGGAGTAGACAAGGTACGTAGCTGTGGACTTCCAAAGTTTGAGTGCTTTCTACAGAATTTATGTTTTCCAAAATTTTAGTGTCTTTATTGGAAACTTGTGTACCATGTATTTTTTTTTTTTTAAATAGCACCCTAAATGACTTACAATGTAATGTAAAGCTTATGGGCCACATGACAAATGATGTTGAAACGCCCACTGCAGGTGGTTTAGTTTAATCCCGAACATTTGAAGTCCAATTTCAAGTGAAAGCATTTCTTTGTACAATTGGGACAAAATCTCTCAACTTGACTACTCCCCACTATTACATAGGATTCTAACTTGGTAGGTTTCAGCAGATTTGACAGATTCTGTTGGAAACGTGCACGGGTTGAAAAATGAAGCAAACACGATTGTTTCCTACCGAAAAGTAGTAGATTTGAAGTTCATAATAGGGACTTCGAAAAGTCTAAATTCATCCAAAAACTCCCTCAGGAAGTGGGTTAACCAGTGCCCTGAACAGGGGTACTCGGCAAGGTTTTAGCAGATTTTATCGGACCTTACTGAAATAGTTCACGAGTTGAAAACCTGCCAAACATGCGTGTTTCCTACCGAGAGTTAGCAGATTTGAAGTTCATAGTTATGATCGACTTGGAAAACCCCAAATTTCATCCTAAAAATCCATCGGGAAGTGGGTTAACAAGTGCCCTGAACAGGTGTACTCAGCAACGTTTCAGCAGATTTTACCAGACCGTGTTGGAAAAGTGCGCGAGTTGAAAGCCTGCCAAATGTCCGTGTTTCCTATCGAGAGTTAGCAGATTTCAAGTTCATAGTTATGACTTGGAAAACCCCAAATTTCATCCCAAAAATCCCTCGGGAAGTGGGTTAACCAGTGCCCTAAACAGGTGTACTCAGCAACGTTTCAGCAGATTTTACTGGTCCTTGTTAGAAAAGTGCGCGAATTGAAAGCCTGCCAAACGTTCGTATTTCCTACAGAGACTTAGCATATTTGAAGTTCATAATATGGACTTCCAAAACCCCAAATTTCATCCAAAAACTCCCTCGGGAAGTGGGTTAACTAGTGCTCTAAACAGGGGTACTCAACAAGGTTTCAGCAGATTTTACTAAACCGTGTCGGAAAAGTGCGCGAGTTGAAAACCTGCCAAATGTGCTTATTTCCTACCGAGACTTAGAAGATTTAGAGTTCATAGTTATGAATTGGAAAACCCCAAATTTCACCCAAAAACTCCTTAGGGAAGTGGGTTAACTAGTGCCCTGAACAGGGGTACTCAACAATGTTTTAACAGATTTTACCGGACCGTGTTGGAAAAGTGTGCACTATGAAAATGAGGCAAACATGATTGTTTCCTACCAAAAAAATAGTAGATATGAAGTTCATAATGTAAAATTTGAAGCCCCAAATTTCAGCTGAAAAATCCCTTGGGAAGTGGGTTAACCAGTGCCTTAAACAAGGGTCCTCAGCAAGGTTTCAGCAGATTTTACCGGACCGTGTCGGAAAAGTGCACGAGTTGAAAGCCTTCCAAACGTGCGTGTTTCCTAATGAGACTTAGCATATTTGAAGTTCATAATGTAAACTTCGAAAACCCCAAATTTCAGCCAAAATCTCCCTCGAAAAGTGAACCACCAGTGCCCTGAACAGGGGTACTCAGCAAGGTTTCAGCAGATTTTACCGGACCGTGTGTTGGAAAAGTGTGCGAGTTGAAAACCTACCAAACATAGGTGTTTCCTACCGAGACTTAGAAAATTTGAAGTTCATAGTTATGACTTGGAAAACCCCAAATTTCATCCAAAAAGTCCCCCGGGAAGTGGGTTAACCAGTGCCCTGAATGGAGGTACTTAGCAACGTTTCAGCAGATTTTACTGGATCGTGGTGGAAAAGTATGCGAGATGAAAATGAGGCAAACGCGATTGTTTCCTACCGAAAAATAACAAATTTTAAGTTCATAAAGTAAGCTTCGAAAAAGCCAAATTTCAGCCCTAAACTCCCTCGGGAAATGGGTTAACCAGTGCCCTGAACTGAGGTACTCAACAGGGTTTCAATAGATTTTACCGGGCCGTGTTGGAAAAGTGCGCGAGTTGAAAATCTGCCAAACATGGGCGTTTCCTACCAAGACTTAGCAGATTTGAAGTTCATAGTTATGACTTAGAAAACTCAAATTTCAGCTTAAAAATCCCTGGAGAAGTGGGTTAACCAGTGCCCTGAACAGGGGTACTCAGCAACGTTTCTCAACAGATTTTATCAGACCATGTTGGAAAAGTGCGTGAGTTGAAAACTTGCCAAACGTGCGTGTTTCCTTCCGAGACTAAGTAAATTTGAAGTTCATAATATGGACTTCGAAAACTCCAAGTTTTATCCAAAACTCCATCAGGAAGTGGGTTAACCAGTGCCCTGAACTAGGGTACTCAGCAAGATTTAAGCAGATTTTATAGATGTTCCAGATTTGTATCAAATAATAATTCCAGATGTACTAGATGTGCATTGAGTGGTAATGTGTATAAAATAATAATTTTTCATGGAGTCTTTCTTGCTTCCATACATAGACAGTGCGTGATTTGAATGGAGAGAAATGGGTGACAAAAACTGAAACAAAAGTACAAATGCAAATTACACTCATTCAAATAACATCAATTCAAAACAAATAACCCCATAACAAAATGGTGAGATTTTCATGCATTCAGAATCATTTTACAAAGGGTCCTTGCATCATACACTATCACAAAAAATTCCTTGCAGTCATCATTAGAGTACTACAAGATCACAAACTCAAAGTTTCATATGTTTTACAAATAACATGTCACATGGTACACGAAAGTAGCCAGATTCAGATTCGTGCATATACAACGAACATCTGACTTCAACAACTTAAGCAGAAATTGAAGCATTGAGTCTTGATGGAACCTTCTCTAGAGACACCGTCTTGATGGAAGCTTCTCTGCAGAAGTTCAATAACTGAATCAGAAATTGAAGCATTGCAGTGTTTTTCATATTGCAATAGTCGGATCTTAATGGGAAATCAATAGACACGCAACATAAGATAAGATATGGAAGGTAATGTTTGGCAAAAACTAAAACTAAGGACTATCAGTTTTTCTTCATAAAAATTGACAATGTGCGGGAATTCCTGTTATTCATATGTGTACTTCTAGCACAGTAATAAAGAAGTCATTTCCTTTCCCAAGTTTTAATTAAACTATCTTTTATATAACCAACAAGGTTGTAGAGTCATTCAAAATAGAGGGAAATAATAGGTTAAAACAGATAAGACGAGCAAAAGTCAACATGAATGATGCTGTCAAAGAGGGACATAAAAACAAAAAAATCTTCTTCCAAGAATGAAAAGACTAAGTAGAGTCAACAATCTAAACAAATTACATGATTTAGAAAAAAATAACCCACAACAATAAAAAAGGAAAAAAAGGAACTCCAAAGGCTGACCAGAGTTAACAATCTAAACAAATTACATGATTTAGAGAAAAAGCCCACAACCATAAAAGGGCTAAAAAAAAAGGAACTCCAGAGGCTAAGCAAAGTTAACAATCTAAACAGGGGTAATCGGCAAGGTTTCAAAGTTTCAGCAGATCTGAACCCACTGTGTTGGAAAAGTGTGCGAGTGCAATACCAGCCAAACGCGATTGATTCCAACCGAAACTTGGAAGATTTGAAGTTCATAATAAGGTCTTTGAAACCTCAGAATTTCAGACAAAAACTCCCTCGGAAAGCCTCCTAAACAGGGGTACTCGGCAAGATTCCTAGGTTTCAGCAGATCTGAACCCACTGTGTTGAAAAAGTGCGCGAGTACAAAACCAGCCAAACGGAATTGTTTCCGACCGAAACTTAGCATATTTGAAGTTCATAATATGGTCTTTGAAACCCCAAAATTTCGGACAAAAAATCCCTTGGGAAGTGGGATAACCAGCCCCCTAAACAGGGGTACTCGGCAAGTATTTAATGTTTCAGTAGATCTGAACCCACTGTGTTGGAAAAGTGCACGAGTGCAAAACCAGCCAAACGCGATTGTTTCTGACCAAAACTTAGCAAATTTGAAGTTCATAATATGGTCTTTGAAACCCCAGAATTTCAAACAGAAACTCCCTCGGAAAGTGGGCTGGCCGGCCCCCTAAACAGGGGTATGCTGCATGGTTCCATGAAAGCAACAGCTTGTGTTAAAACAAAAGTCTGTCCTTTTATGCTTTGGTTTTTTTGAAAATTGTGGAAAGAGGTTTTTTTTTCTTTGAACACTAAGTAGTTTCTGTAGCATCATATCCAACATGTTCAACAACTATCGTACAATAGAAGCAAAGGAACCCATATCCATTACAGCAAATGCTCATAAGGAAGAGTAGAAAACTTGAATAATCAAATCCCCAGTTCATGTATATCTTGAATCGTTTTCCACCATAATGATCATAAACAATAAAAATAGAGGAAACCAATTCCATTACAAAGAAAAACACATAAGTAAAGAAAACCCAATTCATATCTAGAACCCTTGTCATTGCAATGACCGTCACTTGCTTAATCCAAGTACCTGCAACTATTAGAGTACTACAAGAGCACAAACTCAAAGTTTCATACACGTTCCACAAATAACTTGTCACGTGATACACAAAGGTAACCAGTTTCAAATTCTTACAAATAGAACGAACATCTCACTTCAGCAACTGAAGCAGAAGTTGAAGCATTGAGTCTTGAAGGCACCTTCTCTAGATACACCGTCTGGACGTCACCTTCTCTGCAGAAATTCAATAACTGAATCAGAAATTCAATAACTGATATACAATTCTCTTCATCACATATCAATAGAGGAACAACATAATTCAATAACTGATATACACTTCTCTTTATCACAAATACAATAGAGGAACAACATAATTCTTAAAGTAAGAAGAACGCAAATCATCAATTCATCATACCCTTATTATCAATTGATGCATATATCAATAAATAATTCACCTTACTCCCTCACATAAACAAAATTTTGCTACCCTTACACCTGCAACTGAACAGGCTCTAAGTATAACAAGAAAAGATTGCTACTAAGATGAAGCGAACAATCAGATCTACAGCAACCAGATGTGACAGTAAAAGGAAAAAAATGTAATTGGATCAACAGTTTCGCTAAAATACATCGTGCATTCGCACCTACTCCATTCTCTTCAAAGTCTAGGATGAATCCAATTCGCCTACAGATGCCTTACACATTATGACATACAATAAGATTACGGAATACTCATAAACCCACAATGCATTTCGCCCCATTTCCATGTTTGAAGATTTCTTACAAGACTGAATTCAAAATAGTAGCATGCCAAAAAAAAAAAAAAATTGAAAGTCAAATCCAAGACTTCATCCCTGTTCATTTCCGATTTAACAATAACTTAATTTACTTTTCAAAAAATCAACAATCACAACAAAGAAAGTAAGATAATCGATTTTTATGAATCTCAACATCGAGTCCTTTCAATATAAATTCCATTAAAGTTTTATAAAATAAAACTAAATAAATGAAGTTTCAATCACGCACATGCAAATCCCACTAGATCAGAACAAAACAACAACAAATCGACACAAATAGCAACAAATCAGTTTCAATCGACACAAAAGCAGAGTATTTGTAAGATAGAACGCAACAGTGAGGTCGAGAAGAGAAGACGAGCTAGGGTTCCAAAAGCGAGAGGGATGTTCGAAGATATCCTCACATGAACTGTAATGATAGAAGAAATGAGCAAATGGAACTGTAAGTGCAAGAATAATATACTCACAAGATCAGGATGCCTCTTAGGACTTACTCAATGCATGGAGGAGATAGCTGCGACAGTATGAACCTGAAAGAGGAGAAAGACAAAAGTCAGAGGACCCTGGCTATGGGCAGCGCAGGGCTCTCCGATGCTTAAGTTAGCAATGGATCGGAGAAGAGGAAGAAGAAGAAGAAGAAAGACTGAGTGTCTATGTGAGAGTGCTTACCCCTTGCTCCCTTTGGCTCGTGCCTTATATATGGAACAGTCTGGGGTGAGTGCCAGTGGGCTTGGTGATGTGACCTGGGTCACATCAGCCCACAAAGTCATTAATGAAGGTCCATCATAGCCCTCTTTGCATTTAATGTGGGTCCGATCAGCCCACAATGCATTTAATGCCAGTCACATTGGGCCTGATCCTGCCCTGATCTGGTGGTGGCTGAAGTCCCATCAGATCCCTTCCTTGGGCCTTGCCACGACAGGGCCGTGGCTGTTAGCTGCAGGCGCAATACTGCATTGCCGAGCTTGCGTTGCCGAGACTGAACGGTATGCGCGGCCGAACTGAATTCTGTTTGGCCGAGACCAGCACGTAGTGCCGAGACCGATATGGATCGGATCGTAGCGAGATCAAGGGACGTGGTCCCCCATACAGTAGCTAACCGAGCACACCCTAGCCGAGACCAAGAGAAACTGGTTCACGAAATGGGCCCCCACACAATAGCCCCTCAGTTCTTGACCTCTAGGGCTCTCTCGGGCGCTAGGGTTAAGAGCTGGACTGATCCCCTCCTCTAGGGTTAAGAACCGAACCGGTCTCCCGAGACGGATAGTGCTCGCCTTCCATCCGCTTTTGTTTAAGGGTTCTGACTCATTCGGCGCCAGACGCCGTCGCTGCTTCGTCTGCCAGAGATAATAAAGGGGGCAATAAATGCGGGGCTATGATTAGTATGGGAAGGCGAACCATCATCGCAACCGCGCCACGCGTTATTGCCTGGTAGGCTCTCTTGTCTTTTCGAGGGGGGCGTGCGACGCAAGCCGAGGCGACATCTCACGCGTGTCCCGCTTCGAATTCTGGAATGGCGCCCATTCCTCCCCTTTATATTCACTTCTGTCTTCTCCCTTTGTCATCTCTGCAAACGAACCTTGTCGAAGCTCTGCTAGAACCTCTGTTCGCCGGAACCTTCACTGCCAGAACCACCTCCGTCGCCTCCTAGCTTCGTCCAGGACTTCCTCTAGGACCAGTGAGGGATCAACGGCCCGAGTTGTGATTTCGCCCGAGTCTGTGAGTCTCTCTACCTCGATTCTCTTCTCTTCCATTTTGTATTTCTGACCTAAACCCCTCCTAGGATCTCCTCCGTCCCTCAGGTCCTTCCACAGTTCAGACCCCTAGAGATTGTTAGGGTTCCTTAGATTCAGAGATGGGGATTTTCACCCATTGGATAGATTCCCAGGCGGGCCTGGCAACTCTTAGGAGAGTCTACATGATCCCAGACGATGTCCAGATCATGGCAGCCGACCCCTCCATCTACTCATTTCGCAACGGCTGGATGCCGTTTCCCTTGATAGCCGTGATCGAGGGTGGGGTCAGATTCCCCTTGCACCCTCTCCTTAGGTCTTGTTTGGAGACCTGGAACCTCAGCCCCTGTCAGTTAATGCCCAATGGGTATAAGATCATCATGGGCATCGCCGAGCTGAATAGGATTCTAGACATCAGCCTCGGCATCCATGATATAGAGGATATATATGACCTCTGCAAGTCTAGGGAGGCGGGCACCTATTATCTTCGCGTCAAGGCGAGGTGCCAACCCCTCGTCACGGCGCTGGAGGACTCCAATAAATACGCCGGAGATTACCGCCTGCTTGTCTCGGGAAACTGGGAGTTCGGCGAAACCGAGACCGAAGCAACTAGGAGGGTCCGAGTCCCACGACGCCTCGGGACTCCACCGAGTAAAGACCTAACCCCCTGGGTTTCCGATTTCTTTCTTATGTTTGATTTCTGCTGCCGGATTCTAACTCGGCTGTTTTTTCGCAGGCCTTCCTCAACGCAAGCGCGAAGCCCAGCTGAACGGTTGGAGGAGGCACTCACCTTGGCTGAACAAGGTGTACTGCTACCACGGCCACCACACAAGAGCTGCCTACTCTCTTCTGAAGTACGAGCCGAGATACGTGTCTTATACACGGAAATCCGGCAACCCGGAGAGATTCGCCCCCGATCTAGCAGAAACCAGCGGGACCGTCTCGGTTGCGGGAGCGTCCGCAGCGTTGGCCGTGGTCGCGGGCATCCCGCTAAGGGAAATTGAAGACTATACCTCCGGAGCCGAGGTAGACTCTCCGACAAGGGAAGTTGAGAACTATTCTTCCGGAGCCGAGGCCGAAGCCGACAATATGGAGAGGCGCAGGCCCGCGTTTCAGCCGCGGAATCTGGCGGATGCCGTCCTCGGTGGCGGTAGACAGGCTGCCGCACCCCGCACTGCCCCGCCCTCCTTCGGGACCATCGTCCCTGCCAGAGTTGAGGCCCGACCTCCCCCAGACTCGGAAAGCGAGAGGCCGAGGAAAAAGGCGAAGGAGAAGGGGCTGGATCAGGAGGAGCGATCACGGCAACGTTCACCCCAAGCTGCGAGGGAGAGGGCAGCGGATGAGGTGCCCACTCCGGCGGTTCCTCTGGTGGAGAGTCGCTCCGAGCCCCAGGCGGCAACGTCCTCGGGTGCCGAGCCGGCCGAGTTCAGGCCGGACATGGAGCTGAGGAAGGGGAGGCCCCTAAATGCTGAGGACAGACTGGTGGGGAGCCCGGATGTCATTGCGGCGCTCAGCCGAGCCTGTGCACTCCCCAAGGACATGGAGAGGCACAGGTCGGAAGACTCCCCCCTGCTGCTTATGAGGACCATACAGCACTCCCTCACTGTAAGTGCCCGACTTTCCTGGTCACAGGTGTTTCTATCTTTTGATATTTCTTGCTTTCGTGCTGAGCTTTTTTCGTTTGCTCCGCTGTAGGCTGTCCAAAGGCTCCAGATAGTCGCTGACAGAATAACGGAAGAGGACAACCGGCTGGCTCGCCTAGCGAAGGAAAAGCAGAGAGCCGAAGCCGAACTGAAGGCGGCCAAGGTGGAGCTGAAAGCGGAGGCGGCCAAGACTGCAGAGCTCAATGCTCAATCAGATATAATGGCCAGCGACCTCTGCGAAGCAAGGTCAGAGAGCTTCGAGCGGCAAACGAAGCTCCAGGCAGAGGAAAAGAGGTCGGCGGGGTTCAAGGCCGAGCTGGAGCTAGAAAGGAAGGCGAAGGAGGAACTTCTTGCATCGAAGGAGGAACTCCTTGCATCGAAAAAAGCCGAGGTCGATGCCGCCTTCCTGGAGGGGACTGAGGAAGCTGCGAAAATTTATGTTGATCAAATCACGGCACTCAGCCCGAAGCTGTACCGACTCGGCTGCAAGGCCGTGTTGAAGAAGATGGGGGTTCCTGCAGATGATCCGATATATCAGAATCTCCCCGAGATCGGAGATGAGCCCCTAGATGAAGCCCTGGCCGAGACCCCTGCCACTCCGGCCGAAGTCCCTTCCGAGCCAACGCCTGACCCCGTTGAAGAAGCTCCTCAAGCCGAGGCCGCCGTGGTCGTTATCGAAGACATAGAAGCAGGGCCGTCGACTTGACTTCCTCTTTCTTCTTATAAAATGTAGTCTTTGTTTCAAACTATTTCAATGTAAGCTCCAGTGTATGTATCAATGTTATCAATGAAAGGCCCTTTCTCATATTTGTCTCCTGTGTGGTGTGGCTTTTATTTGCTTTCCTTTGTACGCTTTCCGTGAGTGTTATGAATCTGGGTGTGAGTTCGGACTAGAGTGGACCGGTTAGATTAGGGTTCTCTGTGAGCGCTGACCCCTTGGAGGCCTCTTTTATTTCGGCGAGACCAGAGAACCGTATCGGACCTGTCAAGGCGGTGGTAGACTGGGTACCATCATCGACCGATGCCGTTTCGGCTGATCTAGGTGGCTGAGTGCCAACCATAGCCATGGCCAGTTCGGCTACTCGTCTAGGTGGCTGGGTGCCAACCTTAGACATGGGCCGTTTCGGCAGCTCGTCTAGGTGGCTGAGTGCCAACCTTAGACATGGGCCGTTTCGGCAACTCATCTAGGTGGCTGTGTGCCAGCCTTAGATATGGGCCGTTTCGGCAACTCATCTAGGTGGCTGAGTGCCATCCTTAGATATGGGCCGTTTCGGCAACTCGTCTAGGTGGCTGAGTGCCAACCTTAGACATGGTCCGTTTCGGCGACTCATCTAGGTGGCTGAGTGCCATCCTTAGATATGGGCCGTTTCGGCAACTCATCTAGATGGCTGAGTGCCATCCTTAGATATGGGCCGTTTCGGCAACTCGTCTAGGTGGCTGAGTGCCAACCTTAGACATGGTCCGTTTCAGCGACTCATCTAGGTGGCTGAGTGCCATCCTTAGATATGGGCCGTTTCGGCAACTCATCTAGGTGGCTGAGTGCCATCCTTAGATATGGTCCGTTTCGGCGACTCATCTAGGTGGCTGAGTGCCATCCTTAGATATGGGCCGTTTCGGCAACTCATCTAGGTGGTTGAGTGCCATCCTTAGATATGGGCCGTTTCGGCAACTCATCTAGGTGGTTGAGTGCCATCCTTAGACATGGGCCGTTTCGGCAGCTCGTCTAGGTGGCTGAGTGCCAGCCTTCGACGGTCTTCCATACTCGCACCATTGTCGCTGTCACATTGCCATTGATCATCAACTTGCCCCAAAACGAATGTAGTTCTATTAAATCCAGAAGCACTGTACAAACTAAAAATAGAATTTCTTGAGGTGTGACGCGTTCCATGGTCTCGGAAGAGGCCGTCCTTCCATGTCTTCGAGCCGATAAGCCGACCTTCCAGCAATGGAAGTGACTTTAAACGGACCATGCCAATTCGGCGCTAGCTTCCCTTGATTCGGATCTTTGTCCCCTGGGAGAGCCTTCTTGAGGACCAGTTCTCCTATAGAGAACTTCCTCTCTCTGACGTTCTGGTTGTAGCCCCTGGCTAGCTGCTGCTGGTAGACGGCTAGCCTCACTGCAGCTGCTTCCCTTCGCTCGTCCGCTAAATCTAGCTCCCTGGCCACATTGGTTTCGTTCTGTCCCCGGTCAAAGAGTTCGGACCTCAAAGTGGGGAGGCCGATCTCCAGAGGGATGACTGCTTCCATGCCATAGGCGAGCGAGAAGGGGGTAGCCGAAGTGGAACGCCTCGGAGTAGTTCTGTAAGCCCACAGGACGCTCGGCAGTTCTTCCACCCATCTTCCCTTTGCTTGGTCCAGCCGTTTCTTGAGCCCATCGAGGATCACCTTGTTGGAGATCTCGGCCTGGCCGTTACTCTGTGGGTAGGCTGGAGTGGAATAATGGTTTCGGATGCCGAGCTCCTGGCAGAAGGTCTTGAAAAGTTTAGAGTCGAATTGAGTTCCGTTGTCCGAAACCAGCGCTCTGGGAATGCCAAACCTTGTGACGACATTCTTCCACACAAAATTCTTAGAGTCTCGCTTTGTGATGGATGAAAGTGGCTCTGCTTCAATCCATTTGGTGAAGTAATCTGTCGCCACAATAAGCAATCTCTTGTTCCCTGGGGTTCGGTGGAGCGGGCCCACTATGTCGAGCCCCCACTGGGCGAATGGCCACGGGCTAGAGAGCAGGCTGAGATCCTGCGCGGGCTGATGGAGAGAGTGTGAGAACTTCTGGCACTTCTCGCACTTCTTCGCATATACCTGCGCATCTTTCTGCATATACGGCCACCAGTAACCCTGGCTGATGGCCCGGTAGGCTAGGGACCTTCCTCCGATATGGCTCCCGCAGATTCCTTCATGTATCTCGAAAAGGAGGTCCTCGACCTTACTTGGATGGACGCACTGGAGGTACGGTCCCGAGAACGATTTCCTGTAGAGCTTGACCTCGGGAGATAGCCAGAACCGAGCTGCCTTGAATCTGACCCGGTGGGCCTCGCCACTGTCCTCGGGAAGCCTGTCGTCCCTAAGGTAGGTGATAATGGGGTCCATCCAGCTCGGGCCGAGACCGATGCATAACACCTCCCGATGTGAACGGAGCTCAATGCTGGGCGCAACTAGCGATCCGACTTCGATGCTCCTCTTTCTTCCTGCCTCAACAGCGCTGGCCAAGTTTGCAAGAGCATCTGCGTGAGAGTTTACTTCTCTGCCAATCTGCTTGACTTCGGCCATGTGGAACTGAGAGAGCTGCTTCTTGGCCAGGGCCAAATACGCGGCCATCCTGTCGTCGCGAGCCTGATAGTCCCCAGTCAGCTGGTTTGTCACCAACTGTGAATCACTGAAGACCATCAGCTGTTGAGCTCCGAGGATATGGGCGCTATTCAGTCCGGCTAAAAGGGCTTCGTACTCGGCCTCATTGTTTGACGCCTTGAAGTAAAGTGTTAGAGCCTGCTCAATGACCAGTCCTTCTGGCGATTGGAGAACAACTCCTGCTCCGGCTCTTCTCGAGGTGGAAGATCCGTCGACGAAGACCTTCCAAACTGGGGTATCGACATGGCATTGTGATTGTTCCGAACCCGCGGGCACCTCATGCTCCTCACCCCCCAGTTCGGTGCCGAGCTGGGTTGGTGCCGAACTTGAATCAAACTCGGCGAGGAAATCCGCCAGAACCTGGGCTTTTATTGCTGTCCGTGGCTGATATTGAATCTCATACTGCCCTAGTTCGACAGCCCATCGGGAGATTCTTCCTGAAAAGTCAGCCTTCTTGAAAACAGATTTGAGTGGGTGCTCCGTGACAACCACAATAGAATGGGTTTGAAAGTAATGGGAGAGCTTTCGCGAGGCGCTAACGAGCACCAAGGCGAGCTTCTCAAGAGGCAGATACCTGGTCTCGGCATCGATAAGGGTCTTGCTCGTATAATACACTGGTTTTTGAACCTTGTCCTCTTCTCGGATGAGGACTGAGCTGACCGCATGATCCGAGACCGCCAAATATAAATACAGGGTCTCCCCATGGGTCGGGGTTGACAACAACGGTGGTGAAGAAAGGTAAGCCTTGAGCTGCTGCAAGGCATGGTCACATTCTAGAGTCCATTGAAATTTAGAATTTTTTCTAAGAAGCTGAAAGAAAGGTCGGCACTTATCTGAAGATTTGCTAATGAAGCGATTCAGTGCCGCGGCCATCCCTGTAAGCTTCTGAACCTCCTTGGCCGAAGTGGGACTCTGCACTCTGAGGATAGCCGAGATCTGATCTGGGTCTGCCTCAATGCCTCTGCGTGTAACCAAGCTGCCCAAAAACTTGCCGGAGCCAACACCGAAGGCGCACTTCGAGGCGTTAAGCTTCAGCCGGAACTCCTTTAGAGTGGCGAAGACCTCGGCCAAGTCTGACAGATGATCCCGCGCCTGCTTGGATTTGACCACCATGTCATCGATGTAGACCTCTACGGTTTTGCCGAGCTGATCGTGGAACATCTTGGTAACGAGCCTCTGGTAGGTGGCTCCTGCATTCTTCAGTCCGAACGACATCACCTTATAGCAGTAGGTTCCCCTGGGCGTGATAAAAGCTGTTTTCTCTTCGTCTGGCCCAAACAGTGGGATCTGGTGATAGCCGCGGTAGGCATCGAGGAAGCTCATTCTGTCGTGCCCGGCCGTGGCGTCGATCAACTAGTCAATCTTTGGTAGGGGGAAGCTGTCCTTGGGACAGGCTTTGTTGAGGTCGGTAAAGTCGACGCACACCCTCCACTTGCCAGTCTTCTTCCTGACGACCACCGGATTGGCTAACCAGTTCGGGTATTGAACTTCCCTGATAGCGCCGGCCTCAAGCAGCTTATCCACTTCCTCGATGACGGCTTCGGTCTGCGGGACCCCTGTCCTGCGGGCTTTCTGCATCACAGGTTTGTGGTTAGGGTCAACATTCAGTCTATGACACATTACCTCGGGGTCGACGCCCGGCATCTCCTGAGGCGTCCAGGCGAAGGCATCTCTGTTCTACACCAGGAACTGGGCCAGTTCGGACCTCTCCGGCTCTCCGAGTTGGCTGCCGAGCAGGAAGAACCGATCCGGGTCCTTCTGGTCGATCCGGATTTCGGCTAGTTCCTCCACGCTCTTCCTGCCTGGATCTTGGCCGAGCTCATCCAGCCCCTGCTCCAGGTTCTTCTCCATCTCGGCCACATTGACCTCCTTGGGCTCTTGCTCCCCGGGTACCACAGCGGTCAGGCGCTGCTTGGCTGCCTGCTGATCTCCTCTGACCGTGATGATTTCAACTCGGCCGCTCTTTCCCTCCCACGGAAATTTCAGCTTCTGATGGAGGGTGGAAGGGACTGCTTCCAGGCTGTGGAGCCAAGACCTGCCCATTATAGCATTGTAAGGAGAGGGTGCGTCGATCACCATGAAGGTTGCCATGACAGACGCGCCACCGGCCTCGACCCTGAATGTCACCTTCCCCTTGGGGTAAACAGGTTTGGCGCTGAAGCCAATAAGGGGTACTCGAGCCTCCTGCAGATCTTTCTCCGTCAGTCCCATCCTTCGAAAGCTGCCGAAATAGAGGACCTCGGAAGAACTACCGGGGTCAACAAGGACTTTCTTCACAGTGCAATTCTTCACGCCCTGTTTAGAGCAGTCAAACTTCAGAGTGACGATCAGGGGGTCGTTGTGGGGGAGCTGCACCCCTTCCAGATCTGCATCAGTGAACCGGATCTCGGGACGCTCCCTCCGAGCCCTTTTCTGTGCTGGGCCGAGCTCGGCGGCCATGACTTGCTTGCCGTGAGCGGCTTTCCTGGCTTCGGCACGGGCTTGATTACTCCCCTTGGGCGGGGGTGCCAGATGGATAACGTCAATTATCTTCTCTGTCCCGTCGCTGTCGTGACCCCCCTCGTCTCGGCGCGGGGCTCGGGTGTCGGCCCTGGTTTCTCTCCTGACAAACTCTTGCAGGTGTCCATCCTGGACAAGCTTCTCCAAATGCGACCGCAGTATCCTGCAATCTTCAGTCTTGTGGCCGCCCTCCTTGTGATAGGAACAGAACTTCGTCTGATCTCGGATGGAAGGGTCGCCTTGCATGGGCTCTGGCCATCTGAAATACGGCCTGCTCTTGATCTTATACATGATTTTGTGGATTGGCATCTTGAAGACCGTGTTGACCCCCCGATACGCGTCCTCGGATAGCCTGGACCTTTTGCTCCTTGCCGAGGCGAACGTCTGAGTCCTTGCCGAGCTTGTAGGCACCCAACTCCTGTCTGAGTCACCTCTTCGTCGCTCGTCTCGCCGAGGCTCATTCCTCGGAAACGGTCCTCCGTCCTTCTTGGGGGGCCTCTCACCTCGGTCTCGGTTTCTTTGCACGGTTCCATGGCTTTCCCGAGCACGGGCCTGGTCATCCTCTTGAGCAATGTACCGGTTGGCGATGGACATGAGCGCTGCTATGGAAGAGACCGGGTTCCTGGCCAGGTCCTTGCGAAGATCGCTGTCTGGCAGCAAGGCATTCTGAAATGCGAAGACGGCAACCTCGTCCTTGGAATTCTCAATCTGACTGTAGACCGCCCAGAAGCGCTTGGCGAATTGGGTGACGTTCTCTCCCTGCTTCATCTTCATGGCCATGATGTCTGCATCTGTCTTCGGAAGGACTCTGTAGGCCTGGAACTTATTCATAAAGGACTGCTGGAGTTGCTGCCAACTCGAGACGGATCCCTCTGGGAGCGCACAGAACCACTTCAGGGGGAGGTCGCCTAAACTGGAGGAAAAGACTCGGCAGTTCAGATGGCCCTCGTCTCCCCAGACAGACATCCTCTGGGAGAAGTGCCTGAGATGTGTAGCTGGATTCGAGACCCCATCATAGGTGACGAATCTTGGTACGGTGAACTTCTTCGGTAAGGGGTACCTCCTGATGTCTTGGGAGAAAGGAGAAGCGCCGAGATCAACGGGATCGCAGCAAGCATTCTTTTGGTCTCGGCCGAAGCCGGCTACCTCCAGGTTGCGCTGGACCGTTTCCCTTATGTGTGCGTCCAGCCATTCCTGATTATGATACACACCCTCCGGAATGGTCTCGGACGCCTTCCTCGAGTAGCTACGGCTAGTGCTTGAGCCTTCATCTCGGGTTCGGTCGTCCCTTTTCCTGTTCAAGCAGTCCCTCAGGTCCTCCTTTGAGGAAGAGATGCGCGTGACACGAGTAACTCTCCTCTCGTGTTGTGGCGATCGCTGCTGCTGCCGAGATCGCTGCTGCTGGGACTGCTCCCGACGAGTCAGCTGCTGCTGGGACGGCTCCCGACGAGTCCGCTGCTGCTGGGACTGCTCCCGACGAGTCCGCTGCTGCTGGGACTGCTGCCGAAGCCCCGCTGATCCCGTAGCTCTTTCCAGCTGCTGCTGGAGCCGGAGGATCAGAGTGTCTCTCTCCTTGATGGCCTCATTCTGTGCTTTAATCTCCAGAAAGGTGGAGTCCAAGTCGTCATCAGGGCTGTAGTCTTCATCCTCAGTATCCTCAACGTCCTCCACCCGGCCCTCAACGTCCTCCACTTGGCCCGGGGGGCGTGATCCATCGACCACTGGAGACTTATCCCGCTGGTCTCCCCCCGTCAGGAGACCTGTAGGCTGCTGGGTGTCTCCCTTCCCGGGAGCGGACTCCGAGCGGAGGTCACGCTCCTGAACGTTGATCCGGATGAGAGCACGTTCAGCATCGTCCTCTGTGACTGGTTGCTTCCCAGCCCTCTGGTTGGCAGGGGGCGGCCTTGCATGCTTTATCTTGGAAGTTTCTCCATCTTTCGCGGCTCTCCTCGTCATGGTGTTTAGGAATAGGAATAGGAAAGATTATAGAAATCTTCCCACAGACGGCGCCAATTGTAAGTGCAAGAATAATATACTCACAAGATCAGGATGCCTCTTAGGACTTACTCAATGCATGGAGGAGATAGCTGCGACAGTATGAACCTGAAAGAGGAGAAAGACAAAAGTCAGAGGACCCTGGCTATGGGCAGCGCAGGGCTCTCCGATGCTTAAGTTAGCAATGGATCGGAGAAGAGGAAGAAGAAGAAGAAGAAAGACTGAGTGTCTATGTGAGAGTGCTTACCCCTTGCTCCCTTTGGCTCGTGCCTTATATATGGAACAGTCTGGGGTGAGTGCCAGTGGGCTTGGTGATGTGACCTGGGTCACATCAGCCCACAAAGTCATTAATGAAGGTCCATCATAGCCCTCTTTGCATTTAATGTGGGTCCGATCAGCCCACAATGCATTTAATGCCAGTCACATTGGGCCTGATCCTGCCCTGATCTGGTGGTGGCTGAAGTCCCATCAGATCCCTTCCTTGGGCCTTGCCACGACAGGGCCGTGGCTGTTAGCTGCAGGCGCAATACTGCATTGCCGAGCTTGCGTTGCCGAGACTGAACGGTATGCGCGGCCGAACTGAATTCTGTTTGGCCGAGACCAGCACGTAGTGCCGAGACCGATATGGATCGGATCGTAGCGAGATCAAGGGACGTGGTCCCCCATACAGTAGCTAACCGAGCACACCCTAGCCGAGACCAAGAGAAACTGGTTCACGAAATGGGCCCCCACACAGGAACGCTTACCTCTTGAGAAACTTGGGAGATCGCAAGAAGGGAGGAGATCGCAGGATTCCTCTGTCGCGCTTTTTTTTTCAGATGGAAAGAAGGGAGGAGATCGCAGGAGGGGCAAAGAAGCAGTGAGGTCGAGAAGACGAGCAGAAATGGGGGTCGCTCGTGATGCCGCCAGTGTGAGAGCTTGGCGGGATAGAGATTTCGCGGTTGAAAACGGCTGTAAGCAGCAAGACGATCTGAGATTCGACGAGAGAGGCAGCAGTGAGAGAGAGATCTCGACGAGAGAGGGAGAGATGAAACCTCTGCGGGTGCTGCAACTAAAAAGGGGAGCTGAAACGTGATGGAGATGTAAGGGGGAAATGAAAACGAAAGGGGGGAATGTTTGGCTTTCGTTTGCTTCATGTTAATAAGTCGTCGTCCGTCCGTCCGTCCGTCCGTCCGTCCCCTCCCCGTCCCGTCCCGCCCCCCCCCCCCCCCCCACACACACACACGAGCCAATCGCACGCTGCAGCTGATGGTATATTCAGCTACAGCTCAGGAAAGCCACTCTCTCTCTCTCTCATATATGGGGAGGTTTCAAGTGCATCTATCCCTCACCATAGGGTGAGGGACACTTCCATAATTGAGCATTTTCAAGTACAAAAGTTACTTTTCAAGTACATAGGGTGAGGTACACATCCTTGTCTTCATGTGCAAAAATGAGAAGTGTCTCTCACCCTATGGTGAGGGATAGATGCACTTGACTGCAGTTGAGGCAGTTGAGGAGAGCCTCAGCTGCAATCGTGTGGAAACTAAAGGAATGGATTTAAAAGAGAGATGGGACAAACAATGCCGCATCGTCTGGATATAAAAGAGAGATGAGTGAAATTTCGCCGGCCCGCCCAAAATCGAAACCCTCCCACCTTCCTCTCCAGCCGAATCGATCTACCAGACCTAGCTCGAAACTGCGATCTCTCTCTCTCTCCCAATTGCTCCTCCTCCCAGCAATCTCTCTCTCTCTCCCATCGGTTCTGCTGCTGCGTCTCTGCTTCTCTCCCTCTCGATCTCTGCTGCTGCGTCTCTACTTCTCTCCCTCCCGATCTCTGCTGCTGTGTCTCTGCTTCTCGGGTGGATCTGTCGGTGCTGTGCAGCGATCTCTACTTCTTTGGCTACTGTTGTGATTTCTGCTTCTCTGTTGTGCAACCCCTCTCTCTTGCTCTCTCAACCTCTATGCAGTGATCGCTCCCTCATCTTGCTGCTCCTCTCCCCCTCTCCGCTGCGATTCTCCTCATCTCTCCCTCTCTTGTTGCTGCAGATCTACTGATCGCGTCGGCAAGGTAACTGTTCTGGTTTTTTTCTTGCAAATAGAGATCATTAGCCTGGTGTAAACTGTAGCCCACCAACTAATTAAAGAGGGTGAATCACAATCCAGCCCATAATCCAGGAGCACACCACCTTTGCTTTTTCCCTCATCACATGACATCATATCTGATTACTTTGTTTGGAAACACATTAATTGCAGCAATGTCCAGAATCTATTATAGCTTTCTTCTTCTTCTTACGGCCGGTGGGGTTAGTTGTTTTGAACCTTTAACTAATTATGTTTTACTGTATCCAACAGTACGTGCTAATTTGAGCAAATTTTTTAGCATTATTGGAGGATACTCTGATATCATTTTGGGGTTTTTGTGTTTTTTGTTTGACAAACATTGACTGGATGAATGTGTCAAGTATTAAAAAATATAAACTAAAAGACTAATTTTTGTGTCAAATAGCCCTACTGGATCCTGCCATTTGACACTACTGGCACCTGTCATAATTTTCACTATGGCATTTTGACAAATCCGATCCAGTTTTTTTGGTGGCAAACTGCAAACTAAGCCCTGCAGTTTCAAAATATAATGTAAATTGGTTCCACGTCTATGGGTGGGACATCTGACATTACGGTGCAACCAGGCTGTTGCTGATTTCTTAAGTAGTTCACTTCTTTAATATGCATCTAGGAATCTGGCTTCTCCAGATCAGTTTTCATGTAACCCCAATTGAACTCGGCCTTCTCCCTGGTTGCCACTTTAATGCATATATTTTGAGCTAATGATTTGGATTGAGAGCTGAAAGCCAGATTGCCCCATTAATTGCAATAATAATTAAAACAGATAACTCATGCCTATTGCACTATAATTCCCACAGAAAACAGGGTAATTTATTTGGGGTTTTTGTCTTTTGTTCATGTTATTTGGGGTTTTTTGTCTTTTATTTAGTCATGGTTTTTATGACTAAATCAGAGGAGCATCCTTGTTTAATTTATCAAATGGAAATACTATAAGTAGGCCATCTGTATTAAATTTTCATCCGTGTTTTTGCATAAGAGAATTTAAACTTCAAGTTAAAGGTGCTCCAAATGCCATCCGTTGATCCTGCATTATAGCATCCACTCTTAACTTTTTTTTGAGCCTTTTTAATGATAGTGATATCTCTAGGTATTAATGGAAGTATATGGCTGTGGCTGTGGATGAACAGTGTTTTATATGGATGGATTTAGTATTCTTAGACATGTTGTTGTGGAGAAGCATGGATAGATGATGAATAAACTATACGAATGAATAAATTTCTTCTTGTATATACATGTGGTTGTGGATGTCATTGTATGTTGTTTACTGTTATTAAACCTTTCATGTTCTTAATTTGATGAATGAAACAACTATATGCCATTGTATGTTGATTCGATCTTGAGACGGGGTTTTAACGTTGCAGTTCTAAATCGATTAGTGCAAGACCACAAAACCACAGCAAAATGTCGTCAGCGTCGTCTTCAATACGAAACTTAGAATGGGCTCCAAAGTGCCCATGTGGGTATGGGTATGGGTATATGATCTTAAAGACATCTCGTACAACCCAAAATCCGAGACGAAGATTTTGGAAATGTCTAGATTTACAAGTGTCTATTGATTCCAGCTCCTTAAAATAATATTTATTTTCACGCACATATTAATTTTGCATTTGCTATGAATCTATGTGTAGGGAGAAAGAGGTTGCGGGTTGCTTATTTGGATGGATGAGCTCGCAACTGAATCTACACAGGGACGAAGTTTCGGACGTATGCAAAACGGAAGTAGAGAAGATGAAATGAGAAAGTCAATTCAAGAGATGAAGGAGGAGATTAAGAATGAAATCAAACTTTTGAGAGAAAGGGTAGAAGCTCATAAATAACACTCAAATTTTAGCTGGATTGTATTGATGATGTTTCTAGTATTTGTTGCATATGTATGGGGATCAAACGTTGCAACATGAGGATAGCTATCCCTATTAGTTGTTGTTTTGTGGTTTTGTTTTGTTTTTTTGTTTAGTTTAATGGAGATGTTCAGACGCACGTGTATTATCTCTAATATAACCATTTTCAAGTGCATTCACGGATCATGACTATTTTTGTCATCTTTTTAAGATAAAATGTGGAAATGAGTAGTAGTAGCTAATGGAGTCAGCTACTTGACTGTGTTTGCAACTCTAGATCTTGTTTTAGAGATTCTCTGCACAAAATAAAAAAAAATAAAAAGAGAGAGATTAAAACAATGGAAAATGACAGAAGAAGTGAATACTTGAGAAAACATTTTGTAAGAATGACTTCATGTTGTATAGAGAGATTAAGAGACAGCCAAATCATTTTGTAAGACCTCAGCATGAGTAGAGGGCTTCCAATGTCTTTCACATTGGAGAACTCATGCTGTTAGTTTCAGCAGTTTTTTTTTACTAAGTTGAAAAAGTACGCGAGTTGAAAACGGATCAAACACGATCGTTCCTTGCCCAAATATAGAAGATTTTCAGTCCGGAATATGGTCTTCGCAATGCCCAAATTTCATATAAAAATTTCATCAGGAAGTGGGTCAGCCAGTGGCCCGAACAGGAGTACTCAGCAAGGTTTCAGCAGTTTTCTGCGACTGAGTTGAAAAAGTGCGCGAGTTGAAAACTGATCAAACGAGATCGTTCCTTGCCCAAATATAGCAGATTTTAAGTCCGGAATATGGTCTTCGCAAACCGCAAATTTCATACAAAAATTCCATCCGAAAGTGGGTCAACCAGTGGCCCGAACAGGGGTACTCAGCAAGGTTTCAGCAGTTTTCTGCGACTGAGTTGAAAAAGTGCGCGAGTTGAAAACCAATCAAACGCGATCCTTCCTTGCCCAAATATAGCAGATTTTAAATCCGGAATATGGTCTTCGCAAACCCCAAATTTCATAAAAAAATTCCATCCGGAAGTGGGTCAACCAGTGGCCCGAACAGGGGTACTCAGCAAGGTTTCAGCAGTTTTCTGCGACTGAGTTGAAAAAGTGCGCGAGTTGAAAACCGATCAAACACGATCGTTCCTTGCCCAAATATAGCAGATTTTAAGCCCTCAATATGGTCTTCACAAACCCCAAATTTCATCAAAAAATTCCATCGGGAAGTTCGTCAACCAGTGGCCCGAACATGGGTACTCAGCAAGGTTTCAGCAGTTTTCTGCGACTGAGTTGAAAACGTGCGCGAGTTGGAAACCGATCAAACGCAATCGTTCCTTGCCCAAATATTGTAGATTTTAAGCCCTCGATATGGTCTTCACAAACCCCAAATTTCATCCAAAAATTCCATCCGGAAGTGGGTCAACCAGTGGTCCGAACAGGGGTACTCAGCAAGGTTTTAGCAGTTTTCTGCGACTGAGTTGAAAAAGTGCACAAGTTGAAAACCGATCAAACGCGATCGTTCCTTGCCCAAATATAGCAGATTTTAAGCCCTCGATATGGTCTTCGTAAACCCCAAATTTCATCCAAAAATTCCTTCCGGAAGTGGGTCAACAACTGGCCCGAACAGGGGTACTCAGCAAGGTTTTTTGCAAATCCCAGCCACCCATTCCAGAATTTCACAAGGATCTCTGCGTAAATGCCATGCCCATAAAATCTCCATATTCTATACTACCAGCCTCCAGGACCTCAATATCGACTGTCCAATGTAAAATTTGATAATGAGTAATTAGTACTTCGGACCTGTTTGCAAGATATTACACTGCACACACATAAACCTATCACCCTGCACAATATTACACTGCACACACAAAAACCCATCTCTGCACAATATTACACTGCACACACACACATAAACCCATCTCTGCACAATATTACACTGCACACACATAAACCCATCTCTGCATAATATTACAATGCACACACATAAAGCCATCTCTGCACAATATTACACTGCACACACATAAACCCATCTTTGCACAATATTACACTGCACAAGAATAAACTCATCTCTGCACAATATGAAAGAAATAAATCCATACATTCATTAAACAGTACTGTTCATGAACCTATTGATGTTTATCAACGTGTCAATCTCAGACATATTAAACTACATAAACAAAATTCTTGCTTGAAATGTTTTTCTTCATCAAAAGTACAGTAACAAAAGGTGAGCATAACAAAGAAGATGAATGGAGTCTTCATGTCTCATATCTGCATTATAGTAATTGAGCTGCAATAGACATGCAACTTGTGATAAGTTATGGAGGGAAATAAAAACATCAACATTCGTCATCATAAAAATAAGAAATAAATTATTTACTTGTATCATCATCGAAGCTTTCTCTACTTCAAAAGTTAGAGTCTAGTGACTTCCCTCTTATAATTTCTTTGCAAGTTTAGCTTTCTATGATGTTGTTTTTTGGTGATTTCTAGGTGAGATTGGTCATTTGAAACAGAAGCTTCTACTTTCTCCTTTTCTTTTATCGATCTCTTACTTTTTTGAGGTTACCCTTTATCCTTAATGGTTGTTTAGAGTGTAGAAAGGGTTATATGATTCTGCTCTAGAGCTGGTTATGGATTGTCTCGTCAAAGTTGTTTGTTTGTGTGCCTAAGCTGGTAAGTTTAGTTTTTGTTTGTTCTGTTGAACATGGCTGAATTTTGTGAGAACATGGCCTTCTATATTTACCCATGCTGACAATATGCTTGTGTCAGATGTACACAAGGTGCCATTCCTGCTGCCAAGCCTAGAAGACAGACATACAAGTTTGTAGAGAAACTATTTCTTTCGAAAAATGTATTATATAGAGGATAAAGTTTTGTTTTATTAAATCAAAATGAAAATCTTTAAATGTGCCTCACCGCAAATGAAAGAAAGGCTAATACTAGATAACTTGGATCTTCTAGTCCTGTTTGAGGGCATGGTATATCTATGATGGGGCTTATCTCGTAGATTCTCTTTATTATCTCTGTGGTTGCCACCTTTACAAACTCAAGATCAAGTGATGGTTTTGCATATCCATATCCTTGTGCTAGGTGTCATAATCCCTTTGGTTCTTGTAAGCTATCATATAAATGCTTTAGGAAAAAAAAAATAAGAACACATGAAGACATTATAATAGTCAAAAAATATATCAAAAGACAAATAAATGACTTATATATTAATAGAAATAAAAAAACACATTTAGACACTATAATGGTCAAACAATATATCAAAAGATAAACTAAAAGGATTAATAACTCATGTAACTATGCCCTCACAACTCTTAACGAAACTGTTTGCCATGTGTTTGATATGGCTTTTGTTTTATTGAGTATTATAGTTTTTGGTGTTGCTATTACCATTGTGACATTATAACTAATACATATATAAATTTTATTTACCTGTATCATCATCGGAGCTTTCTCTACTTCCAAAGTTAGAGTCTAGTGACTTCCCTGGATCATCCTCAACTAACCTGAAATATTTTTTTTATAAGTAATAGTTATATATGAAACATGGGAGATAATAAGAAAACTAGCATTAAATCGTTTACCTGTTCAACAACACCGGACAATTTCGCTTGTCATGTGATACACCGCGCTTGTTGCAACCCTTACAAAGACGCCCTTTTGTTGCATTTTCCTTCGATGATTTAAGTCTCTTCGCACGTCCTTTCGTTACAACATGCGCCGGCTCATGGTATTCAACCACATTACTATCGACAAGTCCATTCCCTTTATCAATTCCTGTATTTGATGGATTTTTTAATCTCAACTGACTTAATTTCATTTCCAATTCCTTATGACCACTGATTAAAAAATCAAAACCTTCTCTAGATTGACTAGCTATGTCAATAAGCCCTGCAAACAAACATGACAAGTGACTATGTCAAGCCAAGCATTGGTTAACACCGACATATCCACCCGATTCAACATCTACAAATGCATCTTTTATAACACCCTTCATCCATCGCATCAAAATATAACGCTCGGGCAAAAATAGTATAGAACATCTCTTCAAGACACACAAAATGTGGCAACAAGGGATGCCTTCAAATTCAAACTTCTTGCAAGAACAATATGCATGTTTCTCATCTTTTTTCCATAAAACCTCTCTATCAATTTGCTTCTCATCGGAATAATTTTTTTACGACGAACTTACAGGTGACATCATCCTCGTATACAATAACTTCTGCAACTGACATGGTGTTGAATAACTCATCTTGAAACTTATAAAATAAGTTTCTTGTATATACCTCGGCCATTTGCTTTTCCATTGGTGAACATGTCTTCATTTTAGGCCTCCCGGCCATTGCTATTCTCAAAATCCTCTTTCTTTTCAAGATACTTTAGACGTTCAACCCCGGCGTCAAAACGCAATATGAAATCAAGGTGGGAATTCTTGTACTCTACATACTGCTTCACAAATGCATTCATGCTTTCACTTCTTTGAGTGGTCAACATGCCGCCAAAAAATTTTCCTGTAAATATGCCGGAACCCACATATGACGAATATTAAATATATCCGCCAACCAATTATTCTCCATAAGCTTATTATCTGTTATGATCTGATTCCAAAAACTCACGAATTGATCAGTACTATCAGAGTTATGAACACATTTTTTTATCTGCTCTATTAAACTCTCATTGTGAATATGAACCCCTCCTAAATTCGTAGGCAACTTATCCAAAATGTGCCATATGCAATACCGATGAACGTTATTTGGCATGACATTCTTTATAGCTTTTGTCACTACCAGATCTTGATCTGTTATAATACCCTTTGGTGGACCAAAGGACATGGCTTCAAGCCAGGTGTTAAACAGCCACTCAAAAGACTCCGTTTTTTCATTTGGAAGAAACCCACATCCGAATAAAGTAGTTTGCCCATGGTGATTGCAACCTACAAAAGCGGCAAAAATAAGTTCGTAATAGTTTGTCTTGTAGGTTGTATCAAATGTCACCACATCACCAAATACTTTGTAAGCCGTACGAAATGATCCATTTGCCCAAAACACATGTGTTATCTTCTTTTCTGCATTTCGCTCAATGGTAAATGTGAAACCATTTCCCATTTCTTTGCGGTTTTCAAAACGCTGAAATAACAACTGTCCATCTAGCCCCCTTCTCTTTTCCTTTTCATCCCTACGGTGATTCTTGGCATCCTTATCTGTAAATCCCATTTTGTCTAGTCCCCCAGATTGAGATGCAAACACTTGCATTTGTTGTTTGTTTCGCACGTTTGCTGAATCATATGTGTTTATAAGTTGCCGCTTTGATTCTGGCACTTCACGATGCGACCTCAGCATAAATCTCTTACTAGGAGTAGCGGGGGCATGAGAGTGTTGTGGTACAAACTTGGATACCACATAACCACCTGACTTATCTATTTTCACTTGCATCTTAGCCTTACAATCGAATCTTGTTTCCATTCGATGTCTTTGAACAAGTTCCTTATCAATCCAGTGTTTCTCATCTGTTTTACCCTCCTTTGAACCGACAAATCGCTTCCATAAAACTTCCCCATCTTTGCCTCTATTATTGGATTCTTTTCTTATACTAAATCCAACGAGTTTTCCATATGCATTGTAAAAGTTATATGCCTCATCTAAATCATCAAAATGCATGCCCAATCTTGGTGTCATGGCTTCATCCACAACCGGGTAATGGACAGCTGGTGATGAGGAGGAGGTCATATCCATATGCAATCTAGATCACAAATAGTTAAATCATATTCATGAATAACAAACCCAAATTCATAAGTTATAAAATCATGACTAAATAAAAGACTAAAACCCCAAATAACATAAAAAAAAAAGACAAAAACCCCAAACAAATTACCCTATTTTTTGTGGGAATTATAGTGCAATAGGCATGAGTTATCTCTGTTTTAATTATTAGTGCAATGGGGCAATCTGGCTTTCAGCTCTCAATCCATACCATTAGCTCAAAATATATGCATTAAAGCGGCAACCATGGAGAAGGCCGAATTCAATTGGGGTTACATGAAAACTGATCTGGAAGGGGATAGTTGAATATTTTCATAAGATTTTAAAATGGTTCCATGATTTTGAAAATAATTTGAGCCTTTTGAACTTGGAATTTTTAGTGCAATGGGCAGGATCATGAACTAATTAAAATCAGTCCATAATGGGGTACCAAATCATATGAAAATGATCACAAAACAATTAAAAATGCATGAAGAAGATGACAGAGAGGTGTCTTACATCAGAAAGGGAGTGGGTCATCCAAGGTTGGAAATGCAATAGTAAAAGCAAAGGAGTAGATCTGAAACAAATGCAAAGTTGGAAAAACAGAAAAAAAAATCTGCGCAGGCCAGAAGTGTTTTCTTACTCTGTTTTATGTAGAAGAGTTGCTGAGGAAGGGGCTTGGTCCGTTGAAACAGAGATATGACTTCAGGGAGACTGTAGTGGGGGAGACGATGCCAGGCAGACACAACTCAAAACCATCTACAGAGGTCCAGCGAGAGAGACGCAGCAGCAGAGACGCAGAGCTGGATTTTGCGCAGGAAAGGTAGACACAGCTGCAGCAGACGATGCAAGATGGAGAGCAGTAGCGCGAGGCCCAGTGAGAAACCCTCTGCAGAGGTCCAGCGAGAGAGACGGCGAAAGAACAAATGCAGCAGCAAAGATCGGGAGGGAGAGAAGCAGAGACGTAAGAGGAAATGCAGCAGCAAAGATCGGGAGGGAGATAAGCAGAGACGCAAGAGGAAACGCAGCAGCAGAGATTGGGAGGGAGAGAAGCAGAAACGCAGCAGCAGAACCGATGGGAGCGAGAGAGAGAGAGAGCGATTGCAGGGAGGAGGAGCGATTGGGAGAGATAGAGATCGCTGATCGTTCGATTTGACTGGAGAGGAAGGTGGGAGGGTTTCGATTTTGGGCTTTTGGGCGAAATTTCACTCATTCGATTTTGGGTGGGCAGCACTGTTTGACCCATCTCTCTTTTTTAGTTTCCACACGCATTCGATTTTGGGCGGGCAGCACTGTTTGACCCATCTCTCTTTTTTAGTTTCCACACGCATTCGATTTTGGGCGGGCAGCACTGTTTGACCCATCTCTCTTTTAGTTTCCACGCGCTTCCTTTAGTTTCCACACGATTGCAGTTGAGGCTCTCCTCAACTACACCTCTACTTCTCAAAAAGGGGAGTGTCCCTCACCCTATGGTGAGGGAATCCCTCACTTGAATATCCCCCTATATATATTACCGTATATGAGAAATATTCAAGTGAGAACTAGTTCTTACCTATTTATATGAGAACTTTTTTGTGAGGCCCAACTAACAACCCATCCAAACCTAGCAACCAATAGGGAAACCCCTGATAGTCACTAATCCCAAGGATTGGCACACATCCAAATGGACTGAACTGCTGGATCGAGGGTTGAATATTCTTTTAAATATGAAGCTATTAAACTTGTGTGCCATTGATGAAAGGGTTAGGGGCATGGGTTTGGGGTCAAACTTGATATTTGGGGTGGTCTCACATAGATCTTTCCATCCCCTTGGTCCCATCCCCAAATGGGCCCCACAATTGGGCCCCACAAAAAGTTCTCATATAATATGTGAGAACTAGTTCCCACCTAAATATTACCGTATATATATAATCATATAGACATAAATAAGTGTACATCAACTTTTTTAAATTCCATTACAAGAAAATGTATTTCTTTACAATTATCCTCATCGGGTTTTCATGTTCTAAAATCATCACATGATTGCCTTGTTATCGACAATATAAAAAAAATGTCTCTCTCCATGTATGTGATTAAACAATCATTTATTCATTCATCTCCCATTCGATTACGTAGGCGATTCTTTATAATATGCATAGCAGAAACGATCTCTCAACACGGGCAGTGGCCACTGGTAAGATTAGTGCTACTGTCATAAGCAAATGAACTGATGGATACAAAATATCCTCTTTTTTTTTACAACATCTTCTTAGCAAGACCGCTAATCCCGTTAACTTCTAAAAAGTCATCATTGGAGCGCATTTCCAAAATGAAAGTTCCAAGTTAATTGTCAAGCGTCACAAGATCCACTGCGGAAAACTCAGTTTGATAGAACTATGTGAGGCACCCCGATATTTGCTTGTCAAAAGTGAAGAATGAGTCATTTGGACTTAGGCATGCAATGCAAATGAGCAATCTAGTGCTCACCTCGTTGAAACGATATTTTTTAACTCTTAAAGTTGCATGCCAATAGTAGTATAGAACAATTCAACCTGATAATGATGCAAGTTTGTGATTTATACAGATCTTCCGCGTGGTCTCCCTCGAGTTGAAAACTTATCATTCATGTTAGGAATAATAATTTCATATTTGGTACAGAATGAAGTAACTTCATTGGTAAGAGAATATCACTCATTGTCTCCCATCATCTGCAGTCATTGTTTATATATTTTGACCAGGACCATGGTATTCACAATATCTTGTTCTCTGTGCTGCAATGCCTTTGACAGTACATTAGTGAATTCCAAGATATTCTTCATCAAATGCAAGTTTAATATAAATTCAAATGATTTTACCAAACCAATAGCACACATGCTTTAGCTATTTGTTAAATATAAATTCGAATGATCGCAATGAAACAATGTCAAGAACTTCCATCACAGAGGAGAACAAGACAAATAAGCTGAGAAGTGTACCTGCACTATGTGACCCCCAACATGTATCTCCATACTGTATGAGGTAAGTCTCTTGATTTGGGCCTCGTCCACTTGAAAGTTCACCTTTGTTAAGTTCTTCAATAACTTTATCTTCTTGTTTCTCTCAAAGAATGCCTTGACATTTTTATGAGGCTCCAACAATGTTTAACACACTAGAAACTATGTTAAAAAGTAAAGTAATTTGAGTGTGTTTTTTTCCAACGGCAACAAAGGCCAATTGAAGTTGATGCGCAAAGTAATGAATATAAAATGTAGATTTGTTTTCATTCATGATGAGCGCTTTGAGGTCATTGAATTCACCCTACATAACACTAGCCCCATCATGACCTTGTCCATGCAATCTCCACAGGGCCGGCCCTAGGCCTAGGCCACTTAGTTGGCCGCCTAGGGCCCCCAATTTTTGTAAAATTTTGGGGCCCCTATTTTAGATATGGGTATATATATTTTGGATAGACTGATTTGAGATTTGAGAGGGCCCAAATTTTATTGATAGGTCTATTAACACTTTAATAACTAACCTAGAAAATTGCTCCTAATTGTAGTAGACTGTTAGACTTCTACAAAGAAAGGGTAAGTCTGACTTTGTCTCTCTCTCTCTTAGACGGTTAGACTTCTACATTAACGGCAGAATTTTTTTTTTTTTGTTCAAGATATAACGTCTCTCTCTCTCTCTCTCTCTGCAGGAAGTTCGGTGGCCTCTGCGTGAAGTTTCTGAACGAAAGTGCTGCCTTTTGCTTTTGCTTGAATGTTGTTGCTACAAAAGGATCAATCTTACTGCCAACAATACCGAAGAACGGAACAGTACCAGGTTGTGTTGTCCTTGAACTTTTATTTTAGTTTAATTTAATTTTTATAAATTTTGTGTTATAATTTTTCATTGTAGTAATTGCAAGTTATATAATTAGTATGTCTACTCGAAGATATGATTCTGGATGTGAAAAACGTAAAAAAAAAAAAAAAGAAAACAAGATGAATTTATTGAATCTCAAAAAGGAGCACTCGATAAATTTGTTATTAGTGATAAACCAACAACAATAAAAAATTCAAATGATGATTCAACGATTGAACAATTAAATAATATAGAAAAATCAACGGAATGCCAAAAAGATTTAAAAGAAAATGAAATTGGTAAAGAATGTGAATTTGTTAGTGAAGTAGAAAATGATAAAGAATGTGAACATGTTAGTGAACTATTAGATTATGTTCCAATAAATATCTATGATCCACGACAATGGAAAAATATTGACACAAAATTAAGAGACTTATTAGTTGAAAGAGGTCCTATTAGGGAAAATAATTTAGACTTTCCTAATGATAAAAATAATAGACATTTTTCTATTACATATTACACTCGAAAATTGTCAAACGGAGAAAAGCATGATAGAAAATGGTTAATATATTCAAAAGATTTAGATAGAGTATATTGCTTTTGTTGTAAGTTATTCAATTCAAAACCTAGCACAAGTCAATTAGTTAATGAAGGAACTAAAGATTGGAAAAATCTTAGTTATAAGCTCAAAACTCATGAAACAACTAATGAACATATTGCTAACATGAATTCATGGGTTGATTTAGAAATAAGATTGTCAAAAAATAAAACTATTGATGAAAATATTCAAGAACAAATTAACAAAGAGAAAGATTATTGGAAAAAAGTACTTGTAAGAATTTTAGCTGTGGTAAAAACTCTTGCTAAAAATAATTTGGCATTTCGTGGGAAGAATGAGAAAATATATCAAGACAACAATGGAAACTTTTTAAGTTTAATTTAAATGATTGCGGAATTTGATCCAATAATGTAAGAACATGTTCGACGAATTAAAGATGGTGAAATTCATAATCATTATCTCGGGCATAAGATACAAAATGAATTAATACAAATGTTAGCTTCTGAAATTAAAAGTGTAATAATTAATAAGATTAAAGAAGCAAAATATTTTTCAGTAATACTTGATTGTACTCCTGATGTAAGTCATCAAGAACAAATGACTCTTATACTGTGATGTGTAGATATTTCAACAAGTCCAATAAAAATAGAAGAATATTTTTTAGAATTTTTGGAAGTAGATGATACCTCTGGAAAAGGCCTTTTTGATGAACTTATAAATGTAATTAAAAAACTTGGACTTGATGTAAATGATGTAAGAGGACAAGGATATGATAATGGATCTAATATGAAAGGAAAACATCAAGGTGTACAAAAAAGACTACTAGATATAAATCCAAGAGCATTTTACACACCATGTGGATGTCATAATCTTAACCTCGTACTTTGCGATATAGCTAACTCTTGTCCTAAAGCTATATCTTTTTTTGGAGTATTACAACGTATATACTCATTATTTTCTTCTTCAACAAAACGATGGAAAATTTTACAAGATAATATATCTATGTTAACTCTTAAATCATTATCTCAAACGCGATGGGAAAGTCGTATCGAAAGTGTTAAAGCAATCAAGCATCAGACTCCGAAAATACGAGATGCTTTAATTCAATTAGCAAAAATTAGTGAAGATCCTAAAACAAGAAGTGAAGCCACATGCTTAGCTACATATGAGATTGAAAACTTTGAGTTTTTATTGGGTATGAATATTTGGTATGATATATTATTTGCTATTAACACAGTTAGTAAAAATTTACAATCCAAAGACATGCATATTGATGTTGCTATTGATCAATTAAAAGGACTTATTTCTTTTTTGGAATCATATAGAGAAAATGGATTTTACTCTGCTTTGATTTCATCAAAAGAGATTGCACTTGAAATGGAAATAGAACCAGTATTTCGAGAAAAACGTAAAATTTTTAGGAAAAAACAATTTGGTGATACAATTGAGAATGCAGTAACACTATCAGCTGAAGAGTCTTTTAGAATTGAGTATTTTTTATTTATAGTTGATTTAGCTATTTCTTCGATCAAGAGTAGATTTGAACAATTCAAAATATATGAAAATATTTTTGGTTTTTTATTTTGTTTTAAAAAATTAAAATCCTTAGATGATGATAGTTTGAAAAGTTATTTTCTTAACCTTGAAACTTTTTTGAAGCATGACTTATTTTCTGATATTGATGGTTTAGATTTATTTCAAGAGTTGACTGTATTAAGAAAAGTTCTACAATCTGAAATTAATACTCTAGCTGAAACCCTAACTTATATAAAACGATTAGATTGTTTTCCAAATGCATGTATAGCTTTTAGAATATTGTTAACAATACCAGTAATAGTTGCTTCAGTGGAGAGAAGTTTTTCAAAACTTAAATTAATAAAATCTTATCTTCGATCAACTATGTCACAAGAAAGATTAAATGGGTTAGCTATATTATCTATTGAAAAAGATATATTAACAAAACTTGAATATAAAAATTTAATCAATATTTTTGCATCTCAAAAAGCTAGAAAAATATCTTTTAAATAAATATATTTTAATAATTATTGCCTATTAATAGGGCCCACTTTCATATTCTTGCCTAGGGCCTCCGAATTTATTGGGCCGCCCCTGAATCTCCATACACTTGATCCATGCTTGGATAATAGTGCTTCAATAGCTGCCTTAAGTGATATAGATGTGGTTTTTTTAACTTGCACAATTCCCAAGAAACATTGAATTACACATCCTCGCTTGTGTGAAAAACATATATTATTCAATGCACTCAGTTCAACAATAAAGATTTACGTATGTATCATATCGAAAGCAACACACCTGCACTGGCACGAACATCCAATCTGAATGAGGAGCTTGGACAGGTATTTTGGTGCTTTATCTTTCTTCTGAACAGGTGCAAATTCATTAGGACTACTGTAATTTATTATTCGATTATGGTCATCAAGTTACAGTTCCAGTGTGGTTTTTCCATACATAGTGTCTTGCGCTAATAGACTCCTATTATGACTTGTAGCACAAACCTTCAAGTATAATACATTGAACATGATTCTTGTATTTAGGACAGGTTTAGTACATATTTTCTGACAAGACAGGGACCTTGACAAGAAATCTGATGGAGTTCTTTAAGTGTTCAATTGGTAGAGAGGTGTATGGAAATGGGATCACAGAAATAGAAAGAAGTGTAACTCAGTGGAGTGGGTTTGGATGCCTGTGATAGCCTCGCATCAGACACAAGCGCAAGCTCAGGTGCAGGCAGCACTCCAGTCCCAGGCAGAATTGCAACAAACACAGGTCCATGCTCAGGTACAAGCTGCATTATAGTCCCAACTAAACATCCTCCTCCAGCAATTCAAGGAGTCAGACCAAATTCCAATGTGATGCATAACTACTCAAAAGCCGAATGATAATGATTTTTTTATTTTATTTATATTTTTTCTATGCTGATGTAAATTTTACTCTTGCTACTCCAGTACCTTAGAACTTAATGTTTTTAAATTTGAGGTTATTTTCTAATACTTGATGGTGATGAAGTTTTCATTTTCTTATATTATATAAGCAGGTTCATGAAAATTTGAAAAGGGATCAATAAATTAATTTATTCTTCCTTTTAATTAATTTTAACCTTTTAGTCGCGGGAACAAGTCGTTGGTAGAACTATTATACTTAATACTTTTAGTGATGACTTCTTGTTGTAGCTGAAAGTAAAACGTTTAGCTGCGATTGTAAGTCGCTGCTGAAACTACCACTAAAGGTGCTATACCAAGTACTTGTAGTGGCGATTTGCGTCGCAGCTAAAATTTAAACATTTAGCCGCGATAACAAGTTGCCACTAAAATTACTATACATACTACTTTTAAGTTGCCGCTAAAATTAAACTTTTAGCCACGATAACAAGTTGTCACTAAAATTACTATACACACTACTTTTAGTGGCGACTTATAGTTGCCGCTAAAATTAAACTTTTAGCTGCGACTTAAGATCGCCCCTAAAACCCTACTTTCATATGTTTGTAATAAATTTTTAGCGGCGATTTTACACTTTTAGTGACAACAATTTTTTAAATAAGCGGTGATAAATCTTGCGGCTAATTATTAGACTTTTAGCTACAACTTTGGAGTTGTGGGTAAAAGTTCAACTTTTAGCCGCGATGTTCTAAAATCGCGGCTAAAAGAATTAGTGACAGCACTTATAGCAACGACTCAGCGACGATCAAAATATTGTCGCTAAAACTTTTAGCCCCAGCTTTAAGACCTTAAGCCGCGAAAATTTTCGCAGCTAAATGTCAAGTTTCTTGTAGTGATAATGCTACAACCATTTTCACTTTGATAAATATGTCACGAGATTCGTCGATCAAGTAGCATATAATGCATCTCCAAGCTCATTGATGATAACTTAAGTGGTTTCAGTCGCAGCCGCACTTACAATCTGCTTTTGAATATTGGGCGCTGTCAATTTAAGATTTTCACAAGCATTTTCAATACAACACTTCTAATATCTTCATTATGGTTAACAATAAATTTCAATAATTTAAGAAGATTTCCCTGATTCTTCGAGTCCCTAGATTCATTATGACCACGAAAAGCTAATCCTTGACGTAAAAGAAACTAAATGCAATAAATGGATGCATTTAGACGATGTTTGTTTTCTATTCGAGTTTGGTCTGATTGCTTAAAAAAATTGTTTGAATATTTTGACTTAATAAATCTTGACACTTCCTTTAGGCTTGACTGTGACCACTGTTATTAGGCCCTCCAACATGAATTTGAAATCTTCCTTTCTGTTTTCAATTTGTAAATCCTTTAATTACAAAAGAGTCACCACCCCCTTGCCATCCATTTTCTTGTCAAAAATATAACAATGTATATAATATGCGACATCCTTTGCCATGTAATACTCCAACCAACTACCATGTGTATTCATTAAACCAAGTAGGATTAAATCTCCACAATACTTCTCCAAATTTCTTTTGCGAGAAATTATGATTACAAGGTTGGATGTGACCCTTTTATAGATATGCTCTTCAGATAGGATCCTGATCATTAGGATGGGAATCTAAAATTTGAGTACGCAATCTAGGATTTGCTGGAAGATTTGCGAAGTTAATCTCTTCATGACTTCTACCAGAGCTACATTGCACCTAATCGCATTTATCATTTTCCGGGATAGGAGGCATTATATCCTCCTTTGACTTTCTTTTAAAGATATGTTTACATAATACAATATTTACAGATTTAAATATAACAATAATAAAATAGTATATAATAGAATAGTGTAATATTAAATTACTGTTATATTTTGCTGTTTGGCAGTTTTTGAAAAATATTATAGATTTTAAGTTCTGAGTTGATTTGAAACTGGTATTATGACTTTAATGAATATTTAAAAATTTCCAAGATAACAAGTTAATATTATTGATCGTAGTAAAGTTCATTATTAGAATGGTTTTTTTATTTAATACTTAATTTACAATGTGTGGATGAAAAAGTAGTGTGGTAAAGTAAAGCTTAGCTATTCCTTTACCATAAGCCCCTTATCTTTATCACATAAAACTATATAAAGTATAATATAGTGAAGTAAATACAAAGGGCAACTGTTTTACAATTCTCTCTCCTACTTTACTTCACCACGTACTTCATCTTACCTTACATTACCTCATCGTTTGCCATGATGTGACATCAATATTTATTTACTTTACTACACATATTAACAAACATGCCTTGACCTAGATGTGACATATTATCCATTCACCATGTTTAGATGAAAAAATGGTATGGTAAAGTAAAGTTTAGCAGCCACTTTTTTACCATATGCTTTATCATAAGTCACTTTTTCTTTACAATATAAACTATGGTAAACTGTGATAAAGTAAAGTCAAACAAAAAAACTACTTTACCACTCTCTCCCACTTTACTTTACCATATACTCCATCTCGCATTTATAATGATGTGACATTTACCTTACATGTAAACAAGTACATCATGATAGATTTGGTGAAGTCCTTTTCTTTAATCAACCACTTTGTAAACCTCATTTTGAAAGATTTTTATATTATAGAAAGTTTTCTATAGGAAAGTAATGTAGGTAAGAATATTGAGCCTTTTGACATTTTCTTCATATTTTTTTTGGGTTACCAAACACACGAGATTTTTTGTTCTTTAAAAAATGAAAGATTATATTATATTAAATATTACTTTTTTGTATTTACTTGTGCATCCAAGCAAACCCTATTAATAAGCCTATCAAGAATGGACAATATGAATGTATTATTCAATTAGGATTGAAATCAACTTATAAAGCGCTAAAATACACACACATCTATGTACTACACATATAATGTAGAGTTGTGGTTGAATATAACGGGTTGAGATATATTTGTGACATTGCGTAAAATTATTTGGGTTGATATTTAATAGTGACTTAAAAGTAATCTAACATAATTTAATGGGTTGAGATTTAATTGTGATTTAAATTAATCTAATATGATTTAAGAGCTTTTTGTATATACCACCCTAAGGTTTGTAGGATTTGTAAATAAGCTTATGAGGTTTTAGTATTTGTAAATAGGCCCCTGCTTTTTCTTTTTAATACCTTTCATGTCCCTAAAATCAATATTCTAAATAAGGATGGACAGCCACTATGAGATTTATGTAGCGTTTTTATATAAATGACGGCTTTGCCCTTACATCCATTAAACAAAAAATGAGTAAATTATTATTTACAAAAATACTATTATTTTACCTCAAGTCCAAATAATTTCTCTAAATAACTCTCTCATGCACATGATCAGGGGTGGACCCAAGTATAAGGGTCTGGGGACTTAAGCCCCCACCCATATCTGAGAAAAGTTCAGATCCCCTCCCCCCCCCCCCCCCCCCCCCCCCCCCCCCCCCCAAAAAAAAAAAAAAAGTAAATTTTGTATTTTGAAACTTTCATCAATTCAATGGTGGGTCATGTATGGATTGGATAAATCATAACCGGTTATAAGTAAATGTATTGATTGTCATCATGATCAATTTGGATTTAATGAGATGAGCCCTATATTGATAAAAAAAAATTATATATGGTTATTCTCTCCCACTAAGTGCAATTGTTAATGTTAAATGATTTATAAAAAAAATTTGAGTACAAGCTTTTGAAATTATGCATATATAAGGATAAAAGAGATGGGCAAAAGTGTCGTTTTGTAATAAAAGCCTATGTAGTTGGGAGACTATTATTTTTTGGGACACAAAAGGTATTAAAATGAAAATGCAGGGGCCTATATGTAAATACAAAAATCTTAGGGGCCTGTTTACAAATCCTACAAACCTTAGGAGGGTATATATAAAAATCTCATAATTTAATAGGTTGCGAAATTCAAGAGAGTTACTGAGAAACCATTGCAATAATTGTCTATATCTTCCGAATGGCTACAACTTGTGAACAATGCAATGCTAAGTTTCCTATTTCATTTAAGCTTCTTGAAAACCTTGATTGAGTTATGTGGGTGAGACAGACTCTATTATGGCCCCATTATGAATTCTTATCTTTCAAGCCGTTACATTATCCAGACACGGGTTTTAACCCACTTTCCTAATGTGGTCATACTAAACAGTGTCATGGATGAGCACTACTGAGACAGGCATAAAATTAATCTTGAATTTATGTCATGGATGAGCACTACTGAGACAGGCCTAATATTAATCTTGAATTTAATGCATAACGAGTTAAACAAGCAAGATGACATATGTTTGTTTTGCAAAATAAAGATTGAATCAATTAAAAGACCTTAGCTTTTAAAGATTGATGCTTTTTTTTTTTTTTAATAACATGGGAACCGGCCGACCCCCCTTTGGGAGATCATTGGTAAACTCACGGATACATAGAACCACCCACAAGCCCTATGTATCGGGTAAGGCTTCGAATCCTTAAGGCCTTACCCGGTACATAGGGCTTGTGGGTGGTTCTATGTATCCGTGGGTTTACCAATGATCTCCCAAAGGGGGGTCGGCGGGTTCCGATGTTATAAAAAAAAAAAACCAAAAAAAAAATGGGAAAGATATTATTCAAGTCAATATGCCATATCCATATCTATGTGATATAAAGCATCATCTTCCACCTCAAAGAATCCAAAATTAATGGTTGTGATCATCAATCAGTGAGGCCCACTTTTCGGGAAACATTATACATCAAATATAAAACATTATTTTTGAAAAATGTAAAATAAAGAAAGAAATAAAAATTTAAGAGTATGAGGTACCTGATGCAAATGGGTTACAGAGACTTGTTCTTCCTCATTGGTAATTACGTTAGAGATTTTTTGTAAAGGTCTTTGACATGAGAAGAAGCAAAAAGGTTCAAGATTACTTGCCGTGTAAAAAGGGACTATAAGTTGTCCACTTTGGATTGCTTCTATTTCAATGATAGGAGTAGACGCCATTATCCTTAGGGTTTTTGCTAATTGTATTCTCCTTTGGTCTTAGAAGTTGAGGATGGGCAAAAGGTGAATAAAAATACTAAATGCCCAGAGAAAACTGAAAATGCCCACCATTTCCCTCAAGTTTTCGTAAAGTTGAGCGGGCTCGCCCTTTACCCCTTGAATCTAGAAGCATAGTGCCAACTTCAAACAATCACATAACTTCTGATCTAAGTATCATCTTTCAATACACAAGTACTCTTTTGAAGCTATTAATATGTTATACGACATGGGACACCAACAAATTGATTTTCAATTAAGGCAAAATAAAGTTGTTCTGAAGGTCAAAAGGTAGCTTTTGCGGAAAAATTACTATTAATAGCGCAATTTTATATTACACATATTTTTCAACATTTATAAATATATTGGCGAAGCATGATACCTCTACAACACTGATTTTTTTGTAAAAGACTGATACAAAGATAGTGCATCTTGAAAAGAACTAATTATAAACTACCCTTTCACATATCTCTCTTTAAACCCTTTGCAAGGTATTCATATAATTTACATTGTGGGCATTATTATCAATACAAGGCACACCCTGGAAGAGGGTACAGTAGTTTTTATGCCAATCCTGTAAGTTGTCAAAATTTTAGGAGTTTTTGTTATTTTATGGTGTTAGATTTGTGTATCTTTTGTTGTACCTTCTCTTGGTAGTTTTGATGTGTGTTGTTTTGTTATAATTTTATTAATTAGTTTTCCTGGGTATTGAATGTGGGGTTGGAATTGAACAGAATATATGAGAAATGTGTGTGCAAACACACACAATAGAATATATGAATATATTTTATTTCTCTCTCTCTCTCTCTCTCTCTCTCTCTCTCTCTCTCTCTCTGCTGTGCGTGTTTGTACAGGCGCCCACATTCTAGCTTGGCATGGCTGACTCAAATCACCCATCCTACTAGGTTCAACTTTCCAGCGCCTCTGTGTTGAAAAGCTGCTGGGAATCAACTAACTGCCTTCGATAATAGGATTTACTTGTTAGTTTCGAAAGTGAACAAATGTCTTTTTATTGTTTCCCTGTAGGGAATTGCGAAGAATTTTAAACTTCGGTTGCCATCACACTACTAAATTGACCAAAAGCCATCACATTTGAGGCCAAGCTCTCTCTGGAGCCCAAACCAGTTCTTCTAAGGGTGGCATTTTAGAATTAGGTCTCTTCGTACCGGGACTTCTAAATACTACATAAGCATATGCTACAAAAAATTATCAGAGAAAGTGGTATGGGTAGCAAACATGGAAACACCACTCCCTAACAATTCATCACAGCCAAAAACTAAGACAGTAATCTTCTCCTCCTTAATCTGTGAAAAGGGCAAGTGTGGTCCTTGTCTATATTCTTAAATGCCTCAAATTCTACCATTCAGACAGAGCTTCTTGACACTGGATATCTTCTGGTGAGAGATGGTCAGATACCTCTGCTATTCTTCAATCTATGATTTATCCTCATGATAGGTCTTATAAACTTTCTGTGGCGCTTTCAGCGTCTGTTGTGAAAAAGCCAGTAACTGCAGTTCATGTTCCAAGTTTTTGAACCCAGGTCTCTCAAAGATTGTAAATCCAATTTTAGGTCTACTGGATGCGTGAGGAAAACTGATTCAGTTTTCGGGTTAGGCCTATTGGAAGTACAGTGGTGCTACGGAGCCCGACTGGGAGCTCGGGCTCCCCAGTCGGGGTCCGTAGACATAATCTTGGAAGTAACAGCTTTACTGAAAAAGAAATAAAAAATACATTCTTTATTATATCCAACACAGGGCCGGTTCAAGACAATTTGAGGACTAAAGCAACAATCCTAAATGAGGCTTCAAATTATCTTTTCTTTTTTCTTTTTTTTCTTTTAAGTTTTGCGCATATGGATTCGTATTTTCTAATACATATATTTATCATTTATAAATTATAACTAATAATATTTATAAATAAAACGAACACTAATTATAATAAACATATAATACGAGCATGGAATTAAATTTTTTTTAAAATTATGAAATAATAGAACTTAATTTAGTGATTTATCATTGTTGGCCATAAAGATTGTAGATGTAGATGAATTTCGAATTTGATCCAGTTTTTTCATTATGAAAAAAATGGATTATATTTGAGTTAGTAGGCAGACTCACATATATTATCAGAATATATCCACATATATTATTAAAAAGAAGACAAAACCAGATCATTAAATCTTTAAAGAATATTGCTTTAGAAATTAAAAAACAAAAGTAATTATAGAGAAAGACAATAATATATGAGAGAGATAGATGGTGAGAGAGTAAAAAGTACGTGAGATGGAAAAGCATTGGTGGAGAAACGTTCATTTGAAAAACCTCACTAGTGAGGTGGCAATGGGGCAGGGTTGAGATTTATTGGGATTTAAAAAGACACTATGTAGAGAAAAAGAACGATGACACTTGCTTTAACGCTTTGTTTAAATGTGAAAATATGGCTTTAATGAGATGTTATACTAATTACTATTAAGGGGCTTTGGGAGAAAAAAACTATGACAGTTGCTTGAATGCTTTTTTAGAATTTGAAAAGATGATTTTTATGGGGCCTAAAGCAAGGGCTTTTCTTGCCCAATGGTGAAGCCGCCCCTGAACCAACACATAGCTTCTTGTAAACCCGAAGGTCATGATGGTGCACCAAAGGATGTGAATTATCTTGCCTGCGCAGCTTAACAGCTTATGCTTACAATAACGGATGCTTTGTTAAGGATATATAGATCTTATGAATCGCCGGCAAGTTTCAATTAGTGATCTATGGGGTTTGGGTCGAATGAAGAGAAGGGTTATAAAATAAAAGAAGACTCTATAAGATGCAAAATCCAAGAATCCTAAAGCCTTGGGATATGTTTGGAAGGGCATATGCTGAAGCTTCAAAAAGAGAGGATTACAACATTTTCCATCTGCATTCTAGTTGGAACAGAAATCTTTGCCTGATTATCTCTGAAAATTTGAATTTGTTTGTGATGCATGATGATCTTACAAAACCAGTAGTACCTGGTGCTGATAAGGTCCTTGAGATGGTCAATGGCCATGTTCTAGAGTTCTCGTTTGGAAAAACCATAGGCCATGACCCTTTGATTTAATCCAGACCAAAACTCTCTCTCCTCTCTCCTCTCTCCTCTCTCCTCTCTTCTCTCTCCTAGCCTTGTTGCAAGTGGGCAGTCGGAGGTTGAGAAAATGTCATAAACTCCATCACCAATGTGGCCACATAGACCTTTTTGATGATACTACCCACATATTCAACCTTAACATAGAATATTCTACATTACCCAGCCATCTTGAGATTAAGGAACATTCACACACTCTCAAAAAGATTTGAAGAACATAAAATAAATCAACATGACGTTTACGAGATTAGTACGAACAGAAAGGAAAAGAAAAAAGAAGACAAGAAAACTGTATCTAGTATACATGTTGAAACCAAAACGATGGAATGCAAACTGTTATAATTATCTCCAACAAGATCAATACTTAAAGCATGTCCATGGCATGGTTAATAGTCTGAGAACTTCAAGTAGACTACTTAAAAAACAATGCCAGAAGAGAAACCTATGATGAGTTGTCTATAAGAATTCTGATAGACCTTGGGATCGGAGGCATGTTTACATCTATTAAACCCTCTAGAATCTGGACGACGTTCCCCATTGATGGCCTATCATTTTCATCGTCTTGAATGCACCAATAAGCAACTCTTGAAGCTCTCGTTAGTTCTTCCATGTTAGTATTACCATCCAATCGATAATCCAATAGGGCCAGAACTTCACCCTTGGCTATTTTTCCCACAGCCCAACAAGGGAAGAAATCAAACTCCCCATCCCCCAATTTCTCTGAATTTCTCTTCCCTGATATGATTTCAAATAGCATCATCCCGAAGCTATAAACATCGGCTTTCGATGTGATAGCAACTCCTGAAATCCACTCTGGTGCAAGATAGCCAATAGTTCCTCTTATAGATGTCAAAACCCGACTGTACTCTCGCCCAATGAGCTTTGCCATACCAAAATCTGCCACTTTGGGGCAAAATGCAGCATCCAAAAGGACATTTTCTGGCTTGATGTCGCAATGTATGATGCGATCTCTACACTTCTCATGGAGATAGGCCAGCCCTCTGGCTGTCCCAAGTGCAATTTGGTATCTAATATTCCAGTCTATAGTCTGTGAATTCCTTTCAAACAAATGAATATTTAAAGAACTATTTGGCATGTAATCATAAACTAGCATTCTATTCATACCTTGGGAACAAAACCCATGAAGGCGAATGAGATTAATATGCTGAATTGCCCCGATTGTGCTCACCTCCGCTCGGAACTGCTTCTCTCCTTGTTTGAGGCCTTCTAGTTTCTTCACAGCTACAAAGGTTGAATCAGGCAAACTTCCTTTAAAAACAGAACCAAAACTTCCTCTCCCTAACTTTTCTGAGAAATTCCTAGTGATGATCTGTAACTCCCTGTAGCTAAATGACACCAAAGAGCCATGAACAACCTTCAAAGATGTTATTTGTTGACGCCTTATATATCTCCAAATCAGAAGGATTGTAATAACAATCAATGTAGATGCAGAACCAATCACTCCACCTATAGTAGCCCCAATCATCCCTCCCTTCTTTCGGCCCAAGCCTCGCAGCTCGGATGCTGCAAGGCGGAGATAAAGATCTTGTCCTTCACCATTTGAAAGCTGTTGAAGATTAATCAGATCATCGTTCCATAAAGAGCATCCATTGTAGTAAGCATAAGCAATACAAGAACAGCTACTCAAGCATGATGACTCACATTCTTTGTGGCTTCTGACTGTCAATGAATGACTATTTATGGGCAACCCCATATTGGGTATCATCAAAAACCCACTTTTTTGTCCATTAACAGACCTGTTACCACCACATTCAAAATGGGTTTTCCTCGCACACCCACCCGACCAATTGCTCAAATTCCAATCTTCTCTAGACCTCGGTTGAAAGCCATTCAAACATGAACAGAAGGGCTCGCTATTCTTACTGCAGACTCCGAAAGTTCCGCAAATAGAATAGACCTCACATTGATCTATTGGCTGAAGCCAAATATAATTCCATTGTTTAGAAGACTCCAACCATAAGCCTTGCTTGAATTGCCCAGAGAAGTCCAACACACTTCTAGTGACAATAGAATTGTCGAGAGGATTGTAAGTGAAATAGCTTTTGTTCACTGTCTCAACAAAACTGAAATTCATCATTTCTTTTGAACCCATTTCAGGACGTCCATCAAAATACTGCCCATTCCAAACTCCACTTCTCCAATACACTTCGGACCCATTCCATAGTAAAACGTACTGATCAGTTCCATTAGGATCAATCCCTAATGAAAACATTCCGGGCGTCGGATCATCATGATTTTTCCATGTAATCAGGCGCTTGGTCTCTCCCGTAACATTGTTCCTCCCAAGCCATGCTTTGGGTAGCAATGTATGAGTTGGGTTATCAAAGCTCTCCCAAATAACTGCAGAGGAATCTGACCCACCTCTCAAAACAAGGTTTCCGGTGTCATGAAGCTCTGCAACAGTATTATTTGTCCCGATTGAGGATATATCTGTGGACCATACTAGACTTTCAAACTGATTCAGGAGGACAAGATTACCATCTTGATCGATTTTTAGCTGTGAAGAGTACTTGTTCTGGACCGGTGTTTCTCTATTTGCTACCCAAACAACTGTTAATTGTAATTTGTACCATATGCCTATGTAGTACTTCTCTCGCACACCTGGTTTGAAGAAACCCAATTCAAAGATGCCACCTTTAGAGGATATGGTGTGGTTTCCAGAGAGAGGTAGGCCTAAGGATATGGTATCTACTGCACTTGAGAGAGAATTCTGGGAGCAGATAAAGAAACTAAGCAGCACATATAGAAAGAGCGTCGCCATTTTTTTTTTTTTTGGAAGGTGTGATTTATTGAAGAGTATTTATGCTGCCTCAAGGAGATTTTGCTCGGAATTGTCAAATTAAGAACTTAATCTGGTATCAGAGACAACTGATCTTGAGCACAAATCCCCGGAAAAACGACTTAACGCTGAAAAAGGGGAACTGCCTGCTTTACACGAGAGCACCTATATATACTCCCAAGCGTCACTTGGGTAAGACGGACAGCTATGCCAAGCATATGGCAACTTGCAGGGGCCAAGCAAGGGGAGGACCAAAAAGTATACAAAGCAAAGACATATAAACACACAAGCCGAGCCAGATATACAAAACAAAGAAAGAAGAGAGTAACCAAAAGGGAAAGCAGGCTTGGAGGGAAGTCTTAAAACTTTGTGTGTTTGAAATGCTGGTATTCTCTCTGCTCCACGCTTTATACCCCTCGAGGAGAGAGCAACATTTTTGCACCAAAATTCTGACATCCCAGTCTGAACGATATTAACAATGCTCTATTTGAATGTATATGTGATTTATAAATATATTATATTCATACGGTCCTGATCTGATGTCTTATTGTCTTGACGTCTTTCATTTATTTTTGAAGTTGAAGGCATTGGCAAAAGGCCATTTGGCTAATAAACAACAACATATCAATCAATGTATATCATGTGATTTATGAAGCTAATAAGGTTTTAAAAATGGGCCAGCTGACAAGTAAACATATTTTTGTGCCACTTGTTGTACGCTAAAAATATAGAGCCAGCGTGACGACAGGGAGAAATCCGTTGCCGGCGGTCCTTTGAAATCCAAATACCAAATACAAAAAAAAGGTCCACATCTTGTTTAATAATAGTAGCCCCAGTAATCCCTCCTTCAAAGATGGGGGAGTCACAGTTCTCACATTGTTGTCCAAACCCTAGATATGTCATTTTTTTCGCATTCTATTCTGGCATGTGTGGGCTTCCTTTTCCATGTGTGTGAGCTTTGTGTCCCACGTGTAGCACTTTCTAATGGGACCCAGCCCCCTTGGCTAGGGTTACAACAACAACAACAACAAAAAAAACCCTCACTTCTTTGCATGCGCGGCGCCACATTGATCACAGTGGGGTCAATTGACCCCGCTGAGATTTGAAAATGTATTTAAAAATAAAAAAATTTATATCATGAATTGAAATTTTGAGTTTGACCCCGCATATACTTTTGAGTTTGACCCCGCTCAATTTAAGAGTTTCACCCTCACATTAGCTAACTTTATACCTTAAAATACCCACTGTCTAAGTTAATGGGTCAACTGTCTACCAAAATAAAATAAAATAAAAATTGATGGGCCAACATCGCGGATATGCGCTCTAGCAACGAGTTTTTAGAACTTAAATGAATTTGTGACATTGCTAGAAAATTAGTGGAGACAAAGAAGGATATTGTATACCAATTGGTTTCTTTGCTTCTAAAATTGGCGTTGATTTTGCTTGTAGCAACCACGACCGTAGAAAGAGCTTTTTCAGCAATGAAGTACATAAATAACAGGTTGCGTAACCGAATGTGAGATAAATGGATGAATGATTGTTTGGTAACATATATTGAAAAGGATATGGTTGCTAGTGTTGATAATGAAGCTATTATGCAACGATTTCGACGTACATGAAAACCTGTTGAGGGCATCTGTAGGAGTTTATATATTTAGATTTTCTTTTTGGATTAAGAACTATTAGTAACAATGTATTAAATGTCTTTTTTTTTTAAATTCAATATTATCTTTGTTGGATTATCGGAAATAAATTATTTGAGAATTTTATATTATATTTATCGGATTATCAAAAATAGATGACAAATGGTTATAAATGGCTTCTCTTTTGTAAAAGCTTTAGTGAAAAAAGAAAAAACAAGAAAACAAAAGAAAAATGCTTTAGTGAATAAAGTATGAAAACATCCATGGCCCTCGAGGTCACAACACCTGCAGAAAAGCATGCCTAGGAAATTTTTTTACTTAAACATGTTGAATATGTGGTGGCTTTAGAGGAGCCATGGTAAAGGAGAACGTTTCCTTCACATGGTCAAAAATTCGTCACAGTCCAAACAGAAGATCAGAAGGAAAGGTGTGAAATCACCAGGGTTGAAATAAAGTGCTACAGAACCATACCACAGCCACGGAGCAATTCCATAAGAAGGAATCTCAACCACAAACTCTTTCAGTTCTAGGGAATTTGTCCAAGGGAAAGGAAGCTATATATTGAGAGATTATAAGAAATTTGATACTATGCAATAACCATAGGCAACTTGATGCATATACTGAACTGATCAACGACCATAATTTAGTTGTACATTTTTAGTTCATTACAAACTAATTTATAGTTACCACTGCTTTACTTTTCAAATGTAGGTAAATTTTATCTAGTCGATGTGGGTTATGGTAACGCACATGGGTTCCTGAAACCATATAGAGGTTACCATATCAAAGAGTTTGAACAATGTCAGCCAATGAATTCTCAGGAGTGTTTTAATTTGCGACACTCCTCATTGCGTACCTCCATAGATCGGGTGTTCGGAGTGGTAAAAACTCGCTTTTCAATTCTAAGAATACCGCATGGGTATTCATTGACCACTGAACAAGACATTGTAATTGCTTGTTGTGTTTTACACAACCATATAGTTATGCACGGTGTTGGAGACCCAATCCTGGAAACTATTTCCACAGCAAACGCATCCAGGATCGATCCTCCCTTAACAAGGGCCAGAAATACAACAACCGTCCCACGGTGGAATAGAGATACTTGGCTTGCGTTTAGATATTCCATAGCTGAACACAACAGAGAAATTAACATTAACAAGAAGAATATTTTGACATGATGTTTTCTGTTATCACTTTTTTGACATGATGTTTTTTGCTATCATGTTTTTTCTGAATGGAGAATATCTGACATCATGTTTTTGTTATCCCTTTTATTGTCTTAATGAAGATTATTCTACAAGTTATTTTTTATTTTCATTTCACATTGTTTAGTAAGATAGATATCTTTCTTAATGAAAACCACTTATGTCTTCAATGTCTATTTTTCAGTCCATTCTCATTTTTATTTTTTAGTCCATTTTTAGTAAATAATTCTTGTTGACATTGCATTATGATCCCAAAGGAAAGAAAACTACAAATGGGACCCAACAATAGAAAGGATTCTAATGGATACACTCCTAGAAATCAAGTTAGCAGGAATAAAGTTTAAAAAAGCTTCAACACTGCTTGTTGGGCACAAGCTGTAGCTAAAGTTAAGGGAAAAATCGATCGGATTGGAACCAAGTATAAATAATGCAAAAAATAAGTTCAAGAATTGGTGTCAACGATATAGAGAAGTAAGACAACTTCTTACTATGTCTGGTTTTGGATAGGACGACACAACAAAGATGGTTACTGCTCCGGAATATATTTGGGGAGCTTTGGAGCAGGTAAATTAGCATCACTTTCATTTAGCTCATTACTTAATTGTATTTCTTGCAAAAATAAATAATGTTCTAGTTGATTTAATCTGATGCAGGCTAAGAGCAAATTGGCTAAATATAAGAACATTACTATCAAGTTTTACGATGAACTACATGATCTTACTGCTGACGATATAGCTGAAGGTGATATAGCCATGACTGGATCTGAAAGAAGCCAAGTAAATGTTGACTCAATGATAACAGAAGAAGATTATTTCATCATCCCCGGCACTTTTGATAACCAGGCAGTTGGATTGGATGACATCGACGAGCTCACTTGCCTCAGACTAATGAAACTCACCAGAGAATGGACCAGCTCTAGCCTCCAGCACATCAAAGTAGTAGTGGCCGAACGAGAAAGAAATGTAAGTCGACAACAAGCGATGAAGTGAAAGAAACATTGAAATATGTTGAAAATGTTGTCCATGAGCTTGCAGAGCGCATGAACACCCCATATCATAGCTTATTAATCTCCAAGATCACGGGAGTTGTTCGTTTGTTTTCTTTCATGCCACCTAATATGAAAATGCATGTCATTGACTTTCTTGCTAGTGATGATAGGAAGGCGGAATATTCCTAAGCTTCAATGATGATGAGAAGGTGTGATGGTTAGAGATGCAATTTCAACCAGGATCGTCAAGTTATGATCAATGAAATTGAAACGTAGTTCATCGAAGGATGAGTGGTATTTTGATTATGGTTTTGTTAAACGTCTAAATAATGCTCAGCAATGAGGAATGGCCATTGAAAAACCCTTTACTTTGGACTTACTATGCTTTAAAACTATGAACTTGCTATGTTATAATTACTTGGTATACTTATTTCATACTTTTGTCATTTGTTAATGTTGTGGATGTAGTTGATCCTGAGGTGGATTTAAAGTTCAAATTTGGATTTGTTTGGACTTTTGTTGTGTTATTTGATTTATAATAGTGGATGTAATTTTGTTGGTATTATGGTGGATGTTACTTTTTCTCATATTGGTTGAGATTTATAATGGTTTTATTTTAGTGACCTTTTTTTCTCGAGTTGGGCTTGGGATGCTCCTCTTTATGTCACTGATTATGAGGTGGATTTGGTGGGTGTTATCAATTTCCACCACCCATTTATGTTTCAAATGTAGACTTGCGCTTAACTTTTGCATATAATTTCTTACATTTTGTTAAGTAAAAGCCCCATTTTCATTATTTTTAAAGTTGACAACAAATTTGTTTGATGCAATTTGTCATTAAGGGGATCCAAATATTTATAAAATAATATTTTCTTGAATACTTTAGACTTATATATGTATACTTATAATACGTTAATATGTAAGAGTCCACTTAGAAATACAAGTAATTATGAAACAGTGAATTTTTGGAATTAAGGTTTGATGAAATTCTTAGACAGGAATTCCAGTATGAAAGAATCATGGAATTCAGGAATGTTAGGATTCGGCAGCAACACATAATTCTTCCATCTCGAATTCTGCAAATTTTAAAAGGCATGAATTCCAATAATTATTGTAAAGAAACAAGTTTCAAGAATATCATGACATATTCAAGTTATTGGGAACTTTGCAACACTGGTTCCTACCACATAGGCGTCAACAATGGCCTATAGAATTCCATAATCTAACTAGTCCCTGATAAAATAAGATGGGACTTTCAATCAACTGAGCTCCACTTCGAGAACAGCTACTTACCCAAGTGGTAAGGAGTGATAGCTCTCACCTTGCTATCGAGGGTTCCAACCCTGGATATGCCATCTTTCTCGCGTGTGTAAGCTTCTATTTTCGCATGTGCGGGCTTCCTTTCCCACATGTGTGGGCTTCCTGACTCAGGTCATCCCTTGGCTAGGGTAAAAAAAGTTCCACGTCTTTGCTAGGCTTCTCTTTTGTAAATGCTAGAAGAAAAAAAAAGGAAAAAACCTTTTATCTAGGTGCGCCTAATGCATTTTACTCATAAACAGATTCTATAATATGTTATCTTTTCGCCTTCGGTGGAAGAAAGTGACCCCAACATCTTAGCCTTATCCATCTAATGCTCTCTCTCTCTCTCTCTCTCTCTCTCTCTCTCTCTCTCTCTCACACACAGGTTATCTCTAATGCATTCCACAGACAAAGAGAAGCATGACCACGTTCTCCCCCTGATCGCTTATTACTTACAAAGGCACTTGGTAATTCTAACATTCCTTGACTCATTCAACTGTGCCTTCAGAATTTCCTAGCATGTAACCTATTACCTATTTCCTAGCATGTAACCTATTACCTATCTAAAAATAGTGCAGCTCAGGTTAAAACTCGATCATGGAAATGACATAAAGCATGACCAGGTCAACGTGGAAATTAAAACTTGTATATGCAATTGACCATGGCGTGTTAGATGATCCAAACCCATGAATTCTCATTGATTCACAAAGATCCAAAACAGTCCTCTTAAATCACTCTCTTCATATTTAATAGATCTACATATACTACATGCAGGTCCTAACTTCCAATCTACAAAAAATGACAAAAACCAATAAAAACCAAGAAATGAAAAGGCATTGAAGCAAGAAGAGAAGGGGAGCCATGGATTTTCTCTGTGGATTTCTTTGTTTTGGGTCTTTTCATGGAAATCTTTAGGACCCAAATGGATTTGAAGAATCTTAGTGGATATGGAGCACTCATAAACTTCTAGATTCACTGCCAATGCACTACTTTTCTTAGTTGACCTAAGGAAAGAAGAGAAACAAAAGTCTTCCCAATATTGTAGAAAATCTTCTGACGTATAAGAACCGGTCTCAATGATCATTGCCATTTATTAAACTCTTCTGACGTATAAGAACCGGTCTGAATGGTCCTTAACATTTATCAAACTGCATTCATGCGTTTGTTCAAACCAAATTACACGGAAGTAAAGTTTTAGAAGTGGCAATGGGTCCAGTCATGGTCAGGTCTGGATTGGGTTGAATAATATGTACATGTAATATGTGTAGGCTCAACTTTAACCCGACTAATTTTTTTTTAATGGGTTTTAAGATAACAACCCGAACCCAATCTGAAAGTTAAAAATGGCTCAATTGGGGCCTCAGTTAACTGGTTAGCTAGGTCCAGGTCAGATTGGCTAGTCAAATATCAAGTATGCACTCAACATGAATCCAACCCAATTATTCACCAGGACAACATTGTCAAACCCAACTCCATCTGAAGATAAAATGAACCCTAAGTTTCCAGGTTGGGTTCGGGCTAAGCCGCAAAAGTGGGTCGGGATTTGTTGAGCATCATGACACCGGAAATGTTGTTTTGAGAGATGGGTCAGTTTCCTCTGTTGTTATTCGGCAGAGCTTTGATAACCCAACTCATACATTGCTACCCAAAGCATGGCTTCGGAGGAACAAGGTTATGGGAGAGACAAAGCGCCTTATAGCACGGAAAAATGATGATGGTCCAGGGCCCAGAATGTTTCCATTTGGGATTGATCCCAATGGAACTGATCAGTACATTTTACTATGGAATGGGTCCGAAGTGTATTGGAGAATTGGAGTTTGGAATGGGTAGTATTTTGATTGACTTCCCGAAATGGGTTCAAAAGATTTGATGAATTTCAGTTTTGTTGAGACAGAGAACATAAGCTATTTCACTTAATTACAATCCTCTCAACCATGCTATTGTCACTAGAATCTATTTCAATTACAATTCGTGACTCCTTAATTCATGCTTACTCATGTAATGATCATGCCTCGACTACACTTGTTGGCCTTTCATGATTTATATGTCTTATTCTCTTTTGTTCCATGTTATGAACTGTATTTGTTTAGCTTGCTAGACATATGTCTAATGGTGCTGCAGTTGACGTTACAAGTCAGGACCTCAATGTCACAGCCCCCGAGATCGAGGAGGCTGAGGATGAGACTCCTCAACAGCTAGCTGAGTGGACCCTAGAAGATGTCTTCTAGACATCTATTTCGTTGATTTGTTGAACGGTACGTCACTTTACCCATGACCGTGGTTTGGATTGCCACATAATTAGAAGTTGTTTTATGACGTTTCATTTTGGAATGTAAACCTTAACTAATACTTTGGTTCCGCTACTTTTCTCCTTTTCTTTAACTTCGAAACTAGAACTTTAATCCATGCTCATGGACTAGTTGATGCTCTTATATCCTATGAAATTGTGTATTGATGAATTTTACAAGTTAATTATGTATAGGTTCACAGGAAGTTTTAAAAAGGTACCCCTAATGTGATGGCATGTGCAACCTCACACATGAGACGTCCTATGGGAAAACCCGTTCGTAGGATTACAGTTGTTCAAAGAGTTTTCGCTCAAATTCCATACGGGCGTACGTCGCGCCTCAAGAGGTGTGAAATCTCGATGTTGGGGCGTGACATTTGATGTCCACCCATTGATATTCACCTCTTCTTTTTTTTTATTTGATTTTAGCCACTTTTAGAAACACATTTTATAGAATTCTGGAATTCAACTCCTTCTTGAAAACAAACAGGCCATTCAAAAAAACAAAAGGTATGTATGATATATCTATTTATTATATTTAAGTGATAAGGGTTTTCAACTCTTAAATTTATGTCGTGGGTCTGAGAACCATTCCCACTGATAGTATCATGGTATAAATATAAATTGAACTAATCACAATAACATCACTAAACTAAGTTTTCAAGAATATTAGGACAAATTCAAGTAATCGTTAACTTTGCAACACTGGTTTCTACCACATAGGCATCAACAGTGGCCTACAGAACTCCATAATCAAACTTCTCTTTTTTAAAAGCGATAGTGAAGAAAAACCAAAAAAGGAAAAGCTATAGTGAATAAAGTATGAAAACATCCAGGGCCCTTTAGGTTACAACACCTGTAGAAAAGCATGCCTAGGAAATTTCTTTCCTTAAAAAGGTAGAATATGTGGTGGCATTAGAGGAGCCAGGGTCAAAGAGAACGTTTCCTTTACATGGTCAGAAACTCGTCACAATCCAAATTGAAGATCGGAAGGAAAGGTGTGAATGTTGGAATAAGGGAGTGTGGTCCACCTGACCACATGGGGCCCACTTCTTTCTAGAACATCCAATAAAGATTATTTTCCCCATGGTCAAAGGATTTAAAAAACTTGCCTTTGTAAGTTGCTCAATTAGGGAGACATGATTGGAGAGATTTTTTGTTACACTACTAGAAAAACCACTTTTAGCGACCGCCAAAAGCCGTCACTAAAAGTGGTCGTGACCGCCCAGTGACCGCCAAGAGAGCGACATGGATACTTCGTCGCTAAAAGTATTAGCGACCGCCACTAATGTTTTTGCGACGGCAAGGTGGTGGTCGCTAAAAATTAAAAAAAAAATTGGAAGCATTAGCAGCTGCCATAGCGGTCGCTAATACTACAAACAGAGGTCGCTAATACAATATTTTTTTTATTTTTTTTTTCAAGTATTAGCGGTCGTTAATGGTGAAAACTATTACTTTTAGCGACTGCCAGTGGCGGCCGCTAAAAGTAATAGTTTTTTTTTAAACGTCCTGTTTTTTCTCAATTCTTTTCCTTCTTTTTATACCTGTACCTGATATATTATAAATTAAAATTACAAATACTACCATCAATTAAAATTAAAACTACTACCATCAATTAAAATTACAAATAACAAAACATTACAAAAGTTTCAACAAATTATATCCATTACAATTACAGAAAAAAAAAATGTCCGTGCGGGGTGCCGTGGTAGATCCAATGCTCTCAAACCTGAACAGAAAAAGGAAAATAAATATTAATCGTTTACTATAAAATTTGACAATTTATACTAAATATAAAAAAATTAAGAATTAAAATTAAAATTTAAACTTATGTTTTAACTGTACGAGCAATCCGGGAGTCGGAATCTCGTTCCGTCAGTTTCTATAAGTCATGAATAACTAGGGGCCCGTGCCCGTCAAGTTTCACGGGCAACGGAGCCTGTTTGCTCGTTTTGGGTGCCCGGATGCTCATTTTCTAAATTTAAGTTAACGTTCTAACTTAAACCTACTTTTCAACTGTACGAGCAATCCGGGAGTCGGAATATCGTTTCGTCAGTTCCTGCAAGTCATGAATGACTAGGGACCCGTGGCCGTCAAGTTTCACGGGCAATGGAGTCCGTTTACTCGTTTTGGGCGCCCGGAGGCTCGTTTTTTAAATTTTAAGTTAACGTTCTAACATAAACTACGTTTCAACTGTACGAGCAATCCGGGATTCGGAATCTCGTTCCGTCAGTTCCTGCAAGTCATGAATCACTAGGGCCCCGTGGCCCTCAAGTTTCACGGGCAACGGACCCCGTTTGCTCATTTTGGGAGCCCGGAGGCTCGTTTTCTAAATTTTAAGTTAACGTTCTAACTGAAACCTACGTTTCAACTGCACGAGCAATCCTAGGGTCGGAATCTCGTTCCGCCAGTTCCTACAAGTCATGAATGACTAAGGGCCCGTGCCCGTCAAGTTTCACGGGCAACGGACCCCATTTGCTCATTTTGAGCGCCCGGAGGCTTGTTTTCTAAGTTTTAAGTTAACGTTCTAACTCAAACCTACATTTCAACTGTAAGAGCAATCCGGGATTCGGAATCTCGTTCCGTAAGTTCCTGCAAGTCATGAATGACTAGGGGCCCGTGCCCGTCAACTTTCACAGGAAACGGACCCCGTTTGCTCATTTTGGGCGCCCGGAGGCTCGTTTTCTAAGTTTTAAGTTAACGTTCTAACTCAAACCTACGTTTCAACTGTACGAGCAATCCAGGATTCAGAATCTCGTTCCGTCAGTTCCTGCAAGTCATTATTAACAAGGGGCCCGTACCCATCAAATTTCACGAGCAACGGACCCCGTTTGCTTATTTTGGGCGCACGGATGCTCGTTTTCTAAGTTTTAAGTTAACGTTCTAACTGAAACCTACGTTTTAACTGCACGAGCAATCTTAGTGTCGGAATCCCGTTCCGTCAGTTCCTACAAGTCATGAATGACTAGGGGCCCGTGCCCGTCAAGTTTCACGGGCAACGGACCCCGTTTGCTCTTTTTGGGCGCCCGGAGGCTCGTTTTCTAAGTTTTAAGTTAACATTCTAACTAAAACCTACGTTTCAACTGTGCAAGCAATCCGGAATTCGAAATCTCGTTCTGTCATGAATGACTAGGGGCCCGTGCCCGTCAAGTTTCACGGGCAACGGACCCCGTTTGCTCATTTTAGGCGCCCGGAAGCTTATTTTCTAAGTTTTAAGTTAACTTTCTAACTCAAACCTACGTTTCAACTGCACGAGCAATCCTAAGGTCGGAATCTCGTTCCATCAGTTTCTACAAGTCATGAATGACTAGGGGCCCGTGCTCGTCAAGTTTCACTGGCAACGGACCCCGTTTGCTCATTTTGGGCGCCCGGAGGCTCGTTTTCTAAGTTTTAAGTTAACGTTCTAACTCAAACCTACGTTTCAACTGTACAAGCAATTCGGGATTCGGAATCTCGTTCTGTCAGTTCCTGCCAGTCATGAATGACTAGTGGCCCGTGCCCGTCAACTTTCACGGGCAACGGACTCCGTTTGCTCCGGAGGCTCGTTTTCTAAGTTTTAAGTTAACGTTCTAACTCAAACCTACGTTTCAACTGTACGAGCAATTCGGGATTCGGAATCTAGTTCCGTCAGTTCCTGCAAGTCATGAATGACTAAGGGACCGTGCCTGTCAAGTTTCACGAGCTACGGACCTCGTTTGCTCATTTTGGGCGCCCGGAGGCTCGTTTTCTGAGTTTTAAGTTAACGTTCTAACTGAAACCTACGTTTCAACTGCACGGGCAATCCTAGGATCGGAATCTCGTTCCGTCAGTTCCTACAAGTCATGAATGACTAGGGGCCCGGGCCCGTCAAGTCTCACGGGCAATGGAGCCCGTTTCCTCATTTTGGGCGCCCGGAGGCTCGTTTTCTAAGTTTTAAGTTAACGTTCTAACTTAAACCTACGTTTCAACTGTACAAGCAATCCGGGATTCGGAATGTCGTTCCGTCAGTTCCTGCAAGTCATGAATGACTAGGGGTCCGTGCCAGTCATGCTTCAAGGGTAACGAACCCCGTTTGCTCATTTTGGGCGCCCGGAGGCTCGTTTTCTAAGTTTTAAGTTAACGTTCTAACTTAAACCTACGTTTCAACTGTACGAGCAATTCGGGAGTCGGAATCTTGTTCCATCAGTTCCTGCAAGTCATGAATGACTAGGGACCCGTGTCCGTCTAGTTTCACGGGCAACGGACCCCGTTTCCTCATTTTGGGCGCCCGCTTTATCATGAGCAAAAGGGCAAATTTCTAGTAGTGTTACTTACCTTGATGGGAGGATCATTTCTCTATAAAAGAATCTCTTGGGTTACTTCCTTGCCTACGGTGAAATTTCTTGGCTTCAATCAATTTGCTAGAGAGAAAAGAAAAGGGTTCAAGGAAGTTGTAAATCCCTCCTTTGTTTAGCCCCAGCCATAGAATTAGGTATGATCTTAATTACATTAAGTGTTATTTCTTTGTATCCAATGATATTATAACATTTGGTCTCAGAGCCTGTAGTTTTGGGCATAACAAATAATCGTTTACATTTTATGTATTTTTGGGGCTTCCTGGTTTCTCTAAGAATTAAACCCAAATACCAGAGTAAAGAGATTTTGGATATTTGATCAAAGATATTCAAGTTATTGAATAAAACTCCTCAGAAAGTGAGTATTACAGTGCCCAACCCAATCTGAAAGATACAGGAATGAAAGATTTATTATCACGTTCATTGTAAATTCATTTATTTAAGAAATTACAGTAAAATTTGAACATATGTCGCTCATTGTTATTTTTTTTACATGAAAGAATATAATAATAACAATATCAATGATTTATTATTATTATTATTATAAAAATTGAATAATATTATAATAATAGAGCCGTTGGACAGTAAATCCCCAGCGTGGAGGGACAGGAACTGTATAGTGCAGCCGGACAGAAACTATCCAGCTCGTTGTATAGTATGCTGCCCAAATCTCTGCACTGGGCTAGTGGGCGAGGCCAGTAGGTTGGGCCAACCTGACTTGCATCTGCCTAGCTCGTTAGCCTGCTCCTGGAATGGGTCGAATCAGCTAGATCTGACCTGGTCCGGCCCACTCATGGGTTCGATCAGGTATAGTCTTGGACTGGGTTAAGAATGGGTCGGGCCCGATCCATTAAGGGCTCACTGGTAAAATTATTCAGATTGACCCACTTGTTAGATAGTGCCTATTTGTACAATCTATTGGCACAATAGAGGTCTGGATCTAACCCAATTAAAGCTCAGAAAATGACCCCTAAACTAGATTTATGTACATACTAGTACTGACTGGAGCTTCAGTGTGACCTGTTGGCTTGATCATTCTAGTTATATCAATAGTCCATGTAAATTGTGAAAAGATACATCTAAGAGTAAATTAAACACCGGTAATATGAATAAGTCCCTAATCTGATCAAATCAAGGGGGTAGAAGTTAATCAAGTAAGTGTCAAATTAATCTTAGACACTATTTAATTGATCAGATCAGAACCGTTAACGTCATTCATCGGCATTCTGATAATTTCTGGATGTCATCAATCAAAATCAAAGTTGATCATGTTCGTCAGAAATGGATGGTCAATAACATATTTTGATCATATTTGACTCATACGAACTTAGAATTGCGTTGTGTTTTCTCCTATGGATTCGTATCGATTGGATCTTTAATCTAAATGGTTCGGATCCATTATAAGACCTCTCTAATATTTTGGCTAATTTCTTGAACATGTAAATTAGATTATTAAAATATATTTTTCCACATCAAGTTTTATATTATGATAAATTAAGTGTTATCGCATATATCAATTGGAAATTAGCTTTGATTAACTCATTAGCCGCCAAAGCGACACTAGTTATGAAAAATGTATAATTTCTTGAATTGAGTTTAATGAATCACCTCTCACTTGAGTGATTGTGATATCACTTAAGATTGCGGTTTCATTAATGGAGGTTCACCCAAAGGTGAGATCTTTCGAACGGTTAGAAATCAGAATTTGACTGTTTATGAATCTGATATAAATTTTTGAATGATTTACACCCAAAGGTATGATCTTCTTAATTTACATCACATTTATTAGCATGGACAGATTAATTATGGAAAGCAATATTTCACATTTTGTTTATCCACCCAAAGGTAGATTTACATTAATGTACCCATTGCTTTGTTCTAGTTACTGAATCTTAATATTTAGCTGTTTATTGTTTCTTACAGTAACCAGATCATTAGCCGCACTTTCCACCTTAGGGACCATACCCACTTTGGATGGGTCCAATTTCGTTTAATAGTTGGATGCTTTAATGATTGCCATAACGTTCTTGGACTTAGAAATTGCCTTCGACGAACCCATGCCTGAAAAACCCACTGAAAACTCTATTGCCGAAGAAAGGACAATTTATGAAAAATAGATAAAAGCAACCAAAGTGGGAGTAAAGATCATTTTAAATTCTATTTCACGTACTATCCGAGGGTCCATAGGAATAAAAGATAAGGCTAAGGACCTCTTAGATACTGTGAAAAAGCAATTTACGATAACTGATAAGGCAGTAGGTGCTTCGTTAATAAGCCGCCTTTCACGTATAAAATATGATGGAACTATGAGAGTAAGAGAACACATCCTTGCAATGGCGCACATGGCGTCGAAATTGAAAGAGGTGGACATGAGCGTGTCTGATCAATACATAGTCCAATTCATTTTCAATTCTCTTCCTCCCGCTTTTGGAGCTTTTAAGGTAGCTTATAACCAAAGCCCAACGACATGGGACATAAATGAATTGATTGCTATAGCCGATCAAGAAGAAAGAAGGTTGAAGGCAGAAGGACAAATGATGGTTAACTTTGTCTCTCGATCTAAATCCAAGACCAAGGGCAAAGGCAAGAAAAGTGCAAATGCATAAGCCACAAAACCAGAAAATGCTCAAGCCACAAAACCAGAAAAGAAAGACAAAGGGATAATGAAGAAATGTTATTTTTGTGGAAAGAAAGGTCATTTCAAAAAGGATTGCCTAAAACGAAAGAATTGGTTTGAAAGTAAAGGTAATAATCAAAATCTTGTTTGTTTCGAAACCAATTTAACAGATGTTCCATCAATACTTGGTGGATTGACTCTGGTGCAACCATTCATGCATGTTTGTGGTTGTATGCAGGGATTCCTTTTAAGCCGGAGTCCAAATGATGGGGAAAGGACCATCACCATGGGGAACCGAAAGGAGTCAAGAGTTGAAGCTATAGGCACATACAGGCTGGTGTTGGACACCGGATTCATTTTGGATCTCCACAACACTTTCTTCGTCCCTGATATTTCTAGAAATCTTATTTCTGTTTCAAAACTTGATTATGATGGTTTTAAATTTGGTTTTGGTAATGGATGTATGGATGTTATTAGAAATAATAAAGTTGTTGGAAATGGTTATTTATGTGATGGATTGTATAAATTAAAGTTAAATTCTATGTATGAACAATCCCTTCACACAAAACACATTAATTGTGGCATGAACATGGGAGTTAAAAGAATGACCATTAATGAGAACTCATCTATGTTGTGGCATAAAAGGTTGGGCTATATTTCAAAAGAAAGAATGACAAGATTGGTGAAAGACGGATTGTTACCTAATTTGGATTTCACCGACTTTACAGTTCGTGTTGATTGCATTAAACGAAAGCAAACCAATACAAGTAAGAAAGGAGCTACAAGAAGTTCGGGTCTATTAGAAATAATCCATACAGATATCTGTGGAAAAATCCACATACCCTGTTTTACAAGTGAGGAATACTTTATTACTTTTATTGATGATTTTTCATGATTTGGTTATGTCTATTTAATCAAAGAAAAATCTGATGCTTTAAATGCTTTCAAAATATTTAAGGCAGCGGTAGAAAAGCAATTAGATAGAAAAATCAAGGTTGTGAGATCAGATAGAGGTGGTGAGTATTACGGCAGATACACTGAATCGTAACTTAGGCCCATTTGTTAGATTTCTACAAGATGAAGGAATTGTTGCCCAATACACAATGCCTGGTACACCTTAGTAGAATGGTGTAGCTGAGAGAATAAACAGGACGCTTATTGAGATGGAAAGGAGTATGGTCAGTAACACTAATTTACCCGAGTTCATGTGGGGTGAAGCATTAAAGATGGCAATGTACATCTTAAATCGGACTAATAGGAAACCTAGTTTAAATCATTTCCGAGTATGGGGATGTCCATTTGAAGTAAGAGTCTTCAACCCGCATGAACGAAAATTGGACCCTAAAACAATTAGCGGATATTTTATTGGATATCCGGATATGTCCAAAGGGTATAGATTTTACTGTCCTAACCATACAACTAGGATCATTGAATCGGGAAATGCTAAATTTTTGGAGGATCATTTGATTTGTGGGAGTGGTCAAAATAGAAATATAACCTACGAAGAAATTCGGGTAGATGTTGATCTACCTAATAAAAGAAGTGAGTTTGATGTCCCACTTGATATCGTGATCAACGACAATCAAGAGGAACAACAACCACAAAATGGACAAGAAGCACAGGAAACCCAATTACCCATTATTGAACCACTTCCAGAACAAAATAATGATCCTGAAATTTTAAGGAGGTCAACTCGTATGAGAAGACCCGCTATCTCGATTATGTTGTATTCTTAGAAGAAGCTAATATTGGGGTAAAAGATGATCCTAGGACATTTAAAGAAGCCATAGAATGTAAGAATTCTAATAAATGGTTTTGTAAAAGACTGATACAAAGATAGTGCATCTTGAAAAGAACTAATTATAAACTACCCTTTCACATATCTCTCTTTAAACCCTTTGCAAGGTATTCATGTAATTTACATTATGGGCATTAATATCAATGCAAGGCACACCCTGGAAGAGGGTACAATAGTATTTATGCCAATCCTGTAAGTTGTCAAAATTTTAGGAGTTTTTGGTATTTTATGGTGTTAGATTTGTGTATCTTTTGTTGTATCTTCTCTTGGTAGTTTTGATGTGTGTTCTTTTGTTATAATTTTATTAATTATTTTTCCTGGGTATTGAATTTGGGGTTGGAATTGAACAGGATATATGAGAAATGTGTGCAAACACAACAGAATATATGAATATATTGTACTCTCTCTCTCTCTCTCTCTCTCTCTCTCTCTCTCTCTCTCTCTCTCTCTCTCTCTCTCTCTCTCTCTCTCTCTCTCTCTCTCTCTCTCTCTCTCTGTGTGTGTGTGTGTGTGTGTGTGTTGTGCTTGTTTGCACAGGCGCCCATATTCTAGCTTGGCATGGCTGACTCAAATCACCCATCCTACTAGGCTCAACTTTCCAGCACCTCTGTGTTGAAAAGCTCTAACTGCCTTTGATATTAGGATTTACTTGTTAGTTTTGAAAGCGAACAAATGTTTTTTTAATTTTTCCCTATAGAGAATTGCGAAGAATTTTAAACTTCGGTTGCCATCACAGTGCTAAATTGACCAAAAGCCATCACATTTGTGGCCAAGCTCTCTCTGGAGCCCAGACCAGTTCTTCTAAGGGTGGCAGTTTTAGAATTGGGTCTCTTCATACGAGGACATCTATATACTAAATAAGCATATGTTACAAAAAATTATCAGAGAAAGTGGTATGGGTAGCAAACATGGAAACACCACTTGCTACCAATTCATCACCGCCAAAAACTAAGACAATAATGTTCTCCTCTTAATCTGTGAAAAGGGCAAGTGTGGTCCTTGACTATATTCTTAATTGCCTCAAATTCTACCATTCATAGATACTTGACACTGGATATCTTCTAGTGAGAGATGGTCAGATACCTCTGCTGTTCTTCAATCTATGATTTATCCTCATGAGAGGTCTTACAAATTTTCTGTGGCACTTTCAGCATCTGTTGTGAAAAAGCCAGTAACTGCAGTTCATGTTCCTTGTTTCTGAACCCAGGTCTCTGAAAGAATGTAAGTCCACTGTTAGGCCTACTGGATGCGCGAGGGAAACTGATTCAGTTTTCAGGTTAGGCCTATTGGAAGTAACAGCTTTACTGAAAAAGAAATAAAAATACATTCTTTATTATATCCAACACAGCTTCCTGTAAACCCGAAGATGATGGTGCACCAAAGGATGTGAATTCTCTTGCCTGCGCAGCTTAACAGCTTATGCTTACAATAACGGATGCTCTGTTAAGGATATAGATCTTATGAATCGCCGACAAGTTTCAATTAGTGATCTGTGGGGTTTGGGTCGAATGAAGAGAAGGGTTATAAGATAAAAGAAGACTCTATAAGATGCAAAATCCAAGAATCCTAACAATTTCTAAGTTTCCCTGTGTTTACTTTTAAGAGTTCCTAATTCTTGCTAAAAACTCCTTGTAAACAGGTTTAAATATTCAATGAGATCTCTAGTCTCAAGTTTTGGGAATTTTGAGTTTTCCAAAGTTCGTTGATTTTTTTACTAGGATTGTACTCTGGGTGTGCATCTGTATTGGTTTGTTTTTTTTTGTTTTTTTTTTTTAACAGAAAATTTTATTGCTCCAAGAAAAAGGGAATGAAAAGGCTCTGTATTGGTTGTGTTGATATTCTGAAATCTCAGAAGCATTGTAACATAAGACTATAATCTAGAATTTCTTTCATTACTTAATAATCCTTGTTCATCTTTTCATCTTCCAGGTGTCAGTGGCTGCCATCATCCCTTTCAAGCCTAGTACTTCTGCAGATGAAGCTTTGCAGTAAGACCTGCAACTAGTTACTTTCCATTTGCTCATCAGTGCCAGTTGATTGCTTCTCACTAGTTATTGAAGCTAATCATTAAATCCCATGGCATACCCTTTATTACAAGCAATCCATTAAAAATAGAAAAAGTTTACCCACCCCGACCCCCATACCCCGACTGGGAGCCTGGGCACCATGGGGTCCGTTGGATCCCAGCCGCCCCTGGGATCCAACGGACCCCATGGGGGCCCGGGCTCCCAGTCGGGGTCTGGGTCAGGGTGGGTAGCACGGCTGCCAAAAATATAGATTTAAGTTATTCTCAATGGCTTTGAGAAGAGGTCCCAACTGTAGTGGTTGTCCTTGTTGCCTTGCGACAGCTTATAAAGAGAATATGTTAGGAAGGGCATATGCTGAAGCTCCCAAAAGAGAGGATTACAACTTTTTCCATCTGCATTCTAGTTGGAACAGAAATCTTTGCCTGATTATCTCTGACAATTTGAATTGTTTGTGATGCATGATGATCTTACAAAACCAGAAGTACCTGGTGCTGACAAGGTCATTGAGATGGTCAATGGCCATGTTCTAGATTTCTCGTTTGGAAAAACCATAGGCCATGACCCTTTGAATTAATCCAGACCCTAACTCTCTCTCTCTCCTCTCTCCTCTCTCCTTTCTCATAGCCTTGTTGCCAAGTGGGCAGTCGGAGGTGGAGAAAATGTCATAAACCCCATCACCAATGTGGCCACATAGACCTTTTTTATGACACTACCAACATATTCAACCTTAACATAGAATATTCTATATTACCCAGCCATCTTGAGATTATAGGAACATTCACACTCTCAAAAAGATTTGAAGAACATAAAAAGAACCAACATGACATTTACGAGATTAGTACATAAAGGAAAATGGAAAAGAAGACAAGAAAATTGTATCTAGTATACATGTTGAAACCAAAATGATGGAATGCAAACTGCTATAACTATCTCCAACAAGATCAATACTTAAAGCATGTCCATGGAATGGTTAATAGTTTGAGAACTTCAAGTAGACTACTTCAACAAGAATGCCAGAAGAAATCTATGATGAATTGTCTATAAGGATTCTGATAGACCTTGGAATCGGAGGCATGTTTACATCTATTAAACCCTCTAGAATTTGGACGACGTTCCCCATAGTTGGCCTATCATTTTCATCGTCTTGGATGCACCAATAAGCAACTCTAGAAGCTCTCGTTAGTTCTTCCATGTTAGCATTACCATCCAATCGACAGTCCAATAGGGCCAGAAATTCACCCTCGGTTATTTTTCCCACAGCCCAAAAAGGGAAGAAACCAAACTCCCCATCCCCCAATTTCTCTGAATTTCTCTTCCCTGATATGATTTCAAATAACATCATCCCGAAGCTATAAACATCGGCTTTCGATGTGATAGCAACGCCAGAAATCCACTCTGATGCAAGGTAGCCAATAGTTCCTCTTATGGATGTTAAAACCCGACCGTACTCCCGCCCAATGAGCTTTGCCATACCAAAATCTGCCACTTTGGGGCAAAATGCAGCATCCAAAAGGACATTTTCTGGCTTGATATCGCAATGTATGATGCGATCTCTGCAATTCTGATGGAGATAGGCTAGCCCTCTGGCTGTCCCAAGTGCAATTTGGTATCTAATATTCCAATCTATAGTCTCTGAATTCTTTTCAAATAAATGAGTATCTAAAGAACTATTTGGCATGTAATCATAAACTAGCATTCTATTCATACCTTGGGAACAAAATCCATGAAGGCGAATGAGATTAATATGCTGAATTGCCCCGATTGTGCTCACCTCCGCTCGAAACTGCTTCTCTCCTTGTTTAAGGCCTTCTAGTTTCTTCACAGCTACACAGGTTGGATCGGGCAAAGTTCCTTTAAAAACAGAACCAAAACTTCCTCTACCTAACTTTTCTGAGAAATTCTTAGTGATAATCTGTAACTCCCTGTAGCTAAATGACACCAAGGAGCCGTCAACAACCTTCAAAGATGTTATTTGTTGACGCCTTATGTATCTCCAAAACAGAAGGATTGTAATAACAGTCAATGTAGATGCAGAACCAACAACTGCACCTATAGTAGCCCCAGTCATCCCTCCCTTCTTTCGGCCCAAGTCTCGCAGCTCGGATGCTGCAAGGCGGAGATAAAGATCGTTTCCTTCACCATTTGAAAGCTGTTGAAGATTAATCAGATCATCGTTCCACAGAGTGCATCCATTGTAGTAAGCATAAGCAGTACAGGAACAGCTGCTCAAGCATGATGCCTCACACTCTGTGGCTGCTGACTGCCAATGAATGACTATTTATTGGCAACCCCATGTTGGGTATCATCAAAAACCCACTTTAAAATGGGTTTTCCTCAAACACCCACCTGACCAAATGCACAAATTCCAATCTTCTCTAGATCTTGGTTGAAAGCCGTTCAAGCATGAACAGAAGGGCTCTCTATTCTTAGTGGAGGCTGCAAAAGTTCCGCAAATAGAATAGACCTCGCATTGACCTATTGGCTTAAGCCAAAAACAGTGCCAATGTATGGAAGAATCCAACCATAAGCATAGCTTCATTTGCCCAGAGAAGTCCAAGACACTTCTTGTGATAATAGAATTGTTGAGAGGATTGTAAGTGAAATAGCTTGTGTTCTGTGTCTCAACAAAACTGAAATTCATCATATGTTTTGAAGCCATTTCGGGGAGCCCATCAAAATACTTCCCATTCCAAACTCCACTTCTCCAAGACACTTCGGACCCATTCCAAAGTAAAATGTACTGATCAGTTCCATTGGGAACAATCCCTAATGAAAACATTCCGGGCGCTGGATCATCATCGTTTTTCCATGCTATAAGGCGCTTTGTCTCTCCACTAACCTTGTTCCTCCCAAGCCGTGCTTTGGGTAGCAATGTATGAGTTGGGTTATCAAAGCTCTGCCAAATAACAACAGAGGAATCTGACCCATCTCTCAAAACAAGATTTCCGGTGTCATGAAGCTCAGCAACAGTATAATTTGTCCCAATTGAGGATATATCTGTGGACCATATTGGCCTTTCAAACTGATTTAGGAGGACAAGATTACCATCTTGATCGATTTTTAGCTGCGAAGAGTACTTGTTCTGGACTGGCATTTCTCTGTTTGCGGTTTGCTACCCAAACAATTGTTTTTTCTGGTAATTGGTTGTACCATATGCCTATGTAGTAGTTCTGTGACACACCTGGTTTGAAGAAACCCAATTCAAAGATGCCACGTTTAGAGGATATGATGTGGTCTCCAAAGAGAGGTAGGCCTAAGGATATGGTATCTACTGCAATGGTGAGAGAATTCTCAAAGGAGATGAAGAAATGAAGCAGCACATATAGGAAGAGCCTAGTCATTATTTTAGAAGGTATTATTTATTTAAAAGTATTTATGCTGTAAATCTTCCAACTCAGCCCGAATCCAACCTGTAAATTAATTTTCAGATGGAGTTGGGCTGGAGAATGTTGTCCTGGTGAATAAATGGGTTGGATTCATGTTGAGTGCATACTTTATATTTGACTTGCCAATCCAACCCGGACCTGACCAGTTTATTGAGGCCCAAGTTCAGCCCTTCTTAACTTTCAAATTCAGTTTGCGTTGTTATCTTCAGACCCAGTAAAAAAATTAGTCGGGTTAAAGATGAGCCTACACATAATACAAATAGTATTCAGCCCAATCCAAACCTGACCAGAGCTGACCCATTGCCACTTCTAAACTTTACTTCCGTGTTAATTATTTGGTTTGAACTAACACATGAATGCCGTTTAATAAATGGCAATGCCCATTGAGACAGGTTCTTATACGTCAAAAGATTTTCTACGTTGGGAAGACTATTGTTTCTCTACTTTCCATAGGTCAACTAAGAAAAGTGGTCTCATACTATGATGTCCGGATACGGCAAGGACAAGTGATGAACAAGGCAAGTAGGGCTATCAATCGTTTTGTGTTAATAAATTCGTGTTAGAATCATCTCAATCCGAATACGATCCATTAAATAAATAGGTTCGAAAATCAAATACAAACATGAACCATTTATTTAACGGGTTACACGACAGGACCTGTTAACCCGTTAAATATTTTTGTCAGTTTTGAACCATGTCAATTAACACACACTCTTTTGCTAATAAAAGGAGTGAAGGAGTTAGAAAATGATCTTTTATATTTGGGTTTTAGGGTTTCACTTTTACCTTTTCAAACTTACCAAAATACCCCTCATGCAATTTATAATTTATGTCATTTATCATTTGGCGGGTTATATCAAGTTATTAATGGGTTACCAGTTTTATTTGTTAACGACTCACCAAATTTAACGGGCTAATGGGTTCAACCCATTAACGACACGAACCCGTTAAGAGGCCCCCCGAACTCGATAATATCGTGTGAGTTCGTATCGTATTAATGGGTCTTGTGGCATTTTGACAACCTTAAAGGCAAAGACACAGATTTTACACATAAAAAGTAAAGTATCAAATACGATACGACCATTTTGAAGTATCTATGCATCATAGGCCCTGGATGGAAGACCGGCGCATTGGCTGTACATCTAGAAGTTTATTAGTACTCCACTAAGATTCTCTAATAAGTTTATGAGTGCCCCACTAAGATTCTCAAATCCATTTGGGTCCCTAAAGACTTCCACAAAAGACCCAAAACAACGAAGTCCATAAAGAAAATCCAGGGCTCCCATTCTCTTCTTCATTCTTCAATGCTTTTCATTGTTGCGTTTTTATTGGGATTTTTTTTTTTTTTCATTTTTTGTAGTTTAGGAGTCTGGACCTGTAAGCAGTTTATGTAGTTCTGGTTTTGCCACCTTTCTTGTAATCTCTCCCATGTAAGAGGACTGTTTGGGTCTTTGTTGTTGGAAGTAGGTGGGCCTTTTAGATGGATTTTCAAAACTTTTGACCCACTTAATGCAGGGATCAAACACCCAAAAGGCCAAAAACACAGTCCCAAGATCTAAAACCACCCTAGTCTCATGCATTAAGATCAAAGATCTATCGAAAGAAGATAAATCAAGAAATGCAAATAAGGACAAACAAAATCTAATGAATAAATTGATTGTAGATTTACACCTTAGGTGCTTGGTTATGCTCAAATTGAGAGCTTTGATTTCTTGATTCTTCGAAAACCTTTTTGTAGATTTGATCTCCTTAGCCTTTGTATTCTTGCACACTATGACTCTTTTGTAGAGATGAGATCTCTAAGGAGAATAAATGCTAGGCACTCAAGAAGAAAACCAGAGGGGGGCGGGCGGGGGCGCTTGGGCATCTTTCACTAGGCATGAATGCTTGGTGTTGGATGTCCAACTCTGGCCTCCTATATAGGTTTTGGTAAACCTCCTCTTTGTCTAACTTTAGAAGTGTCACTTCTATTCTTTGTATATGTCCTGCTGCTCCTTCCTTAAGTGTTTCAATTGAAAGAAACCTCCTCTTCCTAGGGCTAGTATAGGAACTCTTCCTAGGGCTAGTATAGGAACCACTAGAATTGGTTTCAACTGAAACATCTGAACCCCACATCTCATGTGAACTCTAGACCCACAGTTATTTTAAAAAACCTTCATTAAAAAAATACAATTGCACTCCATTCTTAAGAATATTTAGAAGAAGACCACCACTAAGAAAAAAATTGCTTTTAGCGGCGGCCACTATTGGCCGCTGGATGCCGCTTGGTGACAGTATACATCGGGCGGGTAAGAGTTTTAGCAGCACTATTATTTTTTCTTGCGGTGGCTCTGACTACCTGTAAAAGATATTTGTGCGCTAATAAGACAACAGAAGAAATTTTTAGCGGGGGTGCTTGGCCGCCGGTAATAGTAAAAATGGCTATCAGTAAAAAACAGTTTTTTTTTTTTTTTTTTTTTTTTTTTTTTTTTTTTTTTTTTTTGTAACAGTGGTCACGTGGCCGCCGCTAAAAGCAGTGTTTTTTTTTCCTTGGCAACCGGTAATAATAAAAATGGCTGCCGCTAAAAATCAGTTTTTTTGTAGCGGTGGCCACCTGACCGCGTGAAAAGCAGTGTTTTTTTTTTTTTTTGGCCGCCGGTAAAAGTAAAATTGCCTCTTCTAAAAACCATTTTTTTTTGTAGCAGTGGTCACATGGCCGCCGCTAAAAGCAATATTTAAAAAAAAAAAAAAAACACTATGCTTTTTGAGGCGATCGTATGGCTGCCGCTTAAAGTTTTTTTTTTTTTTTTTCAAATATCAGCACACATGAAGCACAGAAATATCTGCCAACATCTTCGTGTTCTACCAATCCTCACCACAACTTAGATAAATACAAAAACAATAACAATAGAATTTACAAATAACGGAACTAAGAAAATCACTAATCTATTTAAAATTGAACCATGGGGTACAAAGCAGCACACCCAAAACAATGATCGAATAAAAGAATGGAAATTCTCTCAGCTACTAGTGCAAAAATGACTACACCATACAAAATAATTTGGCCAGTCATATTTTCTTCTAGGTAGTTGGGTCTACTTTGAAGGGATTTCTCAATGCTGGAGAAGGATGGACTCTATGAGATCATAAAGAGGTGTGAGCTCCACCTTCTCAATCAATTGGAATTCCTGCATCACAAATCGACAACAATTAACAATCACCAAGACCTGGGAACATTGCACCATCATAGGTTTGAATTAGTCTCAGGAAAAAGAAAACGTCCCCTGATACCCTACACATTATGACTTGATGGATAAAAACACCCACCATAAAAAAAAAAAAAGAAAAAAAGAAAGAGTACCATAAATGGCGAGGAAGTTCTCAAAGAAGTTTTCTTCTCGAGTCCACTCCTCATCCTCCATATGAATAAGAAAGGTTCCCTGTTCCATTGTTTCATTTAAGAAAAGTGGATAAAGAATATGGCAGAGGAGAGAGATTGAGGTGATTTTTCTTGCCTTCACAGATGAACAGGGAGATTCTCTCTGAGATCTTTAGCTTCCTTATATTTTTTTTTATTTGTTGAAGATTTCTCAGTTATGGGGTTTGTTAAAAACCAAAGGTAATTGTTATAGAAAGGAGAGGTAAGGCTTTTTTACCAATTTACACTCCATATGATTAAATTTAGATCCTAAATTTTGATGCAGGTTTTAAAATTCAGGCCCATAGTATGGCCCAAACTTGTACATGTCCAATCAAATTTTCACTTCTATTTGGGTGGGCCATGCAGATGAAGTTTAATTTGGGGAACCAAATTACATCCCTAGTGAATAATAAGAAACATTTAAGACACAAGAAAATATCATCTGAGCAATGAAAATTACTAGTAATTCATTAAAATTACGAGTACTTTTGGGTTGAAAAGTACGAAAACAACAAACTTTATGAAATAGTGTGCCTACTACACTAACATCCATCCTACAAACACCCCTGGAATCTCCAATACCAGTATCAGTATCGTATCCAGTTGATACAGAATTACAGATACATAGGCATATAAATAGCTGATATCATGGACTTGGAAGATCAAAGTTATCTTTACCATGGTAAGTTCCAAAGAAATAAATGGCAAAACAAGTTTCGCAATTTGAGAAATATACCTTGATGGCTTCAATATACAAGTCACATCACAAAGTATCTTATGTAGGGAAAGGCAAGAAAAACCTTTGTTCCAAGAATAAGAAAATGTCTTAAACAGCTGGTAGTATCCATTTCTAGGTATTTTGCAGCTAAGTGCAAAATAGCATTGTTTAATGTGCATTGGGCTATACCTGATCAAGCTGGCTCCTCCCAAAATATGCACCCAGGCAATAAGGAATGAAACAAGATAAGGGACATCTGCCAAGTTTAAGGGAAAAAGGGTTCAACTACATTAGCGGAAAAAGAACAGATAGATGCATCTGACATGAAAAAGCACACAAATATCACATTACAGAAGCACATCATGCATCATTTAATAAACCAGCCAAATGGTTTGAATCTTAATAGCTTTTCCTCCAACATAAGATATACAACCAGCATAAAACTACTTGCATTTCTAAAATTTGTTAAAAAACAAGGAATGGAATAAAAGTGAATATGCTGCTAAAAAAAAAAAAAAAAACATCAAATAACCACCCATTTAATTGAAATTGAATCAAAAGTAAACTTGAAATGACTACCCTGCCATGTCCCAGTACTTCAAATCCTGAAAAGAATCAAGTTCCCATCTAGATCTTCACCTTGTATCCTTCACCCCTCACTTCCTTAATAATCCCTTCCTAAAACCTATATCCATTTCCATGAAACAAACAGTCCCTGTAAAAATAATAATAATAATAATAATAATAATAATAATTCCTGTTCTATAACCCGCTGATACCACTATGATCTCAAACTCAATAGCTACACATTCAATCTTTCTCCCTTCTTCTGTTAATTCTATACACCTGCTGCATCTCCTTAACCATTTACTTTCAGCCCATACTTCATTCATCAAAGAAAAATCTATCAAATGATCCACTGGTGTTCGTCCCATTACATCAATGTAGTCCCTGATCTGAAATGTACGAAGATGTTACTGATCGAACGATCTGATTCCATGGACCTATGACAAAACTAGAATGAAAACAATACATTGGGTAATCTCAAAAGACAAGAAAAATAAAAAAGTCCAAACCCTAGGTTACAGAGGAGGAAAACAGAAACAGAAAAATCATGTATCAGTGGGTTCAATGGGTGCTTGTTCCAACATCCCTATCTTGTAGTGAAGTTAGGAATGCAGAAAAAGTATGCTGCCAAATGAAAGAAATATGTAACAACATCGAGTATTGTCATTGATAAATATAATGCATTGCTAACAGAAGATTATGATAAGCTACAGGTCTAGATAACATAAACTTACCTGCTTACTGCCAGTTACAGCCTCCCGTCTCCTAGAAATTGTTGTAACACGAAATCTCATTTGAAGAACTGAAATGCTTCACTGAATACCTTTTCGAGAGATGCACAAGGACCAATAATACCCTGAACTTTTACATCGTTTGAGCAGCTAATTTCAAATATACCACTGCAAGGCATATGTTTATGCATATATATAATGAAGCCAGAGTGCCCCAACCAGATAAAATGAAACTTAGTTTCTCATATAGCCATGTTTATAAACAGATGAAGTTAAAAACATAAATGCCTAACAAGTAACAACCTATGATGACCAGCTACAACATGGACATGGTATGGATAGTGAGTCAGTGACATGGATATGGCAAGGACATAGATTTTACACATAGAAGTATCAGACAAAATATCACATGATATGTTGCCTACTTTGAAGTATCTAGGTATCCGAGCTAACCATGCTTAAGAGTGATCTTATTACATATTAAACATCAATATGTCCCTCTACTCAAAGAAACTACTATATTGTGAAATACTACACATAATGTACGAAACAGCATGTCTTCCAACTCTACTGTGCATTTATAGGCAAAACCCTGTAGTTAGGTTGTTTGAAAATGGAGGAACTTGATAATATGCTCTAGCGTAAGCCACAATAACAAGCAAATTACGACCAATAGGTGTAGGAATAAACATACTAATCGAGCTTTTGTCCCAAAAAAAAAAAAAAAAAAAAAGGAAAAAAAAAAAAGAAAGAAACAAGGGTCAGAATCAGGAGTTGAAACAATTTATATAATTCATGTAAGAAGTACATAGATTGATCAGATATCCACCAAAAAAACACCACAGGCAACTCATGAATCACTTGTAGCTTTAGGAGCTGTTCAGGACACACATTTGAGAATATGAATTCTAAGCCATTCCTAATTTAGAAGACATAAATTTCACTTTTCTTGTTTTTCCTTTCCTATTTCATTTCTCAGCTAATCCTGAGGAAATAGCAAGAGTAACAGTTTCGAGCCATCTACCAATCAAAAGAAAAAAAAAGAGAAAAAAGAGGACAATCCAAACAGCAAACAGTCAAACAGATTGGAGAGATTTACAAAATCACTCTACAATACAAGTTCAAGAAGAGAACTTTCCTAAACACGTCGATCGAAAAACTGAACCACCCCATACCGCTCTTTCACTCTTTCTCCAAGCTATCAAAGCCCTTTGGTGTCAGTGCATAAACCCTAACATTGAGGGGGGAAGTTACCCAGAACTTGAATTCAGCGAAAAGAAGTTTAATATAAAAGCAAGAGATAGGCATAAACAGCATTCCAAAGATCACAGCCAAACAGAAAACAAAAACCAAGAGAAATTCGTTTCTAAGCAATACGACATTCGATCTTTCCTTGAAGTAGAGGGGGAGAGAGAGAGCAGATCAATGGGAAAGCAAAGCATTTCGAGAGATGAAAAAGTAGAAACTGGAATCTGCGAAAGAAATCAAACAAACTGGTTCTGCAACAAGGATGCCCACCCAAATCTGACGAGGAGAGCAAACGAGACTTGTCTTTCTTTTCCGGCAATGTGATTATCTCTGTTATGCAACAAAGATACCCGCCCAAATCTGACGAGAAGAGCAACAGAAACTCACCCTACTTCTCCGGCGAGGCGATTCTCTGTTCTACGATAAGGATTTGCCCACTAGTGACGAGAGATCTCCGGACATCTCAGCGTATATTGACTGCTTGTTGTTTTTCACTGATCTTTAAAACGCCCCGCTCTTCACCCAAACCAAACTAGATCAGATCTGCAACAGCCACTGGCCCACATGGGAGAGGATCGGCTCCAGAGGGGGAGCCCAGATAGGTTCTGGGAAGGTTCTGCGCACGAGGAGATGGCGACGACGGAGAGAGCGGCGTGAAAGGGATGATGGGCTGCGAGATTGGCGGAGACTCTGCGCAGGGAGGCTGTCACATCCCGGTCCCGAAATCACCCTGGCCTAGGGTAATCCAGGTGTGTCACACGTACTCCCGTATATTGTACCTGTCTCGAGTCAAATACAACATACGAAGGAGAGAAAATCGACTATTCCACATGTGAGAACACATAACAGTCATATAGCGGAAGTCGTAAATCATTGAGATAAGGTATCAAATTCCATCAAGTGCTATTAAAACGTTTAAGTTTGATACAAAAGAAATAAACAATATATATATTAAGTTACAAAAGATGTATCAATGAAAGAACTCTATACAACTACTATCAAAAGTATAGTCCAAAAGAATTTCGTATGACCATATGAAAAGGATAATCATACGAACTATGGTATCTACAAGTGTAGTTCGCACTCCGAGGAGATGGCTTCTAAACTGGCCCTGGTTCTGGCCACTCTTTTAGTCCTGACGGTACCTCCTGGGTGCTCTCCTCTCTCTCCTGGACCTTTTCAGGACCGGGAGCTACATCTGCGTCTGTGACACCAAGGGTAGTATCTCAATACGACTATTAAGCAAGTATAAGCAAAATTAAGATTTTACATAATGTTTCAATTTGAATTTAAGACAAGTAAATTCATAGAGGTCAAGATAAGTATTACTACGCAATTGTGCAACTTCGAATTAATCATGCCGGTGAATCAATTAATGAGAAACATGCAATTTGGCTACTACTTTAGCTCATCCTCTCAAAGAGAGCAATTCTAGTTGGGATGTCACCAGCTGCCCGGCCAAAGGCTAACTGGCTACCCGGTTCTGGAGTTCCGGTACTCCAGGTGACTTACTGCAGTAGTCTCTCATAACTAAACCAAGTGCTGGCCCCGTCGGGCGTCACAAGGTCGAAGCTCGGTAGTGCCGACTCAATCGAATCAAACTAATCAAATAATAAATGGATTCAAGTGAGTTGTCGCCCAAACTGTCTCAAATCAAATCATTTCAACTCATATATTATTATATACTCACTAAATCCACATTGTAAATAAAGGTTGGATCAATATACCATATTGGAATAATAATGAAGGATTTAGAGAAATTAAACCTCAATGGATTTTCAATAAAGAAGGAAACTTAGATGTTTAAATGAGTGATCGATAAATGAATATGTAATTCAATATGAAATGCAAGAATTTAAGGAATCAAGACATCTTACTAACCAATTCTAACTAATTATTTTAGTCTTTCATCATCCATTTCAAGGTAGGTTTTGAAGATCAATGTATTACTATCCTTTATTTGGTGCCACAGTTTATGAGAAAATACATTAAATTCCTAAACCTACCCTCATGGAATAATTTAAGACCAATGAGTACAATCTATGAATGTTTTCAGCCTCAAATGAACATTCATAGAGTTATGATTTCCCATTTAAATTTCACAATTTAAGGTAATTCGATTCAAGGTATACATCTCAAACTACTATGCTTCAATGGGTTTAAATGGGCTTCAAATAGTGGGGGAAATGGGCTGGAAAAAGGGCTGAAATGGGCTGGGAAACAGGCCTGAAATTGGGCCAGAAATGGACCTGAAACCAGCCCAGAGATGGGCCTGAAATCAGGCCTGAAACGGGCCCGAAAACAGCCCAGGGCCCTTGTGTGCCCATTTCCTGCAGCCGTGCAGTGCTGCTGTTCTGTCACCTCCTTCTACATTCAGATTCCCCAATCAATTTCAGCATATTGTATGACATTAGAAATACAGAATTATGCAGAAATCTGAACTCATTTGTTCATAAAAATCCTGCAGAAATTTGAACACAATTCCTCACAAAAATCCTGCAGAAGTTTGTACACTAAAATCCTTGTAGAAATCTGAATATAGCTGATCATTTAAACAATGCAGAAATCTGCACAAAACTGATCATTAAACATTGCAGAAATCTGCATATTATTTGGACCTAAAAACCTGCAGAAAATGTGCACATAAACTGGACACAAAACCTGCAGAAATCTGAATATAAACTGAACATTAAAACCTGCAAAAATCTAAACTTTGACATAAGAAAAACCTGCAGAAATCTGCACATAATGGAATGCAAAACATTGCAGAAATTCTGCACCTAAAATTACACAAAACTTGCAGAAATTCTGCACACAGTTGAACACTAAAACCTTAAGAAATCAGCCTACATAGCTCAAGAAAAGAATCAGATATATAGCAATTTTACATCCAACTTTGAAGAAGAAACACATATTTAATTGCAGGCATTCCAATGTCAGCTTATTCACTTGCACACACATTGTTCTAAATCCATGCTTATACTTGCCTCAAAGTAGCTTTCCAAAACTCTTCTACTCTCTTGGTTTAAAGAACCCTAAAATCCCCAAAATATTCAACCCTAGACACAAATATCCATCACAACACCAATCAAAGTCTATACATGCTTCTAAGAGGTCTTTTGCCTCTAATCTAACTCAAAAATCTAAACAAAAAGAATTTGAAACCTACCTCTTGTAATAATTTCGAATTTGAAGGAGATGGAAAATGATGGGTTGTCTTTCTTGCTAGCAAAGAAGGGAGGAAGATGAAGAAGATGAAGATCTCCACTTGTCTTCCATTTGGAATGCTAAGGAGCTTGGAGGAAGGAGAGAAATTGAGGGAAAGGAGAAGAGAGGAAAGTTTCCTCACTCACCCTCTCAACCAACTGGTATCAAACGAATGGAATGAGTGAATGGAGTTAGTAAGGGTGATAAAGATGGAAAATTTGCATAAAAGCCCATTAATTGTGTATAATGTTAATTTAAGTCACATGATGGCCCACTCATCCAACGAGTGATCAAATGAAGGAAAGCTGAATACGAAAATGGACGGGCTCGACGAGATACACGCGATGACGCCAAGATGACGTGAAAACGACGTAAAACGAGAAAATCTATAATTACGGAAAAGTCTCTGACTCCTGAGTCAACTCTACTCCACTCGCTTATTCGAGACTCAAGACTCATTTGACTCATTCTAAAAAGTACTAAGTCGATGAATTTACCACTAAACAAAATTAATTAAGCTAAATTCCCATCAATTAACACTAATAAAGATTAAGTTGGATCGGGAGGCGATGAGGGCGATAGGCCGTGAGGTGTGCGCAGTAGTCGGAGGAGGAGGGCTGGCTGGTAGGTATTGCTCACGTGGAGGGCAATGGCGAGAGGTATCCTGAATCCTGAGGGAAAGGTGAGAACAAGAGAGAGGGTGGTCTAGGGTGGGGACGGCGTATAAGAGGGAGAAATGCGAGAGTTTAGCGGGGGGCACTTATGGCCGCCGCAACAAAGTTGGATACTACTTTCTTCTTAGTGGGATACGTAAGCATAGTACAATATTTATGGATTTAAATATTACAATAGTAAAATAGTATAGAATAGAATAGTGTAATATTAAATTACTGTGATATTTTGCTGTTTGGCGGTTTTTGAAAAATATTATTGATTTTAAGTTGAGTTGATTGGAAGGTACTATCATTTTAATGAATATTTAAGATTTTCCAGGATAACAAGTTAATAGTATTGATCGTAGTACAGTTCATTATTAAAATGAATTTTTTATTTAATACTTAATGTACAATGTGTGGATGAGAAAGTAGTATGGTAAAGTAAAGCTTACCTATTCTTTTACCATAAGCCGTTGTTCTTTATCACATAAAACTATGTAAAGTATAATATAGTGAAGTCAATACAAAGGGCAACTGTTTTACAATTCTCTCTCTCTCTCCTACTTTATTTCACCACGTACTTCATCTTACCTTACTTTACCTCATCCTTTACAATGATGTGACATCAATATTTATTTTACTTTACTACACATTAATAATCATGCCTTGACTTAGATGTGACATATTATCCCTTCACCATGTTTAGATAAAAAAATAGTATGGTAAAATAAAGTCTAGCTGCCACTTTTTTTACTATAAGTTTTATCACAAATCACTTTTTCTTTACAATATAAACTATGGTAAACTGTGATAAAATAAAGTCAAAACAAAAAAAAAAACTACTTTACCACTTTCTCCCACTTTACTTTACCATATACTTTATCTCAAATTTGACATGATGTAACATTTACATTTACTTTACTTTACCATACATGTAAACAAGAACATCATGATAGATTTGGTATTTTGATATTTTGAAGACAGAGCAGGTCACTCAGCGAACCCCTCACAATAAGATGATCGCTTGACCCAAGGAAGTCATGCGCTGAACGTCTGCAAACGGAGAGCAGTTCGCTCGAGCGAACTTCTTTGTCCGCTCGAGCGAACCTGAAAATTCTAAAACTAGCCGAACTTCACTTACTAAAATCTTGGAAGAAAGTTTTCTATTATGAAGCCTTTGAGACACGAAATAACACATATAAAAAGGCTTTATCTCTCTCTTCTCTTTACAACTCTGATAAAGAAGATATCCCTTTGAGAAAGAGTTTTAGAGATCCATCAAGTCCCCCCCCGAGGCTTCTAGTTCTGCTGCGCTAAAGATCAAGTTTTGGGCCTGATTCCATTGTCTTTCTTGAAGGCGGTTCTGCTCAAGCACGGTAAAGATTTGTGACGAGTTGTCAATAAGATCTGAAGCAGTCCTTAGGTTGAGTCAACAACTGCGTGTTACATTTTAAAAATATCATAGTTCGTGTACGCTAGCCCCTTTTTGTGTGGGTCACACGTAATTCTTTTGAAATACTTTTGTTATAGTTGTATATGGTTCTTTCATTGATCCCTCTTTTATAAACTAATGCTTATACTTGTATAATCCTTTTTGTATCAAACTTGAATGTTTAATTGAACTGAATGGGAAATGATACTCTATGTTGATGAATTACAGCTTCCACTATATTTAAATGTCATTCAATTGTGTTAGTGAGCTAAACTCACACGTGGAATAATTGTTTTTCTCTTCTTTGTGTGTTGTATTTGGCTCGAGACAGGTACAACATCACGGGAGTACGTGTGCCACACCTCGGGGATCACCCTAGGCCATGGTGATTCGGGACCGGGATGTGACAGAACTATTGGCTACCTTGCACCAGAGTGGATTTCAGGTGTTTCTATCACACCGAAAGTTGATGTTTATAGCTATGGAATAATGCTTTTTGAAATCATACCAAGGAAGAGAAATGCTGAGCAGTTAGGGCATGAGGAATCTACCTTTTAACCTTGTTGGCTTGCAGAAAAAATAGTTGAGGATGAAGTTCTAGCCCTGTTGGATTGCCGATTGGATGGTATTACAAACATTGAAGAACTCAAAAGAGCTTCTAGAGTGGCTTGTTGGTGCATCCAAGAAAACGAAAATGATAGGCCATCAATGGAGCTTGTGGTTTAGATTCTGGTGGGTGTAAAAGTTATAAGCATTCCTCCAATCCCATGGTCTATCAAAATACTTACAGACTGTTTCGTCTTGAATTTTTGTTGAAGTAGTCTGTTTGAACTTGTTAGATCATAAGTCTGCCAATGCATGCTTTAAATATCCATCCTTAGGGGATCTATGATTGTTTGTGTTCCTTCATTTTGGTTTCAATATTTACTACCCAATCTGAGAGCTATTTCCGTGAAAGGAAAATAAAAAGGAAAAGCCCAACTTTGGTTTTATCCTTGTCAAACATTGTCTACAAGCTCATTCTGATTAGTCCTGGTCCAGCCGGGTTCAATTGATTAATAGGACACTCGTGGTTTGAAGCAAACTGCCCGATAAAGCAGACGGTAGAACTAAATTGAAAAGAAAAATTAGAAACACAAGAAGGATATTGAGGAACCGAGAGTCTTGAGGGAGCATGGAAGACATGAGTGAAGGAATTATACTCGATCTGTGGAAAATGCATTAGAAAACAGAGCCTTTACCGGAGGCCAAATAGATTTTATGATCTCTCTAACTTGATGGGAATTCCAATATGTTAGAATATGAGTTACAACTTACAACTGATTACATTCATGCATAGTTGAAAAAAGAACATTGATAGGGACATTGAGAACCGTAAAAAGACCATAACCAGAATACGTATTCCCACCATTATATTAAAAACCTGTTTATTCCTCTTACTTGATGGTCGTGGATGTGGATGTTGGAAAAATAGTTTCTTGGAAATTGTAACTAAATTAAAATATTAAAATAAAATGAGGAAAGAAAAGAAATCACTGAACAAATTAGTAGCCAAATCACATCTTTGAAGAAGCATTTTTGGGGTAGATATCGCCCCCACACAGGTGCAAATGGATTTCTGGACGTCTGCCACATGATAAGATGGCTTCCTGATCAGATGATCTCTACCACTCGTGCACTCACATGGAAGCAAAATGCGAATCCCAAAATCACAATCTTGCAGCAGCTTGAAATAAAAATTGTCAAAAACTTGAAGAGAGAGAGGAGAGCATTGTTTGGCTTAACTTCCCACGGTTTGAGATGAAGAAAGGCTTCACCCAGACATCCACTACACCAAAAATCGGAAATTGGAACGGTAAAGCGTTCCTAATCCTTCCGTTCCTAATCCGTTAAAGTGTTCCAATTTCCGTTCCAATTTGGTACCAACCGTTCCTAATCCAAATTGGAATGGAAATTGGAACACTTTAACGGATTAGGAACGGAAGGATTAGGAACGCTTTTCCGTTCCAATTTCCGATTTTTGGTGTAGTGATCCTTATATAGGGCTTAGGAAGAGAAACGGGCTTCGCAGATCCGGGTCGACCCAACTGAGACTTAAAATAAACCTACTCTCATGCGGGCCGGGCCCGCCCGCCACGGAATTGCAAATCCAGGTCATTCCAGACTCAATCCATCTGAGGCCTAAAAATAAACCCATGTACACGCGGGCTGGACCCACCTGCCACCAACAAGCCAAATGGTGTGCGCGCGTGATGAAAGTGTGTGGTCACCACTACCTAAGCCTTCTTTCAAGACTTACACCATAGTGATGAGTGTAAACAATAATAAATGAGTCTAAAAGAATTCTCCACAATGGATGTGGGACTCTCTTAAAGAAAACAGAAAAATATGTACTTTAATGCACAAAGATACCAACAGTGGACCCGTGGCATTTGGTGATCCAAATGGTGTAGCTTGAAGTTATGCCGTCTTATCACCTTTATATCTCCAAACTATACCGAAGTATAAGAAAAAATCTTCCCCTTTTATACAGCTTTAGGTCCATCTTGTTGGAGACAAACTTTTAAACGAGACACTAGATGTTGTTCTCTCTCTCTCTCTCAACCTGAGAGAAGGATGAAGATAATCTTTCAATATATACAGTTGCTGTAAGTGTTATAGTGAGTGTATAGTGATACAAGCTATTGAATATTTTACAAATACAGAATCCAAGATTATAGCTCCTTCGAATAAGAAAACTATTTATTTTGAAATATTATTTCCATAGTGTGTTGGCCTTGGGATTTGACTGAGTCATTCATGGGAGCATGAGCTGGGCTTTCCATATTTGTGGAATTGACCGAGTCATCCATGGGTGCATGAGCTGGGCTTTCCATATGTTGAATATTTGGCTAAATGTTTAGGTTAATGAGCCAGGCTTTTGAAATTGATGGTTCTGACTGATCATGCTTAGGTTGGCTAATAAAACTCATCATCTGAGATTTTCGGCATCAAAATGAAATTCGGATTCCTAATCATATTTAGATTTGGAAGAGCATAATGAACTCATTCTTATGTGATAAAAGCTGTCAAAGTAAACTTCAAAAACAACTAGGAGACTAAAACCATTTAAGCCTCATGAACATTACTTAATTTGATTCTACAGATTATATCATTGTCCTATGGCCCATATTTGGATTCTTTGAGATCCTCTTGTTCAAGTGCAGGTAGTAACTGATTTGATTTAGTTTAATATACATCAAGTCCACAATTTCTCAGAAATTGTTTGTCATCTGTGTGAACAACAGAGCCATTTGAACTTAGTCTCACTAAAATACCAAGAGAGATACAACAATTATAGTTGATCCTAGGATATTTTAGCATGGCCATTACGTTCATGAAAAAGCAAGGTGAAGATTTTCCTATAAGAAAGCAGAAACAAAGGGTACTTTTAAGCTATTCAGTGATACTTTAGGGATCCTTGATTTTAATATGCATAGTGCCTCCTTTACTTGGTCAAATATTACTGACAGCAAAGATGAATTCCAGTTAAGCTAGATATTTGATTAACATTCAGTCGAAATATACCTTTAGACAATCCTCTATATTTGTCTTATTGTGTTAAAACTTATAAGCCACATAGCTTCTGTTTTATATTTTAACATTTGGATTAAACGTGAGGGCATTTTATTATTGTGAGTCTTGAACTATGACATTCAAGGAACACAAATATAAGCTGCTGCTGAGACAAAACTCAAAAGAGTGATAACAACACTAAAAAAACTGAAACTGCTAAAGGATAGTTCTTTCAATAATTAAAATTTTGGATGCTAATTATATCTGTGAATCTATTTAAACGAATCTGATTAATGATTCACATGATAATGACCAGCTTTTTCACCAAGATCCATGAACAAAAGCGGATCTTGAGAAATTTCATTGCATGAAGGGAAACATGAGTCAACAAAAATATAGAGAAGTTGCATTAAATATTTCCAAATGCCATTTGGCAAGTAGGGAATATACAGCCGCGTCTAACCTCCTTGCCAACGTTTGCAAAAATGAGTTCCCTTAGCCATTCTATTATGTACATGGTAGCCTACCATCTTCTTAGGCAGACGTCACAGCCCAGCAAGGAAAAAACCGTGACTAGGCCCTGCCCGGCCCTTTGACTAGGTCAATAGCAAACCCCCCACCCAACGGTTGTATTTTTTGTTTTCTTACCCTTAGCCTTTTACCTCCCCTCCCCCACCAACAACTATAAATGGTCAAATAGGGGTTTTCATATATTTCACCATTTTTTACCATTATGCCCCCTTTAACTGCCAAAAAAGGGTCCAATGAGGGGTATTTTGTGTCATTTCAACACTTAAAAGGTTTTTAAATACCTCTTCCCATCTCATTTCTCAATACACGTCTACTCTCTAAGCTCTCCAAAAAAGAATTTCCAACATTTCAAGGCTAGGAAATTCTCTCTAACTAGTCACTACTGAAGGAGCTCTCTCCCACTCTCTTAGCATACCTTCTCCATTAGTACTCCCTCTCTCTCTTAGAGGTATTTATTAGTTTAATTTTAAATTTTATTTAATAATAATATACATAGTAATATTATATATTAAGTCTCATCTTCTCCGCATTTTTATATTAATTATAACAACAAATACATTATATATAATTATTTATTTAGTTTTTTTTTGTAAAATTTATTTGTTTTCAAAATAGCTGGAGCATCACATCCATTGGACATTGACTTCTCTCTAAATGAGGAAGATCTTGGAAATTTGCCTCAAGATTAGGATCATGATCAGGGGATAGAAGTAAAAAGCCATCCCCAACTTGCTGACCCAAGTTATTCAACTAGAAAGTAAAGAAATAGAACTTCTGTAGTTCGGAACTATTTTGGAACCGTTGAGATCCCTTATCCCAGAGGAGTATAGAAAAGGGCATAATGTAAATATTGCAAAGAATTTTTCAGTTGCAGATCATCAGGGCGCACTGGCCAACTTCTTAGACACTTGAAATCGTGTATGCCCAGAAATATCGCTGAAATGCCAATGAGAGGATAGGGGGCGGGACCATCCAAACCCAACTTTCTCAAACCGCTTCAAGTGGTGGTTTAAGAGTTTTTACCTATGACCCTTATAATGCTATATACTAACTAATAAAATTTATTATACTTCACCAATTACCATTTGTTCTTGCAAAAGATTGATCATTTGAAGACTTTGTGAGGCAATCGTTTGCCCCACAATGGCAAAGGATTTCTAAAGTCACTATAAGAAATTATGCAATAAAAACTTTTCTCAAAGAAAAAGAGAATTTAAAAGCCACTTTTCAAAACATACCTGAAAAGGTGGCATTGACTTCAAATTTATAGACATCCAAACAAAATGTGGTGTACATTTCAATCACATCACATTATATTGAAAGTAATTGGATTATGCAGACGAGAATGATTGCATTTTCTTTACAAGAGTTCCCAGACATTGGTGCTAGGATAGGGTCCACTATCCTTAAAAAATGAGGGAGTATAATATTGAAAATAAAGTAATTGCTATAACTTTAGATAATGCAAGAATACTGAAAAAAGAGTAATTGTTATAACTTTAAATAATGCAAGCTCCAACAATGTTGTAGTAGAGTTAATTATGTTAAAACAACAAGATGTAAAGCATAGGTGAAGAATGTTAAAACAAGCATGCAGTTATAAAAATGCACTTGAACAATTTTCTCAACTATATGTAGCACATGAGAATAATTTTATAACTGATGAAAATTGGCAAATTCGTGAGAGAATAAGAGTGTTTTTTTTTTTTTTTTTCTTGGGGTATATTATCCCACATCAACTCAAGCCATGACCAATTTTTATGAAAAAAGTCTTCATTTTCAAAGATATTGAGATATACGGTTTTTTCAATTGATGCGTGTAAAAATGGAGACAAAGTTTTCATAATATTGGCAAACTGCTCTTTTAACCTTTTCTTTAGCTGCTACATTAGACCGTAGGTTGAAACTAGTAGGTCTGGAAACTTTATTTATTGGAATAAATAACAATATGAATCACATTAATATAAATAATGTGTCTACAATTAGGAATGCTTTAGAACAACTTTATTTGGAATATGCAACCGAAATGGGTACATCTGAAACATGTACACCTTCTACTTCTATGGGCCATCCCCAAACACATAAAGGGCAAAAAAAGGCCATTTGGGTATTATGAGGAGTACTATAGAAAGTAGCTCATCTTCTTCTGGGGGATCGTCACACACTTTTAATGAATTAACAGTGTACTTACAGATGAGTACAATTGAAGTCCCGAATGATGAAGATGATTTTGACCTTTTGGCATGGTGGCAAATATATGAAAGTAAGTTTCCTTTGCTTTCTGCCATGGACTGTGATATACTAACAGTTCCAACGTCTACAGTTGCATCAGAGCTTGCTTTAGTGCATGTGGGGTCCTTATTGACTCTAAGTGGACGATGTTGTTAGAAGAAACTATGCACACCTGCATGTGCCCGCGGGACTAGTTTCAAGCAGATAATAGAACACAACACATGATGGAGGAAGATGAGATAGAAGACAAGCTCTAGTGTTACATATATGATATATCATAGTGTTCAAAATTTATTAACTTATACTCTTTGTGAAATTTATCATAATCTTTCATGATGTAACATTTTTTCTAAAATGTGTTTTTTTTCATTTGTCATAAAGTTGTAATTTTGACTTAATCTTTTTTTTTTTAAGAATGTATCATAGTGTTCAAAGTTGCAATTTATTACTTTTTCACTTCTCATAGAGTTCGAATTTCATCATAGTGTTCAAAATTCAAATTTTTTTACTACGAGCACGTCAGATGGCAATAGCAGCAGCCAATTGCTGCTGCTGCTTCCGCGAGCCCGGCGAGAAGGTCTAATCATGGCTATAACTTTATGCCCGGGGCGAGATGATCCAATTTCCTTCTAGTATGAAATTATAGGCAGATGATGAAATCCAGGGACTACATGTTGATAAATTCACTGTGTTTGTTGTCTTCATTGAGAATAATCTCTATATCATTATAAGTACTAACCATCATGCAGTGGTCTTCTGTTCGTCTTTTATTTACGTTATTTGACGAAGACGAAGAAGTACTCTCTGGGAACATTAGAAAATTCTTCTTACCAGTGCCCCGTACAATCCGATATTTCTGGATCCGTTCAAACCACGCAGGAATTGGTCGACCATGGAAGACTTCAATTTCTTCCATTCATCTCTGGTCACGGAATTCTTTTCCTGACCAGGAAAGCAACAGGTCCGAAATGCACGGCTACAATGATGCAGATACAAGATTTCCAAGGAAGTCTCCAGGAAGAATGCAAATGATATAATGATTCAACTAAGTTTCATACAGACATCTCACAACGTTCTTCTTCAAATTTCATGAACCCAAGTGCTATTTTTCATTCAACAGACATGGACACAAAAATCAGGTCATGGTTCTTCCTCTATGTTCAGCTTCCTCTACTCTTCTTCTCCAAGAGCCATCTCTCCACTCCAGCAGAAATCATCTCTCTAGGCCAACCACTCTCTGGAAACCAGACCATATCCTCCAAAGGTGGCATCTTTGAGTTGGGCTTCTTCACCCCAGGTAATTCTCAAACTACTACATAGGCATATGGTACAAACAATTCCCAAAACATGTGGTCTGGGTAGCGAACAGAGAAACACCACTCTCAAACAAGGCCTCCTCTGAGCTAAGAATCAATCAAAATGGCAATCTACTCCTCTTGAATCAGATGAAAAGGACAGTATGGTCCACTAGTATACCCTCAATTGCCTCAAATTCCACCAAAGCAGAGCTTCTCGACACTGGAAATCTTGTTTTGAGAGATGCGTCAAATTCTTCTGTTGTTATTTGGCAGAGCTTTGATTATCCAACCGATACATGGCTACCAAAAGGACAGCTTGGGAGGAATAAAATTACTGGAGAAAGACAGCGGTTAACATCATGGAAAAACTCAGAAGATCCAGCTCCTGGGGTTTTTTCACTTGAGCTGGATCCTTCTGGAATTAATCAGTTTGTTTTAATGTGGAATAGATCTAAGATTTATTGGCGAAGTGGAGTTTGGACTGGGCAGTATTTCAGCTCAATTCCTGGAATGGCTTCAGATCAGCCCAAAAAAATGACTCTTGTGGAGACACAAAACAGAACCTATGCCATCTATGAGTTTTTGGATAATACTTCTATGATAAGATATGTTATGGACCCATTAGGGCAAGTCCAGCAATGCAAAGTGGGGTCTTCCCAAACATGGAGTTGTTTTTGGTATGTGCCTACGTCTCCATGTGAGATTTACTCCTACTGCAGCTCTTTCGGCATATGCACCCAGACACAATCTACCCCGGCCTCTTGTTCCTGTTTGCGTGGTTTCGAACCAGGCTCTCAGAAAGATTGGAATTCTAGCATTTGGTCAGGCAGATGCAAGAGGAGAACCCCCTTGCAGTGTGGTCGGAACACCTCTGTTGATGCAGAAAAAGATGGGTTCTTTGTGATGCGCAATGTGCAGCTGCCAGGGAGTCAGCAGTCATTGACGACAGTCAGAAGCGCAAAAGAATGTGAATTGTATTGCTTGAACAATTGTTCCTGTACTGCTTATGCACATGACAGTAGATGCTCTGTATGGAATGGTGACTTGATCAATCTGAAACAGATGTCAGATGGCGATGTTGGTGGAGGGGATCTTTATCTTCGCCTCGCAGCAATTGATCTGCAGGTTCCATTATCAGAAAAAATAAAGGGATGGGTTCGTTGGGTTATTGTTGGTGTTGGTGTTGGTTTTGCATCAGTAGTTAGTGTTGTTATATTGTTCATTTGGATATGCCGAAGGAGACGACGAATAATGTCTTTGAAGGTGGTTCAGGACTCTTTGGTGGTATTTAGCTACAGAGAGTTACAGATCATTACTAAGAATTTCTCTGAAAAGTTAGGGAAAGGAAGTTTTGGTTCCGTCTTCAAAGGGAGTTTGCCTGACTCAATGCCCATAGCTGTGAAGAAACTAGAAGGCCTTGCTCAAGGAGAGAAGCAGTTCCGAGCAGAAGTGAGCACAATTGGGACAATTCAACACATTAATCTCATTCGCCTTCGAGGGTTCTGCTCTCAAGGTAGAAATAGACTTCTAGTTTATAATCACATGCCAAATGGTTCTTTAGATTCTCAATTGTTCCATAAGAATCCCCAAGTCATAGATTGGAAAACAAGGTACCAAATAGCACTCGGGATCGCCAGAGGGTTAGCCTATCTCCACGAAAAATGTAGAGATTGCATCATACACTCCGACATCAAGCCAGAAAATGTGCTTTTGGATGCTGCTTTTTGCCCCAAGTTGGCAGACTTTGGTATGGCAAAGCTTGTTGGGCGGGAATTCAGTAGGGTTCTGACTACCATGAGAGGAACTATTGGCTACCTTGCACCGGAGTGGATTTCAGGTGTTGCCATCACACCGAAAGCTGATGTTTATAGTTATGGAATGATGCTTTTTGAAATCAAATCAGGGAAGAGAAATGCAGAGCAGTTGGGAGATGGGGAATCTGGCTTTTTCCCCCGTTGTGCTACAGAAAAAATAGTTGAGGATGAAGTTCTAACCCTTTTGGATTACCGATTGGATGGTATTACAAACATTGAAGAACTCAGAAGGGCATCTAGAGTGGCTTGTTGGTGCATCCAAGACAACGAAAACGATAGGCCATCAATGAAACTTGTGGTTCAGATTCTGGAGGGTCTTAGAGATGTAAGCATGCCTCCAATCCCATGGTCTATCAAAATATTTACAGACAACTCATCATGGATTTCTTCTTGATTTGTTGTTGAAGTAGTACTTGAAGTTGTTAGACCATATGCCTTGGATGCTTTGAGTATCAATCTTGAACATTACTTCAATCCCAGGATATGTCAAAAAATTTAGACACTTTTTAGCTCACAGTATTCTCCCAGTATTGTCATAAGAAATGCTGTCTGCTTAAAAGTTTCAGGCTAAAAGTACGCCATTGGCATGCTTCAAGAAGTGAACTTGAAGGGGATCTGTTGAGCTGAAGTTTGGTTTGAATAAGCATAGTTTCTATATTTATAGCATCCGTAGCTTATTTAGTAAATGTCAAAGCTTTTAAGTGTATTTGATTATCATGCTTTAGGAACACGAATGTCATACCCATGAGTGCTTATATTGGTTCTAGAATTCAAACTCATGTTTTTAATTTCTAAAGCTAGTTAGTGCATTGGTTCTTCGTGTTCTAGGAACCCAAATATCTCAATTACTACCCATGAATGGTTGTATTGGTTCTTTTATTTCAATCCATGATTTTATTTTCTTTCATTGAATCATAGAACTAGGTCACAATATCTGTTTTCGTGAATTTATTATTCTGTAGATTATGTCGTTGTTGAGCATATATATAATTATTGTACATGGATTGAAGTCTTACAATGAATCTTCAAATTAAGAAAAATTCGAAAACATATCATATTTTCATTAGGTACGAAGGTGGTGAAAACCAAAAACTATCACCACATGATATTTGACTTAAAAGGTGAAACAAATACTGTTACGAGTCCTAGCACACAAAAAACTTGAATTGACGTCTTCTTCTAGAAAGGAAAATCTAAGAAACATTGGTATTTGAATTTTGCATCTTGTCAAATCTTTTTGAGCAGGACTCTTTTTTTTGTGGGTGAATGCCTGAGTATCATTTGTTTGTATAATAACAATAATTATCAGACTACTTGTAATTAGGGAAGGGATAAAACATAAAAAGAAAGACTGCATTGGTCATTTATGTAGGCTAGGCCAACTACAAGAAACAAATCAACAGCTAGCTCAAAAGTTTTTTTTTTTTAAAATCTAGAGAGAAAAAACAGTTATGGATTAAACTAAAAGGAAGAAAAACAGACAATATATGGACTAGGTCACGACACAAATAACCCAGAGAATGAGAGGAGGCTCAACATATCTCATCCCCAAATACAAGTCTAGAAAAACAACAATTGCTATAAATAAATAAAAAAAAATGGTCGGTCTCAAGTGAGTCCAATTGATATGCAACAAGTGGTGGAACATTTAAATGAACATGAGATCAAAGGAAATCAATACAGACAAGTGGCGGAGCCTGAAATTTCTCTTGGTTATAACTCACTAAATTAATATATATATATATATACATAATCATATCGACATAAATAAGCGTACATGAACTTTTTTAAATTCCATTACATGAAAAAGTATTTCTTTACAATTGTCCTCGTCAGGCTTTCATGTTCTAAAAGCATCACATGATTGCCTTGTTATCAACGATATACAAAAAAATGTCTCTCTCCATGTATATGATTAAACAATCATTCATCCATTCATCTCCCATTCGATTACGTAGGCGATTCTTTATAATATGCATAACAGAAAACGATCTCTCAATGCTGGTAATGGCCACTGGTAAGATTATTGCTAATGTCATAAGCAAATAAATTGATCGATAACAAAATATCCTTTTTGTCTACACCATCTTCTTAGCAAGACCGCTAATCCTGTTAACTTCTAAAAAGTCATCATTGGAGAGCATTTCCAAAATGTAAGTTCCAAGGATTGTCAAGTGTCACAAGATCGATTGTGGAAAACCCGGTTTGATAGAATTGAGCGTGGCTGACCGATATTTGCTTGTCAAAAGTGGAGAATGAATCATTTGGACTTAGGCATGCAATGAAATGAGCAATTCAGTGCTCACCTCGTTGACCCGAACTTTTTAACTCTTGAAGTTGCTTATCAATAGTAGTATTGAACAATTCAACCTGATAATGATGCAAGTTTGTGATTTCTACAAATCTTCGGTGTGGTCTCCCTTGAGTTGCAAACTTAACAGTCATGTTAGGAATAATAATTTCAAAATTCGTACAGAATGAAGTAACTTCATTGGTAAGAGAATCTCACTCATTGTCTCTCTTCATCTGCAGTCATTGCTTAGATATTTTATCCAGGACCATGGTATTCACAATATCTTGTTCTCTGTGCTGCAACACCTTTGATAGTACATTAGTGATTTCAAAGATATTCTTCATCAGATCCAAGGTAAATATAAATTCAAATGATTGCACTGAAACCAATAGTACACATGCTTCGGCTATTTGCTAAATTTAAATTGGAATGATTGCAACGAAACAATTTCAAGCACTTAAATCACAGAGGAAAACATGACAATTAAGGTGAGAAGTGTACCACTATGTGACCCCCAACGTGTATCGCCACTGTTTGAGACAAGTCTCTAGATTTAGGCCTCGTCCACCTGAAAGTTCACCATTGTTATGTCCTTCAATAACTTTAGCTTCTTCTTTCTCTCAATGAATGCCTTGACATTTTTATGAGGATCCAACAATGTTTAACACACTACAAACTATTTTAAAAAGTAAGGCAATTTGAGTGTGGTTTTTTCCAACGGCAACAAAGGCTCGTCAGATTGAAAAAAAAAAAGGGGAGACACCCATTAGGCAGGCATCATCCTAATCCTAGTCTCTTATAAACCAAAACTTAACAAATTGAAGTACCTTCCAGTTATACTACAGCTTCACCCTATATCATTCACTTGCATACCTTACTTGGATCTTAATTTTTCATAAATGCCTAATAATCCAATATCACACAAGCATACAAGCCCTATAAATTCTTCAAAACTTTAACATCATCATTATTGTCATGAAAATCATATATCTCTTTCATTCCAAATAAAAAATAAAAAATTTAATTTATATAGATCAATTGAATTTTTTGACTCTAAAAACTATAAATTAACATTGACTTGATGGGGCTGAAGTGGGCCACACCTAATCCACGACCAATCATCTATCAATGCTTGTACTTTCCTCTCCTCCCCATATTCATGAATCCAGTGGGACCCACCACAGTGCAACTTGTTTGACTTCCAAAGAAAAGGGTGAGATCGTCATTTCTGTTAATCATTAAGATAATAATTCTATCAAGATCTTCTGCTATCTTGGGTCCAGAAACCAAAGGCCAGTTATTGGTTTACACAGTAATAAATACTAGCCGACAACATCTACTTACTTTTTTGAAAGCTAAATTAAATGACCAGTCTCTCATGTGCCCAAGCACAACTTGTGCCTCTTTTAGGGGCCCTTCTTTCTCATAAATACGAAAACACCCTCAAGCCAATGACCCCATTCTTTTATTTTCCTTTGATTTTATTGTGTAATTAGCCCTTCAAGTCCAGTTCTTAATCTGTCGCTTTTGAAAGATTTGTTTTCATTCAGGATCCGGATGGGTGCTTTGGAGGTCATTATTGACTTCACCCTACGTACTACTAGCTAGATCATAATCTTGTCCACCCAATTTCCAAACACTTAATCCATGCTTGGATAATAGTGCTTCAATCGCTGCCTTAAGTGATATAGATGTGGTTTCATTGACTTGTACAATTCCCAAAAAACGCCGAATTACACATCCTCTCTTGTCTTCAAAACATAATGCAACAGCCATTTTCTCTTTGATAAATATGTCACGAGATTCGTCGATCAAGATAGCAGATAATGCATCTCAAGCTCGTTGATGATAACTTTAGTGATTTCAGTCTCAGCCGCGCTTACAATCTGCGCTGTCAATTTAAGATTTTCACAAGCATTTTTCAATACGACACTTCTAGTATCTTCATTATCGTTAACAATAAATTTCAATAATTTAAGAGAATTTCCATAATTCTTCAAGTCTCTAGATTCATCATGACTATGAAAAGCTAATCCTTGACGTAAAAGAAACTAAATGCAATAAATGGATGCATTTAGACGAGCTTTGTTTTCTATTTGAGTTTGGTCTGATTGTTTAAAAAAATTGTCTGAATCTCTTTATTTTGAGTTAATAAATCTTGAAACTTCCTTTAGGCTTGACTGTGACCATTGTTAGGCCCTCCAACATGAATTTGAAATCTTAATTTCTTTCTGTTTTTCAATTTGTAAATCCTTTAATTACAAAACAGTCACCACCCCCTTCTTGTCCATTGTCTTGTCTAAAAAGATAAAAATGTATATAATATGTGACATCCTTTGCTATGCAATACTCTAACCAACTACCATGTGTATTCATCAAACCAAGTAGGATTAAATCTCCGCGATACTTTTCCAAATTTCTTTTGCGAGAAATTATGATTATAAGGTTGTATGTGAGCCTTTTGTTGATATGCTCTTCAAATAGGATCCTGATCATTAGAATGATAATCTGAAATTTGAGTACGCAATTCAGGATTTGCTGGTAGATTTACAGAGTTAATCTCTTCATGACTTCTAACTGAGCTTCATCACACTCGATCGCATTTATCATTTTCTAGGATAGAAGGCGGAATATCATCCTTTGACTTTCTTTTGAAGATATGTTTACAGAATATAATATTTACAGATTTAAATATTACAATAGTAAAATAATATAGAATAGAATAGTGTAATATTAAATTACTGTAATAGTTTGCTGTTTGGCAGTTTTTGAAAAATATTTTAAATTTTAAGTTGAGTTGATTTGAAGGTACTATGACTAATGAATATTTAAAATTTTCCAAGATAACATGTTAATATTATTGATTGTAGTAAAGTTCATTTTTAGAATGATTTCTTTTATATTTAATACTTAGTTTTCAATGTGTGGATAAAAAGTACTGTGATAAAGTAAAGCTTAGCCATTCTCTTACCATAAGCCGCTTTTCTTTATCACATAAAACTATGTAAAGTATAATATAGTGAAGTCAATACAAAGGGCAATTGTTTTACAATTCTCTCTCTCTCTCTCTCTCTCTCTCTCTCCTATTTTACTTCAATGAGTACTTCATCTTACCGTACTTCACCTCATCTTTTACCATGATGTGGCATCAATATTTATTTTACTTTACTACACATATTAACAAACATGCCTTGCCCTGGATGTGACATATATATTATCCATTCACCAAGTTTAGATGAGAAAATAGTATGGTAAAGTAAAGTCTAGCTGCCACTTTTTTACCCTAAGCTTTCGCCAAGTTTAGATGAGAAAATAGTATGGTAAAGTAAAGTCTAGCTGTCACTTTTTTACCCTAAGCTTTATCACAAGTCACTTTTTCTTTACAATATAAACTATATACGATACACTGTGATTAAGTAAAGTCAAACAAAAAAAAACTACTTTACCACCCTCTCTGACTTTATCTCACATTTATCATGATATGACATTTACCTTTACTTTACCATACTTGTAAACAAGTACATTGTGATAGATTTGGTGAAGTGCCTTTACTTTAATCTACCACTTTGTAAACCTCATTTTGAAAGATTTTTATGTTATAGAAACTTTTCTATACGAGAGTAATGTAGGTAAGAATATTGAGCTTTTTGAAAGAAAATGACATTTTCTTCATTTTTTTTGGGTTACCAAACGCACAAGATTTTTTTTCTTTAGAAAATGAAAGATTATATCATATTAAATACTACTTTCTTGTATTTACTTGTGCATCTAAACAGACCCCATCAATAAGCCTATCAAGAATGGACAATATTAATGTATTGTTCTATTGTGATTTAAATTAATCTAATATAAGTTAAGAGCTTTTTGTATATACCCCCTATGGTTTGTAGGATTTGTACATAAGCCCCTAATGTTTTAGCATTTGTAAATAGGCCCCTGCCTTTTCTTTTTAATACCTTTTATGTCCCTAAAATCAATATTCTTAATAAGAATGGACAGCCATGATAAGATTTATGTAGAGTTTTTATATAAATGACGGCTTTGCCCTTACATCCATTAAACAAAAATGTGTAAATTATTATTTACAAAAATACTATGATTTTACTTCAAGTCCAAATGATTTTTCTAAATAACTCTCTCATGCACATGATCAAGGGTGGACCCAAGTATAAGGGCCTAGGGACTGAAGCCCCCACCCATATTTGAGAAAAGTCCCCCCCCCCCCCCCCCCCCCCCCCCTCCCCCCCCCCCCTCCAAATCCTAAAAATTAATACATTTGTCCATTCCCCCAATATTTCTTTTACATAGAGCCAAACACCTCCTCACAAATTCTAAAAATTAATATTTTGTTTTACATTTGCCGGCTCTCCCAATATTTCTTTTAACCCACCCCCCCCTGCGCATAAAGGATAATTATGTATTTTGAAACTTTCATCAATCCAACAGTGGGTCATGTATGGATTGGATAAATCATAACCGGTTATAACTAAATGTGTTGATTGTCGCCATGATCAATTTGGATTTAATGAGATGGGCCTTGTATTGATAAAAAAAATTATGTAAGGTTATTCTCTCCCACTAAGTACAATTGTTAATGTTACATGATTTATAAAATAAAATAAAAAATTTGAGTACAAGCTTTTGAAATTATGCATAAAAGAATAAAAGAGATAGACAAAAGTATCGTTTTGCTATAAAAACCTATGGTAGTTGGGAGACTATTATTTTTTGGGACATAGAAGGTATTAAAATGAAAATGCAGGTGCCTATTTGTAAATACAAAAATCTCAGGGGCCTAGTTACAAATCCAACAAATCATAATTAGTAGGTTGCGAAATTCAAGAGAGTTACTGAGAAATCATTGCACTAATTGTCTATATTTTCTAAATGGCTACAACTTGTAAACAATGCAATGCCAAGTTTCATACTTCATTTAAGCTTCTTGAAAACCTTGACTGAGTTATGTGGGCGAGACAGATTCTATTATGGCCCCATTAAGAGTCCGGACACTGGTTTTAACCCACTTTCCTAATGAGGTCATACTAAACGGTGTCATGGATGAGCACTACTGGGACATGCCTAAAATCAATCTTGAGCTTAATGCATAATAGAGGTAAAGAAGCAAGATGACATGTGTTTGTTTTGCAAAATAAAGACTTCATCAATTAAATTAAGGACCTTGGCTTTTAAAGATTTGGGGATATGTCTCCAGTATTAAAAACAGGAAAGATATTATTCAAGTTAACCAAGACGCCATATCCATATCTTTGTGCTATAAAGCATCACTTCTTCCACTTCAAAGAATCCAAGACTAATGATTGTGATCATCAATCAATAAGGCCCACTTTTTAGAAAACATTATACATCAAATGTAAAACACTATTTTTGTAAAATGCAAAATAAAGAAAGAAATAAAAATTTAAGTGTGAGGCCCCACCCTTTGTGGGCCCTCTGATTGCTATTTTATAGGCTAATTAATACTAATTATTGTTAATTATTAGTTAATTGTGCTAATTATTGCTAATTATTATCTAATTGTGCTAATTAGGAGTTAATCAGGGTGATTAGTTAGATTTTCCTAAGTTATAGTTAGACTAGCTTGGTTTAATTAGTATTGGGGTTAGTTGGGTGTTTGTGTTAATTTTAGGCTAATTAGTGTAGGGTAGGCCCTAATTAGTAGTTTTAGTTAATTAGTGGGGATTTTGTGTAAAAAGAGTGCTCATCTTGAAGATTCCAGCCCAAAAGACCTAATTAACCCTAATCCTAACCCTTGTATGATAACCTAAAGGCTAATACTGTCCTTAACCACCCCTCCCTAATCTATAAATAAGCTCTAATCCCAAGAACCCTAAGCTACTGTTCATCTCAGTTGCCTCTCTTCTTCCTCTCCCTCATTTCCCTCATACGAGCTAAGTGCTGTGACTGTGCTGGGATTTCATCTTGCAGCTGTTGGAGCCACTACTTCTTCATTTCTCTCTTTTTTTCCCTTCCCATTTCCTCTCTTCTTTCTTCCTCATTTCTCATACCCCAAACGACTGTTACTGTGTGCTGGGACCATTACTCTGCTGGGAATTCCTCTTGGATTTGCTGCAGCTGCTACTTCACCTTCCTCCTCTCTCATTTCTTCACTTGGGAGCCACTGATTCTGTGTTGGAGAAATTCGAGCTGCTGCAGCAGCTACTGTGTCTTTTTCTTCTTTGCTGAAATGGGTTCTCTCTTATATTGCTCTCTTTCTCTCTACAAACCTTCCCCCATTTACTAAAAGGCAAGTGCACTTACTCCTAGCTTAGCACATGTGTTTCCCTTCTTGATTTCAGTAATTTTAGTTCATGAATGTGTTGATTTAGTCTTAGATATCTTGCTTGAACTCTGTTATTTAGTTTTGGATGGATTGGCCATTGATGAATGGGGGTTTCACCCCCCATTTGGAAGATCAATGGGTCCAAGTGTGGTTAATTGATGGGCATTGTAGTTAATTAATGTTTGGAGTTAATTTGGTGAAGTTTGGGACTGTTTACAAGTGGTTTAGGAGTAAAAGGAGCTAAAATAGAGAAACTGCAGAAGTTGGATTTTTCCCAGTTTTCGTGAGGTTTGTCGACCAGGTGGTCAACCTGCAGTGTACCTGGTCGACCAGCCTACAGGCCGGTCGACCGGCCACACTGAAAAATGGAAAAATGTAGCTCCTAGTTATTTTTCTGCAGGGGCAACCTGCAGTGCACCCGGTCGACCGGCCACACTGCAGTTGCTAAAAAAACTGCTCCCAGAAATATTGTTCTGCAGACTGAGTTCTATTAGCCTGGTCGACCAGGCTCTACCTTGGTCGACCGGCCACACTGTAAAGTGGGGAAAAACTGGCCCTCAGCCATTATCATGCAGAAATTCCATTTCAAATAGCCAGGTTGACCTGGCCTTGCTCAGGTTAACCTGGTACACATGGTTTTTGCAAAGATTCACTGAAAGTTGGTTTTTCGCCCGAAGCTCAGACTCTTTACACCCAGACCGACCTGATACTTAGGATTTACTTTAGAAAGTATTTAAAACTGGGACATCACTCTTTCTAAGGTTTTTGGAGTATGCGGTCAATCACCTAGGCCAAGTGTTTAACCGGACACACTGGAAACCTTTAGAAACGAATTAAGTCTTCCAGGAGGCCTGATTCATATTAGTCAGTGCACTCGGTTGATCCACCAGGCCAGGAGGTCAACTGAGCTCACTACACATCAGGTTCACTTGGGAAACCCTGATTTTCCAGTTTTCAACATTTAGGAGTTGTGATCAGTTGTGGGGCCCATTGACCATCCAAATGAATGTTTATCGATGTTCTAAGCCCGAGTCAACGGTGTGGCTCAACCTTGACTCGCGGGGACCACTGTTTAGTGTTTTGGTTATTAATCTAAGATGATTCGACCTCTAAGAGTTGTCAAAGATGCCCGTAACCACCTAAGCACCAAACACAATATTATTTGGCATCAATGACTTCGTTTAGAGATCAAATTACCGGAGATATACCCGAACCTAGCGTGGCCCATTACCTAGGATTGGACCGTTGCTTTTCCCTGTTGATTCCTCATTGAAGTTCATACTTCACTTTTATTATATTCTGTCATTCTTAGATCTTTAGTATAGCTGTTTACTATTAATTAAACATAAATGGAGGACCTAAACCTAGGATATCTTAGAGGTGACCCGATAGTGTGATTTGGGAGAACATTGACTTGTGTCTGTGCCTAAGCGGGTCCTTAATGGGTCTAAGTGAGGAGATGTGTACCCCTAGTTGGAAGATGTAGTTTTTATTGGACTGTTAAATCGTAGAGGATTAAAATGAACTGTTTATTAGTATAAATGGATGTGATGCCTCGTTTGGACAGATTTAGACCAGGCCATGTGCTGATGGGCCTTGGTATGGATCCAACGAGTGGGCTTGGACCTTGAATGGAATCCATAGACTGAATTGGTATTTGTAGACCTCATAGAGACTTGGTTAGGACCTTGTTCACGCAAGACAAAGCCTAGACAGATATAGACCCTTAAAGTATTCTCGAGTCTGCATGAACATTCACTCGGTTGATTTAAGCTCAGCCTGTGGACTGATCATCCCCGGTAGGAGCTAGATGAGTGTTGTGGAGCTATCATGATGAGCTGTGTGGTTAAGACGGACGGTGTGATACCGTGTCCGGTCTTGAGTGATGAGATGATGAGATGATGAGTGATTTGCGAGATTAGTAATTCCCAGCACTGGTGAGATTTCCCCGCCGCAACTGTGTTCAGTATGGGACGGCCGCGGCATAATATCCCGTGGTATTCCAGCTCGTGTGAATGTGCCATTTTGTAGAAGATTAGCTGTTGTTTATATTTATCCTGATTCTCTATGATTATCATGCACAACTGCCTAGTTCATTTACCTTGTCATCCTTTAATTTATTTACCTGTCTCTATTTCCTTTGATATATATGTTCTATGCTAGTAGTATGCTATTACTTGCCATATCTTTTAGATCTGACCCTTCATTGGTGCTTAGGCCTTGACCCAGAGATCCCAGAGGATGCACTAGCGCTAGTAGAGGCGCCGATCGCTAGAGAGTTCGCATGGGGCCCGGCCGACACGGATGTAGAGCCGGAGGGTGGAGATTACTTACCAGGGTTTTGAGAGCTAATCTTTATTTTGGGTTTGTGAGACTTTTTGTAGTGAGTCGGGTAGAAATCAAATATGTAATAACTTTGATATTAACAACTGATACTTTTAATTAGACTGTAGTTCTACTCACACTTTACTTATATATGATACCAAATTGCTTCCGCTTTATTTAATTGTTATGCTTCCGCAAACTTAAACTATCGAGTATTATATTGGTCAAAAAGTTTTAAATTGGACCTCACTGTGGGCCTACGATCTTGGAAGTTCTCGGATTTTCTGGGAAGTAGCGCGCCAACTTCGGGTATTCGAACGGTTTTATCGGTATCCGGAATTGGGGCGTTACATTAAGAGTATGAGGTACCGGAAGCAAATGGGTTACAGAGAGTTGTTCTTCCTCGTTGGTAATTACGTTAGGGATTTTTTTGTAAAGGGATCTTTGAGATGAGAAGAAGCAAAAAGGTTCAAGATTACTTGCCGTGTAAAAACGGACTATGTTGTCCACTTTCGATTGCTTCTATTTCCATGAGAGGAGAAGACGCCATTATCCTTAGACTTTTGCTAATTGTATTCTTCTTCGGTCTTAGAAGTTGAGGTTGGACAAAAGGTGAATAAAAGTATTAAATGCCCAGAGAAAACTGAAAATGCCCACCATATCCCTCTAGTAATCAAAAAGTTGAGTGGGGCTCGCCCTCCCCTCCCCTCCCTCTACCCCTTGAATCTAGAAGCATAGTGCATGCCAACTTCAAACAATTATAAATTCTGATCTAAGTATCAGCAGCTTTCGATACGCAAGTACTCTTTTGAAGCTATTAACATGTTATACGACATGGGAAACCAACAAATCAATTTTCAATTAAGGCTAGATAAAGTTGTTCTAAAGGTCAAAAGGTAGCTTTTTACGGAAAAATTACTATTAATTACGGAATTTTATTATATTACACATATTTTTCAACATTTATAAATATATTGGTGAAGCATGATACCTCTACAACACTAAATTTTACAAAAGACTGATTCAAAGATAGTGCATCTTGAAAGGACTAAATTATAATTAGTTTTTTTATAAACTACGTACACTTTCACATATCTCTCTTTAAACCCTTTGTAAGGTATTCATGCAATTTACATTGTGGGCAATAATATCAATACAAGGCACACCTTGGAGGAGGGTAAAGTCGTTTTTATTTATGCCAATCCTGTAAGTTGTCAAAATTTTAGGAGCTTTTGGTATTTATGGTGTTAGGTTTGTGTATCTTTTGTTGTATCTTCTCTTGGCAGTTTTGATGTGTGTTCTTTTGTTATAATTCTATTAAGGGAATTTTACCAAATAATTATCCTTAAACTTGTATTAGATGGATTTAATCACAAACACACCAAAACACCCATTTTGGTGTTCGTACATGGATTGTTGACGCCTTTACCCCCAAAGCTGCAAATGACATCGTTTTTTTATTCCCATACCCTAAAAGGATCGAACGATTTCGTTCTCCTTTCTTCGCCAAAATTTTTCCTCTCCCGCCATTTTCTCCCTCTCCTCCATGACATGCTCTCACCTTCCCTCTCCCCGCATTGCGGCTCCACAACTCTCTCTTTCCCTCTCCGCTCCCTGCTCTCTCTTTCCCTCTCCCTGTGGTACGGATTCAGCTCTCTTTCCCTCTCCCTCTCCACTCCCCACTCTCTCTTTCCCTCTCCCTGACGTCCTGGCTCTTCTCTTTCTCTCCACTCCCTGCTCTCTAAGCGATTCCGACCAGATCTTCCGGTGGAACGGCCGACGACTGCTCCAACGTCAACTTGCATTTGAGATTTCAACAAAAACCTCAGTCATAAAGGTGATTTTTTCGGCGCTTCTCTCTTACACCTTCTCTATTTTCTTGTTTTCTTCTCATTTTCAGTATCTATAACTATTGGAATTGTGGGGTTCTGGAGAGGGGATTTGGTTTGGGCCATTTGCAGACAAATAGTTGTATGGAAGTAGCAGCCATGGAAAAAAAGAAAATCTTTGTGTTAATATCCTAATTTAGTACCTCAATCCTAAACCAAAATCCAAAATTAGTACATCAATCTGAACCCCAATACTGGTCGTAGTCTTATGTTGCTTAAAGGTGGTCCACAACTTCCAAACAGGAGAAATCAAATATTTCATTATGTTAGGTGCTTAGGGATATGCAGGAGTTGTCTATGATGATCCTAAGGCATGTTATTACATCCATCTATAGATATATATATATATATATATATATTGTGCTGGCACTTATACCTCTTGTGGTTGTATTGCTTTATCTCCCACGGAAACAACCAGGGATCAACCTTGATTGTAGCTTAGATGGTGTGGGATTTGGGTGAGTGTGTGAGTAGTGTATTTAGAAAAAAAAAAAAAAAAGGCAAGGGGACGAAGGATATAATAAGATGGAGTATAGAGATGATGAATGTGAGGTTCATATGTTGATGGAACTAGGCTTTCTTGGGGTTGGAATTGCAAGGTTGATGGTTGGGTTTTTTTTTTCCCCATCTTTAAAGGGTAGATTACTTGATGAGTATTTTGGATATTCACCTTATCTTTTTTTCATCAAATTTAACCGTATCTAGAAATACAAGCCTTAGAATTACTAGGTATTCAACTGCATGAAACAATAGGCTCTTAATCAGATCTGCCCTGCTCCTTTCTGCAGCTTACGACTCTAATAGAGTTTATGAAATCCTTTTTATTATCTTTTCTGTTTTTTGGAGGAGAGTGATCTAGGAGAAAGTTTTGTACTCAAGATCACATGATATCATGGGATAGTCTCATAACATCATGAGATTTATCAATTTCTGTATAAAACATCTTCAGCAACCGACAAGCGAATTAACTTTTAATAGAATTCTGTAAAAACTAAATACACATCTGTTCACCATTTCTCAGGTCCCATCATTCGAAAAACTTCTCCCTAAGATGCTGCATAAAAGCCATGATATCTTTGGACAATCTCATGATATTGTGGGATTTATTAGTTTCTCATACATACACTATTTCATGATGTCATGGGATCTAGGGGGAAAAATCTTAAAAAAGAAGATAGCTGACTAGAGTCAAGCAATTTTGGTGACAACATCTGAATTCCGGTTTTGAAATTAAATTAGGAAAATTGGTTGTAAAGGAGGATTAATATGTCAAAAACCTTATATAATAACCTAAGGGGCCTGCTTTTTTTAGAGTTTTTGTAGCTAAAGTGGATGGAGCTAGGCAATGAAGAATTTAGTTTTCCGAATAAAAATAACCTCATAAGACTTTCAAAATGATGCAAATGGCGGGTTCTACATCACCTATTATCTCATGAAATAAGAGCCTTTTTATAATTTTACCAAACACAATAATTGTTACTTAAAAAATAGATCCTTTTATTTTAGACTTTAATCTAATTATCTCTTATAACTAGATTAGAGTATTCGAAAAACCCCTAAGTAGTTGACCATTACAAAACCATTCTCATCATTTTCCAAATGTCGTTTTAGGTGAAGCAGATTTTGTTATAAATTTATTATAATTTTTAAATATTAATATAATTTAGGAGTTACTACAAAAAAAAAAAAAGCTTAAACTCTTTTTAAATGGGTTCATAAGAAAAACAATATAATTACAAAACAGTTTTTCATACTTTTCTTGACCACAATGCCCTCATTGATGATTTCTCAATCATTTAATGTTATGGTCAAAGACTTGCAACTCATTTTTTCCATTTTTCCTCTCTTGCAACTCATCTACTCTCATAAAAGTCTCATCATCTTCCTCCCAACTAAACACTCACCCACTTTTTTTTTATTTATTTTTTTGCTAAATTGCAAAATTGAATTAAGAAGAGAAAAAGGGAAAGGAACAAACAAACAGCCACAGAGAAGCCAAAAGACAGCCAAAAGGAGGCCAAACAAGACTAAGAAAACCACAAAAAGAAAGGGAACGAAGCACAAGAAAGGGAACCAAGCACTATCTTACAAAATGAGAGGGCTGATTACATAAGAGAAAAAAGGAATGTAAAGTGTTGCTGGTAAAGGAGGTAGACATTTTCCTCAAAGAAATAGCAGCATCCATCAAGAAGAAATTAAAAGCAGAGTCAAGAGAATGAGACTTATTGTTGAAGATAGCTTGGTTCCTAACCTTCCAAATGCTGAAGATGGCAGTGATGAAGAGGGCTCCCAAGCCCTTCTTGGCTTTGTGACAGGAATTGGCTGAGAAGGTGTTCCACTTGGAGGAGGCAGAGCTTGAAAGGCCAAACTGAAAATTCCCTTTAATCTAAAGCCAATCCCAAAATGAGGCAGTGAATGGGCAAAGGAAGAACATAGAGAACGCAGATTCTTGGTGAGAGCCACATAGGTAACAGGAGGAAGCCATTTGCATGCCAATAGACTAGGCCCAGGCATTAGAAGGAAGTTTGTTATGGAACAGTTTCCAAGCAAAACCAGACAAGGCAACAACAAAGGAGAGATGGCTTTTGAAGGCTGTTCCAGGCAAACTTATACTAGGGAGAGTGGGGACGTCTGGTTTTGATGGACTCCCAGGCAGCAGCAAAGGAGAGAAGGCTGGAATTAGTACTAGACTAGACCAGCAAATCTGACTTAGCAGCCAGGGAGAAGGAGGTAAGGAGAGAGTTGGAGAAGGAGGCCATCTGTTAGGGGAGAGACAGGTTTAGAAGCCTCTGGTTGTTAAAGAAGTCGTGGACAGAATCACCCCAAGTGAAGTGAATCTCGGGGAAGATCTGTGCCAAAGAAAGGGGGCCATGCCATTTGTCGTGCCAGAAACAAGTACTTTTCCCATCTCCCAAAACCCAGTGGCTGTTATGTTTAGAAACACTCACCCACTTCACTAACTAGCCATTCATCTGCCTGAATCACCAACCCCTAGTTTAACCAAATTATTATTCTTCTTATTCTTCTTGCATTTTCACCCAACCCACTAATTCGCTCAGGCTCACAATCTTGTCTAACTCCCTCTCCCACCAGCGTTCAATCTCCTTTTCTCGCCTAGACTCTTTTCTTAACCAACTCTTCACTCATCTCTATCAAAAACCACACTCATCATCCTCCTCTTCTCCCAATCTCCATCATCTTACACTCTTATTTCCCTCGTCTTTCTCCTTACAAACTCAACCTCCCCTAGTTTTTGCTCGATTTCTGGGAGTTTTAGAAATGGAGGTTGACAATGTCGTTAGTTGGTTAACCATATCATCAATATACCTTATAAAAGAAAGCCCAAATCCCATTACTTCCAAACATTCCACTTCATCTCATTCCCTTGTTACTGCCCCTTGATGATGGGTTGGGATCTCAGGGAGAGAGGGGGGGAAGGAGATAATGAGAAGAATCATGTTTGTTTGAGAATCTTATAGAGAAAGAGAGGATAGTTGGTGAGGAGATGAGTCTGGGTGAGAAAAGGAGTTTGAATGCTGGTGAGATAAGGTGTTGATATACATCATTCCGTCATTCACTAACAGCTCGAGCTTTTGGTATTTTCGATTATTAACATGGTATTAGAGTTAGAGGTCACGAATTAGAAACCCCTTATAGGCATGTTACCTCCATCTTTCTAATTAGTTTGCCTATTCCGTCTGTCAAATGGGTTTCAAATTTGAATAGCTTTCCATTCAAGAGGCCAATTGAGAGGCTTGCCCATTTGGTGGTTTGGGTGAAAGTGGAAGAAGAAGGTGTTTAGTTAAGCTATGGCACTACTAGAAAAAAGGGCTTTTATATCGGTTGCAAAAACTGCCCTATATCGGTTTTTCATATAACCGATATAATATCTTCAGTCAAGGTATTTTATATCGGTTAATATTTTTTTATATCGGTCAATTTTTTTTTATATCGGTTACACTGGAACCGACATAATAATCTCTATATATAATATCGGTTAGGAAAATATGTGATATTAATTTCAATAAAACCGATATTATAGACAAATATTTTATATCGGTTGTATACATATATTTTATATCGGTTGTATACACATATTTTATATCGGTTATTATGGAACCGATATTATATATACATATTTTATATCGGTTATTTCCCTCCTTTTTATTTTTCCTTCTTCCCTCCCTTTTCAGGACGTCCTGCGGCTAACCGCCTGTGCACATGCGGCTAACCGCAAGTGCACATGCGGCTAACCGCAAGTGCACATGCGGCTAACCGCCAGTTATATATAATATTTTATATCGGTTATTATGAAACCGATATTATATACCTCAAATCCCTTAATCCCCCGCGCGGGCTCAGTCCTTCTTTCCCTCTTTTTTTTTCTTTCCCTCTTTTTATTTCCTTCCCTCCCTTCTCTTTCTTTCTCCATCATTCCTTCTTTCCTCTCACTCTCGCTCTCTTCTCTCCTCACTCTCGCCTCTCTTCCCAGCGCTTCTCTCACTCTTGCTTTCTCTACTCTCTCTCTCTGCTCTCCCTGTCTCTCTCGCTCACTCTCGTTCTCCGGAGAAGAAGAAGACGACGACGACGAAGAGGAAGAAGCTGCTCTTCCGGCGCTGTGCAGGTGCCAGGTACATCACGTTCTTTCCTTTCTTTTTGTTTCGTTTCTTTCTTTCCCTTTTCTTCTGCTGCTACTGTTTTCTGTTCTCTCTCTCTCTCTGGTTTTTTTTTTTTTGTTCTGTTTTCTCACGATCTCTGCTGCTGTTTTTCTTGCTGCTGTTATGTATTTTTTTTCCCTGTTGTTTTTCTTTCCCTGCTGTGTTTCTGCTGTTTTTTTTCCCTGCTGCGTTTCTTCACAATTTTTTTTTCCCTGCTGTTTCGGCTAGCCGCCTCCAAGTTGACGGCTAGCCGCCAGAAGTTGGAGGCTAGCCTCCAACTTGGTTCGGCTAGCCGCCTCCAAGTTGGAGGCTAGCCGCCAGAAGTTGAAGGTGATTTTACACTACTTTCCATTCAATCTGGGTTAAATCTCAAAACATGAAAGTTGTAGCCCTCTGAAAAATCTTTCATTTGGATCAAGAATCATGTTGTTTGGAGTTCAGAAGAGGAAGTTATGAATTTTCTACTGGAGACAACTCTGCTTCACTCGGGTTGCTGTTTTTCTGTGACCAGTCCGCTTCAAGGTGAGTTTACACTACTTTCCATTCAATCTGGGTTAAATCTCAAAATATAAAAGTTGTATCCCTCTGATAAATCTTTCATTTGGATCAAGAATCATGTTGTTTGGAGTTCAGAAGAGGAAGTTATGAATTTTCTACTGGAGACAACTCTGCTTCACTCAGGTTGCTGTTTTTCTGTGACCAGTCAGCTTCAAGGTGATTTTACACTACTTTCCATTCAATCTGGGTTAAATCTCAAAACATGAAAGTTTTAGCCCTCTGATAAATCTTTCATTTGGATCAATAATCATGTTGTTTGGAGTTCAGAAGAGGAAGTTATGAATTTTCTACTGGAGACAACTCTGCTTCACTCGGGTTGCTGTTTTTCTGTGACCAGTCCGCTTCAAGGTGAGTTTACACTACTTTCCATTCAATCTGGGTTAAATCTCAAAACATGAAAGTTGTAGCCCTCTGATAAATCTTTCATTTGGATCAAGAATCATGTTGTTTCGAGTACAGAAAAGGAAGTTATGAATTTTCTACTGGAGACAAATTCTGCCATTCAAATCAGGATGGCTCACGGCTAGCCGCAGGAAAAGTTGGGGGCTAGCCGCAGGTGCACTGGCGGTTAGCCGTAGGAAGCACAGAAAATCATCCTGAAAAAAAAAATGCTTACTGGAAAGCTGACCGTGGGTCTGGCGGCTAGCCCCCTTGCAAAGGGCGGCTAGCCGCCAAGGTCACCTGACCCTTTCTAGAAGGACTATTTATAAAAAAAAAAAATACATATATAATATTAAATCGGTTACAGAACAAACGATATAATACAATCCCAAAAAACCGATATTATAAATATTTTTTATATCGGTTTCACTTTTTTTATATCGGTTTTACAGTAATATGTGTTATAATTTCAGGTTTAAAAGACATCAGTTGTCCAAAAACCGATATGAAATAATACACATATTATATCGGTTATAGTTATCTATTATATCGGGGGTACTTATATCGGTTTGAAGTTTACTGAAAAACCGATATAATAGGTCTTTTATATCGGTTTTTAGCCGATATAAAAACCCTTTTTTCTAGTAGTGTGGGTAAGTGACATATGGGGTGTCTAGTTACTAAAGTGGGTGAATGTTTGGTTAGGAGAAGAAGATTATAGTTCTTTAAGAGAACATGAGTTGCCGGAGAGGAAAGGCAGAGAAGATGAATTGTAGGACGGTTGACACTATCATCAAAGCAATAATTTTGTAAAAAAAAAAAAAGAAAAGAAAACGCATGAACAAGTATCCATCAGGTTATGGTTTGCTATATACGATCATTTATTTAAGATTTAGCTTAAGTTTTCATAAAAATCCCTACATTTTTTATAGGAAATATCATATTTTTTATATTTCTTATAAAATCTTAGATTTCTTTATAGTTTTTATATTATGAATTATACTGCCCCTATTAAGCATGAGGCAAATTTTTGGTAGTTATATATGTCTTATATAATGAAAGAGACTGATTTTTGGGATTTTAATTTTGAATGACCCAATTAGTACTTTTGACTGGATGGCATTGGGTCAAGTTATGTTTATGCCGACCGATCGATTTGATTGATAGTTTCTGTTCTATACCCAAATCACCTTTGTCATAGGTAATATGATTATTGAAGCTAAAGCCACCACCCTACGACTGGTACTGGTTGAGTTAAGTTTATATAGTTAGGTTGAGTTTTCTAATTGCTGATTTATATTCATTTTAACTTTTAAAATAAGAGATACTCCTTTGGTGGATAGAAACTGAACCCATAACCTATAAAACATAGACTGCCTATTGCCACTTATGCTACTATAACTTTGTACTTGAAAATTTTAACAGGTTTCAAATTCGACTTAGGTCAAAGTCTATAAACCCATACATGTCCCGAACCATGAAATCAATATAAACCCATGTTATTTATTTTTATTGTAATTATTTTCATCTTAACATAATTCAAATAGAAACCTATACTCGCCCTCGCCCCCAAGTAGGAAAATGTCATATTTTAGATTTCATAGAGATTTCCCACTTCAACATAATTTATATAGAAAAATGTCATAGTTTACATTTCTCATAAAGTTCTAAATCTTGTTTTTTAATTTAGGTTTCTAATGTTACCAATTGTATTGCTCTTGCTATCATTTCAAGGCATCAAATTAAGTTCAATAATCTTGAAAGAAACCTAGAGCCGGCATGCATCATGCTGGGCTCTTTTTTTTTTAGTAAATACCTTTTTTTATCTCAAATTTATATTGGTTGGTATGGAAAATGACCTATTTCTTTAGCATAGTTAATAATTGAAATTTATGATGTTGGGAATTCAAAGTCATTCATGTGAAAGTTGTCCCTTAGAATTTCTGGATGGACTGTTTGTTGCTAGAATTCTAAATTCCAGTCATCTGAAAAGTGAGGAATAATCTTTGAAATTCTTAGAGTTCCAATTTCCTTCACATTTCCCAATGTTTTAATAGAGGGGACAATTAAATGGAGTATTTAGAGACATGAGTTCTTGAAATTCTGTTAAAGAAACCGGCCCATAGTAAATCGCTAGTTAATTAGATTGAGTTTTGTTTCCTAATGATTTCCAGTGGATTTGACCCGAGTGCAGCTGAATTAAAACTATATTTCCCACACAGCTAAGTTTATGTTGGCAGATGAAGTTCAAGTAGAGAGACAGAGTGCTGAAGGGCAGGTCCTATTAATTGGCCAGGATAACTTCATGATAATATAGAGAGAGAGGAGCTTTCGTCTTGATGCAATTTCTTTCCATTTAGAACCCCCCTAGAGAATATGCCAAATAGAATATGATCACTTACCAATTCAATGATCTTTAGAGGAGCTGTGATCGCATCCGTCACCAAAGAATGATTATTGTAATGGAGGAACCAATAAATTAAGAGTAGAGACCAAAGCCGTTAGTTATATTGGGGTTCATGTCTTAACGAAGTGAAGGGAAAAGGATAGCTACTTTTGCTTGAGTGTGGTCAAGGCTAGATTTTGAGGCTTTGAGTGTGCTTGAGGCTACGTAAGGTATCCTCATGTGTTCTCTTGGTTGCGAGGATGGGCTTTGGTAGGGGATCCTTGTGTGAGGGTATGGTTGTTTCCATGGAAAAAGTATTAGGGAAGGAAATGCCACATCAGTGGAAAAAGTGAAGCAGAACAAAGATGTGATAAAATTTTAGTCAATTGCATTTGATTTGAGTCAAATCTGGGAAAAGGTTCAGCACAAACCAGACCTTTTTAAGGCATGTATGATTCTTGCGTGACTTTTTACCATAACTTATTTACGTATAGTTTGTTGAGTCTATGGATTTATTTTTACTATATAAAAATACATGTTCACTTATTTGAACATGGTTTATTTGTGCATGATTCGTATATGGGTTCTTACTTGCATGGGACCAATTCTGTTTAGTTATTTGCCTAATGGTTAATCTTATATTTAGATTCAATTCAAATTTTCCACACTTGATGGGCGACAGGCTGTAAAACAAACAAAAACCAAAAAAAAAAAACAAAAACAAAAAAACAAAAAAAAAATCCTAATATATGCTACGGAGGGAATTATTAGATTTTTTTTTTTTTTTGTAATGTCTATTTGTTTGTTCAGTATTTAATTCATGGAACTCGGTGCAATGAATTTGATGTAGGGCCTAAAAGTTTTCTGTTTTCTTGTTATTATGTCTATATTCAAGTCGGGTACATGAGCTGAATTTGGGAAGCCCAAATCTGAAACTGAGCCAAATTTCATGCAATGTCCAAGTACAAGCCTGTGTCTTACGCGAACCTGAACAAGCCCAACCTAAAATTTCACTTTTGGGTGAGTTGGGTCAGGTGGGTTCGAGTTTGGCCCAACTCAAGTTGCATCCCAAGTGGTTATTTAGAAAACTTCTCAGCACCCTCCTGTTGAACTAGTTGATCAGGAGGTCCTTTCTCCACGACTGCCAGTCTGCCACACATGCCATCAGCCTTTTCTGCACTCTCCTTCCTCCCTCTTTCTCCTCATCCAATGGAAAGCTTCTTTCAATCAGTCTTCCTCAATGGGAAAACTCCTAGAAACTACCAAAATACTGGCACTAAATTAGAGGTCAAAGGGAGAATTAGAGCCATGGGTTTCTCATTGGACGCATTAGCAACATCAGTTGGAGGTTGAGTGTGCAGGTCATTAAGTCAGGTAGGTTTGATAAGTTGATAGCTCATATGGAATTGGGCATTAGCAACATCAGTTGGAGGTTGAGTGTGCAGGTCATTAAGTCAGGTAGGTTTGATAAGTTTATAGCTCATATGGGATTTTTTTTTTTTTTTGGGGGGGGGGGGGGGGGGGGGGGGGGGGGGGGGGCGCATTCATTTGAAACAGATGGGATTTGACGTCTCCACCCATGTATCATGGGGGGTGGGTGGGTGGGTGGGTGGCATTCATTTGGAACAGATGGGATTTGACGTCTCCACCCATGTATCATCCCCTGATTGGTCCAAACAGGGACACCCATGTGTCATCCCCTGATTGGTCCAAACAGGGATGCGGGGGGTGGGTGGGTGGGTGGGTGGCATTCATTTGGAACAGATGGGATTTGACATCTCCACCCATATGTCATCCCCTGATTGGTCCAAACAGGGATGCGGGGGATGCGGTGGGTGGGTGGGTGGCATTCATTTGGAACAGATGGGATTTGACATCTCCACCAATGTGTCATCCCCTGATTGGTCCAAACAGGGATGCGGGGGATGCGGGGGTGGGGGCGGCATTCATTTGGAACAGATGGGGGGGGGGGGGGGGGGGGCGGTGGCATTCATTTGGAACAGATGGGATTTGACATCTCCACCCATGTGTGATCCCCTGATTGGTCCAAACAGGGATGCCGTTCCCACATGAATATGAAGAGGGTCAACCCACATCTGAATTCACCACATCAAGATTGGTCTGCGTTTCCATTGCACAAAATCTATCGTAGTCATATTACATGGTTCTTCAAATACCTTGAATGTAAGTTCTTGTTTCATTCAACAGATATGGAAAACAAAGCCAGCCCATGGTTCTTCCTATCCATGCTGCTTCATTTGTTCATCTCCTTAAAGAATTCTCTATCAACCGATGTCCACTCCATATCCATGGACCAAACTCTCTCTGGAGATCAAACCATATCTTCTAAAGGTGACATCTTTGAATTGGGCTTCTTCAAACCAGGTAAGTCACAAAACTACTACATGGGCATATGGTACAAACAATTATCAGAAAGAACAGTGGTATGGGTAGCAAACAGGGAAACGCCACTCCCTAACAAGTACTCTTCACACCTAAAAATTGGTCAAGATGGCAATCTAGTCCTCCTTAATCAGTTGGAAACGCCTATCTGGTCCACAGATGTATCCACAATTGCATCAAATAGTACTGTTGCAGAGCTTCTTGACACTGGAAATTTTGTCCTGAGAGATGGGTCAGATTCCTCTGTTGTCATTTGGCAGAGCTTTGATCATCCAACTGATACAGTGCTACCTAAAGGATGGTTTGGGAGGAACATGATTACTGGAGAAATAAAGCCCCTGATATCATGGAAAAGTCATGAAGATCCAGCGCTCGGAATGTTTTCACTTCAGATTGATTCAAATGGAAATGATCGGGGTTCTTTACGGTGGAATAGATCCAAGGTGTATTGGAGATGCGGAGATTGGAATTATTTCAACAGAATTACTGAAATAAATTCAGGACACTTTCTAAATTTCAGTTATTTTAACAAAGGCGGCCGAATCTATTTCACTTATAATCCTGTCGACAGTTCTTTCATCACACGAGCCGTTTTGGACACATCAGGGAGACTCCAACTATGTGCATGGTTGGAGTCCTACAGACAGTGGAAGCCCTTTTGGGTTCAGCCAAACCCTCAATGCGAGGTTTATTCTCTTTGTGGCAGTTTTGGAGTGTGCACAGAGAATAGCCAGCCCTGTTCATGTCTCCGTGGCTTTGAAACAAGGTCCATGGAAGGTTGGAATTTGAGCGATCGGTCTGCTGGTTGTGTGAGGAAAACCAATTTAAAATGTGGTTATAACAGTTCTCTTGAGGGAGAAAAAGATGGGTTTCTGGCGATACACAACATGCGGTTGCCTGTAAATGTGCAGTCCTTAACAGTGGGAAGCGCCAAAGAGTGTGAATTATCCTGCTTGAGCCATTGTTCTTGTACTGCTTATGCTTACAAAAATGGATGCTCTTGGTGGGATGGAGATCTCATTAACCTTCGACAGCTTTCCGATGGTGAAGGACAAGATCTTTTTGTACGCCTCGCAGCATCTGAGCTGCGAATTTTTGGACCAAAGAAGAGAAGAATTGATGAGGCTACTTTAGGTGGAGTCGTGGGATGTGCATCTGTATTCAGTGTAATTATAATCGTGCTGATTTGGAGATGCCGAAGGCGACAGCAAAAAATATCTTGGATGGTGGTTCAGAACTCTTTGGTCTCATTTAGCTACAGAGATTTGCAAATCATTACTAAGAATTTCTCAGAGAAGCTAGGGAGAGGAAGTTTTGGTTCGGTCTTTAAAGGGAGTTTGCCTGATTCAACACCCATAGCTGTGAAGAAACTAGAAGGCCTTGCCCAAGGAGAGAAGCAGTTCCGAGCAGAAGTGAGCACCATCGGGGCAATTCAGCACATTAATCTCATTCGCCTTCGTGGCTTCTGCTCTCAAGGTAGAAATAGACTTCTAGTTTATGATTACATGCCAAATAGTTCTTTAGATTCTCAGTTGTTCCATAAGAATTCCCAGACCATAGATTGGAAACTAAGATACCAAATAGCACTCGGGATTGCCAGAGGGTTATCCTATCTCCACGAAAATTGCAGAGACTGCATCATACACTGCGACATCAAACCAGAAAATGTGCTTTTGGATGCTTCTTTTTGCCCAAAGTTGGCGGACTTCGGTATGGCAAAGCTTGTTGGGCGGGAATTCAGTAGGGTTTTGACTAGCATGAGAGGAACTATTGGCTACCTTGCACCAGAGTGGATTTCAGGTGTTGCTATCACACCGAAAGCTGATGTTTATAGCTATGGAATGATGCTTTTCGAAATCATATCAGGGAAGAGAAATTCAGAGCAGTTGGAGGATGGGGAATCTGGCTTTTTCCCTTGTTGGGCTGCAGAAAAAATAGTTGTGGATGAAGTTCTAGCCCTGTTGGATTTCCGATTGGATGGTATTACAAACATTGAAGAACTCAGAAGAGCTTCTAGAGTGGCTTGTTGGTGCATCCAAGACAACGAAAACAATAGGCCATCAATGGAGCTTGTGGTTCAGATTCTAGAGGGTGTAAAAGATATAAGCATTCCTCCAATCCCATGGTCTATCAAAATACTTACAGACAACTCATCATGGGTTTCGTCTTGAATTGTTGTTGAAGTAGTACTTGAAGTTGTTAGACCATATGCCTTGGATGCTTTGAGTATCTATCTTGAACATTACTTCAATCCCAGGATATGTCAAAAAATTTAGACACTTTTTAGCTCACAGTATTCTCCCAGTATTGTCATAAGAAATGCTGTCTGCTTAAAAGTTTCAGGCTAAAAGTACGCCATTGGCATGCTTCAAGAAGTGAACTTGAAGGGGATCTGTTGAGCTGAAGTTTGGTTTGAATAAGCATAGTTTCTATATTTATAGCATCCGTAGCTTATTTAGTACATGTCAAAGCTTTTAAGTGTATTTGATTATCATGCTTTAGGAACACGAATGTCATACCCATGAGTGCTTATATTGGTTCTAGAATTCAATCTCATGTTTTTAATTTCTAAAGCTAGTTAGTGCATTGGTTCTTCGTGTTCTAGGAACCTAAATATCTCAATTACTAGCCATGAATGGTTGTATTGGTTCTTTTATTTCAATCCCTGATTTTATTTTCTTTCATTGAATCATAGAACTAGGTCACAATATCTGTTTTCGTGAATTTATTATTCTGTAGATTTTGTCATTGTTGAGCATATAAATATTCTACATGGATTGAAGTCTTACAATGAATCTTCAAATCAAGAAAAATTCGAAAACATATCATATTTTCATTAGGTACGAAGGTGGTGAAAACCAAAAACTATCACCACATGATATTTGTCTTAAAAGGTGAAACAAATACTGCTACGAGTCCTAGCACACAAAAAACTTGAATTGACGTCTTCTTCTAGATAGGAAAATCTAAGAAACACTGGTATTTGAATTTTGCATCTTGTCAAAACTTTTTGAGCAGGACTCTTTATTATGTGGGTGAATGCATGAGTATCATTTGTTTGTATGATAACAATAATTATCAGACTACTTGTAATTAGGGAAGGGAAAAAACAGAAAAAGAAAGACTGCATTTGTCATTTATGTAGGCTAGGCCATATGCTATGTGATTCTATATCAAAGGCCAACTATGAGAAACAAATCAACAGCTAGCTCAAAAGTTTTTTTTAAAAAAAAAATCTAGATAGGGAAAACTGTTATAGATTAAACTAAAAGGATGAAAAACAGACAATGGACTAGGCCACAACACAAATAACCCAGAGAATGAGAGGAGGCTCAACATCTCTCATCCCCAAATACAAGTCTAGAAAAACAACAATTGCTATAAAAAAATGGTCGGTCTCAAGTGAGTCCAATTGATATGCAACAAGTGGTGGAACATTTCAATGAACATGAAGATCAAAGGAAATCAATACAGACAAGTGGCGGAGCCTGGAATTTCTCTTGGTGGGGGCAAAGATTAATTATTATAACTCACTAAATTGAAAAATATATATATATATATATAATCTTATAGACATAAATAAGTGTACATGAACTTTTTTAAATTCCATTACATGAAAAAGTATTTCTTTACAATTGTCCTCGTCAGGTTTTCATGTTCTAAAAGCATCGCATGATTGCCTTGTTATCAACGATATGAAAAAATGTCACTCTCCATGTATGTGAGTAAACAATCATTCATCCATTCATCTCCCATTTGATTACGTAGGCGATTCTTTATAATAAGCATAACAGAAAAGGATCTCTCAACGCTGGTAATGGCCACTGGTAAGATTATTGCTAATGTCATAAGCAAATAAATTGATCGATAACAAAATATCCTTTTTGTCTACACCATCTTCTTAGCAAGACCGCTAATCCTGTTAACTTCTAAAAAGTCATCATTGGAGCGCATTTCCAAAATGTAAGTTCCAAGGATTGTCAAGTGTCACAACATCGATTGCGGAAAACTCGGTTTGATAGAATTGAGCGTGGCTGACCGATATTTGCTTGTCAAAAGTGGAGAATGAATCATTTGGACTTAGGCATGCAATGAAATGAGCAATCCAGTGCTCACCTCGTTGACCCGATAGTTTTTAACTCTTGAAGTTGCTTATCAATAGTAGTATTGAACAATTCAGCCTGATAATGATTCAAGTTTGTGATTTCTACAAATCTTCGGTGTGGTCTCCCTTGAGTTGCAAACTTAACATTCATGTTAGGAATAATAATTTCAAAATTTGTACAGAATGAAGTAACTTCATTGGTAAGAGAATCTCACTCATTGTCTCTCTTCATCTGCAGTCATTGCTTAGATATTTTATCCAGGACCATGGTATTCACAATATCTTGTTCTCTGTGCTGCAACACCTTTGATAGTACATTAGTGATTTCCAAGATATTCTTCATCGATCCAAGTTAAATATAAATTCAAATGATTGCACTGAAACCAATAGTACACATGCTTCGGCTATTTGCTAAATTTAAATTTGAATGATTGCAACGAAACAATGTCAAGCACTTAAATCACAGAGGAAAACATGACAATTAAGGTGAGAAGTGTACCACTATGTGACCCCCAACGTGTATCGCCAGACTGTTTGAGATTAGTCTCTTGATTAAGGCCTCGTCCACTTGAAAGTTCACCATTGTTATGTCCTTCAATAACTTTAGCTTCTTGTTTCTCTCAATCAATGCCTAGACATTTTTATGAGGATCCAACAATGTTTAACACACTACAAACTATTTTAAAAAGTAAGGCAATTTGAGTGTGGTTTTTTCCAACGGCAACAAAGGCCAATTGAAGTTGATGTGCAAAGCAATGAATATTTTTTTGCTAATTGGTAAATTAGTATTGAGAGAAAGAAGGGCAAAGCCCCTAGGACAGAGAGAAAAAAAGAATACAGACAAAAGAAAACAAAAACAGAAAGCCAACCTAGAATCAGGGACGACACAAAAACCAAAACCAAAGCACAAGAGCAACAACAAAGAAAGGCAAACCAACTAAGGAAGGAGGAGATTTCCTCAGCACCTCAAAGCACAAGAACAGCAAAGCAAAAGAGCACAGAAAAAATCAGCAGCAAAACAGAGGAAGCTCCCCAGCAACACACAGCACATCACACTCACAGCTGCCAAGCCCATCACCAAACAGCAGCTGAGAAGCAAAGAGAAGGCCCCAGAGGAAGCGCCCCAGCAAAACAGCAAAACAGCAAAACAGGCCTATGCACACTCACTGCTGCCGAGCTCAGAAACCAAACCAGCAGCAGAGAAGCCAAGAGGGCCCAACTGGGAAAACTCGTACAGATTATTGGGCTATGCATATAGGTTGTTCTATGGCTTCTAGATGCTATTCCTGCCACGGGGAAAGTGAATCTGATATCCATCTCTTCTTCTCTTGCCACTTAGCCTATCAGCTCTGGTTATGGGTCCTCAGCCAAGAGAGCATCCTCCATTGCCCTTCTCTCTCTGCCTCCACTGTCTAGACTACTTTAGCTAAGGGTGTTGATGGTCCAGGAAGACTAACTGCAGCTGCTATCTTCTTCCAAGCCATCAACACTCTCTGGTTCCTTCGGAATGAAGCCAAACACCGCAGCCAAAGGCCCTCCCTGATGTCTGCTTAGATGGTTTTCCTCGACAGGTGCAATGGTATGTTCAGCTCCTCTTCAGGATTAATTATTCCCATTTCCCTCTCATCCAATTTTGAAATCCTTTGGATGGGGAGATTAGCTTCTGGTGGGCTATCTGCAGTACTTGGTTTGGAGTAGGTCTGCTGAGTCGTCATTCTGCAGCCTCCGGCCTGAGCTTGTTTGTTGTTGGTGGGAGTGCGGATTTTGGCAGCTAGGCTCTGTTTGGGCTGTTGAATCCAGACCGGGGCTTCCGATGGCCAAGCTGATTCGTCCTGACCTGGCGACTAGGACCTGAGGAGAAGCTTTTTTCCTACCATTAGGAGGGGACTAGAACCAACCAGAGCCTCCCTATTCTCTGTAGAGTGGAATCCAAAAATGAAGTTGCCTTTTTCTGTTAGGGAGATCAAACAAGGCCTGGAGAGGCGCCACAAGGAGACCACCCATTTTTCCAGAGCTTCCAGAGAAGGCCTTCTGCCGACGAATTTCCCAATAGCTGAGTGAGGGAAGGATTGCTTACTGGAATTCTGGAATTTACCATCTGATAGGGATCCTGATGGTGAGTTTACCATCGAGCAACACCGGAGGTGGGATGGCGGGAGGGGGAGAAAAACGGATTGGCCAAGGCAACTGGCGTAGGTTTTTGGGGGGGGGGAGCCAGAGAGGGAATAGTAGAAGGGTTGTTGTAAAGTTACTGCAGATGGTTGTGAGAAAGAAACAGGAGGGACAGAGACTGTAGACAGGGAAGGGGAGCTGGCTGGGAAAAGGGGGGGAGGGGGTATTGATGAGATAAGAGGATTATTAGATGGTTGGAGTGAGGGAAAAGTTGGGGAGGGGTACTGTCAGGGGGGAAGGAACAGTGTTTGGAAGGGGGCTGGGAGCTGATGTGGAAAGGGGAGGAATAGAAGAGGGTTGGTGGCTGGAAATAGCTGGAGATGGGGCCAGCAGGGGAGGAGGGTTATGGGAGGAAAGGGGGCGGGAAACTGGGGAGAGATCCGGATGCTGGGTTGGTGGCCTACCCTGAATAGAGCCGATCTTATTTGGAAGCTAAACTTTATCCCGACACTTCGGCAGAAGTTGGACCGAAGAAGAGAGATGGTTGTTTGCCAGAGGAAGAGGGGAAAGAGAGGCAGACTGATCACCATCTAGAAGAGGAATGGAGCTAGGCTGGGGAAAAGTGATTGGGAGAGGGGAAGATTGAGAGCCAGGGAGACTGGTGGAAGGGGAAAGGAGGTTGGCTGACGGGGAAGGTTTGGGCTTAGGAGGAGGGCGATGGAGATGTTGGCGGACGGGAGGCCTTTTTTTCTTTAGGACGTGTAATTAGCCCTTCAGGTCCAGTTCTTAACCTGTCCCTTTTGAAAGATCTGTTTTCATTCAGGATGGGTGCTTTGAGGTTATATATTGAATTCACCCTCCATGCTACTAGCCCCATCGTAACCTTGTCCATGCAATCTCCATACACTTAATCCATGCTTGGATAATAGTCCTTCAATCGCTGCCTTAAGTGATATAGATGTGGTTTCATTAACTTGTACAATTCGCAAGAAACGCCGAATTACACATCCTCTCTTCTCCAAGCTCCTTGATGATAACTCCAGTGATTTCAGTCGCAGCCGTGCTTACAATCTGCGTTGTCAGTTCAAGATTTTCACAAGCATTTTTCAATATGACACTTCTAATATCTTCATTATCGTTAACAATAAATTTCAATAATTTAAGAGAATTTCCATAATTCTTCAAGCCTCTGGATTCATCATGACCATGAAAAGCTAGTACTTGACGTAAAAGAAACTAAATGCAATAAATGGATACATTTAGACGAGCTTTGTTTTCTATTTGAGTTTGCTCTGATTGCTTAAAAAAATTGTCTGAATCTCTTTATTTTGACTTAATAAATCTTGAAACTTCCTTTAGGCTTGATTGTGACCATTGTTAGGCCCTCCAACATGAATTTGAAATCTTAATTTCTTTCTGTTTTCAATTTGTAAATCTTTTAATTACAAGAGAGTCACCACCCCCTTGTTGTCCATTGTCTTGTCTAAAAAGATAAAAATGTATATAATATGTGACATCCTTTGCTATGCAATACTCCAACCAACTACCATGTGAATTCATTAAACCAAGTAGGATTAAATCTGCGATACTTTTCCAAATTTCTTTTGCGAGAAATTATGATTACAAGGTTGGATGTGAGCCTTTTGTTGATATGCTCTTCAGATAGGTTCCTGATCATTAGGATAGTAATCTGAAATTTGAGTACGCAATCCAGGATTTGCTGGAAGATTTACGGAGTTAATCTCTTCATGATTTCTAACTGAACTTCATTGCACCCGATCGCATTTATCATTTTCCAGGATAGAGGGCGGAATATCATCCTTTGACTTTCTTTCGAAGATATGTTTACATAATACAATATTTACAGATTTAAATATTACAATAGTAAAATAATATAGAATAGAATAGTGTAATATTAAATTACTGTAATATTTTGCTGTTTGGCAATTTTCGAAAAATATTATAAATTTTAAGTTGAGTTGATTTGAAGGTACTATGACTCTAATGAATATTTAAAAATTTCCAAGATAACATGTTAATATTATTGATTGTAGTAAAGTTCATTTTTAGAATGATTTCTTTTATATTTAATACTTAGTTTTCAATGTGTGGATGAAAAAGTAGTGTGATAAAGTAAAGCTTAGCCATTCTCTTACCATAAGCCGCTTTTCTTTATCACATAAAACTATGTAAAGTATAATATAGTGAAGTCAATACAAAGGGCAATTGTTTTACAATTCTCTTTCTCTCTCTCCCCTATTTTACTTCACTGCATACTTCATCTTACCTTACTTTACCTCATCTTTTACCATGATGTGGCATCAATATTTATTTTACTTTACTACACATATTAACAAACATACCTTGACCTAGATGTGACTTATTATCCCTTCGCCAAGTTTAGATGAGAAAATAGTACGGTAAAGTAAAGTCTAGCTGCCACTTTTTTATCTTAAGCTTTATCACAAGTCACTTTTTCTTTACAATATAAACTATATACGATAAACTGTGATTAAGTAAAGTCAAACAAAAAAAAACTACTTTACCACCCTCTCTGACTTTACTTTACCATATACTTTATCTCACATTTATCATGATGTGACATTTACCTTTACTTTACCATACTTGTAATCAAGTACATCGTGATAGATTTTGTGAAGTGCCTTTACTTTAATCTACCACTTTGTAAACCTCATTTTGAAAGATTTTTATATTATAGAAACTTTTCTATAAGAGACTAATGAAGGTAAGAATATTGAGCTTTTTGAAAGAAAATGACATTTTCTTCATTTTTTTTTTTTTTGTGTTACCAAATGCACAAGATTTTTTTTTCTTTAGAAAATGAAAGATTATTTTATATTAAATATTACTTTCTTATATTTACTTGTGCATCCTAACATTCCCTATTAATAAGCCTATCAAGAATGGACAATATGAATGTATTGTTATATTAGGATTGAAATCAACTTATAAAGTGCTAAAATACACACACCTCTATGTGCTACACATAATGTAGAGTTGTGGTTGAAATTAACGGGTTGATATATAATTGTGACATTGAGTAAAATTATTTTGGTTGAGATTTAATAGTGACTTAAAAGTAATCTAACATAATTTAATCGGTTGAGATTTAATTGTGATTTAAATTAATCTAATATAAGTTAAGAGCTTTTTTGTATATAGCCCCTATGGTTTGTAGGATTTGTAAATAAGTCCCTGATGTTTTAGTATTTGTAAATAGGCCCCTGCCTTTTCTTTTTAATACCTTTCATGGCCCTAAAATCAATATTCTTAATAAGAATGGACAGCCACAATGAGATTTATGTAGAGTTTTTATATAAGTGACGGCTTTGCCCTTACATCCATTAAACAAAAATGCGTAAATTATTATTTACAAAATACTATTATTTTACCTCAAGTCCAAATGATTTTTCTAAATAACTCTCTCATGCACATGATCAGGGGTGGACCTAAGTATAAGGGCCTAGGGACTGAAGCCCCCACCAATATTTGAGAAAAGTTTGGAATCCACCCCCCCCCCCCCCCCCCCCCCCCCTATTCTTAATAAGAATGGACAGCCACAATGAGATTTATGTAGAGCTTTTATATATATGACGGCTTTGCCCTTACATCCATTAAACAAAAATGCATAAATTATTATTTACAAAAATACTATTATTTTACTTCAAGTCCAAATGATTTTTCTAAATAACTCTCTCATGCACATGATCAGGGGTGGACCCAAGTATAAGGGCCTAAGGACTGAAGCGCCCACCGATATTTGAGAAAAGTTTGAAATCCCCCCACCCCCGCGTATGAAGGATAATTATGTATTTTAAAACTTTCATCAATCCAACGGTGGGTCATGTATGGATTGGATAAATCATAACCGGTTATAATTGAATGTGTTGATTGTCGCCATGATCAATTTGGATTTAATGAGATGAGCCTTGTATTGATAAAAAAAAATTATGTAAGGTTATTCTCTCCCACTACGTGCAATTGTTAATGTTACATGATTTAAAAAAAAAAATTTGAGTACAAGCTTTTGAAATTATGCATAAAAGAATAAAAGAGATAGACAAAAGTATCGTTTTCTATAAAAACCTATGGTAGTTGGGAGACTATTATTTTTTTGGGACATAGAAGGTATTAAAATGAAAATGCAGGGGCCTATTTGTAAATATAAAAATCTCAGGGGCCTATTTACAAATCCAACAAATCGTAATTGAATAGGTTGCGAAATTCAAGAGAGTTACTGAGAAACCATTGCACTAATTGTCTATATTTTCTAAATGGCTACAACTTGTAAACAATGCAATGCCAAGTTTCATATTTCATTTAAGCTTCTTGAAAACCATGATTGAGTTATGTGGGTGAGACAGATTCTATTATGGCCCCATTAAGAATCCGGACACGGGTTTTAACCCACTTTCCTAATGTGGTCATACTAAACAGTGTCAGGGATGAGCACTACTGGGACAGGCCTAAAATCAATCTTGAGCTTAATGCATTATATAGGTAAAGAAGCAAGATGACATGTGTTTGTTTTGTAAAATAAAGACTGAATCGATTAAAGGACTTTGGCTTTTAAAGCTATGGGGATACGTTTCCAGTATTAAAAACAGGAAAGATATTATTCAAGTTAACCAAGATGCCATATCCATATCTATGCGATATAAAGCATCACTTCTTCCACTTCAAAGAATCCAAGACTAATGGTTGTGATCATCAATCAGTGAGGCCCACTTTTTAGAAAACATTATACATCAAATATAAAACACTATTTTTGTAAAATGCAAAATAAAGAAAGAAATAAAAATTTATGAGTATGAGGTACCGAAAGCAAATGGGTTACAGAGAGTTGTTCTTCCTCGTTGGTAATTACATTAGGGAGTTTTTGTAAAGGTCTTTGATATGAGAAGAAGCAAAAAGGTTCAAGATTACTTGCCGTGTAAAAATGGACTATATGTTGTCCACTTTCAATTGCTTCTATTTCTATGAGAGGAGAAGACGCCATTATCCTTAGGCTTTTGCTAATTGTATTCTTCTTCGGTCTTAGAACTTGAGGTTGGGGCAAAAGGTGAATAAAAATATTAAATGCCCAGAGAAAACTGAAAATGCCTACCATATCCCTCAAGTAATCGAAAAAGTTGAGTGGGGCTTGCCCTCCCCTCCCTCCGCCCCTTGAATCTAGAAGCATAGTGTATGCCAACTTCAAACAATTATAACTTCTGATCTAAGTATCAGCTTTCGATACACAAGTACTCTTTCGAAGCTATTAACATGTTATACGACATGGGAAACCAAAAAATCAATTTTCAATTAAGGCAAGATAAAGTTGTTCTAAAGGTCAAAAGGAAGCTTTTTACGGAAAAATTACTATTAATAACGGAATTTTATTATATTACACATGTTTTTCAACATTTATAAATATATTGGCGAAGCATGATACCTCTACAACACTGAATTTTGTAAAAGACTAATTCAAAGATAGTGCATCTTGAAAGGACTAAATTATAATTAGTTTTTTATAAGCTACGTACTCTTTCACATCTCTCTCTTTAAACCCTTTGTAAGGTATTCATGTAATTTACATTGTGGGCATTAATATCAATACAAGGCACACCCTGGAGGAGGGTACAGTCGTTTTTATTTATGCCAATCCTGTAAGTTGTCAAAATTTTAGGAGCTTTTGGTATTTATGGTGTTAGATTTGTGTATCTTTTGTTGTATCTTCTCTTCGCAGTTTTGATGTGTGTTCTTTTGTTATAATTCTATTAAGGGGATTTTACCAAATAATTATCCTTAAGCTTGCATTAGATGGATTTAATCACAAACACACCAAAACACCCATTTTGGTGTTCGTACATGGATTGTTGACGCCTTTACCCCCAAAGTTGCAAATGACATCATTTTTTTTATTCCCATACCCTAAAAGGATTGAACGATTTCGTTCTCCTTTCTTCGCCAAAATTTTTCCTCTCCCGCCATTTTCTCTCTCGATCTACTCCATGACATGCTCTCACCTTCCCTCTCCCAGCATTGCGGCTCCAACTCTCTCTTGCCCTCTCCGCTCTCTGCTCTCTCTTCCCCTCTCCCTGTGTTACGGATTCAGCTCTCTCTTTCCCTCTCCCTTTCCACTACCCACTCTCTCTTTCCCTTTCCCTGATGTCCCGACTCCTTCTCTTTCTCTCCGCTCCCTGCTCTCTAAGCGATTCCGGCCAGATCTTTCGGTGGAACTCCTAACGACTGCTCCAACGTTAACTTGCATTTGAGATTTCAACAAAAACCTCAATCATAAAAGGTGATTTTTTCTGGGCTTCTCTCTTACACCTTCTCTATTTTCTTGTTTTCTTCTCATTTTCAGTATCTATAACTTGGAATTGTGGGGTTCTGGAGAGGGGATTTGGTTTGGGCCATTTGCAGACAAATAGTTGTATGGAAGTAGCAGCCATGGAAAAAAAGCAAATCTTTGTATTAATATCCTAATTTAGTACCTCAATCCTAAACCAAAATCCAAAATTAGTACATCAATCTGAACCCCAATTAATACTGGTCGTAGTCTTATGTTGCTTAAAGGTGGTCCATAACTTCCAAACAGGAGAAATCACATATTTCATTATGTTAGGTGCTTAGGGATATGCAGGAGTTGTCTATGATGATCCTAAGGTATGTTATTACATCCATATATATATTGTGCTTGCATTTATACCTCTTGTGGTTGTATTGCTTTATCTCCCACGGAAACAACCAGTGATTAACCTTGATTGTATCTTAGATGGTGTGGGATTTGGGTGAGTGTGTGAGTAGTGTATTTAGAAAAAAAAGGCAAGGGGACGAAGGATATAATAAGATGGAGTATAGAAATGATGAATGTGAGGTTCATATGTAGATGGAACTGGGCTTTCTTGGGATTGGAATTGCAAGGTTGATGGTTGGGTTTTTTTTTTTTTTTTTTCCCATCTTTAAAGGGGAGATTACTTGATGAGTATTTTGGATATTCACCTCATCTTTATTTCATCAAATTTAACCGTATCTACAAATACAAGCCTTAGAATTACTAGGTATTCAACTGCATGAAACAATAGGCTCTTAATCAGATCTGCCCTGCTCCTTTCTGCAGCGCGCTTACGACTCTAATAGAGTTTATGAAATCCTTTTTATTATCTTTTCTATTTTTTGGAGGAGAGAGATCTAGGAGAAAGTTTTGTACTCAAGATCACATGATATCATGGGATAGTCTCATGACATCAAGAGATTTATCAAATTCTGTATAAAACATCTTCAGCAACCGACAAGCGAATTAACTTTTAATAGAATTTTGTAAAAACTAAATACACATCTGTTCACCATTTCTCAGGTTCCATCATTTGAAAAACTTCTCCCTAAGATGCTGCATAAAAGCCATGATATCTTTGGACAATCTCATGATATCGTGGGATTTATTAGTTTCTCAGACATACAGTACTATTAATAGAATTTTGTAAAAACTAAATACACATCTGTTCACCATTTCTCAGGTTCCATCATTTGAAAAACTTCTCCCTAAGATGCTGCATAAAAGCCATGATATCTTTGGACAATCTCATGATATCGTGGGATTTATTAGTTTCTCAGACATACAGCACTATTTCATGATGTCATGGGATCTAGGGGGAAAAATCTTAAAAAAGAAGATTGCTGACTAGAGTCTAGCAATTTTGGTGACAACATCTGAATTTCGGTCTTGAAATTAGGAAAATTGGTTGTAAAGGAGGATTAATATGTCAAAAACCTTATATAATAACCTAAGGGGCCTGCTTTTTTTAGAGTTTTTGTAGCTAAAGTGGTTGGAGCTAGACAATGAAGAACTTAGTTTTCCGAATAAAAATAACCCCATAAGACTTTCAAAATGATGCAAATGGTGGGTTCTACGTCACCTATTATCTCATGAAATAAGAGCCTTTTTATAATTTTACCAAACACAATAATTGTTACTTAAAAAATAGATCCTTTTATTTTAGACTTTAATCTAATTATCTCTTATAACTAGATTAGAGTATTCGAAAAACCCCTAAGTAGTTGACCATTACAAAACCATTCTCATCATTTTCCAAATGTAGTTTTAAGTGAAGCAGATTTTTTTATAAATTTATTATAATTTTTATATATTAATATAATTTGGGAGTTTCTACAAAAAAAAAAGCTTAAACTCTTTTTAAATGGGTTCATAAGAAAAACAATATAATTACAGAAGAGTTTTTCATACTTTTCTTGACCACAATGCCCTCATTGATGATTTCTCAATCATTCAATGTTATGGTCAAAGACTTGCAACTCATTTTCTCCATTTTTCCTCTCTTGCAACTCATCTACTCTCATAAAAGTCTCATCATCTTCCTCCCGACTAAACACTCACCTACTTTTTTTTTGTTTTTGCTAAATTGTAAAATTGAATTAAGAAGAGAAAAAGGGAAAGGAACAAACAAACAGCCACGGAGAGGCCAAAAAACAGCCAAAAGGAGGCCACATAAGACCAAGAAAACCACAAAAAGAAAGGGAACGAAGCACTATCTTACAAAATGATAGGGCTGATTACATAAGAGAGAAAAAGAATGTAAAGTGTTGCTAGTAAAGGAGGTAGACATTTTCCTCAAAGAAACAGCAGCATCCATCAAGAAGAAATTAACAGCAGAGTCAAGAGAAGGAGACTTATTGTTAAAGATAGCTTGGTTCCTAACCTTCCAAATGCTGAAGATGGCAGTGATGAAGAGGGCTCCCAAGCCCTTCTTGGCTTTGTGACAGGAATTGGCTGAGAAGGTGTCCCACTTGGAGGAGGCAGAGCTTGAAGGGCCAAATTGAAAATTCCCTTTAATCTGAAGCCAATCCCAGAATGAGGCAGTGAAGGGGCGAAGGAAGAACAAAGAGAACGCATATTCTTGGTGAGAGCCACAGAGGTAACAGGAGGAAGCCATTTGCACGCCAATAGACTTGGCCCAGGCATTAGAAGGAAGTTTGTTATGGAACAGTTTCTCAGCAAAACAAGACCAAGCAGCAGCAAAGGAGAGATGGCTTTAGAAGGCCGTTCCAGGAAAACTTATACTAGGAAGAGGGGGGACGTCTGATTTTGACGGACTCCCAGGCAGCAGCAAAGGAGAGATGGCTGGAATTAGTACTAGACTAGACCAGCAAATCTGGCTCAGCAGCCAGGGAGAAGGAGGTAAGGAGAGCTAGAGTTGGAGAAGGAGGCCATCTGCTCGGGGAGGGACAGGTATAGAAGCCTCTAGTTGTTAGAGAAGAAGTCATGGACAGAATCAGCCCAAGTGAAGTGAATCTCGGGGAAAATCTGCGCCAAGGAAAGGGGGCCATGCCATTTGTCGTGCCAGAAACTAGTAATTTTCCCATCTCCCAAAACCCAGTGGCTGTTATGTTTAGAAACACTCACCCACTTCACTAACTAGCCATTCATCTACCCGAATCACCAACCCGTGGTTTAACCAAATTATTATTCTTGTTATTCTTCTTGCACTTTCACCTAACCCACTAATTCGCTCAGGCTCACAATCTTGTCTAACTCCCTCTCCCACCAGCGTTCAATCTCTTTTTCTCGCCTAGAGTCTTTTCTTAACCAACTCTCCACTCATCTCTATCAAAAACCACACTCATCATCATCCTCTTCTCTCAATCTCCATCATCTTACACTCTTATTTCCCTTGTTCTTCTCCTTACAAACTCGACCTCCCCTAGTTTTCGCTCGATTTCTGCGAGTTTTAGAAATGGAGGTTGACAATGTCGTTAGCTGGTTAACCATATCATCAATATACCTTATAAAAGAAAGCCCAAATCCCCTTACTTCCAAACCTTCCACTTCATCTCATTCCCTTGTTATTGCCCCTTGATGATGGGTTGGGATCTCAGGGAGAGAGGGGGGGGGGGGGGGGGGGGGGGGGGGGAAGGAGATAATGAGAAGAATCATGTTTGTTTGAGAATCTTATAGAGAAAGAGCGGAGAGTTGGTGAGGAGATGAGTCCGGGTGAGAAAAGAAGTTTGAATGCTGGTGAGATAAGGTGTTGATATACATCATTCCGTCATTCACTAACAGCTCGAGCTTTTGGTATTTTCGATTATTAACATGGTATTAGAGCTAGAGGTCACGAATTCGAAACCCCTTATAGGCATGTTACCTCCATCTTTCTAATTAGTTTGCCTATTCCTGCTGTCAAATGGGTTTCAAATTTGAATAGCTTCCCATTCAAGAGGCCAATTGAGAGGCTAGCCCATTTGGTGGTTTGGGTGAAAGTGGAAGAAGAAGGTGTTTAGTTAAGCTGTGGGTAAGTGACATATGGGGTGTCTAGTTACTAAAGTGGGTGAATGTTTGGTTAGGAGAAGAAGATGATAGTTCTTTAAGAGAAGATGAGTTGCAGGAGAGGAAAGTCGGAGAAGATGAATTGTAGGACGGTTGACACTATCATCAAAGCAATAATTTTGTAAAAAAAAAAAAGAAAGCATGAACAACTATCCATCAGGTTATGGTTTGCTTTACATGATCATTTATTTAAGATTTAGCTTAAGTTTTCATAAAAATCCCTACATTTTTTTTTATAGAAAATGTCATATTTTTTATATTTCTTATAAAATCTTAGATTTCTATATAGTTTTTATATTATGAATTATATTGCCCCTGTTAAGCATGAGGCATTTTTTGGTAGTTATATATGTCTTATATAATGAATGAGACTGATTTTTGGGATTTTAATTTTGATCGACCCAATTAGTACTTTTGACTGGATGGCATTGGGTCAAGTTATGTTCATGCTGACCGATCGACTTGATTGATAGTTTCGGTTCTATACCCAAATCACCTTCGTCATGGGTAATATAATTATGAGTAAGTCCATCTGGACAAACTCTGGCCCGGTCCCCAGAGTTTGTCCAGGTAGCATTGTCCATTAATAATTGAAGCTAAAGCCACCACCCTACGACTGGTATTGGTTGAGTTAGGTTTAGTTAGGTTGAGTTTTCTAATTGCTGATTTATATTCATTTTAACTTTTAAAATAAGAGGTACTCATGTGGTGGATAGAAATTGAACCCATAACCTATATAACATATATTCCCTATTGCCACTTATGCTACTATAACTTTGTACTTGAAAATTTTAATAGGTTTCAAATTCGACTTAGGTCAAAGTCTATAAACCCATACATGCCCCGAACCATGAAATCAATATAAACCCATGTTATTTATTTTTATTGTAATTATTTTCATCTTATCATAATTCATATAGAAACCTATACTCGCCCCCAAATAGGAAAATGTCATATTTTAGATTTCATAGAGATTTCCCACTTCAACATAATTTATATAGAAAAATGTCAAAGTTTACATTTCTCATAAAGTTCTAAATCTTGTTTTTTAATTTAGGTTTCTAATGTTACCAATTGTATTCCTCTTGCTATCATTTAAAGGTATCAAATTAAGTTCAATAATCTTGAAAGAAACCTAGAGCCGGCATGCATCATGCTGGGCTCTTTTTTTTTTTTTTTGGTAAATACCTTTTTTTATCTCAAATTTATATTGGTTGCTATGCAAAATGACCTATTTCTTTAGCATAGTTAATAATTGAAGTTTATGATGTTGGGAATTCAAAGTCATTAATGTGAAAGTTGTCCCTTAGAATTTCTGAATGGACTGTTTGTTGCTAGAATTCTAAATTCCAGTCATCTGAAAAGTGAGGAATAATCTTTGAAATTCTTAGAGTTCCAATTTCCATCACATTTCTCAATGTTTTAATATTAGAGGGGACAATTAAATGGAGTATTTAGAGACATGAGTTCTTGAGATTCTGTTAAAGAAACCGGCCCATAGTAAATCGCTAGTTAATTAGATTAAGTTTTGTTTCTTAATGATTTCCAGTGGATTTGACCCGAGTGCAGCTGAATTAAATCTATATTTCCCACACAGCTAGGTTTATGTTGGCAGATGAAGTTCAAGTAGAGAGACCGAGTGGTGAAGGGCAGGTCCTATTAATTGGCTAGGTTGACTTCATGATAATATAGAGAGAGAGGAGGTCTCTTGCTTGCGAGGATGGGCTTTGGTAGGGGATCCTTGTGTGAGGAGGGTATGGTTGTTTCCATGGAAAAAGTATTAGGGAAGGAAATGCCACATCAATGGAAAAAGTGAAGCAGAACAAAGATGTGATAAAATTTTAGTCAATTGCATTTGATTTGAGTCAAATCTGGGACAAGGTTCACCACAAACCAGACCTTTTTCATACCTATTAATTATGGTATTGGAGCGTATTTTTGTCCTTTTTGTATTCTTTTTTACCTATACTTTTTTTTTTCTTTGGCATGGAGCACCTTAACTCATGCACGCACACTATAGACACCCACATCCCTATGCAGTTGAGCAACAGCCATAGACCTTTTATTATTATTATTATTTATAATGAAACGTGGTCAAGAGATCGCCTTTGGATGTTGACCGTTGTCAGGATGGTAGATCTTTATAGCATATAGGAGAAGAGGTGATCAAAAGTAAAAATAAATAACCTGAGTGGTAATGAGTGACAGTTCTCATCTGGCTGCTTAGGGATTGAACCTTGAGTATGCCACTTTTCCTGTGTGTGCGGGCTTCCCTTTCCACTTGTGTGGGTTTTTTTCCTGCGTGTGAGGGCTTCTTTCCCTCTTGAGTAGGCTGCCTTTCCGTGTGTATACGGTTATAAAAAAAAAAGTAAAAATAAAAGGATTGTAAATGGTTGTTATATCCCAGAGGCAATGACATAAAAAGCTAGAGATAGGGACTAACTTCTTTTTTAAGACAATAACATCAGTGCCATCTTTTGATCTCTATTTCAGGATAAAGAAAGAAAAAAGGAAATTTCTGCAAGTTTATTTGAGTATGATTCTTATATTAAAACTTTATATGATTTTTATGTTATTTTCATGTGATTTTAATGCAAAATAAGTCATGTATGATTCTTGCGTGACTTTTTACCATAACTTATTTACGTATAGTTTGTTGAGTCTGTGGATTTATTTTTAGTATATAAAAATACATGTTGACTTATTTGAACATGGTTTATTTGTGCATGATTCATATATGGGTTCTTACTTGCATGGGACCAATTCTGTTTAGTTATTTGCCTAATGGTTAATCTTATATTTAGATTCAATTCAAATTTTCCACACTTGGATGGGCGACAGCCTGTAAAACAAGCAAAAAAACAAAAAAAAAAAAAAATCCTAATGTATGCTATGGAGGGAATTATTAGATTTTTTTTTTTTTTTTGTAATGTCTATTTGTTTGTTCAGTATTTAATTCATGGAACTCGGTGCAATGAATTTGATGAAGGGCCTAAAAGTTTTCTTTTTCTTGTTATCATATGTTTATGTTCAAGTCGGGTACATGAGCTGAATTTGGGAAGCCCAAATCTGAAACTGAGCCAAATTTCATGCAATCTCCAAGTACAAGCCTGTGTCTTACGCGAACCTGAACAATCCCAACCTAAAATTTCACTTTTGGATAAGTTGGGTCAGGTGGGTTAGAGTTTGGCCCAACTCAAGTTGCATCCCAAGTGGTTATTTAGAAAACTTCTCAGCACCCACCTGATGAACTAGTTGATCAGGAGGTTCTTTCTCCACAACTGCCACACATATCATCAGCCTTTTCTGCACTCTCCTTCCTCCCTCTTTCTCCTCATCCAATGGAAAGCTTCTTTCAGTCAGTCTTCCTCAATGGGAAAACTCATAGAAACTCCCAAAATACTGGCACTAAATTAGAGGTCAAAGGGAGAATTAGAGCCGTGGGTTTCTCATTCTGGACACGTTAGTAACATCATTTGGACCCGCAACCTCATTTGTGTGACATTGAGCAGTTTCCAACTGCAACAAGCAATTGTCATGGAAGTCTTTTGGGACCCAGATGAATTTCAGGCTTTATGTGGTTGACACTCGGAGTTTCCAATTCATAATCACAGTCAAATAGCCAATGAATGTTACTCTAGAAAGAGGAAAAATCATATACCTTTTCTAACTGATTTTGTTCAGACCAAAACCATACTTAGGGAAGTCTAGAGTGCCAATGGGCTAAGTTCAAGCAGTGATCAGATTTAAGGCGGATTGATCGCTGTGGGTAACATGTACAGGGTCCACATCAACCCAACCCATTTTACTAATCATGTTCAGAATGTAAATACTAAATACAAATCCAACCCCAAAGTTAAACCGATAACCCTAAATCTTAATAAAGAGTTTTGTTCAGGTTGAGTGCGCAGGTCATTAAGTCAGGTAGGTTTGATAAGTCGATAGCTCATATGGTATCTACCTGAACACAACCCATTTATCACGACGTTAGCAATATCAACGAGAACCCCCTCATGAAAATAAAGAGAGTGGACCCACATCTGAATTTACCACATCAGGATTGGTCTGCGTTTCCATTGCACAAAATCTATCATAGTCATATTACATGGTTCTTCAAATTCCTTGAATGTAAGTTCTTGTTTCATTCAACAGATATGGAAAACAAAGCCAGCCATGGTTCTTCCTATCCATGCTGCTTCATTTGTTCATCTCCTTAAAGAATTCTCTATCAATCGATGTCCACTCCATATCCATGGACCAAACTCTCTCTGGAGATCAGACCATATCTTCTAAAGGTGACATCTTTGAATTGGGCTTCTTCAAACCAGGTAAGTCACAAAACTACTACATGGGCATATGGTACAAACAATTATCAGAAAGAACAGTGGTATGGGTAGCAAACAGGGAAACGCCACTCCCTAACAAGTACTCTTCACACCTAAAAATTGGTCAAGATGGCAATCTAGTCCTCCTTAATCAGTTGGAAACGCCTATCTGGTCCGCAGATGTATCCAGAATTGCATCAAATAGTACTGTTGCAGAGCTTCTTGACACTGGAAATTTTGTTCTGAGAGATGGGTCAGATTCTTCTGCTGTCATTTGGCAGAGCTTTGATCATCCAACTGATACAGTGCTACCTAAAGGATGGTTTGGGAGGAACATGATTACTGGAGAAATAAAGCCCCTGATATCATGGAAAAGTCATGAAGATCCAGCGCTCGGAATGTTTTCACTTCAGATTGATTCAAATGGAAATGATCGTTCTTATTTACTGTGGAATTGATCCGAGGTGTATTGGAGATCAGGCGGAGATTGGAATTATTTCAACAGAATTATTGAAATAAATTTGGGACACTTTCTAAATTTCAGTTATTTTAACAAAGAAGGCCGAAAGTATCTCACTTATAATCCTGTCGACAGTTCTTTCATCACACGAGCCGTTTTGGACACGTCAGGGAGACAACAAATATGTGCATGGTTGGAGTCCTCCAGACAGTGGAAGCCCTTTTGGGTTCAGCCAACCACTCAATGCGAGGTTTATTCTCTTTGTGGCAGTTTTGGAGTGTGCAAAGAGAATAGCCAGCTCTGTTCATGTCTCCGTGGCTTTGAAACAAAGTCCATGGAAGGTTGGAATTTGAGCGATCGGTCTGCTAGTTGTGTGAGGAAAACCAATTTAAAATGTGGTTATAACAGTTCTCTTGATGGAGAAAAAGATGGGTTTCTGGTGATACACAACATGCGGTTGCCTGTAAATGTGCAGTCCTTAACAGTGGGAAGTGCCAAAGAGTGTGAATTATCCTGCTTGAGCCACTGTTCTTGTACTGCTTATGCTTACAAAAATGGATGCTTTTTGTGGAATGGAGATCTCATTAACCTTCAACAGCTTTTCGATGGTGAACGACAAGATCTTTTTGTACGCCTCGCAGCATCTGAGCTGCGAATTTTTGGACCAAAGAAGAGAAGAATCGATGAGGCTACTTTAGGTGGAGTCGTGGGATGTGCATCTGTATTCAGTGTAATTACAATCGTGCTGATTTGGAGATGCCGAAGGCGACAGCAAAAAATATCTTGGATGGTGGTTCAGAACTCTTTGGTGTCATTTAGCTACAGAGAGTTACAGATCATTACTAAGAATTTCTCTGAAAAGATAGGGGAAGGAAGTTTTGGTTCCGTCTTCAAAGGGAGTTTGCCTAATTCAATGCCCATAGCTGTGAAGAAACTAGAAGGCCTTGCTCAAGGAGAGAAGCAGTTCCGAGCAGAAGTGAGCACAATTGGGGCAATTCATCACATTAATCTCATTTGCCTTCGCGGGTTCTGCTCTCAAGGTAGAAATAGACTTCTAGTTTATGATCACATGCCAAATGGTTCTTTAGATTCTCAATTGTTCCATAAGAATCCCCAGGTCATAGATTGGAAAACAAGGTACCAAATAGCACTCGGGATCGCCAGAGGGTTAGCCTATCTCCATGAAAAATGCAGAGATTGCATCATACACTGCGACATCAAGCCAGAAAATGTGCTTTTGGATGCTTCTTTTTGCCCAAAGGTGGCGGACTTCGGTATGGCAAAGCTTGTTGGGCGGGAATTCAGTAGGGTTCTGACTACCATGAGAGGAACTATAGGCTACCTTGCACCGGAGTGGATTTCAGGTGTTGCCATCACACCCAAAGCTGATGTTTATAGTTATGGAATGATGCTTTTTGAAATCATATCAGGGAAGAGAAATGCAGAGCAGTTGGGGGATGGGGAATCTGCCTTTTTCCCCTGTTGTGCTGTAGAAAAAATAGTTGAGGATGAAGTTTTAGCCCTGTTGGATTACCGATTGGATGGTATTACAAACATTGAAGAACTCAAAAGAGCTTCTAGAGTGGCTTGTTGGTGCATCCAAGACCACGAAAACGATAGGCCATCAATGGAGCTTGTGGTTCAGATTCTGGAGCGTGTAAGAGATGTAAGCATGCATCCAATCCCATGGTCTATCAAAATATTTACAGACAACTCATCTTGGATTTCTTCTTGATTTGTTGTTGAAGTAGTGCTTGAACTTGTTAGACCATATGCCTTGGATGCTTTAAGTATCAATCTTGAACATTACTTCAATCCCAGGATATGTCAAAAAATTTAGACACTTTTTAGCTCACAGTATTCTCCCAGTATTGTCATAAGAAATGCTGTTTGCTTAAAAGTTTCAGGCTAAAAGTACGCCATTGGCATGCTTCAAGAAGTGAACTTGAAGGGGATCTGTTGAGCTGAAGTTTGGTTTGAATAAGCGTAGTTTCTATATTTATAGCATCCGTAGCTTATTTAGTTCATGTCAAAGCTTTTAAGTGTATTTGATTATCATGCTTTAGGAACATGAATGTCATACCCATGAGTGCTTATATTGGTTCTAGAATTCAATCTCATGTTCTTAATTTCTAAAGCTAGTTAGTGCATTGGTTCTTCGTGTTCTAGGAACCTAAATATCTCAATTACTAGCCATGAATGGTTGTATTGGTTCTTTTATTTCAATCCCTGATTATATTTTCTTTCATTGAATCATAGAACTAGGTCACAATATCTGTTTTCGTGAATTTATTATTCTGTAGATTTTGTCATTGTTGAGCATATAAATATTCTACATGGATTGAAGTCTTACAATGAATCTTCAAATCAAGAAAAATTCGAAAACATATCATATTTTCATTAGGTACGAAGGTGGTGAAAAATGTACGAAGGTGGTGAAAATCAAAAACTATCACCACATGATATTTGTCTTAAAAGGTGAAACAAATACTGTTACGAGTCCTAGCACACAAAAAACTTGAATTGACGTCTTCTTCTAGAAAGGAAAATCTAAGAAACACTGGTATTTGAATTTTGCATCTTTTCAAATCTTTTAGAGCAGGACTCTTTATTATGTGGGTGAATGCATGAGTATCATTTGTTTGTATGATAACAAAAATTATCAGACTACTTGTAATTAGGGAAGGGAAAAAACAGAAAAAGAAAGACTGCATTTGTCATTTATGTAGGCTAGGCCATATGCTATGTGATTCTATATCAAAGGCCAACTACGAGAAACAAATCAACAGCTAGCTCAAAAGTTTTTTTTTTTTTTTTTAAATCTAGATAGAAAAAACTGTTATGGATTAAACTAAAAGGATGAAAAACAGACAATGGACTAGGCCACAACACAAATAACCCAGAGAATGAGAGGAGGCTCAACATCTCTCATCCCCAAGTCTAGAAAAACAACAATTGCTATAAAAAAATGGTCGGTCTCAAGTGATTCCAATTGATATGCAACAAGTGGTGGAACATTTCAATGAACATGAAGATCAAAGGAAATCAATACAGACAAGTGGCGGAGCCTGGAATTTCTCTTGGTGGGGGCAAAGATTAATTATTATAACTCACTAAATTGAAATATAAATATATATATATAATCTTATAGACATAAATAAGTGTTCATGAACTTTTTTAAATTCCATTACATGAAAAAGTATTTCTTTACAATTGTCCTCGTCAGGTTTTCATGTTCTAAAAGCATCGCATGATTGCCTTGTTATCAACGATATTAAAAAATGTCACTCTCCATGTATGTGATTAAACAATCATTCATTCATTCATCTCCCATTTGATTATGTAGGCGATTCTTTATAATAAGCATAACAGAAAAGAATCTCTCAACGCTCGTAATGGCCACTGGTAAGATTATTGCTAATGTCATAAGCAAATAAATTGATCGATAACAAAATATCCTTTTTGTCTACACCATCTTCTTAGCAAGACCGCTAATCCTGTTAACTTCTAAAAAGTCATCATTGGAGTGCATTTCCAAAATGTAAGTTCCAAGGATTGTCAAGTGTCACAACATCGATTGCGGAAAACTCAGTTTGATAGAATTGAGTGTGGCTGACCCATATTTGCTTGTCAAAAGTGGAGAATGAATCATTTGGACTTAGGCATGCAATGAAATGAGCAATCCAGTGCGCTCACCTCGTTGACCCGATATATAGTTTTTAACTCTTGAAGTTGCTTATCAATAGTAGTATCGAACAATTCAGCCTGATAATGATGCAAGTTTGTGATTTCTACAAATCTTCGGTGTGGTCTCCCTTGAGTTGAAAACTTAACATTCATGTTAGGAATAATAATTTCAAAATTCGTACAGAATGAAGTAACTTCATTGGTAAGAGAATCTCACTCATTGTCTCTCTTCATCTGCAGTCATTGCTTAGATATTTTATCCAGGACCAGGGTATTCACAATATCTTGTTCTCTGTGCAGCAACACCTTTGATAGTACATTAGTGATTTCCAAGATATTCTTCATCAGATCCAAGTTAAATATAAATTCAAATGATTGCACTGAAACCAATAGTACACATGCTTCGGCTATTTGCTAAATTTAAATTTGAATGATTGCAACGAAACAATGTCAAGCGCTTAAATCACAGAGGAAAACATGACAATTAAGGTGAGAAGTGTACCACAATGTGACCCCCAACGTGTATCACCCGACTGTTTGAGATAAGTCTCTTGATTAAGGCCTCGTCCACTTGAAAGTTCACCATTGTTATGTCCTTCAATAACTTTAGCTTCTTGTTTCTCTCAATGAATGCCTTGACATTTTTATGAGGATCCAACAATGTTTAACACACTACAAACTATTTTAAAAAGTAAGGCAATTGGAGTGTGGTTTTTTCCAACGGCAACAAAGGCCAATTGAAGTTGATGTGCAAAGCAATGAATATTTTTTTGCTAATTGGTAAATTAGTATTTGAGAGAAAGAAGGGCAAAGCCCCTAGGACAGAGAGAAAAAAAGAATACAGACAAAAGAAAACAAAAACAGAAAGCCAACCTAGAATCAGGGAGGACACAAAAACCAAAACCAAAGCACAAGAGCAACAACAAAGAAAGGCAAACCAACTAAGGAAGGAGGAGATTTCCTCAGCACCTCAAAGCACAAGAGCAACAACAAAGAAAGGAAAACCAACTAAGGAAGGAGGAGATTTGCTCAGCACCTCAAAGCACAAGAACAGCAAAGCAAAAGAGCACAGAAAAAATCAGCAGCAAAACAGAGGAAGCTCCCCAGCAACACACAGCATGTGAGGTCCCACCCTCACATGCTAATTATTGGCTAATTGCTATTTTATAGACTAATTAATTCTAATATATGCTAATTATTGGTTAATTATGCTAATCTATGCTAATTATTGCTAATCTTTGCTAATTATTGCTAATTACTATTTAATTGGGCTAATTAAGGGTTAACCAGGGTGATTGGGTAGATTCCCCTAAGTTTTTGGTTAGACTAGCTTAGTTAGGTTAGCCTTGTGGTTAGTTGGGTGTTTTGCTAATCCTAGGCTATTAGTGTGGGGTAGGCTTAGTTAGTGATCTTAATTAATTAATTAGTGAGGGATTAGTGTCTAATGGTGCTCCTCCTCTAGAACCTTCCAGCCAAAAGACCTAATCTACCCTAACCCTAACCCTAACCACATGAAAACCCTAAGGCTAATCTGGTCATTAATCTCTTCCCTAAACCTATATAATGGCTCTTATCCCAAAGCAAAAACCCTAAACCTTAAGCTCAGCCCCCATCCCAAGAAAACCTCCAGCAATTGTTTTCCTTCATTTATCTCTTCTCCTCCCTCTCAATTCTTCCCTACGGATGAGCCACTGCTACTGACTGTGCTGGGAAACTACAACCACTGCTTCATCTTCCTTCTCCACTTCTCAATCCCTTCCTACGTTTGAGCCGAGACAGCCACTGTGCTGAATCTGTTGCTGGGATTTCTTCTCAGTTGCTGCCTCATCTTCTTCTCTTCATTTCCTCACCTGGGAGGTCCTGCTACTGCTGGGATTTGTCTTGGAGCTGCTGCTACACCTACTACTGCTGCCGTGTTCTTCTTCTTCCTCTTCAGTTCAGCTAGGAGCAGCTGCCATGTCATCTTCCCACTTCACCTCTTCTTTTTCCCTCAATTCTCTCTGAGCTACTGTTACTCTGCTGGACTGGGTTCTGGATCTTCTCTTCTAGTTCTCTTTCTCTCTACAAACTCTCTCTCTATTATCAAAGGCAAGTGCATCTTACTGTTAATATAGAATATATGTTGTCTTTCTTGGATTCAGTAGTTTCATTTCATGTTTATGCTTAATTAAGTCCTAGATTTCTACCTGGAGCTCTGTCTTTGTTGTTTGGATGAAAGGTCACTGATGGATGGGGGTTTCACCCCCCATTTGGAAGATCAGTGGGCCACAAGGTTGTTGGTTGAGTGGTAATTGAGTTATTTACTGATTAGAAATGTTTGGGTGAAGTTTGGAACCGATTGGAGGTGGTTTGGGTGAAAAAGGAGCTAAAATGGAGAAGTTACAGAAATCAGCTTGGACTGAAATTTGCAGCGTGCTCGGTCAACCGAGCCCTGTCTCGGTCGACCGGCGACACTGCAAATCCGAAAAAAAAAGAGTCTCAGTTAAATTTCCTGCAGACTCGACCTGACTCGAAAAATGGAAATTTCAGCTCCCAGTTAGTTTTTCTCTGCAGGCTGTGTTTTCTGTTGTCCAGGTCGACTGGGACCTATCCTGGTCGACCGAGACTACTGAGTTTTTTTGGGAAAAATTGGCCCTCAGCCATTTTCTTGCAGAAAACCCATTTCATTTAGCTTGGTTGACCCGGCTTAGCTTAGGTTGACCCGGTATACATGGTTTTCGCAGGAAATGACTGAAAGTTGGTTTTTCACCCGAAACTCAGACATTTTACACCCAAATCAACCTGAAACTTAGAATTGACATTTAGAAAGTGTTTAAAGTTGGAACATCAATCTTTCTAAGGTTTTTAGAGTATGCGGTCAATCACCTAGGCCAGGTTGTTTGACCGGACACGCTGTAAGCCTTTAGAAACGAATTAAGTTGTCCAGGAAGCCTGATTCAGATTAGTTAGTGCACTCGGTTGATCCTCCCGGCCAGGAGATCAACCGAGCTCACAACACATCAGGTTCACCTGGAAAACCCTGATTTTCCAGTTTTCAACATTTAGGAGATATGATCAGTTGTGGGGCCCATTGACCATCCAAATGAGCATTTATCAGTGTTCTAAGCCCGAGTCAACGGTGTGGCTCAACCTTGACTCGCGGGGACCACTATTTAGTGTTTTCGTTGATAATCTAAGATGATTCGACCTCTAAGAGTTGTCATAGATGCCCTTAACCAACTAAGCACCAAATACAGTATTTTATGGCATTAACGACGTCGTTTAGAGATCGAATTACCAGAGATAGACCCGAACCTAAAGTGGCCCATTACCTAGGACTGGACCGTTGTTTTTCCCTATTGATTCATATGTTGAAGTTCATACTTCATTATTATCATTCTGTCATTCTTAGATCTTTAGATTAGCTGTTTACTATTAATTAAACATAAATGGAGGACCTGAACCTAGGGTATCTAGAGGTGACCCGATAGTGTGATTTCGGAGATCATTGACCCGTGTCTGTGTCTAGGAGGGCCCTTATTGGGCTTAAGTGTGCAGATGTGAACCCTTTAGCTTGAAGAGGTAGTTTCTATTGGACTGTTAAGTTATATGGATTGAAATGGAACTGTTTATCAGTATAAGTGGATTAGTTGCCTCGTTTGGACGGTTTTAGACCAGGCCATGTACTGATGGGCCTTGGTATGTATCCAACGAGTGGGCCTGGACCTTGAATGAGATCCAGAGACTGTATTGAGATGTGCAGACCTCTTAGAGACATTGTTAGGACCTTGCTCACGCAAGGCAAAGCCTAGACAGGCATAGACCTTAGAGTTATTCTCGAGTCGGCATGAACATTCACTCGGTTGATTTAAGCTCAGCCTGTGGACTGATCATCCCCGGTAGGAGCTAGATGAGTGTTGTAGAGCTATCATGATGAGCTGTGTGGTTAAGACGGATGGTGTGATACCGTGCCGGTCTGGAGCGTTGAGATGATGAGTGATTTGCGGGATTAGTAATTCCCAGCACTGGTGAGATTTCCCCGCCGCAACTGTGTTCAGTATGGGAGGGCCGCGGCATAATATCCCGCGGTATTCCAGCTCGTGTGAATGTGCCACCTAGTTGTAGTAGTTTAGTTGATTACATTTATACTGATTCCTTATAATTTAAATGCACAACTGCCTAGTTCATTTCCCTTGCTATTCATTTAATTTAATTACCCGTCTTTATTTCCTTTGATATATATGTTCTATGTTAGTAGTATGATGTAACTTGCCAGATCTTTTAGATCTGACCCATTCATTGGTGCTTAGGCATTGATCCCGAGATCCCAGACGATGCACTAGCTGTAGTGGAGGCACCTGTTGCAGGAGAGTACGCATGGGGTCCGGCCGACACGGATGTCGAGCCGGAGGGCGAGGAGTATTTACCAGGGTTTTGAGGGACTCTATTTGTTTTGGGTTTGAGTGAAATTTTGTAGCGAGATGGGTAGAACTCAAATGTATAACTTTGATTAACATTGAATCCTTTTAATTAGACAAATGTTCTGCTCATACTTAATATATATCGATACCTATTGCTTCCGCTTTATTTAAATCGTTATGCTTCCGCAATTTAAATGTCATAACTATATTGGTCAAAAAGTTTTAAATTGGACCTCACTGCGGCCTACGATCTTGGAAGTTCTCGGATTTTCCGGGAAGTAGTGCGCCAATTTCGGGTATTCGAACGAGTATATCGGTATCCGGAATTGGGGCGTTACACAGCACATCACACTCACAGCTGCCAAGCCCATCACCAAACAGCAGCTGAGAAGCAAAGAGAAGGCCCCAGAGGAAGCGCCCCAGCAAAACAGCAAAACAGGCCTCTGCACACTCACTGCTGAAGAGCTCAGAAACCAAACCAGCAGCAGAGAAGCCAAGAGGGCCCAACTGGGAAAACTCCTACAGATTATTGGGCTATGCATATAAGTTGTTCTATGGCTTCTAGATGATATTCATGCCACAGGGAAAGTGAATCTGATATCCATCTCTTCTTCTCTTGCCACTTAGCCCATCAGTCCTGGTTATGGTTCCTCAGCCAAGAGAGCATCCTCCATGGCCCTTCTCTCTCTGCCTCCACTGTCTAGACTACTTTAGCTAAGGGTGTTGATGGTCCAGGAAGACTAACTGCAGCTGCTGTCTTCTTCCAAGCCATCAACACTCTCTGGTTCCTTCGGAATGAAGCCAAACACCGCAGCCAAAGGCCCTCCCTAATGTCTGCTTAGATGGTTTTCCTCGACAGGTGCAATGGTATGTTCAGCTCCTCTTCTGGATTAATTATTCCCATTTCCCTCTCATCCAATTTTGAAATCCTTTGGATGGGGAGATTAGCTTCTGGTGGGCTCTCTGCAGTACTTGATTTGGAGTAGGTCTGCTGAGTGGTCATTCTGCAGCTTCCGGCCTGAGCTTGTTTGCTGTTGATGGGAGTGTGGATTTTGGCAGCTAGGCTCTGTTTGGGCTGTTGAATCCAGACCGGGGCTTCCGATGGCCAAGCTGATTCGTCCTGACTTGGCGACTAGGACCTGAGGAGAAGCTTTTTTCCAACCATTAGGAGGGGACTAGAACCAACCAGAGCCTCCCTATTCTCTCTAGAGTGGAATCTAAAAATGAAGTTGCCTTTTTCTGTTAGGGAGATCAAACAAGGCCTGGAGAGGCGCCACAAGGAGACCACCCATTTTTCCAGAGCTTCCAGAGAAGGCCTTCTGTCGACGAATTTCCTAATACTGAGTGATAGAAGGATCGTTTACTGGAATTTTCCATCTGAATAGGGATCCTGATGGTGAGTTTACCATCAAGCAACACCGGAGGTGGGATGGCGGGAGGGGGAGAAAAAACAAATTAGCCAAGGCAACTGGCGTAGGGTTTTTTTTTTTTTGGGGGGGGGGAGATGGGGGAGCCAGAGAGGGAATAGTAGAAGGGTTGTTGTAAAGATACTGCAGATGGTTGTGAGAAAGAAACAGCTGGTCGTGCCCCCAAGGAGGGACAGAGGCTGTAGACAGGGAAAGGGAGCTGGCTGGGAAAAGGGGGGGGGGGAGGGGGTATTGATGAGATAAGAGGATTATTAGATGGTTGGAGTGAGGGAAAAGTTGGGGAGGGTGCCGTCAGGGGGGAGGGGACAGAGTTTGGAATGGGGCTGGGAGCTGATGTGGAAAGGGGAGGAATAGAAGAGGGTTGGTGGCTGGAAATAGTTGGAGATGGGGCCAGCAGGGGAGGAGGGTTATGGGAGGAAAGGGGGCGGGAAACTGGGGAGAGATCCAGATGCTGGGTTGGTGGCCTACCCTGAATAGAGCCGATCTGATTTGGAAGCTAAACTTTATCCCGACACTCCGGCAGAAGTTGGACCGAAGAAGAGAGATGGTGGTTTGCCAGAGGAAGAGGGGAAAGAGAGGCAGACTGATCACCATCTAGAAGAGGAATGGAGCTAGGCTGGGGAAAAGTGATTGGGAGAGGGAAAGATTGAGAGCCAGGGAGACTGGTGGAAGGGGTCAGGAGGTTGGCTGACGGGGGAAGGTTTGGGCTTAGGAGGAGGGCGATGGAGATGTTGGCGGACGGGAGGCATTTTTTTCTTAATCTGTCCCTTTTGAAAGATTTGTTTTCTTGAATGTTGGCGGATGGGTGCTTTGAGGTTATTGAATTCACCCTGCATACTACTACACCCATCATAATCTTGTCCATGCAATCTCCATACACTTAATCCATGCTTGGATAATAGTGCTTTAATCGCTGCCTTAAGTGATATAGATGTGGTTTCATTAACTTGTACAATTCCCAAGAAACGCCGAATTACACATCCTCTCTTGTCTACAACACATAATGCAACAGCCATTTTCTCTTTGATAAATATGTCACGAGATTCGTCGATCAAGATAGCAGATAATGCATCTCCAAGCTCATTGATGATAACTTTAGTGATTTCAGCCGCGCTTACAATCTGCACTGTCAATTTAAGATTTTCACAAGCATTTTTCAATATGACACTTCTAATATCTTCATTATCGTTAACAATAAATTTCAATAATTTAAGAGAATTTCACTAATTCTTCAAGTCTCTAGATTCATCATGACCATGAAAAGCTAATCCTTGACGTAAAAGAAACTAAATGCAATAAATGGATGCATTTAGACGAGCTCTGTTTTCTATTTGAGTTTGGTCTGATTGCTTAAAAAAATTGTCTGAATCTCTTTATTTTGACTTAATAAATTTTGAAACTTCCTTTAGGCTTGACTGTGACCATTGTTAGGCCCTCCAACATGAATTTGAAATCTTAATTTCTTTCTGTTTTCAATTTGTAAATCCTTTAATTACAAGAGAGTCACCACCCCCTTGTTGTCCATTGTTTTGTCTAAAAAGATAAAAATGTATATAATATGTGACATCCTTTGCTATGCAATACTCCAACCAACTACCATGTGAATTCATTAAACCAAGTAGGATTAAATCTCTGCGATACTTTTCCAAATTTCTTTTACGAGAAATTATGATTACAAGGTTGGATGTGAGCCTTTTGTTGATATGCTCTTCAGATAGGATCCTGATCATTAGGATGGTAATCTGAAATTTGAGTACGCAATCCAGGATTTGCTGGAAGATTTACGGAGTTAATCTCTTCATGACTTCTAACTGAGCTTCATTGCACCCGATCGCATTTATCATTTTCCAGGATAGAGGGCGGAATATCATCCTTTGACTTTCTATTGAAGATATGTTTACAGAATACAATATTTACAAATTTAAATGTTACAATAGTAACATAATATAGAATAGAATAGTGTAATATTAAATTACTGTAATATTTTGCTGTTTGGCAATTTTTGAAAAATATTATAAATTTTAAGTTGAGTTGATTTGAAGGTACTATGACTCTAATGAATATTTAAAAATTTCCAAGATAGCATGTTAATATTATTGATTGTAGTAAAGTTCATTTTTAGAATGATTTCTTTTATATTTAATACTTAGTTTTCAATGTGTGGATTAAAGAGTAGTGTGATAAAGTAAAGCTTAGCCATTCTCTTACCATAAGCTACTTTTCTTTATCACATAAAACTATGTAAAGTATAATATAGTGAAGTCAATACAAAGGGCAATTGTTTTACAATTCTCTCTCTCTCTCTCTCTCTCTCTCTCTCTCTCTCTCTCTCTCTCTCCCCCCTATTTTACTTTACTGCATACTTCATCTTACCTTACTTTACCTCATCTTTTACCATGATGTGGCATCAATATTTATTTTACTTTACTACACATATTAACAAACATGCCTTGACCTAGATGTGACATATTATCCCTTCGCCAAGTTTAGATGAGAAAATAGTATGGTAAAGTAAAGTCTAGCTGCCACTTTTTTACCCTGAGCTTTATAACAAGTCACTTTTTCTTTACAATATAAACTATATACGATAAACTGTGATTAAGTAAACTCAAACAAAAAAAAAACTACTTTACCACTCTCTCTGACTTTACTTTACCATATACTTTATCTCACATTTATCATGATGTGACATTTACCTTTACTTTACCATACTTGTAAACAAGTACATCGTGATAGATTTGGTGAAGTGCCTTTACTTTAATCTACCACTTTGTAAACCTCATTTTGAAAGATTTTTATATTATAGAAACTTTTCTATAGGAGAGTAATGAAGGTAAAAATATTGAGCTTTTTGAAAGAAAATGACATTTTCTTCATTTTTTTTGTGTTACCAAATGCACAAGATTTTTTGTCTTTAGAAAATGAAAGATTATATTATATTAAATATTACTTTCTTGTATTTACTTGTGCATCCTAACATACCCTATTAATAAGCCTATCAAGAATGGACAATATGAATGTATTGTTCTATTAGGATTGAAATCAACTTATAAAGTGCTAAAATACACACACATCTATGTGCTACACATAATGTAGAGTTGTGGTTGAAATTAATGGGTTGATATATAATTGTGACATTGAGTAAAATTATTTTGGTTGAGATTTAATAGTGACTTAAAAGTAATCTAACATAATTTAATCGGTTGAGATTTAATTGTGATTTAAATTAATCTAATATAAGTTAAGAGCTTTTTGTATATAGCCCCTATGGTTTGTAGGATTTGTAAATAAGCTCCTGATGTTTTAGTATTTGTAAATAGGCCCCTGCCTTTTCTTTTTAATACCTTTCATGTCCCTAAAATCAATATTCTTAATAAGAATGGACAGCCACAGTGAGATTTATATAGAGTTTTTATATAAATGACGGCTTTGCCCTTACATCCATTAAACAAAAATGCGTAAATTATTATTTACAAAAATACTATTAATTTACCTCAAGTCCAAATGATTTTTTTAAATAACTCTCTCATGCACATGATCAGGGGTGGACCCAAGTATAAGGGCCTAGGGACTAAAGTCCCCACCAATATTTGAGAAAAGTTTGGAATCCCCCCACCCCACCCTGCGTATGAAGGATAATTATGTATTTTAAAACTTTCATCAATCCAACGGTGGGTCATGTATGGATTGGATAAATCATAACCGGTTATAACTAAATGTGTTGATTGTCGCCATGATCAATTTGGATTTAATGAGATGAGCCTTGTATTGATAAAAAAAAATTATGTAAGGTTATTCTCTCCCACTACGTGCAATTGTTAATGTTACATGATTTAAAAAAAATTTTTTGAGTACAAGCTTTTGAAATTATGCATAAAAGAATAAAAGGGATAGACAAAAGTATCGTTTTCTATAAAAACCTATGGTAGTTGGGAGACCATTATTTTTTTGGGACATAGAAGGTATTAAAATGAAAATGCAGGGGCCTATTTGTAAATATAAAAATCTCAGGGGCCTATTTACAAATCCAACAAATCGTAATTGAATAGGTTGCGAAATTCAAGAGAGTTACTGAGAAACCATTGCACTAATTGTCTATATTTTCTAAATGGCTACAACTTGTAAACAATGCAATGCCAAGTTTCATATTTCATTTAAGCTTCTTGAAAACCTTGATTGAGTTATGTGGGTGAGACAGAGTCTATTATGGCCCCATTAAGAATCCGGACACGGGTTTTAACCCACTTTCCTAATGTGGTCATACTAAACAGTGTCATGGATGAGCACTACTGGACAGGCCTAAAATCAATCTTGAGCTTAATTCATAATAGAGGTAAAGAAGCAAGATGACATGTGTTTGTTTTGCAAAATAAAGACTGAAACGATTAAAGGACTTTGGCTTTTAAAGATTTGGGGATACATCTCCAGTATTAAAAACATGAAAGATATTATTCAAGTTAACCAAGATGCCATATCCATATCTATGCGATATAAAGCATCACTTCTTCCACTTCAAAGAATCCAAGACTAATGGTTGTGATCATCAATCAATGAGGCCCACTTTTTAGGAAACATTATACATCAAATATAAAACATTATTTTTGTAAAATGCAAAATAAAGAAAGAAATAAAAATTTAAGAGTATGAGGTACCGGAAGCAAATGGGTTACAGAGAGTTGTCCTTCCTCGTTGGTAATTATGTTAGGGAGTTTTTGTAAAGGTCTTTGATATGATAAGAAGCAAAAAGGTTAAAGATTACTTGCCGTGTAAAAACGGACTATATGTTGTCCACTTTTGATTGCTTCTATTTTTATGAGAGGAGAAGACGCCATTATCCTTAGGCTTTTGCTAATTGTATTCTTCTTCAGTCTTAGAAGTTGAGGTTGGGCAAAAGGTGAATAAAAATATTAAGTGCCCAAAGAAAACTGAAAATGCCCACCATATCCCTAGAGTAATCGAAAAGTTGAGTGGGGCTCGCCCTCCCCTCCCTCCGCCCCTTGAATCTAGAAGCATAGTGTCACTACATCAAAAAGTCCCTCAATCGACGGCCAAAGCCCGTCGTTTTATAACAAAAATGACGGCACAATCCATCGAGGAAGCCGACGAAAAAAATGGCGTCGTTTAATTGAAACGACGGACTATGACCGTCGGTAAATTTAAAATTTATCGACGGATCTAAACCGTCTCAATTTCCGACGGCGATTAACCGTCTGCAATGGATTTTCCGAAAAAGTGGGTAAAAATAAAACGACGGTCCATCGCCGTCGATTTATTTAAAAGACTTTTTTAAAAAAATATTTTTTTAATTATTTTAAAAACCTGCTAAAATAAAACGACAGCCTGTGACCGTCGATTTGTTTAAAAATACCTTTTTAAAAAACATTTTTTTAATTATTTTAAAAACCTGCTGAAAATAAAACAACGGCCCATGACCGTCGATTTGTTTAAAAAGACCTTTTTAAAAAACAGTTTTTTAATTATTTAAAAAAACCTGCAATTAATTTTAAAAAATTGAATAGAGTATCAATTATAGAACCACCCATTAAAAGGGCTCAAGTGAGCTAAAAACACTGGTAGTTAAAAGTTCATCCATCCATTTAATATGTAAGCTTACATTATCAAAATAGTTATGAGAAACAACAAACTTAACAAACAAAACATATTTCATATGACCACTACCACGGTTCCACATATGAAAGTAAATACAAAAAATCAAAATCATTTACATATGTCATTGTTTGCAATAAAATTAGTCGGCCACAGTTCTAAAAGTCGGCCATGAAATAATATCGCCCAAAGTCAAATCCCCAAAAGTCGTGTCTCCGCCCAACAACAATTCATCATCCGTCAAGATCCCATCTATAATAATCCTATAGCAGCCTCAATCATTTGACAAACCCATCACACGGCCAACCGCAACAGTAATCTCCTTCCTCAAATATGAAAGCAGCCTACATGAACCCTCTCTTGTATGTGAGGTGTTGTTCTAGTTCGTGCCCGTGCGTACCTCCTCATGTGGAGAACCATCTTGGGCCTGCTTGAAGAAAGAAATATTTAGCTCATAAAATTGGGAAAAAAACCATCACATAAAAGTGGACATTTCTACAAAATACATGCTCAAAAACATCGCCAAACTTCAAACATAAATAAAGCAATTAGAAGAGCTGATTTCTGAATGCTGTTTCCCAAAGGCATAAAGAAACCAACCCACAGAACAGTCTCTAAAACAAGTGCTTCCTTCCTTCTTTTTTTTTTTTTTTTCCTTCCTCTTTTTTTCCTCTTTTTGGATGTATTTTGGGGTGAACCTTGTTTTGGGCTGTTGTCTTTCTTAAGTTATTAAGGAGACTTTGAAAATGGCACTTGTTGGAGAGAGGTCTTTGTTTGAATGAATTGGGGTGATGGGTTATTGCACGGTTGTTTTATATTTTTTTAATGAATTGGGGTCTTGGAAAGTTGCACTCTGTATTAGGTGGGATTGTTGTTGCCCTTTTTGTCTTTCATCTGCACTAGTTAAATCATAATGTGTAAGGGGTCTTTGGTTTAATTTGTTGATGTGGGCATTTTCGTTTGAATGAATTTGGGTTGATGCATTTGTTTTTCTTTTCCTAGGATTTGCATGGCAGTGGTGGGATTGGTTTTTAATTTCTTCTATTTATTTATTTATTTGAAGGGGGTTTCTTGCTTTTATTGGATTTGCTTATTGGCCTTTTTTTTCTTGCACCTCAATGACAAAATGGTGAAATGCTTCAAGAGTATTCGTTTTGAATATATAAGGTAGGCTTCTTTCTTCTGGCCCTTCCAAGAACTTTTGAAAGGATATTCTCATCTCAAGAGAGATGTTCAGTTTTGAATGAATATGGTTTTGCCTTTTTTTTAATCAAACTAATGTTTATCTTGGAAGGTTTTGATATTTACTTCAGTCATTAAAGAAAGAAATCAAATTTGATTATAGCAAACGAGATCAATGGGATTAAATGAGTTTCTTTTTAGTGAATTTAGACAAGTATTATAATTTTTATCCATGTCTTATAACAACTATAACTGAATGCTACTGTCCATCAGTTTTAATCAAACATGACTTTGTTCTAAATGCAACTGTAACATGCTATATTTCTGAGAGATGCTCGTTTTGTGATTGTCTTTTTGGGATTGGGGAACTTTTTGTCTTGAAGAAAAGGAATTTATGTAGTGGAATCAGTTTAAGTTATAAGGCAGTTGTATCTTTCCTTTCCAGAGTACTTTCAGTTATAGAAATGCATGATATTAGTAGCCCATCAATGTATATCATCAGTTTTAATAATTCATTAAATTACTGAATCAATTATGTAAAAGAAATTACTTTATACCTGAGATGAACTCTCATTATAGGTGGAAGAATGTTGCATTCCACCTTGGGAAAGAACTTGTTTGATCTCATCAATTTCCTCTTTCAACCGTTTCACTTGAGTCTGAAGGTTTGTATTGGATTGGCTTCATGTTCCTCTTCCAAGGCTTTCTTATAAGGAGCCGAATGTTGTATGGCTGTCTTCGACACACCCATGCCTAAGCCAAGTACACGTCCTTTGCCATCACGACCAAAGACCTATTAAAAAACTCAAAATAAAAATTTAATGTCAACAATAACACAGCTTTGGCTCCATAACTGATTGGTCAAAGGTTTTAGCTAAATTTGATGAAGCACAAGCAGATAGCATTAATGATACACATGATCATTCAGTTATGGATATAAATGTGATTTGTACATTTCAGTGACTGCTATACACAGATCTATTTACAAGAACTATACCTTCGCAACTGCATCATTGTTTATATCACTTTCCACCACGGATCTATCAGATTCACGTGCTGTAATAATGACATCCTGCAAATTAAATGATAAATAAGGGGCAATTAAATGGTTTTTCTGCAAGGAAGAGAGCAATAATGCAAGCTTTTTTGTGATACTTTATATAATGTGACTGTCTCTAGCATGTGGCATTCTAGTCTAGGCACCTTTAACACCTAGGCTGTGTGGATTGTGGTAATCAGTTGTATTTATGTTTTGTACACAATAAATTTATGCATAAATAAAGAAATGCACCAAAATTCATTGAATACAAATTTCCCTCCATTTAATGGGAGGTTTTATATTCATTCTTGTGGGTACATCATACTCCCGATCGTGAAAACTCATCGATCGTTAATTACATCCTCAATGGAAAACCTCTGATTATCAAGACATTGACTCAATAAAATTTACAAAGAAAATACAACAATTAAACAAATAAATAAACACAATTTGACAAATCCCTGGTCTTCGCCTTTGCTTTCAGAAGTAGTTCTTTAGATTCACCGATTTGCAGGATAATTTCTCGATTGGGTTCATGAATTGATGAATTTGATGATAATTTTTTTAATGGGCCATCCCTTGTATTTTATTGGCCCATTAGAATTATGTTCATAATGGACTTGAAATGGTCAGGCCTCACTGTAAAACAGGTTGCATTGGGTAGGTTGACCTACACCTTATGGTTAGATGGGTGAGCTTTGACCTTTTCTCCTAGAGAGATTTTAAATTTGAAAAGGGTGGTTTGAGCTCCCTTGTATCAAGGAGCAGTTCTCAACCTTTTCCTCTTATCTCTTTTAACTTCTTATACCCATTCCATATTACGTATGGTTTAATGAGTTCAGAAGATTTGAATTTGCTGAGACATTGAAGTGGTTGGAACTGGCAACACTACTACCCAATTAGAAATCAAATAGAGAATAAGGTATGTTGACCTCTTTTGGATAATTTATCATTTCTTTGGCATTGATTTTTTTTTAGTATAAAATATCCATAGTTTAAAAGTATATTTTCTTGTTTCTGTATGCTAAACGCTGTTCATAAGCATAGCATTTGGTTGAGTAGCAAATTCATTTTCTAATGAACATATGTAATGATTTATTCCAATCAATTTTTTTGTCATTTTTTTTACCAGTATTGCAACCCAAATTTTTGGTCATCATCATATTTAAATTTTTTGCTAAAATCAGGGTTGTAAATTAGTTCAATTTCTCGTCATTATGTGAGTTGAGACCCAGCCCCATTTCTAGCCTTTTTTGGGCCAATTCTTGAGACAGTTTACTAAGGGAATCCGGGCAAATTGTAACCCATTAAACAATGAGATAGTTTGCAATTTTTTATTTTTGAACTAGGCCCGAAACCTGGCCTTATTTAGGCTTAAAATCTGGCATGAATTAGACCAAAAAAACTGGCCTTATTTAGGCATAAAAATCTGACCTGAATTGAACCAAAACTTCTGTCCAATTTCTGATTCATAATCAGCCTTACTTTTGCTATTGTTCGGATTGATTTTCAACCCATTTATAGAAACCAGTTTAGGTCCAAGTTTCACCCATTCAGAGAAATCTGTTTGGGTCAAGGTTTAAGGGCCAAGATTTAACACATTGGTAATAAATAGACCAATGTAGGATGTCATGCTAGAAGAGTGTAAATTTCAGTCTTTTCTTGGGTTGGTTTTGGTCTATAATTCTGATTCAATTTTTGAACCATAAATCTGGTCTTGTTTAGAATTATAGGTCTAGAATAGTGCTGGCCTGACTTGAAGTTATAATTATGACCTGAATTAGGCCTAAAATCTGTCTTAGATTAGACCCCATATTCTGACCTGATTTGAACCCAAAACCTAGCCATATTCAGGCCCAAATTCTGTCTTAAACTAGACCCCATATTCTGACCTGATTTGGACCCAAAACCAAGCCAGATTCAGGCCCAAATTCTGTCTTAAATTAGACCCAATATTCTGCCTGATTCAGACCCAAAATCTGGCCTGATTTAGGCCTAATATTCAATCTTAAATTAGACCCAAAATCAGTTCTTATTTAGGCTTAAAATTTGGTCTTATTTAGGCCCAAAAATCTATCTTAAATTGGACCTAGAATTTGGCCTTATTTAGGCCTAGAAATCTGTCTTAAATTGGATCCAGAATCTGGCCTTGTTTAGGCCCAGAAATCTGGCCTGAATTAGACTCAAAATCTGGCCTTATTTAGGCCCAGAAATCTGTCTTGGGTCAGTCCCAGAATTATGAACTGAGAGACTGGCAAATTTTAGTCTCTTTTGAGCCAATTCTTGAGCCCAATTATATAGGATTTGAAAATTTAGGCCGTTTGTTTGAGTGTATTCAACTCATTTGGTTATGGGAATCCATGTTTTAAAGGAATGCCTAGGATTAATTTTAGGGTCATAGCAGACATTATGTCATCCCCTGTTTGGGACATTGACAACCCATGCCTCATGCCAAGTTAAATCAGTTTGCCTGTGATTCGGGCCAAATTCAATTTTTTTTAGAATGGGTTGAGACTTGGACTCCATTTTATGAAATGGTTTCTTGAAATGGGTTCATTTCTTAAAGTGGGTCCACCTTCAGATAATTTCATGGAAGGGTTAATAGATGGGGTAAATTCATACATAGGAAAATCTGATGAAATAGATCCTTTATTTGTACTATTTTGGGCCCATTTACATAAATCATTTGGGTCATTTAGAATTTAGAATTCAATTACAGCCACTATTAGGTCGTACCTCAACCCAATTCCAACCACTATACAAAAGCTTTGATTGAGTTTCAAATTGATTTTAAACCCATCTTGAGCCAGTATTTGGACAATATTTCTGGTCAATTATGGACCATTTCTAATTCATAATCAGCCTTATTTTTACTATTGTTCGGGCTGATTTTCAACTCATTTAAAAGAAAATATGACTTGATTTTTAACCTATTTATAGAAAGCAGTTTGGGTCAAGGTTTAACCCATTTAAAGGAAACAGTTTGAGTCAATGTTCAACAGTTTGGGTCAAGGTTTAACCCGTTTAACGGTTTGGGCCATGGTTCAACCCATTTAGAGAAACCAATTTGGGTCATGGGTTCAGGTCATTTATTTATTTAAACCCAAACTCTTTAGTCATGCATGTTCATTGTAGCCAAATAACTGATTTTGAGGCCTACTCACAAAATTGATTTTCAGCTTGTTTATAGGAATGTGCTGAACTAGTTTTCAGTCTCTTTGGGTCCATCTTTTAAACTGTGTTTCAGCCTACCATATCCATTTATTTGGGGTGGCTTTTGACCCAATTAGAGCCCTAGTCTTAACCAATTTATCAACATGTTTACAGACAAAATATGGCTGTAACCCAGCCCAATTTCAGCAAGTGTTTGGGTTAAAATACAGCACAGTTTGAGGCAAGAATTCAGACCCATTTAGAGCCCCAGCCTGAACTGAATTTTCAACCCATTCGCAGCCAATATATGGGCTGTTTGTTTTAGGAGAATTTTTGTTGTTTATTTAGGTGGATTCAGCCTATTGGTAGGGTGTTTGGTTGGGAGGATTAAAGATTATGTGGAGGGCAGAAACCTTTAAATAAGGATCTGAATCTCCATGTTTAATATTAGCAAAAATCATTTTGTACATAAGATTTTAGCAAAGGGCAGAGACCTTTTAAATCCTTGAATCTCTATTTTTTTTTTTTGAATAGGAGGGCAGAATTCCCTTGTCATGGGATTCCGAATCTCCATTTACAGAATAGCTATAATATATGAGGAAGATGAGATGATGTAATGGAGTAGATGATGTGGTGGTTGGGAGGGCAGATCCCTTAAACAGGGGTCCGAATCTCCTTTCAAAGTTGTGGTGTAAGAGATGAAATAGAGATGGGGTGACTGTGATGGAGTGAAGAAGGAGATCTGTAAAAATGAGATGAAGAAGATGGCATCAAGGGAAAGAAGATGTAGAAATCTCACCCTTTTCTCCCACCCTTTCTTTTCTCTTCTCCTTCTCTTCTTTTCTTTTCTTTCTCTTCTTTGTTGGTAAAAACAGTCCAATCTCCTTTGTTCATTCCCCTCTTCCTCTTTTTATTATCCTTCTTTTGGGTGGTTATGATAACTATCACATTAGGTATGATGGAGTGAGTGGAGGAATAGTTGTGGGCAGTTTTCAAAACTCCGCAACGAGTTTCTTTGAATGGTTCTTATGACCATATATATTTGATCAACTTGTGGGACCCTTGCTTGAATTTGGAGGAACAAAAAATTCATTTATGGGGACTTGAAACTTAGAGCTCTGAGATGATGTACATTGGCTTCCACCATTTTACCAACAACTACTCATGCCTTTTTTTTCACTAATATATATATATATATTTTGAAGTTTTGATGACTCAAATCATTGAAGCATGCTAATTTAATGGGCCTAGACCAATTCCCATTTGCATCATTGTTTGGCAAAATTTCGACATCTACATGTTTCAATGGATAGAAACAAATGGATTATAAATAACTTTCTATGGATGGAAACAAATGGATTATAATAACTCACTTTTTTCTTCTTTACTTTTAATCTTTTAGTTATTTTTCATATCAATTCTGTATGGTAAACAAAATCTCCTACAATTTGAGATACAATTCAATTCAACCTCTCTTATGATTTTGATTTTCAGAACAACGATCATAGGTTTCGGAAGAATCTGTGAGGCCATATGGGTTGCATATTTACTCTGTATTTTTCTTTCATTCACTCTGCTTTGCCTGATTTATAATGCGGGTGATGTTTATTTATTTCTAGGAGTCACTGAGAAAAGTGGTCATGAAAAGCATTCGGAAGAATCTGTGAGGCCATATGAAGAGATAAAATCCGTTGGGCAAATAAAGACCTCTAGTATCACAGACAAGTTGATTGAAAGATTAGAGAGTGGGAGTGGTTCTTCATTCAGCAGTATTGACAATAGTAGTCATGTTCATGATGATTTTCAGAATGAATCTTCCAATGCAGAGGATAGTTTGCATGGGGAAAGTTATGCTTTTGAGATTCCTGAAGCTACCGGGAAGCAAAACGAAGGCTTGTCCAATGAAATCAAATCAAGAGAAATGCAGAGTAAATTCTCTCAACGTTCCAAAAATGTAAACCAGGGCACTTTGTCAATAGCTGGAAAGAATACTCTGTCAAATAGCAATGGCAGTTCCACTCGCAGTTACAAGCAAGAAAAGTCAAACAATCAATGCTTCATGAAGTCAAAGACAATCAGTGCCCAAATTTTATTTTTTTTTCATGGGTGCTTTTTCGTGCCCTTCTTTATTCTATTTGGTCAATATCACTGAGGACTTTGTTCGTATTGGTACAATCAGATAGATTATAGAACTCTTTAGTCTAGAGAACAACAGTTGCCGTTTTTTACAGTTGATCCATATAAAAAAAAAAGGGAATTTTACCAAATAAATGTCCCTAAACATATATTAGCCCATTTTAATCAGAAATACACATAAACACCCAATTCGGTGTTCGTACACGCATTTTGGACGATTTTACCCCCCAACTGCGAACGACATCGTCTTCTCATTCCCCTACAATTTCATCTCTGATCGTCATATCCCACAGCATCCCATTTGCAGTTTTTCTCTCTTTCTTTCACTGCATCCCTTCTCCCCTCCCTCCTCTCTCCTTCCCTCTCACTCTGTACGAACATCCTTTTATTACGGAATGCGGATGATGTGTCTCTCATGTGTTTGTAAGTTGTTCTCAATGAAATCTCTGCTTTGCTCCTTCTACAGCAGGGCCCTACGCCCATCATTCACCCCATTCCTCTTCGACCCCCCTTTCATTGTAGCAAACATGCCATCTCAAACCCATTTCTCTCTTCTGATCGGGCTCTGGAAGATGCGTTTGCCCTGACCCCTTTTACTACTTCAGCATCTCTAATTACACATGCATTTGTTGCCTGTTGTGCTTCATAGCTGTTTGGAATTTGGTTTCTCACTCGGAAATTTTTAGCCTCATGCGATTGCAAGGAGACTGTATTCACCACCCATTTGGCAGCTGTGGGGCCCACTCATATTTGATCAAAACCGTTAATGATGGGTAGATCCAAATCCAATGATATAAGTCACTCCAACTGGAGTGAGTGAAGTTGGGGACCGTGCATGTTCAGGGATGGGGCATGTGATGTGAAATGGTAAGATCAACGATTAGATGGGCCCTACACATGGTGGTTAGAACAGTCACGACCTTATCATATCTCTCATTGCCATTAGTTGCAATGTATTTGTTGTTTCGTTGTTGGCTTTGTTATGTGAAATGAGCATGGAATCTTTCCTAGTTGTTTTCTACTAAAATGACTTCAGTAGATGTTGTGGATCCTCAGATAGCAACAAAACTCATGGATTTTACAAGTTGTCATATTGTCTTCATCTTGTCTTTACATGCAAACCGATTTTCTTCTCTCAATTTCTTTCTTTGGGAATCTATTCTTATTTGGAGCACCTTTTAATGGATTGATCTATTAAATTTTGATAAAGACTCTATGGAAAAAATTACTACAGTTTTTTTTTTTAATATAAATACTTAATCCATTGTAGTCAAAAGTAGGGACATAGAGGAATGATAATTGCTAATCTTATGTGTTTGATCTCCATGCATCCCACATTCACTGATTGTCGTAAAATTGTAATTCTTTGATGATACCATTTTTACTAAAGCCCATCATCAAATGATTAGAAAGTCATTGTACCATTAAATAGTAACTTTAGTATCACTTTCATCATCATCATCAATCGAACCTTTTGCCTTCTGCAGGATTTCAGGTCTTATAACTCAGCATGGTGCATCTTTTACTTGCGAGAGTTACATATCGTTTAAGTTGGACGTGTCGTATGTATGAAGGCTCTGAAATAGTCCGATGAGCAGGTTAATATTCCCGACGTACTTTGTTTTCTCGCCTTGTATTATTTCTTCATTAATTGAAGTGTAAAATTATATTGGTCTATTAGCCCTTTAAGATGGCTAAATTAGAAACTCCTTTTTGTAAATCTAGTCTCACTTCTGTGGATTCTATGATAGTTTTTTTTTTTTTTAAATAGTGAACTCCAACATAGAGTTGATGTGTTGATGATGGAAACCTTGTATATGTTAAGACAAGAGCCTGCTTGTGCTGCAATTTGAAAGCCCTTATTGTCACAGCGACAAGGCTGCAGGTTTGAGTCAGCTTACCTTTCAGAAAAATGGAAATGAATATGTTAAACAGGCATAAGTTATTGTTCTACAAAAACAGAAGTGGTTGAGTGTTCATGTTTTTCCATTCGTCATAGGATTTATTTTATCTAGTAAGAATGTGGCATTTTCTATTAGTAATAAAGTAGTTTCTGTTTTATGGAAATTGTGGGACTCCTAGATACTTGAAAGGGAGGGACTACTCTGGTAGTAGTCTGGGGAAGAAGAGCAGCTACCAAGATGTTATTATAGAACTTGGAAATGAGCTGGCATGCCTTGGCATAGACTCATGTTGTCTCATTTTCCTGTTTTCCTCTAACTGGAGTTGTAGTATTCTTGCTGTTTGTTTTGCTGCTTCATTCGGGCTTTCATTAGATTTTCTTATGGTGGGTTTTTAGTGGAACTTGATTGTCTCTTATGGGTTTTATTGCCATCATCATTATCATGTTTTGAACAAACCTAATCCAAAAATCTAGGGTCGGCTCATAAAATAAAACTCATTAGAAAGGTGAGACAAAGTTTTTCAGCCAACTGCCTATCTAACATAAACTTGAGTATCAAGTATCAACACATGGCCCTTGGGATACTTGAAGCTAAAAGGCAGTTTGAATGGAAGTATGGAGAGCAGTTCAGTGCGCATGGCAGATCATATTCTATGTCCATCAATGTTAAAAGTTAAAGGTTTTTTTAGAACATTAGCAAACTGCAAAGTGTCCATCCAGAACAAATGGTAAGCATTTCAAAACGCTAGTGTTTAGGAGGAGAAACATTGTATACCTAGATCCATATTACTGTTATTTTATCACAAAGGAACTTCAGCAGTTTAGCTTGATATTGTGGGAACACTGATTTTCCCGGCCTGAAATATTCTGCAAAATAGCCATTTTTACTTCAGCATAGTTACCTTTTAGGCTTTTACTGAGTAAGTACAGTTGCCTGAAGAAAGCGCATCACATTACCTTTCAAAAAAGGAAAGAAGGAAGGTACATCATTATGGTTTGAGACGCTTTATTCTTCGGTGGTGATCCTTCATCTCACCAAATGTGTTCTGACCACCTAATCACTTTCTATGCCTATGAGCTGGACCGTTGTCTTTTGGGAAAGTCTTGAATGAGGAGTGCTCAAAAATCTTACTAGAATATGGGTTCCTTAACCTTAAATTTCTGAGCTACTAAACAGACAGTAAAGAAAAGATTATTACCTCAGTTCTAAGAAGGCCAATTAGTGGATGGCTGGACCTGCCTTGAAGAATTTTGGCTTCCACCATTGGCATTGTCATTATTATTTAGTTCTTTTTGTTTGGGAGAAGACACTTAACCGTAACAATATGATGCTTGCAGGTGATGTTTATTTGCAACCACTGCCCATTTGTTATACACCTAAAGAAGGATATTGTGAAGCTAACAAATTTCTATATAAATGTAGGACTTCCTTTCCAATGTTTATTGCTTTATTGTGATGCAATATGCTCTGTAATATTGTTAACTCACTCTAAGTAATTAACACTATTATATTTCCCATGTGAGGTTACAGAAGGGACTAGCAGTCGTAGCAATCTCTTCAAATTCTGTAGCTTCTCACCCACAGGTATCCTAAGGCCCTACATGAGCTCCTCGAAGTTGTGTGAGTTCTGGCTTATGGGAAAAGGAGTTGATAGTTGATACTCTCTTGATCATTGATGTTCTAAATCGTCTTGAATCTTATAGGACGGACCAGAATTAATGGCAGAAGAAGCTAAATTATTCAGTTATCCTTTTCCTTATCTTTATGATGAGGTATGCTCATGCACATCTCTATTTTCCTTTGTCTTAACTTGGTATAATAAGATATGAAGTGCACCACTTTTAGTTCACACCAAGAGTTTCACTCATTGAGGGTGTTGTTTCATCCCCACCTGAAATCAACTTGCCTGAAGAATTTTACGCATCTTCCCTTGTGCATAAAGGTTTCCAATTATAGAGTGAAATATACGAGTTGCCTTCTGGTCATGGTTTAAAGTAACAGCCATTACATACCAGTTTCAGTAATCTGCCATCATGCGATTATAATTTCCAAAACATAAAATATTGCAGAAACACGTATCATTTTATAATGTTTTTAATTTTTTTTCACCCTGAAAAACACATGAGACACGTATATTTCACATGAAGTTAAAAAAGAAGCAAAGATGGATGTGCCTAACAAAATTAAGGTAGAGAAGGAAGTAAAAAAAGAAGCAAAGATGGATGATGATGATGATCACATACCAATTTCCCAGAGAGGGAAAAAATCGGTTTCATCAGACAATCGATCCTTATCAAAGAAACCAACAAAGGTTGTCACCTCCCAATTGAAGAAAACAAACAAGAAATCAAAAAAGATTATAAAAGCTTCTAAATACTCAAAGTCGTTGAAGGTGCCACCTGGCTCCGGTGGAGGGCAGAAGTGGACTACATTGGAGCACAATGGTGTCATTTTCCCTCCTCCATACAAACCTCACGGGATTAAGATGCTATACAATGGACAGCCAGTTGATTTAACTCCAGAACAAGAAGAGGTGATCTTGAATATCTTTTATTCAATTTGCAAAGAAGAAGTAGTTATTAATGCAATTACAAAACTAAAGCACCCCTATTTCATTGTTTGCCACTTCATGCTCTTTTAAACATGTTCAACTTATATGCTCTCTTTTAAATTTCAGGTATTGTTTTCAGAGTACACGGATGTTGTTCACCTCGATCGAAGGTCATGCACACGCCGCAAATGGGTGAAGTATGGAGGACAGAATGAACGAAAAAAATCGGAGATGAATGGAGGACAGGATGAAGTAACAAGTAACATGCTCCCATTGCAAGAAGCATGATCATAATAGACAAACATGTAGAGATCCACCTCTAAGAGGATGAATCATCATTTTCCTCTTTTTTTGGATGAGATGTGGAAGGGCAGGGTGTTTAATAGTCGTGATGCATTCAAATGCACATTGGTCAAATTTGCGATGTATAAGAACTTATGCTTGAAACCTATAAAGACCAATAGATTTTCGAGTTGTTGTTAGTAAAACCCTGTATAAAATACACTTGGCATGATGTTCCTAAGTTTTACTTTTGTAATTTGAATGTATTTTTTTATTTTATTTTTTTGTTTTCCCAATTTGGGTTTAAATCATGTTTTCATGTAATTGGGTGTTGAATGGATCTCGTCAGAGTTTTTACTTTATTGATTCCAACGGATGAATGTGAGTTGTTTTCCTGACCTTATTACCCTCTTGTTGTTATACAACTGAATTGAGTCATTTCAAGGATGGTTATTCAGTGAGGATGCTTTATAGTAGTATACCAAAATTGAGAATGATGGGTTTGTTATATGGAGATCACATTTTTTACTAGATGCCACAGACTTGTTCAATAACATAATCCAAGATGAATATTTAGAGTGCAGGTAGAGACATTGTTAGTGTGATATGATCAAATTGTACATTTATTAACTCCTCGGGGTAGCATTTTATCATCTTACCTTGTATCTCAAACCATTTTCCAGGATCACTCTCTTCGTCGGACACTGAAAAAGATGAGAGACGCTACAACGAAACGTAACGATATCGTCATCAAGGTTCGAACCCTCATCATGAGGGTTCGAACCCTTGTATCCTGCACTCCTCAGGCCAGTTTCCAGAGAGGTCAAAGGTTCAAACCCTCTTCCTGAGGGTTCGAACCCTTGTATCCTGCATTCCCTGAGCCATTTTCCAGGGGGGTCGAAGGTTCAAACCCTCAGGAAAAGGGTTCGAACCCTTGTATCCTGCACTCCTCAGGCCATTTTCCAGAGGGGTCGAAGGTTCGAACCCTCATCCTAAGGGTTCGAACCCTTGTATCCTACATTCCCCGAGCCATTTTCCAGGGGGGTCAAAGGTTTGAACCCTCATCCTGAGGGTTCGAACCCTTGTATCATGCACTCCTTAGGCCATTTTCCAGAGGGGTCGAAGGTTCGAACCCTCTTCCTGAGGGTTCGAACCCTTGCATCTTGCATACCCTGAGCCATTTTCGAAGGGGGTCGAAGGTTCGAACCCTCAGGAAGAGGGTTTGAACCCTTGTACCCCAAATTCCCCTGAGCCATTTTCAAGGGGGTTCGAAGATCACAGTGAGGGCTTGAACCTTCATATTTTGCCTTCTTTGTACCAAGATCCAGAGGTGCATTCATGAGTCTTTCCCATTGTTTAAAGATCACATTTTAAAATCGAGGCCATTAATTTGCTAGATAACAAATTTGAGACTGAAAACTGTAAAGGACGGAAACGATTTCGTTGTTGGAATATTTGCAATTTGGTCTTCTTGTTAACCTCCGTGCACCTTTTTCATTGTTTATACATCTCAATATATAGTCAGGGCTAATGTGGATGCTGGGGAGGGGAAAGAGAAGGGAAAAACTCTAAAGGATTGTAACGATGTCGTTATAAAAAATGTTTAGAAATCACTAATCTGGGTGAAATTAGTGAGCATTTTTCATTGTTTATGTATCTCAATATATAGTCTGGGTCAATATCGTTGAAAACTATAAAGTATCGTTACGATATCGTTATCAAAAATTTTAGTAACCACTAATCTAGGTGAAATTTGTGAGCCTTTTTCATTGTTTACGTATCTCAATTTATAGTCAAGGCAGTCTTGTTGTTGGACAACAAAAATGAAAGAATTCCCTCCAAAATCGTAATTGTTAGTTACTAATGTAAAGCAATAAAAATCCAACAATTGTGGCCTTCCAAACTTATAACTTGATTGCTACATAGACCCACTTTATCCAGAACGATGCGAGTGCAACAACGATACAATGACGATACAATGAATGGTTAATGCAATAACAAATTTAGAGCACAATTGTCATGTCTATGTCTTTAGGGAAGATATAAACAATGATGGACTTTATAGTAGCAACATCAGCAACTATGGTACAACCGGTGGTGATAACCCTCCCACGAACCAAATATGCACAAACAAGGATGGACATTAGCTTCTTCTCTATGACTGCAGCCCAATTCCACAACTTTATTCAGGACAAGCTAAACCATGCCTGCAGACTGCCTCCCTCTTTCTGAACAATACCCTCTACGATTGTCTTCCACTTATCAAAATCAGAAGGACAAGCTAAACCATGCCTGCAGACCGCCTCCCTCTTCCACTTTGTATTCCTTGCAAATCAGCTTCAGGTACAAACTCTGCAATCATCATAGAATCATAGAACACATTCACTGAACCCACTAACTGTTAACCCTTGTATCAAAATGGATCAAAACTAGATCTTGCATTGAGGCATTTTATTTCAATATTCATACCCATACATTTAGGAAATCTGAATCTCTTAAAAGAAACAAAACACTTTGAAGAAAAATACTTTCAAGAAAGCTTTGAGCATATTTCAATTGCCTAAATCACCGTAGTAAGTTAAAATCACAGGCCTAACATTATACGCACTTGAATTCCTACTCATACGAACTTGAATTTTGTACTAGACATTATTTTTTTATAACGATATCGTTACCATCATTTATAGTTTCTTCCTCAATTTTTTGTGTCCAATAAGAAAATAATGGTGATTTTATATTGAGATGCATAAACATAATAAAGAGTAACGATTTCACTCAAAATCTAGTTTTCAAAATTTTCTAATAATGATATCATTACAATTATTTATAGGTTCTTCGCCCATTTTGTGTCTCCAACAACAAAATGACAATGACTTCATAATGGGGTGCATAAACAATGAAAAAGGCTCACGGATTTGGCTCAGAAATACATTTTCCTAATAGGTATAGTTTGTCGCTCGCAGATTCTACACTTGGGTCACGAGTTCCCTAGTATTAGTGCCAGTTTTTTCTTTTACTTCTTCTATGAACTGAACCTATACAAACACATCCCTCTTGCTTTTAACTAGTCAATAACTCATTTTGCATATGGTATGGGTTATTCTGCTTTAACGGATACCTCTGAATCAAAATGAGTTCTTCTCTAGTTATTGGGGATACATCAAAATATATTGAAGCAACCCATAGTCATCCACAACACATCAAATGAAGCCCACAATAAACTTTTATTAACAAGTTTATTAACAAAAGAGCATTGAATACAACCGTAAGTTAGCCAATAATGGGTAATGACCAAGATTTAAAAAGTTCATCAATTCATCATTCATCATCCATAGTGTCTTCCAAGTTCGACTTTGTTGAATACATTAAATCAACCAATAATGGTTACTGGCCCAAGATTTTTAAAAAATCATCAATCAATCATTTATCATCCATAGTGTCTTCTAAGTTGGAATCCACTCAAAATGCTCTAAGGCGCACTCTCCAAGTAACCTACATGAGCTGAAGTCCTCTTTGAGCTCTCAGAGGTGGAGGAAGACTTTCACTCTGCATAGCATAGAAAAAGAAAAGAAAATTCAACACAAACAATTAGAAAACAAAAATCCATTCTTATTACATGAAAACCACATCACAGAAAAAGAAACTAAGACGAGAGAAATTAACATCAGCCCACATTCAATTGTTCCAAAGTTATTGTTTGAAGCTAACCACCCATTAAAAAATAAATCTCAAAAAATAAATAAACAAATCAAACCCAAAAATTGGAAGGAAACACAACAGATTTAAGATAATAAAACTAAGAGACACAAATTGAGGCGTGTAGAATACCGGAGCAAACCCCATTAAAACTCAAATCCAGATCTCCAAAATGAATGAAAACAAGATAGAAAAACAAAGGAAGCCCATATCATAAAAAATAAAAAGAAAACCTAAAGCCAAAATTGCAAAAGAAAATGTAGATTCAGACAAAACATAGCAAGTTTTCAAGTGAGAGAGAGATAACTGGTTTCTCGGCAAATGGAGAAAATCCCAAATCCATGGTGTATGCAGGTATGTATTAAAAAGAAAGGGGAATGATTCAGATAAAAACAGAGAAAGAACTCCAATACCCCATTAACATTTCAATTTAATGTGTAATGCATTTAAATAGAAAAAAATATCTCATACACGAGTGCCTCACTATAGAAAGAGATAAGGGAAAGAGAAGACGGTCCTATTGTATTTTCTCAATAGATTGATTGGCAAAGAGAGGATGAAGATCAAGGGCAGGGAGCGATTTGGACAAAGAGGAAGAGCGTAGAGAGGGCTGAGATCGAACAAATCTTAGTCTAAAATTGCCACCCAACTGAGAGACGAGCCCCAAGCCGAGAGACGAGAGCGGGAGAGCACGTTGGAGACAGAGACGAGAGAGGGAGAGACGTCCAAGTGAGAGAAATTGGCTGAAGCTTCTGTTCTCTGATTTAGGGGAGAGAGAGAGAGAGAGAGAGAGAGAGAGAGAGAGAGAGAGCCTTGAATGCTTTTCGTTGAGAAAGGGGAAGGGGAGAGAGAGAGGAGAGACAGAGAGGTGGAATAGGTCTCAAAAAGGGGAAATGAAAAAAAATCGGGCCTTTGAAATTTCATTAACTTGAGAGAAAATCAATCCGCTCGCCACCCCCCCCCCCCAACACACACACACACACACGCTGGTTAGGCATGTCTCAGCTTATGGTTCCCTATATACTATCTTAATGAAACCCAACACCTGTGATTGACATTTATATGAATCCAAGTAAGATATTGATACCTTGAACATGTCAAAAAAATGCAATTGACTTCACAAGTTGAAACTTTAACATATCAAGTAGCTGCACAAATATCTCAACTGTCCTAATAGCAATGGAGAGATCTTGTAATTAGGGATGTAAAAGGAAATCTGATTCTAGGAAAATCCAACCTTATTTTCAATGACTATTATTTAATAACAAGGTTCATAAATCTATACTTATAATTTTGGCAATTGCGATGTGGATTCACTACATGAAAAACCTTGAAAAACAATTGTAGGATCCAAATGGGCAGTCAGTAAACCAACGTCTTCAGCATCAAGATATGGGGTATTTGATGAAGTGATTCACGAATAAACGATCCAAATGTTCTTTTGATTTGGAATAGACTGTTATACTAACAAAAGAAAATATTTCTACTTGATTTACTGGCGTGAAAATAAATGGAATGAGAAATCAAATTTGTGATTTTGAAAGATAATCATTTCTCCACTAAAATTGAGGGTCATTGTATCACTAGATCTTGAATTACCAGTGGAACTACCTTTCTAGGCACATAAACAACCCAATTTATCAGGTGCAACAAAGTCCTAATTAAAGCATCTTAGCACAAGGAAAGGCAAAAACACACATTACACCACAAATCCCCAATTCCGGAGAGAGAAATCACTGATCATATACAACGTTTTAAATAATCTTATAGGAAATATGAAGAATATGAAGAAATTTGACAAATGAAGCAAAACAAGCCCAAGAAATCGTGAAAGATGTTGCTGGACGATAGCAGAGAATAGAACAATTAAAGGAAAAATAGAAGAGATCAATAAAGACAGATTATGGAAAGGGGATCATACCTCTGTTTTGAGGGCCGGACGTTTCACCGAGAGGGAGAGCAAGAGGAAGAGATGAGGTTCTCAATTCGGTATTGGCTGCTGTGTCCATTGTGGTCGGAGATCAGTTCGGTTTTCACCAAGAGGGAGAGCAAGAGAAAGAGGAAGAGGAGAAGCTCTCACTTTTCTATTTTAAGGCGGTGCATGAAAAGAAGAAGAACTGAAAAGGAACAAAGAGAAGAGGAAACACCAAGAGATTTTATCTTTTTTTTTTTTTTTTTTTTTGTTTTGAAGCAGGAGGATCCAACCAGGAGAATACATGAGGAAGAGTATCGTCTGGATCATGTGGGGGCATAATTGTCCAAAAAATGTGTACGAACACCCATATGGATGTTTTAATGTATTTGTAGCTGAATCTGTGTAATACAGGTTTAGAAACACTTATTTGGTAAAAAGCCCAAAAAAAAAAGGGCATATCGTTAAGTAGAAGTGTAGAACACCCTAACTTAACAAATTAAGTGAGGGCAGCAGAGGAAAACATGATATGCCTAAGTTACCATCTAACATAAGTGTTTTCTTTTTCTTTCTTTCTTTCTTTCTTTTTTACCTAAAATTGTAAGTGGTTACTTGGTTCAGCAAAAACAGGGAAAAAAAACAGAGAGAAAAAAAAGAAAAAGAAAACCAATTAAAGCCTAGAGGATATAAGCCATGTCGTCTATAACTTCTCAATCGATGATTTTATTCCCTACTATTTTATTCAAGTTCTTTATGTGTCTCATTTAGTTCGTCGGACTTGTAACACTTGAATACTTGTGCAGGCTATTCTTTTGCATAGAGTTTCTGAACATGAAGGCTCAGAAGGACTTTATTCACTAAAGATGAATTCACATTCAGGAAATGAAAGCTGTTCTTGTACTATTGCATTTGAGGATCATGGTGATGCCAGTAACTTCTGCTACCTATTGGAATTGCTTTTTGAAGGCCTAGGAGATTTTAGTGCTGATGCTGTTCCTTTATCAACAAAGTCTTAATTTTGGGGTGATCATCTTTGTCTGTGCATTTATATCCTCCCTAGGTCTCAACACCAGCAGCCTGCACTTTAAATTCATTCAATTCTACCTTCATTCACATACAAATTTCAAAGGTTTTGTGTTCCATTGAAACATAACTGACTTAATAATGAAGGGTACATTTAGATGTTTCTCATTTCATACCATTCTGAGATTTTTCACATAAGGATGTTGCATTGTGCATTTGAGGCAAATAGGAAATCAGTTATGAGATATCTCATTAGGTGGTTTGCGATTTTCGGACCGGTCCACACCGAATCAATATCCAATATTGCCACTGGTGATGATTTGTGGGAGGAAAACAGGGAACAGTATTACTCCTGACACATTCTCCCATTCTATTTCATCCCAAATGCATGGTGGACTAGAGGATAAAATAATCATCTCTTCTTCCAAGATATTTAATTTCCTTTTGACTTGGGGTGCATCTAAATGCACATAAATGGCTTTCCTAAATTTACTACTATCTACAAGTATCTGATCCCTGAAGAGGGCCAAACATCGCATTTTTTGATGAAAATTAATTTTTTTCTTGGTTTTTGTCGTCTCCTGATTACTGGAGTAGGAAATAGGTAGATGCCTATCATATTCTCTGAGTGGGCAATTGAAACATGACACAATGTTATCTTGATTCATATCTTAATAATGCAAGCTTTTTTGTGACACTTTATATAATGTGACTGTCTCTAGCATGTGGCATTCTAGTCTAGTTTTAAGCCAGAGTTTTTCAAAGCCATCGGAGTTGTATGGAAATAGTATTCAGATTAAATCCCACAATTTCTTGACTTGAGGGGTGAATCCAAAATTTCAAAATTGAATCCAAAATTAAATGGGATTCAGTTGAAAACTAGAATTTAGCTCAAAGTGAGTTAAGTGCAAAATCTCAACCAGAACCAGTGGGATGCATGGCATATTGGTGTGTTAAATAGAAATTCGGCACATAAAAAGTTAACTAGAAATTAATGTAGTAACCAAAATTTGAAGTCATGCAATAAGAAACCATGAGTGGAGTTAAGTACAACCATCAGTTGTATTAACTTTGTAATTAACTTGAGAATGGAAAATTCGGTGGCATCCATCTAATTTAGTACAATCTAATTTCCACCATCAGATTATATCATTCTCATTAATTTCTTCATTCTCATCCCCAACTATCAGACAACATTCACATCCAAATATCAGACAACAAAATGGATTCCGTGTAGATGATCTGTTAGTTCTCGTGGTTGGAAGCTCTTTTTTCTACAATGAGTTTCCGTGGGACTTTGCAGTGGCGATGCAAGCCACAAAACCTCTGCTAAAGAAATTTACAGGAGCAAACCACCTGGAGGAATCATTTAAGTTTATTTTCTTCTGCGGAACTACAGAAAACCACCTCTGTTAAAGAAATTTACAGGAGCAAACCACATGGAGAAATTTATTTTCTCAGAAAATACATAAATAAAGGCAAAAAACAGCTCTTTCAAAAGAAATAGGATCTTAAACTAAACATACTGAACTACAGAAGACAACCTTGTTTCTTTTTTGGAAGAATAACCCTACATGTATGAGATCTCTACATAAACCTTTACCACTATGCCAATGAACAGATTGGAGCATATTGGTTAGATTGGTTGTGGTTTTGTTCATCATAAGTGCTTTAACAATTCATTCTCACAAAAGATAAGCAGCATGGATCCTGAAGCAACAATGATGAAAATGTCACTGAAGAGACTTGAGTTAAGTAAAAGATAGAACACGAGCTACCATTTTCCAGCCCAAACAACAAGAGCTTCCGAATCCATTACTGTCGACAGCAGAAGTACCACAGAATATGAAATTACAAGCGCCATAGACAATGGTAAAGACTATCCAAAATAAGAAGTTAAACTGTAGAACTAAGACCTGCACACAGTCGTTGCAGGGAGACATTAATCGCTTTCCAAGGTGGTAACGTCTTTTTTTACAATCTGCCATCAAGCAAGAGATTTACATTACCACTTTATACAAATGCATAAAACTACTAAGAAATGATAATATAAGGTCACCATCTTGGTTTCAAGGTAAGCATCATAAGAAATACAAACAATATTTGCGCAAAGACGATCCTTTAAGCATGTGTAACTGTTGCACACTTTGCACGAGATCTGGAAAATAATCAGGTGGAGGTCCACAGTGGACATGAACAAAAGCAAAACCCATTCACTCATTTAGTGAACCACTCAAGAAAGAAAAAAAAATTGATTAGAACAAAAAGGAACAACAGGCATTGCCCTTGAAGTGAGATTATTATTATAATCTTGGCCCTAAATGCATGTGGGCACAGTTTGATAAGTTGTTATGATAAGCTTCAATATTTACTTCCAATCGATCTTTAAGAATACTAGCAAAAAGTGCATTGGTAAAAGAAAATGGATATCAAATTATATTTCCATAGTAAAGTTTATGAATCAACATCTTATATATTTCCACAGATCTTTGCCACCATCACTTTTTTCTACAATGAGTTGCCTTGGGACTTTGTAGTGGCGATGCAAGCCGCAAGACCTCTGCTAAAGAAATTTACAGGAGCAAACCACCTGGAGGAATCATTTAAATTTATTTTCTTCTGCGGAAGCTCTACAGATAGCTATCGTGAAGCTTTGCAGGTACTGATCAATTATTTTGTCTTCTCATTCATAGGTATCACATCTGAGGTTGCATTTTGTGGCAGCTAGAATCGAGGGAAATAGGTTTGGCTTTCAATTTTCCCCAGATTAGAATCTGCAAGATTGTGGAATTTGGTGCCAACATCCATATTCTCCTGGATGAGCTAATCAATGCACTGATGGTTTTTTTGTCACTGATCTAAGGCAATCAAAGGTGAACCTAATTGGTTTGGAATCCAAAATTCCAACCCTAACCCATTCAACAGAAAACAATGTACGAAACTAAGGAAAAATGCAAAGATTACTCACTTAATTTGATGGATAATCCAATGATATCTTCAATTGCAAGGAGAGAATCTCAATCCTAATGGGGACAAAAAACCAATATAATTTTATTCAAAAAACCATATTAGTGAATCACCTAACATGTGGCAGGGGATACTATTGAAAGAGCCGTTTAGCTCTTTATGCATAAAAGTGAGCAACCGAACACAACTAATAACCATTTCTTTTTAAACTTGTTTGAAAACACCAAGTGATGGATAGTTTTGAACATGAAACTACTGAGAATTCTGCTCCTACGTAATGGCATAGCTGGGAACCTGATTGTTTTGTTTGATTCTTAGATGTCTAAAGCCTTGGGAAACTGCATAAATAAATATTAAAAGTCAGATAGATGATTCCTAACAACTGTGTTTACAAGGATCTTTTGCTGGATTTTGTTATCAAGCGAATTGAAATTCCATTCTTTGGGCTGAACATGGTGACTGTGAGCTTACAACAAATTGTGGGTTGAATCAGAGCCAACTCTGATTACATCACTCATCAAATAGATCAGCAGTGATCCGTGGTTCTTGAAAGCAAGTCTTTCAATATGGAGGAATTCCAGAATTTATGTTGGATACTCAGAGGTCTAATTTCTTTCCATCATATGCTGAGAAAGAGGAGTTTCCATTAAAGGGTAGCATGATTGGTACACGTGAGATACATACATACATACAAACATATATATATATATATATAGAGAGAGAGAGAGAGTGAGAGAGTTGTCATTGTTAACAGTTGTATCATGCTCGGATAATCATTCATTCTAATTTTTGTATATCCCCTGTTATCTACCTTTTCTGTTTAGTCTCATTAAAAATTGCTACTAAGTTGTTATGCATAGGTCCACATGCAACTACCAAGGTGCATGCATAGGTCTGTGTTTCAGGTTTCAACATCCGATGACAAACCATCTTTTAATAGAGATCAGAAAAGTTGTTATTCACAGAGTCTGAATTAGGAATGACATAGTCCATCAGTCATTTCAATTTTCCATAACTCCACATCCGGGAAACAAGGCTCATCAAGACAAATTTGTGCTTTCCAGAATAAATCCACAAAAGACTAGGCATATTATGCAATTCCACCGTACCTTTACATGTTTCATCAGGATAACCTAGCATCTAAGCAATACCTGGCTTTGCCTGAATTGGATCACTAAGAGTGAAGTTGGAGATAACACAGCAGATGTGAGCCTCACTATACCCCCATGCAAATGACAAAATGTGAATCATAGACAATTAAATACACAGGAAAAGATTTCTGCACAAAGATCACCTGTTAGCAAAGTTTGACATGCTTAATGTAGAAGCCATCTGGTTAGCTTTAGATCTAAGATTCACAAGCATGCCTTGGCGCCGATGCAGTTCTTTCTCGGTTCTGCATGTAACAGAACTTCTGTTAGATGGTTGTCCTAAAGGATCAAGCATTGACAAAAAGAATTTCACTAATTTTCAAGGCATTTCATAGTTGTAAAGGTACTTCATTTAGGCATCCAAGCCATATTCAAGGAAGCACTAAAATTTACCTTGCAGTGTAATATGCTTTTCAAATGAGAATGTCATATATCTGAACTACACAGTGGACCATCTCTTTTCCCATAAGCATGCACCAACTACCAAATACTCTTAAAACCCTGTGTTAAATTCTGCCCATGATCTGTGATCTAGCAAATGAACCCCTTAACCTTTAGGAGTCCCATCTTAATAAGACACAGAGCCAACCTTCCAAGGGGAAGACACTATACAAAGAGGACAGAAGACCAAAGAAAAGGCCAAAAGAAGGACAACACAAACCCCAAAGAGCACAAAAGCAGCCGGCACAAAGCAAAACACCAATGCCTGCCAAGACAAAGCAGAGCAAACACCCGAATAGAAAGCAAAAACAGCTATATATGCAAGGGGACAATAGCAGCAAGAGAGCCCAAAAAGGAGAAGCTACTCAGCACGGCATTGCCCAGGCCAACACAGCACGACCAACAACTCAGCCAACAGCACAGCACACTCAACACCAACCAGGCAGAGCAGGGAGAGAGAAAAACCACCAGCAAAAAAACAGAGACTAAGCAGGAACTCAAACCAGACCCAAACCACACAGGACAGGATGGGAAAGGGAGATGGCAGATCCTTGCAATGCCATAGCTACGCTTCTGTTCGATGCTGCTGTACAACCTACCACCACCAATGGAAAAGGGCATAACAACATCACAATATTTGTTCCATTTCTGTTGGGATGATGATGAAAATCATAGTTTTAAGTTTTAAGAGAAGATCTGGTATATCCATATACACCAAAAAAGTGTGGCAGATCCCCTAGGAACAGAAAATCCATAAAACCCTAAAAAATTCGTACCTTGGAGATGCCGGAGATACAAAGAGAGAGGAGGTCCAGAAAAATGAAGACGGAGAAGACACAGGATGGGCTCATTGCTTTGGAGAAGACAGAAGTGGGCTCGTTGCTTTGGGATGAGGAAGTTTAGAAACATGAAAATAGAGAAGACAAGGGATGGGCGTGCTGTTTTGGAGACAAAGACGGAGGAGGTCTAGAAAAATGAAGACGGAGAAGAGAGAAGATGGATTCGTTGCTTTGGAGATGCTGGAGAGATGAAGACGAAGGAGGAGATGCGAGTACCCTGTGAGAGATGAGAAGGGTTAGGGTCCAGCCATTTGCGACCTTGATGGAGGAGCCTTGATGGAGGAGGAATCATCTATTGGAAGAGAGGGGAGGTGAGGGGTTTCATTTTTGGAGGGAGGGGAGGGATTTTTTTTTGGAGGGAAGGGAGAGATTTTTTTGGAGGGAGACAAGCGTTGGTTTCGCTGGGGTAGGTGGGATGTTTTTTACTTTTGTCAACTTAAAAGATTAAAGGCCTGCCTGGACCGTCGTCGAGTGAAAATAACCCGTCACAAAAATGTGACGGCCATTGTGAGTCGAGTCCACAGTGATGCATGAGTCGAGAATTCCTTCTTTTGTTGTAGTGTGTATGCCAACTTCAAACAATTATAACTTCTGATCTAAGTATCAGCTTTTGATACACAAGTACTCTTTTGAAGCTATTAACATGTTATACGACATGGGAAACCAACAAATCAATTTTTAATTAAGGCAAGATAAAGTTGTTCTAAAGGTCAAAAGGTAGCTTTTTACGGAAAAATTACTATTAATAACGGAATTTTATTATATTACACATATTTTTCAACATTTATAAGTATATTGGCGAAGCATGATACCTCTACAACACTAAATTTTGTAAAAGATTGATTCAAAAATCGTGCATCTTGAAAGGACTAGCTAAATTATAATTAGTTTTTTTAAAAACTACGTACCCTTTCACATATCTCTCTTTAAACCCTTTGTAAGGTATTCATGTAATTTACATTGTGGGCATTAATATCAATACAAGGCACACCCTGGAGGAGCGTACAGTCGTTGTTATTTATGCCAATCCCGTAAGTTGTCAAAATTTTAGGAGCTTTTGGTATATATGGTGTTAGATTTGTGTATCTTTTGTTTTATCTTCTCTTGGCAGTTTTGATGTGTGTGTAAGGTATTCATGTAATTTACATTGTGGGCATTAATATCAATACAAGGCACACCCTGGAGGAGGGTACAGTCGTTGTTATTTATGCCAATCTTGTAAGTTGTCAAAATTTTAGGAGGGTATATATGGTGTTAGATTTGTGTATCTTTTGTTATATCTTCTCTTGGCAGTTTCGATGTGTGTTCTTTTGTTATAATTCTATTAAGGGAATTTTACCAAATAATTATCCTTAAACTTGTATTAGATGGATTTAATCACAAACACACCAAAACACCCATTTTGGTGTTCATACATGGATTGTTGACACCTTTACCCCCAAAGCTACAAATGACATCATTTTTTTATTCCCATACCCTAAAAGGACCTAACGATTTCGTTCTCCTTTCTTCGCCAAAATTTTTCCTCTCCCCCCATTTTCTCCCTCTCCTCCACGACCTGCTCTCACCTTCCCTCTCCCTGCATTGCGGCTCTAGCTCTCTCTTTCCCTCTCCGCTCCCTGCTCTCTCTTTCCCTCTCCCTGTGTTACGGATTCAGCTCTCTCTTTCCCTCTCCCTTTCCACTCCCCACTCTCTATTTTCCTCTCCCTGACGTCCCGGCTCCTTATCTTTCTCTCCACTCCCTGCTCTCTAAGCGATTCCGACTAGATCTTCCGGTGGAACTCCCGACGACTGCTCCTAAAAGGTGATTTTTTCGGCGCTTCTCTCTTACACCTTCTCTATTTTCTTGTTTTCTTCTCATTTTCAGTATCTATAACTATTGGAAATGTGGGGTTCTGGAGAGGGGATTTGGTTTGGGCCATTTGCAGACAAATAGTTGTATGGAAGTAGCAGCCATGGAAAAAAAAGCAAATCTTTGTGTTAATATCCTAATTTAGTACCTCAATCCTAAACCAAAATCCAAAATTAGTACATCAATTTGAACCCCAATACTGGCCGTAGTCTTATGTTGCTTAAAGGGGGTACATACCTTCCAAATAGGAGAAATCACATATTTCATTATGTTAGGTGCTTAGGGATATATATGCAGGAGTTGTCTATGATGATCCTAAGGCATGTTATTACATCCATCTATATATATATATATATATTGTGCTGGCACTTATACCTCTTGTGGTTGTATTGCTTTATCTCCCACGGAAACAACCAGAGATCAACCTTGATTGTAGCTTAGATGGTGTGGGATTTGGGTGAGTGTGTGAGTAGTGTATTTAGAAAAAAAAAAAAAAAAGGCAAGGGGACGAAGGATATAATAAGATGGAGTATAGAGATGATGAATGTGAGGTTCATATGTAGATGGAACTGGGCTTTCTTGGGATTGGAATTGCAAGGTTGATGGTTGGGGTTTTTTGTTTTTTTCTCATCTTTAAAGGGGAGATTACTTGATGAGTATTTTGGATATTCACCTCATCTTTATTTCATCAAATTTAACCATATCTAGAAATACAAGCCTTAGAATTACTAGGTATTCAACTACATGAAACAATAGGCACTTAATCAGATCTGCCCTGCTCCTTTCTGCAGCTTATGACTCTAATGGAGTTTATGAAATCCTTTTTATTATCTTTTCTGTTTTTTCGAGAAGAGTAATCTAGGAGAAAGTTTTGTACTCAAGATCACATGGTATCATGGGATAGTCTCATGACATGATGAGATTTATCAATTTCTGTATAAAACATCTTCAGCAACCGACAAGCGAATTAACTTTTAATAGAATTTTGTAAAAACTAAATACACATCTGTTCACCATTTCTCAGGTTCCATCATTCGAAAAACTTCTCCCTAAGATGCTGCATAAAAGCCATGACATCTTTGGACAATCTCATGATATCATGGGATTTTTTAGTTTCTCAGACACACTATTTCATGATGTCATGGGGTCTAGGGGGAAAAATCTTAAAAAAGAAGATTGCTGACTAGAGTCAAGCAATTTTGGTGACAACATTTGAATTTCAGTCTTGAAATTAGGAAAATTGGTTGTAAAGGAGGATTAATATGTCAAAAACCTTATATAATAACCTAAGGGGCCTGCTTTTTTCAGAGTTTTTGTAGCTAAAGTGGATGGAGCTAGACAATGAAGAATTTAGTTTTCCGAATAAAAATAACCTCATAAGACTTTCAAAATGATGCAAATGGTGGGTTCTACATCACCTATTATCTCATGAAATAAGAGCCTTTTTATAATTTTATCAAACACAATAATTGTTACTTAAAAAATAGATCCTTTTATTTTAGACTTTAATCTAATTATCTCTTATAACTAGATTAGAGTATTCGAAAAACCCCTAAGTAGTTGACCATAACAAAACCATTCTCATCATTTTCTAAATGTAGTTTTAAGTGAAGCAGATTTTGTTATAAATTTATTATAATTTTTAAATATTAATATAATTTAGGAGTTTCTACAAAAAAAAAAAAAACTTAAACTCTTTTTAAATGGGTTCATAAGAAAAACAATATAATTACAGAAGAGTTTTTCATACTTTTCTTGACCACAATGCCCTCATTGATGATTTCTCAATCATTCAATGTTATGGTCAAAGACTTGCAACTCATTTTCTCCATTTTTCCTCTCTTGCAACTCATCTACTCTCATAAAAGTCTCATCATCTTCCTCCCAACTAAACACTCACCCACTTTTTATTTATTTATTTTTTTGCTAAATTGCAAAATTGAATTAAGAAGAGAAAAAGGGAAAGGAACAAACAAACAGCCACAGAGAGGCCAAAAAACAGCCAAAAGGAGGCCAAACAAGACCAAGAAAACCACAAAAAGAAAGGGAACCAAGCACTATCTTACAAAATGATAGGGCTGATTACATAAGAGAAAAAAGGAATGTAAAGTGTTGCTAGTAAAGGAGGTAGACATTTTCCTTAAAGAAACAACATCATCCATCAAGAAGAAATTAACAGCAGAGTCAAGAGAAGGAGACTTATTGTTGAAGATAGCTTGGTTCCTAACCTTCCAAATGCTGAAGATAGCAGTGATGAAGAGGGCTCCCAAGCCTTTCTTGGCTTTGTGACAGGAATTGGCAGAGAGGGTGTCCCACTTAGAGGAGGCAGAGCTTGAAGGGCCAAACTGAAAATTCCCTTTAATCTGAAGCCAATCCCAGAATGAGCAGTGAAGGGGCAAAGGAAGAACATAGAGAACGCAGATTCTTGGTGAGAACCACAGAGGTAACAGGAGGAAGCCATTTGCACGCCAATAGACTGGGCCCAGGCATTAGAAGGAAGTTTGTTATGGAACAGTTTCCAAGCAAAACAAGACTAGGCAGCAGCAAAGGAGAGATGGCTGTAGTTAATACTAGACCAAACCAGCAAATTTGGCTCAGCAGCCAGGGAGAAGGAGGTAAGGAGAGAGTTGGAGAAAGAGGCCACCTGCTGGGGGAGCGACAGGTTTAGAAGCCTCTGGTTGTTAGAGAAGAAGTCGTGGACAGAATCAGCCCAAGTGAAGAATCTCAAGGAAGTTTTGCGCCAAAGAAAGGGGGCCATGCCATTTGTCGTGCCAGAAACTAGTACTTTTCCCATCTCCTAAAACCCAGTGGCTGTTATGTTTAGAAACACTCACCCACTTCACTAACTAGCCATTCATCTGCCCGAATCACCAACCCCTGGTTTAACCAAATTATTATTCTTCTTATTCTTCTTGCACTTTCACCTAACCCACTAATTCCCTCAGGCTCACAATCTTATCTAACTCCCTCTCCCACCAGCGTTCAATCTCCTTTTCTCGCCTAGACTCTTTTCTTAACCAACTCTCCACTCATCTCTATCAAAAACCACACTCATCATCTTCCTCTTCTCTCAATCCCCCTCATCTTACACTCTTATTTCCCTCGTCTTTCTCCTTACAAACTCGACCTCCCCTAGTTTTCGCTCGATTTCTGGGAGTTTTAGAAATGGAGAGGTTGACAATGTCATTAGCTGGTTAACCATCATCAATATACCTTATAAAAGAAAGCCCAAATCCCCTTACTTCCAAACCTTCCACTTCATCTCATTCCCTTGTTACTGCCCCTTGATGATGGGTTGGGATCTCAAGGAGAGGGTTCCCTTGTTACTGCCCCTTGATGATGGGTTGGGATCTCAAGGAGAGCGAAGGGGGGGGGGGGGGGGGGGGGGGGGGGTAGAGATATTGAGAAGAATCATGTTTGTTTGAGAATCTTATAGAGAAAGAGAGGAGAGTTGGTGAGAAGATGAGTTCGGGTGAGAAGAGGAGTTTGAATGCTGGTGAGATAAGGTGTTGATATACATCATTCCGTCATTCACTAACAGCTCGAGCTTTTGGTATTTTCGATTATTAACATGGTATTAGAGCTAGAGGTCACGAATTAAAAACCCCTTATAGGCATATCCATCTTTCTAATTAGTTTGCCTATTCCGTCTGTCAAATGGGTTTCAAATTTGAATAGCTTCCCATTCAAGAGGCCAATTGAGAGGCTTGCCCATTTGGTGGTTTGGGTGAAAGTGGAAGAAGAAGGTGTTTAGTTAAGCTATGGGTAAGTGACATATGGGGTGTCTGGTTACTAAAGTGGGTGAATGTTTGGTTAGGAGAAGAAGATGATAGTTCTTTAAGAGAAGATGAGTTGTAGGAGAGGAAAGACGGAGAAGATGAATTGTAGGACGGTTGACACTATCATCAAAGTAATAATTTTGTAAAAAAAAAAAAAAAAAAAAGCATGAACAACTATCCATCAGGTTATGGTTTGCTGTATACGATCATTTATTTAAGATTTAGCTTTAGTTTTCATAAAAATCCCTACATTTTTTTATAGAAAGTATCATATTTTTTATATTTCTTATAAAATCTTAGATTTCTATATAGTTTTTATATTATGAATTATACTGCCCCTGTTAAGGATGAGGCATTTTTTGGTAGTTATATGTGTCTTATATAATGAAAGAGACTGATTTTTGGGATTTTAATTTTGATCGACCCAATTAGTACTTTTGACTGGATGGCATTGGGTCAAGTTATGTTTATGCCGACCGAACGACTTGATTGATGTTCTATGCCCAAATCACCTTCGTCATGGGTAATATGATTATTGAAGCTAAAGCCATCACCCTACGACTGGTAATGGTTGAGTTAAGTTTAGTTAGGTTGAGTTTTCTAATTGCTGATTTATATTCATTTTAACTTTTAAAATAAGAGATACTCATGTGGTGGATAGAAATTGAACCCATAACCTATAAAACATATATTGCCTATTGCCACTTATGCTACTATAACTTTGTACTTGAAAATTTTAACAGGTTTCAAATTTGACTTAGGTCAAAGTCTATAAACCCATACATGTCCCGAACCATGAAATAAATATAAACCCATGTTATTTATTTTTATTGTAATTATTTTCATCTTAACATAATTCATATAGAAACCTATACTCGCCCCCAAATAGGAAAATGTCATATTTTAGATTTCATAGAGATTTCCCACTTCAACATAATTTATATAGAAAAATGTCATAGTTACATTTCTCATAAAGTTCTAAATCTTGTTTTTTAATTTAGGTTTCTAATGTTACCAATTGTATTGCTCTTGCTATCATTTCAAGGCATCAAATTAAGTTCAATAATCTTGAAAGAAACCTAGAGCCGGCATGCATCATGCTGGGCTCTTCTTTTTCTTGGTAAATACCTTTTTTTATCTCAAATTTATATTGGTTGGTATGCAAAATGACCTATTTCTTTAGCATAGTTAATAATTGAAATTTATGATGTTGGGAATTCAATGTCATTAATGTGAAAGTTGTCCCTTAGAATTTCTGGATGGACTGTTTGTTGCTAGAATTCTAAATTCCAGTCACCTGAAAAGTGAGGAATAATCTTTGAAATTCTTAGAGTTCCAATTTCCTTCACATTTCTCAATGTTTTAATAGAGGGGACAGTTAAATGGAGTATTTAGAGACATGAGTTCTTGAAATTCTGTTAAAGAAACCGGCCCATAGTAAATCGCTAGTTAATTAGATTGAGTTTTGTTTCTTAATGATTTCCAGTGGATTTGACCCGAGTGCAGCTGAATTAAATCTATATTTCCCACACAGTTGAGTTTATATTGGCAGATGAAGTTCAAGTAGAGAGACAGAGTGGTGAAGGGCAGGTCCTATTAATTGGCCAGGTTGACTTCATGATAATATAGAGAGAGAGGAGGTCTCTTGCTTGCGAGGATGGGCTTTGGTAGGGGATCCTTGTGTGAGGAGCGTATGGCTGTTTCCATGGAAAAAATATTAGGGAAGGAAATGCCACATCAATGGAAAAAGTGAAGCAGAACAAAGATGTGATAAAATTTTAGTCAATTGCATTTGATTTGAGTCAAATCTGGGACAAGGTTCACCACAAACCAGACCTTTTACATACCTATTAATTATGGTATTGGAGCGTATTTTTGTCCTTTTTGTATTCTTTTTTACCTATACTTTTTTTTTTCTTTGGCATGGAGCACTTTAACTCACACAGGCACACTATAGAAACCCACATCCCTATGCAGTTGAGCAATAGCCGTGGACCTTTTATTATTATTATTATTTATAATGAAACGTGGTCAAGAGATCGCCTTTGGATGTTGACCGTTGTCAGGATGGTAGATCTTTATAGTATATAGGAGAACAGGTGATCAAAAGTAAAAATAAATAACCTGAGTGGTAATGAGTGACAGTTCTCACCTAGCTGTTTAGGGATTGAATCTTGAGTATGCCACTTTTCCTGCGTGTGTGTGGGCTTCCCTTTCCACTTGTGTGGGTTTTCTTCCTGCGTGTGAGGGCTTCTTTCCCTCTTAAGTAGGCTGACTTCCCGTGTGTATACGGTTACCAAAAAAAAAAAAAAGAAAAAAAAAAAGGATTGTAAATGGTTGTTATATCCCAGAGAAAATGACATAAAAAGCCAGAGACAGGGGCTAACTTCTTTTTTAAGACAATAACATCAGTGCCATCTTTTGATCTCTATTTCAGGATAAAAAAAAAAAGGAAATTCCTGCAGGTTTATTTGAGTATGATTCTTATATTAAAACTTTATACGATTTTTATGTTATTTTCATGTGATTTTAAGGCAAAATAAGTCATGTATGATCCTTGCGTGACTTTTTACCATAACTTATTTACGTATAGTTTGTTGAGTCTGTGGATTTATTTTTACTATATAAAAATACATGTTGACTTATTTGAGCATGGTTTATTTGTGCATGATTCATATATGGGTTCTTACTTGCATGGGACCAATCCTGTTTAGTAATTTGTCTAATGGTTGATCTTATATTTAGATTCAATTCAAATTTTCCACACTTGGATGGGCGACAGCCTGTAAAACAAAAACAAAAACAAAAAAAAAAAACAAAAAAAACAAAAAAAAAAAACAAAAAAACAAAAAAAAAACAAAAACAAAAAAGAAATCCTAATATATGCTACGGAGGGAATTATTAGATTTTTTTTTTTTTTTTTGTAATGTCTATTTGTTTGTTCAGTATTTAATTCATGGAACTCGGTGCAATGAATTTGATGTAGGGCCTAAAAGTTTCTTTTTCTTGTTATTATATGTTTATGTTCAAGTCGGGTACATGAGCTGAATTTGGGAAGCCCAAATCTGAAACTGAGCCAAATTTCATGCAATGTCCAAGTACAAGCCTGTGTCTTACGCGAACCTGAACAAGCCCAACCTAAAATTTCACTTTTGGGTGAGTTGGGTCAGGTGGGTTTGAGTTTGGCCCAACTCAAGTTGCATCCCAAGTGGTTATTTAGAAAACTTCTCAGCACCCTCCTGTTGAACTAGTTGATCAGGAGGTCCTTTCTCCACAACTGCCAGTCTGCCACACATCCCCATCAGCCTTTTCTGCACTCTCCTTCCTCCCTCTTCCTCCTCATCCAATGGAAAGCTTCTTTCAATCAGTCTTCCTCAATGGGAAAACTCCTAGAAACTACCAAAATACTGGCACTAAATTAGAGGTCAAAGGGAGAATTAGAGCCATGGGTTTCTCATTGGACGCATTAGCAACATCAGTTGGAGGTTGAGTGTGCAGGTCATTAAGTCAGGTAGGTTTGATAAGTTGATAGCTCATATGGAATGGGGTGGTGGTGGTGGTGGTGGGAGTGTTGGGGTTGGCATTCATTTGGAACAGATGGGGGTGGGGGGTGGGTGGCATTCATTTGGAACAGATGGGATTTGACATCATTGGGGCCGGGGGGGGGGGGGGGGGCGGCATTCATTTGGAACAGATGGGGGGTGGGTGGGTGGGTGGCATTCATTTGGAACAGATGGGATTTGACATCTCCACCCATGTGTGATCCCCTGATTGGTCCAAATAGGGCAGGGGGCATTCATTTGGAACAGATGGGGGTGGGTGGGTGGGTGGCATTCATTTGGAACAGATGGGATTTGACATCTCCACCCATGTGTGATCCCCTGATTGGTCCAAATAGGGGGGGGTGTGGGTGGCATTCATTTGGAACAGATGGGATTTGACATCTCCACCCATGTGTGATCCCCTGATTGGTCCAAATAGGGGGGGGGGGGGGGGGGGGCGCATTCATTTGGAACAGATGGGGGGTGGGTGGCATTCATTTGGAACAGATGGGATTTGACATCTCCACCCATGTGTGATCCCTTGATTGATCCAAATAGGGCAGGGGGCATTCATTTGGAATAGATGGGGGGTGGGTGGGTGGGTGGCATTCATTTGGAACAGATGAGATTTGACATCTCCACCCATGTGTGATCCCCTGATTGGTCCAAATAGGGGATGCCGTTCCCACATGAATATGAAGAGAGTCAACCCACATCTGAATTCACCACATCAAGATTGGTCTGCGTTTCCATTGCACAAAATCTATCATAGTCATATTACATGGTTCTTCAAATACCTTGAATGTAAGTTCTTGTTTCATTCAACAGATATGGAAAACAAAGCCAGCCCATGGTTCTTCCTATCCATGCTGCTTCATTTGTTCATCTCCTTAAAGAATTCTCTATCAACCGATGTCCACTCCATATCCATGGACCAAACTCTCTCTGGAGATCAGACCATATCTTCTAAAGGTGACATCTTTGAATTGGGCTTCTTCAAACCAGGTAAGTCACAAAACTACTACATGGGCATATGGTACAAACAATTATCAGAAAGAACAGTGGTATGGGTAGCAAACAGGGAAACGCCACTCCCTAACAAGTACTCTTCACACCTAAAAATTGGTCAAGATGGCAATCTAGTCCTCCTTAATCAGTTGGAAACGCCTATCTGGTCCACAGATGTATCCACAATTGCATCAAATAGTACTGTTGCAGAGCTTCTTGATACTGGAAATTTTGTTCTGAGAGATGGGTCAGATTCCTCTGCTGTCATTTGGCAGAGCTTTGATCATCCAACTGATACACTGCTACCTAAAGGATGGTTCGGGTGGAACATGATTACTGGAGAAATAAAGCCCCTGATATCATGGAAAAGTCACGAAGATCCAGCGCTCGGAATGTTTTCACTGCAGATTGATTCAAATGGAATGTTTTCTTTACTGTGGAATAGATCCGAGGTGTATTGGAGAAACGGAAATGTGAATTATTTCAGCAGAATTATTGAAATAAATTCGGGACACTTTCTAAATTTCAGTCATTTTTACAAAGAAGGCCGAAAGTATTTCACTTATAATCCTGTCGACAGTTCTTTCATCACACGATCCGTTTTGGACACATCAGGGAGAAACCAGCTATTTGCATGGTTGGAGTCCTCCAGACAGTGGAAGCGCCTTTGGGTTCAGCCAACCACTCAATGCGAGGTTTATTCTCTTTGTGGCAGTTTTGGAGTGTGCACAGAGAATAGCCAGCCCTGTTCATGTCTCCGTGGCTTTGAAACAAGGTCCATGGAAGGTTGGAATTTGAGCGATCGGTCTGCTGGTTGTGTGAGGAAAACCAATTTAAAATGTAGTTATAACAGTTCTCTTGAGGGAGAAAAAGATGGGTTTCTGGTGATACACAACATGCGGTTGCCTGTAAATGTGCAGTCCTTAACAGTGGGAAGCGCCAAAGAGTGTGAACTATCCTGCTTGAGCCACTGTTCTTGCACTGCTTATGCTTACAAAAATGGATGCTCTTGGTGGAATGGAGATCTCATTAACCTTCAACAGCTTTCCGATGGTGAAGGACAAGATCTTTTTGTACGCCTCGCAGCATCTGAGCTGCGAATTTTTGGACCAAAGAAGAGAAGAATTGATGAGGCTACTTTAGGTGGAGTCGTGGGATGTGCATCTGTATTCGGTGTAATTATAATCGTGCTGATTTGGAGATGCCGAAGGCGACAACAAAAAATATCTTGGATGGTGGTTCAGAACTCTTTGGTGTCATTTAGCTACAGAGATTTGCAAATCATTACTAAGAATTTCTCAGAGAAGCTAGGGAGAGGAAGTTTTGGTTCGGTCTTTAAAGGGAGTTTGCCTGATTCAACACCCATAGCTGTGAAGAAACTAGAAGGCCTTGCCCAAGGAGAGAAGCAGTTCCGAGCAGAAGTGAGCACCATCGGGGTAATTCAGCACATTAATCTCATTCGCCTTCGTGGCTTCTGCTCTCAAGGTAGAAATAGACTTCTGGTTTATGATTACATGCCAAACAGTTCTTTAGATTCTCAGTTGTTCCATAAGAATTCCCAGACCATAGATTGGAAACTAAGATACCAAATAGCACTCGGGATTGCCAGAGGGTTATCCTATCTCCACGAAAAATGCAGAGACTGCATCATACACTGCGACATCAAACCAGAAAATGTGCTTTTGGATGCTTCTTTTTGCCCAAAGTTGGCGGACTTCGGTATGGCAAAGCTTGTTGGGCGGGAATTCAGTAGGGTTTTGACTACCATGAGAGGAACTATTGGCTACCTTGCACCAGAGTGGATTTCAGGTGTTGCTATCACACCGAAAGCTGATGTTTATAGCTATGGAATGATGCTTTTCGAAATCATATCAGGGAAGAGAAATGTAGAGCAGTTGGGGGATGGGGAATCTGCCTTTTTCCCTTGTTGGGCTGCAGAAAAAATAGTTGTGGATGAAGTTCTAGCCCTGTTGGATTTCCGATTGGATGGTATTACAAACATTGAAGAACTCAGAAGAGCTTCTAGAGTGGCTTGTTGGTGCATCCAAGACAACGAAAACAATAGGCCATCAATGGAGCTTGTGGTTCAGATTCTAGAGGGTGTAAAAGATATAAGCATTCCTCCAATCCCATGGTCTATCAAAATACTTACAGACAACTCATCATGGGTTTCGTCTTGAATTGTTGGTGAAGTAGTCTGCTTGAACTTATTAGATCATAAGTCTGCCCTGTTGGATAACCAATTGAAAGGTAATGCCAACATGGAAGAACTAGGTAGAGCTTCTAAAGTAGCTTGTTGGTGTGTCCAAGACAATGAAGATGATAGGCCATCAATGGGGCTGGTCGTTCAGATTCTGGAGGGTGTAATAGAGATAAACATCCCTCCAGTCCCAAGAGCTCTCAAAATTTTCGTAGAGAATTAGATCGAGTATTCTCTCTGAACTGTTACTCGAGTCGCGGTGCACTTGGAATCCTCAGCAGGTTGTTGGCCTGCTTCAAGAAGGGAACTTGAAGGGGATATATATACCTGTGGTTTACATTAAATCAGCTTAGTGTCTATGTTTGTTGTACAAATGGCTTGTTAACTAAGTGAGTCTATTTGATCTTCATGTTCTAGGATCACAAATCCATACCCAGGACTGGTAATATTGGTTCTAGTATTTGAAATCTCTTGCTTTTAACTTCTTTAGGTAGTTACTGTATGTGATCTTAATGTTTTAGAAGCCCAATTCTATCAACGAATGCACATGAGTGGTTGTGTTGGTTCTAGCATTCAATCCTTTTGTTTTAGTTTCTTTCATTGAAGCATAGAACCATGGCATCATTTATGTATCTGTGAGTTAATTATCCTATAGCTTATATCATTGTTGAGCATATGTACCTTGTAGATGCATCGATTTCTTATGATGAATTCTCAAACAAATAGAAATGTAAAACATCATGTTTTCTTTGGTAAGAAAGAATGCCAAGACCGACCACTAGCACCAAATGATATTTGTCTCAAAGGAGAAGGGAAATATTGCTATCAGTCTTATAACACCAAAATCCTATATATAGGACTGTTATTTGAATTTTGATGTCTTGCCCCATCTTCTTAGACAGAATTCTGCATCATTCTGGCAATGTTTAAATCTGAGAATGAATGAAGAAAAACTCTCTCTCTCTCTCTCTCTCTCTCTCTCTCTCTCTCTCTCTCTCTCTCTCTCTCTCTCTCTCTCTCTCTCTCTCACACACACACACACACATAAAATATCTATCAAACAATTTTCTCTTATTCATTTTCAGTGTGAAACATTCTTAGAATGATGCTAAACAGCCCCCTATATATATATTATGCGATGTAATTAGAAATAAAACTTCTTTAGTCATTTATGTAGGCCAAATGGTCATGTGAATTTTGTTAGAAAATCTTGGGTTTATAAACCCTCTCTGGAATCAATCCAATAATACTGTAATCATATAATCTAAACCAGTAGAGAAGTTGAATGGTACCTGATTGTGCCATCTTCAAACTTTGATCCAACAGAAGGTTGGTCTTCAATGGGGAATCACAACTCTCTTGTGCTTTGTCTTTTCTTCTCCGGTAAGTGATAGTTGCAGAGAAAACAATCGTAGCCAAGAGAGTTACCGAGGTTGTCTTTTATAGGCCCTAATTCTCTCCTTCCATCAAGAAGAGAATAAATACCTTTTAACCCTCAATTAACTTAGATGGTAGTTACCAAAGGAAAGATTTAATCTCATTTAAGGAAAATTGAAAGGAGGGATAACTGAAATTTTGGATGGTCATGTGGGCCACATTATTCGGTCCAACATTTTCCCACTTGGTCCACATGTCCATAAAAATATATATATATATATATATTTAAATAAAATTAAGTTATATGATGCTTTGAATTTAGCTATGCAATATACTTAAATTTAAAAGTGATATGTACATCATTGTAAAGCCACCTTTGGGTTGGAAAACAATATGTAAATATATTACTTTTCTTTGATTAATATGAGCATGCTTATAATATGTTATTTGATTGTATTGAATTTCTTCCTTTGGGTATAAATCAAATACAAGCAAAACACATTTATTAACCATGACATATTCCAATTTCAAATTATGGACAATCATACCTTTGGGCTTAATTGAATCATTTCCTTTATGAAATTTCAATTTTAAGTGTTGTCATATTCAAACAATAGAGTTTGTACTACCTTAACTCAATTTAAAAAATTAAACAATTATCTATTATTGGGTCGCTTTGGCTGTACCGAGTTAAGAAATTGTTGAATTCTTTAAATTGATAACAACACTTAAGTGATAAAGTTTAGTTCATTCGGTTATCAAGTGTGATGAACCAATCAATCAAAAATATTGGTCCATGCACCATTACATAATTTCCGAAAAACTTTATTATATCACATTTAAGTTGATTAGGCATCATTTCATAGATCAATGGTCAACTTATCATTAATTGATCATTGATCAATACCTAATATCTTTAATTGATTCACCATAACTATTCATCCATCCAATCCAAGAAATAAATAACTCTAAATATTAAACCACAGTAAGCATATCTAAATATTAACAATAAAAAATAGAACTTTGATATTGCTAAATAAGTAAGATTTGCAGCAGAAATAGCAAAAAAGAGGTAAACATAATATTAAAATAAAATATGCTCTAATTTAGAGTGATGAATCAGTCCATTAGATCTGTTCATGTGATAGATCTCAATGCCATCAATACACAGAAGAAAACGGACCGTCAATCCATGTCCAAATGTGTCTTTTATGATCAAAATAAGATTTGGACTGTATATTATTGACCAATCTGTTCAATTCTGAAATTAATCAATGAATTTAGAATATTATTTATGGCCAACACTATCAATTTAACGGCTATGATCGAATTGAATAAACAATATATATATATATATATATATATGAATAATTAGAATCAAACTTTAATGATCAATCTAACTTGATCTTGACCAATCAATGCTCAATAAAATTTTCATAATACAATTAGACCCTATTAATTTCTGATAGAATGATTTGATGGTAAAAACTATTATCAGAATAATCAGAACCATCGATCATATTATAATTTACAATTTCCTAGTTTAGGGTCAACTTTGAAACTTTGATATGGGTCACTTGTGAATCTTATTTTAGTCAATTGAATGTACAATTGTGTACCATCTAATAAGTGGGTCCAACTGGAAAAATATCCCCAAAACTGAAATGGGCTTGGTGGGCCCTTAACGTGTCAGGCCCAACCCACAATTGGCCTAGACCAGAACCGGACCCAGCCCAGAAAAATTATGAATAGTAGGTCAGGTCAGGTCAGGCAGAACCATAACCTGACCGGGCCCAGCCTATCCTGCTTGGGTAGCCAGGCTAGGCTAGTAAGGTCGGGTTGACCCGACCTGCTTGGCTTGGCCCAATCACCCATATATAAGTAACTTGCACAGAGATGTTATCAGAACCATCCCGTGCACTGTCTTACGCACAGAACACGCGCAGGACAGCGCACAACCCCTTTTATTTTTTTTTAATAATATAAATTTCATAAAAGAGAAATATCATCCCTTATTACTTTTATGAGATAATTTCATGTTATCATTATCAAGCTACTAGCAAGCCCAAAAATAAAAAAATGATAACAGTAACAACAGATAAAAAAAAAATCTCTAATTAATTCTTAAATAAAAATAATTTAAATGACAGAAAATAAATCTTTTCTTCCCATCTCTTTCAGATTGGGTTGGGCACTGTAATCCTCTTTTTTAGGCTATTATTATTCAATAAATTGAATACCCTTTATCAAATACCCAAAAATTTCTTTCCTTTGGGTATTTGGTTTTTTATTCCCGGAAGAAATCAGAAAGCCCCCATAAAACGAAAATAGATCATTGGATTGAAACCAGCATGCTCTGATACCAAATGTTAGAAAATCTTGGGTTTATAAACCTTCTCTGGAATCAATCTAATAATACTGTAATCATATAATCTAAACCAGTAGAGAAGTTGAATGGTACCTGATTGTGCCATTTTCAAACTCTGATCCAACAGAAGGTTGGTCTTCAATGGGGAATCACAACTTTCTTGTGCTTTGTCTTTTCTTCTCCGGTAAGTGGTGGTTGCAGAGAAAACAATCGTAGCCAAGAGAGTAACCCAGGTTGCCTTTTATAGGCCCTAATTCTCTCCTTCCATCAAGAAGAGAATAAATACCTTTTAACCCTCAATTAACTTAGATGGCAGTTACCAAAGGAAAGAATTAATCTCATTTAAGGAAAATTGAAAGGAGGGATAACTGAAATTTTGGATGGTCATGTGGGCCACATTATTCGGTCCAATTAACAAATTTGTCCCATATGTTTGTATATCTGATTGTAGAGTTACACCTGATCAAATCAAACCATTCCTTTTCTACACTCACAGCATACATATAGATCTAACTATTTTTTAGGAGATGATGCACACGACTGCGGTGATGGATTTTTCTTTGGAGATGCCGAAGATGATAGCAAAAAATATCTTGGACGGTGGTTCAGAACTTTTTGGTGTCATTTAGCTACAGAGATTTGCAGATCATTACTCAGAATTTCGTAGAGAAGCTAGGGAGAGGAAGTTTTGGTTCGATCTTTAAAGGGAGTATGCCTGATTCAACACCGATAGCTGTGAAGAAACTAAAAGGAATTGCCCAAGGAGAGAAGCAGTTCCGAGTAGAAGTGGGCACAATTGAGGCAATTCAGCACATTAATCTCATTCGCCTTCGCGTGTTCTGCCCTCAAGGTAGAAATAGACTTCTAGTTTATGATTACATGCCAAACAGTTCTTTAGATTCTCAATTGTTCCATAAGAATTCCCAGACCATAGATTGGAAAATAAGGTACCAAATAGCACTCGGAATTGCCAGAGGGTTATCCTATCTCCATGAAAAACGTAGAGACTGCATCATACACTGCGACATCAAACCAGAAAATGTGCTTTTGAATGCTGCTTTTTGCCCAAAGTTGGCGGACTTCGGTATGACAAAGCTTGTTGGGCGGAAATTCAGTATGGTTTTGACACCCATGAGAGGAACTATTGGCAACCTTGCACCAGAGTGGATTGATGCTATCAAACCGAAAGCTGATGTTTAAACCTATGGAATGATGCTTTTCGAAATCATATCAGGGAAGAGAAATGCAGGGCAGTTGGGGGATGGGGAATCTACCTTTTTTCCTTGTTGGGCTGTAGAAAAAATAGTTGTGGATGAAGTTCTAGCCCTATTGGATTTCCGATTGGATGGTATTACAAACATTGAAATATTCAGAAGAGCTTCTAGAGTGGCTTGTTGGTGCATCCAAGACAACGAAAACGAAAGGCCATCAATGGAGCTTGTGGTTCAGATTCTGGAGGATGTAACAGAAATAAGCCTTCCTTCAATCCCATGGTCTATCAAAATACTTACAGACAACTCATCATGGGTTTCGTCTTGAATTGTTGTTGAAGTAGGCTGCTTGAACTTTTTAGATCATAAGTCTGCCAATGCCACAACACCAAAAACAGGAAATTGGAACGGAAAAGCGTTCCTAATCCTTCCGTTCCTAATCCGTTAAACCGTTCCAAAAGCGTTCCAATTTCCGTTCCAATTTGGTACCAACCGTTCCTAATCCGTTAAAGCGTTCCAATTTCCTGTTTTTGGAACGGTTTAACGGATTAGGAACGGAAGGATTGGGAACGCTTTTCCGTTCCAATTTCCTGTTTTTGGTGTTGTGTGCATGCTTTAAGTATCCATCCTCAGGGGATCTATGATTGTTTGTGTTCCTTCATTTTGGTTTCAATATTTACTGCCCAATATGAGAGCTTTTTCCGTGAAAAGGAGAAAAAAAAAGCCCAACTTAGGATTCATCCTTGTCAAACATTGTCTACAAACTCATTCTGAATAGTTCTAGTAAACCCGGGTTCAATTGGCTATTAGGACACTCGTGGTTTGAAGCAAACTGCCCGATAAAGCAGACGGTATAAGTAATTAGAATAGAAAAATTAGAAAGCCAAGAAGGATATTGAGGAACTCAGAGTTTTCTGAGGGAGCATGGAAGACATGAGTGAATAAATTCTACCCAATCTAAGGAAAATGCATTCGAAAACAGAACCTCTACAGGAGGCCAAATAGATTTTATGATCACTCAACTTCGATGGGAATTCCAATATGTTAGAATATGAGTTACAACTTACAACTGATTACATTCATGCATAGTTGAAAAAAGAATATTGAAAAGAACATTGATAGAGACACTGAGAACCATAAAAATACCATAACCCAAATACAGGGCCTGTAATCCAATAGCCTCCATCCTGCTCCAATATGTGAATCTTCTAGTTTAACATAAAAAAATGGAATCAATACACCTCAAATGTATGCAGAGATCATAATTAGAACTATGCATTTACAACTTTCTTTTGTGGGGCTTGAAGTGGTGAACTGTAATCCTACCATTATTCCTCTTACATGATTGTCGTGGATGAAGACTTGTGGCATCTGGTGATCCAAATGGTGTAGCTTGAAGGTAAGCCCTCTTGTCGTTTGGAAGGTGGTAAATTTTTTTTCCTGTTTTATACAACTTTACGTCCACCTTGTTGGATACAAACTTATAAACCAAACACTGGATGTTGTTCTCTCTCTCAACGTGAGAGGATGAACACTGTCTGCCTATATAGAGTAAAATATTCTCTCTTACTGTTACAGTGAGTGAATACACTATACAGGCTATGGAATATTTTACAAATGCAGAATCTCCTTGGAATAAGGTAACTATTTATTTTGAAATGTAGCCATGGGAGCATGAGCTGGGTTTTCCATATTTGCGGTTTTGACCAAGTCATCCATGGGTGCATGAGCTGAGCTTTCCATATGTGGATTTGTCTAAATGTTTAGGTTGATGAGCTGCGCTTTCAACAACGATGCGTTTGACTGATCATGGTTAGGTTGGCTAATAAAACTCATCATCAAGATTTTCAACATAAAAATGAAATTTGGATCTGAAAAACCAAATTAACTTGCCTTAACACAGGCAGAGGTCCCACTTAAACTATCTCAGATGAATATCAATACCTAGTGATTAAACTAATAATTAATCCTAATCCTGTTTAAAACAATCAAACCACAAGAGAGATAAAGACACAGGATTTTTACGTGGAAAACCCTACTCGGGAAAAACCACGGGTCTTACCGTCTAGACCAACAGACAACCAAGCACTATAACAATTGAAAGTTACAAGAGAACTCACAACCCTTTTTCCCAGTTGCTGACTCAACCTAAGGACTGCAAGAACTTGCCGACAACTCGCCGTGCACCTTCACCGTGCTTGAACAACAATGTCTTCAAGAAGATTTATGGAACTCAGATCAAGGCTGGAACATGCAGATTAGCTTCAGTAATGGCAGCCTTGGGGCAAGAAGATGAATCTCTCATACTCTCTCAATTAGATTTCTTCTTCTTCAGGGAAAGCTAGAGAGGAGAGATATATGGCCTATATAAAGGAAGAAATCCGTGCAACAAGGCTTCTCTAATCAGGCAACTTCTTTCCTTGAAAATAGAAATAGGAGTTGTAATAGAAACAGGAATCCCAGGTTCGCTCGAGCGGTCAAGAGGGTTCGCTCGAGCGACTCTAACTTTAGTAACTTCCAGACAGCGCAGGGATTCTTTGGTCGAGCGGATATTAAAATGCGGTCAAGCGACCAACTCTCTGTGAGAGGTTCGCTCGAGCGACTGTCGTGCAAACTCAGACCCTCCATTCCAGAACCTTGTTCGGTCGAGCGCACATATTGAAAGGTCGAGCGATTAGTTCTCTGAATGGTTCGCTCGAGCGGATGTATGATCGCTCGAGCGACCAAACCAATTTGACAAGAATTCGAACTCCTCCTTCTTAGTGTCTTTGCAATCCAATCCTAGACTCAATACAAGTTAATAAGAGTCCCAGTTTTGTCCATATCCCAATGAATTAGCCAATAAAATCTTTACAATCGCCCCCTTTGGCAATTCATGGACAAAACCCCTAATACATGAAAATTCTACCCCTCTAAGCAACTAAAACCAAAAACCAAGATTAACAACTCAAGGTGAGACTACAGTTCGCATATTACTTCAGTTCACATATTAAAAATTGCTCATGGAAGAAGTACCTGCAGTGTCTTTTACATAAAGATCAAATGACAAGCATCATAGAAAAAGTAACACACACACCACTCCCCCTTTTTGTGCATAAATTTTCAATAGGAAGCAAAGATAAGCAAGTGCATAACATAAAGGTCTAATCAGCAATAAAACTATAAGCATCATAAAGAGAAGTCTATAAGCAAAAGTATCAAACAGAACAAAGTAAATCTGCTAAGAAGTCAGCCAGAAATCATCAAAGTAGCGAAGCTAACAAAGGAACAAAACAATGGGACATAAAATGAAAAGTTCATTGAGGGCCTTGTCCCATTCGTGCAAGAATGTTTGCCAGTGCTACATTAATTTGATTGAACCCGGAGTCAACCCTGGTGGAGAGACCCTGAACCTGTAATTCCAACTGATCAAAACGTTGGTTCCACCCTGGTTGCTCCCCCTCAACTGGTACAGCATCTTCCTCTTCAGCTTGATGTCCTGGAGCTGCTCGCTACGCTGGATTAACATGCGCTGAGGATTGAGCAATGGTGCGAGCATTGATTGGGTTCTTCACTTTAACAGATGGTTCATTCTGCCGCACTTGAATCTTTTTGTAAGCGAGAAACTCAGTGATGAAAACTCCAAATGGTAGCAACGAATTCCGCTTAGCAATCAGGGTTCGAACCAGGACATGTAGATAGGTCAAGGGGATGTTAACACTCCTCCCAGTTCCAATGCAATAGAGTAGATATCCATTCTTCTGAGCCACATCAGAGGTGTGGCCTCGGGGTTCCAAATTATGACAAACAAATCGGTTAAGAAACCGATACTCAGCAGTGAGATTTCCATGAATTATGATTCCCCCGGGCCAGTGAGTGGGCACACCACAGAGAGTGGTGGCTATAACATCATAGTCTATAGGGGCCTCCAGCTCATCAGGAAGTGGATAATCAGCACCCTCCTCCTCCGGAATATTGATGAAATCCGCAATGTCAGCAACTGATATTGTAATCCACTTTCCCCGCACATATGATTTTACTGAACCATTCTCCAATACTTCTAAATTGCAATAAAATTCCCGAACAAGATCAACATGTATGAACTTGGAGTCGAATTTCATTAGAGGGTACCATTCTCTGTTGGCCAAACTCCGACAAACAGCTTTGTCGTGTAACTCAGGGGCCACCTCCCTTTCTGATTCTATATTTCGAGTAGCAAACATTTCATAAAACTGAGTGGACTTGGCAAGACTGGGGAACCTGTTATGATCAAAGGACGACGAGGAAGAAGCCTCTGTGTGAGAGCGTTTTTTCGGAGCCATAGCTGTGAGAAACAGTAAGCAATCCAGTTAGTAACAGAACCCTGTCCCCTCTCAAACCACAGAAACACTGGTCATAACCTGCAAAACCAAATTTGGGTATATCCACCCAACCCCTCATTCACATCCAAGTAATCACCAACAATGAAAACGAAGATCTCCATCCATCCATCACCATTCAACAAAAACAGTTTCTAACTGTTCGAAACCTGCAAACCAAATGGGTAACTCTACCCAATCTCTAGAACTGCATTTAGAACATCCAACTTAACACTACATGAAGAAATCTCCAAATCTCCAATAATCAAGGAAACCAACAAACATATCCAATCAAGAAAAACAAATTAGAATCTCCTCAGCACAATTCCACACTTCGTCCAGAGCCGTGCCACATAGCCAAACAGTTTATTCTCCAAAGTCACATTTAACATATAGGAGACCATAACCTTCCAATGCAAGTTTTCAGGTATAGGCATGATCAATATAGCAAGATATACATACTTCCACAAGAGAACCATAGACCAAAAAAATAATAGACAGTCCTATTGAACCAGTCCAGATATGTGAGAAGAAAAACAATGTAATGCAGGATGACAGTTGCAAAAAAAAAAAGTGCAAGATGACCAAAAGCTAGAACCTAAAACCGGAAAAAATGAGAAATGATAAGTGAAAATAACATAAAGTGCATATTGGATGATCAGAAATAGAAGGATAAAATGGAAACCTGAAAAACCCTAAGAGTCAGAGTCTATATAAAACAACAACAAAAAAAAAAAAAAAAAACAAAATCTGCTAAAGAAATGAGAAAAAGAAAAAGAAAGAAAAAATAAATACCTTCGTGAATGTGTAGAATCGCTAGACACCCAAACCAGAAGAAAGAACGAAAAGAACCAGAAGAGAAACCGTAGAAGGAAACAGGGAAGGAGGAACAGGAAATGGGGAAGGGAGAAGATCATGCGCGCTTTTATTGCGGGGTTCGCTCGAGCGGTCAGTCAAGGTCGCTCGAGCAAACTGCCAAGGGTTTCTACCTTTGAATGCAGCGCGGCAAAAATTCTTCAACGTCTCTGTTGTTCAAAACTCTCCATTCACAGTGACAAAATGCTACTGTAGTAAATTTCACATGTCTAAACACACAGTGAAAAAGCGAGCAGTGATAAAAAAAAAATGTGTATTCTACTCCAAGTCAGTCTCCTTAAGATGCACTAAAGACTAGTATAGGGAGCAGACCCATCTAACAACAGTGGAGCATATGAGTTTCCCCCCTTTTTTTTTTTTTGTTTTTTGTTTTTCTTTTGAACTCTATGAAGACAGTAATAGAGAAATTGCCACAATTTTTTTTTTAATTCAGCAGGGACGGGCTAAACCTTCATTGGTGACTTTCACGCTTGCGATCATGGTAGCCTTCTCCAACTGAAAATTACCAGACAATTGGTAGCTTTCACACACCATCGAAGGTAGCCCTCTTCCTCCGGTTTAGCCGAAATGCAACATCTCTCAAAGACGAACAATAAAGTAGAGGTGAGAGAATAATATCGTGCAAGAGTAAATGTGAAAGTGAAGTGTGCACTTAGACAAGTAAAATTATGGAGTGTAGGGAATTAACGAAATCCCTAACGATTTACGTAAAGATTCAAACCGTGCCGCATCCAAGGGTTTGGTGAAGATGTCCGCAAGTTGAGCGTCGGTGGAGATGTGATGTAGGGAAATAGTTCCTTCCTCAACCAAATCACGGATGAAATGATGCCTAATATCTATATGCTTTGTGCGTGAGTGCTGGACTGGATTCTTGGAAATGTCTATCAAACCACAAATCAGTAAATACAAGAAACGTCTCTGATTTATCGCGTAAAAACCGAACCCAAGTGAGGCGAGAGTAATCATCGACAGTTAAAAATATATATTTTTTACCGCCTATGCTTTCAACCTTTGTGGGTCCCATCAAATCCATGTGGAGTAATTCCAGTGGCCTCTTTGTAGTGAGGGAATCAATTTTCTTGTGGGGTGCTTTAATTTGTTTCCCAAGTTGGCAGGGGCCACACACAGCATTCGATACCTTTTTTATTTTTGGGAGACCACGAACCAACTCTTGTGTGGACAACTTTTCAAGATCTTTGTAATTCATATGTCCAAGACGTTGGTGCCAAAGCTCATTGTCACTTATGATAGCTGAATTACAAGACAAGGTTTTATCTGACGAGACGACATAACAGTTTCCTGAATTTTTCATGCCATGTAACACTGTTTTGCCTCCCTTATCAACAATTGTGCATTCTTGTGCAGTAAAGTGTACTTCATGAAAATTGTCACACAATTGACTTATACTCAACAGATTTGTTTTTAAGCCATCAACCAAATAGACATCAGTCAGCTTAGACATACCTGGTATGGAGACAGTTCCTTTTCCAACCACTTTGGCCTTACCTCCATCTCCGAATCGGACTGAACCGCCGTTGTAATCTTCAAGGGTGGTAAACAGGGCTGCGTTTCCAGTCATGTGCCTTGAACATCCACTGTCTAGATACCACACATCTGAGTCTGTAGCACTTAATGCTGTAAGAACCACATTGCAGCGCAGATCAGATTTACGGACCCAGAATGGTTTGGTCCGAACCTGAGAAGGAGACTTCTGGTACCTTCTGCGCTGATTTCTAAGAAAATTTCGCAGTTTGTTACAATGTGGTCTTATGTGTTAAGTGATTCCACAAAAATGACAAATGGGAATAAACTTTGGCCTAGACACATTGTTTGACTTGAGAGTTTTTGAGGATGTGGTATTAGAGTTGACAAGAGGTATAGACGTCATGGTTTGTCCTTGAACAAAAACTGTTTTACCTTTGTCGGTAGATGTGGATGCTCCATGAATGTATCCAAGACCTGTTTTCGACTTTGGAGGTAATTGGCTTTCCAAAATTTGATTCAGCTTGGTTGATCCAGTGTTCATTCTATGGATAGAGGCTTTAGCAGATTCTAACTCAACCAGCACCATCTTCAATTTTTCGGCTGAGTTATCTCTTTCCGATTTGCAAACAGTTAATTCTTTTCTCAGATTCTCCGATTCAGATTCAGCTTTTAAACAACGCTGTTGAAGCTGAGCGTTTTCTTCTCCTGCAAGAATTAATTTGTTAGAAAAAATGGCTCTTTGATCTTCTAATTGACTTACCTTTAATTGAGAGTCTGTCAGTGTTGTTTGCAGAGACAGGAGATTCTCTTCCAGCGCCTCGATTTTCAATGCCCTTTTTTCACTGATCTTAGAGATTCGGAGAGATTCTAAAAACAGTTTATGATAGTTTTCATCGCCCTCCAAATCCTCATCAGAAAAATCATTAATTTCTAAATCATCTTCTGATTTGGAATCCTGCATGGATGAAGCATTAGACATAGCGAAAAAGGCAACATATTTTCCTGATTCACTCGATAGTGATTCAAGATCTGATTCAGCTTCATCTGAATCGTCATCCCAGGCAACATTCAAAGCTTTACCTTTATTTCTCTCCCTTCGATTGGCACACTTAGCAGCTGTGTGACCATAACCTTGACATTCAAAACACTTGATCTGCTTATTTGTGCCCTTAGATTTGACCAATTCAGTTTTAGGAACAAATTTACCTTTGAATGGGGCTTTCTGATTTGATACTTCTTTCTTGCTGAAATTTCTCCTGTTGTTCCAGATCTTTTTCAATTTTCGAGCAAGATAAGCCTCGAATTTCTCATCATCCATCTCACTGCCTGGATCACTTAATTCAGGATCCTCAACTGACTTAGTAGACATTAAAGCAATGTCTTTTCCTTTTTTCTGTGGGCAGTGGTTAGTTTCAAAAGTCTGTAAGTTTCCAACCAATTCTTCAACAGATATGGAGTTTAAGTCCTGGTGCTCTTCAATTGCAACAACCTTTGGACGAAACCTTTCCGGGAGAGACCTTAAGATCTTTTTCACAACTTTTGATGGAGGTACAGGCTCTCCCAGAGTATGGCAGGAATTCAAAGGCTGTTGTCAGATTTTGAAGTTTGGTTTGCCTGACAGTCTCTGTTCCTTCATGGACAGTTTGAAGCAAATCCCACACAGCTTTTGCAGTGGTACACGCTGAGATTCGGTGAAACTCAGTTTGTGTGACACCATTGTAAATTGCATGAATGGCCTTATTATTATAGTTTGATTTGGCCTTTTCATCAGCAGCCCACTGTGCTTTAGGTTTTGGTCTGGTTTGACCTTCAACCGTCATAGTGGGTGCAGTGTATCCATCAGTCACTATGTCCCAAACCTGATAATTGATTGCCCTAAAGAAGGCTATCATCCTACCTTTCCAATAAGCATAATTTGATCCATCTAAAAGGGGGGGGCTTGTTGGTCGAGGTTCCTTCTCTGATGATATCCATGAGAGATCAGTAACTTGATCACACAATAACTTAGTGTAACCTACTCTGATGCCAACTGAAAAACCAAATTAACTTGCCTTAACACAGGCAGAGGTCCCACTTAAACTATCTCAGATGAATATCAATACCTAGTGATTAAACTAATAATTAATCCTAATCCTGTTTAAAACAATCAAACCACAAGAGAGATAAAGACACAGGATTTTTACGTGGAAAACCCTACTCGGGAAAAACCACGGGTCTTACCGTCTAGACCAACAGACAACCAAGCACTATAACAATTGAAAGTTACAAGAGAACTCACAACCCTTTTTCCCAGTTGCTGACTCAACCTAAGGACTGCAAGAACTTGCCGACAACTCGCCGTGCACCTTCACCGTGCTTGAACAACAATGTCTTCAAGAAGATTTATGGAACTCAGATCAAGGCTGGAACATGCAGATTAGCTTCAGTAATGGCAGCCTTGGGGCAAGAAGATGAATCTCTCAAACTCTCTCAATTAGATTTCTTCTTCTTCAGGGAAAGCTAGAGAGGAGAGATATATGGCCTATATAAAGGAAGAAATCCGTGCAACAAGGCTTCTCTAATCAGGCAACTTCTTTCCTTGAAAATAGAAGTAGGAGTTGTAATAGAAACAGGAATCCCAGGTTCGCTCGAGCGGTCAAGAGGGTTCGCTCGAGCGACTCTAACTTTAGTAACTTCCGGACAGCGCAGGGATTCTTTGGTCGAGCGGATATTAAAATGCGGTCAAGCGACCAACTCTCTGTGAGAGGTTCGCTCGAGCGACTGTCGTGCAAACTCAGACCCTCCATTCCAGAACCTTGTTCGGTCGAGCGCACATATTGAAAGGTCGAGCGATTAGTTCTCTGAATGGTTCGCTCGAGCGGATGTATGATCGCTCGAGCGACCAAACCAATTTGACAAGAATTCGAACTCCTCCTTCTTAGTGTCTTTGCAATCCAATCCTAGACTCAATACAAGTTAATAAGAGTCCCAGTTTTGTCCATATCCCAATGAATTAGCCAATAAAATCCTTACAGGATCCCTAATCATATTTAGATTTGCAAGAGCATAATGAACTCATTCTTATGTGATAAAAGTTCTCAAAGTAAAATTTGGAAAACAACTAGGAGACTAAAAGCATTTAATCCTCATTGACATTTCTTAATTTGATTCTACAGATTATCTCAATGTCGTATTTGCCCATATTTGGATTCTATGTGATCCTCTTGTTCCAGTGCAGGTAGTAGCTGATTTTATTTAGTTTAATAAACATCAAGTCCACAATTTATCAGAAAATTTTTGCCATCTCTGTGAACAATAGAGCCATTTGGACTTGGTCTACTAAAATAACAAGAGAGATACAACAATTATAGTTGATCTTAGGATAATTTAGCATGGCCATTACGTTCATGAAAAAGCAAGGTGAAGCTTTCCCTAAGAAAGCAGAAACAAAGGGTACTTTTTAACCTATTCATTGATACTTTAGGGATCCTTGATTTTAATATGCATAGTGCCTCCTTTACTGATAGCATAGATGAATTCAAGTTTAGCTAGATACTTGATTAACATTCAGTCCAAATATACCTTTAGACAATCCTCTATTTTTTGTCTTATTGTGTTATAACCTGTAAGCCACATGGGTTCTGTTTGATATTTTATTATTGTGAGTCTTGAACTATGACATTCAAGGAACACAACTATAAGCTGCTGATGAGACAAAACTCAAAAGAGTGATAACAACACTAAAAAAACTGAAACTGCTAGAGGATAGTTCTTTCAATAATTAAAATTTTGGATGCTAATTATATATGTGAATCTATTTAAATGATTCTGATTAATGATTCACATGATATTGACCAGCTTTTTCACCAAGATCCATGAACAAAAGCGGATCTCGACAAATTTCATTGCATGAAGGGCAACATGAGTAAAAAAAAATAATAAAAAAATAGATAAGTTGCATTAAATATTTCCAAATGCCAATTGTCAAGTAGGGAAAATACAGCCGCGTCGAACCTCCTTGCCAACGTCTGCAAAATTGACTTCCCATAGCCATACTATTATGTACATGGTAGCATACCTTTTTCTTAGGCAAACGGCACAGCCCAGCAAGAAAAAACTGTGCATCGCCCGTGCCCGGCCCTTGGACCAAGTCAATTGGCTGATAGCTAATTTTCGAACCCCTAGCGCGCGCCACCCCCCCCCCCCCCCCCCCCCCCCCCCCCCGCCCGCGCGCGTCAAGGAGTTGTATTTTTTGTTTTTCTACCCTTAGCCTTTGACACTTCCCTCCCTCACCAACAACTATAAATGGTCAAATAGGGGGTTTCATATATTTCACCATTTTTTTACCATTATACCCCCTCCAACTGCCAAAAAAGGGTCCAATGAGGGGTATTTTGTGTCATTTCAACACTTAGAAAGTCTTTGAATACCTCTTCCCATCTCATTTCTCAATACTCATCTACTCTTTAAGCTCTCACACTTTATCTAAGCTATCTCAATCTCTCTAAACTCTCCAAAAAAAAAAATTTCCAACATTGCAAGGCAAGGAAATTCTCTCTAACTAGTCACTACTGAAGGAGCTATCTCCCACTCTCTTAGCATAACTTCTCCATTAATATTCCCTCTCTCTTAGAGGTATTTAATAGTTTAAATTTTAAATTTTATTTAGTAATAATATACATAGTAATATTATATATTAAGTCTCATCTTCTTCCCATTCTTATATTAATTATAACAACAAATACATTATATATAATTATTTATTTAGTTTTTTTTTGTAAAATTAATTTGTTTTTAAAATGGCTGGACCATCACATCCATTGGACATTGACTTCTCTCTAAATGAGGAAGATCTTGGAAATTTGCCTCAAGATTAGGATCATGATCAGGGGATAGAACCATCCCCAACTTGCTGACCCAAGCTACTCAACTAGAAAGTAAAGAAAAAGAATTTCTGTAGTTTGGAAATATTGAGATCCCTGATCCTAGAGGAGTAGAGATAAGGGCACGATGTACATACTGCAAAGAACTTTACGGTTGCAGATCATCAGGGCGCACTGGCCACCTTCTTAGACACTTGAAATTGTGTATGCCTAGACATATCGATGAAATGCCAATCCGAGGGCTGGGGGCGGGACCGTCCAAACCCAACTTTCTCAAACCACTTTCTGGAGGTTTAAGAATTTTTACCTATGACCCTAATAATGCTATATACCAACTAATAAAATTTCTTATACTTCGCCAATTACCATTTGTTCTTGCAAAGGATTGATCATTTGACGACTTTGTGAGGCAATCGTTTGCCCCCACAATTGCGAAGGATTTCTAAAGTCACTACAAGAAATTATGCAATAAAAATTTTTCTCAAAGAAAAAGAGAATTTAAAAGCTACTTTTCAAAACATACTTGAAAAAGTGGCATTGACTTCAGATTTATAGACATCCAAACAAAATGTGGAGTACATTTCAATCACATCACATTATATTGAAAGTAATTGAACTATGCAGAAGAGAATGATTGCGTTTTCTTTACAAGAGTTCCCATACATTGGTGCTAAGATAGGGTCCACTATCCTTGAAAAATGAGGGAGTATAATATTGAAAATAAAGTAATTGCTATAACTTTAGATAATGCAAGAATACTGAAAATAGAGTAATTGTTATAACTTTAAATAATGCAAGCTCCCAATGTTGTAGTAGAGTTAATAATGTTAAAACAACAAGATGTAAAGCATAGGTAAAGAATGTTAAAACAAGAATGTAGTTATAAAAATGCACTTGATCAATTTTCTCAACTATATTTAGCACATGAGAATAATTTTATAACTGATGAAAATTGGCAGCTTCTTGAGATAATAAGAGGGGGTTTTTTTTTTTTAATAAACTTATTTCTCGGGGTATATTATCCCACATCAACTCAAGCCATGACCAATTTTATGAAATAGGTTTTTATTTTCAAAGATATAGAGATATACGGATTTTTCAATTGATGTGTCTAAAAATGGAGACAAAGTTTTCATGATATTGGCAAACTGCTCTTTTAACAATTTCTTTAGCTGCTGCATTAGACCCTAGGTTGAAACTAGTAGGTCTAGAAACTTTATTTACAGGAATAAATAAAAATATGAATCAAATTAATATAATGATGTGTCTACAATTAGTAATGCTTTAGAACAACTTTATTTGGAATATGCAACCGAAATGGGTATATATGTCTGAAACACCTTCTACTTCCATGGGCCATCCCCAAATACATAAAGGGAAAACAAGGTCATTTGGGTCTAATGAGGAGTACTCTAAGAAGTCTGGGGGATCGTCACATACTTTTAATGAATTAACGGTGTACATATAGATGGGTACAATTGAAGTCCTAGATGATGAGGATGATTTTGACCTTTTGACATGGTGGCAAACATATGAAAGTAAGTTTCCTTTGCTACCATGGACAAAAGTTTCCTTTGCTTTCCACCATGGACTATGATATACTAATAGTTCCAACGTCTACAGTTGCATCAGAGCTTGCTTTAGTGTAGGTACGGTCCTTAGTGACCCTAAGTGGACGATGTTGTCAGAAGAAATTGTGGATACCTGCATGTGCCTGCGGGACTAGTTTCAAGCAGAGAATAGAACACAACACATGATGGAGGAAGATCAGATAGAAGACAAGCTCTCGACCTTACATATATGATATATCATAGTGTTCACAATTTATTAACTTATACACTTCGTGAAATTTATCATAGTCATTCATGTTGTAACATTTTTTCTAAAATGTGTTTTTTTTCATTCGTCATAAAGTTGTAATTCTGACTTAATCTTTTTTTTTCTTTTAGAATGTATCATAGTGTTCAAAGTTGCAATTTATTACTTTTTCACTTCTCATAGAGTTTGAATTTCATCACAGTGTTCAAAATTCAATTTTTTGACTACGAGCACGTCAGAAGGCAATAGCAGCGACCAGTTGCTGCCGCTGCTTCCGCGAGCCCTGCGAGAAGGTCTAATGATGGAGGTCTAATCATGGCTTCTTCATTGAGAATAATCTCTATATCATAATAAGTACTAACCATCATGCAGTGGTCTTCTGTTCGTCTTATTTATGTTATTTGACAAAGACAAGTAACAGAAAAGTAGGACTCGTAAACATTAGAAAATTCTTCTTGCATATATAACCGGTTTCTGAGACCAGTGCCCCGTACAATCTGGCATTTCTGCATCCACTCAAACCACGCAGGAATGGTAGACTTCAATCTCTTCCATTCATTTCTGGCCACGGAATTCTTTTCCTGATCAGGAAAGCAACAGGTCATACGGCTAGTATGATGCAGATACAAGATTCCAAGGAAGTTTCCGGGAAGAATACAAATAAAATAACGATTCAAATAATTTTCATATCGACATCTGATCGATCACAACGTACTTCTTCAAATTCAATGAACCCAAGTGCTATTTTTCATTCAGCAGACATGGACACAAAAATCAGGACATGGTTCTTCCTCTATGTTCTGCTTCCTCTACTCTTCTTCTCCAAGAGCCATCTCTCCACTGCAGCAGAAATCATCTCTCTAGGCCAACCACTTTCTGGAAACCAGACCATATCCTCCAAAAGTGGCATCTTCGTGTTGGGCTTCTTCACCCCCAGGTAATTCTCAGAATTACTACATAGGCATATGGTACAAACAACTCCCAGAACATGCGGTTTGGGTAGCTAACAGAGAAACACCACTCTCAAACAAGACCTCCTCTGTGCTAAGAATCAATCAAGATGGCAATCTAGTCCTCTTGAATCAGTTGAATAAAACGGTATGGTCCACCAATAGACCCTCAATTGCCTCAAATTCCACCACTGCAGAGCTTCTTGACACTGGAAATCTTGTTTTGAGAGATGGGTCAAATTCCACTGTAGTTATTTGGCAGAGCTTTGATTATCCAACCGATACATGGCTACCAAAAGGACAGGTTGGAAGGGATAAAATTACTGAAGAAAGACAGTGGTTAACGTCATGGAAAAACTTAGAAGATCCAGCTCCTGGGGTGTTTTCACTTGAGATGGATCCTTCTGGAATTAATCAGTTAGTTTTAATGTGGAATAGATCTAAGATTTATTGGCAAAGTGGAGTATGGAATGGGCAGTATTTCAGCTCAGTTCCTGGAATGGGTGCATGTCAGACCGGTAAAGTAACTCTTGTGGAGACACAAAACAGAACCTATGCCACCTATGGCTATGGGTTAGTGGATAATATTGCTATGAAAAGAATTGTTATAAACCCATTAGGGGAACTCCAGCAATGCGGTGCGGTGGGGTCTTCCCAAACATGGAGTTGTTATGTTTCTAATCCTACATCTCGATGTGAGATTTATTCCTACTGCAGCTCTTTCGGCATATGCACCCAGCCACAATCTACCCTGGCCTCTTGTTCCTGTTTGCGTGGTTTCGAACCAGGATCCCAGAAAGAATGGAATTCTAGCATTTGGTCAGGCGGATGCAAGAGGAGATCCCCCTTGCAGTGTGGTGGGAACACCTCTGTTGATGCAGAAAAAGATGGGTTCTTTGTGATGCGCAATGTGCAGCTGCCGGGGAATCAGCAGGCATTGACGACAGTCAGAAGCGCTAAAGAATGTGAATTGTATTGCTTGAACAATTGTTCCTGTACTGCTTATGCATATGATAGTAGTTGCTCTGTATGGAATGGTGACTTGATCAATCTGAAACAGATGTCAGATGGAGATGTTGGAGGAGGGGATCTTTATCTTCGCCTCGCAGCAATTAATCTGCAGGTTCGATTATCAGAAAAAACAAAAGGATGGGTTCGTTGGGTTATTGTTAGTGTTGGTGTAGGTTGTGCGTCTGTATTTAGTGTTATATTTTTTATTTGGATATGCCGAAGGAGACAACGAATAATTTCTTTGAAAGTGGTTCAGGACTCTTTGATGGTATTTAGCTACAAAGAGTTACAGATCATTACTAAGAATTTCTCTGAAAAGTTAGGGAAAGGAAGTTTTGGTTCCGTCTTTAAAGGGAGTTTGCCTGACTCGATGCCCATAGCTGTGAAGAAACTAGAAGGCCTTGCCCAAGGAGAGAAGCAGTTCCGAGCAGAAGTGAGCACAATTGGGGCAATTCAGCACATTAATCTCATTCGCCTTCGCGGGTTCTGCTCTCAAGGTAGAAATAGACTTCTAGTTTATGATTACATGCCAAATGGTTCTTTAGATTCTCAATTGTTCCATTTGAATCCCCAGGCCATAGATTGGAAAATAAGGTACCAAATAGCACTCGGGATGGCCAGAGGATTAGCCTATCTCCACGAAAAATGCAGAGATTGCATCATACACTGCGACATCAAGCCAGAAAATGTGCTTTTGGATGCTGCTTTTTGCCCCAAGTTGGCAGACTTCGGTATGGCAAAGCTTGTTGGGCGGGAATTCAGTAGAGTTTTGACTACCATCAGAGGAACTATTGGCTACCTTGCACCAGAGTGGATTTCAGGTGTTGCTATCACACCGAAAGCTGATGTTTATAGCTATGGAATGATGCTTTTTGAAATCATATCAGGGAAGAGAAATGCAGAGCAGTTGGGGGATGGTGAATCTGCCTTTTTCCCATGTTGGACTGCAGAAAAAGTAGTTGAGGATGAAGTTCGATCCCTGTTGGATTACCGATTGGATGGTATTACAAACAGTGAAGAACTCACAAGAGCTTCTAGAGTGGCTTGTTGGTGCATCCAAGACAACGAAAATGATAGGCCATCAATGGAGCTTGTGGTTCAGATTCTGGAGGGTGTAAGAGATGTAAGCATGCCTCCAATCCCATGGTCTATCAAAATACTTTCAGACAAGTCATCACGGATTTCTTCTTGATTTGTTGTTGAAGTAGTACTTGAACTTGTTAGACCATATGCCTTGGATGCTTCAATTATCAATCTTGAACATTACTTCAATCCCAGGATATGTCAAAAACTTTACACACTTTAGATCACAGTATTCTCCTAGTATTGTCACAAGAAATGCTGTCTGCTGATAAGTTTCAGGCTAAAAGTACGCCATTGGCATGCTTCAAGAAGTGAACTTGAAGGGGATCTTTAGAGCTGAAGTTTGGTTTAAATCAGCATAGTTTCTATAATTATAGCATATGTGGCTTATTTAGTTCACATCGAAGCTTTTAAGTGTATTTGATTATCATGCTTTAGGAACACAAATGTCATACCCATTAGTGCTTATATTGGTATTAGGATTCAATCTCAACTTTTTTTTTAACTTCTAAAGCTATTTGGGTGTTTTAGGAACCAAAAGAACCGATGCCCAAAAGATATTTGTGCATTGGTTCTTCGTGTTTTGGTTCCTAAAACACTCCCACAAAAGAACCGATACCCATCAGTGTTTGGTTCTCGTGTTTTAGGAACCCAAATATCTCAATTACTACCCATGAATGGTTGTATCGGTTCTTTTATTTCAATCCCTGTTTTTATTTTCTTTCATTGAATCATAGAACTAGGTCACCATATCTATTTTTGTGAATTTATTATTCTGTTATTCTGTAGATTTTGTCATTGTTGAGCATATAAATATTTTACATGGATTGAAGTCTTACAATGAATCTTCAAATCAAGAAAAATTCGAAGACATATCATATTTCCATTACGTACGAAGGGGGTGAAAACCAAAAACTATCATCACACGATATTTGTCTTAAAAGGTAAAACAAATACTGTTACGAGTCTTAGCACACAAAAAACTTGAATTGATGTCTTCTTCTAAGAAGGAAAATCCAAGAAACACTAGTATTTGAATTTTTCATCTTGTCAGATCTTTTTGAGCAGAACGCTTTATTATGTGGGTGAATGCATGAGTATCATTTGGTTGTATGATAACAATAATTATCAGAATACTTGTAATTAGGGAAGGGAAAAAACAGAAAAAGAAAGAATGCATTGGTCATTTATGTAGGCTAGGCCATATGCCATGTGATTCTATATCAAAGGCCAATTACGAGCAACAAATCAACAGCTAGCTCAAAATAAAATAAAATAAAAATCTAGATAGAAAAAACTGCTATCGATTAAACTAAAAGGATGAAAAACAGATAATGGACTAGGCCACAACACAAATAACCCAGAGAACGAGAGGAGGCTCAACATATCTCATCCCCAAATGCAAGTCTAGAAAAACAACAAATGCTATAAAAAAAAATGGTCGCTCTCAAGTGAGTACAATTGATATGCAACAAGTGGTGGAGCATTTCCATGAACATGAAGATCAAAGGAAATCAATACAGACAAGTGGTGGAGCCTGTTTCTCTTGGTGGAGGCTCAACAATATATATATATATGGGTAATATTCAAGTGAGGGATTCCCTCATCATGTGGTGAGGAACACTCCCTTTTTTGGGAAGTTTAACACTTCTCTTTTGTACTTGAAACTTCCCAAAAAGGGGAGTAAGGGTTTCTCCTTTGTACTTAAAACTTCCCAAAAATGGGAGTGTTCCTCACCACTTGGTGAGGGAATCCCTCACTTGAATATCCCCCCCCCCCCCTCTCCCCCCCCCCCCCCCCCCCCCCCCCGCCCCCAATATATATATATATATATATATATATAAGGAAATCAACCTTATATATATGGGAATGGTTCCTAAGATACAGCTCAGGGGAGGAATCAACTAAGAGCCCACACTCTGTTTTCTTTCTCAGCGAAACTCAACCCACAAAAGCGCTCTCTCTCTCTCTCTCTCTCTCTCTCTCTCTCTCTCTCTCTCTCTCTCTCTCTCGCCTGGTTCCAACGAATGAAGCTCTCTCTCTCTCGCCTGGCTCTCTCCTCTAAATCAGCGACTAGAAGAAGCTTCGCATTTGTCCCGGACGTCTCACCCTTTCTCGTCTCTCTCTCTCCCGGACGGATCTCCCTCTCTCATCTCTCTCTCCTGGATGTCTCTCTCTCTCGGACGGGATTTTTTGAACCTTCAGCCCATTTCTCTCTCCCTCTCTCGTCTCTCTCTCCAACGTGCTCTCCTGCTCTCGTCTCTCGACTTCAGGTGAGCCTGCGCTCCAATCGACTACCGGATCTCCATCGACGGAGCCTGCGCTCCAATCTCCGCATGGCATATTTCTCCCGGACGCTTCTTTCACTGCATCTCTGTGTTCGTGATGCCCGCCTTGCCTCGCTCTCTCCCCTAAATCAGTGACCGGATTTGCGAATCTCTCGCCTCTCTCTCTCCCCCCAGAACCAGCGAAAGGAGCTCTCTCCCTCGCCTCTCTCCCCTGAACCAGTGAATGCCTGAAGTTAAGCTCGCCAGTTCTCCCCTAAACTAGCGATTGCCTGAAGTTAAGCTTGCCAGTTCTCCCCTGAACTAGCGTTCGCCTGAAGTTAAGCTTCCCAGTCTCTTTTTGATCCAACCTTTATTGTTGATGACAGTAAAGAGATGATAAACAAAGAGGCTAAAATAGTGAAATAGTCCAGTGGATGGAAAAAAGTGCATAGTTCAAATGCATTGAAAAATGTAGATGAGTGTTGCATCGATCCATCTTGTGGTTTTTTAATCCTTTGTCCTGACTTTTATATGTTGTTAATGTTTCATAAATTAATTAACAATTTTCTTTGGGCGTTGCTACGTGGACCGACTGGGGGGGACCGAACCCTGGCCCGGTCCCCCCCAGGACCGTTGGATCCCAGAGCACCTCTGGGATCCAACGGTCCTGGTGGGGACCGGGCCAGGGTTCGGTCCCCCCCAGTCGGTCCATGTCGATTTATTCATTTTCTTTACTTATTGTTCTTCTTGTTTTTTTTTTTTTTTACAAAACTTTTTGCAGACTGAAAAATGATGATTGTGGTGCATTCTTTTGGAAATATGAAGGGCCAAGTTCGCAAATTTCTGAAGCAAATTCAACAACTCGTGAAAGAGAAAATTTAAGGGAATAAACAGATTGAACTACTTTTGAAAGAGAAAATAAGAGGGAAGAAAGGAACAATGTGAAGGAAGAAAAGAACAATGTGACAGTGCCCATCAATGTGCATTATGTGTATCTATTGAAGAAGAAAAAAAACGAATTGTGTATTTGCGAAAAGAATTTCTTGCTATTGTAGTTATGTGTTGCACTGTAATTTCAGTTTTCATGTCAATCAGGCATGAAATACATGCTTTAGGGATATTGTACATGGAATTAGAATGTCTAATCTAATGTTTATTTCCGATATGTAAAAAATTTGCCATCTTAATTGTAGGTTCTGGCCTAGTTAATCTTAAGCTGGATGACATGGTTATGACTGTAATGTTGTTCTACTGTTGTTCCAAGTCAATGCTTAGAAAAACATTAAATGGGCTTCCAAAGTCAATGATTTTAAATCATTTTCCTCCAGTTAACATCTTTTTCCCCTTCACATAAAGATGATTGTAGATATAAATAATCAAGTTAACCTTGTATTAACAATTGGACTATTTGATAGCACATTGATAGCAAAGCAACAGGCATGCATTAGCAATGCATCTAATCTCTATTATGAAGGTAAGAGCTAAAAGACAGAAAAATGCTAATAAATATTGTACTTTGGAAGAAAGTCTTCTAGTTTTGGAGTAGACAAGGTACGTAGCTGTGGACTTCCAAAGTTTGAGTGTTTTCTACAGAATTTATGTTTTCCAAAATTTTAGTGTCTTTATTGGAAACTTGTGTAACATGTATTTTTTTTTTAAATAGCACCCTAAGTGACTTACAATGTAATGTAAAGCTTATGGGCCACATGACAAATGATGTTGAAACGCCCACTGCAGGTGGTTGAGTTTAATCCCGAACATTTGAAGTCCAATTTCAAGTGAAAGCATTTCTTTGTACAATTGGAACAAAATCTCTCAACTTGACTACTCCCCACTATTACATAGGATTCTCTCAACTTGACTACTCCCCACTATTACATAGGATTCTAACTTGGTAGATTTCAGCAGATTTGATAGATTCTGTTGGAAACGTGCGCGAGTTGAAAAATGAGGCAAACACGATTGTTTCCTACCGAAAAATAGTAGATTTGAAGTTCATAATAGGGACTTCGAAAAGCCCAAATTCATCCAAAAACTCTCTCAGGAAGTGGGTTAACCAGTGCCCTGAACAGGGGTACTCGGCAAGGTTTTAGCAGATTTTATCGGACCTTATTGAAATAGTTCACAAGTTGAAAACCTGCCAAACATGCGTGTTTCCTACCGAGAGTTAGCAGATTTGAAGTTCATAGTTATGACTTGGAAAACCCCAAATTTCATCCGAAAAATCCCTCGGGAAGTGGGTTAACAAGTGCCCTGAACAGGTGTACTCAGCAACGTTTCAGCAGATTTTACCAGACAGTGTTGGAAAAGTGCGCGAGTTGAAAGCCTGCCAAATGTCCGTGTTTCCTATCGAGAGTTAGCAGATTTCAAGTTCATAGTTATGACTTGGAAAACCCCAAATTTCATCCCAAAAATCCCTCGGGAAGTGGGTTAACCAGTGCCCTAAACAGGTGTACTCAGCAACATTTCAGCATATTTTACCGGTCCTTGTTAGAAAAGTGCGCGAGTTGAAAGCCTGCCAAACGTTCGTATTTCCTACAGAGACTTAGCATATTTGAAGTTCATAATATGGACTTCCAAAAGCCCAAATTTCATCCAAAAACTCCCTCGGGAAGTGGGTTAACTACTGCCCTAAATAGGGGTACTCAACAAGGTTTCAGCAGATTTTACTAAACCGTGTCGGAAAAGTGCGCGAGTTGAAAACCTGCCAAACGTGCTTATTTCCTACCGAGACTTAGAAGATTTAGAGTTCATAGTTATGAATTAGAAAACCCCAAATTTCACCCAAAAACTCCCTAGGGAAGTGGGTTAACTAGTGCCATGAACAGGGGTACTCAGCAATGTTTTAACAAATTTTACCGGACCGTGTTGGAAAAGTGTGCAATATGAAAATGAGGCAAACGCGATTGCTTCCTACCAAAAAATAGCAGATATCAAGTTCATAATGTAAAATTTGAAAGCCCCAAATTTCAGCTGAAAAATCCCTTGGGAAGTGGGTTAACCAGTGCCCTGAACAGAGGTCCTCAGCAAGGTTTCAGCAGATTTTACCGGACCGTGTCGGAAAAGTGCACAAGTTGAAAACTTGCCAAACGTGCGTGTTTCCTACTGAGACTTAGCATATTTGAAGTTTATAATGTAAACTTCGAAAACCCCAAATTTCAGCCAAAATCTCCCTCGAAAAGTGAACCACCAGTGCCCTAAACAAGGGTACTCAGCAAGGTTTCAGCAGATTTTACCGGATCGTGTTGGAAAAGTGTGCGAGTTGAAAACCTGCCAAACATAGGTGTTTCCTAGTGAGACTTAGAAAATTTGAAGTTCATAGTTATGACTTGGAAAACCCCAAATTTCATCCAAAAAGTCCCCCGGGAAGTGGGTTAACCAGTGCCCTGAATGGAGGTACTTAGCAACGTTTCAGCAGATTTTATTGGACCGTGGTGGAAAAGTGCGCGAGATGAAAATGAGGCAAACGCGATTGTTTCCTACCGAAAAATAGCAAATTTTAAGTTCATAAAGTAAGCTTCGAAAACGCCAAATTTCAGCCATAAACTCCCTCAGGAAATGGGTTAACCAGTGCTCTGAACTGGGGTACTCAGCAGGGTTTCAACAGATTTTACCGGGCCGTGTTGGAAAAGTGCGCGAGTTGATAATCTGCCAAACATGGGCGTTTCCTACCAAGACTTAGCAGATTTGAAGTTCATAGTTATGACTTGGAAAACTCAAATTTCAGCTTAAAACTCCCTGGAGAAGTGGGTTAACCAGTGCCCTGAACAGGGGTACTCAGCAACGTTTCTCAACAGATTTTATCAGACCATGTTGGAAAAGTGCGTTAGTTGAAAACTTGCCAAACGTGCATGTTTCCTTCCGAGACTAAGCAAATTTGAAGTTCATAATATGGACTTCGAAAAGTCTAAGTTTTATCCAAAACTCCATCAGGAAGTGGGTTAACCAGTGCCCTAAACTAGAGTACTCAGCAAGATTTAAGCAGATTTTATAGATGTTCCAGATTGAGTGCTGATGTTCCAGATTTGTATCAAATAATAATTCCAGATGTACTAGATGTGCATTGAGTAGTAATGTGTATAAAATAATAATTTTTCATGGAGTCTTTCTTGCTTCCATACATAGACAATGCGTGATTTGAATGGAGAGAAATGGGTGACAAAAACTGAAACAAAAGCACAAATGCAAATTACACTCATTCAAATAACATCAATTCAAAACAAATAACCCCATAACAAAATGGTGAGATTTTCATGCATTTAGAATCATTTTACAAAGGGTCCTTGCATCATACACTATCACAAAAAATTCCTTGCAGTCATCATTAGAGTACTACAAGATCACAAACTCAAAGTTTCATATGTTTTACAAATAACATGTCACATGATACACGAAAGTAGCCAGATTAAGATTCGTGCAGATACAACGAACATCTGACTTCAACAACTTAAGTAGAAATTGAAGCATTGAGTCTTGATGGAACCTTCTCTAGAGACACCGTCTTGATGGAACCTTCTCTGCACCGTCTCTGCAGAAATTCAATAACTGAATCAGAAATTGAAGCATTGTAGTGTTTTTCATATTGCAGTAGTTGGATCTTAATGGGAAATCAATAGGCATGCAACATAAGATAAGATATGGAAGGTAATGTTTGGCAAAAAATAAAACTATGGACTATCAGTTTTTCTTCATAAAAATTGACAACGTGCTGGAATTCCTATTATTCATATGTGTACTTCTAGCACAATAATAAAGAAGTCATTTCCTTTCCCAAGTTTTAATTAAACTATCTTTTATATAACCAACAAGGTTGTAGAGTCATTCAAAATAGAGGGAAATAATAGGTTAAAACAGATAAGACGAGCAAAAGTCAACATGAATGATGCTGTCAAAGAGGGACATAAAAACAAAAAAATCTTCTTCCAAGAATGAAAAGACTAAGTAGAGTCAACAATCTAAACAAATTACATGATTTAGAAAAAAATAACCCACAACAATAAAAAAGGAAAAAAAGGAACTCCAAAAGCTAACCAGAGTTAACAATCTAAACAAATTACATGATTTAGAGAAAAAACCCAAACCATAAAAGGGGAAAAAAAAAAAGGAACTCCAGAGGCTGAGCAGAGTTAACAATCTAAACAAGGGTAATCGGCAAGGTTTCAAAGTTTCAGCAGATCTGAACCCACTGTGTTGGAAAAGTGTGCGAGTGCAAAACCAGCTAAACGCGATTGATTCCAACCGAAACTTAGAAGATTTGAAGTTCATAATAAGCTCTTTGAAACCTCAGAATTTCAGACAAAAACTCCCTCGGAAAGCCTCCTAAACAGGGGTACTCGGCAAGGTTCCTAGGTTTCAGCAGATCTGAACCCACTGTGTTGAAAAAGTGCGCGAGTACAAAATCAGCCAAACGGGATTGTTTCCGACCGAAACTTAGCATATTTGAAGTTCATAATATGGTCTTTGAAACCCCAAAATTTCAGACAAAAAATCCCTCGGGAAGTGGGATAACCAGCCCCCTAAACAGGGGTACTCGGCAAGTATTTAATGTTTCAGCAGATCTGAACCCACTGTGTTGGAAAAGTGCACGAGTGCAAAACCAGCCAAACGCGATTGTTTCCGACCAAAACTTAGCAAATTTGAAGTTTATAATATGGTCTTTGAAACCCCAGAATTTCAGACAGAAACTCCCTTGGAAAGTGGGCTGGCCGGCCCCCTAAACAGGGGTACGCTGCATGGTTCCATGAAAGCAACAGCTTGTGTTAAAACAGAAGTCTGTCCTTTTATGCTTTGGTGTTTTTGAAAATTGTGGAAAGAGGTTTTTTTTTTTCTTTGAACACTAAGTAGTTTCTGTAGCATCATATCCAACATGTTCAACAACTATCGTACAATAGAAGCAAAGGAACCCATATCCATTACAGCAAATGCTCATAAGGAAGAGTAGAAAACTTGAATAATCAAATCCCCAGTTCATGTATATCTTGAATCGTTTTCCACCATAATGATCATAAACAATAAAAATAGAGGAAACCAATTCCATTACAAAGAAAAACACATAAGTAAAGAAAACCCATTTCATATCTAGAACCCTTGTCATTGCAATGACCTTCACTTGCTTAATCCAAGTACCTGCAACTATTAGAGTACTACAAGAGCACAAACTCAAAGTTTCATACACGTTCCACAAATAACTTGTCATGTGATACACGAAGGTAACCAGTTTCAAATTCTTGCAAATAGAACGAACATCTCACTTCAGCAACTGAAGCAGAAGTTGAAGCATTGAGTCTTGAAGGCACCTTCTCTAGATACACCGTCCGGACGTCACCTTCTCTGCAGAAATTCAATAACTGATATACAATTCTCTTCATCACATTTCAATAGAGGAACAACATAATTCAATAACTGATATACACTTCTCTTTATCACAAATACAATAGAGGAACAACATAATTCTTAAAGTAAGAAGAATGCAAATCATCAATTCATCATACCCTTATTATCAATTGATGCATATATCAATAAATAATCCACCTTACTCCCTCACATAAACAAAATTTTGCTACCCTTACACCTGCAACTGAACAGGCTCTAAGTATAACAAGAAAAGATTGCTACTAAGATGAAGCGAACAATCAGATCTACAGAAACCAGATGTGACAGTAAAAGGAAAAAAATGTAATGAGATCAACAGTTTCTCTAAAATACATCATGCATTCGTACCTACTCCATTCTCTTCAAAGTGTAGGATGAATCCAATTCGCCTACAGATGCCTTACACATTATGACATACAATAAGATTACGGAATACTCATAAACCCACACTGCATTTCGCCCCATTTCCATGTTTGAAGATTTCTTACAAGACTGAATTCAAAATACTAACATGCCAAAAAAAAAAAAAAAATTGAAAATCAAATCCAAGACTTCATCCCTGTTCATTTCCTATTTAACAATAACTTAATTTACTTTTCAAAAAATCAACAATCACAACAAAGAAAGTAAGATAATCGATTTTTATGAATCTCAACATCGAGTCCTTTCAGTATGAATTCCATTAAAGTTTTAAAAAATAAAAATAAATAAATGAAGTTTCAATCACGCACATGCAAATCCCACTAGATCAAAACAAAACAATAACAAATCGACACAAATAGCAACAAATCAGTTTCAATCGACACAAAAGCAGAGTACTTGTAAGATAGAACGCAACAGTGAGGTCGAGAAATGAAGACGAGCTAGGGTTCCACAAGCGAGAGGGATGTTCGAAGATATCCTCACATGAACTGTAATGATAGAAGAAATGAGCAAATGGAACGCTTACCTCTTGAGAAACTTGAGAGATCGCAAGAAGGGAGGAGATCGCAGGATTTCTCCGTCGCGCTCTCAGTTTTTTTGTTCTTTTTTCAGATGGAAAGAAGGGAGGAGATCGCAGGAGGGGGAAAGAAGCAGTGAGGTCGAGAAGACGAGCTGAAATGGGGGCCACTCGTGATGCCGCCAGTGTGAGAGCTTGGCGGGATAGAGATTTCGCGGTTGAAAACGGCTGTAAGTAGCAAGACGATCTGAGATTCGACGAGAGAGGCAGCAGCGAAAGAGAGATCTCGACGAGAGAGGGAGAGATGAAACCTCTGCAGGTGCTGCAGCTAAAAGGGGGAGCTGAAACGTGATGGAGATGAAACGGGGAACTGAAAACGAAAGGGGGGAAATGTTTGGATTTCGTTTGCTTTATGTTAATAAGTTCCCACTGCCACACGAGCCAATCGGACGCTGCAGCTGATGGTATATTCAGCTACAGCTAAGGAGAGTCACTCAGTTGAATATCCCCCTCTATATATTATCCTATATGAGAAATATTTAAGTGAGAACTAGTTTTTATTTATTATATGAGAACTTTTTTATGGAGTCCGACTAACAACTCATCCAAACCTAGCAACCAATAGGAAAACCCCTGATAGTCACTAATCACAAGGATTTGCACACCTCCGAATGGACTGAACTGCTGGATCGATGGTTGAATATTCTTTTAAATATGAAGTCATTAAACTTGTGTAACACTGATGAAAGGGTTAGAGGCATGGGTTTGGGGTTAAACTTGATATTTGGGGTGGTCTCACATAGATCTTTCCATCCCCTTTGTCCCATCCCCAAATGGACCTCACAATTGGGCCCCACAAAAAAGTTTTCATATAATATGTGAGAACTAGTTCCCACCTAAATATTATCATATATATATATAATCATATAGACATAAATAAGTGTACATCAACTTTTTTAAATTCCATTACATGAAAATGTATTTCTTTACAATTATCCTCATCGTGTTTTCATGTTCTAAAATCATCACATGATTGCCTTGTTATCGACAATATAAAATAAATGTCTCTCTCCATGTATATGATTAAACAATCATTTATTCATTCATCTCCCATTCAATTACGTAAGCGATTCTTTATATTATGTATAGTAGAAACGATCTCTCAACACGGGCAGTGGCCACTGGTAAGATTAGTGCTACTGTCATAAGCAAATGAACTGATGGATACAAAATATCCTTTTTTTTTCTACAACATCTTCTTAGCAAGACCGCTAACCCTGTTAACTTCTAAAAAGTCATCATTGGAGTGCATTTCCAAAATGACAGTTCCAAGCTGATTGTCATGCGTCACAAGATCCACTGCGAAAAATTCAGTTTGATAGAACTGAGCGAGGCACCCCGATATTTGCTTGTCAAAAGTGGAGAATGAGTCATTTGGACTTAGGCATGCAATGCAAATGAGCAATCTAGTGCTCACCTCGTTGAAACGATATTTTTTAACTCTTGAAGTTGCATGCTAATAGTAGTATAGAACAATTCAACCTGATAATGATGCAAGTTTGTGATTTCTACAGATCTTCCGCATGGTCTCCCTCGAGTTGAAAATTTATCATTCATGTTAGGAATAATAATTTCATATTTGGTACAGAATGAAGTAACTTCATTGGTAAGAGAATATCACTCATTGTCTCCCATCATCTGCAGTCATTGCTTAGATATTTTAACCAGGACCATGGTATTCACAATATCTTGTTCTTTGTGCTGCAATGCCTTTGACAGTACATTAGTGAATTCCAAGATATTCTTCATCAAATGCAAGTTTAATATAAATTCAAATGATTTTACCAAACCAATAGCACACATGCTTTAGCTATTTGTTAAATATAAATTCGAATGATTGCAACGAAACAATGTCAAGCACTTCAATCACATAGGAGAACAAGACAAATAAGCTGAGAAGTGTACCTGCACTATGTGACCCCCAACATGCATGTATCTCCATACTGTTTGAGGTAAGTCTCTTGATTTGGGCCTCGTCCACTTGAAAGTTCACCTTTGTTAAGTCCTTCAATAACTTTATCTTCTTGTTTCTCTCAAAGAATGCCTTTACATTTTTATGAGGCTCCAACAATGTTTAACACACTAGAAACTATGTTAAAAAGTAAAGTAATTTGAGTGTGGTTTTTTCCAACGGCAACAAAGGCTAATTGAAGTTGATGCGCAAAGCAATGAATATAAAATGTAGATTTGTTTTCATTCATGATGAGCGCTTTGAGGTCATTGAATTCACCCTACATAACACTAGCCCCATCATGACCTTGTCCATGCAATCTCCATACACTTGATCCATGCTTGGATAATAGTGCTTCAACAGCTGCCTTGTGATATAGATGTGGTTTGATTAACTTGCACAATTCCCAAGAAACACTGAATTACACATCCTCGTCTGAAAAACATAATGCAACAACCATTTTCACTTTGATAAATATGTCACGAGATTCATCGATCAAGATAGCATATAATGCATCTCCAAGCTCATTGATGATAACTTGAGTGGTTTCAGTTGCAGCCGCACTTACAATCTGCTTTTGAATATTGGGCGCTGTCAATTTAAGATTTTCACAAGCATTTTTCAATACAACACTTCTAATATCTTCATTATGGTTAACAATAAATTTCAATAAAATAAAAAGATTTCCTTGATTCTTCGAGTCCCTAGATTTATTATGACCACAAAAAGCTAATCCTTGACGTAAAAGAAACTAAATGCAATAAATGGATGCATTTAGATGATGTTTGTTTTCTATTCGAGTTTGGTCTGATTGCTTAAAAAAAATTGTCTAAATATTTTGACTTAATAAATCTTGACACTTCCTTTAGGCTTGACTGTGACCACTGTTAGGCCCTCCAACGTGAATTTGAAATCTTCCTTTCTGTTTTCAATTTGTAAATCCTTTAATTACAAAAGAGTCACCACCCCCTTGCCGTCCATTTTCTTGTCTAAAAATATAACAATGTATATAATATGCGACATCCTTTGTCATGTAATACTCCAACCAACTACCATGTGTATTCATTAAACCAAGTAGGATTAAATCTCCGCAATACTTCTCCAAATTTCTTTTGCGAGAAATTATGATTACAAGGTTGGATGTGATCCTTTTATAGATATGCTCTTCAGATAGGATCCTGATCATTAGGATGGGAATCTAAAATTTGAGTACGCAATCTAGGATTTGCTGGAAGATTTACGAAGTTAATCTCTTCATGACTTCTACCAGAGCTACATTGCACCTAATTGCATTTATCATTTTCCGGGATAGGAGGCATTATATCCTCCTTTGACTTTCTTTTAAAAAGATATGTTTACATAATACAATATTTACAGATTTAAATATAACAATAATAAAATAGTATAGAATAGAATAGTGTAATATTAAATTACTGTGATATTTTGCCGTTTGGCAGTTTTTGAAAAATATTATAGATTTTAAGTTGTGAGTTGATTGGAAACTGGTACTATGACTTTAATGAATATTTAAAAATTTCCAAGATAACAAATTAATATTATTGATCATAGTAAAGTTCATTATTAGAATTATTTTTTTATTTAATACTTAATTTACAATGTGTGGATGAAAAAGTAGTGTGGTAAAGTAAAGCTTAGCTATTCCTTTACCATAAGCCCCTTTTCTTTATCACATAAAACTATATAAAGTATAATATAGTGAAGTAAATACAAAGAGCAACTGTTTTACAATTCTCTCTACTACTTTACTTCCCCACGTACTTCATCTTACCCTACATTACCTCATCTTTTGCCATGATGTGACATCAATATTTATTTTACTTTACTACACATATTAACAAACATGCCTTGACCTAGATGTGACATATTATCCATTCACCATGTCTAGATGAAAAAATAGTATGGTAAAGTAAAGTTTAGCAGCCACTTTTTTACCATATGCTTTATCATAAGTCACTTTTTCTTTACAATATAAACTATGGTAAACTTTGATAAAGTAAAGTCAAACAAAAAAAACTACTTTACCACTCTCTCCCACTTTACTTTACCATATACTCCATCTCGCATTTGTAATGATGTGACATTTACCTTTACTTTACTTTACCATACATGTAAACAAGTACATCATGATAGATTTGGTGAAGTCCTTTTCTTTTTTCAACCACTTTGCAAACCTCATTTTGAAAGATTATTATATTATAGAAAGTTTTCTATAGGAAAGTAATGTAGGTAAGAATATTGAGCCTTTTGACATCTTTTTCATATTTTTTTGGGTTACCAAACACACGAGATTTTTGTTCTTTAAAAAATAAAAGATTATATTATATTAAATATTACTTTTTTGTAGTTACTTGTGCATCCAAACAAACCCTATTAATAAGCCTATCAAGAATGGACAATATGAATGTATTATTCAATTTGGATTGAAATCAACTTATAAAGCGCTAAAATACACACACATCTATGTACTACACATATAATGTAGAGTTGTGGTTGAATATAACGGGTTGAGATATAATTGTGACATTGAGTAAAATTATTTGGGTTGAGATTTAATAGTGACTTAAAAGTAATCTAACATAATTTAATGGGTTGAGATTTAATTGTGATTTAAATTAATCTAATATGATTTAAGAGCCTTTTGTATATACCACCCTAAGGTTTGTAAGATTTGTAAATAAGCTTATGAGGTTTTAATATTTGTAAATAGGCCCCTGCCTTTTCTTTTTAATACCTTTCATGTCCCTAAAATCAATATTCTAAATAAGCTTGGACAACCACTATGAGATTTATGTAGCGTTTTTATGTAAATGACGGCTTTGCCCTTACATCAATTAAACAAAAATGAGTAAATTATTATTTACGAAAATACTATTATTTTACCCCAAATCCAAATGATTTCTCTAAATAACTCTCTCATGCACATGATCAGGGGTGTACCCAAGTATAAGGGTCTGGGGACTGAAGCCCCCACCCATATCTGAGAAAAGTTCGGAATCCCTCCCCCCCCCCCCCCCCCCGCAAAAATATATATATATATATATATATGAAGTATAATTTTGTATTTTGAAACTTTTATCAATTCAACGGTGGGTCATGTATGGATTGGATAAATCAAAACCGGTTATAAGTAAATGTGTTGATTGTCATCATGATCAATTTGGATTTAATGAGATGAGCCCTATATTGATAAAAAAAAATTATATATGGTTATTCTCTCCCACTAAGTGCAATTGTTAATGTTAAATGATTTATAAAAAAAAAAATTGAGTACAAGCTTTTGAAATTATGCATATAAGGATAAAAGAGATGGACAAAAGTGTTGTTTTGTAATAAAAGCCTATGTAGTTGGGAGACTATTATTTTTTGGGACACAAAAGGTATTAAAATGAAAATGCAGGGCCTATTTGTAAATACAAAAATCTCATGGGCCTGTTTACAAGTCCCACAAACCTTAGAGGGGTATATATAAAAATCTCATAATTTAATAGGTTGCGAAATTCAAGAGAGTTACTGAGAAATCATTGCAATAATTGTCTATATCTACCGAATGGCTACAACTTGTGAACAATGCAATGCTAAGTTTCCTATTTCATTTAAGCTTCTTGAAAACCTTGATTGAGTTCTGTGGGTGAGACAGACTCTGTTATGGCCCCATTATGAATTCTCTTTCAAGCCGTTACATTATCCAGACACGGGTTTTAACTCACTTTCCTAATGTGGTCATACTAAACAGTGTCATGGATGAGCACTATTGAGACAGGCCTAAAATTATTCTTGAATTTAATGCATAACGAGTTAAACAAGCAAGATGACATATGTTTGTTTTGCAAAATAAAGATTGAATCAATTAAAAGACCTTAGCTTTTAAAGATTTGGGGATGTGTCTCCAATATTAAAAACGGGAAAGATATTATTCAAGTTAATCAATATGCCATATCCATATCTATGTGATATAAAGCATCATCTTCCACCTCAAAGAATCCAAAATTAATGGTTGTGATCATCAATCAGTGAGGCCCACTTTTTGGGAAACATTATACATCAAATATAAAACACTATTTTTGTAAAATGTAAAATAAAGAAAGAAATAAAAATTTAAGAGTATGAGGTACCTGATGCAAATGGGTTACAGAGACTTGTTCTTCCTCATTGGTAATTACGTTAGAGATTTTTTGTAAAGGTCTTTGACATGAGAAGAAGCAAAAAGGTTCAAGATTACTTGCCGTGTAAAAAGGGACTATAAGTTGTCCACTTTGGATTGCTTCTATTTCTATGATAGGAGTAGACGCCATTATCCTAGGCTTTTTGCTAATTGTATTCTCCTTCAGTCTTAGAAGTTGAGGATGTGCAAAAGGTGCATAAAAATATGAAATGCCCAGAGAAAACTGAAAATGCCCACCATTTCCCTCAAGTTTTCATAAAGTTGAGCGGGGCTCGCCCTCTACCCCTTGAATCTAGAAGCATAGTGCCAACTTCAAACAATCACATAACTTCTGATCTAAGTATCATCTTTCGATACACAAGGACTCTTTTGAAGCTATTAATATGTTATACGACATGGGAAACCAACAAATCGATTTTCAATTAAGGCAAAATAAAGTTATTCTGAAGGTCAAAAGGTAGCTTTTGCGGAAAATTTACTATTAATAGCACAATTTTATATTACACATACTTTTCAACATTTATAAATATATTGGCGAAGCATGATACCTCTACAACACATATTTTTTTGTAAATGACAGATACAAAGATAGTGCATCTTGAAAAGAACTAATTATAAACTACCCTTTCACATCTCTCTTTAAACCCTTTGCAAGGTATTCATGTAATTTACATTGTGGGCATTAATATCAATACAAGGCACACCCTGGAAGAGGGTACAGTAGTTTTTATGCCAATCCTGTAAGTTGTCAAAATTTTAGGAGTTTTTGTTATTTTATGGTGTTAGATTTGTGTATCTTTCGTTGTGCCTTCTCTTGGTTGTTTTGATGTGTGTTGTTTTGTTATAATTTTATTAATTAGTTTTCCTGGGTATTGAATGTGGGGTTGGAATTGAACAGAATATATGAGAAATGTGTGTGCAAACACACACAACAGAATATATGAATATATTTTATTCTTCTCTCTCTCTCTCTCTGTTGTGCGTGTTTGCACAGGTGCCATATTCTAGCTTGGCATGGCTGACTCAAATCACCCATCCTACTAGGTTCAACTTTCCAGCACCTCTGTGTTGAAAAGCTGCTGGGAATCAACTAACTGCCTCCGATATTAGGATTTACTTGTTAGTTTCGAAAGTGAACAAATGTCTTTTTATTGTTTCCCTGTAAAGAATTGCGAAGAATTTTAAACTCCGGTTGCCATCACTGTGACGTTTTGGTATTATATATATTATTTATTATTATTATTATATAATTGATTGTATTTTAATTAAATACTCGATTAGTCTAAGTGGGGGTCAAGCTAGACTTAGATTGGTGAGGTAGGCTTGTTGGATAGGTGTCTTACCCATAGTTAACCTGGGCCCAATTTAGTAGAACAATTTTTCTCAAACCAAAACTCTAATCCTTCTCTAATCCAAACTCCTATATATTTTAAAACCCAAACTATATTCTTTAGAATTTTAGTTAGACTACAACTCTTATTTTTATTTCCTATTTATAGACTACCACACTCTTTTATTTTCACACACAACTCTCTCTCTTTTCCAACTTTTCTCTGGATTAGCACATTTGGGCTTTGGCAGTAGGATCTCTAGACCGTCTCCTTCAACCGCGGATTTCAGGCAAGTACTTAACCATAATTTGTAAATTTAATGCTTGTGTTCCTCTTTGATTCGTTTGTGGATGTATGTAGAAATCCCTTTTATGCCCTCGATGTTTGGTTTTCTCTTTTTGGGATAAAACCTTGAACATATATGGCCACTATCTTTTGATTTTAAATTTTGGGGTGTGAGTTATCTTGAAAATATTTTAATTGTAGTTAACCAAGTTATGTGACCCACTGGACGATCCGATCATGGGTCTGGTCCGAGCATTCAGCCGTCCGTGGCTGGGCGACAGTGTGGTGAAGTTAATCCAGGGTGGGGGCCACTATCCAAATACCCCTTACATCGTCTGACGTGAAGCCTGTTCCATGATGGGTTTCTGTGTGGCGGTTTACAACTTGGACATGAAGTGGGAATTGGTGGTCCGTGAGTGCATAGAAAAAGTGTGGGATTTTTGTGAGGATAAGTGAGAGAGAGACTAGTGATGTGTGAGGAAAATAAAGGTTGGTGATGACCTGATGATGTTATCCCATATGAGGTTAATACAAAACCTGATGTGGTTTCGGAATATATAAGAGAGAGATTGGTGATGATGGGGGTGGGGGGAAAGAGATGAGTCATGTTATGACAACTTACTTTTTTAACACTTTGGCCCGTTAGATTTTAGAATAAAACCCATTGTAATTTTCATGACACCAAATTAGACATTGGGTATGTTTTATAAAAAATTGAATTTGGAAAAATGTTATAATTGGAATCCTTGGTTTTTTCTAAAATCATAAACTAAGATTGTTATTTACCAATATTATTTGCAAAATCAATATTTAATGATATCTTTGGTTTTAATATGTTATTTTGTGCTTTATTGATTGGATCAGTGGACTACGTAAATACCGTCCGGGCACGCGGTATCTTACCAACGTGAGATTTAGTACTTCGTATGACTTCGGGAAAATCCTAATGGATTCGGGCTCAACCCATCTCTATTGGAAAACCCTTAATTGGGTCTATGCACCATTGATTGATAAGGGATGTGTTGATCTTTTATTTATTAGAGATTCCTGTGGTTATCGGGTACAAGACCTTATGTTTGACCTTAAAATTGGCTTGTGATTATTCCTTGACCTTCGGGTTTGCATTTAAGATTGAGTTTGATATTCGTCTATTAGTTGCATACTCTATGTTGATTGGATATGGACTGTGATGTGGCGTGGCAATCGTTTGAAATATTATAGAGGTTTATTCGAATTATTAGTTTGGTATTTGATTATAAATTATTGTGCAGCCAGCCCTTCACTTTGACTTAGGTTTCTGTGTCAAGAGCATTACTGATCATTAGATCTATTCTACTATGATATGTATATATATATATATATATATATGTGTGTGTATATTGATTTGGTCATATTCGAACGACTGCAATTGTATGTGGACGGCTGATCACCGATGTGTACGGACACTCTAATATCCGAATTTCGAACCGATTTATCTGGCCTACGATTTCGATTTCGAACCGGTTTATGACCGCAGGCCTTAGAACGGGTTTTCCCGCTTTATGATTAGGGTTGACCACCCAGAGCAGTAGCAATGCTTCTATGTGATTATTGTATTGCTCTATTGTATAGATTGGATTTAGGTTATACGTTCTTTTCATCATTGTTCCATTGTTAATCTCTTATGATCATTACCTGTCATTACTCATATTGATCTTGTATTTTATTTATGAATTATGCTTTCGTACTTGCTGTTTACTTTGTTTATGGGTGCATAGGTACCGACCCCTACCCTACTGTAGAGACGGAGGATGGTCAAACGTATCAAGCGTTTGAATCAGTTGACGAACCTAAGTGGAGAGCCGGAGATGGCTACAAAGCCATCTGAGCATGCTTAAGGGAGAACGTCATCTTAGAACTTCTTTAGATGAATTTTCTTTAATGATAAACTTTTCTCTAGTAATTATTTGATTTATTCTGCAACTTTAATTATTATTTCTTCATCTGATGATGGTGTTGGATCTTAATTATGAACCTTGGATACCAATTGAATAACGCTTCCGTTGAATTTAATGAAATTTATTTTGACTCACCACGATTTGCAATATGTGGGTCCACTTTTGGAAGCTTGTGTTGTATTAAACACAGGAAAATGAATATTTATTCTTATTTTTCACGTTATCCCATGGTTGTATTTTTGGGGACGTGACAATCACACTACTAAATTGACCAAAAGCCATCACATTTGAGGCCAAGCTCTCTCTGGAGCCCAAACCAGTTCTTCTAAGGGTGGCATTTTAGAATTAGGTCTCTACATACCAGGACTTCTAAATACTACATAAGCGTATGTTACAAAAAATTATCAGAGAAAGTGGTATGGGTAGCAAACATGGAAACACCACTCCCTAACAATTCATCACAGCTAAAAACTAAGACAGTAATCTTCTCCTCCTTAATCTGTGAAAAGGGCAAGTGTGGTCCTTGACTATATTCTTAAATGCCTCAAATTCTACCATTCAGAGCTTCTTGACACTGGATATCTTCTGGTGAGCGATGGTCAGATACCTCTGCTATTCTTCAATCTATGATTTATCCTCACGAGAGGTCTTATAAATTTTCTGTGGCGCTTTCAGCATCCGTTGTGAAAAGGCCAGTAACTGCAGTTCATGTTCCAAGTTTTTGAACCCAGGTCCCTCAAAGATTGTAAGTCCAATTTTAGGTCTACTGGATGCGTGAGGAAAACTGATTCAGTTTTCGGGTTAGGCCTATTGGAAGTAACAGCTTTACTGAAAAGAAATAAAAAATACATTCTTTATTATATCCAACACAAAGCTTCCTGTAAACCCGAAGGTCATGATGGTGCACCAAAGGATGTGAATTATCTTGCCTGCGCAGCTTAACAGCTTATGCTTACAATAACGGATGCTCTGTTAAGGATATAGATCTTATGAATCGCCGGCAAGTTTCAATTAGTGATCTGTGGGGTTTGGGTCGAATGAAGAGAAGGGTTATAAGATAAAAGAAGACTATATAAGATGCAAAATCCAAGAATCCTAACAATTTCTAGGATTCCCTGTGTTTACTTTTAAGAGTTCCTAATTCTTGCTAAAAACTTCTTGTAAACAGGTTTAAATATCAATGAGATCTATAGTCTCGAGTTTTGGGAATTTTGAGTTTTCCAAAGTTCGTTGATTTTTTTACTAGGGGCCACCATAGGATTGTACTCTGGGTGTGCATCTGTATTGGTTTTTTTTTTTCTTTTATAACAGAAAATTTTATTGCTCCAAGAAAAAGGGACTGAAAAGGCTCTGTGTTGGTTGTGTTGATATTCTGAAAAGGCTCTGTAACATAAGACTATAATCTAGAATTTCTTTCATTACTTAATAATCCTTGTTCATCTTTTCATCTTCCAAGTGTCAGTGGCTGCCATCATCCCTTTCAAGCCTAGTACTTCTGCAGATGAAGCTTTGCAGTAAGACCTGCAACTAGTTACTTCCCATTTCCTCATCAGTGCCAGTTGATTGCTTCTCACTAGTTATTGAAGCTAGTCATTAAATCCCATCGCATACCCTTTATTACAAGCAATCCACTAAAAATATAGATCTAAGTTATTCTCAATGGCTTTAAGAAGAGGTCCCAACTGTAGTGGTTGTCCTTGTTGCCTTGGGACAGCTTATAAAGAGGATATGTTTGGAAGGGCATATGCTGAAGCTTCAAAAAGAGAGGATTACAACATTTTCCATCTGCATTCTAGTTGGAACAGAAATCTTTGCCTGATTATCTCTGAAAATTTGAATTTGTTTGTGATGCATAATGATCTTACAAAACCAGTAGTACCTGGTGCTGATAAGGTCCTTGAGATGGTCAATGGCCATGTTCTCGTTTGGAAAAACCATAGGCCATGACCCTTTGATTTAATCCAGACCAAAACTCTCTCTCCTCTCTCCTAGCCTTGTTGCCAAGTGGGCAGTCGGAGGTTGAGAAAATGTCATAAACTCCATCACCAATGTGGCCACAAAGACCTTTTTGATGATACTACCCACATATTCAACCTTAACATAGAATATTCTATATTACCCAGCCGTCTTGAGATTATAGGAACATTCACACACTCTCAAAAAGATTTGAAGAACATAAAAAGAACCAACATGACATTTACGAGATTAGTACGAACAGAAAGGAAAAGGGAAAAGAAGACAAGAAAATTGTATTTAGTATACATGTTGAAACCAAAATGATGGAATGCAAACTGTTATAATTATCTCCAACAAGATCGATACTTAAAGCATGTCCATGGCATGGTTAATAGTATGAGAACTTCAAGTAGACTACTTCAAAAACAATGCCGGAAGAGAAACCTATGATGAGTTGTCTATAAGAATTCTGATAGACCTTGGGATCGGAGGCATGTTTACATCTATTAAACCCTCTAGAATCTGGACGACGTTCCCCATTGATGGCCTATCATTTTCATCGTCTTGGATGCACCAATAAGCAACTCTTGAAGCTCTCGTTAGTTCTTCCATGTTAGTATTACCATCCAATCGATAATCCAACAAGGCCAGAACTTCACCCTTGGCTATTTTTCCCACAGCCCAACAAGGGAAGAAATCAAACTCCCCATCCCCCAATTTATCTGAATTTCTCTTCCCTGATATGATTTCAAATAGCATCATCCCGAAGCTATAAACATCGGCTTTCGATGTGATAGCAACTCCTGAAATCCACTCTGGTGCAAGATAGCCAATAGTTCCTCTTATAGATGTCAAAACCCGACTATACTCTCGCCCAATGAGCTTTGCCATACCAAAATCTGCCACTTTGGGGCAAAATGCAGCATCCAAAAGGACATTTTCTGGCTTGATGTCGCAATGTATGATGCGATCTCTGCACTTCTCATGGAGATAGGCTAGCCCTCTAGCTATCCCAAGTGCAATTTGGTATCTAATATTCCAATCTATAGTCTGTGAATTCCTTTCAAACAAATGAGTATTTAAAGAACTATTTGGCATGTAATCATAAACTAGCATTCTATTCATACCTTGGGAACAAAATCCATGAAGGCGAATGAGATTAATATGCTGAATTGCCCCGATTGTGCTCACCTCCGCTCGGAACTGCTTCTCTCCTTGTTTAAGGCCTTCTAGTTTCTTCACAGCTACAGAGGTTGAATTAGGCAAACTTCCTTTGAAAACAGAACCAAAACTTCCTCTCCCTAATTTTTCTGAGAAATTCTTAGTGATGATCTGTAACTCCCTGTAGCTAAATGACACTAGAGAGCCTTGAACAACCTTCAAAGATGTCATTTGTTGACTCCTTATGTACCTCCAAACCAGAAGGATTGTAACAACGGTCAATATAGATGCAGATCCAACCACTGCACCTATAGTAGCCCCAGTCATCTCTCCTTTCTTTTGGCCCAAGTCTTGCAGCTCGATTGCCGCGAGGCGGAGATAAAGATCTCGTCCTTCACCATTTGAAAGCAGTTGAAGATTAATCAGATCACTGTTCCACAATGAGCATCCATTGTAGTAAGCGTAAGCAGTACAAGAACAACAGCTCAAGCAAGAAGACTCACATTCTTTGTGGCTTCTGACTGTCAATGAATGACTATTTATGGGCAACCCCATATTGGGTATCATCAAAAACCCACTTTTCTGTCCATTAATAGACGTGTTACCACCACATTCAAAATGGGTTTTCCTCGCACACCCACCCGACCAATTGCTCAAATTCCAATCTTCTCTAGACCTCGGTTGAAAGCCATTCAAACATGAACAAAAGGGCTCGCTATTCTTACTGCAGACTCCGAAAGTTCCGCAAATAGAATAGACCTCACAGTGATCTACTGGCTGAAGCCAAATATAATTCCATTGTTTAGAAGACTCCAACCATAAGCATTGCTTGATTTGCCCAGAGAAGTCCAAGACACTTCTAGTGACACTAGAATTGTCGAGAGGATTGTAAGTGAAATAGCTTCTGTTCTCTGTCTTAACAAAACTAAAATTCAGCATATATTTTGAACCCATTTCAGGAAGTCCATCAAAATACTGCCCATTCCAAAATCCAGTTCTCCAATACACTTCAGACCCATTCCATAGGAAAACGTACTGATCAGTTCCATTGGGATCAATCACAAATGAAAACATTCCGGGCGCCGGATCATCATGATTTTTCCATGTAATCAGGCGCTTGGTCTCTCCTGTAACATTGTTCCTCCCAAGCCATGCTTTGGGTAGCAATGTATGAGTTGGGTTATCAAAGCTCTCCCAAATAACTGTAGAGGAATCTGACCCACCTCTCAAAACAAGGTTTCCGGTGTCATGAAGCTCTGCAACAGTATTATTTGTCCCGATTGAGGATATATTTGTGGACCATACTAGACTTTCAAACTGATTCAGGAGGACAAGATTCCCATCTTGATCGATTTTTAGCTGTGAAGAGTACTTGTTCTGGACCGCTGTTTCTCTATTTGCTACCCAAACAACTGTTTTTTCTGGTAATTGTAATTTGTACCATATGCCTATGTAGTACTTCTCTCGCACACCTGGTTTGAAGAAACCCAATTCAAAGATGCCACCTTTAGAGGATATGGTGTGGTCTCCAGAGAGAGGTAGGCCTAAGGATATGATATCTACTGCACTTGAGAGAGAATTCTGGAAGCAGATAAAGAAACTAAGTAGCACATATAGAAAGAGTGTCGTCATTTTTAATTTTTTTTGGAATGTCTGATTTATTGAAAAGTATTTATGCTGCCTCAAGGAGATTTTGCTCGGAATTGTCAGATTAATTAAGAAACTTAATCTGGTATCAGAGACAACTGATCTTGAGCACAAATCCCCGGAAAAACGACTTAACACTGAAAAGGGGGAACTGCATGCTTTACAAGAGAGCACCTATACTCCCAAGCATCACTTGGGTAAGACGGACAGCTATGCCAAGCATATGGCAACTTGCAGGGGCCAAGCAAGGGGAGGACCAAAAAGTATACAAAGCAAAGGCATATAAACACACAAGCCGAGCCAGATATACAAAACAAAGAAAGAAGAGAGTAACCAAAACGGAAAGCAGGCTTGGAGGGAAGTCTTAAAACTAACTTTGTGTGTTTGAAATGCTGGTATTCTCTATGCTCCACGCTTTATACCCCTTGAGGAGAGAGCAACATTTTTGCACCAAAATTCTGACATGCCAGTCTGAACGGTATTAACAATGCTCTATTTGAATGTATATGTGATTTATAAATATATATAATATAACTTCATACGGTCCTGATCTGATGTCTTATTGTCTTGACGTCTTTCATTTATTTTTGAAGTTGAAGGCATTGGCAATAGGCCATTTGGCTAATAAATAACAACATATCAATCATTGTCTATGTGATTTATGAAGCTAATAAGTTTTTTAAAATGGGCCAGCTGACAAGTAAACATATTTTATTGCCACTTGTTGTACGCTAAAAATATAGAGCCAGCGTGACGACAGGGAGAAATCCGTTGCCGGCGGTCCTTTCAAATCCAAATACCAAATACTAAAAAAAGGTCCACATCTTGTTTTATAATAGTAGCCCCAGTAATCCCTCCTTCAAAGATGGGGGAGTCACAGTTTTCACATTGCAGTCTAGGGCTCAAACCCTAGATAAGTCATTTTTCTCGCATTCTATACTTGCATGTGCGGGCTTCCTTTTTCATGTGTGTGGGCTTTGTGTCCCACGTGTAGCACTTTCTAATGGGACCCAGCCCCCTTGGCTAGGGTTACAACAACAACAACAAAAAAAAAAAAAAAAAAAACTCCACTTCTTTGCATGGGCGGCGCCACATTGATCACAGTGGGGTCAATTGACCCCACTGAGATTTGAAAATGTATTTAAAAATAAAAAAATTTATATCATGAATTGAAATTTTGAGTTTGACCCCGCATATACTTTTGAGTTTGACCCCGCTCAATTTAAGAGTTTCACCCCCACATTAGCTAACTTTATACCTTGAAATACCCACTGTCTAAGTTAATGGGTCAACTGTCTACCAAAATTAAAAAAAAAAAAAAAATTTGATGGGCCAACATCGCTGATATGCGCGCGCTCTAGCAACGAGTTTTTAGAACTTAAAGGAATTTGTGACATTGCTAGAAAATTAGTGGAGACAAAGAAGGATATCGTATACCAATTGGTTTCTTTGCTTCTAAAATTGGCGTTGATTTTGCCGGTAGCAACCGCGACTATAGAAAGAGTTTTTTCAGCAATGAAGTACATAAATAACAGGTTGCGTAACCGAATGTGAGATAAATGGATGAATGATTGTTTGGCAACATATATTGAAAATGATATGATTGCTAGTGTTGATAATGAAGCTATTATGCAACGATTTCGACACATAAAAACCTGTTGAGGGTATCTGTAGGAGTTTATATATTTAGATTTTCTTTTTGGATTAAGAACTATTAGTAACAATGTATTAAATGTCTTTTTTTTAAATTCAATATTATCTTTGTTGGATTATCGGAAATAAATTATCTGAGAATTTTATATTATATTTGTCAAATTATAAAAAATAGATGACAAATGGTTATAAATGGCTTCTCTTTTGTAAAAGCTTTAGTGAAAAAAGAAAAAGCAAAAAAAAGAAAAGAAAAATGCTTTAGTGAATAAAGTATGAAAACATCCATGGCCCTCGAGGTCACAACACCTGCAGAAAAGCATGCCTAGGAAATTTTTTTACTTAAACATGTTGAATATGTGGTGGCTTTAGAGGAGCCATGGTAAAGGAGAACGTTTCCTTCACATGGTCAAAAATTCGTCACAGTCCAAATAGAAGATCAGGAGGAAAGGTGTCAAATCACCAGGGTTGAAATAAAGTGCTACAGAACCATACCACAGCCACGGAGCAATTCCATAAGAAGGAATCTCAACCACAAACTCTTTCAGTTCTAGGGAATTTGTCCAAGGGAAAAGAAGCTATATTTGAAGAGATTATAAGAAATTTGATACTATGCAACAACCATAGGCAGCTTGATGCATATACTGAACTGATCAACGACCATAATTTAGTTGTACTTTTTTAGTTCATTGCAAACTAATTTATAGTTACTACTGCTTTACTTTTCAAATGTAGGTAAATTTTATCTAGTCGATGTGGGTTATGGTAACGCACATGGGTTCCTGAAACCATATAGAGGTGTACGCTACCATATCAAAGAGTTTGAAGAATGTCAGCCAATGAATTCTCAGGAGTGTTTTAATTTGCGACACTCCTCATTGTGTACCTCCATAGATCGGGTGTTCAGAGTGGTAAAAATTCGCTTTTCAATTCTAAAAATACCGCATGGGTATTCATTGACCACCCAACAGGATATTGTAATTGCTTCTTGTGTTTTACACAACCATATAGTTATGCACGGTGTTGGAGACCCAATCCTCAAAACTATTTCCACAGCAAACGCATCCAGGATCGATCCTCCCTTAACAAGGGCCAGAAATACAACAACGGTCCCAAGGTGGAATAGAGATACTTGGCTTGCATTTAGTTATTCCATAGCTGAACACGTGCGTAGATTATAAGCAATAGCAACGGAGAACTTAACAGTAACAAGAAGAAGATTTGAAGTGATGTTTTGTGTTATCACTTTTTTGACATGATGTTTTTTGCTACCATGTTTTTTTTTTTAATGGAGAATATCTGACATCATGCATTTGTTATCCCTTTTATTGTCTTAATGAAGATTATTCTACAAGTTATTTTTTATTTTCATTTCACATTGTTTAGTAATATTGATATCTTTCTTAATGAAAACCACTTATGTCTTTAATGTCTATTTTTCAGTCCATTCTCATTTTTATTTTTTAGTCAATTTTTAGTAAATAATTCTTGTTGACATTGCATTCTGATCCCAAAGGAAAGAAAACTACAAATGGGACCCAACAGCAGAAAGGATTCTAATGGATACACTCCTAGAAATCAAGTTAGCAAGAATAAAGTTTAAAAAAACTTCAACACTGCTTGTTGGGCACAAGGTATAGCTAAAGTTAAGGGGAAAATTGGATTGGAACCAAGTATAAATAATGCGAAAAATAAGTTCAAGAATTGGCATCAACGATATAGAGAAGTAAGACAACTTCTTACTATGTCTGGTTTTGGATAGGACGGCACAACAAAGATGGTTACTGCTCCGGAAGATATTTGGGGAGCTTTGGAGCAGGTAAATTAGCATCACTTTCATTTAGCTCATTACATAATTGTATTTCTTGCATAAATAAATAATGTTCTAGTTGATTTAATCTGATGCAGGCTAAGAGCAAATTGGCTAAATATAAGAACATTACCATCAAATTTTACGATGAACTACATGATCTTATTGCTAACGATACAGCTCAAGGTGAAATAGCCATGACTGGATCTGAAAGAAGCCAAGTAAATGTTGACTCAATGATAATAGAAGAAGAAGATTTCATCATCCCCGGCACTTTTGATAACCAGGCAGCTAGATTGGATGACATCGACGAGCTCACTTGCCTCAGACTAATGAAACTCACCAGAGAATGGACCAGCTCTAGCCTCCAGCACATCAAAGTAGTAGTGGCCGAACGAGAAAGAAATGTAAGTCGACAACAAGCGATGAAGTGAAAGAAACATTGAAATAAGTTGAAAATGTTGTCCATGTGCTTGCAGAGCGCATGAACACCCCATATCATAGCTTATTAATCTCCAAGATCACGGGAGTTGTTCGTTTGATTTCTTTCATGCCACCTAATATGAAAATGCATGTCGTTGACTTTCTTGCTAGTGATGATAGGAAGGCAGAAATATTCCTAAGCTTCAATGATGATGAGAAGGTGTGATGGTTAGAGATGCATTTTCAACCAGGATCGTCAAGTTGTGATCAATGAAATTGAAACGTAGTTCATTGAAGGATGAGTGGTATTTTTATTTTGGTTTTGTTAAACGTCTAAACAATGCTCAGCGATGAGGAATGGCGATTGGAAAACCCTTTACTTTGGACTTACTATGCTTTAAAACTATGAACTTGCTATGTTATAATTACTTGGTATACTTATTTCATACTTTAGTCATTTGTTAACGTTTTGGATGTAGTTGATCCTGAGCTGGATTTAAAGTTCAAATTTGGATTTGTTTGGACTTTTGTTGTGTTATTTGATTTATAATAGTGGATGTTATTTTGTTGGTATTATGCTGGATGTTACTTTTGCTCATATTGGTTGAGATTTAGAATGGTTTTATTTTAGTGACCTTTTTTTCTTGAGTTGCGCTTGGGATGCTCCTCTTTATGTCACTGATTACGAGGTGGATTTGGTGGGTGTTATCAATTTCCACCACCCATTTATGTTTCAAATGTAGACTTGCGCTTAACTTTTGCATATAATTTCTTACATTTTGTTAAGTAGAAGCCCCATTTTCATTACTTTTAAAGTTGACCACAAATTTGTTTGATGCAATTTGTCATTGAGGGGATCCAAATATTTATAAAATATTATTTTCTTGAATACTTTAGCCTTATATATGTATACATATAATACGTAAATATGTAGGAGTCCACTTAGAAATACAAGTAGTTATGAAACAGTGAATTTTTGGAATTAAGGTTTGATGAAATTCTTAGACATGAATTCCGGTATGAAAAAAAAATGGAATTCAGGAATGTCAGGATTCAACAGCAGCACATAATTCTTCCAACTAGAATTCTGCGAATTTTAGAAGACATGAATTCCAATAATTATGGTAAAGAAACGAGTTTCAAGAATATCATGACAAATTCAAGTTATCGGTAACTTTGCAACACTGGTTCCTACCACATAGGCATCAACAGTGGCCTATAGAATTCCATAATCTAACTAGTCCCTGATAAAATAAGATGGGACTTTCAATCAACTAAGCTCCACTTCGAGAACGGTTACTTACCAAAGTGGTAAGGAGTGATAGCTCTCACCTTGCTATCCAGGGTTCCAACCCTGGATATGCCATCTTTCTCGCATGTGTGAGCTTCTATTTTCGCATGTGCGGGCTTCCTTTCCCACGTGTGTGGGCTTCCTGACTCATGGGACCTGCTCCCTTGGCTAGGGTAAAAAAAGGTTTCACGTCTTTGCTAGGCTTATCTTTTGTAAATGCTAGAAAAAAAAAAAAAGGAAAAAACCTTTATCTAGGTGCGCCTAATGCATTTTACTCATAAACAGAATCTATAATATTTTATCTTTTCGCCTTCGGTGGAAGAAAGTGACCCCAACACCTTAGCCTTATCCATCTCTCTCTCTCTCTCTCTCTCTCAAAGGTTATCTCTAATGCATTCTACAGACAGAGAAGCATGACCACATTCTCCCCCGATCACTTACTTACAAGAGTAAATCCACTTGGAGGACGGTTCTCATGGGGACCGGGCCACGGTCCGGACCCCAGAGTTTGTCCAAGTAGCACGTTTGTACTTACAAAGGCACTTGGTAATTCAATACATATCTTGACTCATTCAACTGTACCTTCAGAATTTCCTAGCATGTAACCTATTACCTATCTAAAAATAGTGCAGCTCAGGTTAAAACTCGATCATGGAAATGACATAAAGCATGACCAGGTCAATGTGGAAAACTTGTATATGCAATTGACCATGGCGTGTTAGATGATCCAAACCCATGAATTCTCATTGATTCACAAAGATCCAAAACAGTCCTCTTAAATCACTCTCTTCATATTTAATAGATCTACATATACTACATGCAGGTCCTAACTTCCAATCTACAAAAAATGACAAAAACCAATAAAAACCAAGAAATGAAAAGGCATTGAAGCAAGAAGAGAAGGGGAGCCACGGATTTTCTCTGTGGGTTTCTTTGTTTTGGGTCTTTTCATGGAAATCTTTAGGACCCAAATGGATTTGAAGAATCTTAGTGGATATGGAGCACACATAAACTTCTAGATTCACAGCCAATGCACTACTTTTCTTAGTTGACCTAAGGAAAGAAGAGATACAAAAGTCTTCCCAATATTGTAGAAAATCTTCTGACGTATAAGAACCGGTCTCAATGATCATTGTCATTTATTAAACTCTTCTGACGTATAAGAACCGGTCTGAATGGTCCTTAACATTTATCAAACTGCATTCATGCGTTTGTTCAAACCAAATTACACGGAAGTAAAGTTTTAGAAGTGGCAATGGGTCCGGTCATGGTCAGGTCTGGATTAGGTTGAATAATATGTACATGTAATATGTGTAGGCTCAACTTTAATCCGACTAATTTTTTTTAATGGGTTTTAAGATAACAACCCGAACCCAATCTAAAAGTTAAAAATGGGGCCCGGAATGTTTTCATTTGGGATTGATCCCAATGGAACTGATCAGTACATTTTACTATGGAATGGGTCCGAAGTGTATTGGAGAATTGGAGTTTGGAATGGGTAGTATTTTGATGGACTTCCCGAAATGGGTTCAAAAGATTTGATGAATTTCAGTTTTGTTGAGACAGAGAACATAAGCTATTAATTTCACTTAATTATAATCCTCTCAACCGTGCTATTGTCACTAGAATCTATTTCAATTACAATTCGTGACTCATTAATTCATGCTTACTCATGTAATGATCATGCCTCGACTACACTTGTTGGCCTTTCATGATTTATATGTCTTATTCTCTTTTGTTCCATGTTCTGAACTGTATTTGTTTAGCTTGCTAGACATATATCTAATGGTGCTGCAGTTGACGTTACAAGTCAGGACCTCAATGTCACAGCCCCCGAGTTCAAGGAGGCTGAGGATGAGACTCCTCAACAGCTAGCTGAGTGGACCCTAGAAGATATCTTCTAGACATCTATCTCGCTGATTTGTTGAACAGTACGTCACTTTACCCATGACCGTGGTTTGGATTGCCACATAATTAGAAGTTGTTTTATGACGTTTCATTTTGAAATGTAAACCTTAACTAATACTTTGCTTCCGCTACTTTTCTCCTTTTCTTTAACTTTGAAACTAGAACTTTAATCCATGCTCATGGACTAGTTGATGCTCTTATATCCTATGAAATTGTGTATGATTGAATTTTACAAGTTAATTATGTATAGGTTCACAGGAAGTTTTAAAATGGTACCCCTAATGTGATGGCATGTGCAACCTCAAACATGAGACGTCCAATGGGAAAACCTGTTCGCAGGATTTCAGTTGTTCAAAGAGTTTTCGCTCGAATTCCACGCGAGCATACGTCGCGCCTCAAGAGGTGTGAAATCTCGGTGTCGGGGCGTGACATTTGATGTCCACACATTGATATTCACCTCTTCTGTTTTTTTTTTTTTTTTTTTAGCCACTTTTAGAAACACATTTTATAGAATTCTGGAATTCAACTCCTTCTTGAAAACAAACAGGCCATTGAAAAAAATAAAAGGTATGTATGATATATCTATTTATTATATTTAAGTGATAAGGGTTTTCAACTCTTAAATTTATGTCGTTGGTCTGAGAACCATTCCCACTGATAGTATCATGGTATAAATATAAATTGAACTAATCACAATAACATAACTAAACTAAGTTTTCAAGAATATTAGGACAAATTCAAGTAATCGTTAACTTTGCAACACTGGTTTCTACCACATAGGCATCAACAGTGGCCTACAGAACTCCATAATCGAACTTCTCTTTTTTAAAAGCGATAGTGAAGAAAAACCAAAAAAGGAAAAGCTATAGTGAATAAAGTATGAAAACATCCTGGGCCCTTTAGGTTACAACACCTGCAGAAAAGCATGCCTAGGAAATTTCTTTCCTTAAAAAGGTAGAATATGTGGTGGCTTTAGAGGAGCCAGGGTAAAAGAGAACGTTTCCTTTACATGGTCAGAAACTCGTCACAATCCAAATTGAAGATCGGAAGGAAAGGTGTGAATGTTGGAATAAGGGAGTGTGGTCCACCTGACCACATGGGGCCCACTTCTTTCTAGAACATCCAATAAAGGATATTTTCCCCATGGTCAAAGGATTTAGAAAACTTGCCTTTGTAAGTTGCTCAATTAGGGAGACATGATTGGAGAGATTTTTTTATTACTTATCTTGATGGGAGGATCCTCTCTCTATAAAAGAATCTCTTGGGTTACTTCCTTGCCTACGGTGAAATTTCTTGGCTTCAATCAATTTGCTAGAGAGAAAAGAAAAGGGTTCAAGGAAGTTGTAAATCCCTCCTCTGTTTAGCCCCAGCCATGGAATCAAGTATGATCTTAATTACATTAAGTGTTATTTCTTTGTATCCAATGAGATTATAACATTTGGTCTCAGAGCCTATAGTTTTGGGCATAACAAACAATCATTTACATTTTATGTATTTTTGGGGATTCCTGGTTTCTCCAAGAATTAAACCCAAATACCAGAGTAAAGAGATTTTGGGCATTTGATAAAAGATATTCAAGTTATTGAATAAAACTCCTCAGAAAGTGAGTATTACAGTGCCCAACCCAATCTGAAAGAGATGGGAATGAAAGATTTATTATCATGTTCATTGTAAATTCATTTATTTAAGAAATTACAGTAAAATTTGAACATTTGTCGCTCATTATTATTATTTTTTTACATGAAAGAATATAATAATAACAATATCAGTGATTTATTATTATTATTATTATATAAATTGAATAATATTATAATAATAGAGCCGCCGGACAGTAAATCCCCAGCGCGGAGGGACAGGAACTGTATAGCGCAGCCGGACAGAAACTGTCCAGCTCGCTGTACAGTATGCTGCCCAAATCCCTGCACTGGGCTAGTGGGCCGGGCCAGTAGGTTGGGCCAACCTGACTTGCATCTACCTAGCTCGTTAGCTTGCACCTGGAATGGGTCGAATCAGCTAGATCTGACCTGGTCCGGCCCACTCATGGGTTGGATTAGGTATAGTCTTGGACTGGGTTAAGAATGGGTCGGGCTTGATCCATTAAGGGCCCAGTGGTAAAATTATTCAGATTGACCCACTTGTTAGATAGTGCCTATTTGTACAATCAATTGGCATAATAGAGGTCTGGATCTTACCCAATTAAAGCTCAGAAAATGACCCCTAAACTAGATTTCTATACATACTAGTACTGACTGGAGCTTCTGTGTGACCTGTTCGCTTGATCATTCTAGTTATATCTGTAGTCCATGTAAATTGTGACAAGATACATCTAAGAGTAAATTAAACACCGGTAATATGATTAAGTCCCTGATCTGATCAAATCAAGGGGGTAGAAGTCAATCAAGTAAGTGTCAAATTAATCTTAGACACTATTTAATTGATCAGATCAGAACCGTTAACGTCATTCATCGGCATTCTGATAATTTCTGGATGTCATTGATCAAAATCAAAGTTGATCATGTTCGTCAAAAATGGATGGTCAATTACATATTTTGATCATATTTGACTCATACGAACTCAAAAATTGCGTTGTATTTTCTCCTATGGATTCGTATCGATTGGATCTTTAATCTAAATGGTTCGGATCCATTATAAGACCTCTCTAATATTTTGGCGCATTTCTTGAACATGTAAATTAGATTATTAAAATATTTTTTAATATTTTAAAAAATAATTGTGACATTGAGTAAAATTATTTGGGTTGAGATTTAATAGTGACTTAAAAGTAATCTAATATAGTTTAATCGGTTGAGATTTAATTGTGATTTAAATTAATCTAATATAATTTAAGAGCTTTTTGTATATACCCCCCTAAGGTTTGTAGGATTTGTCAATAGGTCCCTGAGGTTTTAATATTTGCAAATAGGCCCCTGCATTTTCTTTTTAATACCTTTCATGTCCCTAAAATCAACATTCTTAAAAAGAATGGATAGCCACCATGAGATTTATGTAGAGCTTTTATATAAATGATGGCTTTGCCCTTACATCCATTAAACAAAAATGAGTAAATCATTATTTGCAAAAATACTATTACCTCAAGTCCAAATGAATTCTCTAAATAACTCTCTCATGCACATGATCAGGGGTGGACCCAAGTATAAGGACATGGAGACTGATGCCCCAACTGATATCTGAGAAAATTAAGTTCGGAAAACACCGAATGAGGTACCTTATGCAAATGGGTTACAGAGAGTTGTTCTTCCTCGTTGGTAATTACGTTCGAGATTTTTTGTAAAGGTATTTGAGATGAGAAGAAGCAAAAATGGTTCAAGATTACTTGCCGTGTAAGAAGCGATTATAAGTTGTCCACTTTGGATTGCTTCTATTTCTATTTCTATTTCTATGAGAGGAGAAGACGCCATTACTCCTAGGCTTTTTGCTAATTGTATTCTTCTTTAAGTCTTAGAAGTTGAGGATGGGCAAAAGGTGAATAAAAATACTAAATGCCCATAGAAAACTCAAAATGCCCACCATACCCCTTAAGTTTTCAAAAAGTTGAGTGGGGCTTGTCCTCCCCTCCCTTCCCTCCACCCCTTGAATCTAGAAGCTTGGTGCCAACTTCAAACAATCATAACTTCTAATCTAAGTATGGTCTTTCGATACACAAGTTCTCTTTTGAAGCTATTAACATGTTATACAACATGGGAAACCAACAAATCGATTTTCAATCAAGGCAAAATAAAGTTGTTTTGAAGGTCAAAAGGTAGCTTTTGCGGAAAAATTACTATTAATAGCGCAATTTTATATTACACATATTTTTCAACATTTATAAATGTATTGGCGAAGCATGATACCTCTACAACACTAATTCTTTGTAAAAGATTGATTCAAAGATAGTGCATCTTGAAAAGAACTAATTTATAATTAGTTCTTTATAAACTACCCTTTCGCATCTCTCTCTTTAAACCCTTTGTAAGGTATTCATGTAATTTACATTGTGGGCATTAATATCAATACAAGGAACACCCTGGAAGAGGGTACAATAGTTTTTATGCCAATCCTGTTAGTAAAGTGTCAAAATTTTAGGAGTTTTTGGTATTTTATGGTGTTAGATTTGTGTATATTTTGTTGTATCTTCTCTTGGTAGTTTTGATGTGTGTTCTTTTGTTATAATTTTATTAATTAGTTTTACTGGGTATTGAATGTGGGGTTGGAATTGAACAGAATATATGAGAAATGTGTGTGCAAACTGACACAACATAATATATGTATATATTTTACTCTCCTCTCTCTCTCTCTCTCTCTCTCTCTCTCGCTTGTTTGCACAGGCGCCCATATTCTAGCTTGGCATGGCTAACTCAAATCACCCATCCTACAAGGCTAGCTCAACTTTCCAGCAAGCTGCTGGGAATAATCTAACTGCCTTTGATATTAAATCCAAGGGGTAGCTTAGTTGGCTTAGGACCACGGTTTGCACCCGGAGGTTGTACGATCGAAACTGCACTACCACACTGATGCTACAAGGGAGTTTACCCGGCTTCTGTCTGGGCCAGGAGAGATTAGTCCAACCCAAAGGATCGGGAACCCTCCGATAGCATTAAAAAAAAAAGCGTTTGATATTGGGATTTACTTGTTAGTTTCGATAGCGAACAAATGTTTGTTTAATGTTTCCCTCTAAAGAATTGCGAAGAATTTGGAACTTCGGTTGCCATCACACTACTAAATTGGCCAAAAGCCATCACATTTGAGGCCAAGCTCTCTCTGGAGCCCAGACCAGTTCTTCCAAGGGTGGCATTTTAGAATTGGGTCTCTTCATACCAGGACGTCTAAATAATACACAAGCATATGTTGCAAAAAATTATCAGAGAAAGTGGTATGGGTAGCAAACATGGAAACACCAGTCACTACCAATTCATCATAGCCAAAAACTAACAAAGAAAATAATCTTCTCCTCCTTAATCTGTGAAAAGGGCTAGTGCGGTCCTTGACTATATTCTTAATTGCCTCAAATTCTACCATTCAGAGTCTCTTGACAGTGGATGACTTCTGGTGAGAGATGGCCAGATACCTCTGCTGTTCTTCAATCTATGACCTATCCTCATGAGAGGTCTTATATATTTTCTGTGGCACTTTCAGCATCTTTTGTGAAAAAGCCAGTAACTGCAGTTCATGTTCCATGTTTTTGAACCCAGGTCTCTGAAAGATTGTAAGTCCAATGTTAGACCTACTGGATGCGTGAGGAAAACTGATTCAGTTTTCAGGTTAGGCCTATTGGAAGTAACAGCTTTACGGAAAAAGGAAAAAAAATACATTCTTTATTATATCCAACACGTAGCTTCCTGTAAACCCGAAGATGATGATGGTGCACCAAAGCATGTGAATTATCTTGCCTCAGCAGTTTAACAGCTTATGCTTACAATAATGGATGCTCTGTTAAGGATATAGATCTTATGAATCGCCGACAAGTTTCAATTAGTGATCTGTGGGGTTTGGGTCGAATGAACAGAAGGGTTATAAGATAAAAGAAGACTCTATTATAAGATGCAAAATCCTAGAATCCTAGCAAATGTTGGAAAAAATGGCCAAGAGAAACACTAGTTTTTGTCTAACTTTAAGCCAAAAACTAAGTGGGACCCACTTATCCTTTTGGGGTGAGAATACATGAGAATGTAATCTACTCCATGAGTAGATTCTGGACATTTATTGAGTTGCTCTAAATCCATTAAGGAGTGAATGAGAAATTGCCTCCTAAACATCACTACTTGAACATATTAAATATAGAAACAAAAGGGAGTGGTGAACTTGCTTCCCACATTGCTTGGGAGCAAAACATTCATTGGATATAAATATGCTTACCTTGGTAGTATAAGATGAGCCCCAAGGGGCATCCCACTTTTGTGGAGGAGAGATCAAGGTGGGGTCACCACCACACGCATGCACCCCGCACCAAACCGGGCCGGGCTGGGCTTAGCAAATTCTAAGATTATTGTGAACAGTCTTTGATTTTTTTTACTAGGGTCACCATAGGATTGTACTCTGGGTGTGCGTCTGCATTGGTTTTTTTCATAAGAAAAAAAAATAAAAATTTATTGCTCCAAGAAAAAGGGACTGAAAAAGCTCTGTATTGGTTGTGTTGATATTCTGAAATCTCAGAAGCATTGTAACATAAGACTATAATCTAGAATTTCTTTCATTACTATATATTCCTTGTTCATCTTTTCATCTTCCAAGTGTCAGTGGCTGCCATCATACCTTTCAAACCTAGTACTTCTGCAGATGAAGTATTGCAGTAAGACCTGCAACTAGTTACTTCACATTTGCTCATCAGTGCCAGTTGATTGCTTCTTACTAGTTATTGAAGCAAATCATTAAATCCCATCGCATACCCTTTATTACAAGCAATCCATTAAAATATAGATTTAAGTTGTTCCCAAGGGCTTTGAGAAAAGGCCCAACTGTAGTGGTTGTCCTTGATGCCTTGGGACAGCTTAATTATAAAGAGGCCAGGATATGTTTGGAAGGGCATATGCTGAAGCTTCCAAAAGAAAGGATTACAACTTTTTCCATCTGCGTTCTAGTTGGAACAGAAATCTTTGCCTGATTATCTCTGACAATTTGAATTTGTTGTGATGCATGATGATCTTACAAAACCAGTAGTACCTGGTACTGATAAGGTCCTTCAGATGGTCAATGGCCATGTTCTAGAGTTCTCGTTTGGAAAAACCATAGGCCATGACCATTTGATTTAATCCAGACCCTCTCTCTCCTCTCTCGTAGACTTGTTGCCAAGTGGGCAGTCGGAGGAGAGAAAATGTCAGAAACTCCATCACCAATGTGGCCACCTAGACCTTTTTGATGATTCTACCAACATATTCGACCTTAACACAGAATATTCTATATTACCCAACCATCTTGAGATTATACGAACATCCACACACTCTCAAAAAGATTTGAAGAACATAAAAAGAACCAACATGACATTTACGAGATTAGTATGTACAGAAAGGAAAAGGGAAAAGAAGACAAGAAATACTGTATCTAGTATACATGTTGAAACCAAAATGATGGAATGCAAACTGTTATAATTATCTCCAACAAGATCATTACTTAAAGCATGTCCATGGCATGGTTAATAGTTTGAGAACTTCAAGTAGACTACTTCAACAACAACGCCAGAAGAGAAATCTATAATGAATTGTCTATAAGAATTCTGATAGACCATGGGATTGGAGGCATGTTTACATCTATTAAACCCTCTAGAATCTGGACGACGTTCCTCATTGCTGGCCTATCATTTTCATCATCTTGGATGCACCAATAAGCAACTCTTGAAGCTCTCGTTAGTTCTTCCATGTTAGCATTACCATCCAATCGATAATCCAACAGGGCCAGAACTTCACCCTTGGCTATTTTTCCCACAGCCCAACAAGGAAAGTATTCAAACTCCCCATCCCCCAATTTCTCTGAATTTCTCTTCCCTGATATGATTTCAAATAACATCATCCCAAAGCTATAAACATCGGCTTTCGATGTGATTGCAACGCCAGAAATCCACTCTGGTGCAAGGTAGCCAATAGTTCCTCTTATGGATGTCAAAACCCGACTATACTCCCGCCCAATGAGCTTTGCCATACCAAAATCTGCCACTTTGGGGCAAAATGCAGCATCCAAAAGGACATTTTCTGGCTTGATATCGCAATGTATGATGCGATCTCTGCAATTCTCATGGAGATAGGCTAGCCCTCTGGCTATCCCAAGTGCAATTTGGTATCTAATATTCCAGTCTATAGTTTGTGAATTCTTTTCAAACAAATGAGTATTTAAAGAACTATTTGGCATGTAATCATAAACTAGCATTCTATTCATACCTTGGGAACAAAATCCATGAAGGCGAATGAGATTAGTATGTTGAATCGCCCCGATTGTGCTCACCTCCGCTCGGAACTGCTTCTCTCCTTGTTTAAGGCCTTCTAGTTTTTTCACAGCTATACAGGTTGAATCAGGCAAACTTCCTTTAAAAACAGAACCAAAACTTCCTCTCCCTAACTTTTCTGAGAAGTTCTTAGTGATGATCTGTAACTCCCTGTAGCTAAATGGCACCAAAGAGCCGTGAACTTGCTTCAAAGATGTTATTTGTTGACGCCTTATGTATCTCCAAACCAGAAGGATTGTAATAACAATCAATGTAGATGCAGAACCAACCACTGCACCTATAGTAGCCCCAGTCATCCCTCCCTTCTTTCGGCCCAAGTCTCGCAGTACGGAGCGGAGATAAAGATCTTTTCCTTCACCATTTGAAAGCTGTTGAAGATTAATCAGATCACCATCCCACAAAGAGCATCCATTGTAGTAAGCATAAGCAGTACAGGAACAGCTGCTCAAGCATGATGACTCACATTCTTTGCCGCTTCTGACTGTCAATGAATGACTATTTATGGGCAACCCCATATTGGGTATCATCAAAAACCCACTTTTTCGTCCATTAACAGAGCTGTTATCACCACATTTAAAATTTGTTTCCCTCGCACACCCACCGGACCAAATGCCCATATTCCAATCTTCTCTAGACCTTGGTTGAAAGCCATTCAAACATGAACAGAAGGGCTCGCTATTCTTATTGCATACTCCGAAAGTTCCACAAATAGAATAGACCTCACATTGATCTATTGGCCGAAGAAAAATTGAATTCCATTGTCTGGAAGACTCCAACCATAAGTATTGCTTGAATTGCCCAGAGAAGTCCAAGACGCTTCTAGTGACAATAGAACTGTCGAGAGGATTGTAAGTGAAATAGCTTATGTTCTTTGTCTCAACAAAACCGAAATTCATCATATCTTTTGAAGCCATTTCGGGAAGTCCATTAAAATACTGCCCATTCCAAGCTCCACTTCTCCAATACACTTTGGACCCATTCCATAGTAAAAAGTATTCATCAGTTCCATTGGGATCAATCCCTAATGAAAACATTCCGGGGGCCGGATCATCATGATTTTTCCATGTAATCAGGCGCTTGGTCTCTCCCGTAACCTTGTTCCTCCCAAGCCATGCTTTGGGTAGCCATGTATGAGTTGGGTTATCAAAGCTCTGCCAAATAACAACAGAGGAATCCGACCCATCTCTCAAAACAAGATTTCCGGTGTCATGAAGCTCCGCAACAGTATTATTTGTCCCGATTAAGGATATATTTGTGGACCATACCGGACTTTCAAATTGATTCAGGAGGACAAGATTCCCATCTTGGTCGATTTTTAGCTGTGAAGAGTATTTGTTCTGGATCGGTGTTTCTCTGTTCGCTACCCAAACAACTGTTTTTTCTGGTAATTGTTTGTACCATATGCCTATGTAGTACTTCTCTTGCACACCTGGTTTGAAAAAACCCAATTCAAAGATGCCACCTTTAGAGGATATGGTGTGGCCTCCAGAGAGTGGTAGGCCTGAGGATATGCTATCTACTGCACTTGAGAGAGAATTCTGGGAGCAGATAAAGAAACTAAGCAACACATATACAAAGAGCATCCTCATTTTTTTTTTTTGAAAGGTATGATTTATTGAAGAGTATTTATGCTGCCTCAAGGAGATTTTGCTAGGAATTGTCAGATTAGGAAACTTAATATGATATTAGAAACAACCGATCTTGAGCTCGAATCCCCGAACAACTTTTCGCTGAGAAAGGGGAAGGCCCTACTTTACCAGAGAGCACCTATGCTCCCAAGCATCACTTGGGTAAGACGGACAGCTATGCCAAACATATGGCAACATGCAGGGGCCAAGCAAGGGGAGGACCAAAAAGTAAACAAAGCAAAGACACATAAACACACAAGCTGAGCCAGATATACAAAACAAAGAGCATAGAGAGAAACCACAAGGGAAAGCAGGCTTGGAGAGAAGTCTTAAAACTTTGTGCGTTTGAAATGCTGGTATTCTCTATGCTCCACGCTTTAAACCCCTTGAGGAGAGAGCAACATTTTTGCACCAAAATTCTGACATGCCAGTCTGAACGATTATTAACAATGCTCTATTTGAATGTATATGTGATTTATAAATATAATATAACTTCATACGGTCCTGATCTGATGTCTTATTGTCTTGACGTCTTTCATTTATTTTTGAAGTTGAAGGCATTGGCAATAGGCCATTTGGCTAATAAATAACAACATATCAATCATTGTCTATGTGATTTATGAAGCTAATAAGTTTTTTAAAATGGGCCAGCTGCTGACAAGTAAACATATTTTTGTGCCACTTGTTGTACGCTAAAAATATAGAGCTAGCGTGAGAAATCCGTTGCCAGCGCTCCTTTCAAATTCAAATACCAAATACTAAAAATGGTCCACATCCGGTTTAATAATAATAATCCCACCTTCAAAGATGGGGGTGGGGGTAGGGGTTGTTACCGTTCTCACCTTATTGTCCAGGGCTCAAAACTTGGATATGTCATTTTCCTCGCGTTCTATTCTGACATGTGCGGGCTTCCTTTTCCATGTGTGTGGGCTTTGTGTCCCGCGTGTAACACTTTCTCATGGGACCCAGCCCCCTTGGCTAGGGTTAAAAAAAAAATCTCTACTTCTTCGCATGGGCAGCGCCATATTTATCACTGAGCCCACTGAGATCTGAAAAAGTATTTAAAAATAAAAAAATTTATATCATGAATTGAAAATTTGAGTTTGACCCCGCATATACTTTTGAGTTTGACCCCGCTCGATTTAAGAGTTTCACCCCCACATTATCTAACTTTATACCTTAAAATACACACTGTCTAAGTTAATGAGTCAATTGTCTACCAAAAAAAAACTGATGGGCCAACATCGCTGATATGCGCTCTAGTAACGAGTTGTTAGAACTTAAGGGAATTGGTGACATTGCTAGAAAATTAGTGGAGACAAAAAAGGATATCGTATACCAATTGGTTTCTTTGCTTCTAAAATTAGCATTGATTTTGTCAGTAGTGACGCGACGGTAGAAAGAGATTTTTCAGCAATGAAGTACGCAAAAAACAGGTTGCGTAACCAAATATGAGATAAATGGAAGAATGATTGTTTGGTAACATATATTGAAAATGATATGGTTGCTAGTGTTGATAATGAAACTATTATGCAACGATTTCGACACATGAAAACCTGTTGAGGGCAACTGTAGGAGTTTATATATTTAGATTTTCTTTTTGGATTAAGAACTATTAGTAACAATGTATTAAATGTCTTTTTTTTTTTTTGAGAATTCAATATTATCTTTGTCGGATTATCGGAAATAAATTATTTGAGAATTTTATATTATATTTGTCAAATTATCAAAAATAAATGACAAATGGTTATAAATGGCTTCTCTTTTGTAAAAGCTTTAGTGAAAAAAAAAAGCGAAAAAACAAAAGAAAAATGCTTTAGTGAATAAAGTATGAAAACATCCATGGCCCTCGAGGTCACAACACCTGCAGAAAAGCATGCCTAGGAAATTTTTTTACTTAAAAATGTTGAATATGTGGTGGCTTTAGAGGAGCCATGGTAAAGGAGAACGTTTCCTTCACATGGTAAAAAATCCGTCACAATCCAAATAGAAGATCAGAAGGAAAGGTGTGAAATCACCAGGGTTGAAATAAAGTGCTACAGAACCATACCACAGCCACAGAGCAATTCCATAAGAAGGAATCTAAGCCAAAAACAATTTCAGTTCTAGGGAATTTGTCCAAGGGCAAAGAAGCTATATATGAAGAGATTATAAGAAATTTGATACTATGCAACAGCCATAGGCAACTTGATTCATATACAGAACTGATCAACGACCATAATTTAGTTGTAGATTTTTAGTTCATTACAAACTAATTTATAGTTATCAGTGCTTTACTTTTCAAATGTAGGTAAATTTTATCTAGTCGATGCGGGTTATGGTAACGCACGTGGATTCTTGAAACCACATAGAGGTGTACGGTACCATATAAAAGAGTTTGAAGAATGTCAGCCAATGAATTCTCAGGAGTGTTTTAATTTGCAACACTCCTCATTGCGTACCTCCATAGATCGGGTGTTCAGAGTGGTAAAAATTCGCTTTTCAATTCTAAAAATACCGCATGGGTATTCATTGACCACCCAACAGGACATTGTAATTGCTTCTTGTGCTTTACACAACCATATAGTTATGCACGGTGTTGGAGACCCAATCCTCAAAACTATTTCCACAGCAAACGCATCCAGGATCGATCCTCCCTTAACAAGGGCCACAATGGTCCAAGGTGGAATAGAGATACTTGGCTTGCATTTAGATATTCCATAGCTGAACACGTGCGTAGATTATAAGCAGCAGCAACAGAGAATTTAACAGTAACAAGAAGAAGATTTGACGTGATGTTTTCTGTTATCACTTTTTTTACATGATGTTTTTTGCTACCATGTTTTTTCTGAATGGAGAATATCTGACATCATGTTTTTGTTATCCCTTTTATTGTCTTAATGAAGATTATTCTACAAGTTATTTTTTATTTTCATTTCACATTGTTTAGTAAGATTGATATCTTTCTTAATGAAAACCACTTATGTCTTTAATGTCTATTTTTCAGTCCATTCTCATTTTTATTTTTTAGCCCATTTTTAGTAAATAATTCTCGTTGACATTGCATTATGATCCCAAAGGAAAGAAAACTACAAATGGGACCCAACAGCAGAAAGGATTCTAATGGATACACTCCTAGAAATCAAGTTAGCAGGAATAAAGTTTAAAAAAAACTTCAACACTGCTTGTTGGGCACAAGCTATAGCTAAAGTTAAGGGAAAAATCGGATTGGAACCAAGTATAAATAATGTGAAAAATAAGTTCAAGAATTGGCATCAACGATATAGAGAAGTAAGACAATTTCTTACTATGTCTGGTTTTGGATAGGACGACACAACAAAGATGGTTACTGCTTCGGAAGATATTTAGAGAGCTTTGGAGTAGGTAAATTAGCATCACTTTCATTTAGCTCATTACTTAATTGTATTTCTTGCATAAATAAATAATGTTCTTGTTGATTTAATCGGATGCAGGCTAAGAGCAAATTGGCTAAATATAAGAACATTACCATCAAATTTTACGATGAACTACATGATCTTATTGCTAACGATACAGCTCAAGGTGAAATAGCCATGACTGGATCTGAAAGAAGCCAAGTAAATGTTAACTCAATGATAATAGAAGAAGAAGATTTCATCATCCCCAGCACTTTTGATAACCAGGCAGCTGGATTGGATGACATCAATGAGCTCACTTGCCTTAGATAGACTAATGAAACTCACCAGAGAATGGACCGGCTCTAGCCTCCAGCACATCAAAGTAGTAGTGGCCGAACGAGAAAGAAATGTAAGTCGACAACAAGCGATGAAGTGAAAGAAACATTTAAATAAGTTGAAAATGTTGTCCATGAGCTAGCAGAGCGCATGAACACCCCATATCATAGCTTATTAATCTCCAAGATCACGGGAGTTGTTCGTTTGATTTCTTTCATGCCGCCTAATATGAAAATGCATGTCGTTGACTTTCTTGCTAGTGATGATAGGAAGGCGGAAATATTCCTAAGCTTCAATGATGATGAGAAGGTGTGATGGTTAGAGATGCATTTTCAACCAGGATCGTCAAGTTGTGATCAATGAAATTGAAACGTAGTTCATTGAAGGATGAATGCTATTTTGATTATGGTTTTGTTAAACGTCTAAACAATGCTCAGCGATGAGGAATGGCCATTGAAAAACCCTTTACTTTGGACTTACTATGTTTTAAAACTATGAACTTGCTATGTTATAATTACTTGGTATACTTATTTCATGCTTTAGTCACTTGTTAACGTTGTGGATGTAGTTGATCCTGAGCTGGATTTAATGTTCAAATTTGGATTTGTTTGGACTTTTGTTGTGTTATTTGATTTATAATAGTGGATGTTATTTTGTTGGTATTATGGTGTATGTTACTTTTGCTCATATTGGTTGAGATTTATAATGGTTTTATTTTAGTGACCTTTTTTTCTCGAGTTGCGCTTGGGATGCTCCTCTTTATGTCACTGATTATGAGGTGGATTTGGTGGGTGTTATCAATTTCCACCACCCATTTATGTTTCAAATGTAGACTTGCGCTTAACTTTTGCATATAATTTCTTACATTTTGTTAAGTATAAGCCCCATTTTCATTACTTTTAAAGTTGACCACAAATTTGTTTGATGCAATTTGTCATTGAGGGGATCCAAATATTTATAAAATATTATTTTCTTGAATACTTTAGCCTTATATATGTATACATATAATACGTAAATATGTAAGAGTCCACTTAGAAATACAAGTAGTTATGAAACAATGAATTTTTGGAATTAAGGTTTGATGAAATTCTTAGACATGAATTCCGGTATGAAAGAAACATGGAATTCAAGAATGTCAGGATTCAGCAGCAATACAGAATACTTCCAACTCGAATTCTGCAAATTTTAGAAGACATGAATTCCAATAATTATGGTAAAGAAACGAGTTTCAAGAATATCATGAAAAATTCAAGTTATCGGTAACTTTGCAATACTGGTTCCTACCGCATAGGCATCAACAGTGGCCTATAGAATTCCATAATCTAACTAGTCCCTGATAAAATAAGATGGGACTTTCAATCAACTAAGCTCCACTTCGAGAATGGCTACTTACCAAAGTGGTAAGGAGTGATAGCTCTCACTTTGTCATTTTTCTCGCGTGTGTGAGCTTCTATTTTCGCATGTGCGGTAAAAAAAAGTTCCACGTCTTTGCTGGGCTTCTCTTTTGTAAATGCTAGAAAAAAAAAAAAAAAAGAAAGGAAAAAACCTTTATCTAGGTGCGCCTAATGCATTTTACTCAAACAGAATCTACAATATGTTATCTTTTCGCCTTCGGTGGAAGAAAGTGACCCCAACATCTTAGCCTTATCCATCTAATGCTCTCTCTCTCTCTCTCTCTCTCTCTCTCTCTCTCTCTCTCTCTCTCAAAGGTTATCTCTACTGCATTCTACAGACAAAGAGAAGCATGACCACATTCTCCCCCTGATCGCTTACTTACAAAGGCACTTGGTAATTCAATACATATCTTGACTCATTCAACTGTACCTTCAGAATTTCCTAGCATGTAACCTATTACCTATCTAAAAATAGTGCAGCTCAGGTTAAAACTCGATCATGGAAATGACATAAAGCATGACCAGGTCAATGTGGAAAACTTGTTTATGCAATTGACCATGGCGTGTTAGATGATCCAAACCCATGAATTCTCACTGATTCACAAAGATCCAAAACAGTCCTCTTAAATCACTCTCTTCATATTTAATAGATCTACATATACTACATGCATGTCCTAACTTCCAATCTACAAAAAATGACAAAAACCAATAAAAACCAAGAAATGAAAAGGCATTGAAGCAAGAAGAGAAGGGGAGCCATGGATTTTCTCTGTGGATTTCTTTGTTTTGGGTCTTTTCATGGAAATCTTTAGGACCCAAATGGATTTGAAGAATCTTAGTGGATATGGAACACTAATAAACTTCTAGATTCATAGCCAATGCACTACTTTTCTTAGTTGACCTAAGGAAAGAAGAGATACAAAAGTCTTCCCAATACTGTAGAAAATCTTCTGACGTATAAGAACCGGTTGAGATCATTGCCATTTATTAAACTCTTCTGACGTATAAGAACCGGTTGAGATCATTGCCATTTATTAAACTCTTCTGACGTATAAGAACCGGTCTGAATGGTCCTTAACATTTATCAAACTGCATTCATGCGTTTGTTCAAACCAAATTACACGGAAGTAAAGTTTTAGAAGTGGCAATGGGTCCGGTCATGGTCAGGTCTGGATTGGGTTGAATAATATGTACATGCATGTAATATGTGTAGGCTCAACTTTAACCGGACTAATTTTTTTTAATGGGTTTTAAGATAACAACCCGAACCCAATCTGAAAGTTAAAAATGGCTCAATTGGGGCCTCAGTTAACTGGTTAGGTCCGGGTCAGATTGGCAAGTCAAATATCAAGTATGCACTCAACATGAATCAAACCCATTTATTCACCAACACAACGTTGTCAAACCCAACTCCCTCTGAAGATAAAATGAACCCTGAGTTTCCAGGTTGGGTTTGGGCTGAGCCGCAACAGTGGGTCAGGATTTGTTGAGCTTCATGACACCGGAAATGTTGTTTTGAGAGATGGGTCGATCGGATTCCTCTGTTGTTATTCAGCAGAGCTTTGATAACCCAACTCATACATTGCTACCCAAAGCATGGCTTGGGAGGAACAAGGTTATGGGAGAGACAAAGCGCCTTATAGCAAGGAAAAATGATGATGGTCCGGGGCCCGGAATGTTTTCATTTGGGATTGATCCCAATGGAACTGATCAGAACATTTTACTATGGAATGGGTCCGAAGTGTATTGGAGAATTGGAGTTTGGAATGGGTAGTAATATTTTGATGGACTTCCTGAAATGGGTTCAAAAGATTTGATGAATTTCAGTTTTGTTGAGACAGAGAACATAAGCTATTTCACTTAATTACAATCCTCTCAACAGGGCTATTGTCACTAGAATCTATTTCAATTACAATTCGTGACTCCTTAATTCATGCTTACTCATGTAATGATCATGCCTCGACTACACTTGTTGGCCTTTCATGATTTATATGTCTTATTATCTTTTGTTCCATGTTATGAATTGTATTTGTTTAGCTTGCTAGACGTATGTCTAATGGTGCTGTACTTGACGTTACAAGTCAGGACCTCAATGTCACAGCCCCCGAGATCGAGGAGGCTGAGGATGAGACTCCTCAACAGCTAGCTGAGTGGACCCCAGAAGATGTCTTCTAGACATCTATTTCGTTGATTTGTTGAACGATGCGTCACTTTACCCATGACCGTGGTTTGGATTGCCACATAATTAGAAGTTGTTTTATGACATTTCATTTTGGAATGTAAACCTTAACTAATATTATGCTTCCGCTACTTTTCTCCTTTTCTTTAACTTTGAAACTAGAACTTTAATCCATCCTCATGGACTAGTTGATGCTCTTATATCCTATGAAATTGTGTAGAGATGAATTTTACAAGTTAATTATGTATAGGCCGTTCACAGGAAGTTTTAAAAAGGTACCCCTAATGTGATGGCATGTGCAACCTCTCACACATGAGACGTCCTATGGGAAAATCCGTTCACAGGATTTCAGTTGTTCAAAGAGTTTTCGCTCGAATTCCATGCGGGCATACGTCGCGCCTCAAGAGGTGTGAAATCTCGGTCTCGGGGCGTGACATTTGATGTCCACCCATTGATATTCACCTCTTTTTCTTTCTTTTTTTTTTTAGCCACTTTTAGAAACACATTTTATAGAATTCTGGAATTCAACTCCTTGAAAACAAACAGGCCATTCAAAAAAATAAAAGGTATGTATGATATATCTATTTATTATATTTAAGTGATAAGGGTTTTCAACTCTTAAATTTATGTCGTGGGTCTGAGAACCATTCCCATTGATAGTATCATGGTATAAATATAAATTGAACTAATCACAATAACATCACTAAACTAAGTTTTCAAGAATATTAGGACAAATTCAAGTAATCGTTAATTTTGCAACACTGGTTTCTACCACATAGGCATCAACAGTGGCCTACAGAACTCCATAATCAAACTTCTCTTTTTTAAATGCGATAGTGAAGAAAAACCAAAAAAAGGAAAAGCTATAGGTTCCGTTTGGCAACTCTTAAATGAGCCTCTTATTACTTAAATCCATTTCAAATCTCAAATAGAGCGTTTGGTAACTGAAATAGGGCCTCTGTTTGAAAACTCATAAAGATGGAATCTATCTATTTCATAAAGCAACCAAACCTGGATGAACTCAAACAGACTTGAAACTCTGAAGCGGAAAGACTACAGGGCAAATGACGGTACCTTCTACATCACCGTTTTTCTTTTTTCTCTTAACTTCTAAGAACCTACCTGATGATCCGAGCCATTAGAAGTCTTAAAAGACCAAACACGGCCGCGTATCCAAATTTAAACCATTGATCTTTCTTGAACCTCAAAATATTTGCAAAAAACCATATATAGAACAATGGATCTACATTTCTGAACTTCTGTGGGCCTCACAATCATGATCCAAACCATTGATCCTCTTTGGAATAGTTGAAATGTCTAGTGGTCCAAATTTCAGCCACTGATTAGGTGTACATCTCGAGGAAATTGTAAGAAACTAACAGCCGTTAGATAAGCACATTGCAAAAAAAGTTGCATTCCACGTGACTTTTCATCAGTCCCTTTCTTCAATTTTTTAGAAATTATGGGACCCTAAATGATGATCAGAACCATAGAAACTCTTCACATGCCCAGAAATGGTTAAATGTTGGGATTTGAGCCGTTGATCACTCTCGAATCTTGAGATTTTTACAAAAAATGTAGAACCATATATCTGCATTTTCTGAAAATTTGTGGGTCTCCCAATTATGATCTGAACCGTTGATCCTCTTTAGGATATTTAAGAGAGGTATGAGTCCAAATTTCAGGTTTTAAATCAATGTAGATTTCAAAAAATTAACAAAAAACCTTAAACCATTGGATTTTAAATATCTATTTCAAACGTTTTTTGGTCCTACCAAACAGTCTTTTTTTTAAATATCTATTTTAAACCGCTCCATTTGAAACAGATCTATATCATACAGATGATTTGCCAAACAAGGCCATAGTGAATAAAGTATGAAAACATCCAATAAGGCCCTTTAGGTTACAACACCTGTAGAAAAGCATGCCTAGGAAATTTCTTTCCTTAAAAAGGTAGAATATGTGGTGGCATTAGAGGAACCAGGGTAAAAGAGAACGTTTCCTTTACATGGTCAGAAACTGTCATAATCCAAATTGAAGATCGTAAGGAAAGGTGTGAAATCACCAAGGTTGAGATAAAGCGCTACAGAACCATACCACAGCCACAGAGAAATTCCATAAGAAGGAATCTTAAGCACAAACTCTTTCAATTTTAGGGAATTTGTCCAAGGGCAAAGAAGGTGTGAACAGATTAAAAGCAATACTCGATACCATCCAACAACCATAGGCATGGCTTGATGCATATATTGAACTGATCAAGTGGACTACAATATATACTAAAAATTGAGTCAATTAATTCCTTGCCGACAATGAATGGCCTCAAGTGTTTAAGATTTAGTAAATGGAATCATCCCTACAAAACTGGAACAGAAGACATTGATGCGGGCCGCAAATTTGATGGAGCTGCCTGTAGGGACCCAAATGGATTTTAAGAATCTCAGTGCATGGAGCACTCAAACTTCTAGATTCACAGCCAATGCACTGGTGTCCCATCTGAGACTACTTTTCTTAGTTGACCCAGGGGAAGAAGAGAAACAAAACTCTTCCCAATGTATAAAATCTACTGACGTATAAGAACCGGTCTTAATGGTCCTTGCCATTTAATAAACGGCACTTATGCGTTTGTTCAAACCCCCATAGTCAAAATTAGATCCATCTGTATCCCATGAATCTTTTGATTAGTGACTTGACTGATCTTCAAATAGACCATTGTTATTCTCATTCAGACTGGCATGTCAGAATTTTGGTTAAAAAAATGTTGCTCTTTCCCCCGGGGATTTAAAGCCAGGAGCATAGAGAATACCAGCATTTCAAACACACAAAGTTTTAAGACTTCTCTCCAAGCCTGCTTTCCCTTTTGGTTTCTCTCTTTGTTCTCTGTATTGTATATCTGGCTCTGCTTGTGTGTTTATATGTCTTTGCTTTGTATACTTTTTGGTCCTCCCCTAGCTTGCCCCCTGCAGGTCGCTCCTTACCACCCAAGTCATCCTTTCGAGTATAGTTGATATGTGGTACAGCAGGTCCTTATGTTTTTTCAGCATCAAGTCGTATCTCTTGGAATTTAAACTCACCACTGATTTTATTTGATAACCTCCCCTAACCATTCCTTTCAAAATCTCCTTGAAGCATTAGTAGAGACAATATAAATACTTTTCAATAAATCATACCTTCCAAAAAAATGAAGACGCTCTTCCTATATGTGTTGCTTCATTTCTTCATATGCTCTGAGAATTATCTCTCCATTGCAGTAGATACCATATCCTTAGGCCTACCTCTCTCTGGAGACCACACAATATCCTCCAAAGGTGGCATCTTTGAATTGGGTTTCTTCAAACCAGGTGTGCGAGAGAAGTACTACATAGGCATATGGTACAAACAATTACCAGAAAAAACAGTTGTTTGGGTAGCGAACAGAGAAACACCGGTCCAGAACAAAAACTCTTCACAGCTAAAAATCAATCAAGATGGTAATCTTGTCCTCCTGAATCAGTTTGAAAGTCCAGTATGGTCCACAGATATATCCTCAATCGGGACAAATAATACTGCTGCGGAGCTTCATGACACCGGAAACCTTGTTTTGAGAGATGGGTCGGATTCCTCTGTTGTTATTTGGCAGAGCTTTGATAACCCAACTCATACATGGCTTCCCAAAGCACGGCTTGGGAGGAACAAGGTTACGGGAGAGACCAAGCGCCTGATTACATGGAAAAATCATGATGATCCGGCGCCCGGAATGTTTTCATTAGGGATCGATCCCAATGGAACTGATCAATACGTTTTACTATGGAATGGGTCCAAAGTGTATTGGAGAAGTGGAGTTTGGAATGGGCAGTATTTTGATAGACTTCCTGAAATGGGTTCAAAAGATATGATGAATTTCAATTTTGTTGAGACAGAGAACATAAGCTATTTCAGTTACAATCCTCTCGACAGTTCTATTGTCACTAGAAGTGTCTTGGACTTCTCTGGGCAAATCAAGCAATGCTTATGGTTGGAATCTTCTAAACAATGGAATTATATTTGGCTTCAGCCAATAGATCAATGTGAGGTCTATTCTATTTGCGGAACTTTCGGAGTCTGCAGTAAGTATAGCGAGCCCTTCTGTTCATGTTTGAATGGCTTTCAACCGAGGTCTAGAGAATATTGGAATTTGAGCAATTGGTCGGGTGGGTGTGCGAGGAAAACCCATTTTGAATGTGGTGGTAACAGCTCTGTTAATGGACAGAAAAGTGGGTTTTTGATGATACCCAATATGGGGTTGCCCATAATTAATAGTCATTCATTGACAGTCAGAAGCCACAAAGAATGTGAGTCTTCTTGCTTGAGCAGTTGTTCCTGTACTGCTTACGCTTACTACAATGGATGCTCATTGTGGAACAGTGATCTGATTAATCTTCAACTGCTTTCAAATGGTGAAGGACGAGATCTTTATCTCCGCCTCGCGGCAATCGAGCTGCAAGATTTGGACCAGAAGAAAGGAGGGATGACTGGGGCTACTATAGGTGCAGTGGTTGGATCTGCATCTATATTCATTGTTGTTACAATCCTTCTGGTTTGGAGGTATATAAGGAGTCAACAAATGACATCTTTGAAGGTTGTTCAAGGCTCTTTAGTGTCATTTAGTTACAGGGAGTTACAAATCATCACTAAGAATTTCTCAGAAAAATTAGGGAGAGGAAGTTTTGGTTCTGTTTTTAAAGGAAGTTTGCCTAATTCAACCTCTGTAGCTGTGAAGAAACTAGAAGGACTTAAACAAGGAGAGAAGCAGTTCCGAGCAGAGGTGAGCACAATCGGGGCAATTCAGCATATTAATCTCATTCGCCTTCATGGATTTTGTTCCCAAGGTATGAATAGAATGCTAGTTTATGATTACATGCCAAATAGTTCTTTAGATACTCATTTATTTGAAAAGAATTCAGATACTATAGATTGGAATATTAGATACCAAATTGCACTTGGGACAGCCAGAGGGTTAGCCTATCTCCATGAGGAGTGTAGAGAGTGCATCATACATTGCGACATCAAGCCAGAGAATGTCCTTTTGGATGCTGCATTTTACCCCAGAGTGGCAGATTTTGGTATGGCAAAGCTCATTGGGCGGGAGTACAGTCGGGTTTTGACATCCATAAGAGGAACTATTGGCTATCTTGCACCAGAGTGGATTTCAGGAGTTGCTATCACATCGAAAGCAGATGTCTATAGCTTCGGGATGATGCTATTTGAAATCATATCAGGGAAGAGAAATTCAGAGAAATTTGGGGATGGGGAGTCTGCTTTCTTCCCTTGTTGGGCTATGGGAAAAATAGCCAAGGGTGAAGTTCTAGCCTTGTTGGATTATCGATTGGATGGTAATGCTAACATGGAAGAACTAACGAGAGCTTCTAGAGTTGCTTATTGGTGCATCCAAGACGATGAAAATGATAGGCCAACGATGGGGAACGTCGTCCAGATTCTAGAGGGTTTAATAGATGTAAACATGCCTCCGATCCCAAGGTCTATCAGAATTCTTATAGACAATTCAACATAGATTTATCTTTTGGCATTGTTGTTGAAGTAGTCTACTTGAAGTTCTCAAACTATTAACCTTGCCATGGACATGCTTTAAGTATTGATCTTGTTGGAGATTAGTATAGCAGTTTGCATTCCATCATTTTGGTTTCAACATGTATCCTAGATACCGTATTCTTGTCTTCTTTTCCCTTTTCCTTTATGTACTAATTCTCGTGAATGTCATGTTGGTTCTATTTATGTTCTTCAAATCTTTTTGAGAGTGTGTGGATGTTCCTATAATCTCAAGATGGCTGGGCAATTTAGAATATTCCATGTTAAGGTTGAATATGTTGGTAGTATCATCAAAAAGGTCTATGTGGGCACATTCGTGATGGAGTTTATGACATTTCGTCCACCTCCAACTGCCCACTATGCAACAAGGCTACTAGAGAAGGGGGAGAGAGTTAGGGTTCGCTACAAGAAAAACTGCTTTCTGCTTTTAGCGGTGTCAGCGGCCGTCGGTAAAACCCTGGCCGCCGCTTGGCAAAAGTTTACATTGGGTGGGTAAAGGTTTTAACAGCAGTCACTGGCCGCCGCTATTATTTTATTTTTTTGCGGCGGCTCTGACCGCAGGTAAAAGGAATCCGTGGGTTGATAATACGACGAAAAAATTTTTTAGCGGGGACCGTTGGCCGCCGGTAATAATAAGAATGGCTGCCGCTAAAAATCAGTTTTTTGTAGCGGCGGCCGTGGCGGCCTTGTGACAGCCACTAAAAGCAAGATTTAAAAAAAAAAAAAAAACATTTCTTTTAGGAGTGGCCATATGATCGCCACCGCTAAAATTAATTATTTTTTTACAAATATCAGCCCACATGAAGCACAGAAATACCTACCAACATCTTCATGATCTACTAATCCTCACCACAATTTAGATAAATACAAAAATAATAACAATAGCATTCATAGAGAAGAATTATCAATGGCTAGGAATAGTTAAAACATCCAACCCATTTTGATCTATCTTAACAGGGCATTATAACCCAATACCCCTCTTCAATAATGCTATTGACCAAAAGAAAAATAAAGAACCATCATCATTGACCCATTTGTTTATGATGGATCAAGAGAGAGACATGAGAAGGACCCTTCACAATCTATACAGAAAATAATAGAGAGAGAGAACCTGGACCTGGACAAACAAAAAGAAAAACACAACTCACAAAACAGCTCATGTGATATGCATGGATGTATGTATCATTGTAAACCCACAATGAGTTGACTTACTCAAAAAATTCCGAATCAAGCTTGGAGTGGCTCATGTAGCTGGTGTGGGATCGAAGGCGGATGACCATTTCGTCGTCGCAACCACATAATTTTTCCGTGGCTGCATAGCATTCCTAATCTTGATCAAGCCAAGTGTCTCCACATACTTCTGTACTCTCCTCACCTATACAAAAAAAAAATATAATAATAATAATAATAATAAAATAAATAAATAAATAAATAAAAAATTGAGAGAATTTTAGAATGAAAAGGATCCACAAACTAACAAATTACAATAATGTGAGCGTTTGGATGTAACCCAATTTGCAATCTACATTGAATATCATTGACCAAGTAATTGTAATTACAAACACAGGCCAAAGTGTATCCATTGACCAACCCACCTATAAATTTTGGCATCAAGCCCAATTTTACACTCATTAAACCATCACTCACCATCAGATTGAATCACAAAAAGAGGCCATAATAAAGCTTTAATACTATTAAATTATCTCTCTTTTGTTTTTTTTTTTTTTCCATTTTTGTTTCTTCTTCTCTATTGTATATGAATGTTGGGAAAATCAAAGTGCAAACTGCAATTCTGCTAAGAAACAACCCCTACACATCAAGACAAATAAAATTTTTAGAAAATTTTCTTCTATGAATCCTCGAGTGCAAAAAAATTCTCTTCTCCACTAGTAGTAGGAACTCTTCAATAAACAGCTAGTCAAGAATAAATTTTTTTTTTTCACATTCAATCCAACACAATTTACATAATTTAGATAACCATAAAATCTGGGCCAGGTCAAATCAGGTGGGGGGGGCCGATTTTTTTTTAATCCCCCTTGTCCATAAGAAGACCTTTCCATCTGCGTGCTCTTCTTCTACTGATATAAGTACACATTCAAAATTGTGCCCAAGAACATGATTCATAGCAAGAACATCCTTCCATCATGCAGAATACTTATCTATGTATGCTTCGAAATCATGTGTTCGGAGATTCACCTTGACTTATACTTGCTCTATTTTACTATTCAAAATCTCTTTTACTTTCACAGTAACCACAAATATCCTCCCACAAGATGGCACATGAATCATCCAACAAACGACAAAAAAAAAGATAAGAATGGATGCACTAAATAAAGTAAAAGATATATTAAAACATTAAGAGTTCTGAGCCTAAACCTAACCAAAACAAAACATTAGAGAGTACTTCTAACTTCTGAACCTAAACCAAACTAAAACATTAGAGAGTTGTGACCCTAAACATAACCATCTTTTATTTTGCTAACTCCACGAATTCCCTTGATAAAAAACAAACAGGTTCTATAAGAACCAACAATATTAGGTACCCAAAGCACAAACTTCTCAGGTGAATTTGGAAGTACACCAAAGCACCAACTTGTGTCAATGAACAACTTGGGTAATTTGATCAATGGATAGTGGGGTCCCAAAATGTTAAGAACTTTCTTCTCTAGTTTCTGATGCTTTTTAATAACATTTCCCTAAACTTGATCGGTTAGTATCTATTCAATGGTAACTTATGTTGTGTTTCGATATTTCTTTGCCGCAAGTGAGGGGCCACAATGTAGTGATAAATAAAATTCCGAATATTAAAATTAATAACAAGAATTACAATCAATTAAAATTTTCTAAATTTAAAAATAAATAAATAAAACTAGGCTAAGAATCCTAGACTACTGATCCCCATAAGAAGAGTTAAAATACCAATTGCAAATAAAAATAAAAATAAAAATAAAAATCAGTCAAAATGTGACTCTTGTAAGTATTAAAAATATGCATGGCATCAATTCAATCCCTCCCATAAAGACCCTTATAAAAGAGAAGAACTTGTCATACTTATTTCTCTATATCTATCTATCTATCCTTATAAATCCTTATCGTTATAAAAGAAGGTGTATGTTCTAATTAAATTGTTAATTGATGAAATTTCACACAACTAAACGCTCAGATCAACGTATATTCATTACTATGAGCCTCATATCATACCATCCCCATAACACCACATGTCCAAGACTTCACCCCCACCTTTCTTTATTAATTTTCCTCACCAAGCCTCACCATTCTCCCCTTTCTCCACTCACATTCTATCTCCGTCTCCCCTCTCCCTTCTTTCTACTCGAAAATCTATATCAGGCACCAAAGTTGCAAATAGAAGACAATGTGCACTCAAAGATCTCAACATAGGAAGCTGTGAGAAGATTAACCTAGGCAAGAGATATGCACTAATCACTGCAATTCTGGATATCAGCCACCCCAAGAATGTGACGGACACTCTCTGGCCCTGGCCAAAATTAAGCCATCAGCACCCTGTCTTGGTGGTATCCATTTTAGTCAAAAACTCTGGATGTTTGAAGTTACCTTTTTTGGCACTTCAAGAATAATCAGTGCCAGAGTTATTTCACTCGGCCCCATCTTTGGGCTTGCATTTTATGCGTCAATGAAAAGTGTTTCTATCAAAAAAAAAAATAATGAATTCAAAATGAAGTACCAATACAGGTACTGATTTTCGTTGGGCATAATGAAGTACCAATACAGGTACTGATTTTCGTGGGTCTAATCCCAACAAAATTCAGAGAAAACTAGCTTAAGTTATAGTGAAAAATGTGAAGGTAAATGCAAATAGACTAACACGCCAAATCCATGCTTTAAAACTATGAACTTGCTATATTATAATTACTTGGTACTTATTTTATACTTTTTTCATTTGTTAATGTTGTGGATGTAGTTGATCCTGAGGTGGATTTGAAGTTCAAGTTTGGATTTGTTTGGACTTTTGTTGTGTAATTTGATTTATAACGGTGGAAGTTATTTTGTTGGTATTATGGTGGATGTTACTTTGGCTCGTATTGGTTGAGATTTCTAATGGTTTTTATTTTAGTGACATTTTTGCTAGGCTTCTCTTTTGTAAAAGCTAGTAAAAAAAGGGGAAAAAAAGCTTTATCTAGGTGCGCCTAATGCATTTTACTCATAACCGCGCACAAACTATAATATGTTATCTTTTCGCCTTCGGTGGAAGAAAGTGACCCCAACATCTTAGCCTTATCCATCTAATGCGCTCTCTCTCTCTCTCTCTCTCAGGTTATCTCTAATGCATTCTACTGACAGAGAAGCATGACCACATTCTCTCCCCTATCGCTTACTTACAAAGGCACTTCAACTGTACCTTCAGAATTTCCTAGCATGTAACCTATTACCTATCTAAAAATAGTGCAGCTCAGGTTAAAACTTGATCATGGAAATGACATAAAGCATGACCAGGTCAATGAGGACAACTTGTACATGCAATTGACCGCGGCGTGTTAGATGATCCAAACCCATGAATTCTCACTGATTCACAAAGATCCAAAAGAGTCCTCTCAAATCACTCTCTTCATATTTAATTAATCTATATAAACGGTTGAGGTCAACGTCCACCATCGCTTCTGAGCAGTCATAATTGTTGTCGAGCTCTCGCCCTCACCATAAAACTATTGTTGTGCCGTTTCCTATCACCAATTGGTTTTGGGATAAGTGGTAGCTCAATAAGGTGTAAGACCTTACAAGCGGTATCAGAGCTTAGTAAGTCGGATGTTCGAGTCACGGGACACGTGTTTTGCAAGTTCGCAACAGGAGTCATGGCGGGTATGCCATTGAGGGAGGGGATTGTAGAGGTCAACGTTCACCCTCGCTCCTGAGCGGTCATAATTGTAGTCAAGCCCTCACCCTCACCATAAAACTATTGTTGTGTCATTTCTTATCACCAATTGGTAGATCATACATAAACTACTTGTAGGTCCAAACTTTCAATCTACAAAAAATGACAAAAACCAATAAAAACCAAGAAATGTAAAGGCATCGAAGCAAGAAGAAGACAATGGGAGCCATGAATTTCCTTTATGGATTTCTTTGTTTGGGGTCCTTTCATGGAAATCTTTAAAGGGGACCCAAATGGATTTTAAGAATATGGAGCACTCATAAACTTCTAGATTCACAGCCAATGCACTACTTTTCCTAGTTGACCAAGGAAAGAAGAGATACAAAAGTCTTCCCTATGTAGAAAATCTTCTGTCGTAGAAGAACCGGTCTCAATGATCATTGCATTTATTAAACCTCTTCTGACGTATAAGAACTGGTCTGAATGGTCCTTGACATTTATCAAACTGCATTTATGCGTTTGTTCAAACCAAATTACACGGAAATAAAGTTTTAGAAGTGGCAATTGGTCCGGTCATGGTCAGGTCTGGATTGGGTTGAATTATTTGTACGTATAGTATGTGTAGGCTCAACTTTAACAGGACTAATTTTTTTTAGTGGGTTTGAAGATAATAACTCGAACCCAATCTGAAAGTCAAAAAAGGGCTCAATTGGGGCCTCAGGTAACTGGTCAGGTCTGGGACGGGTTGGCAAGTCAAATATCAAATATGCACTCAACATGAATCCAACCCATTTATTCACCAGGACAACATTGTCAAACCCAACTCCATCTGAAGATAAAATGAACCCTGAGTTTCCAGGTTGGGTTCCGGCTGAACCGCAAGAATGGGTAAGGGATTGCCACCCCTAGACTAGTGGATTTGAGAATTTCTATATTTACTAAGTATTTTTTCCATTTGGGTCAAACCAACATAGTTAAAATTAGATCCATCTGTATCTCATGAATCTTTTGAATAGTGACTTGACTGATCTGAATAGACCATTGTTATTCTCGTTCAGACTGGCTGATCAATCCTAGAACAGGGTTGCAATTATTAATTATTCTCCGCTATTATCTCTGCTTGAAGAAGCAAAGACGTTAACCGAGTATCGTATCCACTGGGACAAAAAGGCTAAGTTGCGCTGTTTCCTAAATTCCTAAACTAATTCTATTGGAAAACGAAGTAATGGGCTGATTGGTTTTGATTAACAAATTAAAGATTTCTAAATTAACAAAGTAAAAGATAGGGTTGATTCAATTAGAGAAAAGATCTAAGGGTACGAATCCACTCTAACCTCGCACAATGGCAAGTATAGGCTTTCGGGTTTAACTGTCAACACTATAAAGACTCGTCTTGGTTACAAACCTTCAGAGTCAACAAATAAAGGATGTGGAAGTAAATCAGGGCATAACCTATCTCTATGGCATAGATTATCCTAGATCTATCAAACACATTCATTCAAGCACCATTATATGACTTAGTATTCGAATCTACAAGATTAAAATACCAAATAAAGAAATATTGCATTCATAAAATCCAATCAATGGATTAGCATCTTGTCATATAATCAAAAGCGTTTAAGATAAACCCTAAACCTATACATCACCATAAACAAAAGGTTAGGGTTTCATCGCAACCCAAAGATAAGGAGTTAGTTACGCATGGACGACGATTGGCAAAGAATCTCTGATGAAATCGCCATAGCTCCGCTTCCAAAAGCTCCAAAACCTTGCTCCAGACCTTCTCCCAAAGTGTGAATCTCCCCAAAAACGAGTTAGGGCTCCTATATATAAGTTTTGGGGTGAAAAGGGATCTTTAATTCGGGTAGGAGATGGATTCCCGTCGGGTCCGGGCCCACTGGTCCTCACAGCAAACTTCGCGAGGTCATATCTCCCTCAATATAGCTCCGATTTACACAATCTTGGACTCCACGGATATCTACTCGAAAAGAGCTTTCCAACGGTACGTAGATTTCACGAATCCGACACTCGAGTTGAGAGTTATGACCATTTCAAGTTGCTGTCTCTGAAAATTCCTGGAATCATGGTTCAATTAGAAGACCTTCCATGTTGGCATGCTATGGGATGAGTGGGACCCATGTTGGAGATCCAAGGCATGTTTGGACTCTTGCTTTGCTTTCTTATTTGAGTCTCCTCCCATAGTTGGCAATCTTTCTTACTTGCAACTCCTTCTTTGTCATGCTTTGTGATTTCTTCCATTTTAGCTATGAATTTCTCTCCTTGCATTTGTAATACCTACAAACAATAAAATAACATAATTAATATATTTAATCTCTTTCTAAGGTATAACCAAGTCCTCATTAAGGGGCCTAAAATGTATCTTTTAGGTTCTCATCACACCCCCCAACTTACACTTTGCTAGACCTCGAGCAAAGCTAAAACAAAAAGAAAACTAACTAAGGCCACTTTCGTAGGGAGCACGGCTGCACTTAGCATGTGCAGCAAGCCTTTAAACCTCTAAGTTCCCCTTAGAGGACGAGTTATAGTCTCGTGAGGGTTTGCAGTGAATCTACCCACAAAATTCCTAAAACATAACATAAAAACAGGGAGAATTTTCCGCCAAGGTATCTACGAACACCGGATATTCCTGATTTTGGGGTTTTCAATACGCAACTCAAATATGATTCACAAATCCTATCTTTTGGTCAGAAATCCTCAAAATCATGCTAGAAAAATTAATCGTGCACGGTGAAAATTGTGTAAATATAGAGGCATGAAAGCATAAAACGATCCACTAACAATTTCCGTGAAAACACATCTTGTTCTTTCGAACTGCTGGGTCACCGACCCTCAGTACAAGTTATGAATCCTCTCAAGGCATTTGTGGTGGCTTTCACACTATTGTTTGTCAAAGGACATGAAAGCACTATTTTGATTTTTTTTCTTTTTTCTTTTTTCTTTTTTTTTCTTTTTTTTTTTTTTTTTAAAGCAATGACTGTGCAATGCCTAGGTCCCTTAAGCTTTCTAATTAACCCATGTAACGAGCATTCAGCCAATGACTCCCAAGACAGATGTCCGTAGGGCACTAGGTATGGCAATTATACCCCTATGGGCTTACTGGCTCGAGTTAAAAAGGCTACGAACCCAAACTAGTCACAGATTTTTTTATTTTTTTTTTTATTTTTTTTTTTTTTATGGTCCCTAACAATAGGTAGCCCTTTCCATATGCCCAACTTCAGTATGACTGAAGGTCAGCTTTCCATCATAATTGCTCTGAAGTTTTCACTGGTATGGAAATCATAGCTTCACATTTCAAATTTTCTATATAATACGTGTCAAGTGAAAGATCAATAGTTCAACATTTTCTCAAAAACTCTTTCCTAAAACAAGATAGTGAACCATTTCTCTCTTTTTCCTCACAAAAATTTCCAAGAACAGGGTATCTTCGTTTCACAAAATCCCGGTTGGAAATCTCCCTAAAGACTACCAAAAATTAGCAAAAGCTTTTTTTTTTTTTTTTTTAAAGGGAAAAAAACAAGGAAAAAGAAAAGACAAATAAAAGAAAACAAGCAAACAGAAATAAAACTGCTAAAACTACCCCTAAACTACTCCCAAGGTCATACCCCACCCCCCAACTGAATGTAACAGTGTCCACAATGTTAAACATAAAATAAAAGATAAAGGACAATAAAAGTAAAGGGAAAAGGAGGGATATCACCTGGATAGTGCTAAACAAAACGATGCACAGGAAAGAAAAGTCGGGTAGACCCCCCAACTTGCACGAAAGAACCTGCAAAATGTTAGCACCAATGACCCACCCCGCAGGAGGGTGTACAACTGAACAAGTGCAAAAGAATTAAGAAGAAGAACAGTAAGGAAAAAAAAGCAAAAAGATTTTTTTTTTTTTTTCCGTCGAATTTTTCAATCTCGAATTTAGCAGCCATTTCGCAGATCTTTCATTACACCTGCGTAGATCTCCTCGAGACGAGTCCGTAGGTTCAAACGGATCTCAAATCGGACTCCGGATCGTCAAGATATCGCGAAAACAATTTTCAACCGTTGATTGGTCAAATCTGCCTTTGACCGTACCGCGCTGATGTCAGCAATGATGTCAGCGCCTTGCTGCTGGGTTTCTGCGTGGACCGGGTCAACCTGACCCGAAACTGGTCTGGCCTATAATCAGGACTGAGGGATCACCCATTTATGTGGCGCTTGAGAGAGCATTAATTTCCATGTACCTCGGACTACCAAGTCAAAGTCTCCTTTTACAATGTCTTCCTCCCCAAGTTGTGTTCTGTTTCTGGTTCAGAAACAGAACGTGCAGCCACTTCCCCACAGGTGTCTACTTCCTTCCTCGCTCTGGCCACGGGACGACAGAAACGGTGACCCTCTCCGGCAAAGGCGGCGGCACCGGCGAAGAATCCGGCGTTATTTTCCACCGCGAGGTGGGGCCCAGCCGTAAACAAAACAAACAAACGCTGCTGTTTGGATTTTTTTTTTTTTTTTTTTTTTTCGGGCGTCCAGACACCCAACTCCGGGCGTCCAGACGCCCGGAGGCAGAGAGCAGAGGGGTTAAAAATTTTCCGGGCGTCCGGACGCCCCATTCCAGAGAGCAAACCTGATATAAAACTTTTCCGGGCGTCCAGACGCCCAGCTCCGGCGTCCGGACGCCGGAATTTTTTTTTTTTTTTTTTTTAAACACCAAAAACAACAAGTAAAAAAAAAAAAAAACTAAAATCAAAGGGAAGGACTACAAGTAAAAAAAAAAAACTAAAATCAAAGGAAATGACTACAAGTAAAGAGCATTAAAAACATGACTCAACACTTCCTTTATGTCTACCTTCTCCAAGTTAGGAACTAAAAAACTCTGCATATCTCAAGAAAGTGTAAAATCAGCAATGCAAGGGGGACACGATGTGCAAATAGAGGAATCAATATCTTTCAACTCGGCAATTGAACAGCCGAGTGTACTCTTGTGCATTTCCAACACATCCAAAATTTGAGCTTCCTGACCGTCAGACAGATCAGGAGCAATGACAGCTGGCAAAGTATTCCTAGGGTGAAGAGTGTTTTCTACAAGCTCATCAACAACATTGACTGCAAAGCTTTCATCTTGGTCTGAAGGTTGATGAGAGGCCCTAAAAGCATTCAGCCTCACTTTCATATTCCCGAAGGAAACATCCATAACTCCGGTTCGGCAATTAATGTTCGCATTGGCCGTGGCCAAAAAGGGTCGTCCCAGAATGACAGTAGTGTGCTTCCGTGAATTTTGCACTGGTTCAGTGTCAAGGACGATGAAATCGACAGGGAAAAAGAACTTGTCGACCTTGACCAGAACATCCTCAATTATTCCCCGGGGCACCCTAACAGACCTATCAGCAAGTTGTAAGGTAACCGGAGTGGGCTTTAAGTCCCCTAACCCAATCTGCTCATACACCGAGTAAGGCAAGAGATTGACACTCGCTCCTAGATCCAACAATGCATGATCAATAACGTGACTCCCAATTGTGCACGTAATGGTGGGAGTGCCAGGATCTTTCAGCTTGGGAGGAGTGTCATTATGGAGAATTGAGCTCACTTGCTCGGTAAGTAAAATCTTCTTTGACACATGAGATTTTGATTTGCGTTTTTTAGTGCACAAATCTTTCAGAAATTTAGCATAAGAAGGAACCTGCTTGATAGCATCCAGCAAAGGCAGGTTAATCTTTACTTGCTGAAACACCTCCAACATTTCATCCATGGTTGTTTTCTTTTTACTAAAGGGAGAGGGTGTGTCAAGACAAGTAGGAAAAGGGACTTTAGGCACATATGGGGGTGCCTCATTTCCCTTAGAAACCATGTCAGCCCGAGAGCTCTTGGGATTGGCTGTGGGCTCGTTCACATCTTGCCTAGGCTCCTCAGGCCTAGTCTCAACCTCACGCCCATTCCGTAATGTGACAACCATTTTCGCTTGCTCATGATAGGTATCATTATGTTGCGAACCATTACCCATCTCAAAAGAATTCTTAGGGTTAACCGTGGGTTGGCTAGGCAAGCGTCCCTCCTCTCTTTTGTTAAGAGCATTAGCTATTTGCCCGATCTGGACCTCTAGCTTAGCTATGGATTGAGAGTGGGAATGGACCAGCTGAGTGGTTGCTTTTAGCTCTTTAAGCTCTTGCAACACTATCTCCTCAAATGATGGAGTTCTTTGAGGTGGTTGAGGGTTGGGTTGCTGGTAGGATTGTTGGGAACGATAGGCCGCAGGATTGTATTGAAAATTTGGCCCATTTCCCGGTTGAGAGAATGAAGTGCCTTGACCGGGCGACTTCCATGAAAAGTTGGGGTGATTGCGCCATCCCGGGTTAAAAGTATTCGAAAATGCATCATTACCCGGTTTGGAGAACCCCTGTGCAGCATTCACTTGCTCTTGCACAAACTCAGGAAATTGGGGTGCTGCCGGACAATTGCTCACAAAATGAGCGGGACTATTGCATAAAGCACAAGCATCTTGATGAGCAGGGGGCTGGGGAGATGAAGATTGGAGAGATTGTCCCCCAGAAATCAGCTGATCTAACTTTTGGGTCAAGGCAGCCACTTGGGTTGTGAGCTCATTAGAGGGCTGAATTTCAAATACCCCCTTGGGTTTCTGCAAAATCGAGGCTGCTGGCCTCTCCAATCTAGCAGTGGAGGCATGGTGCTGAAATGTCTCACTCATATTCTCAAAAAGTTCCCATGCCTCATCCTCATTTTTCAGCATAATTGATCCCCCACTAGCGGTTACTACCATGTTTCGCCATTCGGGTGATAGCCCATCATAAAAGAATTGCACTAATTGCCATTTGGCAATTTGGTGATGATGACACTTTCTACGGAGATCCTTAAATCTATCCCACGCCTCATGAAATTGTTCACCGTCAGTTTGGGCGAAGGATGTGATGGATCTCCTATACTGATTTGTTTTGCCCACAGAGAAATATTTGTCCAAGAATTTTTGTTGTAGTTGGGCCCAAGAGTTGATAGAGTTTGGAGGTAAAGTACTCAGCCAATACTTGGCTTTGTCCTTTAATGAAAATGGAAAGAGAAACAATTTTAAGGCCTCACTACTGAAATTATTTATTCGCACCGTGGAGCAAATAACCAAAAACTCATCAATGTGGTTATACGGGTCCTCATTGTTCAAGCCATAGAAAGAAGGGATCAGATTGATTGTGCTGGGCTTGATTTCATATTGAGTTGCCTGTACTACAGGCAGCTGAATACACGATGGTGACGCGTATTCTGAAGGAGTATAGTGCTCCTTCAAGGGTCGGAGAGGAGGAGCCTCATCTTCTTTTCTTTCTTCAGCCATTAATGAATTTGTGTGTAAGACAGCAGAATGGTATTTAGATGATCTAATCTTTCTAAGGGCTCGCTCTAAATTTTGATCTAAAGAAAACAAATTTGGATGACAAGAGCGACGACCAAGCATGCACACACACAAAACAAAAAAAAAAAAAATTTACTGCAATTATATGAAAAGAGTTAGAAAGTCTAGGCTTACAGTGCCCTTGGGAGGAGATGAGAGATTTCTTTTCGAGTAAAACTTTGTCCTTTGCGAACTCTCTTAGATCCCTGCACAAATTCTAGAAATCTGTGTTAAAATCAATGCCCTGCAGTAAGGATAATAAATAATGTGAATAAAGCTGAAAAAGCAAAATAAAAAAAAAATTAAACTAAACTAATATCAGAATTAAAAGAAACAAACAACCGTGCTAATTGTCCCCGGCAACGGCGCCAAAATTATGATCAATCCTAGAACAGGGTTGCAATTATTAATTATTCTCCGCTATTATCTCTGCTTGAAGAAGCAAAGACGTTAACCGAGTATCGTATCCACTGGGACAAAAAGGCTAAGTTGCGCTGTTTCCTAAATTCCTAAACTAATTCTATTGGAAAACGAAGTAATGGGCTGATTGGTTTTGATTAACAAATTAAAGATTTCTAAATTAACAAAGTAAAAGATAGGGTTGATTCAATTAGAGAAAAGATCTAAGGGTACGAATCCACTCTAACCTCGCACAATGGCAAGTATAGGCTTTCGGGTTTAACTGTCAATGCTATAAAGACTCGTCTTGGTTACAAACCTTCAGAGTCAACAAATAAAGGATGTGGAAGTAAATCAGGGCATAACCTATCTCTATGGCATAGATTATCCTAGATCTATCAAACACATTCATTCAAGCACCATTATATGACTTAGTATTCGAATCTACAAGATTAAAATACCAAATAAAGAAATATTGCATTCATAAAATCCAATCAATGGATTAGCATCTTGTCATATAATCAAAAGCGTTTAAGATAAACCCTAAACCTATACATCACCATAAACAAAAGGTTAGGGCTTCATCGCAACCCAAAGATAAGGAGTTAGTTACGCATGGACGACGATTGGCAAAGAATCTCTGATGAAATCGCCATAGCTCCGCTTCCAAAAGCTCCAAAACCTTGCTCCAGACCTTCTCCCAAAGTGTGAATCTCCCCAAAAACGAGTTAAGGCTCCTATATATAAGTTTTGGGGTGAAAAGGGATCTTTAATTCGGGTAGGAGATGGATTCCCGTCGGGTCCGGGCCCACTGGTCCTCACAGCAAACTTCGCGAGGTCATATCTCCCTCAATATAGCTCCGATTTACACAATCTTGGACTCCACGGATATCTAATCGAAAAGAGCTTTCCAACGGTACGTAGATTTCACGAATCCGACACTCGAGTTGAGAGTTATGACCATTTCAAGTTGCTGTCTCTGAAAATTCCTGGAATCATGGTTCAATTAGAAGACCTTCCATGTTGGCATGCTATGGGATGAGTGGGACCCATGTTGGAGATCCAAGGCATGTTTGGACTCTTGCTTTGCTTTCTTATTTGAGTCTCCTCCCATAGTTGGCAATCTTTCTTACTTGCAACTCCTTCTTTGTCATGCTTTGTGATTTCTTCCATTTTAGCTATGAATTTCTCTCCTTGCATTTGTAATACCTACAAACAATAAAATAACATAATTAATATAATTAATCTCTTTCTAAGGTATAACCAAGTCCTCATTAAGGGGCCTAAAATGTATCTTTTAGGTTCTCATCACTGGCATGTCAGAATTCTGGTGCAAAAATGTTGCTCTCCACTCAAGGGATTTAAAGCGTGGAGCATAGAGAATACCAGCACTTCATACACACATAGTTTTAAGACTTCTCTCCAAACCTGCTTTCCCTTTTGGTTTTTCTCTTTGTTCTTTGTTTTGTATATCTGGCTCGCCTTGTGTGTTTATAAGTCTTTGCTTTGTATACTTTTTGGTCCTCCCGTTGCTTGCCCCCTGCATGTTGCCATATGCTTGGCATAGCTGTCCGTCTTACCCAAGTGATGCTTGAGAGTATAGATGCTCTGTGGTATAGCAGGTCCTTCCTCTTTTTCAGCATGAAGTCGTTTTCTAGTGATTTGAACTCAAGACCGATTGGCTCTGATATCATATTAAGTGTCATAATACAACCATTCCGCTGCATAAATACTCTTCAATAAATCATACCTCCAAAAAAAAAAAAAAACATGACGACGCTCTTTCTATATGTGCTGCTTAGTTTCTTCATCTACTTCCATATTTCTCTCTCCATTACAGTAGATACCATATCCTTAGGCCTACCTCTCTGTGGAGGCCACACCATATTCTCTAAAGGTGGCATCTTTGAATTGGGTTTCTTCAAACTAGGTGTGCGAGAGAAGTACCACATAGGCATATGGTACAAACAAATACCAGAAAAGCAACAATTGTTTGGGTAGCGAATAGAGAAACCCCGGTCCAAAACAAGTACTCTTCGAACTAAAATTCAATCAAGATGGTAATCTTGTCATCCTAAATCAGTTTGAAAGGCCATTATAGTCCACAGATATATCCTCAATTGGGACAAATTATATTGTTGTTGAGCTTCATGACACCGGAAATCTTGTTTTGAGAGATGGGTCAAATTCCTCCTGTTGTTTTTTGGCAGAGCTTTGATAACCCAACTCTTACATTGCTACCCAAAGCATGGCTTGGGAGGAAAAAGGTTACGGGAGAGACAAAGCCCCTTATAGCACGGAAAAATGATGATCATCCGGGGCCCAGAATGTTTTCATTTGGGATTGATCCCAATGGAACTGATCAGTGCATTTTACTATGGAATGGATCCGAAGTGTATTGGGGAAGTGGAGTTTGGAATGGGCAGTATTTTGATGGACTTCTCGAAACGGGTTCAAAAGATTTGATGAATTTCAGTTTTGTTGAGACAAAGAATAGAAGCTATTTCACTTACAATCCTCTCAACAGTTCTATTGTCACTAGAATCTATTTCACTTACAATTCGTGACTCCTTAATTCATGCTTACTCATGTAATGATCATGCCTTGACTACACTTGTTGGTCTTTCATGTTTATATGGCTTATTCTCTTTTGTTCCATGATATGAATTATATTTGTTTAGCTTGTTGGACGTATGTCTAATGGTGCTACACTTGGCGTTACAGGTCAAGACCTCAATGCCACAGCCCACCGAGGAGGCTGAGGATGAGACTCCTCAATAGCTAGTTGAGTGGACCCTAGAATATGTCTTCTAGAAATCTATTTCGCTGAGTTGTTGAACGATACATCACTTTACCCATGACCGTGGTTTGGATTGCCACATAATGAGAAGTTGTTTTATAACGTTTCATTTTGGAATGTAAACCTTAACTAATACTTTTCTTCTGCTACTTTTCTCCTTTTCTTTAACTTTGAAACTAGAACTTTAATCCAAGCTCATGGACTAGTTGATGCTCTTATATCATACGAAATTATGTATAAATGAATTTTACAAGTTAATTATGTACAGGTTCACAGAAAGTTTTAAAAAGGTACCCCTAATGTGATGGCCTATGCGACCTCACACATGAGACGTCCTATGGGAAAACCCGTCTGTGGGATTTCAGTTATTCAAAGAGTTTTTGCTCGAATTCCCACGCGGGTGTACGTCGCGCCTCAAGAGGTGTGAAATCTCAGTCTCGGGGCGTGACATTTGATGCCACCCATTGATATTCACCTCTTCTTTTCTTTTTCTTTTCTTTGATTTTAGCCACTTTTAGAAACACATTATATAGAATTCTAGGATTCAACTCCTTCTTGAAAACAAACAGGCCATTCAAAAAAATAAAAGGTATGTATGATATATCTATTTATTATATTTAAGTGATAAGGGTTTTCAATTCCTAAATTTATGTCGTGGGTCTGAGCACCATTCCCACGATAGTATCATGGTATAAATATAAATTGAACTAATCACAACAACATGACTAAACTAAGTTTTCAAGAATATTAGGAAAAATTCAAGTAATCGTTAATTTTGCAACACTGGTTTCTACCACATAGGCATCAACAGTGGCCTACAGAACTCCATAATCAAACTTCTCTTTTTTAAAAGCTTTAGTGAAGAAAAACCAAAAAGGGAAAAGCAATACTGAATAAAGTATGAAAACATCCAATAAGGCCCTTTAGGTTACAACAGCTGTAGAAAAGCATGCCTAGGAAATTTCTTTCCTTAAAAAGGTTGAATATGTGGTGGCATTAGAGGAGCCAGGGTAAAAGAGAACGTTTCCTTTAAATGGTCAGAAACTCGTCACAATCCAAATTGAAGATTGAAGGAAAGGTGTGAAATCACCAAGGTTGAGATAAAGTGCTACAGAATCATACCATAGCCACAGAGCAATTCCAGAAGAAGGAATCTTTTTTTCTTTCTTTTTCCTTTTTCTTTATTATTTTTCTTTTTTTACTATTGGATGAGGGTTCCCAACTTTTTGGGCTACACTAATCCCTTCGGGCCCAGAGGGAAGGCGAGTAAACTCCCCTATAGCCCTAGTGTGATAGTGCAGTTTCAAACCTACAACCTCCGGCGTGGTCAAGGCCAACCGAGCTACTCCTTGGGGTTCATATGAAGGAATCTCAACCACAAACTCTTTCAATTTTAGGGAATTTGTCCAAGGGCAAAGAAGCTGTGAACAGATTAAAAGCAATTTGATACCATCCAACAACCATAGGCATACTAAAAATTGAGTCAATTAATTCCTTGCCGACAATGAGTGGCCTCAAGTGTTTAAGATTTAGTAAATGGAATCATCCCTACAAAACTGGAACACAATACATTGATGTGGGCGGCAAATTTGATGGAGCTGCCATTAGGGACCCAAATGTATTTTAAGAATCTTAGTGGATGGAGCACTCATAAACTTCTAGATTCACAGCCAATGCACTGGTGTTCTATCTGAGACTACTTTTTTTAGTTGACCCAGGGAAAGAAGAGAAACAAGAGTCTTCCCAACGTATAAGAACCGGTCTTAATGCTCCTTGCCATTTAATTAATGAACGGCATTTATGCGTTTGTTCAAACCAAATTACACGGAAGTAAAGCTTTAGTAGTGGCAATGGGTCCAGTCATGGTCAGGTTTGGATTGGGTTAAATACTATCTGTAACATGTATAGGCTCAACTTTAACCCAGCTAATTTTTTTTAGTGGGTATGAAGATAACAACTCAAACCCAATCTGAAAGTTAAAGAGGGCTCAAATGGGGCCTCAGTTAACTGGTCAGGTCCGGGTCAGATAGGCAAGTCAAATATCAATTATGCACTCAACATGAATATTGAATCCAACCCATTTATTCACCAGGACAGCTTTGTCAAACCCAACTCCATCGGAAGATAAAATGAACCCCGAATTTCCAGGGTGGGTTCGGGCTGAGTTGGAAGATTGGGTCAGGAATTGCCACCCCTAGAGTAGGGACTTGGAGGATTTCTATATTCAATAAGTACTTAATTTTTTCCATTTGGGTCAAAACCCCTTAGTTAAAATTAGATCCACCTGTATCCCACTAATCTTTTGATTAGTGACTAGACTGATCTTCAAATAGACCATTGTTATTCTCGTTCAGACTGGCATGTCAGAATTTTGGTGCAAAAATGTGGCTCTCCCCTCAAGGGCTTTAAAGCGTGGAGCATAGAGAATACCAGCATTTAAAACAAACAAAGTTTTAAGACTTCTCTCCAAGCCTGCTTTCCCTTTTGGTTTTTCTCTTTGTTCTTTGTTATGCATGGTTGGCTGGGCTTGTGGATTTAGACGTCTTTGCTTTGTATATTTTCGGCTCTCCGCTTGCTTGCCCCCTGCAGGTCGCCGTATGCTTGGCATAGCTGTCCGTCTTACCCAAGTGATGCTTTGAAGTATAGTTGCTCTGTGGTATGGCATGTCCTTTCCATGTTTCAGTGTCAAGTCATTTCTCCTGGGATTTGAACTCACGACAGGTTTGCTTTGATATCATGTTAAGTTTCCTCCTCTAGCCATTCCTTCCAAAATCAATTTAAAATCTTGAGGCATTAGTAGAGACGGTATAAATACTTTTTCAATAAATCACACCTTCAAAAAAAAATAAAAAATGGCGGCGCTCTTCCTATATGTGCTGCTTCATTTATTCATATGCTCTCAGAATTCCCACTCCATTGCAGTAGATACCATATCCTTAGGCCTACCTCTCTCTGGAGACCACACCATATCCTCTAAAGGTGGCATCTTTGAATTGGGTTTCTTCAAACCTAGTGTGCGAGAGAAGTACTACATAGGCATATGGTACAAACAATTACCAGAAAAAACAGTTGTTTGGGTAGCGAACAGAGAAACCCCGGTCCAGAACAAGTACTCTTCACAACTAAAAATTGATCAAGATGGTAATCTTGTCATCTTGAATCAGTTTGAAAGGCCAATATGGTCCACAAATATATCCTCAATTGGGACAAATAATACTGTTGCGGAGCTTCATGACACCGGAAACCTTGTTTTGAGAGGTGGGTCATATTCCTCTGCAGTTATTTGGGAGAGCTTTGACAACCCAACTCATACATGGCTTCCTGGAGCATGGCTATGCTTTGCGAGGAACAAGGTTATAGGAGACACCAAGCGCCTGATTACATGGAAAAATCATGATGACCCGGCGCCCGGAATGTTTTCATTTGGGTTTGATCCCAATGGAACTAATCAGTACGTTTCACTATGGAATGGGTCCGAAGTGTATTGGAGAACTGGAGTTTGGAATGGGCAGTATTTTGATGGACTTCCCGAAATGGTTTTGATTTCAAAATATTTGATGAATTTCAGTTTTGTTGAGACTGAGAACAAAAGTTGTTTCACTTACATTCCTCTCAAAAGTTCTTTTGTCACTAGAAGTGTCTTGGACTATTCTGGGCAAATGAAGCAATGCTTATGGTTGGATTCTTCTAGACACTGGAATTATATTTGGCTTCAGCCAACAGATCAATGCGATATCTATTCTAGTTGCGGAACTTTTGGAGTCTGCAATAAGAATAGCGAGCCCTTCTGTTCATGTTTGAACGGCTTTCAACCGAGGTCTAGAGAAGATTGGGATTTGAGCAATTGGTCGGGTGGTTGTACAAGGAAAACCCATTTTGAATGTGGTGGTAACAGCTCTGTTAATGGACAGAAAAGTGGGTTTTTGATGATGCCCAATATGGGGTTGCCCATAAATAGTCATTCATTGACAGTCAAAAGCCACAAAGAATGTGAGTCATCTTGCTTGAGCAGTTGTTCCTGTACTGCTTATGCTTACTACCATGGATGCTCTTTGTGGAACGGTGATCTAATTAATCTTCGACAGCTTTCAAATGGTGAAGGACAAGATCTTTATCTCCGCCTCGCAGCAACCGAGCTGCGAGACTTGGGCCAAAAGAAAGGAGGGATGACTGGGACTACTATAGGTGCAGTGGTTGTATCTGCATCTACATTGACTATCATTACAGTCCTTCTGGTTTGGAGGTACATAAGGTGTCAACAAATGACATCTTTGAAGGCTGTTCAAGGCTCTTTAGTGTCATTTAGCTACAGGGAGTTACAGATCATCACAAAGAATTTCTCAGAAAAGTTAGGGAGAGGAAGTTTTGGATCTGTTTTTAAAGGAAGTTTGCCTGATTCAACCTCTGTAGCTGTTAAGAAACTAGAAGGCTTTAAACAAGGAGAGAAGCAGTTCCGAGCGGAGGTGAGCACAATCGGGGCAATTCAGCATATTAATCTCATTCGCCTTCATGGATTTTGTTCCCAAGGTATGAATAGAATGCTAGTTTATGATTACATGCCAAATAGTTCTTTAGATACTCATTTATTTGAAAAGAATTCAGATACTATAGATTGGAATATTAGATATCAAATTGCACTTGGGACAGCCAGAGGGTTAGCCTATCTCCATGAGGAGTGTAGAGAGTGCATCATACATTGCGACATCAAGCCAGAGAATGTCCTTTTGGATGCTGCATTTTGCCCCAAAGTGGCAGATTTTGGTATGGCAAAGCTCATTAGGAGGGAGTATAGTCGGGTTTTGACATCCATAAGAGGAACTATTGGCTATCTTGCACCAGAATGGATTTCAGGAGTTGCTATCACATCGAAAGCCGATGTTTATAGCTTCGGGATGATGCTATTTGAAATCATATCAGGGAAGAGAAATTCAGAGAAATTGGGGGATGGGGAGTTTGCTTTCTTCCCTTGCTGGGCTGTGGGAAAAATAGCCAAGGGTGAAGTTCTGGCCCTGTTGGATCATCGATTGGATGGTAATGCTAACATGGAAGAACTAACGAGAGCATCTAGAGTTGGTTTTTGGTGCATCCAAGATGATGAAAATGATAGGCCAACAATGGGGAATGTCGTCCAGATTCTAGAGGGTTTAATAGATGTAAACATGCCTCCGATCCCAAGGTCTATCAAAATTCTTATAGACAACTCATCATAGATTTCTCTTCTTGCATTGTTGTTGAAGTAGTCTACTTGAAGTTCTTAGACTATTAATGGACATGCTTTAAGTATTGATCTTGTTGGAGATTATTATAACAGTTTGCATTCCATCATTTTGGTTTGAACATGTATACTAGATATAGTTTTCTTGTCTTCTTTATCCTTTTCCTTTCTGTACTAATCTCGTATATGTCATGTTGGTTCTTTTTATATTGTTCAAATCTCTTTGAGAGTGTGTGGATGTTCCTATAATCTCAAGATGGCTGGGTAATATAGAATATTCTATGTTAAGGGTGAATATGTTTTCTATGTTTTTTTTTTTGGTAAAAAAGGGTGAATCTGTTGGTAGTATCATTAAAAGGGTCTCTATGGGCACATTGGTGATGGAGTTTATGGCATTTCCTCCACCTCCACTTGGCAACAAGGCTACTAGAGAGGGGAGAGAGAGAGTTAGGGCTTGGATTAAATCAAAGGGTGGTGCTCAATGGTTTTTCCAAACGAGAACTCTAGAACATGGCCTGGCCATTAACCATTTCGAAGACCTTATCAGCACCCGGTACGACTGGTTCATATCTCACCAGTTGGTCTCCAAGTTGGCGCCATCCCGCTACCTGGCACGGAAACTCCATGCAAGATAAATGTACTAAAATAGGCCTCATACTAAGAAGAAACACTTTAGAGATTTGCATGAATCTGAATCCTTGAAGCTTTTACATATAAATACCAAGTTAAAGGTGATCGAAAATCCAAGCCACTCAAAGTAAATGCCTTTTTTTTTTTTTTTACATGGGGTATTCTCGAGTTTTAATCAAGTAGGAGTTGGTACTACCAGTACACGATTGAGCTTGTTATATAAAAAAAAAAGGTGATCTAATCATTTTTTTATCAAATGCTTGGTTTTATAACAGGGACAATCGCGTTTTTAGTCAAATGCTTAATCTTATGGTGGGACCAACTCTTATTAGAAAAAATTTGAGAATACTCGATACATAGGAAAGACATTTATTTTGGCATTGATTTTACTTTTGTATGAAAGTTGATGGCCCCTCAAGGAAAATGGATTGACCCAAGAGTATATGGATGAAAGTAGTATCTACAAGAAAAACTGCTTTTAGCAGGGGCCGCCGGCTGCCAGTAGAAGTGCTATTGGCCGCTTGCAAAATAATTAGCAGCGGTCAGCGTAGCCATCGCTTGGCGACGGTATACATCGGGTGAGTAAAAGTTTTAACGGCGGTCAGTGATTGCTGCTATTGTTTTTTCTTGTGGCGACTTTAACCGCCGGAAAAAGATATCCGTGGGCTGGTAAGACGACAAAAAAAATTTTAACGGCGGCCCTTGGCTACCGGTAATAGTAACAATGGCTGCCGCTAAAGTTTGGTTTTTTTTAGCGGCAGTCATGTAGTATTTTTTTTTTCTTGGCCGCCGGTATTAGTAAAAATGGCTGCTGGTAAAAACCAATTTCTTTTAGCGGCAGTCAAGTGGCCGCCGCAAAAAATAGTAGCTTTTAGAAAAAAATGCTTTTAGCAGCGGTCATATGGCCGCTGCTAAAAGCGGTAACTTTTTCTTACAAATAGCCCACATGAAGGACAAAATGATCTACCAACATCTTCGTGATCTATCAATCCTAACCACAACTTACATAAATAGAAAAACAATAACAATAGCATTAACAGAGATAAATTATCAATGGCCAGGAATAGTTAAATACAAAAATACTCTTTTTACTAGTTAGTGAAAGTCATGCATGGATCATCGCCACCGCTAGGTCCACTAGCAGAACACCATGCATCAGTTGTTAAAGAAAAACAACAGACTCTACCCGTATAGCATACGCCACAACATTAATCGTGAAGAAACTTGGCCTAAGTCCATCTGTAGATACAGCACGCGCCTGCCAAATACCATATGATAAGAAAAACAAAAAAGGTGCAAGCAATAATCACAAGTCAACTAACACAGGTAAAACCAACCGGCCAAAAATCAAAATTGTGTGGGGTCATTCCGTGATCATGGAATTAAACGGGGCCACCACCCAGTCTCGGTAACCCGTGATCTCGGTGCCGCCAAGTTCGGCTGCATCGCCGTCTCGGGCAATTATGGAGCGGGCCCCAGTGATTACGTCACGAGTCCCAACTTCGGCCTCAGCCTCGACCGAGCTCGGCCTCCTTTCATTCAATCATAAATGCCGCCATTAATGCACTGCCAAAACAGGATCGGCGGTCTGACAACAGAATGGGCTCCGGACCTACGCGAGGGGCACGCCATATCTACAGTCATATCCATAGGCGAGGAGGGCTGGTCCGATGGGACGTCCCCTTTTTACCTACCCCCACTCAGGAGATGAGAGTACGCTCAGATGGGACTCCCGTCTCCTCAGGAAGACAGTCCAATGATGACTTCTCCACCTATATATTGCATGAGAGAATCCATTAAAGGTACGCACACGCATAATCTCTCCCTCCCAGAACTCTTTCTCTCCATTCTCTCAGTCCCTGCACTAACTTAACCGTCGGAGGGCCTTCGGCTACCCACAGCCAGGGTCTCTGACCGTTGTTCTTTTCCTTTCAGGTCATTGGAGGCTCGATCCATTCCCCTTACCTCCCTCAAAACCTTGCATCAGGAGCTTAATCCTCCATTAACTAAGTCCGTAATTTTTAGGCACTTACAGTTGGCGCCGTCTGTGGGGATAGGATCTGTGCCAAAGCCTCTACAGAAGCCATGCCTCCAAAAACCAGAAACGGTGGCGGAGGACCATCGACGTCTAAAAAAGCATCGTCCTTCCCGCTACGGGAGGAACCTGCGTTCCCACCATTCTTGCCGTCTCAACCAGCCCAGTCGGTTGTTCCGGAACCACCCCCCGACCTTCGTTCCGCTCTTCTTCCCCCTCCGGGGCCGATTGCGGCTCCTCCCGTCAGGCAGGAGGAACCAGAGGCCCCGCGCCAGAGGAGGTCTGGGGGGAGGTCGGGAGCCGCGTGCGTGGAGGGCATAGTCCAATCGGCCTCTTCGTCTCGGCCCACGACTGCGCGCCCCCACCACGATGACCGTCGAGGGGTCCCTCTCCATCCTGATGGTCGATCACAAAGGGGTCCGGAACAGAACGCCCCCACGTCGGATCTTCGGCGAAGGGGCAAAACCCCTATCAGGGCGACGTCCCATCAGTCCCACCGTCACTCTCGCGACGACGGCCAATCTCTCCATCATATCCGTGAAACGAGAAATGACGACCCCCTGCTTAAAGAGCTCGATGCCCAGGACCAGGCTCTCCAAGATAAAGACGAGGTGATTCGTCGTCTAGAGGAGCGACTCGAGATGAATGAGAGGAAGTCTCGTGGCCCGCCTCCCCGGCGGAAGCGGACCCACCCGGGTAACCAAGATCTGAGGCATGCCCTCAACCACAGAAGGAGGTCTCACCGCGAGGAGGAAGGCTCGAGCAGCAGTCATCTGCCTAGTGGTCTCGGGGGAGCACGGCGTGAGCCGGAATCCCCGAGACTCGATGACCAGACGGACCTCAACGCGCAGTTGGACCACTATATCAAGCAGGAGGTCCAGGCCCGTTTGGCCGAGATCGGTCTCGCCCGAGACCAGACTGATGAGCATGAAGGGGACGATCAGGGCATGTCCCCCTTTTCGCAGGAAATTAAAAATTTCTCTCTCCCCGAGAGATTTAACGTCCCAAGGTTCGTACTTTACGACGGGGCCTCAGACCCAGAGGCGCATCTGCGGCACTTCACTCAGCGGATGTCGGTCTGGGGGGACGTCGGTCTTTTAAACTGCAGGGTTTTCTCATCCAGTCTGGGAGACCTCCCTCTCCGGTGGTTCTGCGCACTCCCTCCCGGGTCGGTCTCAAGCTGGCGGCAGCTCCGGAGCTCTTTCCTTGAAAAGTTTCAAGCGCACCGCGTCATCCCAAAGACAGGTAGCAATCTCATGGCGATCCGGATGAAAGACGGTGAGGGTATCACTGCCTTCGCCAGAAGATTCTGGACGATATACAGCCAGATTACCGACGCCAATGACGAAGTCGCCATCATGTGCTTCAGGGAGGGGTTACTCCTAGGAAATGAACTCCGCAGAGATCTAGTCCGAAACCCCGTGGCCACGATGAAAGCACTGATGGCAAGGGTAAAACAGTACATTGAGCAGGAAGAAGACGAGGCCCATGGCACAGAGCGGTTCGGATTCCCGAAGAAACACCAGGCCTCCACCAAGGAAGAAACATTCCCTCGACCGAGGTCGGATAAAAGGAAGCCCGCCCGCTCTTTCTCGATCGCCTCGGACAGCAGCAAGAGGCCGAGGTCACAGTCCGCCAAGCCTGCCAACGATCCTTACAGGGCTATCAGTGTTGTGTTTAAGGAGCCTATTTATAGACTCCTGAACAAAATCAAGGCAGAGCCATACTTCCAGTGGCCTCGGCCGATGACAGACGACCCATCCATCCGAGACCAGAACAAACGCTGCTCCTATCACAAGCAGCACGGGCACATGACCGAAGACTGCTTTGCGTTGAAGTCCCATCTCGAAAAGCTTGTCCATGACGGACACCTCCAGGAGTATATCAAACAGGAGGAAAGGGTCCACCGAGCACAGCAGCGCACTCGACCCAGTGATGACCATGAGAGCGATGAGCCGGCGGGTACCATCAATGTCATCCACCTAGCACCCGCCCCAGGCAGGGGAAGCGCCCAGGCTCGGTCAGACGCCAGGAGAGCTGCCCATGGCAAGCAGGTGATGTCGGCAGAGTGGGAAAGCGCCTCGAAGAGGCGTAAGAGAGAAAAGCCCAAGATTTGGTTCTCGGATGAGGATCTGAAGGAAGTCGAGCTCCCCCACAATGACGCCCTCATCCTCACCCTGCGGCTGAACAATTACACTACCAAGCGCGTCCTTGTGGACCCAGGGAGCTCCACCGAGATTGTATACTATAGTTGTTTCAAACAGCTCGGCTTGCCCGAATCCGCCCTGCGGGAGGCCCACGTCCCCTTGATAGGGTTTAGTGCCCAGCCAGTGTACCCCAAAGGCAGGATCTCACTTGAAGTCCGGATCGGAGGCGCAGCAAAGGTAGTAGACTTTATGGTGATAGACGCGCCGTCCCCCTACAATGTGATATTGGGACGAAGTTGGCTGCACGCCATGGAGGCAGTGCCATCCACCCTTCATCAAAAACTCAAGTTTCCATTGGAGAAGCCTGGAGGAACGGTCGAAATAGTGACTGTGTGCGGAAACCAACAGATGGCCCGAGAATGTCTCGTGGTCGTAGCACCTGGAGAACAGGAACCGAGACGAGTGCACATGGCCGAGCTCGAAGCCGAGATCGAGGATGTCGGGCGGACAGCAGGGCAGAAAAGCATAGAAGATCTCACCGAGGTCAGGATCAATCCTGAAGATCCGGAGCGCTACTTCCTGCTGGGTAGCCAGCTCCCTGACGCTGAAAAGGCCGAATTGCTGGACTTCCTACTCCTAAACAAAGATATCTTCGCGTGGACTCCTTACGAGATGCCCGGGATTGACCCCGAGGTCATATGTCACAAGCTAAATGTGGACCCCGGACACAAGCCCGTAGTGCAGAAGGCTCGCAGAACGGGGATCCCACAGACAGAGGCGATTATAGAGGAGGTGGAGAAGCTCCTCGAGGCTGGGGCAATCCGCGAGGTGCACTATCCCCAGTGGCTAGCCAACACAGTGGTTGTAAAGAAGAAGAGCGGCAAGTGGAGGGTCTGTGTAGACTTCACCGACCTTAACAAAGCTTGCCCCAAAGATAGCTTCCCGCTCCCAAAGATCGACCAGATGATCGACGCCACCTCGGGGCATGACAGAATGAGCTTCTTGGACGCCTACCGAGGTTACCATCAGATCCCCCTGCACAGATCTGATGAGGAAAAAACTGCGTTTATCACACCTCGGGGCATCTACTGTTACAAGGTGATGCCCTTCGGGCTGAAGAACGCCGGAGCGACATATCAGAGGCTGGTCACTAGGATGTTCCGAGATCAGCTCGGAAAGACGATGGAGGTCTATATTGACGACATGGTAGTCAAATCCAGGGAGTCGCAGAGCCACCTGACAGACCTGCGCCAAACATTTGCCATCCTCCGAAAGTTCCAGCTCAAACTCAATGCCTCGAAGTGTGCATTTGGCGTCGGCTCCGGCAAATTCCTGGGGAGCCTGGTGACACGGAGAGGGATTGAGGCCAATCCGGAGCAAATCGCGGCCATACAGGCTATCCAAAGCCCCACCTCGGCCAAGCAGGTCCAGAGACTGACGGGGATAGCCGCTGCACTCAATCGCTTCATCAGCCGCGCCTCAGACAAGTGCCGTCCATTCTTTCAGCTACTGAAGAAGAGTTCCAAGTTCCAATGGACTCCAGAATGCGATTCGGCACTAGAGACGCTCAAAAGGTACCTCTCCTCACCACCTCTACTGTCCACTCCGTCGCAAGACGATTTTCTCTATCTCTATCTTGCAGTCTCGGACCATGCGGTGAGCTCGGTGCTGGTTCGAGAAAGCGACAAGCAACAGTACCCCATCTATTACACCAGCAAAACCCTGCTCAATGCCGAGACCAGATATCTACCTCTTGAAAAGCTAGCACTAGCACTGCTCAGCGCCTCTCGCAAGCTCTCCCATTACTTCCAGACTCACACGGTGGTAGTCATCACGGAATTCCCGCTCAAGTCCCTCTTCCGCAAGGCGGACTTTTCTGGCCGAATCTCCAAGTGGGCCGTGGAATTGGGTCAGTTCGACATCCAGTATCAGCCCAGAACGGCAATCAAGGCACAGGTCCTGGCGGACTTCGTCGTCGAATTCACCTCTCCTAGTTCGGCACCGACCTCGCTCGATACCGAACTGGGGGACTCCAAGGGCAGCAATGAAGGTAACGCCAAGACTGAGGAAGACCAATCCTGGGAAAAATTTCTGGAGTCAGCCTGGAAAATCTTCGTTGACGGATCGTCTACATCCAAGAGGGCAGGCGCCGGCGTCGTCCTCCAATCCCCAGAAGGGTTAGTCATAGAGCAAGCACTAACCATCAACTTCAAAGCATCAAACAATGAAGCAGAATATGAAGCACTGATCGCTGGCCTCGGCAGTACGAGAATACTGGGGGCACGGAGGGTGGTGGTCTTCAGCGACTCCCAGTTGGTGACGAGCCAGCTGAGCGGGGACTACCAAGCCAGAGACGAAAGAATGGTGGCCTATCTAGCCCATACCAGGCAGCTCCTCTCCCAGTTTGAAAAAGTTGAAGTCAGGCAAGTTGGTAGGGAGTCCAATCGCCATGCAGACGCCCTGGCAAGCTTGGCCTCGGCTGTAGAAGCTGGAAAAAGAAGAACAGTCGATGTAGGGACGCTGGAAAAACCGAGCATAGAGCTCCTCCCAGTTCGGCAGGTTCTATGCACTGACCTCGGTCCAAGTTGGATGGATCCGATCATGGCGTTCCTGAAGGAGGACAAGCTCCCAGAAGACAAGAGCGAAGCCCACAAGGTCAGAGTAAAAGCAGCTCACTTCTGGCTATCTCCAGATGAAAAACTTTACAGGAAATCCTACTCTGGACCATATCTCCAATGCGTCCATCCGAGCAAGGTAGAGGATTTTCTATTTGAAATTCATGAAGGGATCTGCGGTAGCCACATCGGTGGAAGATCGCTGGCCTACAGAGCTATTAGCCAGGGCTACTGGTGGCCCTACATGCAGAAGGATGCCCAGATCTACGCCAGAAAATGTGAGAAATGCCAAAAGTTTTCCCATTCTCTCCACCAGCCAGCTCAGGACCTGAGCCCAATCTCCAGTCCATGGCCCTTTGCACAATGGGGGCTGGACATCGTCGGACCTCTCCACCGAACCCCGGGAAACAAAAGATGGCTAATGGTGGGCACCGATTACTTCACAAAATGGATTGAGGCAGAGGCCTTATCCTCCATCACCGAGCTTGACACAAAGAATTTTGTATGGAAAAACATCGTCACACGGTTTGGGATCCCCAGAGCTCTGGTCTCGGACAACGGAACCCAATTCGATTCAAAATTCTTCAAAAGCTTTTGTCAGGAGCTCGACATCAGAAACCTCTATGCGACTCCGGCCTATCCGCAGAGCAATGGGCAAGCAGAGATCTCGAACAAAGTAGTTCTGGAGGGGCTGAAGAAAAGGCTTGATAAAGCTAAAGGCAGATGGACAGAGGAATTGCCAAGTGTCCTCTGGGCATACAGAACCACGCCGAGACGATCCACTTCGGCCACCCCTTTTTCGTTAGCCTATGGGATGGAAGCAGTCATTCCCCTTGAAGTCGGCCTCCCGACCTTAAGAACAAATCTCTTCGATCAAGGGCAGAACGAGATGAACCTCGCCAGAGAACTTGACCTCGCCGAGGAACGAAGGGAAGCAGCATCCGTACGTCTGGCCGCCTATCAGCAGCAGCTTTCCCGAGGGTATAATCAAAAGGTCAAAGAGAGGAGGTTCTCGGTTGGAGAACTGGTCCTGAAAAAAGCGCTCCCCGCGGATAGAGATCCCAATGATGGCAAACTGGCACCAAATTGGCTCGGCCCCTACAAAGTAGTCTCCATCTCGGGCAGGTCGGCATACAGACTTGAAGGGATGGACGGCAAGGAATTGCCCCGGCCATGGAACGCTGCCCACTTAAAGAAATATTATTTCTAGCTGTATTCGAGATGTTTGATCAATAAAGAAGAACCTTTTGACACAGATTTGCCTTGAATTTCTTCGATCCCCGCAAGGATCCGGCCCTCGCGCCATCCTCTTTGAGTTCGGTCGTAGGACCAACTCCGCAAGGATCCGGCCCTCGCGCCATCCTCTTCGAGTTCGGTCGTAGGACCAACTCCGCAAGGATCCGGCCCTTCCGCCATCCTCTTTGAGTTCGGTCGTAGGACCAACTCCGCAAGGATCCGGCCCTCGCGCCATCCTCTTCGAGTTCGGTCGTAGGACCAACTCCGCAAGGATCCGGCCCTCGCGCCATCCTCTTTGAGTTCGGTCGTAGGACCAACTCCGCAAGGATCCGGCCCTCGCGCCATCCTCTTTGAGTTCGGTCGTAGGACCAACTCCGCAAGGATCCGGCCCTCGCGCCATCCTCTTTGAGTTCGGTCGTAGGACCAACTCTGCAAGGATCCGGCACTCGCGCCATCCTCTTTGAGTTCGGTCGTAGGACCAACTCCGCAAGGCTCCGGCCATCGCGCCACCCTCCTCGAGTTCGGTTGCAGGGCCAACTGACCAAGAGGCGTCCTCTGCGGCGTCTGACCGCGGAACTCGGCCTACCCTAGGGTCTCACCTAGGCCGTGGGAGCACGGCCTCAGCTGAACCCCGGCATGTAAGTCGGGGGCTCGCCACCGTTTCACCCTGGGAACCTCCCCCTCAAAGATATGCCATTAAGGCCTAACCCTCGGTCAAACGACAGCATGACTCGCTTACTCGCTGAAATTCAAAAGTGGGAAAGGGACAACCTAGTCTTCCGAGACTAGAAAAGGTCTGCCCGAGGCAGGCCCCTCCTACCGACCTCATCCACTTTGGACATCATCTCACATCAGAGCATCCACAGACCGTTGCAAAAGAAGAAGCAAAGAAGAGAAACAGCAAGATTGAAAAAGAACTTCTTTTCATTAATCAGGAAGTACGATTACATGATCTCTGTGCACTTAAAAAAGAAAAATTACATCGAAGAATAGAGAAAATTCCTAAAAAAAAAAAAAAAGTCTACTCCTTGGACACCTCCTTATGGGTCTCCGACTCTGGAGGTGCAGAGGAAATGGGGGGATCACAAGCAGATGAAGGAGCAGCAGCAAGAGTCTCGGCCACCGGGACGACGGCAGGAGTCGGAGAAAGAAGAAGAGCGCCTTCAGCTTCAGCCGGGGTCAGAGGAGGAAGAGGAGTGCCTTGGACTTCGGCAGAGGTCGGGGGCGGAGGAGGAGCGATGGGGGCATCGGCCGGAGCCTCAGAAGGGTTGGAGCCTGGCTCTGGCTCTGAACCCACTGCTGCAGGTCGGAACTGAGGAAGATCCGAGAAGATGGGATGGTCCTCAGAGACCCCATATTTGAGCAGGGCCGCCTTGCACCCCATCTCGTACAGCACTGAGCTCAGATTTGTGATCTGAGCCGCGTAATCCTCCGAGGCCCAATCCACCCCGTCCTGGTAAGCCTTTATAGCCTGATCTCGCAGGATGGATTCGGCCTCGGATCTCTCCTTCTTGGAGGCCTCAAGCTCAGCCTCTTTCTTGGCCAGCTCGCCTTGCTTCTCGGCAACCTCAGCATCTTTCTTCGCGAGCTCGGCCCCCCTCTCGACGAGCTCAACCTCCAGCCGGGACGCCCTCCTCGCCTTCTCGTCCGCGGCGCTCCTCAGGTTGTTGTTCTCGCCCCGCAACTTAATGATCTCAGCCTTCGCTGCTTGCTGATCCGTTGCGTGTTGGGCGATTTTCTCCCCCACCTTCTTGAGTTCGGCCGCGCTGGCCTCCAGCGCACTCCCCAGCTTCCTCTTCTCCTTCTCTAGCCCATCAATCTGGGCAGCTCTTTCCGCCTCCCTCTCCATCAGTACTTGGAGCCTCTGCGCGTTCTGTGAAAAGAATAGAAACGGTGAGTAGGTTGGATCGGGTGACTAAGAAGTGAAAATTTTAGAAATAGGGGAGAAAAGCTACCTCGAGCGACGCCCTCAAGGTATGATGGATTAAGTTCGGAGACCGGATTTTCTTGTGCTTCTCCATATCCTGGGGGAGGGCGCATCCCCGGGCGAGAGCCATGACCGACTCCCAGCTCGTCCCCAGCTGCACCCCCACCGTCATCGGCTCGTTGGGGTTGAGGTCGAAGTTGGGCCTCCAAGGAGCTGGTGTGGACTGCTGGGACTGCGGTTCCGCCGATGGATGCCTCCCCTCCGCGCTCGACAGACGGGGCCTCTTCTCGGGAGGGGGCCTCTCGCCCTCCTTTCCGGCAGCGGCGGACCGAGGCCGGGCTTCCTTCTGCGGCGGAGGAGGTGGAGTCTCCTTCCCGGGGTCCACCACCTGTGGCCTGCTTTCTCGGAGCGGACGAGGGTCCTTCGTCTGCCGAGCGGCCACGGAAGACTCCCCCGACTTCCCCTTCGAAGGCTTGGCCGAAGAAGCGCCTGCCGCACCCGACGAGCTAGAAAAGGCGGCGGGGGCGGATCCCTGGGCGGCACCTTCACCGCTGGGGACGTTCTTGAGGGCTTCCGGGGCCATACCTCCAAAAAGCAGGGCCCCCAGGTTCTTCAAGGGTGGGCGCGGCCTCTCCATTTCCTCTTCCTCTGCTTCTCCTCGGTCTCGGGGAGGACTGTCGCCGATGACTATCGGGTCCCGAGGATCCGTGGCTTGACCGTCTGTCTCGGCAGGGTCGGGTCCGACTTCCCCCGGTGGAGCAAGAGGAATCTCGGCAGCCTTCCTGGTGTAAGACTGATACCGAGGTTTGTACCCCAGCAAGGAGAAAGCGGCTCGGTCGTAATGACCGTGGTAGCGCTCAATCCTCTCTAGCCACGCGTCGTTGCGCTTCCACTTGTCGAAACCGGCCTCTCTCCTCCTCTTCTGAATGCCTACACGGAAAAATGGGCAAGGACATCAGTTCGGCATAATAGCAGGCAAAGGCAAGATAAGCTTAAACCTAGAAGGGTGGGCATTTACTAGGGGGTGTCCCAGGTTTTCGTGGGACCTGGATCCTCCGGTCCTCCTCGGTCTCGGTCCCCCTGAACTCCCAGTTTCCCGAGATCAAAAAGCAGTCATCTCCGGCGTATTTGGTGGAGTCCTCCAGGGCATTCACCAAGGGACGGCGCCTGGCCTTGACCCGAAGGTAGTAAGCGTCCTCGACCCCCGCGGCCTTGCAGATATCGTAGACATCTTCTAAATCATGTACGCCGAGACCGATGTCCAAGATCCAGTTCAGCTGGGCCACGCCCATTATTATTTTGAAGCCGTTCGGCATTAGCTGGAAGGGGCAGAGGTTCCACGCGTGGAGACAGGACCGGAGGAGTGGGTGGATGGGGAATCTTACCCCCCCTTCGCACACAGCCAGCAAAGGGAAGGGCATCCATTCCTTATAGGTGACGAAACCCTTGACGGAGCCCTGGAAGACAAAGGGTTTCACCAGGACATCCTCTGGGATCCTAAAGTTCTCCCTAAAAGCCTCTAGGGCTGCAGGGCCCTCTACCCAGTGGCTGTATATTCCCATTTTCTTGAAACAGAAGAGAAGGAAGAAATAGAAGAAAGGGAACGAAGGCTGGGAGGGCCTAAGGGATTAGGAATCTCAGAAATCGCAGAAGAAGGAAAAATACAGAGAGGAGATGAAGGCAAGAAGCATAACTCACAGAAAAAGCAAAGAGGACTGCAGAAGACAGAAGGGCAAGGAACGGGAAGCAGAGGGCGAAGAGTCTCCGAGTTCGGCGGTCTTCTGAGTTGAACAAAGTTGCAGCAGAGTCTCCTTCAAACTAACAGCTAGGGTAAAAGAGGAAGAAAGAGGAGCGGGCCCCTTTTTATAAAGGAGCGCCCCCTCTTGATTACCGCACGTCGCGTCGCTTCGACTTCGGTGTCCTACCAGACAGAAGGCTCCATGTGGCAGAGACGATAAGTATTCCGCCATGCCTCTGGTACGACATTAATCGCCTCGGGTAGGCGAAACGGCGCTCTCCGTATCCGCTGTGGCAGGGCAATCATGACGCCCTATTTATTGCCTAGGGCAAGTGAAGAGGCGTCATAATGAGGATATTCCTAAGGCGGGATACGAAAAGACAGCCCCGTCACATCCAAGTCTTAGCTCCCGACCTCGGAGAAAGCCCGAGGTCAGGGAGCTAGGGGGCAATTGTGTGGGGTCATTCCGTGATCATGGAATTAAACGGGGCCACCACCCAGTCTCGGTAACCCGTGATCTCGGTGCCGCCAAGTTCGGCTGCATCGCCGTCTCGGGCAATTATGGAGCGGGCCCCAGTGATTACGTCACGAGTCCCAACTTCGGCCTCAGCCTCGACCGAGCTCGGCCTCCTTTCATTCAATCATAAATGCTGCCATTAATGCACTGCCAAAACAGGATCGGCGGTCTGACAACAGAATGGGCTCCGGACCTACGCGAGGGGCACGCCATATCTACAGTCATATCCATAGGCGAGGAGGGCTGGTCCGATGGGACGTCCCCTTTTTACCTACCCCCACTCAGGAGATGAGAGTACACTCAGATGGGACTCCCGTCTCCTCAGGAAGACAGTCCAATGATGACTTCTCCACCTATATATTGCATGAGAGAATCCATGAAAGGTACGCACACGCATAATCTCTCCCTCCCAGAACTCTTTCTCTCCATTCTCTCAGTCCCTGCACTAACTTAACCGTCGGAGGGCCTTCGGCTACCCACAGCCAGGGTCTCTGACCGTTGTTCTTTTCCTTTCAGGTCATTGGAGGCTCGATCCATTCCCCTTACCTCCCTCAAAACCTTGCATCAGGAGCTTAATCCTCCATTAACTAAGTCCGTAATTTTTAGGCACTTACAAAAACCAACCTAATAAATTTCAGCCCAAAACAAGACCAAAAGTGCATATGTTGTGAAGAATACAAGACTAGGCAAATCAAGCAAAATATGTTGTATGATCTGACAATAAGGCAACGTCATTTATCACTTCATAGCACTGAAGTAAATCTCATAAAGATTAGAAGAAGAAAAAATACCGAAAAGAGCTTCAATTAGTGACATAGATATCAAGCAAACCTCAGGCTTTATATGTTGTATATCCCACCGAAACACAAACACCACGCATCGAACTGTAAGATATAATCCAAAGCTAAGGATCCATAAAGAACATAAACACCAAAAACAAGTTCATAAACACAACAAGAAACACAGAAACAGCTGCATAACCTGCATTCACAACAAAGTTCAAGAAATGGAAAACCTTCTGCGTGGTCCAACCATACTCAGGGACTCTCAGTTGAATTCGAACAAGTTGGATCTGTAAATTACAGTATATCAGCACTTCAAAGCATATTTCAGATCGAAAACAACAAACATGATTCAATCGAAACTAAGATATAAAATTTTATAAAAGAAGCTGATTTCTCTCTTTTTTTCATGTTTTTACTTAACTTTCAGTTGATTCAAGGAGACTTTTCAAGAAATCAAAGGATATTTTCAGAAAAACAGAGTACTATCTTCAATTCATCATCTTTCCTGAATCTCTCAAGGAGTTCTCTTAAATTCTTAATGCAATAACACTATACCTAAAGAATCAAAACAAGAACGAAGAATCGAATTCCGATTCCAAAACCCTACCGATTCCTAAGCAAAAAGAGAATGGCAAAAAGATAAAAATCGAATTTCTTTGTACAGATACAAACTCAAGGCTGAAGCATACTATGGATATCCATGGGTTGGCGATATTTTAATTTCCCCGATGTAATACAACTATCAAATGAAAAGAAAGAATGTCATACCTAGTATGGCATGGTGCAGATCATACACATCTCTCCTACGAAAGTAGATCGCTATGATAATGGCAAAGGGTAGCAGTATTGCGACCACCTGGTTATCGGGATGAAACAAAAAATATGATTATCAGCTGAACCTTATAAACAGGCACCAGTTTCTGCTAAATGAAAATGGCATTGGAACACATAGTACCCACCAGGACTGCCTAGAATGGCACAGTATTGCTTTTGCAACAAGGAGTAGAAGTATTATCCAGTTGTGCATATGTGTCCTTGCCACTTTGACTCCATGAGATTTTACAGTGTGTGCACCCAGTTGAGCCTCCCTCATTTTGTCCTGTTCTCTACAATAAGGACCACAAGAAGCTGATGTCACCAATCTCAGTTAAAAAACCCGAAGTCAAAAGTTAAGGCAATGGAAAGGAAGAGAAATCATTGACAGTCACTGAAACAAAGTACAAAGATCAAGAAGTTACATAATGCCCTTTGGTAGTTAAAGATAAATACCCGTAATCTAGTGAGAGGAACACGATATGATGCCAACAAAACATGGCAATCTGGCATATGAAGAGCTAAATACGAAAAAATGAAAAGTTGATCGAACAAAACAACAGACCTCATCTTTGGTGGGATATCCCATTAATTGGCCATGATCAATGGAATGTCATTAATGAGATATTCAAATAAACTCTAAAAACAAACAAATAAATTTCAAGATAATGCAAATAAATTTTAGAAAATCTCAATAATTTCAAAAAATGCAAGAAATTAAAAAAAAAGAAATAAATTTTAAAAGAACGCAGATAAATTTAAAGACACATAAATTTCAAAATATCCAAAAAAAATTCAAAAAATATAAATAAGTTTCAAAAGATGAAAATAAAATTTAAAAAGATCCAAATAAATTTCAAAAAAGTAAATCAATTTCAAAAGACGCAAATAAATTTCAAAAGATTTAAATAAAATTAAAAAATGAAAATAAATTTAAAAAAACGCAAATACATTTGCCAAAACTAAGATAACCCAATTTTCCAAATTAGCAAAAAATTTGGCAAAAACTCAAGTAGTTTTGTCAAAACTCAGTTAAATTTATTACAAAAAATACAAATAAATTTCAAAATACACAAATAAAATTCAAAAACACAAATAGATCTAAGAAAATAAAAATAAATTTTTCAAAAACACAGAAAGATTCGTTCAAAAACTATAGGATTTGAAAGAATTAGTCGAGGCGACTATAGGATTCAAAACAGAGAGATGGAGATGTTGGTAACGGATCGAAGAAGTATAAAATCATCTATTTGATTGTTAGAGCCTTTCGACTCAGTTGAAGTTGGTCGGGAAACAAAATCTTCTCCGGCGACGACGAGTTGGCTGCGGCGGCGCAGTCAAATTAGCTGTACCAAACAGACGAATAAAAGATTCTGTTACAGAACCTGTAACTTGAAGAAGAAGAAAAGGGCTCTAGCCAGGTTTTGTCATGTCCGGATTGAAGAAGAAGAATAGGGAGAATGGAAGATTTAAAATTTTAAATTTTAAAATTTTATGCCTAATCAATTGAAATGGCAAATCAGTCATGAAAATGTCTGAGGTGACGCATCCGGGGACCTCTCTCCATGGGGTGGCGTATCTAGGGACCTCTCGCCAAAATATATCCAGCTGCATGGACTACAGGTCTTAGAGGTTGATGGACTGGAGGCCTTACAAGACCTCTATGAAGGACCTTTCGCTAATTTACTCTATATTTAATTAAGGAGAGTTTTCAAATAAGGCCTTAAGTTTTTTGGCTTATTTCAAAAAACGACACTCGTTTCAAAACTTTTCAAATTAGGGGTTAAGTTTTCAATTTAGGACAACCGACCATTTAAAGTTAATTATTTTCCACTGGCTTTTTCCCTCAAGTTCTTTAAATTACCTAAAATTTCCCTTCATAGAGATAAAAGTCTCATTAACTTCTCTCATTTTCTCCTCCATTCATTCACCAGTGTCCTCAAAGTGATCGACAACAACTAACATCCCCATGGCGATTGGCGGGAAGTAATGGTTGCTCGAAGTAAGCCATTGCTTTAAATGACAAGTAGTTTGGGTATTTTAAAAAATCGAGAGAAAAAGTCACCAAAAAATACCTTTAAATGGTCAGGTGCCCTTAATTGAAAACTTCCTAGAAAACTAAGGCCCTAATATGAAAAGTTTTAAGACATTTTTTAATTTTCTGAATAAGACAAAAACTTAAGACCGTATTTAAAAATTTTCCTATTATTAATTATAGAAAGCTCATAAATGATCAGTTAATGACTATTTATATTATACGGGAAGTGCATAAATATGTCCCGTTGGACAAAATCAGACTTACCAATGATTTATGAAGGATTGCTCAATATTATATAGAAGAGATTTTTCGTTCTCTCTTACATTTATTAATACATATTCAATGATTCTTCAAGTGGTGAAATAATAAAATAAACACAAAAGGTCATTATAGAATTATTAAAATATTAGAAGAAGAATGAAAAAGAAGGTGATATTTTTGGAAATATGCTGAATTTATATTTGTTGGATACTTTTTTGAATGGTCATATTTTTTTGATTTATCCTTGTGACGTTCCGATATTCATGTTGTCTTAATTTTCTTCTATGAATAGATACAATGATTTTTTTTTCTTTTTGTGTGATATATCTTTTTCGTATTATTAGTTTTGATGCAGCTTGGTTATTTACCTGATAATTAAGATATTATGAATTTTTGCGCTTTTTTTTTTTTTTTTTTTAGAAACAGAGTAAGGAGAATCAATTGGTAATGCTACTTCTATGGTTTTAGTTACGGGTTGTCCACACTATGTTAAAATAGTTTTCCTTGTTTCTTTTATTTATAAATACTTATTCAAAGTTTTTTTAGGTAGTGAAATAACAAATCAATCTAGAAAATCATTTGAGGTTTATTGAGATAATGGAAGAAAAAGAAAAGATAATTGTAATATTTGAGCCATTGTTCTAGAGTCAAACTAGCTAGATAGGAATTGGTGAAAGTTCATGACTCTTGACTATATGAGATAGAGATGTTCTTGGGAAAAAATGTTCTGCTGCCATTTTCTTCCACACCATCTCGATTCTCTGGACCTTGCGAAACGACTCCAAGCACAACAAGAAGAAGCCATCTCTGGGGGTAGCCAAGTTGCTTCTCATAGACAGGCTGAAGGGGTTGGTTAGCTCTCAACCTGGTGCTCTTTTAGCGTTAACCCCTCACCCTACTTTGGTAGCTCAGGTGCTGCTAGACAACCACGTACAGTGTCTACATCCTCCCCTCCTGTTTTCTGAGGCCTGATTTCTTGTGAGTTTGCTGGTCACCGAAGGTCAACCCTGCTTCTCAAGGTATCCCCTGCTTCATTTCAGGTTGGTTGGTTCCGTCTTCATCTGTATCTTCTTCTCTGTAGTGTTTTTTCAAGCTGGCTGTTGTGTAGCTGTTTTTTGAAGCTGGCTGTTTCTAGCTGGTTGTTGGGTGGGCTGGCATTTTTATTAGCCTCCCCTCCCTTTCTTTTTGGTTTCCTGTTTTGTATGGGGGTGCTCAGCCCTGCTTTTTCTCTCCTTGTAATACAAATTTACCCTTAAGCAAAAAAAAAAAAAAAAAGACTATATGAGATAGATAAAAATAATTAGTGGCTACGTGGACACGTACATATATAGATAACTAATAACAATAATCAATGATTAGATGAGCATATAAGATCACAGTTTTGTGTATCTATGTATGCAGGATATGAATTCATAAAGGACAGGAAGATTATGTAAAGGAGACAAGGTAGTCACAGCATGTAATACAATTCTTGTCATTACATTCTAATTACCTTTTATAATCAGCAACTCCAAGTAAAATTCCCATCACATATGCTGGATCTTATTTTATCTTTCTTAATTAATCAAAGATAAGGCAGTTTAGATTATTCTTAAGGAAAGGTCAAATAATAGTACCTTTAAGAATAGTATTTTAAAATATTAGAAAAATTATATAGTGATTTCATCCTTCAAATGTTAAGAAAGTTAATTTAACAGGTTAAGAACTAGTGATTAGATCTTGATCTTAAAAAATATTATTTTCAAAAAATATTGAATGGTCAAAGAGGTGGTGATTTAAACCCCTAAAAGTATGATTTGTGCTCCACTAAAAGTTAAAATTTATAAGAAGTGGTCAAAACTGAATTGAAACTTTCTGCTTGATATAATAATGGGTCAAGAACAGTGATAGCAAATATGAACAAAGGGAGAACAAGATGGAAATGTGGACCTCGCATGCCTATGACTGGAATGAGATGAAAGGTAGGGTCTTAGCGGGAAGATGACGAAAAAAATGAGAAGATACAAAAACTAGCTAGCAAGTGAAAGTATTAAGTTCATTTCTTTTAATCAGGATGTTAAGATCTTTATTAGATTTTTTTTATTTGATAAGATATAAGAGAAAATAGAATTCAAATAAATCTTAATTGCTTTTTCTAATAAATCTTCATATATATAGTTTATAAACTCTTAACAAGAAGTTGTTGAATTTCTTATGAACTTTTTAAAATTGGTTAAATAGGAACTACATAGAATAAGGTAAATCTTAATTACCTATCCTAATAAATATTCATAACCTTTTCAGCTTCTTATGCAACTTTAGAAATTATGATAGAAACAATATAAGGAAAAGAAACCATATGGAGATAAGAAATGCATGTGGGCCTTAGGGAAGGAAACATATTGAAATAAGGATAAGGAGAGGGCTCCATTTGAAAGTCAAACTTAAGAGAAAGTGGGTTAAAATTATAAAAACAGAAAAATTATCCGTTATAATGTATAAAATGATTTAAATTAAAATGACTCAACTCTTCTATTTTTTTTTTTTTTTCATGAGTTCTATTCTTCCAAGAGGTACCTCTAACGGATTGCATTTGAGTAAAAACTCTAAGCTTCTATCTGACCCACTTGGATAGCAAACTAATCATAGGAGGGCAGTGTGTTGAAAAGGTCTCATTATAGAAATAATCGTGGGAAAGATCATCACAACCATTGATTTAAGGTACCTAAATATAAATAATTTTCTAACTTCTATTTATTATAAAATTTAATCTAATTATCAGTATAATACATATTAGTATCAAATTAGGGTGAGTGTTAATTCATAAGGGTTTGTGAGTGTAGGAAGTTTGATTTGTTATAGGGTTTTATAGGGTTACCCGGAACACAATCCGTGAGAGGTATTTCTTATCAAAACATGACCCCACTATGCGTCACAAGCTATCTCTCTCACACACATACTGCTACTATATTTGGTCCTCTCTCTCACACATACTGCTGCACTCTTTGGTCCTCATTCTGCGTGTGACACACACTACTACTTTCTGTCATGGGGACCATTCCTATCGCGGTTGGGAAGACAAGCAACAACAATACAACAAGCGTTTTGTTGAGTTGAATTTCTTGCAAACGGTCACAACCTCAAGACATTCCCATCTAGAGATGTCAAAAGATAAATCCTTTTTTTTTAAATAGCAAAACAATAGAAAAATACCTTTTACCAAAAGATAAATCCTTTTTTTTAAATAGCAAAATAATTTATGAACCACTGGGCCCCTTCAATCGGGATTCTCTACAATGAGGCATGGAAGCAAAAAATTAAAAAAAGACATGTCATAGTAACTGTCAATATTATCAAAGACAATGAAATGGACGGCAGCTAATAGGGAGCATCCAAACACAGATGTGAATTTGTTGAACGCAGATGATTTGATTGTGATGTCCTCTGCTTTTGCATTAAATGTTGTGTGAGTCCCGGATATTGAAATGGGGGATGTGAAACGACTCAAATCTGTGTGGGCTTGACTTTTGGACACTGTGGACATGTCATCACATGTGGAGAAAAAAAACAGTGGAGGAAGAACAAGGGAGGTCAGAAGTCGTGGGGGTCCAAACAAGATCAGTCAAACGTCAATGCCACGCGTCTTATAGGAGAGAGGGCAAGTACCGTATTGCTCCGGAATACAGTGTTCTTTTGCTGTGGTCTGAGTCTGACTATTTGAGGTGGGCCACACCATATTTTTAAATGAATCTACATGTTAGTTAAAATTAATTTTTTTTAATATTCTTTTTCTTATGGTTTATGCTTGATGCTTATGTTTATGCTTGGATTGAAACCCAAGTTTATAATGGCATTTTTGAAGTGATTCTAGGATTGCTTAGATTAGGTTTCCATTAGTAGACTAGGGCTTTTATTTTTAGAAAGAATTGTAATTAAACTTTTTACATTTAGTTCTTTTAGAAAAGTTGATGTAATTTGATTAGTTTCTTATTTAGGCTAGTTTTAGGTTTTAATTAGGACACGTTAAAAGCTGGAAAGTTTATTAATCAACATTGCTCCCTGTGGATCGACCATTGACCTTTTTTTGTAGTAGCCTATCTTGATCACATACTCTATAAATACTACTTCTTTAGACGAGATTTTCCCAAAAATTATTTATTCTCTTCTCAACTTCTCTAATCTACATTTCTGGTTTTCTCAGTTCTCTTATCCCTTCGGATACTATTCGGTCCCTTCGGATATGGAATCCATCTGCTGTAACCCAACCTACTGTACATTTGGATTCTGATTAGTATTATTTGAAGACTATTTTGTTGTTGATTATAATTAATATTGTTCGAAGCCAATCTAGACCATCCATTCTAATTAATACTGTTCGAAGGTCATGTTTAGAACCATGCCTACATGGATCTAACGGAGGACATGGCCCTAAACAGATTTGATTGGCATCGTCAAATCCATATAGCCGACCCCACCTAGTGGGAAAAGGCTTGGTTTGGTTTGGTTTGGTTTGGTTTGGTTTCTTTATTTGAAAAAAAATAAAAAAGATACTTTCTCATATCATGACAAAAGGCATTTTCTTTTTACCAAAAGAAGTAAAAACAAAGATACCTTAATATGCTAGTACCACTTTTTATTATTTAACACATTTTAACTTGACCCACTCTTCTTTTATTCTCTCTTGATTTTGCCTTTAATATCCATCCGTTCTAAGATTTTTTTGGGCCGAATTTTAAAATAAATTTTTTTATACCAAATTTTGCTTGGCCAATAAATTAAATTTTGTTATTATTATTATTATTTTTTCAAAGGGCACGAAATTAACAATTATTTTATCAGCAGAGAGAATGCTTGATTGGCCTAACGGCCATATCAACCCTGATCAATTATGGTGTGGCCCACCTCAAATAGTCAGACTCGGACCACAGCAAAAGAACACTGTATTCCCGAGCAATATGGTACTTGCCCTCTCTCCTATAAGACGCGTGGCATTCTTGTCTGGACCCCCACGACTTCTGACCTTCCTTGTTCTTCCTCCACTGTTTTTTTCTCCACATGTGATGACATGTCCACAGTGTCCAAAAGTCAAGCCCACACAAATATGAGTCGTTTCACATCCCCCATTTCGATATCCGGGACTCACATAGCATTTAATGCAAAAGCAGAGGACATCACAATCACATTATCTGCATTCAGCAAATTCCCATATGTGTTTAGAATTATTCCAGCTAATAACCTATCTGATTGATCCAAATGACAAATGGAGCAGAGCTTTTTCAAATGACTTATCTGTAACCGCTACCTTTTGGTGGGGCCAATGGAGCCCACATACATGCCCCATGAGCCCCTTCTCTATATGTTCATGTAGATTGGTGGTATGGCCCTAGTCTGAAATGGGCCTACATTGGCCATAATTGGATTGCAATTCCTGGTCCGATTGTTAAAGCACAAAGTGATGAAAACATGTTTTACAATATAAGCTGGTGCTGGGCCTAATTGTAGGTCCATGGTCTGTAAGCTTCTTGAAATTAGGCCTGATAACTAAATAGACTTAGTTTGGACATGCCTCATCTGAGTCCTAGAAGGCCAGATTTTTTATTCAGTTCTTCACACAAATGGGACCATGAGAGTCTACATCATATGGAATACGTTGGCCCATAGATAGTTCCACTAAACGAAAGTGATCAGTGGCCTGGCTTGTGTTCTAATCTTTTTTTAATACTGATAAAAAAAAGAAAAAATATGAACAGACCCGCCTGGCCCGCTGGCCCGGCACGGCCCGGCCCTCTCCAACTCGGCCCATGGGGGGCCGTGCCATGCCAAGATTTTTCCGGTGCCGCCGGGCCCGCTTGACATGCCTATTCCCATCCATGTACTTGGGACATTGCTTCCTCTCTATTTCTGTCCTTTTCAAGTCCAGTCAATCCAAAAATCACTTGTCCCACCTTTATTCAGTCCGGTAGGAAAGATAGTTTTTACCTTGGAATCCTTCTGTCCAAGAGTATTATCCACCGTATAAATTCCACTTTGTCATTCTCCAACCTAGTGGCATCCAATCACAGCCAGATAAATTACAAGAACTGGCTAACTGTTTGGTTGATGTAGCACTAATGGGTAGCTATGGATGATTAAGGCTATGAAGCCCCCCGCAACTATTCATAATCAGATGAGCATATGGCTACAGTCTTCATCTATATCATTCACAACCTTTGGAAAGCCGGGGCCTCTCTCATCAGAGTTAAGTCTCAGATCCTAGACTCTCTCTCTCTCTCTATCCTTCCTTCAAAAAATAAAAAAAACCTTTTAAGAGCAACCATCTTTGGTCTCTCCTTAATTTTTTTGGAATATATGAAATTCCTTTCACCACTCATATATAGTGGAGCTTTTATTTCTTCCCCCCTTCTCTTGTAACTCCCTTTGGGCTTTCTCTCTTATGGGGACTCTATAAGTTCTTGCTCTCTTGTTTCTCCTTTTTTTCAATACAAATTACATTTTAAACCAAAAAAAAAAAGATGAGCAAAGCCCATTGTATGGGCTGATGTAGTAAATGGACAGCCACTGAAGAACCAACATGTAAGACACTCTGTATTCGCATGCTTTTCAGCTCAATTGCTTTTCTTGCTAAAAAAAAGCAGCATGGCACACCATATTATCTTAACCCTTGATTTAACCATCTTAAAAGTTTAATGACATTTTAATCGTAGATTTTCTTGAGAGTCAAACAAATATTGAATGATTGAGCGAAGGTTCGGTGACTGTAAAATTACGCTTGTTGTCAAATTATAGAATGAGAAGAGTACCAAATGGGTTGAATTGATGAAATGTGGGCCGAATAGGTGCATCGTGATCGACTGTACTGTACTTGCAAGTGCTTGTATGAAAATATTTTCCTTGTCGGATGTCATTATTATCATCATATAACCTTATCGTATCCATGTATGGCTATTTTTGTGAATTCTATTTTATTACACAATTCCAAATTATCCAAAGCTTCAAAGCATGTCTTTTCTTGTTGGTTCGTTTCAGGTATTCATTAGTTTCCCCTTATTTTCTTTCATCAGGACTTTGAGAGCTAAAAACCATGTATTTGGCAAATTTTCCATGGCAGGGTTTATTTTTCTTGTTTATATTTATTTAATACAAGAGGCCTGCATTATAATCAATCCAATCCCTTCACACGCACAAGCCAATATCTTTGAAACGGAAAATGGTCATGAATTTTTTTCCTGTTTTGGTAAATGCCAAATAGTCATGAAGTGAAAATGACCTACAGATTATTCACTGTTTGATTTTATCAGAAGAAAAGTTAATTTGTACAATATACATTCTTGATGTCTCAACTCTCAAGTGCCTTCAAGGTTAGGTTCATTTAATCAACCTGATTTCTTACAGACCCTTATTAAGGGTCCAAACCTATTGATCTCCTGGCTTCCTACTGTCATGTATTTAAGGTGGGGCCCATATTTATCCGTGCTGCAAAACTCGTTATCCAGATATCAGCAACAGATAATATTAAAATGATTTCAATCTTTTTTTTAAGAAAAAACATATGTTCTAAATTTAAAACATGAAAATAGTAAAACATTGTATAATAATATGACCACTAAAGGAAAAAAATAAATAAAGGGTGTGAGGGGTGAAGGATAAAAGCCAGGGCGGGCACAAGTATTAGCATGCAGGTGCAGTCGTACCTGTGAGATTCGAGAAACCCCTTATATAAAGTATTTAAATATTTAATTTTATTATTGAACTTCTTCACTTGATCACTGCCCGCACAGTCCCAAATGAGAATCATGGGTCCCCCATTGGATATGATAAGGTGGAGAGTTAATTGGATCCCTGACTTTCCTAAGAAATTTTTACTAGGGTGATGACTCAGGATTCTTTTTTCATCTTCCCTTATTCATTTGCTGCCAAAGGAGAGATTATTTGATGTCCACCCATTGATCTTCACCTTTGTTTCTTTAATTTTAGCCACTTTAAGAAACACATTTTGTAGAATTCCAGAATTCAACTCCTCTTTGAAAACAACAAGCCCTTCGAGAAAATAAAAGGTATATGTATATGATGTATCTATTTATTCTATTCAAGTGATAAGGCTTTTCAAGTCCTAAACTTATGTCATGGGTTTAAAATCCATTCCCACCAATAGTATCATGGTATAAATATAAATTGAGCAAATCACAATAACAACATTAAAAAACAAATTTCAGAATATCATGGCAAATCCAAATCATTGGTAAGTTTGCAACACTGGTTTCTACCACATAGGCATCAACAATGTCCTAGAGAATTCCATAATCAAACTAGTCACTAATAAAATAAGATGGAGCCATCAATAAACTGAACTCCACTTTTCCAGCAACTCCTTACCCAAGTGGTAAGTAGTGGCAGCTCTCACTTTGCTATTCAGGGTTCGATCCTGGATATGCCACCTTCCCGCTTCTATGGGATTTCTTTCCCGCAGCATTTTCCAATAAGAAAATATAAAAAAATAAAAATAAAATTCACTTCTTTGGTAGGCTTCTCTTTTGTAAAAGCTTAGTGAATTAAAGTATGAAAACATCCAAGGCCCTCAAGATTACAACACCTGCAGAAAAGCATGCCCAGAAAAAAGGTGGAATATGTGGTGGCTTTTGAGGAACCATGGTAAAGGAGAGCTAGCGTTTCCTTTCCATGGTAAAAAAATAAGATCAGAAGGAAAGGTGTGAAATCACCAGGGTGGAAATAAAGTGCTACAGAACCATACCACAGCCACATAGCAATTCCTAAAGAAGGAATCTGAATCTCAACCACAAACTCTTTCAATTTTAGGGAATTTGTCCAAGGGGAAAGAAGCTGTGAACAGATTATAAACAACTTGATATATACCATCCAGCAACGATAGGCAACTTGATACATATAGAGAATTGATCAAGTGGACAACAATAAAACTGTGTCAATTAATTCCTTGCCGACAAAGAATGGCCACAAGTGTTCAAGATTTAGTAAATGGAATCATCCCTACAAAAATGGAACACGAGACATGGATGTATGGAACACGAGACATGGATGTGGGCCGCAGAATTGATGGAGCTGCCTTTATTGGTGAGCCATCATAACCTGTCCAATGGCTATATTGGAATGATCTAGGCGTGCATAATCCATTCTACTTATAATCACAAACTATATGAAGGAAGAAAGTGACCCCTCTCTCTCTCTCTCTCTCTCTCTCTCTCTCTCTCTCTCTCTCTCTCTATATATATATATATATATATATATATTCATCCACATATGGTGATGGACAATATAGTGGGGCCCACTCTATGATACATCCGATTCATCTACACGCATGGGACCATTTGAATTATATTAAATACATCGAGTTTTTTGTCAAGTAAAGGGGTTAGAAGCATAGGATTGACCCCCAAACTTGATATATGGGCCCATCCTGTCTCTTTCCATCCCCCCAAGTCCCGGTGGGGCCCTAGGTGGGCCCTATTAAGCATGTCCTTCACCATATGGCGAGGGATGGAGCGCGCGCATATACACATTTATATATGTATATGGAAATTCTAAAAAACGCTTAAAATGCTCCTTTTCCGCCCCTCATTTTTATTATCACGGGGCCCATGTTGAGTCAATCTAGTCTTTTCATTCAACACTACTCCCATATCCAGGCCCACCGCTTTGGACCAGGCTTGGATATGTAATTAGGGCCCATTTAATAATTGGGCCAGACTTAGATAAGTGATAGAAAGCCCAAAGGCCCGCTCATGTAAGGAATGCATGTAGTTTAATCTAGTCAATCCAAGAAATTGATCAAATGCCCACAATAGTGCTAAAAAGCACGGTTCAGCCAAGCCCAATTGATTAAATGGGCGCACTCAAGCATAACTTTTATGGCTCGTGTCGGGCTTGGGCTGAGCATGGGCCAATGATTCTAAAGTTAGGCCCGGGCCTGCCTGGATATGCCTTAGCCTGGCCCATAAACCCCCCGGCCCCATGAATAGTCACAAGTCCAAGTTTGAGCTCATTCGACTTTTCCTCACCATTGGGTTGAAATCATAATAAAATGATGCCTCTAAACCATTAAATGTTTCTACTGATATAAGTACACGTTCAAAATTGTGCCCAAGAACATGATTCATAACAAGAACATCCTTCCATCATGCAGAATACTTATCTATGTATCCTTCAAAAGCATGTGTTTGCAGATTCACCTTGACTTATACTTGCTATATTTTACTATTCAAAATCTATTTTACTTTCACAGTAACCACAAATATCCTCCCACAAGATGGCACATGAATCATCCAACAAACAACAGAAAAAAGATAAGAATGGATGCACTAAATAAAGTAAAAGATACATTAAAACATTAAGAGTTTTGAGCCTAAACCAAACCAAAACAAAACATTAGAAAGTACTTCTAACTTCTGAACCTAAACCAAACTAAAACATTAGAGAGTTGTGACCCTAAACATAACTATCTTTTATTTTGCTAACTCCTCTAATTCCCTTGATAAAAAAACAAACAGGTTCTATAAGAACCAACAATAGTAGGTACCCAAAGCACAAACTTCTCAGGTGAGTTTGGAAGTACACCAAAGCACCTACTTATGTCAATGAACAACTTGGGTAATTTGATCAATGGATAGTGGGGTCCCAAAATGTTAAGAACTTTCTTCTCTAGTTTCTGATCCTTTTTAATAACATTTCCCTAAACTTAATTGATTGGTTAGTATCTATTCAATGGTAACTTATGTTGTGTTTCGATATTTCTTTGCCGCAAGTGAGGGGCCACAATGTAGTGATAACTAAAATTCCAAATATTAAAATTAATAACAAGAATTACAATCAATTAAAATTTCTAAAAAAAAAACATCCAAGGCCCTCAAGATTACAACACCATTAAATGTTTCTAAAACTGTTGGATCATCTTATGCACTCAAGGTTTTACATATAGGTAGGCCTCATATGGATCTTTCCATCCAACAGACTTCCATCATTATCATACGTCCCAGTGGCCCAACTAAGAAGGGCATTTTCTCCTAAACAAAAGCGCGCCCGTGACACACACACGTCAATTATCAGGTGCACTCGGGGTGCGCAACCTGTGCATCGAGGGGCATGGCCCACCTGATGGTCCATTTGAATGGACCCCCCCAAATAATAATAATAATAATAATAATAATAATAATAATAATAACAACATTGGGGCCACCTTTGCACACATCCAATGTACTATACACCGTTGGATCGACTATCCACCCATTTGAATGGACCGTACACCATTAAGCTTATGGGGCCCGGATGGAAACGATAGGGGTGAGGGATGGGGCTGATTTTTTGCAAAGATGAAGGGCCAGAGGAGATCTTTCAATCCCCCTGGTCCCAATCCTATGTAGGGCCCCATGTTGAGGTGCGCACGGTCATCCTGTGCACGCGTCATGCACTGGATGACTACTCATACATCCTGGTCATCTAATGTTTTATATTGACAGGGAAGTGATGACCACATTCTTCGTGACCGCTAATTTACAAGGGCACGTTTGTGTAGGTTACATGGTAAAAGAAGACGATAGGCTTTCACTTTTCATTTTTGTAAAGAAATTATTCTTACATAAAAAAGACTTTCCTATGAATTTCTAGAAAATTATACTATTTTTATATCTTTCTGTATTAAAAAGTGTTCATATGAAATGATTGAAAAGCTTTTACATGGAAATGGATTTTTCTTTTTTGTATTGATCTTGCATAAAAGTGATTTCATATTCATGCCCCCACGGGTTTGTTCATGTCTGAAGAATTCATGAATTCTTTAGCACGGTGGAGTTCCATAGTATTGGATTTTACTTGAACATCCAGAAATGTCACAAAAATACAAAGGGGTTGGAATTACAGGAATCTCAATAGGCTAGGATTTTAGAATTCCTATGAAGAAATATTGCATTTGCAAATGTCATGGGACAAGCTATCACATCATGTCCAAAAAAACTCTAACACACCAAATTCTTAATAGAAATCCTAGTAAAGAAACAGGCATCCGGAATCCATTAATACAACCAAATGATACTGTGAAAAGAAAGAAATTATTTTGATTTTCCATCCGACCCATTGATCCATTGTTTGATGCAGCAAAATTTTTTAAAAGAAAAAAAAATGAACTGATTTTCCCCGAATTGAGTGTTTAAGTTTCCTATTAGTCAAGTAGGAACCGGGAACCTCAAGGGGTAGCTTTGTTGGCTTAGGATCAAGGTCTGCACTAGAAGGTCGTGGGTTCGAAACTGCACTATCACACTAGGGCTACATGCTAGTTTATCCAGATTCCATCCAGGCCCGGAGGAATTAGTCCAGTCCAAAGAATTGAAAACCTCCGATAGCATAGCGAGAAAAAAAAAAAATAGGAACCAGGAAACCTCTCTTAGTCTTCTCACCTTGGACAGAAAAGACCTAAACAATAGGGAATTGGAATTGACCGACAATGGACCGATAACATCAATGTCATTTGCAGCCAGGTATGAATCTTGCATTCCCGCTCAAGTCCCAAACCTACTGGAAGTCACATTGCAATCCTAAACGTCCCTGTCTAACAATTTCACTACTTCAAACCTTTAATCTTACAATCGATTGGTGAACAATACCCACTTGACAGTGAACAAAAATAAATAAGCACCAACTGCTGACATGGTTTTCAATGGACAGCCAAGAGTGATTGGTTGACCATCCAATTTTGGGATGACAAAGCAGAACACAATGGCTCGTCTATAATGAAGGCAGATCAATTGGTTGGTTCAGATTGTTTTAACCTAAAGTTGTTGTCTCATGGTTGCAGAGTGGGGTGCATAAAAGATCCTTCCATTCTAAACCTCTCATTTTCACAATAGAATAGTCCAAAATTGATTGAATGGTTGGAGGACTCCCCAAATTGGCCAATCCAAAAGGAAGGAGTTTTTTAAACCGCAACTCCAATATATGCTTCATGCCAAAAAAAAAAAAAAACATCACCTGGTCACAACACACAAATCTTAGGCCCACATTGTTTGATCCCTCACAATAAGGAAAAAATTAAATTATTCAAATAAAAAAAAAAAGACTCTAAGCAACTATTATTTAACATATCTAACAAGATTTTCAAGCTTTCTAACAAAGAAGAATAGTGGTTAAAACTGTGTTCAAAATGCACCATGGGGGCTAATCAACTGAACAGATAAGCTATATAAAAATGACACACCAACCATGTGGGCCCCACACTGGTCAGTAAAATTGGACAGTGTAGGTACCAATAATTAGATAAGTGGGTTAATTCCATCATATGCACTTGTTATATATAATCCAAAGGTGTAAGCATCACTCTCATTATTAGTCTGATAATTGACCATTTTTTAGGAGGGTTTGTGTGATCAAACTGTATAAATTAGAACAAGTGGGCCCCAGTAAAGATATCACAACCATACCCCAACGGAAGAGGATCCCCTGTGTGGTCCAAACAGGGAAATCCTGTTTGGACCACCCAGGGGGTGCCACATATGGGGGAGATGTCATATCAATGACATCTCCTCTCCTCTAACTTAAAAAAAAATAATTTTCTTGTGATATGGATCCCCTTCATTGGTCCATACAGGTATACCCACAAATCACTTCTTCCTTCAAATCCAAGTATACCCTATCCTACCCTACTACAAACCAAGTCATATCAACAAACCCACTTCCATCAATTCATTCACGGAGAACTCTAAGCACGCGTCCTTCACAAACAGGTAAAAACTGCCTGTAATTCAATTAACATCACCCACCGGCGCACGTTAGCAAAATGGAAAAAACACTCAATTTTTATCAAATAATTAAGCTTATAGTATAATTAATCAATTTTACGAAAAACAATAACAAAACCACCACTTAGTCGTTCGTACCTTAGTTTTTATTTAAGAAAATTACCCCAATTGGCAATATCGTCAATTCCCTGTATTTAAATCCAATTCAATTTTCAATCCATATTTTATTGAATGATATAACCAAAAAAACTCATAATTGAAAGATAGGTAAAAGAGAGAGAAGGATTTCACAAAGAACGAAGAAAATTATTGGATTTAAACACAGGACGATATTGCCTGCCAATTGGGGTAATTTCCTTAAAAAAAATTTAAGGTACAAACGATTAAGTGGTGGTTTTATTATAATTTTTCATAAAATTGATTAATTACACTATAAACTTAATTATTTGGTAAAAATCCCCCTTCTTTCTTTTTTTTATATCGGGTGAATCCAATGCATGTAGAGAACATGACAGATCATCGACCGTAAAAATCAGTGGGCCCCACCATGATGCAACATGAGCACGAATTAAAAAAAAAAAAAAAAACTGAGCCAGAAATGGCAGACCCACTCATCACATCTTTTCAGTACCAGACATTGGTTCTCTCTGAATCCAATTCCCACCACAAACAAAGACTCGTAAAATTTGAATAGAAGAAATCTCTGATGATAAAATATAATTACACACTAATTACGTGCTGTTGTCAGAAGATCTGATTAATTAAAAGAAAGGGTATTAATGTCAAAACAAACATTTGGGGTTAGGGACTGATGAAAACTACCTTTCTCAGATCTAACGGCTACGATACGCCATGGACACCAGATCGACGGCTGTCTGATCTTTACAAACCTTCTCTTCCTCCTCCTCACGCCCGAATCTCCACTCGGATCGGACCGATACCGTTACCTTCTTCTTCCTGTCATTTAACGGAGAGAAAGAGCCGAAACACATCGATTCCTCCTCGATCGAGTACGAAGATGCTCTCTGATTCGATGACGAACAGCCCAGATCATCCTGCGAGAACATCAAATCAATAATCACCGTCAGATCTATCATCGCAAAAGTAGAGGAGATATCATCAGAAAGAAGGAGCAAAGTACCTGAGAGCTGCCGAAATCTGCATTTTCCCGCGTCCGTTTCAACGGAGAAGAAGCTGATCTGGATCGGATCGATGACTCGTCGCTGCTGGAGGAGCTCGGGATCGGCGGTGGCGCCGACGACCACGGCACGACCTGATTCTCTCCATCTTCTTCATCTGCCTCCTCATCTTCTTCTTCATCATCATCATCATCATCATCATCATCATCATCATCAAAGTCATCATCTTGTGTATCAAAGTCATCAACTTGTGAATCATCATCGATTTCATCATCGTCTTCTTCTGGGTGTTGTTGTTGGTGGTGGGATGTGATTTTTGGTGGTGGTGGGGGGTAGTTGAATGGGGTGGTGGTGGTGCATCGATCGCAGACGGAGATGGTGGGGCCGAGCTTGGAACCGGAGGCTTTCCAAGGGGTGGGAGATTGGCAGATGTGGCAGAGGAGATTTCTGGAATGTCTGGCGACTAAGAAATTGGCGGAGTGGACCTTGGCGTCGCAGCCCCAGCACAAGCTGGCCTTGTCCGATTCGCAGTACATCCTTGCCGGACTCTCGCAAAGCTCGCAATCTCTCATGTCGTCTTCTTCTTCTGGTCCTTTTTTTCTTTCTTCCTTTCTTCTTCTTCTTGTTCTTGTACGTTTTCTTTGTTTCTTCGTCTTCTTCTTCGGATCTCTCCTTGTTCTTCTGCTTTGAACGAGAATTTCTCGTTTTGAGAAGAATATCTTTCTTTCTTCTTTGTTTCTCGTTCCGTGGGTACGAAATTGCTGAAATGAGGAGAGGAAAGGGCGGACAAGTTGTGGGGAAGATATGAAAATGCCTTTGTTGTTTTCAATAATTACGGGGTTTTGCCAGTGACTGGTACTTTGTACTTTAATAATAAAAAAATCAGGAATCCGGATTATCTGGCCTTCCACTTATATTTAACTTATTTACATATTGCATCTGAGAAATCTTTAGTTTTATTTTATATTTTAAGGGATTATTTATAAATTATAGATGTTTTGTTTAAAAATTATAACTTAGAAGATTTAATAAAAAAAACACTTAATGCGCATGTGTGACTCAATCAAACACTTTAAATAGTGGTGCACCAATTAGAGCAATTGGGGCGAATCTTCATTTTTTTTTTACCTATTTAACACATCATCGGCGCTGACCTTATTTACACTAAAAGTTGTAATTTTTTCAAATATATATATATATATAAGTCAAGGTCGATGATGACATTAGTAGTGTAAAATAAGGTCTTACCGACGCATGTTTTCTATTTTTTTACCAAAAATTATAACTTTTTTCATGCATTTTCGGAAAAAAAAATTTAAGTCAGGGTCGGTGATGACCTTAGCAATGTAAAATAAGGTCATCACCGACATATGTTTCCTTTTTTTTTTTTACCAAAAGTTGTAACTTTTTTCAAGCATTCTCTGGAAAAGATTCTAAGTCAGGGTCGGTGATGACCGTAGTAGTCTAAAATAAGTGATATAACATCAGCGATGATACTATATAAATTTGGAAAGAAAAAATCCTCAGGAAAGGGACCAATACATTTACATCAAAAGGCCCATATGTGCTTCAAATACAACATTTATGAATTTAAATACAAACAAAAACATTTTATGCATTCAATTAACATTCAATCAATCCATTAACATCTCATATACATTTACTTAAATTGCCTACACATATCCTAAGTTTAAAGTTACAAATTGACAACATCCACAACATAACTACACTTCAATTACAAGTTACATTAGGATCAATATCCAATAACACATATACCACAACAAATGTATGGGGAGGTTCACTGCAAGCCAGGCGGCAAGACCGAGAGTAGAAAGAGGTTAGGATAAAGCACTCAAACATTACCACTCCTGCGAAAAATAATAGTTCGAATAACGTTAGCCATAGATCGAAAGGAAATTCATGATTAGTGGTTGTGTGGAAGATAGTACACCAAACCGCGTTCGATAGCGAAGGAAAAGTGATGCTCTTACTCTCATAAAAGCTGGGCTGATTGTGCATTTGAGGTACTGGCCTCGTTGCGGGGCAATTTTTTCTTACTTGTATTCTCTTTAGACAGCTATATACATCCAAATTATACATGATAACATTGAATGTAATGAAGGCAAGCATACATAAAAAATGTTCACAAGACGGAAATAATGAACGCTAAAAACTTCATGCTTATATGGAACAGTGAACACTAAAAATGTACATTTTATAACAATCCAATATTAGAGATTGATTACGCTCACTTGAAGTAAGAGATAAACTGCTTTGTCTAACACCACAATAGTTAAAGTTCATGTAGGGTAAAATATTGACTATGGAAGGAAGTATAGGATGTATTATTGGTAATTTGCAACCAACTACATTTGTTAATATTATTTATTAATTGCATTGCATAAAAAAAATATGCACTAAAAAACTGGTGCATCTCCAATTTTTACTCACTTTACAATTTTTGTATTACAAATTTGGTTGGTTGGTTACCCGTGTTCAGCACGGATTTCTCTTTGCTAGTAAAATATGAGACCAATATCATTCTAGTTAAATTACCCTAACATTTTTATTTTATAACCTTCATCTTTGTATATGAACTATTCCTTTGATAAATGGTTTGATTAAAACGAGTTTCATTATTGATCCGATGGTGGTTCCCTGATAACAGTTTTAGACGTGGTTCAACTAAAATGTGGTTACATAAAGAAACTAGTGACAATTTTTGGAACACGAAATAGTCTAGTTTTTGATCACTTGACTAAGACATGTTTTCCATATGAATCTCATGCATTTGGACTGCATCAATGAGGCAAGTTTTGGCAACAGACAAAAAGACTAATCAAATAAAAGGTAACTAATCAAACCATAATCTTTACTTAATTACAGATCCAATTGAACACTTAAAAATAGAATGAATCAATTATCTTAAAGCTTTGGGACCAAAATCAACTCAAACCATTTCACAAAACAAGAAAAATGAGCAAGGAGAACAAATTCATTCTAACTGCCAATGACGGTAACTACTCTGGAACCATAATCATTCTCAACTTAGAAAACCCCAAATTCGAGATCCTACAAGCCCTAGTCCATTCAAACGAACAATCTATAAATCTTACAACGATGCTGAAGCCCATGTACCATGCACTTCAATATCATATGCGGGATGGCAGGAGAACCAAAAGAAAGGAAAATACAAAAACATAGAGAAATACTAAAAAATGGAAGGAGATAGATACCTCTGCAGTCAAGATAGAAAAAATAGATGATGGAAAAATCGATCGGAAGCAAAGAGATGCAGTTGAGGAGGAAGTTTGAAGCCTAGTGCAAGTGGAAGTGGCAGCTACCACGCAGGAGCACTCGTACAAGGTCAGTCTTAACGGTAGTCTGGGAGAGAGAAGAAAAGAATGAGAAGAAACATGGTTTCAAGCCCTAATAGGATTCGTGGGCAGGGTCGGCACCGATGTGCCAAATAGGTAAAAATAAGGAAAATTCGGCCCAATTGTTCTAATTGGTGCACCACCATTTAAAATGTTTGATCGCGTCACACGTGCACATTAAGCGTTTTTTACCGTTAAATCCTCTATAACTTATAAGATGAGGGGGTTTATAACTTCAAAAAACATGGAAAATGATGACCACTTACCGTCATTTTTTTACAAAAAAATTGATTTATATGGAAAGTTGGAGATTTTGAAGTAGTTTTTTTTTTTTCTAAAATGATGGTACGAAGCTATCAGCCAAATCGAAAAAAAATAAAATTAATTGTCGGTTATTATTGATGATCTAAGGCCATCGTTTTTAATTTTTTTAAATAAGATTTTCTTTTTCAAGAAAAAAAAAACGACGGCCTTTTCAGGCCATTGTTTGAAAAAAAAAATTACTTCGGAATATTCATCTTCCCATATAAGTTGGTTTTAAGTGTAAAATGACGGTTTATGATTGTTGTTGTCAATAATTTTTGAGGTAGTGGTTGCTTATCTTCATATCTAAGTAGAGTTTAGTTAGACAATATAGGGCCTATTTCTTTGGTAGAACTAAAGAAATTCCTTTCTAGAGAATTTCTGAATTTTCAGACATAGTGGAATTGCTGGATGCTCCCTTATTCTTAATTATTTAGAAATTCTACCAAAAGGCAAAGAATTAAAATTCCTGAATTTTCAAAGGTTAGTTGAGACTTCTCAGGTGGCTGAAATTTTGAAATGATAATAAAAAAGCATGGCATTTGCAAATGCCATAGGAAATCGTGTTACATCATCTCTAAAAAACACCAGCATAGTGTATTCTTGTCAAAAATTTGAGAAAAGAAATAGGCCTTTAGAAATTTCAATATGACATAAATAGTTTAGGTTTTTAAGCCTAATTACTATAATTTCTAAAGGCATGGCTCAATAACCTAATGAAATAAGATTTTTTTTATTTTTCTAAATTGATTAATTAGACTTTAAAAAATTAGATCTTTTATTTTAAAATTTAATCTAAGTGGATCTTATTAGAGTTTTCTAGAAAACATTATAAGGTTAATTCACCATGCGTGTCAATGAACTTATAAAAATTCACGTTATTTTAAACAAATGAGTCATTTAAGAGGAGTCTGTAGAGAATCTCGCTCTAATAAAGGATAAAGCCAGTGTTAAATTGATTAGTGAAAGACATTTAAGTTTTAATAATATTAATTTGATTTATATGTATTATAATTGATCAATCTAACATTAGTCCTAGGCCTATCTTATGAGGATAAATTCTCAAAAAAATCACATGGTAGGAGTCCAATTTATTTTTTATTGGTTAGATATCTCATGAAAGGTAAAAAAAAAGAAAAAGAAGAAGGCCCACTCGAGAGCCTCACCAATTCCTCTTGAGTGAAAGTTAGAAAGAGCATACAGGCTCTTTTGGTAGGGTTAGTATCCTGCTTTGAGCACTCAACAACGCCTCTCTCTTGAGCACGTCCGTCCGTCCACGTGGCATTCTTGAGAGAGGCTCACATCCTTTTGACATTTTTGAGAGCCAGATGATGACGTGGCGTAGCAGCTGGCCAGCGGAAGAGATGCAGATTCCCTCTGTCTGACGTGGCGCACTGTAGGCCGCAGACGATTAAAGGGAGCACGTGAGGCGTGGTTTCCTGACCGGTGGGGCCCGCTTGTCGGCGTTCCGGACCTCGAATCAATCTCTCCTTCTTTTTCTCTTTCTTACAAATAGCCCCCTGCACTTTCTTATAACTATAAACCTAATGAATAAATAAAGCCTTAATTTCTCTTGTATGTAATGGACAAGTGCCAAAGGAATCACAAAGCTGCCGCTGTGCATAGCGTTCTCAGTTCGACAAAACCGCTGTTGGATCAATCTCTGCATGGGCAGGTTATTTTTACATCTCCCGTCCGTTAGATCTATTAGAGAAAAAAATATAAATATAGGAGTATCAATCCCACTCTAAACAATATTCACATGTGGAGAGGATTTCCAAATCCAATGAAATTATCATGAAAAGATAGTGAGAAATTATTTGATTTCAAATCTCTGTTTAGATCAATTTGTAATGAGTGTGGCGATACACTGGAGGAAAATATTTTAGGGATGGTAAATTATGAGTTTGCCTCACAAAGGTGGGCTCTCTTAGGTGACAACATGAGTTAAAAGGCCAACAGTGATGAGCAGATGTTTTTCATAAAGGCTATTTATATTATTAGAGTATTTGGTAAACCTCAAGTTAAATTTCTCATTTTATGAGAAGTAGAGTTTTAATTTTCTTTCGTGTAAAAAAAATTAAGGGTGTCAACTTCTTACTGGAAGAAATGGGTAGCTAAACAATATACTCATTTGTTCAGCCCTGAGTGGCCGAACGGGAAAAGGAGAGATGGAGGGAGAGGGACAGAAATTTTTTTAGAGAAGTGCTATGGATGGAAATGCATGAAGCAATGAAGGATCTGTAAATAGCCACACCATTTCCTACATTGAATTTGAAGGTTCAGTCCCAAAGCGCATTTAGTAATTAAAATTAAGAATGCAATATATAATAGGTTTCTTATTTGCACCGCTCGAAAAAATAATAAAATATTCATAATATTATACTGTGTGTGGGGAGGACTGAGGAGCTCTCGTGGCGCTCCCCTTGCCTACGTGGCCTCGACCACGTGAACAATGCCACGTGACTCAAACCCACCAACTAAGTACGTTCCATACAAATGACGTGGAATGTCTATTTATTAGTACCCATGAAATCAGGTGCTTAGGAACGTTTGTGTACATTTTTTTTTTAAAATATTTTATTTTATAAAATTTTTGAATAAATTAAAAATTGCCATTTCAGCAAGTTTTAAAGAAATAAAAATTTTATAAATAGATTTCAATAAATTTAGAAATCCATATTTAGTATTACTTTTTTTTTTTTTAAGTTGAATTAGTGATAATTTTGATCGGTGCGGAGTGGATTTTGGTTTTGACAATTTCAATCGAATGTCAGGGAACACATGCGGCGGATTTATGGGACGATGTTATTTAACCATTAAAGTTGGATGTTGACGTTGCTTTTGGAGTTTGATGACGTATTAACTTGAACTTCTGACCGCTGAATTGTCTTATTATCCAAACTTATGTTTGTCATGAATGATGATGACGACCAATTTGGCCCACTATATCTGTCCCACATAGCTGATCAACGGCTGTCAGAAGTCTAGGATGAGGGAGGGCGGTGTGGTGTTGGAACCACGGATATAATTTTGAGAGAGCGGTTCTAAATAGGTAGTTTGATTTTACGTACAAATCCAAAAATTTTAATTTGAATTTTGGGGGCTGATTCTAAGATTTTTCATGTGGGTTTGTATCGGACCAAAAATTTTCAAGTGAGATTTTGAATGGGACTTTGGTGAGACAGAGGCAACCAAGACCATGTATGTAGGGGCAGGCCATGTTAGGTGAATTGAATTGATGGGAACTGAAAATTACCTTAAGGGTCCGTTTGGGAAGGGAGGAGGGGAGGGGAGGGGAGGAAAAATTTGAGGGGGAAGGAAAATGAAGGGGAGGGGAGGGAAATTTAATTTTCCCTCCTCTTGTTTGGGAAGTAAAAAAGTAAGGGAAAGAAAAGTGAAAAAGTGTAATTTTGTTTGTTAGTGAGGTATAAAGAAAAAGACTATTTTACCCTTCATTTAAAAAAAAATTCAAATAGAGACTAAGGGCATTTTAGTCATTCCCTCACTCCATTACCACTTTCCCCTCATTTTCCCCCTTATTTTGGGGGGAAAATTTTTGAGAGAAAAAAGCAACTTTTTCCCTCCATTTCCCCCTCCCCCATTTTCCCTCCCCCCTTCCCAAATACCCCCCAAAATCACTTTCCCTCCACTTTCCCCCCTTTTTTTCCTCCCCCCATTTTCCTCCCCTTCCCAAATAGACCCTAAATGGGAGAATGTTAAAGTACCTTTTGGCCCACTATATCTGTCCCAGATAGCCTTTGCTAATATTTGACATCATCCTAAAGCATAGGCACCGACAGTGCGTGTGAGTTAGTCTCTTCTCAGAAAAAACACAGAAACGAAAAACAAAAAAACAAAAAAAAAAGAAAACAAAAAAGAAAGAATATCATGTAGAATCACTTTTTATCACTAGTGCATTACTAAATACAATGTAACTTACAGATTGGGGGGATGTAGGAATGACATAAGAATCCAAGAGCTTAGAAAAGGAAATATGATGTAAGGTTGTAGGTTGAAAGATATAAAGTTGTCATGCCAGGATTAGGATGAAGACATTGGAGAGGAGCATACTCTAACTTGGGGATGTCATAAAACAAAAAACACAAAAAAACTTGGGGATGCCATTGCTAACATGGGCTAAATGGTACAATATTTGTGTGTGCGCCTGCACCCATTGACAATAATTGTACTTGCTTGTGCAATGCATTTGTAGTGAAGGGACATGAGCTCATCCCCTCATCAGATGAGAGAACATTAGACAAATGGAAGGTGTGTCCATTTATGAACATCAGATGTCAACACATTTCTTTGTCCTGTTTCATCTGAAAATCTTGATCAACCACCTTGACTTGCAATTGAAGGCCAGTTTTTGCCATTATAATGATGTTCTAGTGCAAATGTATAAAAACTTTTTTTGATCACAGCTGATTGTATCAGGGTCTAGGTCAGGTCCATTTGTTATAATTTCAATAACACATAAATACCATAGATCTGTTGTTACTAATATAATCTTGGGGAATTAATCAAATCCATCAGTGTAGTATTTTGGACGGTCGGATCTTGGGCCTTGACTTGGATCTGACCTGATGAATCTACACTTAAAAACTCTGAGCTGATGAAAAATTGAGACCTGATGATCACAGACTTCTCCCCCTCATCATGCCTCACCAATTCAAAATTACTTTTTGAAGCTTAATGAGGTATGAACAGTAAGTTGGGTCTAACTGTAAGTTAGGTCTATCCTAATGACCATAGAATGTGGTTGAGAGTGAAGTGAATGCCAGATCCTGTTCCTGTGGCTGATGAAACATACCAAGGAAAGAGAAATTAGGAGACATTGCAGATAAAGATGAGGATATCTTATGGTTTAGTTTTTTGGTAGATAAGGTTGGATGGATGTCCTTTTATATCTTCTTCTTTGTTGGTTGGATAAAATGGGAGTTTGGGTATGTTTGTTAAGAAGGTTTTTGAGGAATTAATGTATTCCAAAATATCTGAAAACCTATTTGGATTCCACTTTTCAATACCTAATCCAGTGTAAGTAATTGAATTCTGAGATTTGAACAACTCTAAAAGTTATTTCAGTCATTTTACTAATGTTTGCTTACTAGTAAAGAATATTAGGAAGGTTGGATACTCATAATCAGGATGAGTTGTGTTAGACTTATTTGATTCTTAGATTATCCGAAAGTTTTGATCCAAAAAAATCGGGTTTGGAAGCTATTTTAGGTTCCGATACATAAACGGGTCTGGATCCGAATCCGGATCCAGATCCCAATTTAGGTTCTAATTGATAAATGAGTCCGATTATGTGCCCATATAGGTTTTGACCCGTGGACTTGGGACCCGGCATACTAATCTTTGATATCTTAAATTGTTGCTCAAAATCAACTTTTTTTAGATCTGTATATGTTTAATCCTGGAGGTAGTAGACTTAATATACTGTTATAGGTTAAATGATATGAATATTTTAAAGAAAAAAAAAAAAATTAGAACCAACTTTGGAACTCAATTATGTTCCTCTAGGTGGATCTGTTTTTTGAACCGAATCCGAATTTCCCTGTCGAAATTAGGTTTGGAACCAACAAAATAGGTTCCAAGTTGGAACAAGATCCGAACTCGAACCGTTATTTAGGTCCGGATCAAATAAGGCTCCGGCCCAAAATTGTCCCATTTGCAACCCTAATTAGAAATTTGTGTTTTTTTTTTTGCTCGGTTAGCCCAATGGCGAGGACATAGGAAGTAAAGGGCTCTCACCAAGGTTCAAGACCCGGTGGAGGTTATGGGAGCGGGCGCCTTATCCACAAGGCCAACCTTTTATTCCCAATTAGGAATTTATGTTAAATTAGGGTTATATTAAATTAGATTGATAATGCCATTCGGATTACATATTAGAATTATGATGCGATTAGATTGTTCAAGAGTTCATGTCTAAATAATGCTTCATCGTATTCTATAATAACCATTGCCAAGGAGAATTTGGCAAGGTGGTGTAGCCAGTCTCTCAATTATTTAGATTGGTCTTGGAATCTCAAAAATGGGATGATCCACTTCAAGTTGGACAAAAAGTGGTCCCACAACACACGAGAACCAGTGCCACAGTTGAAAGGTGCTCACTATTCAATCTGGTGACCTATATAACCTTAAGAGATTGGCCGAGTGGTCAGGACCACGGTTCATCTCTCTTTTAGAGCTAGGGGTTCTAATATCGATCCCCTGATTTCACCTCTTCAGGAACGGAATGTTGAATCCACTAGTACTACCACCTTAGGGCCACGGGGGTATTACCCGACTTCTCTTTGGGTCCAAAGAGATTAGTCCGGTCTAAAAAAAAAAAAAAAAAAAAAAAAAAAACCACCTGGTGACAAATAATGAGCATGGGGAAAAAAAAATTGAAAAAGGCAGGCCCACATAAGACTTGAATGGACCCACAGTTCTTGATAGTTGAATCCCAGCCGCACAGATACCAAAATAGATGGTTGAGCATTGGCAAAAAAAAAATATTAAAAAGGCGGGCCCACAGTTCTTGATAGATGAATCCCAGCCGCACAGATACCAAAAACGATATTATCCGTCGACAGCAGGGTTCGAACCTGCGCGGGCGAAGCCCAACAGATTTCAAGTCTGTCTCCTTAACCACTCGGACATATCGACTGTAATGGTTGTGCAAAGCATTCTAATTTCTTATTCAAATCCACCTAATTGCATTTGCGCATCTCTTGATGTATGACCATATATCAAAATTGTACAAATTGAAGGTGGGCCCTTCTCATCAACAGCCCTAATCAGATCTGAGGTGTGGTTGTCTTTTCTATCTCACAATACAAAATCAACGGCTGTCTCTAATTGGACCGATATTGCGATAAGCCCATAATTCAAGAGCTTTAAAACTCGATCACTTGCTTAAAATGCCATTAAGCTTAGTAACCCTTGTAAGAACTTGGTCAGACTCATTTGACGTGGCCAAATCGATAACCTCCTGAGCCCACAGGCAGGTTGGGTTGGGTTACACGAAAGTCGAACCCAATCCAAATGCTACAAAGCAAGGACCTGAACCTTAACCTGACTGGCCCAATAGTAGCCTCTAGATAATCTTACATATTTCAAAATTGGAATTTTCTCTACTGACCAAAAACCTGACTGTAAGGCCCAACCCAGTTCAAATCAGAGTTTCATGTTAAGGGCCGAGCCAGTCGGAATCTAAACAATACAAAACTTAAGTTTAGTTGACCCGTGGCTGGTTTAATGGGCTGTGCATCCGACTGAGCCTCAAACTAGAGTGTGTAAAGGCTGGTTTCGTCGGGCAGAAGATGGTCTAGTCCTAGCCCATTTAGTTTTGGGTCAAATATTAAAGCCAGATCCAACGCCGGTGTCTGAAATTAGGGCCCTGGATGAGCCAATTTGCAATACATGATACTATCATTTTAAATATGATGGGTGGTCACCAGTCATGTTCAGGTTGGCCCAGTCAATGAGCACCCGTAATTCAAACCAATCCGACCAATGAATTGAAATCGAGACCGGTCAATCTTGTTAATCATCAGTAGATCCAACCAATGAATTAAATTAACCTGATAATAGCAAATCTATTGATCTAGTTGGACATTATTGAACTAAGTGGTGACGTTAGGTGTTTGACATATCAGATGAATCCAGCCAAAGCTCAGTCCCAAGTACAGACTGGGTTTACTGCTGATGATATTAATGGGTAACCCAAGACCCAAGATTGCAATATTGAATCGATCCGGGCAAAAAAAAAGGACTGCATACAAGACTGGGTATAGAATACTGGTCCCAATTACTGTTGGATGTACTTCCAGATTTCACAATAGCTTAGGACTGGATTGGCCATAAGTCTCTCTGGGTCCAGACTCCAAATATAAACTCTAATCTGGGCCTGGCCTCAGATCTATTTCTTTTCTTTCCTCTTGATTTTGGATTTGGGTGTTATGAGCGGCTCCTTCCCAAAGTGGTATGTCCAAGGTTTGAATCCGGGGCACGCCACCTCTTCCCTTGTGTGCGGATTCCCTTCCCACTATGTGGGGCTTCTCCCAGTACGTGTGGGCTTTTCTCTTTGGTCCCAGCCCCCTTGTTGGGGTGGGGGTTAAAAAAAAAAGTTTAAAACATTGGCTTCATCTTTTTGTGATTAAGATCATCAATCTTGCAAGAGAAAGTTGCACCGCTGGGTTTGGAATTGTGTGACTTTGGCTCAAAGTACACATATTCATCATCAATGTACAAGACAATGTTCTCAACGATTTCAAATAAATAAAGCCACTTTTTATTCACAATTCACCTTATTACTTTAAGAAATACTTATGAACTCGTATCTCAACTCTACAAACATTGAAATCCAATTCTGGTACTAACAAACTTCCATCCTAAAATCCTTACCACCTTCTTAAAATGCAGAATTGTGTAAATAAGATTTAGCAATCCGGCCATTGGCACCATTAGGAAAGAAACCACCAGGAACACCCGCAGTGCCCTTGCCATACATGATCCTCAATATCTCCTTTGGTGCCCTCTGGTAACACATGGCGTTACTATTCTCTGCAAACAAATTTCCAAGATGATGATGCTTCCCTTCTGCACTGCTCGCCGAAGAAGGAGCAGTAAGGCCTTCATCCTTATTGCCAGTGCCCCCCAACTCATTCCTCAGCTGTGAAATTTGGCTTGTGAATTCTGCCACTGTGACTCCATATGGTTCGACCTTCGACGATGCATGCTGATAGAGCAATGCTCTGATAACGGCATCTTGAGCAGATTGCACTCCAAGAAGGCCCGCACAAAGCTACAAGTTCATCCAAAATAAAAAAATTTAGAGACTCACAATTGACAACTTGTAGTTTTTGTGCATGATCTCAAAATATCAATTGCAGACTCATTGCAGGTTTTTTTTTTTTTTTTCATCTAAAACCCGACCTGTTTAGGCCCAACCCAAGCATAAAAAAATGGAGAGAGACTGATTCTTACCCTCCTAGAAATAGGGCTTTGGAGGTGAGGATTGAGGCTTTCATATCCAGTGAGTGCAACGTAAGGAAGGAGATATGAGGCAAGAAGGAAGTTGATGCTATTGGCATATGGATTGAAGGATGGTGACAAGCCGTGTCCAAATGCCTTATCCATCATGTTAGAAAAGCAAGTCGGGCTCAGATCCATCAATGGTCTTGGAAATCCCTCAACATTGTTCTTCAATGCCCTGTTTAATCACAAACGTTCCAAATAAAATACAAACATAGTCAATACAAGAAATCTAAAAGAAACTCTCTTTTGAACATAGTACGCAACTCTCTGTACTAAAATGCAATTCTGGTTTAAATAGGTTTGACTGAGATGAGGTCCATAAAGTCCACCTCATATCTGACCCATTAATTTAAATGGGTCAAATTCCACCAAGTTAAATGGTTTAAATAGACCTACCTGTTCTAATTTATTGAGATGGGGTCCTTGAATTGAAGCCCAATTGCTATCATAGTTATCTATTTTTGGGGTGGATTGGCCATAGTTTTGCCTCCCTTCTTTGTAAGAATGGACCATGCAAAAACTTAGTTTATGCCATAGTTCCAAGCCTATCAACCAGTTGTTCAACATGAGTAATGCAGCAGACATGGCATGCAAAATTCACCTAATGTGGCCAACTCCCTGATGTGCAAACTGCATAATGATATCTGTGGTGAACGCGTCGAGGTTCGCCTTTCTCGCGCCAATGGGAGGCGGCCCACCCATGGTTAGGTTGGATGCAACATGGTCCAGGCCATGTCCCAAAGATCCCCACAGGAAGAACTCAGCTTGCAAGAACTCTAAGTTCAATGGAAACTCAAGCAGATCCATATCAAATTCGGACATCCCATGTCGAGCTTGTACAAATGGGAAGGAGTCGTCTAAATCAATCTCAGAGAGATTGGCAGCAGAAGAAGTAGGAATGTTGAAGGAGATGAGAAGAAGAGAGACAGAGAGAGTAGTGAAGAATATAGAGACAGCCATAGCTTCTTTTGCTTTCTTGATGATTTTTCCTACATGGGTTGGGGTCTTTTTATATTGTCGTTGGACAGGTAGGCCCCATTTTTCTTATCATACGTGTAAAAGTCAGCGAAATTTGCTTGTTATTGTTGATTGGGATGGGGAGACTCGGACGAGTGGGTTTGGATTTTCCTGAATTTTGTGGACAGCAGTTGTGTTGACTGTTGTATCTAGTCAATGAATAGGAGCCAATAATGCATCGGCCATTGTAGGTGAAGCATTATATGTATAAAAAATGAATAGTAATGATCTGCTGAACATTTTTTTTTATATAATGCAAACCTTTGGGGCCGGAATAATTCCAATGGGCCAAGGAGAAAAAGGCGAGTAAAATTTCTATGACCCAAGTGTGATAGTGAAGTTTTAAACCCACAACCTCGATTTAGAATATCTGGTACATGATCCTAATCCTAGGAAGCCAAGTCTTAGGAGTCCAAATGATGCACATGTCACCACATTTGTTTGTACTTGGTAAATAGGGTGAGAAAATGGTGTATAAAACTCAAATAGATTTGGAGCTCACTTTCACAGTCTTCTTGCATTTGGCTATTCAATTGGTCGGTGTATCAAATCCACTCAATTACGTTCATGTTTTTATTCTTGTGGGCTCCATATTTGTAATCCCATCAAAATAATGTATAGATAGGAGACGATTAAATTCAAGGCTATTATTATATAATGGGATACAGCTGATATTTTTTGCCTAACTCTTCACTACAGTCTACAGTGATAGCCACGCACTGGTGGATCTTACAAGCTGGACCGCCTAAATCTTGGGCCTTTAATATTGTTTAGCATCTCAGAAATAGTTCAAGAAGTGTTGGTAAGTAGAGAACTTGGCATTCAAAACTTTGAGGCATACTTAAAATGTACCCACACTTAAAATGTAACCTACACTCAAAATATTCGTGTGGTTAGGAAGTCCAGTTTTAACCTGGAGGTCCTGCCTTGGAATCCCTTAAGGCCTTACCAGGTACATAAGGCTAGTGGATTGTTCCATGTATCCGTGGGTTTACCAATGATCAACCGAGAAGGGGGTCGGCGGGTTCCCATGTTATTAAAAAAAAAAAAAAAAAACCTTTGAGGCATGCTTCTAAAACTAAACTTGGATTATGTGACAGTATTGAATAATATATGGTGTAACTAATGGAGCCATTTGGGCTGTCGGATTGGGTCAAGGAAAGAGAATGTAGACCTGTCATGGTATCATCTGATGGTAGTTCCTACTCTGATTGGAAAAATATTTAGCCCAGTGTTAAAACACAGGGGAACAATGATTTTGAGCGGTTGGAAATTGTGGAGTGGCCCAGTTGAGCATCTATGGGGCTTTCTTAGATACTGCAGAGGAACTATACCGAATGTTGGTATAATTATGATGGAACCCACTTTTTTTTTTTTTTTGATAAAAGGGTAATTATTAAGAAGGAGAAAAAATAATACAAAGAATATATAGCATCCAGAGAGGGAGGAGAAACAAAAAGAAAAAAAAAACAAAAAACAAAAAACAGCAGATACACGGCTGAAAAGAGCTACAAAAAGCTACCAAGGGAGGATTCTAAGATTAGTGACCTGAGATGTTCATTGATCTGAGAATGGAGCTTAGTTGTTTGCTGCCAAAAGGTTTGTAAATCTCCTTGAGAGAGAAGCTTATATCATCTTGCAGGTTGCCTAAGATCAGGTTAAGAGGAAGATGCTGGTTGTTGAAGATAGCAGCATTCCTAGTCTTCTAGAGGGTGTACAGGATGGACAAGAAGTTCGATGCCATGAGAGATTTGCTAGCTGAGTCGTTGCCTCTGGACAGGGAGTACCAGATAGCTGAAGCAGAGCAGGAAGAAGGATGGAGAGCAATTGTAGGAGTCGCATAATAGTAATCTAGAAGAAGCCCATCTATGGTACTAAAGATTATAGGACAAATAGAATGGTGGTAGTCATAGTGGGATCCATTTATTTTTATAATCAGACAAAAAAGTAAAAAAAAAAAATCAATGATGTACGGCTGCTCATGGACTTAAATTTGGACATATTTTGCAAAAATTTCACTTGCATATTTTTATAGGATGAAAAGTTATTTTCTACACCACATCCTCAAATAATATAAAATAAAGGTTTTTATGAGAAACTGAAATGTTGTATAATATTATCTAAAGGGGTGTCTGGAAATCATATATTCTCAAAGATTTAAGCTTTTCCCAGAAAAGATTGCCACAATTAGTATTAGTTCAAAATATAAAAGTTGCTTTATGAAGCCTACAACAAGCTTGATTTAAAGAAGAGTAATGAGCTCCTACTGAAATCAAAGATTTTCAAAATAAATGCCCTCCCGCTGTATGGGTTATCCAACAATAAATTTTACCTCAAGAAGAGAAAGTACCCGGTAAGATTGCCCATTCGATAGGAAATGTGATTAATGAATAAGCATGAGATTATGTTGATTATATTTTTAATCAAATAGTCAATGTCATGGTGGAGCCAAGTCTTATTAGGGAAAAATATGAGGATTCCTAATTTAGTGGACAACCATTTATTTTGTTAAATATTAAGGTTGAAAAATAGATAATAATATATCAATTTCTTTTAGATTTGCCTCTCTTAAGATATTTCTACAAATATTTAAATTTCAATACCATATTTTCATTTTCGGGCCCGGCTAGTTTTAAGGTTTGTTTGGGTAAATTCGCATTTGCTACTTTTCCTCCTCTCTAAGCGAAGGAAAAGTTGCATTTTGCGGAATAGGCAATTGTGCAGGATTACTGTTGCTATGAGAGGCGGTAAAGTCCATATGCAACATTTCCACCTCTCTAAGCGGAGGAAATCTTGCATTGACGCTAATAAACTTTCAAACCATTTCTTTTCTTCTTTTACTTCTTGATCCGGTCAAGGGTCGAGGCTTAGGTCCACACAATGATAGATGGAAATGTATAATTAGCGTTTAAATGCAATATTATTAAATCACAACAAATACAAAATATATTGCTTCTTTGGTAATTTACTTTACTTGTGAAGTTAATGGTTAAGACAAGATAGAACAAAACTAGAGGTTTGGTCAAATCAGAGGGAGAGAGAGTAGTTTATTTATTTATTTTATTTATAAAGAAGCTATCTTTTTGTAAGGGTGCTCATGGATCAAGCTGGGCCCCTTTGGGTCGGGCATGGCGTTTAGGTTATAATAGATGGGTCGTGCTCAAATTTTTTTTATTTGGACTCAGTGGTTGAGAGCCGGAATCCCCGCCCGGCCCAAATATACATTGACCACTCACAGATGGTAATATGATCAGATCAGTTGAGCTGATGTAGGACATGTTAAGAAACTCTTTTTATTGTTCTATAAGTCTAACATCGGGCTTCATTATTTCAATATGGGCTAGGCTCACACCAGCAACTTCAGGCCCGACTCAAGCTTGGGCCAAGCTTAGTTTTCTAGTTTAGAAGTCGGGCTGTTTTGGATATTCCTTGGCCTAGGCCAGCCCGGTACATCAAATAGTTTTTGAGTTTTTGTGCCCTTCACATGGATCTCAAAATCTTTTTGATAACGACTTGAACGCTTTAATTCGTATCTTTGATATGAGAATATTGAACAGTTCATACATGAAATAGTGGCCAACAAAGGTGCGAAAAATTCTTATATATGGCGCTCGAGGCACTTGAGGCCATGGCCCGAGTCTCACTCCAACCATAGTGATATATACATATGGTTGGATTTTTTACATCAACTATGTATCCACAGATGATCCATCAATATTATTATTATGGCTGGAGTGACTCTGGTCCATTTTCTATGAAAATAGGTTCGAGGTCATAATCACTTTTATTTTTAAAAAACTAAATTAGCCACAGCACAACACAATACTAACATGTAATTATTTATCAGGAAAATTTCAAAAGTAGTTAGATAGAGTGGGAACCCTAGCCACGTGGGTCATGCCAGCGCTAAGCACGGGTTACTGTGCTAGTTTATATTTATTGCAGTAACAAGAAAATGATGTTGGGAGTTTACATATTAACATAAAAAAATCGGTTGAACCCCTCTTTACTAGGGTTGCAAACGGGTATCCGATTCTCCAATTACCTGGAAGTTCCGACCCAAAAAAATCGAGCCCGGTTCCCAATTTTTGGTTTCGATTCATAAACAGGTCCGGGTCTGGGTCCGGAACCCAATTTAGGTTTTGATTGATAAACGAGTCTAGTTCTGGGTCCATATTGGTTCCAACCCATGGACCCGACATATGAGTCTTTGATATTACAAAATTTACCTCAAAATCACCTTTTTAAAGATATTTTTATGTATTGTACTGGAGGTAGTAGACTTGATGCACTGTTATAAGTTGAACGATATGCTTAATATAAGAAAAAATTAAGAATAAAGAGAAATTAGAATTGATTTTGGATCTAAATTCCGGTCCTTTAGGTTGACCCGGTTCAGGAACCAGTTCCGGAGTTTCCTATCGGAATCGAGTTTGGAACAACAAAACAAGTTCCGAGTCAGAACCGGAACCGTTATTTAGAAACAGGTTCGGGTCCAGGTCCACTATAGTTTCGATCCGGAACCGTCCTGTTTGCAACGCTACTCCTTATCCCAACAAATATGTAATTTGCAGCACAGTGAAAGACTAGTTATTTAAGTTAGCCAAAATCTAATAGGAGAAAAGAAGAGCCAAAGTCCTGTGAATTATCTTAAAATCGATAAAAGGCAGCTAAGGTGTTAATTTGGGAACTTCCAAAATAAGCTCTTATTTCATCTTTTAGATCTTATTTAGTTTTCAGAGTGTTACATGAACCTCCAATTGCATCTCTCATTTGATTATTAAGCAGAGGTCCTCGTTTTAGAAAAGAAAAGAAAAGAAAAGAAAATGGGACCTTTTGGCATAAAACAATCAAAATACATGTCGAGTATAATGTCCAAGTTCTACTCTATTGACCTAAATTGAATGCATCTCATGTTACTCCAGCGTAGCAGTACATGAACATACCTTTATTTCTACGAAATATTTGAATATTCTTGGACAAGTTTATAGAGGGAAAAAAAATACTGTCATTAGAAACCATAGATCTTGATATCTCAGATTAAGAATAGAGCTGAAACCAACAAAATATTGATGACATAAAAAGAGTTCAGAAAATTGCTATGTGTGTGTGTGTGTCTATATATATATATATATATATATATATATATATATATATAAAATATGAGTTTGATTGGTGAGGTACTGCAATGCAAGACTTCTACATCGAAAATCAAGAGAGATTTTCAGTTTTTTATTTACGTCCCAAAAGAGAAGCGAGTAAAAAATTAATTAATTCTCCGTGATAGAGTGGATTTGTATTTAATAATGTATATAGGGGGGGGGGGGGGGGGGGGGGGGGGGGGGGGGACTATGTTGAAAAAAATTCTTAGGAGTGCCATGTATAAAAAATGCATGTAGTTTTTAAAATATGCAAGGGTTTCTTTGAAAATTTCTGTGGGGCCAAATGAAGAAAAATGAAAAATTGTTTTATAAAACCTATTGGCGTTTTTAGGAATTTTGGAGGGGCCACGGCCACTGCCAGCCCCTCTAGGTCCACTTCCTAATATGTTATAAGATCTAAAGTATTTTGAATGGGCCATAGATATTCTCCGTGCGCCATCATATGCCTTATAGGCTATATAGATGGAAAAAAAGACCCAATGGGGCCACCCGTTATCTCATCTCTCCATTTCACTAATTAATCCTCATGTTTGATCACTATGCCACATATACTTTAATTACCTGGTGAATGAGCCGCATCCTAAATTCCCAGTTCATCTAGCGATAGTCTACTCAAAGGAATGCCTCGTAGCTTGATTGTTTCAATTGATGTTATAGGAAACATTAAGGCCGTGTCAACTGCCAAAGCTGGCTACTGTGATTTTTTCCCTTTCTAATTATCAGATGGCCGCTCAATGGATATAGACTAGAAATAGAAATGCAACTATTGATTCTTTCATTATATATATTAAAGCAATAGGGAGATTGATTAGAGAGGGCCCCACGCCACCACGTAGGGAGCTCTCCTTTCGAGAAAATACACAGGAAAAAAATAAATGGACAGCCTAGCTTTTGATGTGGGCCACTATACTGATCCCAAACAAATCTCCTCAATTAGAATTTCGACCCAAACAAATCTCCTCCCTTAATCTTAGGATTAGTTATAACACCTGCAACCTTCGATGGTCGGTCCAACCTTTATTGCACCTGACGAAGTAACCCAACCCAAACCTGATTTGATAATTCAGGTTTTGGGTCAACCTATTTTACTTCTATATTGTATTCCAGTTTACATCTTGATTAATGAATAGGTTAGTTCACGCTGGGTCCACATGTGCGTTTTTCTTTTTTTTAAATCCATGCATGCCGACTTCCACGGACCATCTATATATGTAATCACCATAATAACTAAAAAAAAGGGAAAAATGAACAAATATCTTCAGCTTTTCCCAGAAAGGATTGCCATAATTAGTGTTAGGTGAAAATATAAAAGTTTCTTTATCTAGCCTACAACATGCTTGACTTCAAGGCAGAGGGAACGTCCATAGTGGGACAACACACTACAAGAAAATGTACATTTAGTGTCGAAGTTACACCGGCGGCCACTTAAATGAGACGGTATAAGACGACATTAACGCTAAAAATTATACAAGCCGATGAAGTGCGCTAGCATCCCTCTCACTCATCGTTCCCTCTCTCGCTCTCTCCTACTCACGCTCTCTCCCTGCTCAAGTCTCGGCGACGCCGAAACAGATCCCTCTCTTCCTCATCGATCCCTCTCTCGCTCTCTCCCTGCTCACGCCATCCCTCTCTGCTTTCTCCCTGCTCACGCATTGCTCAATGCCGAACCAAATCTCTCTCAGTCCCTTCTCTTCTAGAAGCAAATAGAAGAAGAAAGACAAGAAGACGAAAACCCTAACATTTAGGGATTTGCTCCTTGTTCGTAGCTGAGAAAGGTAGATCTCGAAAACCCTAAAATCCTTTTGCTTTTGTATCAATGCGCACGAAGATTCCTTGGATTCGCGATCTTCTCTAGCTCTCTACCTCTTAATCTAAATCATTTGCGTTTCGTTTGAGGCCGATTAGATCTAGAGTAGCTTTGGAGTGATTGATTGATTTCTTTTTGGTCAGGATGCATTGGTTTTTAGCTCGTAGATTGCAGGTTTGTCTCTGTTACGATCGTTCAGTAATTGGAAAGATTAGATGCTATTTTTAGGGTTTTATATATTGTTATTGTTATTGATTTACATGAAGCTGTTTGGATTCCATTTTCTGAGCTTTTTATCTTTTGATTCTTTGTATATGCTTTTGAGTTTGTGAAGAACCTGATTCTCCTGAACATCCAGACGAATTTGTCTTTTACTTTTACTTTATCTTTGCTTACTTTGTTGTGTTTTTTTTTTCTTGTGTGTTGTTGTTTCCTGTTTCTTCACTCTATTTCATCTCTTTGAAACGATCCCATGAAGTGTACTTCAGAGAGAGAACAAAAGAGAGAGCATGTTTTTCTCTGTTTGTTTATCCTATGAAACTACCCTTGTAAGGCAATGGGATTAGGGTTTTGGGCTCTAGAAAGAGCAGTGCCATTCATTTTTGAAATCTGTGTGCATATGCTTTTTTGAAATTTGAAGATGAAAATAAAGAGCAGTGTCATTCATTCACCTGAAAAAGAAAACAAGATACAATGTTATCTTGGTTTTGATTGGTGTCAAGGAGATTTATGCTCTGTTTATTTCTTTCAAGAAACCATTGAGGTGAAATTTTTTTCAAGTATTTGGATTGAATTAAAAAGTGATATACTAGCATTTCAAGTATTTAGGGATGCCTAGCAGTGTTTTGAATCGAAAGAAACTTTTTATAACTGTTTCTCAATGCTAAAAATTTGAACAAAACCACATTTCCTAAGTTTTTGAGATTTTTAAGTTCATTTGAAAGAATATTCCAACACCATAACTAGGGCATGGAATGGTGCTTATTTGTGGCTTTCGACTTGTTCTTAAAATGTAAAACTTTTGTAGACACTTGGAATTTGAACCCTACCCCTCTCAGAGTCATTCAGGCAGGCACCTGAAGAGGACTCAATCTGAGATGGGAAATTTTGAATAGTTTAGATTGAATTCACAATTGATCTACAATTATCTCATGGGTATTTAGTTACGCCCAGGAGTAGTTTGGATTAAAAGAAAACCCCCCGTGCAGGGAAAGTAATCTCAGCCCCAAGAGCCAGAGATCCCAATTGCTGAAATTGTGGCACAAGCAATGGCTGCCTACAGCAAAATGATTCTTAAAAATAACAAGTATATTTTTAAAAAAAGACCCATGATGAAAGACCAGATTAAAATGGATACAAATATGTAAAAAGCTTGATTTGTATACTATTTACTTGATCTTTTTCTCTAACTTATTCTAAAAAATTACAATTTTTTTCAAATCCGAGTTAAATATTATGACAGGTCCACGAACCATATGTTTATGTTTTAGTGCCTAATCAGACAATTTGCATGCAAAGGAAGAGGCAGGATTTTAGTATGGGTGGTGCAAGCAATGGTCAAGTAAAGAAGTCAAATAGTTTACCAAAAAATTGTGGATCAACCCTAACCAGCAGAGTCAAATCCAGACTCGCCATACATCGGAGAAAATCTATTACCATCACCTAGATTGGAACCTAAACCATTGATCTACATCTTTCAAAATGATTGGCATCTAGGGAGGGGGGAGTACCTTAGACTAACTTCATGGTCCAAGTGTATACCCAATAGGTTAGATCTAGTTTTAGGTCCCAAAGAAACCAATAAAGACAATTATTCCGACCCTGAGATCTGCTCAGCGTTCTAGCCCTTGGACATAGATCTTAAGTATAGATGTTACCACTGAACAAGACAATGATCTGAGCCCAGTTGTGTAATATACTTGGTCTAGGTCCTGTCAGCTATACAAGATTATTAGGAATTGTGAGATTTGATCTTCAGTTAAATGTCCTGACGGTAGTTTTTGGTTCTGTTTTTATACACATGGGTATCATAGGCTGATGATAATCCAAACTATTAAACAGATGATCAAGATTGGAACAAGTTGTTAAAACATTTGTCCTTGATTTGATTGTTGATACATTCAATTAAGATGATGCCAATTAAATGGCTAATAACATTTTAGATGTTGTAGCTGACCACAACATAGTTGGCCCAAGGCTTGGTGATGATGATGAGTATATCAGTTCCACTTTGCATTTGGCACAAAATGTTAACTCCATTATGCTGCTTATTAGTTTTTGCATCCACCCAAATCAAAATCAAGGCAGATCATGATTTGGGTGGAGAACAAACACCATAAGCCATTCATTTCTAATTTTCCTTGCCCATCAAATTTGCTAATTTACAACCATATGCTAATCACTCTTTTTGTCAAATACTCCACAAAGCTTAATTAAACAGAGAACATTAATGTGGTGAGGGATGGTGGGAAAAATCAAGCCCACCTTGAGCTCTTTCCTTATTCCTTTCATTGGAAATCCAAATCAATATAACAAAATCATCTCTCCCAATGGTTTTTTTTTTTTTTTCTCCTCACTTTTCCTCTTTTCTCTTCTCACGTTTTTGGGCTGAAGATCTTCTCCTTTGCCTCTGATCAATCAATTTGTAAATGAAATTGGTCTTGTATGGATAAATTCAGGATTTGGGTAGAGGTTCTCCTCTTAAAAATGACCTAAAGAGCTGAAGGGCTTCCCTTGGTTTGACCAGAGGAACTTCATGACCTGCCCCTCTCACTGTTGCAAAGGTCGGCCCTTTATAGACCTCAGTCCAGCCTCCCACCTTCAAACACAACCAAACATTAAAAAAAAAAAAAAAAAAAAAAAAAAAAAATCATTTTATTACAATTGCAGCCATTTTTATTCTTCAAAAGTTAAATCTATGGTTCAAAAACTTGTTTTGATACTCCCCAACTCGATCAAGTCTGACTCGGAGCTGTAAGCCACTGAGTCAGGCAAGTCGAACCAGTCTGACTGTAACTCACCCGAGTTACTCAGGCTCGGTGACCTTCAAAGTCAATTCATGTTTCCTCTTAAACTATGATCAAATCTTGAATTGCAACTTTGCATGAGATTGAAGTGAGAGCAGAATCTTATGTGAGAAAATTTTCAACAGTGCACTATCAAGAGTATAAAAATGAGGAATGTAGATACCCAGATGTGAATTTTGACTGACTACAATAAAATTGATACTATTAACCATGGTTTTATAACTAATTGAGTCTTAACTCGACTTGAGGAGCTATCAACTTGGTGAGTTTGACCGAGTTCCTTGACAGGGTTCCGAGTCAAGTCCAAGTTTTGGTTTTGAAACAATGTTACAAACTTGCATGTTGTAAAATGTAGAGTACCATTACTGCTAGAAATCATGATTTTTTAGCCGTGTATTCAGCTGATAGAAAAGGATGTATGGACATATAACATACGTAAGCAACTAACCTGGTTCTTAGCATACCAAGGATACCATGGGATTTTTGTTGGTAACCGGAGCTGAGCAAGTGAAAATCTTGTTGCAGTGACAGGCACTACTGAATCAACATCACCACTGTTTCATTCAGGCCCAGCAAATGAGATTTGTGACCCAAAGAAAAACAAATGATTCTGTTGCGTGACTTCTTTGTTTCTTTTCAAACATAGGATGCTACTGTTTTGTTGTAGAAAATGTGTTCCTAATACGATATTTGCATTATAGGACTTCTCTTGATTTTAATTAACATGGGTGTCCGGCATTTTTTTAATTTTTTTCTCCGTTGAACTTGTGACCTGATTTTGATTTCTTTGACATGGGTATCTCTTCCCAAGCATCTTCTATTTCTTTCTCAAGGTGACTCCCAATATCTAAATTGACATCTATATGTGTTGAACAACTGTGACGACGTCGCCCCATTTGTTAGGTAAGACTGCTATATCCAAATCTAGTAAAACAATATATATAGTAAACGATACATTTTCCTCCCATTTGGATTATGATAAAAATGATTTATTGTGCAGGATACATAAGCAGATGATTAAGGACGCTAATGGTGGTCTTATAAGTGTTAGGGATGTAGACCGCACTCATATTAAGGAATTTGGTAAATGGTTCGAACGCATGCAACAAATGGAGGAGTGGAAGAAAAACCAAGAAGAAGAGAAGCGTCAAATGGAGGAGTGGAAAAAGAACCAAGAAGAAGAGAAGCGTGCACATTTAGAAGATATGAAGTTGTTGCATGCCATTATTGCTGAGATGAGACAACGGTTATCTCCCCAGCGACAGGATCCTTCCGAAGGGGTAAAAATACTTATTTATTGTTTACTTAATATTACCATGATTTTTCATTATACGATTTGTAAGAAGATAATTTAATTATTTATTTTCATTGTGTTGCAGGGAGCAAATTGATGATTAGGCAAAAGATGTTTCAGTCTTAGATTTATGATAATGACGTTAAATAATGTTGAAGTAGGATGGATCTGTTTTAGTTGATGGGTGATTGTTGATGGATCTTGATATGTTTCACTTGTGATCGTCATCTCAGGACTTTTGTTGTTATTAATGCTCGGGCTGTGGACTGAACCCATTTTTGGATAATTGTGTGGTGCTGATTATGATAAAACTTGCTTGTTTAAATATTAGTTATGAGGTCTGTTGTTTTGTTCAACTTTTCATTTTATTGCATTTAGCTCTTCATATGCCAGATTGCCATGTTTTTCTCTTGTTGCTTTTGGAATGAATGGAAAGGGAGCTGTTGGGGAACTATGCCTTCCAATTCATCATCAACAACGGGGGTATTGACACTGAGGAGGATTACCCATACACTGTGAGTAGTTTGGTATCTTTCTTTCCTTTTTCTTATGTGCTCTTCTTGAGTTGGGATAGTTGTTCTAGCTATAGGATTCTGAATTCAGAGACTCAATGGAATGGAAAAGGTTTTCCTTTCTTTCTTTTTCCCCCTCCTAATGTCATCACAATCCAAGTTTAAATTGCTTAAGGGTTAAAATTTAAACCTCACCGTGTCAAGTGAAGGTGCGCTTAGTCAAGCTCAAATGTTGCTATTAGTTATTTGGTGAAGACGGAGTGAAAAATTTAACAGTGCAAATGTTTACTGACCTTTCTTGAATACCTGTAACTTGCAGACTTAATGGCATTGTGGACTGTGGTGAGAGACATAAGCACATTCACAAAAGGGCCATGCTTCTAGTGGAGCAGGTTAGAGTTAGCAAAGGAAGCCCACTTGTTACTTGCCTTCTGGAAGGTCCGAGTGGCAGGTATACTTCCACATAAATATTATCATTATGTACTTTTTCCTCATGGCCTTGAAGCACATGGGTGCGTTTTGTATTCTGATGTTATAGTCAGTTCATGCATGTTGGGGCTTATGGAGTTATTGTAAGCTGATGCAAAAGACCTATGCAACCCTCTATTGATGGAAGACGAACATAAAATCTTCCATATTGGAAGAATCAAGCTTCTTTTCTCTGTCCATATTGTTGCTGTATTTTCTTCCTATCCTTTTTACAATTATAAGAATTAATGTCTTCTACTATTGGAGCTTTTGGGGCATCCCCATCCATGGTTGGGTCTACCAGATCAACGTTCTAGATCACTTGAGCCTAAACCCTTATTTTATATACTGACTTCAGGATACTATTCACATTCTGATGCTTTAGGGCCCCATAAATCCTCTTCTTCTGAAACTTTATTTCTTGTCAGTGGTAAGACCGCAATGGCAGCTACAATTGGTATTGAAAGTGAATTCCCCTACGTCAAGATTGTAAGTTGCTTCAACATGTTTCTAGAGTTACTCTTACGCTTTTAGTTTTTAATTAATTCATACTTTTTTAAATGAGGATAGATCTCAGCAGAGACAATGATCGGTCTAAGCAAAAGCAGTAAATGTGCACAAATTGTCAAGGTTTGTTATGTTTTCCTTAATTTCATTTTATCAAAATTTTGGGGCTAAGCTTACAAAGTTTGTTAGAATTGCCTTAATTTCATTTTGTCCAATATTTGTGGGCTAATCTTGCTGCGAAGTTCCTGGTCAGCAGTAGGAAATTTATTTGATCTTTGAACCTCCAGGAGCTTTTCCCCAACTGACTCCTATGTTTTTGGAATCGTTATTAAATCTATTATTCCATGTTTTTTTTTTTAACAATTTGGGTTTTTTTTTTGAAGTTGCTGTTATAGTTGTGTCTTATTTGCCCTTTTGTTTCCTATCTGTGCGACTTGTTTTGGGAATTTGAAATTGGCTTTTTTACCATGTGCAATGGCGGACCCATAATTTTTGCTTGGGTGGGGCTAAACTGCTGAGGATCTTCTACCTTCAACCAAACAAACATACAAAAATCCTAGCCATACCCAAAATTGCACATGAAACCACAAATAACACAAAGAAAATCAAATAAATCCCATAAGATTCAACGAAAAATCAAATAATCCCATAAGATTCAACAAGTCAGTAGGACCATTGTCCCTTGCTATTCTGCTTTAAAAAACTGCAGAGGATCTTCTAGCTTCTGAGGTTACAGAGAATCCAGGGTCCTTGATAATTCAGACCTGCTAGCCTTAGCCACATGTTAGGAAGACAAAAAGAAAAGAAAAAGGGAAAATAATCAAAACCCAACCTATTAGAAAGTCCTAACCTTTCTATAAGTCTCTCAATATTCAAGATTAAAAAGGAATGACAACAACTGGCCCAGAGAGAGAGGTTTACCTGAAGCGACCGTCACAAATGTCCAACGAGAAGCTCGAGAGATCCTTCCTACACTTGAAGGAAGAAGGGTTCCTCCACAGTGCACTCGAAGGAAGAAGGGGCTGAGGGGTTTTTTCCCCAGAGGTGGAAAGGAGGAAGCCCGAAAGGAGTGGAAGGGTTGTTTTTTCGATCTAATGTTTTAGGGTGGGACGGTGTATTTGAGACACGTGGGGCATGGACCAGGGCTGATTACGATTTTAAAGGGAGTTCCAAATTCTATCTGGGGCGACCGCCCCATATGGGTAACACGTGGGTCCGCCCCTGACCATGTGTTTTGGACAGGTTTTTGAAGATGCTTACAAGTCTCGGTTGAGCATTGTCATCCTTGATGACATTGAAAGGTAACTCCTGTCAATGTTGATTTATATGTTACTTCTGGTTTTTTTTTCTGCTGTTTTTAAATGATGCTACTTCTGTTTTTAAATACTGCTGGTAAAATGTTTTGTTATTTTGTTGTTGTTGTTGTTGTAGGTAAAATGATGCTGTTTTTAAATAACTTTTGTAAAATCAGCAAAAATGAAAGAATGCATAGATATACCAATAAATGATCATGTGGAGCTGGCAACTTTGCCCACTAAAATAATCACAATGAGGCCAACTTCTACAGCATACAACCCATTCAATCACGCCAAATTATCAAAAATTTGAATGCTCTAATATGGGAGACATTTGTGTTGTAATCTGTCAAATTAATGGCCCTAACCACATGGATATAGAGTCATTAAGCAAACCGTAGACTGTTGAAATGGAAGTGATTCCTGCAGTGCAAACATCTTCAAATGTTATAGGGTTAGATAGTAGACAATATCCCACATTGAAAAGAAACCAAAGAAAGCCTGGTGGAGGAAGAAAATAAAAGTGGGTGAAATAGATTAACGCAACATACTTACCTGGACGGGGTCTATGGGTGATCAAGAAGGCCCATGGCCTAGGGCAGTGGCCTCCATTGCACTTAGGAGGGGCACTGTCTTAGCATCTCCCCAAGTGGGAGAGTGCACGTCATAATTTGTGATAAAGGGGGCCTGCGTTCGCGCGGCCCCTGCCAGCACTAAATATAATTTTTATTTATTTATTTAATAGAATATATTTTAAATTTTAGAGTATTTAATTCTATTTTGATAGATTTTTTTAAGAATAGAGGTATATTCATGTGTCAATGTCCATCACATAGGCCTAGAGGAGATTAATTACTAGAAGGGCTTTGAGATGGATGTTTGATAAGAGAATTAACAGATGGATGGATTTGATTTAATAAAAGATTTCTTCCTCTTTTCTTTTTCTCAAAGGTCTTTTGGAAAATTCGAACTACTCACCACCCCTAACAACCTTTGTAGTGACCACATAGACTTTTTATTCTAATCAATAAGATAGCCACCACTGGATTGACTAAAGATTGACTCATTGATGAATCTAATGGTTGACTCATTGGGATTGACCTTAAGGATTTAGATACAGAGGATATAATGGGTGTTCAGAGTGATGAGTGGTTCGGATTCTGAGAAAATGGGCCTCAACAATATGTTTCACCTAACGTGTTGGGCCATACTAAAACACGTCACTTCTGCTCTGAAGGAGATGGTGGTTTTATGTTAGTTTATTCTTTCTCACCTTCTCTTTATATAGGCCATAGAGGGATGTAAATATGGGCCCTCATGACCATGGCTAGTCGTGTTCGGGTCGGGCCGGACCCACTCCTTTAGGGGTCAGCCCAGCATGGCACCCTAGTCGGGCTTGGGCCGTGTGGCCCACGGCTCCCCCTCCTCTTTTTTTAATTTTTAAAATTTTATTTTTTTAAGTTAGACCTGGACGGACACAAACTTTTAGACTTAGTCACTTGGACCAATTTCATTAAAATAAAAATAATTAAGAGAAATAAATAAGTAGAATAACACTAATGATATTTTAAAAAAAATACGTCAAATAGATTATATTTTCTTGAAATTTAAGTCACAAACGTTCAAAAAACTTACAAGTTTGAACTTAGATCAATATATAATGAAATTCAAACCTTTTAAAACCTATGATGCATTCTAAAAATAGATTATACATTAAAATCAGACTGTTGGACCTCGGTCAGGTTGTGCCTCGTGCCGCCCTTAGGCTTGGGGCACTAGCCCAGCACGGCCAAGCGGGGGACTGTCGAGCCGAGCCGAGCCGGGCCGGGCCGGGCCGTTAACCAAGTCAACGGCCCAGGCATGGTTTTTCCGTGTCGGGCCCGTGCTGGGCTTGGGCTTGGGCTGCCGCCCATATTTACACCTCTAGGTGAGAATCAACTCTCATTGGAACATTTTCCACTTATATAATCAATCATTTGTTTTGTTCTTGTTATTTTGGGTGGGAAGACTCGGACGGGAGGTTCAGATTCTCCTGATTCTTGTGAGGAGTTGTGTTGTTGATTGGTTTATTTGGTCAATTTTCTATAGAAAGACCCTGTTCTGGTCCAGTTATGAGCTTTTAGGCCCATGGCCTGATCCAGATATTTAATCCTGGTTCATGTAGTCCCTTGTTTGGGATGTTTATTTATGTTATTTTGTAAAATAGCAACTTTGATTCTTTGTTTTGTTTTGAAGTCATGCGTGAATGGACCAAATTCTAGTGAACTTGCAAATAAGCTTGGTTTTGTCTACAACTCTTGAAGGTGAGGGGAGCATTTCAATGCAACGTACCATTCAATTTTAACATCAGAGGGGGAATAGAAAATTCCCACTTTTAACATCTTTGGGCCCACAGGCTTCCCAATTTTTAACAAAATCAATGAAAGGTTGGTAGAAGCGTGTGTGCAACAGAAATGAGGATCATTTATTACCATGAATATGAAAGTTTTTAGCGTATCTATTTTTTATTTTTTATTTTTCATTAAATGGAGTTAAGTCATTTGACCACCATGTAGCGGTGTTGCATCATAATATGGTGCAACGCCCTTCTTCGATGCATGGTGAAGCCCACCTTTTCCAAATCTAAGATGTTCATCAGCTTTAACACTCATGGTAATTATAGTATCTAGATTTTCAAAGAAAATCTCAATGGGCCACATGTTAAATTGATCACACATAGGGACTCCCTCCATTTTTATTCCAATAAAAAATAAAGTAAACCAAGTTACATCATGTGTTTCAGTTCAAGTCAAATCCAATAATGGTGGGTATCTTACATATTTGAATAACAATTTATAAAATGATGTGTACATAGGGTGTTAGGGATGATGATTGGCTTGGATTTTAAAAAGGTGGGCCCCACCATGCATTGAAAAAGGGTGCGGAACCATAGTATGATGCAAAGCTGCTGCACTGTAGTTCTGCATTGAAAAACTAATTTAAAATGTTTACAACTTAAATACAGGGTCTTAAAAAACAAAACCCCCTTAAATGCAGCTTCCAATATTTAAAAAATCCAAGGCATGTATATTTGTGGAAATGGAGCTAGCAGGCCTACATGGGTAGGGGTGAAAGTGGGCCGGGCCGTCCTAGGGCCGCCCGCGGACGGCCCGTTATAGGCTCGGCCCGAGCTCGGCTCAAAAGATAAAAGAGCCGAGCTAGGGCCTAGTAGGAGGCCCGTTTGCTTAAATGGGCTGAGCTCGGGCTTGATGAAGCCTGACTCGTAAGCCCTAGGGCCTACATATATTAATACATATATATTATATATGTACACTATACAGTATATAATACATATATGATATAACATAATCCATAAATCCTAAACCTTAGTTTTAATCAATATAAATAATCTTTAAACCCTAAACACTAAATAATCCATAAATCCTAAACCTAAACAGTAAGCCATAGGGCCTACATATATTAATCCATATATTATATATGGATATATGAATCTATGATACTAAATAATCCATAAATCCTATACAGTATATAATACATATATGAATCTATGATACTAAATAATCCATAAATCCTAAACTTTAGTTTTAATCCAATATAAATAATTCCTAAACCCTAAACCCTAAACCCTAAACACTAAACCCTAAGCACTAAATAATCCATAAACCCTAAACCTAAGCACTAAACCTTAAACCCTAATTTTAATCCAATATAAATAATCCCAAAACAACCTTGATGATGCATGTATATTAATGGTCTGGAAGACATTTTTTTGAAGTCTTGTAACTCTGGAACAACCTTTCATTTGTTGTTATTATTATTTATTAACAAGGCTCTATTGTTGTTGTTATAGGTGATGCTGGTGATGCTAGAGATTTTATTTTATGATGCTGGCCGAATACTTTATTTTATTCTATGATGCTATTGGAGTTTAATTTGATTTGTATTATTGTTGGAGTTTGATAATGCTCATCTACATTAACATTGAACTATTATGGAGTGTTGGAAATGGGATCCCTTTGCTTTTATGGAGTCTTTCTTATTTTAGTTAATTTTATTGCTGCAATCCAAATTATGGGAATGAGAATATGGGATGAATGCATGCATTTGACCATTTTTTGTTCTGGTTTGCATATGTAGATTTCTTTGAATTCCTACCGGATTTTTTTTTCCTGAAAATATTTTCTTTCAGTTAGTGCTATATCATTAGCCATGCTCAAAGGGCCGGCCCTAGAGCCTCATAACTTAATAAGAGCCGAGCCCGAGCAGGGTTTTTGAGGCCCTCTCGAGCTCGGGCCGAGCTAGGGCCTACTAAAAAATACTAGGGCCGAGCCTAGGGCCTGTCAAAGCCCAGCTCGGCCCGGCCCATTTTCATCCCTATACATGGGTTGCATGCTCGTGCCGCGCCATGCTTGGCCCAAGCTAGCTCGAGCCCAACAACCATGCTGTGCCAAAGGCTACGACCTACTTGGGTGAGCGCAACACATGCTTGGGATGGGCAGGGCGTGCCAGACAGTTAGGTCGTGCCGAGCCTAGGCTTCCTTGCCCATCCTTTAGTTATCATCATCTAAGGGCATGTTTGTTTACGTTAGGGGAGGAATAGAAGATGGATAGGATGTCACATTAGCATAAAGCTAAAGAGGAGAGTTGAAGAGGAATAGAAGATGGATAGGATGTCACATTAGCATAAAGCTAAAGAGGAGAGTTGAAATAAATGGGTAGGTGAATTAATTCTTATGCGCTTGGAGTTGGATGGTTGGTGTAAAGTAGAGGACTTAAATTTTCATTTGGTTGGATAAAAAGATAGAGAATGAGCTACTCCACCCCACTTTATTACTTTATTACGGTATCTCTAAGTAATCGTGGGAGATAAAAAGTTGGATTGGAGAGCAGACATATTTACCTTATGTGTCTGGGCCAATGCAAACAATTAACTCATGGGGTAAATAATCTAACCGTTGGGATTTGTTTAAAGCCTCTTTCTTTATACTCTTTTTCAAACAAACAAGCCCTTAACGACGAGACATAATTCAACCAATAAACTTTGGTAGGGTGGGCTTGGTCCTATCTCCATGCTAATCTAATACCAGTTTTAATAAGTTTGTGTATGTTATCCAAGCCATCTAATGAGGCTTACAAGTGATCTACATAAATAGCTATGATGAATAACCACATGTTAGTCTAAGACGAACATGTCTTTAATCAGATCTACATCAATGTAGGATTGTTTTAATTAAATAACACAACATAGATCTTGAAATCTAAATGAGTATCTGACCCCATCGCATTCACTTGATATGAATGACTACCTTTAATTAGGGACTTACAACACTCCTGCATTATGGCCTTTCTACGTGATATCGACCAGGCAATTGGTGTATTAGTGTAAAGAGGAGTTGCAACCCCTAAACCTTATATATAAGTTTTCGTAAACAACTCAATTTCCTTCATGGAGCTCAAACTCAATTAGGATTTAGATTCCTCTTAGCACAGACAACTCATTTAGGGTAGCACATTTTTCTAAACACCAAAGACATCTCTATTAAGGAGACTTACCATTGTAGGAGTCTTTAAGTGAGTTGGTCATCTAAGTGGTGTGGTAATTGGGCCACACTTAAGCCCAATAATTCTAACAGTAGAAGGTCATTGATCTTTTAGAAAATAATCCTTCCATGGCATCTTCGAAGATCAAATATTTAAGGGCCATTTTCATTTTATGAATGAAATAAGAAAATGGGGTTTTATGTACGTAAATGTTACATATGCAAATGTTACTTATGGGAAGCACATTATCATATTTGTCAAAATCACTATTTTTATATGAGTAAATAAGTACATCTAATGGTTTTAGTTGTGTTTGGGTTTTTACACGTTTGATAGAAATTTCTCAAAATCCATAAGAAATTAAGATATAAAATCAAAAGTCTGGATGCTTATAAATAATATGAGAATATTAAATCGATCAGGTCATGAATTGGGGCCCACAAATGTATATAAAATTAGAAATGTAAGTTGGAATCTTTTTATCTTTTTCATAAATCTCCAAATATCTTTGAAGACTTAAGATATGAAGATAAAATCCTTGAGCTTATTAGTTTAATTAAAAAAGACGAACGGCTCAAATCATGAATTTGGGGGCCATAATACTTTAAAAATGGAAGGTGGTTTTAGCATTTTAAATCCATGACCCATTCCGAAGATGCGAATAGGTATTGTATTGCAGATTTTTGCAAGAGGGAAGTGTGTTATTTCTTAATAACACCTATGCATGAGATGCCAAAAATAGCCTCATTTACACAATTTTTTTTACACCTAAATTACACATCACATGAGAAAAGATTGCAAACAAATTTATTTATTGAGCTCCCTTGACCCAAGACCTGCTAATTATCTTGAATGTTATAGTTTTTGAGTAAATTGTAAAAAAACGTCCATGGTATTTGATCTAATTTTTGGGCTCCCCCAATTCATGGTCCGATCCGTTTAATATTTTCATATTAATGACAAGCATCAAGATTCAGTTTTGTACCTTAAACTTTTACGAATTTGGAAAATTTAGTGAAGAAGTAAAAAAAATCAAAATAAATCCAAAACCATTGGATGTACTCCGTCACTCATATGAAAATGGTGATTTTGACAAGTATAGTAATATATTTCACATTTATATCATTTGCATATGGAACATATGCATATATGCCATTTAGATATATAACATTTACATAAAAGGGAAAAGTTTCCTTAGAAATTTAGTCATCTAACAGAGACTACGTTGTCTTCTCAGAGACATCCAAAAAAATTGGAAAAGGGACTTGGGTTAAATAGATATACATACAACTGTAGAAATCGAGATATCTTCGTAGAAGCTTGGGAAACGGCGATCTCCACGTTCAACATAGGGTTGAACGTAAGCAGTGGCGTTTGCATGGCACTCGCGAAAAAGATGGGTGTCCTTCACACTTCACACGCACAGAGAGAGAGAGCGAGAGAGAGAGAGAGAGAGAGAGAGAGAGAGAGAGCACATGGGTGTTATACACAGAAAGCTACACGTAGAGTGAACCATGTGATGGGAGCAGTATGGGCAGCACAAAGGCATCCTTCCTGGTTATCATACGTCAAGCCCATAATATATTATGTTCTTAATGGAGCCCACTTATTAAAATTCAAACTATCAAGAATAAAGTCTCTTACGAAATTTCACTCCAACAAGGCTCATATCCATCTTCGATTGATCAAATATAATGTTAATGTGTGAATGCTAAATCTCACTCCATTTGAAGCAATCCCATAATAAAATTAATAACTTTTAGAAAGTGTAAAAGAATTTATCCTATAAGAAACCAAGTTTTTGTACATGACCAATTTGACGGTGAACTCGAGTTTTATATAAGACAATAACACTGCAAAAATTCAACAAGATCATCAGATAGTGTTGGTGTTTTGACATTAAAATATATGGGATTCTCATGTGATAATGACATATAGACAGATAGAAACAAAAAGAGGGTAATGAAAGTCACCAACTCGAGTGGAATCAACTACAGAGGAAATTCGATAGGATCAAATTTCTTTGAAAGGAAGGGACCCACACAGGATGGACATTTCCTTGTGGGAGAGGGGATATGGAGCTCGATGTAGACAAGGAGCCACGCTACATGGGCCATATGTGTCTCTATGAAAGGGAGCATATCCAAAAGAAGTCATACCAGGTTGCTCCTTCTTAGGAACAATGGAGAAAGACTCTATCCCTACCCACACACATGTGCCTATGAAGGTCATGCACGTGGTTTTTATGTTCCCATCCATGTGCTGGCAATTGTCTCTCATGTGAAGCTCACATGGCATCCATCCCAACCCTGACCCAGTCCACTGGGGTAAATGCCTCCTTGTGATATTTATGTGATGAGGTCTGGCATGTTGCTCTATTGAAGGAGATCCATGTTCCAACCATTGGGTCATGAGTTTGAGTTAGATTCTAGTATGTAATGATGCCTAAAGATTACCCGTGTACATCGTTTAAATATGTAAATAAGTATAAACATACGAGCCCTAAGTGTCTTCATGCTTATCATTAATATGAGAATATTGAATAGTTTGAATCATGAATTGGAGACCACAAAAGTGAAAAAAATTAGATCTATAGGTTGGGTATTTTGGACTATTTCATAAAATTCTCACAATCTGGGAGGATTTAAGATATGATATTAAATATTTTGGGGTATAATAGTTCAAGAAAACAAATTGAATAGTTTGGATTATAAATATGGGCTCAACAAGAAAGAGAAATAAAAGTAGTTGATGATTTGCAAGTAGGAGATGTGAAAGTGAGTCTTACATCTATTCATGTGTGGAAACTCCACTCCTCATTTTGCGTTTTGGGTATCCTAGCTAGGGTTGTCAAAGGCCGGAGCCAAGTTGGGCCCAAAGTTGTCCTGACCTTACTCTGAGTATATGCAGGGCTAGGCCAAGGACAACCAAAGCCCTTGGAGGGCCTGCATTACATAGGTACTTACCTTACCCTTGAGGGTCAATTAAGGCTGAGCCAAGTCACATATCAAGGCCTTAAAACAAGAAAATAATTATTTAATATCTTTATTGTATTACCAATTATCACATATCGACTTAACATTTTCTTGTCTTGCGAAGAGACCACTAAAAAAACATTTGGAAAATACACACTTTCTCTAAAAATTTTCTTATATCAAACAAAGTAATATGTGCTTTAGTGACTTGGGTTCTAAATGTACGACTTTATTTATTTTGTTAGGCAAGGAAAATGTCCCTTGTATCTCACACACCTTTCACCAGAATTTTGCATACCAAATTATTCCAGCAAGTCTTATCTTTGAGAAATTTAAACTATTTACGTTTACTTACCTTATATGAATTGACATTATTTCCTATTTAACATAGATCCTAACTATTAAAAGTTAAACCCATTTAGAATTTGTAATGAGGTATGGAGTTTTGAACCATCATACCCCCATTTTGTTACTGCTAAGTGACTGTTACAACGACATTTTAGTACGTGTGTATAAAGAAAAGTAGGAGGGCCAGGCCTATCCAAGGCCGACCCTCAAATTTTAGGACCAATGAAAGACTGTCCAAGCCCGATCAGTGAGCTTTTTCTTAGAAATAAAATCTCTCATTTTAAGAGCTTCTTGAGGGCCATGGGCCGTGCCCCTTGTCTTAGGAACACACTGACAGGACTCAAGTCACTCAATAGATCCCATACAAGTGGGAAGAGCCAAGGTTGCAGTAAGCAACCCATTGTTTTCCATTCCTCATTTACTGAGCTCAAGCAAACGTGACCCATTGTTTTACCAAAAGAAAAAAGCAAACGTGACCAAGCGCAACCATTAAAAAGGATGTGCTACATCTACAGTGACCCAAGAATTATGGGCACGTCTCCATTGACTCAACACAACAACTACACACAAAAATCAGGAAAATCCGAACCTCCTCGTCTCCACACCCAAACCAACAAAAAACACAAGCAGATTCCGCTGACTTTTACACGTATAACCAAACCACACATCTCCCCCATTAGATAAATGGGGTTCCACCTTTCCAACAACACTAAAAAAAGACCCCAACACATTGAAAATAATCAACAGGAAAGCAAGGAAAGAAAAAGAAGAACAAGAAGCTATGTCTACCTCTACTTTCTTCACCATTACTCTCTCTATCTCTCTTCTTCTCATCTCCTTCAACATTCCTACTTCTTCTTCTGTTTCCGGTCTCTCTGAGATTGAATTAGAAAGCTCCTTTCCCTGGATGGAACCTCGACATGGGAAGTCCATATCAGAATACGATATGAATCTTCTTGAGTTTCCATTGAACTTGGAGTTCTTGCAAGCTGAGTTCTTCCTTTGGGGATCTTTGGGACAAGGCCTGGATCATGTTGCGTCCGACCTAACCATGGGTGGGCCGGCTCCCGTTGGCGCGAGAAAGGCGAACCTTGACGCTCTCACCTCTGATATCATCACGCAGTTTGCGTAGCAGGAAGTTGGCCACATTAGGTGAGTTTTGCATGCCATATCTGGTGTAGTACTCAATTTCAACAACTGATTGATAGGCTTGGAATTGTGGCATAAACTCAGCTTTTGCATGGTCCATTCTCACAACCAAGGCTGAATCCACCCCTAAATTGATACGAGTTAGTTATTCAACAACCCGACCCGTTTGCCACCTCAATTGCATTTTGGGTCAAAAAGTGTGGCCGTCCTACCATGTTCAAAAGAGAGTTTCTTTTAGATTTCCTCTGTTAATTATGCTTGTAATTTATTTGGATGGTTGTGAATTGTGATTAAACAGGGCATTGAAGAAGCATGTTGAGGGATTTCCAAGGCCGTTGTTGGATCTGAGCCCAAGTTGCTTTTCTAACTTGATGGATAAGGCATTTGGACACAGCTTGTCACCATCCTTCAATCCTTATGCCAATAGCATCAACTTCCTTCTTGCCTCCTACCTTCTTCCTTACGTTGCACTCACTGGATATGAAGGACTCAATCCTCAACTCCAAAGCCCTATTTCCAGGAGGGTAACAATCCCTCTCTCTCTCTCTCTCTCTCTCCCCGCCCCGGCCCTTTTTGTGTTTAATGTTGTTTGATAATTCAATGCAAAAAAAGGAAAAAAAAAAAAAAAAAAACTGTGGGCCTAAACATTTGCAAATTCCCATGTTAGAAAATATCCTACTAATAATTGCACTTGTTAATTTTGATTATGTAACCAACATTTGATCTCTCTTCCAAGAATTGAAAGAAACTCTCAATGATTCTGCAATTGATATTTTAAGATCATATATAGACAAAACCAAGTTTTCAATTGTGAGTCTCTTAAACTTTAATTTTGGATGAACTTGTATAGCTTTGTGCTGGTCTTCTTGGGGTGCAATCTGCTCAAGATGCTGTCATCAGAGCATTGCTCTATCAGCACGCATCGACGAAGGTTGAACCATATGGAGTCACAGTGGCAGAATTCACAAGCCGAATTTCGGCGCTGAGGAATGAGTTGGGGGGCACTGGCAATAAAGATGAAGGCCTTATTGCTCCTTCTTCGGCTAGCAGTGTAGAAGGACACCATCATCTTGGAAATTTACTTGCAGAGAATAGTAACGCCATCTGTTACAATAGGGCTCCAAGGGAGATATTGAGGATCCTGTATGGCAAGGGCACTGCTGCTGCTCCAGGGGGTTTCTTTCCCAATGGTGCCAATGGTCATATCGTTAAATCTTATCTACACAATTCTCGTTTTTAAGAGCATATTAGGATGGAGTTTTGTTAGCATCGGGATGTTTTTGAGTTTAATGTCTTTAGAGTTGAAATCTGAGCTCTCATAAGATTTTCTTATGTAATAAGGTGAAATGTTAAATCAAAGTTGGATGATTCATTTCATTTTTTAGAACAATGTCTACATTGATGCTTAAGTCACACAATTCCAACTTAATTATGCAACTCTCTTGTACAGGATGGATGATAATATTCACAGAAAGATGAAGCCGGCCACATTCATTCCCTGAGACCATGCACATAACATTGTTTTAAGATTTGGGTTCAGTCCTGATCAATGATCTGGACTGCTTTCAAAGGGACAAGATCTAGTTTCAGATCAAAATCTAACATGGGTGTCTGAATTGCTTTTTAAAGGGACAAGATCCATCTTCAAATTATAATCTGGAACAAAGGAGACTTAATGGCTAGCTGATCCAAGTCATAATCTAGATGTATGTATATTTCTGCTATAGTGAAATCCGGATCTAGATCCAAGGAGGGTAATCAGGACTAGTAAATTAGACCCAATCTACAAAGTAGTCCAATTTTTACTGGATCAAATATTTCATTGCATGCTTCCTTCAATCTTGGGTTACCCATTGATATCTTCAGCTAACAAGTAACTGACATATAACCCAAAGTTCGACTCAGCTATAACCAATCAGTGTTTCTAGGCCCAAGTTCTGTGGCCGGGCCTGGGCTTTGGTTAGCTTCAGCTTATATGTTGAACACCTGTGGACTTTTTTAATTATGTAAATTGGCTAGTTCAACAGATTTGCTATTTTTAGGGTAATTAATGCATTGGTTGGATCTACTGATGTTTAAGCAAGATTGATTGACAATCTTGAAGTAAAGAGATACAGATGTTGCCTAGTGAAGGCCTACTTTCAAAAAAATTGAGCACATTGAGGAAACTCCACAGTGGGCCAAGAAAAATTAATCAAAGTGTCACTCTCTCCCATGAGAGATGAGGCAATCTAATACATTTTGGATCCACTGTTACATTAAGTAAATACAATATACTAAAAAATATAAAATAAATCACGTGTCTTTTCACGATGGGGCCCACCTTCTTAAAATCTGAATTATTAATAAAAAAAATGTGTTTCTCATACATAGGATATGGAAAAAATCTCACTCTAATATCTTTTGGGTCCACGTAAAAGTGTAATATACAGCAAAATGCAACAAAAAAAAAGAAAGAAAAGAAAAGATGCTTCTATATATGGAATCTATAAAACTACAATCTAATATATTTTATGCACACCATAATTATCATGAATGAAATAGTACAGCAAAAAAATGCATGTATTTTATACATGATCATTCTGATGGTTCAACATAAATGTTCATGGATGAGACGTCAACAATTTTTTTATATTTTGATTTGAGATGGGATTAGCATTAGTTTGATCATCATTAAATATATTCAAGGTGGAATCAGGAGAAAGTGTTTTAAAATCCATACAGATTATCATCTCATTTAGGCCATTCAATCTAAGGGTGTGGGTGATGGTTAGATAGATGGATGGAGTGATGGACCATGATCCAATCGCCCCTCGCCTCCCTTATGTATAATTTTCTGCTTTGGAGACAGTTTCAGCTGTTATTCACAAAAGTGAATGGAGAATTCCGTACTACCTGCCAGTTGAGTATTCAGCAGTATTTCCAAACTACCAACACTATGGCTAGCTCTTCCTGTAGTCTCATTGGATGGGTGGTTTCTTGCGGTGACAGACCTAGGATTTTCGATCGAGGGGCATCAATCCAAATAAGTAATTGAGTTTTGAAAACAAACTTAGGATTTTTATATGGGTTTTGGGAGGTGGACACAAAATATTTTTGTGAGTTTTTAAAATTGAGCTAGAATTTTTATTATGATTTTAAAAGCGGACCCAAGTCCATCAGGTGCGACCGACCTCGCAAAGATGCACTTAGGTCCACCCCTGGTTCCAATCTTGTAACCTCTATCTTCCATAAAGTTGACATCTTCTGCACTCTTGTGCTACGCCCCTCAATTTGTCTTGAATTGCTTCGTGAACCTTTAATTAGCAACTCTTAGTTTGCATCTTCTGCATTGGAAGACTCCGACTGAGCTATGAGAGTAAGTGGTGATAACCTGGATTGAATCGGCCTATCATTAAAGTATTTGGGTCCATCACATTAAAGACTCCTCTCTCTTGTTATTTATTTAAAATTTTGGTTCTCATCAGTCACCAAAGCCCAATATAATTGGGACAGGACTTTAATGATGATGATGGTGGTTTTGATCAGTTGTGTCTGGCTTTGATTGTAACTGCTATAACCTGACCTATTTGCAGCCATATATATAATATAAACTATGGATCATAGTCATCGATTGAGCCTTGCGGGTTAGGCAAAATATCAACCCTATCCCATAATTATATAATAATAGCCTCCAATTTAATAATCTTTGAACTATACAATATTGTTTTGATTTTTCAATTAAATATTTAATGATAGCCTCAAATTGGGCCTTCTGCAAGAGTTTTCTACTATGAATGGGTTAGGCTGATCAAAGTTGGGCCCTAGCAAGTCCTACAGAGCCGGAGTAAGAGCAATATGCTCTCTGGTCCTAGTTGAAGATTTATGGCCAACAGTGCTCAAATGAACCCATAGCTGTCAAAGTTAGGCCCATGCCCAATACAACAGAAAAATATTGAACTGATTTAAGTTGAATATGTCGAGCCGCACTTGCGTTCTAGTTGGGCCTTTGCGCAAACAAATCATAGGCTGAGGTTACTTATCATGAACAAAAAACAGATTGGTATTGGGCCTAGTGCACGCTATTGGAGCCCATGTATGGCTACTTTTTCATGAATCCAAAGTACCTCTAAGGAATCCATGGATTACAGAAAATAGGAGTACCACCATTGGGTCATTGCTTTTGTCAACGAGTCCATCTTTAATTCCATTTTCTTGGAATGTAAGATAGGTGCGGTCATTAATTTTCACGGGCCGGCACAGCACAACACTGCCCAGGCTTGGATTGGCCCAGCTCTAGATGGCGGTGCCATCCATACATGGTTCCAAACCAACTAAGCAACCCCTTGTTATATCCACTCCTCATTCACGCGTTTGGTCACAGCAACTATTGATAGCAACAGAGGTTGTGTAGAAGCTGTTGCTATTGCTGAAGTTGGGGGACCAAGATTATGGAAAATCAGCGATTTGAGGCTCTAGAAGCTGTCGCTGTCGCTGTAGCTTGTTGCTGTCTTATATTTGCGTTTGGCTAATCGCCGTGCCAATCGTCAATTACTGTGTCAATTGTTAGGAAAAAGCTGTGACCAAACGCACCCTAAGCATAAACAAACATCACGGACATGCATGCGTAGGTCCAGCTAAGATAATCAGATCATCATTATTCTTGTTTTGTGCTACATCCACACTGGCCGATGAATTAAGGGCTCCTCTCCATTGAATGGACAAAACAACAAGACAGTCAACACAACAACTAAATACAAAAAATTGGGAAATCCGAACTTCCTAGTCCGAGTCTCCACATCCAAACTAACAAAAACAAGCTAATATCGCTAACTTTTACACGTATGATCAAAACACACATCTCCCTCCATCAGATAAATGGGAACCACCTTTCCAACAACACTATCAAACGACCAAACGACCCCAACCCCTCTGAGAAGAATCAACAAGAAAGCTAGGAAAAGAACAAGAACAAGAAGCTATGGGTGCCTCTACTTTCTTGGCCACTACTCTCTGTGTCTCTCTTCTTCTCATCTCCTTCAACATTCCTACTTCTTCTGCTGTCGATCTCTCTAAAATTGAATTAGACAGAACCTTCCCATTTGTAGAAGCTAGAGATAGGATGTCGCTATCAGAATACGATATGGATCTGCTTGAGTTTCCATTGAACTTGGAGTTCTTGCAAGCTGAGTTCTTCCTTTGGGGGTCTTTGGGACAAGGTTTGGATCATGTTGCATCCGACCTAACCATGGGTGGGCCGGCTCCTGTTGGCGCGAGAAAGGCGAGCCTTGATGCGTTCACTGCTGATATCATCACGCAGTTCGCGTATCAGGAAGTTAGCCACATTAGGTGAATTCTCCATGCCATGTCCAACTGATTGATAGGCTTGAAACTGTGGCATAAACTATGTTTTTGCATGGTCCGTTCTTACAAATAAGGGAGGCATATTTATGGCCGAATCCACCCCGAAGTTTATATGAGTTAGTTGTTGAACCCGTTGGAATGAATGGTTTTGAACTTTTATGAGTTCGGCTTCAATTCTGGGATCACATCTCAATAAGATAATAATAGTAGGGGTTTAAGGACCTCATCTTGGTCCAAGACCCGACTGATTTGCCACCACTAAATTGCATTTTGGGATAGAAAGAGTTGCTTATTATGTTCAAAAGGCAGTTTCTTTTAAATTTCCTGTATTGATTATGCTTGTATTTTATTTGGATGGTTGTGAATTGTGATGAAACAGGGCATTGAAGGAGCATGTTGAGGGATTTCCAAGGCCATTAATGGATCTGAGCCCAAGTTGCTTTTCTAACTTGATGGATAAGGCATTTGGACACAGCTTGTCACCATCCTTCAATCCATATTCCAATAGCATCAACTTCCTTCTTGCCTCCTACCTTCTCCCTTACGTTGCACTCACAGGATATGAAGGCCTCAATCCTCACCTCCACAGTTCGGTTTCTAGGAGGGTAAGAATCCATGCATCCTCTCTCTCTCTCTCTCTCTCTCTCTCTCTCTCTCTCTCTCTCTCTCTCTCCCTCTATTTTTCTGCTTAATGTTCTTTGATAATTTGAGAAAAAATTGCGGATAGAAAACTGGATGGGCCTAAACGGGTCAGGTTGAGATGGGGCAAAATGATCCCACCCTCTTAAAGTCTCAACTCATTATGCAAAATCCCATGTAGAAGACATCATAGTAATCATTTCACCTATTAACTTTGATTATGTAACCAATATCTGATCTCAATTCCAAGAATTGAAAAGCAATCAATGCATCTGCAATTGGTATTTTGAGATGATGCACATAAAGAAGTTGTCAATTTTGAGTCTCTAAACTTTGATTTTGGATGAACTTGTAGCTTTGTGGTGGCCTTCTTGGGGTGCAATCTGCTCAAGATGCTGTCATCAGAGCATTGCTCTATGAGCACGCATCAACGATGGTCGAACCATATGGAATCACAGTGGCAGAATTCACAAGCCGAATTTCGGCGCTGAGGAATGAGTTGGGGCGCACTGGCAATAAAGATGAAGGCATCATTGCTCCATCTTCGGCCACCAGTGAAGAAGGGAAGCATCATCTTGGAAATTTGCTTGCAGAGAATAGTCACTCCATCTGTTACCAGAGGGCGCCAAGGGAGATATTGAGGATCTTGTATGGCAAGGGCACTTCTGGTGTTGCTGGTGGTTTCTTTCCCAGTGGTGCCAATGGCCGGATCGCTAGATCTTATTTACACAATTCTGATTTTTAAGGTGGTAAGCAATTTAGGATGGAATTTTGTTAGTATCGGGAAGTTTTTGAGTGATTTCTGGAGTTGAAATCTGAGTGGTAATAAATATTTCTTATGTAATAAGGTGAAATGTGAAATTAAAATTGGCTGATTAATTTCATTGTTGAGAATATTGTCTATATTGATGATGAATATGCACTTTGAGCTTAGTCACCCAATTCCAACTGAACGACTCAACTGTCTCGTATAAGATGAAGCCCATGTATATAAAATGTTATTGGCCCTTCAAAACAATTTTCATTCTCTGAGACCATGCACATTGTCATGCCCCCGCTGATGAGAATGAGGATTATGGGTGAGATTATCGAGGTCAGCTAAAAATTTTGTTGATTAATTATACAACGTGCCCCCCAATTGTGTCCCATAAGATCGAAGTCCGCGGTGAAGTATAAACATTTCATCGGTCAACCAAACTACAAACGGAAGCTCTATATAAAATCAGAGAGTAAACACATTCTTTGTTCACATTGTACAAGATCGATATTTAAATCAAAATCTAACATGTGCTCTTTATATGATCTTTTTTTTTTTTTTTTTTTGTTGTTGTAAAGGTAATTTATATATATTAAAAAGGGGGGGGGGGGGGGGGGGGGGGGGGGGATGATACAAGGGTCTAATAATTGACCCCCAGAAGAAACAGAAAACAAGAAAGGGAAAAGAGAAAGACGAAGACACAGGGAGAGAACCGGAGAAGGAGTTGCGCACACCACCAATAGAAACCAACAAAATTAAGAATGCCAGGCGATTCGCATGAAGGCAAAGAGAGCGCTGAGTTGATTGCTGAGGAAAGGCTTTGAGATTTGATTCAAGGAGAACGAGATGGCTTCAGTGAGATGAGCTTGGATGGAAACAAAGAAGGGCCTGGGATCTTCAAAAATTGCTTCGTTTATAGCCTTCCACATGCGGTAGAGAATTGTGATGAAGATGGCAGCCATGAATTTGAGGCCATTGACGTCATTATCTTTGGAAAGGATCGTCCAAATTGCAGAGGCAAAGAGACTGGGAGGAAGGTGAAGCCCAGCAGCTTGCAGATTCCAGGACCAAATGGATTTCTCTTTACCACAGGAGAAAAAGATATGACTCATTGAATCTTCTGCAGCGCAACATATGGTGCATCTAGAGGCAAGAGAGAAACCTGGACACTTAAGCCTCAATTCTGAAGGAGTTTTGTTGTGCATCAGACTCCAGCCGTAGCAGTTGATTTTGTGGGAGAGATGTTGTTCCAGATCAGATTTGGCCATGGAAGAATTTCTGCTCTGTGTCTGACTTTCTACCACGTAGAACGCAAGGAGAGGTTTCCATCGGGGGTGTCTCTCCAAATAAGGATGTAAGAGACGAAAGGGTTGGGAGAGAGGTTCGAGAGAAGGGGAAGAAGGTGCTGGTGGACATTTGGAGGAAAAAAATCAGGAATAACCCAGGATCCAGATTGGAACAGGGATGAGAGCCGTTGGTCCCTGGAAATTGCTGAAGAGGGAAACAGGTAGAAAGAGGATCACCTGCTGTCCCGGAGTCATTTCAAGCATGCATTGATGCTCTGACTGTTATTGAAGATTCAAGAGCTGCTCTGATGAATGAGAGGAGCAATGCGGCGGATTTTTCTCCAGATGCAAGAACCATGGATGGTGTTCTCTGAGCTCCAAATGGGTCTGAATATGAAGTAACGATTCTTGAACAAAATGGACCAGAGAGAGTTTGAAGTAGAAGTTTGCCAACCTAGTCTGATGAAGGAGGCAGTGTTTACATCCGAAATTTTCCTGATACCCAAGCCTCCTTCTGCCCTTGGGAGAGTGGCAGTAGCCTAGCTGACAAAATGGATTTTTTGGGGCATTTCTAGACCGGAGGAAGAGCCTCATTTTACTCTCAATCTCTTTGCAAATTGAAGTAGGCAAAGGGATAATGGCAGCAAGATGGATTGGCATGCTAGAGATGACATGATTAATCAAAATAAACGGCCAGCAAAGGATAGGGTTCTGGCTTTCCAAGCAGAGAGCTTGGAATGGACTGCATCCAGCAGGGGAAGAAAATGGCGCCTTTTAGGTGTCCCAAAACAAATCGAAATGCCCAGGTATTTTAATTGAGAAAAAGCTTCTTGGATGCCTAGGATAGAGCTGATTCTTCTCTTCTTTCTTGAACCACACTTACCTATGTGCAACTGACTCTTCTGAAGGTTGAAGAATTGACCAACAACAAACTGGTAAGTCTCCAGAAGATCTTAGAGGATTAAAACACTAGAAGCAACCCCTTTCATGAAGATAAGAATGTCATCCGCATAAAGCAAGTGGCAGGGGGTGCATGGGACCTTAGAGAGAGGAAGAAATAAACCTTGCTTTTGGAGATTGTGTATGTGAAGGCTCAAGATTTCTTTTGCTAGGATGAATATTTAAGGGGAAAGAGGGTCACCCTGTCTTAGGCCACAATAGGGATTGAAGAAACCCTGGGGAATTCTGTTGAGGAGCACTAATCCTTTGGAGGTGCAAACAGATTCTTTGATCAGAAAAATCCAAGCATCAGAGAAGTGGAGGACAGAGAAGAGGAAAGGCCAATTCAGCTTGTCAAAAGCTTTGGAGATATCAAGTTTAAGGCATATGGAACCTTTGTTGATCTTGGAATTCAGTTTCTCGTAGAGCTCAAAAGCCAGACCAAAGTGATGCTGAATATTCCTACCCTTGATGAAAGCAGCCTGGTGGGGGGATATCAGGCTAGGGATGATTTTGGAGAGCCTGGTGGATAGAATTTATGAAAGGATTTTGTAGGTGAAATTCAACAAGCTGATAAGTCTAAAGTCCGCAAAGGTACTTGGGGATTTAGACTTGGGGATAAGGGCTAGGAAGAAAATGCTGGAAGCTCCGTGGATCCTTCTAGTTAGAAAGAAATGCTGCATTGCTGAGGATATTGTTGGACCAATGATGCTCCAAGTTGTAGTGAAGAAGGCCCCATTGAAACCATCCGGACCGGGGGAGCTATTTTTTTTAGGGAGAAAACGGTTGCTTTAATTTCTTCAGAGTAGGGGATGGTAGTAAGGAAGGAGTTTTCTGAGGGAGAGACCTTAGGGCTATTGATCTGGAAAAGGGAGGGGCTATGATGGCTATCATGAGGCTTGAATAAGTTAGAGAAGAAGTCAACATCATGGGCTTTGATAGTTGCTTGGTCATCGGTGATAGTGCCATTAACTGAGATATGGTGGATAGAGTTGAAAGAGCTCATAGCCTTAGCTGATTGGTGAAAAAAACTTGGTATTTTGGTCCCTCTCTTTCAACCAGTTGATTCTAGATCTTTGTTTCCAGTGAATTTCTTGAGCAGAAAGGACCTCATGAAGCTCAGACTTGGCTGACTGAAGGGCTTCTCTGGAGAGGTCCGAAGGAGCTGAATCAAGAATGGATTGACAATGCAAGACTTTGTCTTCAGCAGCTTTGATGTTTTGGAGGAGATTTCCATAAGTGGATTTACTCCAAAGCTTAAAGGAGAGTTTAAAGGCCTTGAGTTTTTGGGCAAGAATGAATTAGGGCTCGCCATCTATAGGAGTGTCCCAGCTGGCTTTAACTGTTTCTAGGAAAGAAGGGTGGAGCAGCCATTTGTTTTCGAATTTGAAGGGGGCATTAGAGAGAGGAGCTTGGGTGTGATGGACTAGAAGGATGGGACTGTGGTCTGATGAAATTCTAGAGGAGGTGGTGGACTATGGGGTCGCGGAAATGGCTCGGCCAAATGGAATTAACCAAAGCTCTATCAAGCCTAGCAGCCACATAGGAAGAGCCTTGCCCATTGTTGGACCAGGTAAATTTGTTAACTACAAATTGGATGTCTTGGAGGCATGTTAGCGTCACTGCAATTTGGAAAGCTTTGAGGGAGGAGAGAGTAGGTTGGTGAATGCTGAGTTTGTCAGCATGGGAGATGGTAGCATTGAAGTCCCCTATGACACACCAAGGCAAGGTGGTTAAGGAGGAGTCAATGAGGACTGCCCAGAGGTCCTTTCTAAGGGATGGGTTGGTGAAACCATAGACACCGGTGATGATAGTGTTTAAGCCAGAGGTGGAACTATGGAGAAGCATAGAGAGGTGCTAAGGAGAGAAATCTTTAACAGTGATGGAGAGGTGGTGAGAGGATTTGGAGAGGCACCAGAGATTAGAGGTTGAGGAGGCGGAGGAAGTGTCATTAGAGTGGAAGGTATCAAATCCAAGTTTATTCCAATTGAGGGAGATAGAATGATTGAAGGGAGTCATGGGTTCAAAGAGGAATATGAGGTCAAGCGAGTGATTGAGGATCATGTTAGCCAAGGCACGTTAGGTGCGGCGATTGGCAATGCCCCTGTAATTCCAGTAGAGGACTTTTAACATGGGAATGATTGAGAGGAGGTTTTCTTAGCTCTAGACCTCCTGGTGATCAGACCAGTTGAAAGGGTTGGGGAGGTACGTTTTTTCCCCTTCCTTGGTTTGCCTATGGTAGTGGTAGTGGATGGAATGTTGTCAGCTGTGATAGCCGGGTGGGGGGCACTAGAGGAGATGGTTTAAAGGGTGGGGGGGGGGGTCTAGAGTTGTTGAACTTGAGCAAGGGGAGCTTGGTTTAGCACCAGGGGGTGAGGTTGGGCCAGGTTGGATGGTAGGAAGCTCAGAGAGAGAGGTTGGGACAAGAGGAGGGGATTGGGGGGGTAGGAAGCTCAGAGGGAGGCTCAAAACCTGGGGGAAGATCTGTGGAGGAATTACCTTATGAGAAAGCTTGGAGGTTGCGGCCATAAATAGAGGGGTTGTGGGCTGGGTCTAGAAAAGAGCAATGATCTAGAATAGAGAAAGGGTTGGAGATGTCAATGGTTGGAGTGGAATATTTTTGGAGGATAACAGAAACAACGGCATATGGGAGGTCATTAAGGGAGGGAGGGCTGGCCTTCTGAATGGTAGCATTATGGCTGGGAGCAGAGATTTCGTTGAAAGGAGGAGGGCCTAACTACTGGGGGTGGGAGTTTGCTGGAGGGAGGTGGGGGGTTAGGCTAAAGGGATAAGAGGGACATTGGGAAAAGTTGAGACTGGATTGGGTGAGGCAGGGTGGGTTGGGAGGGAGTTAGAGACCAGAGGAGGAGAAGGAGAGAATTGATGTATGGCGCTGGGATTGGGTAGCAAATCTTGGATGGCAGTGGAGGAGGGCCAAGGGCCAAGAACAGAGTTCTTGTGAGTGGGAATAGGAAGATAGCCTGGGTTAAGGTTGAGGTTCAGGGCTAAAGAATTTACCAGAGTTGCTAGCGGACTAAGGGTAGGGGTAGAAGGGGGGTTGGAGGAGGAAATGCCTGTGGGGACAGGGGAAACAGTTAGCAGGGACCTAGTTATGGATGGAACTGCTGCTGAAGATGGAAGGTTGTTTGCTGGGGTTTTATTGGAGAGGGGGCAATTTGGTTGACTATGTCATGGAGATTGACATTGAGAGAAAAGGCAATGCTCATATTCCACTGAAGTTTCTAGCTCTCCTTCCCCTTGAAGGTTTACAAGAATGGAAGAGGGCTTGGGTTTAGAGAGGTCAATATTCACCAAAACTCTAGCAAAGGTAAGGATTCTATGTGCCATAGTGATGTTGTCAAGCTTGATGGGATGCCCTAAAGTGTTGGATAGGGAGAGGATGGTATTTTGGCTCCAACAATGGTAGGGTAGCCTAGATAGTCTAATCCATACAGGGGCTATTAAAGGCCAAGCTGTTTCATCCTGCTCAGGAGTCCAAGGTAAGAAGAAGACTTTCTTTTTGTCAATGGAGAGAGGCTGCGGATTGAAGCCTTGTCTTCTGGAGAGTTAAAACGAAAGATGAAATAGCCTTTGTTGGTGAGGGAAACCATATAGGGTCTGGATAAGGGCTTGGGTTTGAGTCTGTCTTCCACCCATTCAAGAGAGAGGCGTTTGCCTACGAACCTTCCTAAGCAACATAAGAAAAAGATTCTTTGCTAGAGTTGAGCATAGATTGAGGAATAGTTAGAGTTGGCTTGCCATTAATCCATGATGAAGGGGAAAATGAAGCTGGGTTGTAGGAAAGGAGAGGGGTGTGAGGCATAAAGAAGAGGTTAGCAAAAGTTTGAGGAAGTGGAAGTGGGTTGGTAACCGAGGGGCATTGCTGTAGCTCTTGCCAAGTAGGGCAGGGATTGGAATGGTTGGCTGAAGTAAAGGAGGCTGGCTCAGTGGAGGGAAGAGACTGGATAGGTAATGGAGGAAAGTTATGAGGCTGTAATGAGAGGGGTTGGAGCTGGTTGGGAACGGGTAGGTGAGGATGGGGGTGGGGAGCAAGCATATGCTGTTCAGTAGAAGTGAGAGGAGCGTGGCTGGGATGAGGGTGGGAGAGAGGAGGGTGGTTAGGTTGAGGATGGAGGGAAGGCAGAGACTGATCAGCAGAGGTGGTCGGAGAAAGTAGGTGTGGCGGTGTTTGACCAATGGAGGTGGTCGGAAAAGATAGGTGAGATTGGGCGGGAAAGGTAGGAAAGGACATTGACTTGTTTAAGGGGCTAGGACCTTGAGAATCATGACACAACTCACACATGACTCTTTATACGATCTATTAAACCCAAATCAAACATCAAGAGGAAAGCAAAGTTATGGACCAATATGAAACTATACATATGAAACTATGTTTCTAAAGTTGGGGTAAATCCAGGTATGCCTCAGCCCAGCTCAATCAGCGCTGCCCTTGGACACCCCTATCAGCCAGAGATGGCCCACTAGACCCATACAACTGATAATTGGGCATGCTAGACAACATGGGCCTACCTTGAATCTCTATTAGCTTTCATATATATATATATCATTTTGATTGGAGGATCATAGGCATCCATCAACATCCTAATGAATTCTAAATGAAGAGGGGCTCAAATGGAGATTAATAATCACAAGTTTGAAAAACAAAGAATCCAAAGTCGATATGTTCCAGTGGGTTATATAGGTAGACTTGAAATCTGTTGGGCTTTTAGCCATGCGGGCTTGAACCAATTTTGTAGTTTTATGCTTTTGTCCATCAACCATGATCCATTTGTAACAGTGGTCCATATATGGCCAATGTTTTTTTATTTATTTTTTATTTTTTTGGCTTAATAGGGGAAATTGTATTGAAGAGAACAAAGAAAAAAAAAAGAATACAAAGGCTCGGAGGAGCCCCTAAAAAAGGAACTATGAAAGTTGAATCAGAAGTGGAGCCAATGAAAGACTAAAGCACATTGTGAGATGGAGCTTCAGTGAAAAAAATTAAAGATGGACCTGAGCTGATGGCTGCAAAAAGCCCTGAAGATCTTCTTTTGGGAGAAGCAGAGACTGTCTTGCAATTGAGAAGGGATCTGATTGAACGGGACATGATGAGCTTCAAAAATGGCTGAATTCCTTGCCTTCCACAGAGCATAAATTACATTGATGAAGACCGCCGCCATGTATTTTTTACCAGCGTGTCATTACCTGTAGAGAGAGTATGCCAGAGAGCAGAAGCAGAGTATATGGCGGGATGTTGAGCATTTGTAGCTTGAAGAATCCAATGCCATAAGGATCTGGCTTAAGCACAGGAGAAAAAGATGTGAGTGGTAGAATCTTCATCACTGCAGCAAACATTGCATCTAAAAGCTAGGGAAAAACCAAGGCGCTGAAGACGAGTTTCTGTTGGGGTTCTATTAAGCATGAGGCACCACCCAAAGCAGCTTAGTTTGTTAAAAGAAATACCATTCTAGATCAGGCCTGGCGATTGTAGTTTAGGAACTGATGTGAATTTAAATTCAATCTTTTAATACTTCAAGTGCACAACTGGCTATTTGAGACAGTGGCAAGTACATGTCGAATCCCACAGTGAGTACTACTAAGTTAAAATTCAAAATCTGATTTTTTTTATCAATGATAATGACAAGAGAGATAAAGAAAAGAAAAAAAAATAAGATTGAGAAAATGCTAGGTCTAGAGTGCAGCAATAAAATATGAGAAAATGCAGATCAGAATATCATGAATCCATTAAATAGTCCCATCATCATTCTATGCAATCAATAAAATAAATTTGTCCCAAAAATCCTTTAAATCAGAAACAAATCAATGTTTCTGATTTGGATACTTTGACTAAGAAAGAGCAAAAATTTTCACAATTTATTTAAGACAAAAATCTCCTTCACCTAATGAAATTATGAACTTAACTAAATATCACATATTAATCAAAGATAGATTATCAAAGAATTTCAATCTAAGAATAATCTATTAAGAAAACATACATGATTAGAGCATTGTTTAAATAAGAAAATTGAATAACATAGGTTGTCAATGACAGAAGGCAAATTTATTATTATAATCAATACACAAGAGACAAAAATATCACTTAAATTAACGATGAGAAACACTGAACTTCATCTGGCACTCTGATCCAGGGATCTACTCCTCCATTGCAAAAGATGTGATTTTCATTAAGAACTTCATGGCAATTACAATTTTCTCTCACTCTTCTAACCTAGTTCTGGGCCCTAGAATACAAAAAAATAACTCTTAAATTCTATTAATTAGGGAAAGAAGAGAAAGATGAAAGAGAATAATTATGTACGTCCAGGGGGGAGTGACTCCTGTATGCTACCTTTTGTTTCCTTTTATATCTCCGGTTATCTTACAGATACATTGAATCTGGACACCTTCTCTGCAGATTTGATTTATTTTTATTGATAAGGTATATCTCTTATCCATTTTGAATTTGAATGAGATGGAAGCTTCTAGAAACCTCCGGGTGGCTTGGCTAATCTTCAGATGGGGTCTTACAAGGGATGTGTAGTAATTGATTATCAACGGTGTGGATTTAATTGCAATCCCATCTAAAAATGAACATGAAAATCTCCAGCCCATAACTTTGTCAATATAGCTCTGATTTGCACATTCTTGGACTCCACGAATATTTACTCTGAATAAGCTTTCCAACAGTAGGTAATTTCATCGATCCGACGGTCGGATTGAAAGTTATGCCATTTGAAGATGAGTTATCCTGAGAAAAACAAGATTAACTTTTAAAATGTGATTTGCAATGGATTCTATCTCTACAGAACTTTTATTTTCGAAAGGACATCAAATGTGGATGATTCAAACTCTTTTTCTTTTATTCCAATCAGAATTGTACTATTTGAATTATCCTTTAATAATTTCAAATTTGCAACTACTACGGACCATGCCATGTGGGACATTTCATCTACTTAAACAGTGGGCCCTATGAGAAGTCTTCTACTGTAGTTAGTACTCTTCAACTGACATGATGAGTGGACCCCTTGTTTGATCGATTTGCATATGGCTTGTGTGTGGGGTCCACGTGGTGAATTCTTCAATTTATTTCTTTTCAAGCTTCAATTCAGCAATGCAGGGCCCAAGATGGCTATATGTGCTTGAAAGTGGGTTCCGTGATAGAGGCCTACAATTCTTATTTTTTGCACATTCTAATTCAACACATCAAATACTGAATTGAGGCGGGATCCATCCGAACAGAGTTCTACTCCAACTGGGACTCTTCGGAGAAAATTTGCAAAACATTCTAAGTTAATGCAGAAAATGTATGAAAAGTATGAAATTTAGGTTCCTAGGTGAAAATGCATGAAATGATGGAATTAGATGAATAATGATGTAATTCACCTAATTAAACCCATAATTCATCCTAAAATGATGCGTAAATGTGCAAATTCATGAACTCAATGGGACCCCTGGATCTGATGTTGTTCCAAGCTAACTTCATGGATAGCTGGCCATCTAGAGCCCCTTTCTAGCTAAGAGAGTCGCTGATAAGAATACAAGGAGTCAAATTGGAGGTGGCAATGAAAAGTTGGTTTTGGATTGCCTTTGGAAGGTGTAAAGGGACGTGCTAGGAGCTTGAGTGGAAGAGGGAAGCTAAGCTCTGATCTCGAGGAAAGTGCAGGTGCTGAAATTCTGTAGAGAAAGGTCTGTCTCCCCTCCAGGTATCATGCTAGACATTGATGTCTTGGCCATTCCCAAAGGTCCATACACTACCCTGGTGAAGGTGATGAGCTTGACTACGAATTCTCTTCCAAATACACGAGCCATAGATGGTGTTATTGGGGTTCCAGATGGTAGTGTGTTTGAAACACCTATTCTTAAACCAGCTGGACTAGAGGGAATTCAAAGTAGAAGCCTGCCAGCCAAGCTTGAGGAGAAAAGCTTCATTTACTTCTTTGAGTCTTCGAATGCCAAGACCACCTTCTTCGTTTGGGAGGGTAACTTGAGCCCAACTCATGTAGTTGATCTTTGATGAAGACGCATTCCCTGACCAAAGAAACTGGCTCATCAGCCTCTCAATGGCTTTGCAAATGGAGACAGGAAGGAGGAGAATGGCATCAATGTGTATGGGAATGCAAGACAGCACATGCTTGATGAGGATGAGACGGCCTGCGAAAGAGAGAAATTTGGCTTTCCAAGCAGACAACTGAGCATTAATGGAGTCTAGAAGAGGAAGGAATCTAGAAGAGGAAGGAAGTGAGCTCGCTTGGAGTGCCGAAGACAATTGGGAAACCCAAGTATTTGAGTTGAACCAGCATGCCTAGGATGGAGTAGATCCTTGACTTCCTTCTACGGCCGCATTTGCCAATTAGAAGCTGACTCTTGTGGAGGTTGAAATGCTGGCTAGACGAGAATTGGTATAATTCAAGAAGATCTTGCAAAGCTAGCACATCATGGCAATCTCCTTTCATAAGGATGATGATATCATCAGCATAAAGCAGGTAGCAAGGGGTAGAAGGGACTGGTTCCGCATTTGCTAAACCCAAGTATATGGCCCAGTTATGGGCCAGGTTTCGCACAGTACTTGAGACATGGGAACTTTCCCCATGAAACATTCTCAATGCTCATAGGTCGAGTCGCAAAATAGTCTGTTTAAATTATAAGAAACTTTCCCCCAATAGATATGGTATATATGAGAAGTAAAATTATAATTAGTGGGATCCACTTGGACTGATGCTAATCAAGGAGATAGGATGACTGATAGGACATGACAGGGATTGGATCACTCTGACCCTTGATTTAGGGGCCCAAAAACATTAGCAGTTTCTTAAATTACATTTTTTTTGGTAGAATGAGAATTCTATTAAAAAAGAAAAAGGAAACAAAAACAAGGAGGGATATCCTCCCTATCGATTTGGGAAGAGCTTATTACAAAACAAACAATCATCATAAATTTTTCCCCACTTCACTGCCCTATGCGCAACACCATTCAAAGTCCCAGGAATTTAGTCAAAATGAGCATTCTTAAAAAAATCCGACCGTGCCAAAATATCTAAAATAAAAGTACTAATTGAGTAGTCTTCCACTCGATTAATGGAGTCAATGACTTCAAGGGCATCTGAGAGAACATGAATCCTCGAGACTTCAAGACTTGTGGCCCTCTTAGCGCAATGTGAACCGCCCCTGTTTCAGCTTCCTTGTAGTTGAGCATCCTTGGGCCTTTGAAAGCACATGCAATCACAAGATTGCCCTTCAAAAATATAGCATAGCCAAAAGATATGTTTCCATCTTTTTAAGAAAAAGAGGCATCAGTGAAAATATGGAACTCATCATTATTGGCCACGGGTTGAGAACAAGGTTTAATACCACGTACTTTCAAATTGCCAATGTCTCTTCGAGCCATGGGATGGGGCATCATTTCTTTTGCTAGTAAAATGATTTGAAATGGATTTAGGGATGCTCTCCCTCGAAAAAGATCTCAATTTTAGCATTCCACATGGCCCACCAAACCACCAATATCCACATTTTCAACCAATGCTCATGGCCAAGGGATGTAAAAACTTTCTGGTCATCACAATACTTACACCAATCGGACATACCATTTTCCGGGATAGTGCCTATTCGAAATACCAAGAGGTGGTGAGAATGAAACAACCATTGCAAAGTCGCAATGGGATAAAGCATGTTCCTTCTAATAATAAGGAGAGGAATCAAAAGGAGAGATTATCCATGTCTTGGGCCAAGAAAAAGCATGAGTTGGGATTTAAGACAATTAGAAGTTGGATGAACTTGTATAGCTTTGTGCTGGTCTTCTTGGGGTGCAATCTCTTAAGAATGGGTTAAAAAATATATATTGATCTAGTAATCATGTAGCAATACATTGGTTTATAAAGAGAAGAAAAAACTATTCTAGGAAACACTATATACAGAGGATCAATCTGATCCTGTAATTGATCCTATAATCTAGCATGATTGACTATGTCCTCTCAGACTAATTGAGTGTACAGCTCATTTGACACTCCCCCTCAAGTTGGGGCATATATGTCATCAATGCCCAACTTGCTAAGTGAGCTGTGAAAAACTCTGCCGGTGACTGCTTTGGTGAGGATATCTGCAAGTTGATCTTCGGATTTAACAAATGGTACCTCAATGATCTTGGCCTCGAGTTTCTCCTTGATGAAATGTCTGTCAACTTCAACATGCTTAGTCCTATCATGTTGCACTGGATTATGTGCGATGTCTATTGAGGCCTTGTTATCACAATGCAGTTGCATGGTACGTTTGGGTTTGAATCCCAAATCCCTCAACAAATTCCGTATCCAGAGTAGCTCACATATTCCATGTGCCATACCCCGATATTCAGCTTCAGCACTCGATCGTGACACCACTTTCTGTTTCTTACTGCGCCAAGAGACTAAATTGCCTCCCACAAAAGTAAAGTATCCAGATGTTGACCGCCTATCAGTAACAGACCCAGCCCAATCTGCATCAGTGTACCCTTGAACATCTAGATGACCATGCTTTGAGAACATCAATCCTTTTCCAGGAGCTGACTTCAAATATTTTAGAATCCGATTTACAGCGTCCATGTGTCCTTCACTTGGTGCATGCATGAACTGACTCACCACACTTACTGCATATGCGATATCAGGTCTAGTAAGTGATAGATATATCAACTTACCAACAAGACGTTGATATCTTCCTTTGTTGGTGGGTACCTGGTTAAGATATTCACCAAGTTTATGATTCACCTCCATCGGGGTATCAGCTGGCTGGCAAGCTAACATTCCAGTTTCGGTCAAAATGTCAAGGATGTATTTCCGTTGAGATAGAAATATTCCTTGTTCTGAACGAGCCACTTCAATACCCAAAAAATACTTCAGAGCACCGAGATCTTTCATCTCAAATTCACTGGCTAAATAACGTTGCAATGCTGCTTTTTCCTCCGGGTCATTTCCAGTAACCACCATGTCATCAACATACACAATAAGGGCAGTGACCTTACCTTTCCTATGTTTCAAGAAAAGAGTATGATCTGAGTTACTTTGTTTGTAGCCGAAATTCTTCATTGATTTGCTGAACCTTCCAAACCATGCTCTGGGTGATTGCTTCAATCCATAGAGAGACTTTCTTAGTTTACACACCATGTTGTTTTGACTGGACCCCATCTTGCATCCTGGAGGAGGATCCATATAGACTTCTTCTTCTAGGTCTCCATGCAGGAAAGCATTTTTTACATCAAACTGATGTAATGGCCAGTCCAGATTTGCTGCCAGAGAAAGAAGCACCCGAATTGTGTTGATCTTGGCTACAGGAGCAAAGGTCTCCCCATAGTCAATCCCATAAGTCTGAGTGTAACCTTTTGCCACTAGTCTTGCTTTGTATCGTTCAATGGTGCCATTTGCTTTGAACTTTATCGTATATATCCATCTGCAACCTACTGTTCTCTTACCTTTAGGAAGGGTAGTCATCTCCCAAGTGGAATTCTTCTGGAGAGCCTCCATTTCTTCATTCATTGCTTGAGTCCACATGGGATCTTTCAGAGCTTCCTGCACATTACTTGGAATAGATACAGTGGATAATTGACATACAAATGATGCACATGACGGAGATAGCCTATGTAGAGACACATGATTAGCAATAGGGTATTTAACATTTGCTTTAGGGTCAGGGTCATATTGTTGTTTAGCAATCCCTCTATTCGTACGAGGAGGTAACTGATAACCTGTGTTTTCTGTATGACTTGACTCAGGTAAAGGGCTAGAGTGTGAGTTTGAGTGTTCGGTTACCTGTGGAGGGATATCAGGACCTGATTGGATGAGTGGTGGTGGTACTGTAGGAAGAATTGTATCTGAAATACTATCTGGAGTCTCTAGTTCTTGTAGCTCTTGCTCTTGCTGTACCTGTGGAGTTGGCGACTCAGTAGTCACTACATCCTCAGGTGTTGTCCGTGGCTGCTCTGACATAAGCTGATCTAGAACATTCTGTGGAACTTGGATGATCTAATTCTGAGTATCTTCTGCAAAGATAGAGCTCTCCCCCTGCAGGGGATGCTCAGAATCTCCCCCTGAGTAATAGAACTCACTCTCGTGGAAAGTAACATCGGCTGTAACATGCAAGGTCTGAGTAGGAGAATGGAAACACTTATAGCCTTTTTGAGTGTCGGAATACCCCACAAAGACACAGCGTAGAGCACATGGATCAAGTTTGCCACGCTGGTGTGGATATACCTGGATATAAGCAACACATCCAAATACACGTGGTTCGAGATTTGGTGTGGATGGCATGGTGAGGAGAGTGGTCAATGTCTGCATTGGAGTCTGATACTGGAGAGTACTTGATGGTGTTCTATTGATGAGGTAGGCAGCTGAACAAAGGGCCTCCCCCCAAAAATGATGAGGCATATGGGCCTCAAATAGAGAGGCACGGACAACTTCCAGGAGCTGACGATTCTTACGTTCTGCTACACCATTCTGTTGTGGTGTATAGGCACATGTGGTTTGGTGAACAATACCATGTTGGATTAAAAAAGTATGTAGGTCGTTGTTGACGTACTCTCCTCCATTGTCCGACCTCAATGTTGTGATTTTCTTGTCAAATTGAGTAGCAACATATTGGTGAAATTGCTTGAATTTGACAGTGACTTCGCTTTTCTGCTTCATGGGAAAAACCCAAGTCATCCTAGTGCAATCATCTATAAATGTCACAAACCATTTAAAACCACGAATAGTAAGAACTCTTGAAGGACCCCAGACATCTGAATGGATAATCATGAAAGGCATAGAACTTTTATTCAATCTTAATGGATAAGAAATACGATGGCTTTTCGCCAAAACACAGGTTTCACAATGAAAGTCTGATGTAGCAAACTGGAAAAACAAATCAGGAAATAAAAGTTTCAAATATCCAAAAGAAACATGTCCTAATCGTCTATGCCACAACCAAATCTTTTTCATCCTGATGGACTCGTCCCCTCTCACATGATGTGCTTTACTCAGTTTCTTACAGCAGTCATCTGTCAAGTCCAGATAATACAGCTTTCCCTTCCTTGTACCACATCCAATCACGGCCCTGGTGAGAAGATCCTGAAAAAGACAATATAATGGCCAAAAACACACAGTACAATTGAGGGAATCAATGATTTGAGGAACAGATAACAGATCATAGTCGAGTGAAGGCACAACCAAGACATGATCTAGACTTAATGATGATGTAAGAGGTAGGGACCCTTCTCCCAGAACTGGGGAGGTGGTTCCATTGGCACTGGTAATATGTTTTTGGCTTGATGGTATGGTAGAATGCAATCCAATAAAACTAGAGGTCATGTGATCAGTAGCACCAGTGTCAATAATCCATGATCTATTATAAGTAAGTGAAGATGTGCATGAGGAAGTACCTGAGGTGGCCAAGGCCTTGGAGCCAGATGTACCTGATGGAGATTTCGATATAGTCTCTTGGGATGACTCAGATGATGCGAATGAGGCTCTGTGTGAATCCTTCTTTCGGCCTTTGTGAACCCATCCTTCCGGATAACCAATGATCTCATAACAGCCCTTAATTGTATGGTTTTCTAAACCACACTTGGTACACTTCATTGGAGGCCGGTTACGAGTAGAGTCTGTGTTCTGAGTGGGTAACCGAGATTGCTTGAACCTCGCAGCGACCAAAACTGTGGCATCGGATGAGACACCAGCCTCAGACATGGTTCCCTGTCGGTTACTCTCTCTTTTAATATGTGCATATGCTGCCTCAAGTTCAGGTTTAGGCTCCATCCTCAAAATCTCTCCTCGGATTTGGTCAAAAATATTGTCCAAACCTGCAAGAAAGATATAAACGCGGAGACGGTCAACCTCCTTGCGTCTAGTTTCAATATCTGCTGGATCCTTCATGTTACTTGGACTTAATTGATCAAGCTCTTGAAAGATCTCAGTGAGCTCACTATAGTATTTGGCAACCGGTGCTCCATTCTGTTTCATTGTGAATGACCTTCTGTGTAGATCATAGATCTTTGCCTCATCTGACCCATCAGAGTATGTTTTTTTGATTGCATCCCAGACTTGTTTGGTTGTGTCATAACGGATAAACCGCTTCATCTGATCGGGTTTCATGGCATCGAATAACCAACTCTTGACTTGACAATCCGATGCACGCCATTTGTTGTATGTCTGGTCTGTGACCGCAGGTTGGGTCATATCACCGGTTAAGTAACCATGTTTCTCTCGTCCGGCAATCTTCATCTCCATGACTTGATGCCATAGAGAATAATTATGTTCATCCAATTTTATTCCAGTTGAGAAGTTGGAATTATCTCCTTGGATGGTGACAATCTGGGTGGTCGAATCAGATTTGCTGGAATCTTCACTTGCCATGATGATGGCTCAATGGATGATGATTTTTTTTTTTTTTTTTTTTTTTTGACTGGACCAGGCCTGAGTGAACTGGAGCTGACCTGCTGGACCTGACGTGGGCTTTCACAGTTCACGGGTCAGGCGAAACTGACCCAGAACCGACTTGACCTGGTCTTGCTGTGGGCTTGAAGCACTTGGCTTTCTGCATGTGGATCAGGTCAACCTGACCCGAACCTAACCTTGCCTGACGTCTTCTTCTCCCCAAACAGAAACAGAACCCAGTTCTGTTTCTGTAAATAGAAGACGATGGAGTCTCCTTTTCACTTCTTCTCCGGCGATGGCACGACAGCGGCGGACCGGCGAAGATTCTGGCGACGTCAGTAGCGGGATGGTGATCGGAAGAACCCACCGCTCAGGCTTGTAGATGGCTGTAGCTGCGGAAGCTAATGAAGAAAGCAGATCTGACTACTTCCACACAGATCTGAATACTTTAATGAAGATATGAATACTTTGAGATGCAGATCTGAATACTGCACTTTAGAGAAACAACATGTGGACAAAAGATATATAGTAGAGCAAGGTGCTTGAGGACGTATACACTTACAGACACGTCAATGAAAGACCTGCACAGATCTGAACTATGATGTACCATGCAAGAGAAACCACTCAGAAAATAGAATCGCTGGCTCTGATACCATCTTAAGAATGGGTTAAAAAATATATATTGATCTAGTAATCATGTAGCAATACATTGGTTTATAAAGAGAAGAAAAAACTATTCTAGGAAACACTATTCTAGGAAACACTATATACAGAGGATCAATCTGATCCTGTAATTGATCCTATAATCTAGCATGATTGACTATGTCCTCTCAGACTAATTGAGTGTACAGCTCATTTGACACAATCTGCTCAGGATGCTGTCATCAGAGCATTGCTCTACCAGCATGCATCGACGAAGGTCGAACCATATGGACTCACAGTGGCAGAATTCACAAGCCGAATTTCGGCGCTGAGGAATGAGTTGGGGCGCACAGGCAATAAAGATGAAGGCCTTATTGCTCCTTCTTCGGCCAGCAGTGTAGAAGGACACCATCATCTTGGAAATTTACTTGCAGAGAATAGTAACGCCATTTGTTACAAGAGGGCACCAAAGGAGATATTGAGGATCCTGTATGGCAAGGGCACTGCTGCTGTTCCTGGCGGTTTCTTTCCCAATGGTGCCAATGGTCTAATTGCTAAATCTTATTTACACAATTCTGTTTTCTAAGAATGTGGTAAGCTAAGCATATTAGAATGGAGTATTGTTAGGATCGGGAAGTTTTTGAGTGATTTCTTTTGAGTTGAAATCTTAGCTCTCATAAATTTTTCTTATGTAAACATTTGAAATTTGAAATCAAAGTTGGCAGATTCATTTCATTTTTGAGAACATTGTCTCCATTGATTAAGAATATGCACTTCAAGCTAAGTCACACTCATCCAATTTTCAACTCTCTGCTACAAGATGCTGATCTGATTCATAGAAACAACAAGCCCATGAGTATAAATAAAATGTTGTTGGCCCTTCAAAACAATTTTCATTCTCTGAGACCGTGCACATTGTTTGCAGTAATGATGCTGAAGGTTTTTGTTTGGTACCGATCAATGGTCTGAAATGCTTTCTAAGGGACAAGATCCACCTTTAAATCAAAATCTAAGATGGGCCCTTTATATGATCTATTGAACCAAACAAAACATCAAGAGGAAAAGCAGAGGTATGGACCTATGGAAGGGCCTGGATTAGGGGCTGAATCTAGACCCAAAGAAACTTAATGGCTAATCCATGGCATAATTGAGATGTTACTCGTGCTATAGTGAAGTCCAGATCTGGGCCTAGGGTCCTGGAGATGAATTGGTCCAAATTAGAGAGGAAATACAGATCAATGATTTAGATCCACATCTAGATCCAATATAGTACCTTTGTAATTTAGTGATAATTTGTCCAAACAATTGCTAGAAAGCCTGTACAACTGATAGAAAGACCGGTTCGGCCCAGCACTATTGAAAGTGGTCGGACATGAGCCTGACATTTACAGCGCGTCAGGCTTACACGGGATCTAGCACTGTATTTCTAAAGTCAGGCTGGATCTAGGTATGCCTCAGCCCAGCTCAACCCTGTCCATGGACACACCTATCAGCTAGAGACCGCGACTTATACATTGGCCCGCTAGACAAGATGGGCCTACCTCAAAATCTGTCAGCTTTAATATATAATCTTGATTAGATGATCATTGGCATCCATCAACATATTGATGAGGAGGGGATCAAATGGAATTTATTTTTCAGAGGTTTGAAAAACAAAGAATCCAAATTTGATCATATGTAAACAGTTTATTTATATGAAAGCTTCCCCCAAGACATCTGGTTTCAATCAGAAGTAAACTTATAACTGGTGGGGTCCACTTGGACTGATGATGCTAATCAAGGAGATAGGATGATGGACTGGTCATAACAAGGATTGGATTTTGGCCAATGTGGATCATTCTGACCCTTGATCCTGGGGTCCAAAACTGTAGCAGTTTCTCAAGTTACATTTGGGTGAGTGAAATTCAAGGTGAAAACAGGTAAGATGAGTGTGGAGAATAGTGTGAGACTGTGAGTGGATTGATTAATCATAGATGGACCTCACAGAGCCTAAATATATTTACCTCTCGCATAAATTGATCTCAATTCAAAAGATTTCATTTATTTTCCAAAATGAAATTCCAAAAGAATATTAATAAGGAAATAATATCTTCCTTTCGGAGAATGTTCTGCATATGTGTAGACTGTAACTTTACATATGCAATCCAACTCATGGGGCCACTTAAATTTCTATTTATAAGTTGGGGTGGGTACATGGAAAGGTCTCTTAATGGAAGGGGGTCGACGAGGAAAAAACAAAGGAAAAAAAGAAAAAAAAAAAACCTATCAAAACGTCGTGGCCCTTGATTTAGTAACCATAAGATTTAGTGGTATTTTAACCATCGAATTCTTTGAAATCAATCCAATACTTTACAGAGGTTTGATGAAAATGAATTTGGACATTGGGCCAAGTCGGGGGCGAATTCTTTGAAATCAATCCAATACTTTACAGAGGTTTGATGAAAATGAATTTGGACATTGGGCCAAGTCGGGGGGGGGGGGGGGGGGGACTGATAGTGTGAAATGTCATGCACTAATCAAAGGTGGGCCCTACAGAGTTGGACTCCATATTTTGTTGCCTATAGGAGAATATTTCTCTCCTCTGTCATGGGAAATGAATGTCCTTAATTCCAATCCTTTCCAAACAAAAGTACCTCCGCATCTCCACATTGGGATATATACTCAAATTTTAGTTCAATAGGAGTGGGTCCCACCTTACAATTGAGGACATGGCAGAAATGTGGTTAATGCCATGTCAGCAGCAATGCCACATTAGCTCCCAGTCACATTTTCAATAATAAGATCAATGGTATGGTGGGGCATATTCCTATTAAAGTAATATTTAAGGATATGAAATTTGGGAGTTGGGACTCATCCTAAGTGGTCTGTATTATCCCTGTGTAGGCTTCAAGATGGAGTTTCCGGCATGTATTACACGGTTCCCACGTAATAGCTGCAACAATGGATCTTGACTCAAATATATATATATATATATATATATTTGATCGGTAGCAGTAACTTATATTAAAAGAGAAAAGAATACAAATAAAGAATACAAGAAGAAAAGAAAAAGGGGAAAGAAACACATGCAGAGGTACAAGAGAAATGTACCCCCTCACACCACAACTATATAATAAAACCCTCCCAAGGGGAAACTCTCTCAACACCTTGCTTGGCTAAAGCGTCCGCATTATGTTTGATGACCTACTCTTATGCTGATAGCTAACATTAATGGCAGTGGATAAAACACGGATTTCATTAAAGAGGAACTGAGACTTCCATGAATAAGCCTTTCGGTTCGAAACCCAACTCACTGCATTAGAATAATCACTCTCCACAATAAGATTGCCATGGTAGTACCTCGAAAAACACCAAAGAGATTTCAGAATAGCTAAAACCTCAGCTTCATTAGAGCCAGAAACCCGCACATATTTGGAGAACATAAATAAAACGTCCCCATTGCAATTTCGAAGCACCCCTCCAATACCAACTGGTCCAGGTTTCCCTCTTGCGGCCCCATCAACATTGAACTTAAACACACCAATAGGAAGAGGAGACCAAAGAATAGATTTTCTTACTTTGACTGGGCCACACCCCATACATGATCCCCAATTAATAAGAATTAATGTCATGAAAAAAAATTAGAGAATTCCTTTCTACCCAAAGCCCACTTCGCGATCGTTAAAGTGATCTTAGAAATCAACTTCGCAGAAGTTGAGGAGGATTCCCTAAAAATTCTATCATTTCTTTCCTTCCAAATGGACCACAAAATTACAAATGGAGTTATCCTCCAAAGAATACGACCGCAACCAACAAAACAACCTCCCAACCAAGACTCTGCCGCATCAGCAATCTTCTCAGGATAGCACCAATCAACACCACACCTACCAATAAAATGGCCCCAAACATTGGATGTAAACTCACAATGAAGAAGAAGATGGTTCACCGACTCCAACTCCTTATGACACATCAATCAAGTGTCATTGATGGTGGATGATGTCAATTCTCTTCTCCTCAAGTTATCCGCTGTTGAGATCTTAAAATACGGTTCTACCATTGGGATTCAAGGCCTTATAAAATATACAATGTGGGCAGTAGTGGATCCAAAAATCATTAGGTCACAGTCAACTACAAATAATCAGCATTAAAGAGCACTAATCTAGGACAGGGCATACATACAACGAAGGAATCGTTGCATTAGAATATGGTGCCAAATCCATCTTCAATGTATGGTCGGGTCCACCTTTTCTAAATCCAAGTAGGCCATCAGCCCTAACACCCACTATATTCTTTGTATCTAAATTACCAAAGAAGATTTCGATGGGACAATCGTTAGATCGATCACGCCTCCTTCCATTTCTATCCCATCAAAAGTAAAATAAAGTAAAGCAAATTCATCAAATGTTCCAGCTTCCGTCAAATCCAATAGCGGCCTTCTTACATATTTGAATAATAATTCACACGTGGATAACTACACTACACAGGGTGTAGGGCTTATGAAAAGGTTTATATTTTGAAAAGGTGGGCCCCACCGTGGATTCAAGATGGGTGCTGCGCGATACTGCATTGTAGTTCTGCCCTCTAGGTGATGAGCCGGTCTTGAGGATCCAAATTTCTGGCATTGAAGCTTTATTTATACTACTATGGATCAAACTTCAACCTTAAACTTCATATTTGATCACAGAAACCTAATTGAAATTCACACAAATCTAATAATCCAATTTGTCATCTGTCAAAGGATAATATTCTAATTAATCCGTTTGAGATTTGTAAAATTGGCAACGGTCCCATGTTTACACGATTATTGTCCCAACTATTCTTGATTTTGTTTGGTGGACAATGCGAGTCCAAATCTAAAACTAGAACTAGTTCATGTAAGATTGATTAATATTCTAATTATTCCGTTTGAGATTTGTAAGATGTCACAGAATCCTATAAATCCAGCCCAACTGTGATCAACCAAGAAGTGTACTACTTGCCATTGAAATTATGTATTGTGTTCAATCATGCTGCTGGACCCATGGTTCAAAAGCATTATTTCAGAATTCACAAGGGCTGGGACCAAAACTGTTACATGAAAACTAGTTGATATAAACATGAAAGCTGTTATATCTCACGGCTTTTCTTTTATAGCCCATGAATTATGGCCTTCTCTCCATCGACTAGACAGAACAGTCAGGAGTCAAGACAACAACAAAGTACAAAAATCAGGGAAATCCGAACTTCCTCGTCCGAGTCTCTATACCCCAACCAACAATAACAAGCTAATTTCGCTGACTTTTACACGTATGATCAAAACACACATTTACAAGAACAATATAAAGACCCCAACACATCTGAGAAGAATCAACAAGAGAGCAAGCAAAAGAAGAACAAGAAGTACAAGAAGCTATGGGTGCCTCTACTTTCTTCGCCACTACTCTTTCTGTCTCTCTTCTACTCATCTCCTCTAGCATTCCTACTTCTTCTGCTGTCGATCTCTCGTTGATTGAATTAGAGAGTTCCTTCCCATTCATAGAACCTCGACATGGGAAGTCCATATCAGAATATGATATGAATCTGCTTGAGTTTCCATTGAACTTGGAGTTCTTGCAAGCTGAGTTCTTCCTTTGGGGAGCTTTGGGACAAGGTCTGGATCACGTTGCATCCAACATAACCATGGGTGGGCCGGCTCCTGTTGGCGCGAGAAAGGCGAACCTTGACGCACTCACCTCTGATATCATCACGCAGTTCGCATATCAGGGAGTTGGCCACATTAGGTGAGTTTAATTTGCAAGCCATGTCTGGAGCATACTTATTATCAACTACTACTTAATAGGCTTGGAATCATGGCGTATAAACTCATTTTTTGCATGGTCCATTCTCACAAATAGGGAGGGTGCAAAACTATGGCCGAATCCACCTAACATGAGTTATTTAACCCATTCAATGAATGCATATATGGGTTTGAAGTTTGATATGAGTTGGGCTTCAATGCAGTGACCCCATCTCTATAAGTTAGAACAGGTAGGACTGAGTTGATATGACACCTGAGTTCACAGATTGGTGGAATTTGACCCATTTAATTCATGGATCATATTGATGTGGACTTTTAAACCAGACCCAACCCAGTTGTCACCCCCTAAATTGCATTTAAGGACTCAAAGAGTTGCTTACTAATGTTGAAATGAGTGTTTCTTTTAGATTTCCTGCATTGATCTTGTTCGTTTTTTATTGGGTTGGTTGTGATTAAACAGGGCATTAAAGGAGCATGTTGAGGGATTTCCAAGGCCGTTGTTGGATCTGAGCCCAAGTTGCTTTTCTAACTTGATGGATAAGGCATTTGGACACAGCTTGTCACCATCCTTCAATCCATATGCCAATAGCGTCAATTTCCTTCTTGCCTCCTACCTTCTTCCTTACGTTGCACTCACAGGATATGAAGGCCTCAACCCTCACCTCCAAAGCCCTCTTTCCAGGAGGGTAATAATCTGTCTCTCTCTCCGGGATTTTGTGTTTAATGTTCCTCTATAATATTTGAAGAAAAATTTATAGAAAGAAAACTGGTCAGGCCTAAACAGGTCAGGCTAAGGTGGGGCAAGATGATTCAACCCTCTTAACCCATTTTGCAAAATCCCATGTAAGAAACCAGCACAGTAACTTTTTTTTTATGATGGGGAACCCGCCGACCCCCTTTGGTTCATCATTGTGAAACTCTGGATACACAGCACCACCCACTATCACTATGTATCGGGTAAGACCCCAAACAGTTCGAAGACTGGACCAACAAGTTAAGTCACGTGGGTAACAAGTTATCAATTGTGAGTCTCTAAACTTTAATTTTGGATGAACTTGTATAGCTTTGTGCGGGTCTTCTTGGGGTGCAATCTGCTCAAGATGCCGTCATCAGAGCATTGCTCTATCAGCATTCATCGTCGAAGGTCGAACCATATGGAGTCACAGTGGCAGAATTCACAAGCCGAATTTCGGCTCTGAGGAATGAGTTGGGGGGCACTGGCAATAAAGATGAAGGCCTTATTGCTCCTTCTTCGGCCAGCAGTGTAGAAGGACACCATCATCTTGGAAATCTACTTGCAGAGAATAGTAACGCCATATGTTACAAGAGGGCGCCAAGGGAGATATTGAGGATCCTGTATGGCAAGGGCACTGCTGCTGTTCCTGGTGGTTTCTTTCCCAATGGTGCCAATGGTCAAATTGCTAAATCTTATTTACACAATTCTCGTTTTTAAGAAGGTGGTAAACATTTTAGGATGGAGTTTTGTTAGCATCTGGAAGTTTTTGAGTTTAATGTCTTTTGAGTTGAAATCTGAGCTCGTAAGTATTTCTTATGTAATAAGGTGAAATGTCAAAGAAAACTCGGCTTCATTCATTTGAAATTGTTGAGAACAGTGTCTTCTACATTGATGATGAATATGTACTTTGTGGCAAGTCCTACATGCAATTCCAACCCAACCATGCAACTTGCTCGTACAAGATTGATGATCTTAATATTAAGCCTCATAACTAAATTGGCTCCAATTAGACAATCTTGGTCCAAGCAGATTGGGGAAACTCCACTAATGATTCTGAAGGTAGGGTAAGGAAGTTGGGGTGGACTTGTGAAACCATGGTAAATTAACTTTCTTGCAATTTCAACAGATTAGGGTCACACTACACTGGACTCTGCCCGGACTCATATGAGCACTGCTCCAAACCTGATTTTTCATCCAAGGCCTAGGCCAAGGCCCAAGTCCCACAGTTTTAAGCCCTGTAAAAAAGTTGGGCCGGGCCAAAGCTTGTCCGTGTCTGGCCCATTTTGTTGACAGACATGATAAGCTGATGCATTTGCAGCCATATGCTACGGATCATATAGTCTTGAACTGGACCTAGGCCAATCAATTGTAACTTATCAAACAGGCATGAAACCTATAGCTCCAGGGCACGTTTGATAACAGGTGTGGAATCGTGAGGAATTCATAGGTTTTAAGATTCCACAATCTCGTGAATTTGAGGATTACTCAACGGGGATCCATATAACTGGTGATTCTACATTGATGTAGATACATCTCAGTACATATAGCTGAGAAAATTTTGTATCGATTTGAGAATTTCAAAATCCTATGTGGAGGGGTCAGATCTGAAAATCCTTAAAATGAGAATTTGCACTAACCTAAATCTTCCAAGGATTTACTATTTTCAAACATGGATTTTCTAAATCAGCAACGAAAATAGCTGAGTGTTCCCCAAGGATTTGGTTGCCAAACATGACATAATAACCAAAACTGTGGGACTATCTCTGAGCTAGTAAAGATTTAAAGGCCCAAGATCTCGGCTATCCAGCTGGTGGGGTCCACCCAATGCATGCCTATCACTATGTTAAAGGGAAATGCAAAACATCAGCCCTTAGATTCTATGCCTTTATCTAATAATAGCCTCGAAATTTAGTGGGCTTTGAACTATACATTGTTTTCATGTAAATTGGGCCTGGTGTAGGGGTTAGTGAGTGTGAAGGAGTAGACTGATGAAAGGTGGGTGCAAGGGAGCCCCATGGTGGTTGACACAGCCATCATCTTGATCTCCTTAACCACTGAAACCAATGTCCAAGGAGAATTTCTTTCCTCATTCAGCAATATAACAGAAAGAATACCTTTCTGAAGAATTTGATTACCTGGAACTAACTATAATTGTTTCTTATCACTCTATGCCTTCCAGAGATGTATCCTGAGATTCAACTTGAAAAAACACAAGCCTCTGGAGGACATGACATAATTGTTATGTAACTTGTACAAATTCTTACAAGGAACCATCAAAACTGCAAATATATCTATCCCTTTTTTTTTTTATTATAATGTATATTGGTTTTATACTTTCAATGATCTTCTCCAATTATCTGAAATTCGTAAATACAAACACGCTCACTGGCCATGGAAAATAGTGATGCTCACTTCATTTATTGAAAATTCTGTTTTAGTCGGAGTTCTTTCGGCAAATGCTGGTTGTTTTGGAGTAGGAAGAGCTGCAATATCACTGCTTAGCATGAAAACTAAAGAAGACATTGTTAGTATTTTTGTTGGCTAATTCATGGGTTGGACAAAACTCTGGGTCCATTGAATTGTATTTTCTAATTTATTTTAGAATGGACTGTGGATGTGTCGCCGGAAGAGCTGAAGCGAAGAATAGAAGAAAAGAGCAGACCGGGCGAAATCTCCCAGGCCCAATCGATAAGAGCCTCAGACCGATCGATCGGTCTGAATATGCATCCAGTTATTTGGATGGTCCGATCGATCAGATGCACAGTCCGATCGATCGGACATGTGCGCATATTTGGGGAAAGTCTCCAATTTCTATACGAAATTGTTTCCTTTTGAGACTCTGTTTTCCAGTTTGAGTCCTACTTGTGCACTAACTCTAAGGCGCGAATCTGGAGCTATATATAGGGTGTTACTCTTAACCCTAGAAGGTATCACCACCACCACAACTCTCATTAATCTGAGTCAGAGATATCTTTGAGATCGAGAGTTTATTCTCTAGAGCCATTGAGAGACTATTTTGAAATGCTGCTCTAGAAGGTTTTTGCGGCTTCTACTTTTCTTGTAGAAGATTGATTATCTTGGTTGACAATGTGCGAGGAGATCAAGTAAGGAGAACGGGGCACGGTGGATGTCGTGTTAGTGGATTCTTCGCAAGAACAACTACAGTCCTTCGGTCGAGGTACAGACTGAGGTAAAGGAGCATGTGAGTATATCTTGTAACTGTTCGTGAACTCTTAATTTCTGGTTCGTGGTTTTTCTCCCTGGATAGGGTTTCCATGCTAAATATTGTGTCTACCTTCTTGTGGTGTGTGATTGGTAGATAGCTAGTTCTAAATTGTCTGATTGGTTTATTTCCGCTGCATTGATTGATTAAATTAGATCTGGCAATCCATTCTGGTAGCCCCCCAATAAATTTCATTTGGTATCAGAGCAGGTTACACTATTTTACTGCGCGGATTCATATTTTGCTAGAATGGATACCTGTCGTGAAGGTACTTCAACCAATAAGCCCCCTTTGCTGGATGGTTCTAATTATGCTTATTGGAAAGCCAGAATGGTTGCCTTTGTAAAAGCCATAGATTTGAAAGTATGGAAATCTATTGTGAAAGGCTATTCCTTACCCACTGTCACTACTGATGGGATAACTGGTTTTAAATCTGAAGAACAGTGGACAAAGGATGAAGAATTAGCAGCCACTTGCATCTCTAGGGCTTTGATTGCTATTTATAATGGAGTTAGCATATCTGAATTTCATAGAATTTCTACATGCACTACTGCAAAAGAAGCTTGGGATATTCTGCAAGCTGTGCATGAAAGGACTGACACTGCCAAACAGTCGAAACTTCAGAAATTGTATACAGCCTTTGAAACTATAAAGATGGAGGATGATGAAACTTTTGATGAGTTTAAATCAAAGCTGAATGCAATTGTGAATGATACCCTTACTTTGGGAGACCCAATTCCTGAAAATAGAATTGTGAAAAAAATTATGCGGTCTCTTCCAGAAAGGTTTGATGCAAAGGTTGTGGCCATAAAACAGAATAAAAATCTGAATATTCTCAAAGAAGAAGAATTAGTGGGCAAGACTTTTGAAGCAAACTTAAGGACTAATAGAAAATCAACATCCAAAAGTATTGCTTTGAGAGCCTCCAAAGAATCATTCAAGAAAATTGCTAGTGATTCTAATTCTGATTTTTAGGAGATTGATCCCCCAAGCTGCTGTTCAATTTATGAAGCAATTTCAAGCTTTTATGAAGGGGAAGGTGATCTGAAAGTCCCCTAAAAATTTTATAAAGAAGAAAACTTAAAAAAGGATTCAATGTTTTGAGTGTCATGTTTATGGATACATTGCTATTGACTGTGCTAACAAAAAGCTAAGAAAGAAGGCTTTCAATCTGACTTTGGATGATGATACTTCTGAGGAAGATGATAAAAAATCTGAATCTGAGAAGCCTGATGCTAGCAAAGAAAAATTCATGGCATTCATGGCAACTTCTGTTTCTGCTACTCCACTAGTTTCTGATGAGAGGAATGATCAAGGTGTTAGTGAGTCAGAGACAGAACATGATTGGCAAGGTGAATATCATATATTGTTTGCAAAGACCATGAAAATGCTCAAGCTGAATGAAAAAATGGCTACAAGCTGGAAAGAATCTAAAGAGCAGAATACTTCATTGAAAGCAGAATTGTCTGAAGCTCTTACAAAAGTGAGTCACTTAGAGGCAGAAAATAACAAATTGGCAAATGAATTGACTGCTGAAGCGCAGAAGTGTGATTTGATTAATCACGATATGAAGACCTTGAAAGCATAAAATACTGACTTGCAAGGAAGACTCAAGATAGTTCTTTCTGAGTTGGATACAAGCAAGGCTTCACTAAACAGGATGAATGCCGGGTCTAAAAAACTTGATGACATCCTGTGCAGTTAAAAGGCAAAGAATAACATGCATGGCATTGGCTACACTGACGGGGCATCTACATCAAATGCCAAAGGTATTGACTGTTTCGTTCAAAATTCAGTTGTTCCTAATCCTACTGTTCATGTTATAGCTGCCAAGAAGAAGAATGTGCCACATCCTGAGCGTATACACACTTGTCATCACTGTAGAATTAAAGGCCACATTCAACCTCATTGCAATAAGCTGCGAAAGTCGCCAAATCAAAAGCAATGGAAAAGGCAGAATGAAGAGTCACCTATGAAAACCAAAGTGGTCTGAATCAAGAAAGAAGACCTTTCATCTGTCTTTACACACTTTACTGAACTATCTGAAAATGCAAGTGTGTGTGACAAAGTTTCATCACCCCTGATCTACAAGATCAAATCCCTACCCTAGTGCTGATACGAAGATCATCTTAAGGGGGAGTTAAAATGAGGGGGAGCTCCAGAATCCAGATTGATAGAAGCAAGTGCATGTGCCAAAGTTTCATCACCCCTAATCTACAAGATCAAGCCCCCACCCCAGTGCTGATACGAAGAGCAGCTTAAGGGGGAGTTAAATTGAGGGGGAGCTCCAGAATCCAGATTGACAGAAGCAGCTTGACGAAAATTGTTTGTCAATTGTGGACAAAATGGGGGAGAAACAGGCAAAGATCTACAGGTTGATTTTTTTGGTTGAAAATTCTTGTATTTTTTTTTTTTGTAGATCATTTGTATTGTTTAAAAGAGTTTTGTCCATGAATTGCCAAAGGTGGAGATTGTTAGTATTTTTGTTGGTCAATTCATGGGTTGGACAAAATTCTGGGTCCATTGAATTGTACTTTCTAATTTATTTTAGAATGGATTGTGGATGTGTCGCCAGAAGAGCTGAAGCGAAGAATAGAAGAAAAGAGTAGACCGGGCGAAATCTCCCAGGCCCGATCGATCGGAGCCTCAGACCGGTCGATCGGTCTGAATATGCATCCAGTTATTTGGATGGTCCGATCGATCGGATGCACAGTCCGATCGATTAGACATGTGCGCAGATTTTGAGAAGGTCTCCAGTTTCTATACGAAATTGTTTCCTTTTGAGACTCTGCTTCCCAGTTTGAGTCCTACTTGTGCACTAACTCTAAGGCACGAATTTGGGGCTATATATAGGGTGTTACTCTCAACCCTAAAAGGTATCACCACCACCGCACCTCTCATTAATCTGAGTCAGAGATATCTTTGAGATCGAGAGTTTATTCTCTAGAGCCATTGAGAGACTATTTTGAAAGGCTGCTCTAGAAGGTTTTTGTGGCTTCTACTTTTCTTGTAGAAGATTGATTATCTTGGTTGACAATGTGCGAGGAGATCAAGTAAGGAGAACGGGGCACGGTGGATGTCGTGTTAGTAGATTCTTCGCAAGAACAACTGTAGTCCTTCGGTCGAGATACAGACTGAGGTAAAGGAGCATGTAAGTATATCTTGTAACTGTTCGTGAACTCTTAATTTCTGGTTCGTGGTTTTTCTCCCTGGATAGGGTTTCCACGCTAAATATTGTGTCTACCTTCTTGTGGTGTGTGATTGGTAAATAGCTAGTTCTAAATTGTCTGATTGGTTTATTTCCGCTGCATTGATTGATTAAATTAGATCTAGCAATCCATTCTGGTAGCCCCCCAATAAATTTCATTTGGTATCAGAGCAGGTTGCACTATTTTAGTGCGCGGATTCATATTTTGCTAGAATGGATACCTATCGTGAAAGTACTTCAACCAATAAGCCTCCTTTACTGGATGGTTCTAATTCTGCTTATTAGAAAGCCAGAATGGTTGCCTTCGTAAAAGCCATAGATTTGAAAGTATGAAAATCTATTGTGAAAGGCTATTCCTTACCCACTTCACTACTGATGGGATAACTGGTTTTAAATCTGAAGAACAGTGGACAAAGGATGAAGAATTGGCAGCCACATGTAACTCTAGGGCTTTGAATGCTATTTATAATGGAGTTAGCATATCTGAGTTTCATAGAATTTCTACATGCACTACTGCAAAAGAAGCTTGGGATATTCTGCAAGCTATGCATGAAAGGACTGACACTGCCAAACAGTCGAAACTTCAGAAATTGTATACAACCTTTGAAACTATAAAGCTGGAGGATGATGAAACTTTTGATGAGTTTAAATCAAAGTTAAATGCAATTGTGAATGATACCCTTACATTGGAGACCCAATTCCTGAAAATAGAATTGTGAAAAAAAAATTGCGGTCTCTTCCAGAAAGGTTTAATGCAAAGGTTGTGGCTATAGAAAAGAAAAAAAATATGAATATTCCCAAAGCTGAAGAATTAGTGGGCAACCTTCAGACTTTTGAAGCAAACTTAAGGAGTAATGGAAAATCAACATCCAAAAGTATTACTTTGAGAGCCTCCAAAGAATCATTCAAGAAAATTGCTAGTGATTCTGATTTTGATTTTGAGGAGATTGATCCCCCAAGCTGCTTTTTAGTTTATGAAGCAATTTCAAGCTTTTATGAAGGGGAAGAAAAGTGATCTGAAAGTCCCCTAAAATTTTTATAAAGAAGAAAACATCTAAAGGGACTCAATGTTTTGAGTGTCATGTTTATGGACACATTGCTAGTGACTGTGCTAACAAAAAGCTAAGAAAGAAAGCTTTCAATCTGACTTGGGATGATGATACTTTTGAGGAAGATGATAAAAAATCTGAATCTGAGAAGCCTGATGCTAGCAAAGAAAAATTCATGGCATTCATGGCAACTTCTGTTTCTGCTACTCCACTAGTTTCTGATGAGAGGAATGATCAAGGTGTTAGTGAGTCAGAGACAGAACATGATTGGCAAGGTGAATATCATATATTGTTTGCAAAGACCATGAAAATGCTCAAGCTGAATGAAAAAATGGCTACAAGCTGGAAAGAATTTAAAGAGCAGAATACTTCATTGAAAGCAGAATTGTCTGAAGCTCTTACAAAAGTGAGTCACTTAGAGGATAAAATAACAAATTGGCAGATGAATTGACTGCTGAAGCGCAGAAGTGTGATTTGATTAATCACGATATGAATACCTTGAAAGCATAAAATACCGACTTGCAAGGAAGACTCAAGATAGTTCTTTCTGAGTTGGATACAAGCAAGGCTTTACTAAACAGGATGAATGCCGGGTCTAAAAAACTTGATGACATCATGTCCAGTCAAAAGTCAAAGAATAACATGCATGGCATTGGCTACAGTGGCGGGGCATCTACATCAAATGCCAAAGGTATTGACTGTTTTGTTCAAAATTCAGTTGTTCCTAATCCTACTGTTCATGTTACAACTGCCAAGAAGAAGAATGTGCCACGTCCTGAGCTATACACACTTGTCATCACTGTGGAATTAAAGGTTACATTCGACCCATTGCAATAAGCTGCGAAAGTCGACAAATCAAAAGCAATGGAAAAAGCAGAAGGAATAGTCATCTATGTTAACCAAAGTGGTCTGGGTCAAGAAAGAAGACCTTTCATCTGTCTTGGTACACACTTTACTGTGAAAATGCAAGTGTGTGTGCCAAATTTTCATCACCCCTAATCTACAAGATCAAGCCCCCACCCTAGTGCTAATACGAAGATCATCTTAAGGAGGAGTCAAATTGAGGGGGAGCTCCATAATTCAGATTGACAAAAACTGCTTGATGAAAATTGTTTGTCAATTGTGGACAAAAAGGGGGAGAATACTGTAGCTAGGGGGAGAAACAAGCAAAGATCTACAGGCTTATTTTTCTGGTTGAAAATTCTTGTACTTTTTTTAGTAGATCATTTGTATTGTTTGAAAGAGTTTTGTCCATGAATTGCCAAAGGGGGAGATTGTTAATATTTTTTTTGGCTAATTCATGGGTTGGACAAAACTCTGGGTCCATTGAATTGTATTTTCTAATTTAGTTTAGAATGAACTGTGGATGTGTCGCTAGAAGAGCTGAAGTAAATAATAGAAGAAAAGAGTAGACCGGGCGAAATCTCCCAGGCCCGATCGATCGGAGCCTCAGACCGATCGATTGGTCTGAATATGCATCTAGTTACTTGGATGGACCGATCAATCGAAAGCACGGTCCGATCGATCGAACATGTGCACGGATTTTGAAAAAGTCTCCAGTTTCTATACGAAATTATTTTCTTTTGAGACTCTGTTTCCCAGTTTGAGTCTTACTTGTGCACTAACTCTAAGGCACGAATTTGGGGCTATATATAGGGTGTTACTCTCAACCCTAGAAGGTATCACCACCACCGTAACTCTCATTAATCTGAGTCAGAGATATCTTTGAGATCGAGAGTTTATTCTTTAGAGCCATTGAGAGACTATTTTGAAGGGCTGCTCTAGAAGGTTGTTGATGCTTCTACTTTTTTTTGTAGAAGATTGATCATCTTGGTTGACAATGTGCGAGGAAATCAAGTAAGGAGAACAGGGCACGGTGGATGTCGTGTTAGTGGATTCTTTGCAAGAACTACAGTCTTTAGGTCGAGGTACAGACTGAGGTAAAGGAGCTTGTGAGTATATCTTGTAACTGTTCGTGAACTCTTGATTACTGATTCGTGGTTTTTCTCCCTAGATAGGGTTTCTACCCTAAATAATGTGTCTACCTTCTTGTGGTGTGTGATTGGTTGATAGCTAGTTCTAAATTGTCTGATTGGTTTATTTCCGCTGCATTGATTGGTTAAATTTTAGACAAGATGGGCCTATCAATAGCAAATTCTTGCACACATAAAAGCCCTACCTAAATGCATCTTAGAACTTCTGTTGTAGAAGACAAGTCACCTATTATAGGGTCGATAATGGCCGATATGTTGCCATCATTCCATAATTGCCAAACCCGAAACAATCACATGCTCATTTAATTAGAAAGTGTGACTATTTGAATATTTTTTTGAGATCAGTCAAATTGTGCTATTGATTTGTAAAAAGTGAAATGTTCTTACATATCCTAATAGGCTTAATGAGAATTCGGGATGATGAAATCCGGTGCTTCTCTTTTCACTCACTATCTCCAATAATAAGACCCCGAACCTAAAGACATCAGATTTTTCAGAAAACCGTCCTTCCATAGCATAATCTGGAGACATATAGCCACTGCATTCAATTGTTGAGGACATAGTTACTATGTAGAGCATGACTGCAAAATCATCTAATCAAATTATTGTTTGCATTACTAGATTGAGCTCCCATTAAAGATATTAGTACCAATGAATCTATTCCTAGCTTCCCTTTGAAAAGCCTTATAGTGTCTTGAATTTGAGTAGAAAAGGCAAATGAGATTGTAGGGAAAAACATGAACTCCATCACATGTTGCGTACGTACTCAATAGACAACATGAAATCGATTCATCTTTTGGACAAAGAAACTACTACTTACTATGTTGCAACAACACTGATTGTTCTTGCTCTTATTTGATCTCCTCCAAAAATTCTTGCCATGCCAAAGTCTGAAATTTTTGGATTCAGCTGCTCGTCGAGCAGAATGTTACCCGCCTCTAGGTCCCGATGTATAACTCTCAACCTTGAATCTTGATGAACATAAAGAATCCCCCAAGCAATTTTTTCAACAATGTGAAAACGTTTTTTCCATTCCAATGCTGCTCCTTGTCTTGGATCTAACAGGTATAAAATTGTAACAAGGTCAAAGAACTTTATTAGTTGAATGTTACAAAGTGATAGGAACATTAGAATCAGTTCTAGTTTTAATTCCTCTTCAACTAATTCTCTCTTGCAAAATCACATGAGATGCTCTATCCCAAGTACTTGGTGAATGACAAAAGACTGATAAGAAAGCTCTCGAGTAACCTAATCTTTATTCTTTGAACTTGAAGTCTTCAATTTATGACTTGCAGGATAATCTTGCAAAATTCTCTCTTGCAAAATCACATGAGATGCTCTATCCCAAGTACTTGGTGAATGACAAAAGACTGATAAGAAAGCTCTCGAGTAACCTAATCTTTATTCTTTGAACTTGAAGTCTTCAATTTATGACTTGCATGATAATCTTCCTAGAATTTCATGAAATAAATGAAGATATGTGTTATAATAAAGAGTAATGGGAATCTTACCAAAAAGAAAAGATCTAAGCTTTTGTTAGGCATGTACTCATAAACCAACAACTTTTCTTCTCCTTTGATGCAGCATCTCATACGCCTAACAAGATTCCTATGTTGGACCTTGGAAATTAGCACAACTTCGTTCTTAAACTGTTTTAATCCTTGTCCAGAGCTTTTGGTTAGTCTTTTCACAGCTATTTCTTGCCCCTCTGGCAACTTTCCCTAGAAACAATCATGAAAATTAGAATACACTTATCTGGCATGGTGGAACTATGTAGCCGCCTCTTGGCGGGAAAGTACCTCATAAACTAGTCCAAAACCTCCTTCGCCAATTTTATTTTTAGCACTAAATTTGTTCGTTGCAAGTGCAATCAGGTCAAAATCAAATAGTAACTCTCAGCCTTTTGACTTCATTGCACCATGTCTTTGTACAGTCAAATCAGAGGAGGGATTTGAAAGCAATGTTGTATCAAATAATGAAATGTCTGTTTCTTTCTTCTGGTTTCTTGATGCTAGATCAAGTGGTAAAGAAACGTTCAGTATGAGTTTGTTATAGAAAAAAGATCTTTCTTTATAAAGTGAAAAATCATATTCACCTCCTTTTCTTGCAATCCTCATGAAAAAGTTGTATATAGAGAAGCTTAAGATGAATACACCTACAACCAAAGTTCCTATGATGATTGCCCTTAAATTTTTCTTTTTACCTGCCAAGGGCTCGAGTGTATATTATCTAATTCAATGAACAAATGAAAATAAATTCAAATTGTGAATCATAACAGAATTGATAAGTTCAAACATGATATAAATATAAAGTGTTTCAAGCTCGGTTCTACATCAAATACTATGATATTCAACTTTGTAATACAGGAAAACATGACTCTAATCATACCCATGTTCAAAATAAGGCAAGTATCAAAGTCCCTGAAAATGGCAGAAACAAATGAAATTGTTGAAAGAGGCATTCAAGAATATTACCACTAGCTTGAATTTTCTAATTTGTTTCACTAAAATCACATATTGCATTGGAGAAAAGAAAAAAGCATAAAGGCACTTCACTTACTAAAATTTGCATGAAAGATATGTAATTCTATATTGATTAGTAGTGTATTTCTATATTTAGTTTTGAACAATTAAAATTAAGATAAGTATTTCATGGAATTATAAGTTTCCAACCAAAAATAGAGGTAGGAATCACCACGTTACCCAGTTCAGAACTTGCAACTCTAATGTGAAGATCCTCCCCACCGGAATCGAAATCTCGAAGATCTATCAGATCTCCACTCTAGATCATGCACCCAATTTCGCTAACATGTGCATAGGTCACACATGAACAGTTATTTAGGCACTTGGCTTCACAGGCATTGGCATCAATGTTGCGTACCCGGCCAGCAAAATCAGGCATTTTTAGACTCCCCAACTCAGAAATCCATCTCTTCCCCCATCATAAGCTCCATTACTAGTATTTCTCTCACAATTCAACTGAGCTCTTCTCACACACCCACCAAACCAATTCCCCTTACTCCACTCTTCAGGTAACTTGGGTTTGAACCCTCTCAAATAGCTACATACCGGCAGCTCGTGTTAGTTCGAGTACAACCACTTCAGTATTTTAGGAGAGCAGTTTACAGTAAAATGAAACAAAACAGTACTCTGTTTGAATGTAAAATGAACTTACTGTTTGAAGGCAGAAAAAACAGTAGTAGATCAGAGATTCGCAGTTGAAGAATGATCAAGGCTAGTGTTTGACACTATGTCCTTAAGACAAAATTCGCCCCCGCAACGGTGCTAACGGGCTTCAATGGCGTTTGTCTCCCAGGATACAATGATCAATCCACACAGTAGCAGCACTACAAACTATGTGACAGGCGAACCAATCGTGTAGTAGAACTCTCTCTTGACTCAGACTGATGCCCCAAATGCAATGCAGTTGCAGTGAATGGAATGATCAAAACAGCATGAAACGAGATGCTTATATAGCCTGCAATCAGGTCTCTTCATAGGGGTTGCAACTCTTAGGACTGGTTGCATCTCTTAGGACTAGGGACACACCCTTTCATATATGAAAGGGCACACACCTCTTAGGACTAGGGACACACCCTTTCATATACGAAAGGGCACACACCTCTTGGGACACACCCCATTTGAAAAAGAAAATTTTATTAAATAAAATTTCTCCAAAAAATTATAAATGGGTAGTGGGCCGAGCCAGGCCCAACTCGCGTGTGAAGCCCAAGCCCAAGCCCATGCCCGGTTCGGGGCGGGGCGGGGAGGCGCGCGCGCGTGTGTGGTGGTGACCCTACCTTGATCTCGGTCCTCCCTCCCCCACAAAAGTGGGGTGGCCCTTAGGGCTCATCTTATACTACCAAGGTAAGTATATTTATACCCAAGGAAGGTTTTGCTCCCAAGCAATGTTTTTTTTTTTTTTTTTTTTTTTTTTTTTTTTTTTTTTTTTGCTGTCGGAGGGTTCCCAACCCTTTGGGCTGGACTAATCCCTCCGGGCCCAGAGGGAAGCCGGGTAAATCCCCTGTAGCCCTAGTGTGGTAGCAGAGTTTCGAACCCACAACCTCCGGGAGCAAACCGTGGTCCCAAGCAATGTGAGATGCAAGTTTACCACTTCCTTTTGTTTCCATGTTTAACATGTTCAAGTAGTGGTGTAAATGAGGTAATTTCTCATTCATATCTTAATGGATTAGAGCAACCCAATACATGTCATTAAACTACTCATAGAGTAGATTACATTCCCATGTATTCCCACCTAAAAGGATAAGTAGGTCCCACGTTTATTTTGGCTCAAAGATGACCAAAATAATGGGTCATTCTAACCATTTTTCCAACAGCTCGGTCTCTTGCAAATCCCAAAAGGGCCACATGTTCCATAAATGTCACGTTGAGCATGCAACTGCATCCAAGTTGAGTTCCACTCCTTCCTCCCTTTTCTTGCCTATACCTTCCCTTCCAATCAAGCCAAAAGTCTAGAATACTCATCGGTGGAGTAGGAATGCGCATAATATACAATCCCATCCTTTTCGACGAGAGTAGGACCATTAATGTAGACATCATACATGTAAGGCATTCCAAATGAATGTCCTCCGATTCCACTACCTGCTTCACCAGAATGGGATTGAGCCATTCCATATAAAAAGTTGTGGGATCACCTCAGCTTCAAGTCCAAACATACAACCTTCTTCTCTTTAGTCCTCAAATTGACACTAATCTCCATTATCGAAATGAAGGAGTCAGAAGGATCATCGAAACTCTGCCATAGGTGGTTCTTGTTAACATTTCCTTCTTCACTCATTCCACTTAGAACAAGATTGCCGGTACCAAAGATTGTTGCAGTCGAGTTCTATGACACAACAGAGGCACATGACCAGAGAGCTCTTCCTTTTCCATCCAAAATTGCAAGATTTCCATAGCTGTTTCTGGTGAGAACTCCTGATGAATATGTCCCTGGGTTTTCTCTGTTGGCCACCCATACCAAAGTTTTAGCAGAGATCTTGTGAAACCATATTCCAACATAGCATTTGTTGGAATTTTTGGGGCTGAAGAAACCAAGTTCAATGGTCTTACTAGCAGAGATGAGTGTGTTTCCATCATCTATTATGGGTTGAGTTGGGGTGATGGTGTCAATGGAAATTGTTACACCCCGATCCAATTTAACTCTGATTAGTGCTAATTAAGTGTGTTTTAGCTAAATTAATTGTGTTTAATTACTAATTATGATAATTAGTGTTGATTAGCCTTTATACACTGAGTTAGTTGAGTTTTGAGCCTTGGATAGGTGAGTTATGACTGAATTGACTCGGTTGGGTAGAGTGAAGGGCTTTTTTATAATTTCTTATTTTCACATTTTGCATCATTTGCACGTCATCTTGCAATCATCGCGTGTATCTCGTCGAGCACATCAATTTTCGTATTAGACCCTACTTCATTTGACCAATCGTTGACGATATGGACCCCCATTTGACTCAAAATGAAATTATACTAGTTTTGGTGGACTTTCTTGCAAAAAGGGGTTTTCTTATCACTTTATATGCAACTACCCTTCTTTCCTTTCATTTCCTTTTCATTCCTCTTCTCTCTACTCTTCTTCCTCTTCTTCTTCTTCATTTCTCATCTTCTCCTTTCCAAGCAATCATCAATAGAGCTTGTGCAAGTACCTTGGGAGCTAGGGTTGGGACTTAACTCCATCTTCATCTTCCTCTCTTCCTTGTTGGCATGAGACCATTTTTTTTCAACCCTTACTCTTGCCAAACTTGGATTCCTTGCCAAGGTAAGGGCCAAAACCTCTTCTTTTGTGTTTATGGAGTTGTATTAGAGTCAAGAGACTCTTGGACAATCCTTCATGTACATTCATTGCCCTTTTCCATGTGTATTTGTAATTAGGGTTTGGATTATTTGGGGGGTTTTTGGTTTCTTTGAGTCAAGTTGTGAAGGAAAGATTTGGAAAGCTCTTTTGAGGCAAGTATAAGCATAAATTTGGAATTACATTTTGTTTAATTCTATTTGATTCAAATGAAACTCTTATTTAATGAATCTAAGCATAATTCTATTTGATTCAAATGAATTGGTTGGATTGTTTATATGGTTTTGATTGATTGAAATGGATGGAAGGATTTCATGCTTTGTAAATGGGAGCAAGAAGGCTCCATTATGTAGGTGTTGAAGTGGAAGGAAGTTGAAAATGGATGGGAGGAAAAAACAATGAGAATTCCAAAATTTGGAATTCTGGAGCATTCGCTCGAGCGAACCTCCTCCTGAAGCAATTGGTCGAGCGAACAAAATGATCGCTTGAATGTCCACCTCTCTGGATGGGGTCCACTCAAGCAGACATGGAGTCCGCTCGAGCGAAAAACCTTCTGTAACCACTGTTCGAGCGAGCGATAAGACTCGCTTAAGCGAGGTACTGTTCGAGCGAGCGATAAGACTCGCTTAAGCGAGTATACCTCTGGACGGGTTCGCTCGAGCGAACCTAAACTGAAACTTGGGCCTTTTCTGACCCACTTTTTAGGGTGAATTATCACCCTTAACCTATTATAACCCATCATAATCCTCTCTAATAGATGATTATGGTGCTCAGCCCTTATTCCCATAGGAATTTAGGATTTTTTAGATTTTATGACCCTAAAAATGGAACTATTAACCTTGTAAATTGGTCCAATAGGCATTCATTAGTCTAATACTACGCCATGAGGGTTAGTTTGGAAATTCAACGTATTCCTCATAAATAGTGACACCTAACAAGGTAGTAGTATGTTGACCTTCCCAATCTACCTTGTATTGGACGATGAAAGACAAAAATTTAATAGTTTAGCGTTGGCTTGTAAAAACACCTTGATTCTTTAAATTATTGCAAATTGTATTGGAGTACAATTCATTTTGATATCAAATCCTAATTAATAGATTGGTTGCATTATTGGTATTCATTAAGGATCGATTGTTTACATTCAATTCGTAACTTCAGTATCATATATCCAATTAAATATTCACTGAGAATGCGAATTGAGTAAGTAATTCGTGATATGTGATTATTATTCAATTCGATTATGGACAAGTGAAATACAAACTTACTCAAATCCGATTATTATTCGATTGTTATTTGATTCGACTGAGTCGGCACTACTTATCTTTGACCCTATAATACCCGACGGGGTTGAACTTGGTTTAGTTATTCGAGACTACTGCAGTAAGTCATCTGGAGCACCGGAACTCTAGAACCGGATAGCCAGTTAGCATTTGGCCGGGCCGCTGGTGACATCTCAACTAGATTTGCTATCTTTTGAGAGGATGAGCTTAAGGTAGTAGTCAATTAGTATGTTTTCATTTTCTTTGATTCACAAGCATAAATTATTCGATTTTAGCACAATTTGCCTAGTCATTACTTATCATTGACATCTGTCAATCTCAATGTCTTTAAATTCAATTTGAAACATTATGTATTTCCTCATTATTGCATATACTTGCAAGATCGTCATATTGAGATATTACTATTGGTGTTACAGTCACAGGTGCAGCTCCCAACCTTGAAGAGGCCCATGAGGGAGAGGAGGTTACCCAAGAGGTACCTCCAAGAATAGAGGAGTGGCCAGAACAAAGGCCTGCTTAGACACCTTACTCGGAGCGCGTGTTATATATTTTGGAGATGTTGCAGTAGAGTGTGGCCAGCCCCTTTTTGTGTGGGTCACACTTAGTTTTAGTCATTCTTTTATTTATACTTTTGTTATGGTTGTATAGGGTTCTTTTATACACCCTCTTTTGTAAAACAATGTATATACTTGAATAATTCTTTTATATTAAACTTGAACAGGTAATTGGACTGAATAGAAATTGATACCTTCATATATATGAATTACAGCTTCCGCTATGAATTAACTGTTATTGACAAGTTTCGTGAGGTTGACTCACATGTGGAAAAAGTTATTTTTCTCTCCTTCGTGTGTTGTATTTGGCTCGAGACATGTACAGCATCACGGGAGTACATGTGTCACGCCTCGGGGATTATCCTAGGCCAGGGTGACTCGAGATCGGGATGTGACAGAAATGCAACTGGAGAAGAAGCTGCGAAGTGAAATGAGAGAGAAGACAAAGGACTTTGCAGCATTTCTCATCTTGTTGAAGCTGATTGATTAGAAAAAGGGGAAAAAAACTTAGGCTTTCAAAAGGTTCTTGATTATTATATAATTGTATAAGATTTTAGATTGCTGATAGTTCTCATTCAATAGTAATCAAAAGGAAGGATGGATGGCTATGGTTTGTGCATGAGTGCTGAGACTAATCAAAGAACAGGCCGACTCAGTTCCATAATAATAGATGTCGCCTACCAGAGAGGGAAGTTGAAATGTCCATGAGAAACAACGACTAATCATGTACACTAGATGAATGCCCTGCGATGCACAGTTAGCCTCGGTCATTCACAGCTTGCAGACAGACCGTCAACAGTCTAGCGAAGCCTCGTTTGAATTCCCACCTAAGAAGAAGGCATACTATGGGCTTTCTATGTCAGTGGACTCTTACAATGAGTTTTTTCTCCACCCCCTCGCAGACGGTGTTGCAAACGGTCATTCACGGCTTGCAAACATTTCATTCACAGCCTACAGATAGACCCATGATTTTCATCTTGAGCGGACCATGGTCAATTAAATATTAAAAAGGTAAAATTCAACGCCAACTATCAATAATATCCACTTATTGCATGGTTTAAAGACATTATTTTTTTTTTTAGCAAATTAGGGTGTGTTTGGCATCGTGACATTTGGGTGTTCCCATGTTCCCACGAGATAAGAGTGTAAAAAAATATTTGGTATGTGTAAATGATTGTTCTAAATTTTGTTTCCATGGGAAGGAATCTCAAAATCTTAACCCACCCGCATAAGAAAATCGGAACAAAAAAACTTTGTTTTTTTAAAAAACCAGATTGCTGGCACAATTGTTTCTTTCTTATCTCTTGCCTTTTAAAGAATATCATTTGAAGATTCTAAATCCTCTCACTTATCCTAAATGTAGACTCCACGTTCACAATCCCAAAGGAGGTGGCCCCACTTTATAATTCCTAGAGGTGGGTTTACATGGTCACTATCATAAAAGGTAGGCCCCTATTATAATTCTATAATGGTAGGACCACATTATAAATCGTTTATAAAGGTAGGCATCACGTTGTAATTTCTCTAAGTGGGTCCCCTGTCCACAATCATATTTTAGTAGTGGCCCCATGTTCGGATTTCTAAATGTAGGTACCACATTGTAATTTTTTAAAGGTGGGTCCCATATTCACAATTAACAAAAAGTATGGCCCCACATTTTAATGATGGCCCCATGTTCGCATTTCTAAATGTGGGTACTACTTTGTAATTTTTAAAAGGTAGGTCCCGCGTTCACAATTAACAAAAAGTATGGCTCCACATTATAATTCCTATAAAGGTCGGCCCACATTGTAGATTTTATAAATGTGATACCCCCATGTTCTAATTTTTAAAGGTGGACACCACATTTTAATTTCTAAAGGTGGGCCCTATGTCTACAGTTTTAAAAAAATGTGGCTCCACTGTGCCCATATTCTAATTTCTAAAGGTGGATCCCATATTTACATTTACAAAAAATTTGCCCACATTATAATCCCTATAAATTTGGTCCTACATTATAAATCCTATAAAGGTGGTCCTACATTATAAATCCAATGGATATAGGTTCCATGTTCTAATTTTTAATGGCGGGTACCACGTTGTAACTTCTACAGGTGGGTTCCATATGTGATAATAATAGTACTGCAAATAATAAAAGGTGGGGTCCCACATTGTAAATTCTATGTTTGCTCATTAGAGCAAGACTTTTATAATGTTACCAAACAAGTTCCATACAACATACTTTTAGTAGTGAAATTTAATATAATGTTGCCAAACAAATTCTGGAGAGTATAAACTTGGCAAAACCTGATCTCAGTACAACCTAATCCAAGCATAAAATTGGTAACAACACGAGAACGATGCCAGACAGGCCCTTAAGTATAAAGAAATTCATATCCTGCTGCTAATCAACATATTGCTTCCCCACATATTATGTAAAGGAACGGTGAGAGGGTAGACATTTATGTTATGCTATTGTATTGAGGCCGAACTGCATGATCTTAAAGATGAAGGAGAATGATTGAGCGAAGGGTTACAAGGTTTTTCCTTTGGGAGATCTCTGACACCGAGACTGATGGGTTTTTCGAAACATGGGGTTGGGCGATTACTTTACTGGAATGGGGCATAGCCATATGGCCCATGCAGATTTTAACATATTTTGGGTCGCCCCAAGTCCGAATCATGTAGGTCCGCCACACACCCGTTCTCCCCTCCACACCCGTTCCACCCAAACAGACAAAATGAAAATCCTCATTCCCACCATTCCCCTCTTTCCTCCCTCATGCATTTCAACCTCCTCTGACCCATCAATTGAACTCACCACTCTCCTCAAACTCAAAACCTCCCTCCACAGACCCTCCACCTCCACCCTACCCGACTGGAACTCATCCTCACCCCACTCCTCCTTTCCGCGTCAAGTGCGACTCCAACTTCCATGTGACCGTCCCTCAACATCTCCTTCCTTTCTCTCGACCGCCCTCTCTCCCAGAAATCAGCCTCTTCTCACATTGCATGATAGGAGAGAAGGGGAAGAGACTCATTGAAATATAAGATGCATGATACTCATTGAGTTTTCAAGAAAAAGAAGAGAAAGGGCGCTTCATGTAGAAGGGCCGTTTCAAAGAGAGGAAGAGGAAGGTGCGCATAAGAGCCGTTTGAAAGAGAGGAAGAGGAAGAGTCATGTAAGACATGGATGAAGATGCTGATGCTGACATTGGCTTAATTAGGATGAGAATATGTCCCTTTTTTTCAACTGCTTACCAACCATTTTCTAGCTTTCAAGAGAAAAAATTCCTTTCTTTGAGCCAACTTTGCTTTCATGTACAATAATTCCAAAGACAGAATTTATAGAAACATTGAATCATTCAAAGTGGCTTGTGGGGTTCATTACTAAACACGGAGCAAACTTGTTGGCGTAAATTACACAGGATTTGAATACATAGAAATTTATGATGAAACTTGCTCCACCATAAAACTATTAAATAGGTGAGGGTTGAAGGATATAAGATGCTAACATAGAATTTAATTACTAAGATTGACGAGGACGTATTCATTTCCCATATTTTATCGATTCTATTTCTATTATGTGCATGATAGATTATGTTTGATGGTCATTTTTGGATATTCAATTTTGATTTTTCATTTTTATGCATTATAAAAAATGCAATCTTAGAAATTCAATTACACGAAACAAACAAGCCCATAGCAATTTCATAAAAAATAGATTAACGGGAAGAGAAATAAAATTATAAACTTTACAAAAGTGACAAAAAAGAATTCAAAATATCAGTTTATGTACCAATTCAATAGACCAAATGAAGAGGGTTTGGACTTTGGAAACAAAGAATAATAGGATGCGTGAGAAATCTTCTCCATTGCAAAGTCTTAAAACGTGAAAAGGGGGGCAGCCATTAACATGGGAAAAAAGAGTTGGAAACCAGACCAGGTTCTTTGTATTTCAAGAGAAAAGGATCTTGGGCCATAAGATAATGTTAAGGAGCAATCAAAAGGTCAAAAGGGCCATAAATTCAATTGCTAAAAGATGATTTGGATCTTTTCATGGGGATTCCGTTTTTTTATTTTTTTTAGAAATTGGGTCATTTTGTGATTGCAAATATGGATCCTACAAACTTTGGCTTGGGTCGGACTGAGCTCGATCGCTTGTCTCAGCCCACATGAAACGCGGTTTGGATGGGCTTGTTTGTGTTTGGGTTGGGCTCAAGCTAGGCAATTTGAGTTTGATTTGAGCTTAATTGTATCAGATTATGAGCCCAGCCCACCAAACTTGCACACTGTGATGGAAAGTCATTAAATCAGGGATAAATACCCCAGAAAGATGGAATCTCCTCCAAGATAGACATAAGAAATAAGATGGATTTTGGACTAAATTTCTTGGGCCTATATAATCCCTGGATTCACCAGAGCCACTCTGGTTCATGACAAACTAGGTAGGGTTGGAAATTGAATGAGAGAGAGCATGAGCTAAGCCCAAGTTAAAGTCTACTTTGTTCATCAAGTTGCTAAAATTTAAAGCCCACTGATTGATCCTGGATCTAAAATTTTGGCACAATAGATTAATTGCGACGGGCCTATGTTATGTCTGCCCAGATGCCCAATTAGATGGCAGAGTGCGGCTTGATAAATCAATATAGATGCACGGAAATAATTGACTGTCTCATTGTTTATTTTGAGTGATTTAATTATAATTGTGAGCATTTCCTCTAATTTGACTTTGAACGAAGCCCACGCAATTCACATTTTATTTTAAAATATTATTATAATAAGAATCATATTATACAATCCCAAAGGATGGATTAGGATCTCGACTCACAGCCTCAAGTTTTTTTTTTTTTTTTTTTTTTTTTTTTTTTTTTGGGGAATTACTTTAAGGTTTACTATTGACTATTAGACGAAAAGCATTTTAGCCCCTCTAAAAGATGTGAAAAGTAGTTGGAGTTCGAGGATGAAAAGAAACGCTACCACCTATGATACCTAGATGTGGAGATTGATATGGGAATCCCAGATATGACCTCAATAATACACACACACCCATATATATATATATATATATATATATGAAAAATATTCAAGTGAGGGATTCCATCACCATGTGTGGTGATGGACTCCACTTTTTGGGGAGGTTTCAAGTACCCTTTTTGGGGAGGTTTCAAATACCCATATATATATTTATTTATATATATATATATAGAGAGAGAGAGAGAGACATTCATGTGCATCCATTCCTCAGCATAGGGTGAGGGACACTTGAAAATACTAAAAACTTGCCTTACCATAGGCAGAGGTCACAATAATACGATCTCAGTTGAATATCAATTAAACATGATTAAACTAGTAATTAACCCTAATCCAGATTAAGCAATCAAACCACAAGAGAGAAAAGGGCATAAGGATTTATACGTGGAAAACCCTGTTCGGGAAAAAACCACGGGCCTTATCGTGTAGGCCAACAGATAGCCAAGCACTATGAATTGAAAGTTACAAGAAAACTCACAACCATTTCCTAGTTGCAACTCAACCTAAGGACTGTTTTGATCTTGCCGACTACTCGCCGTGCACCTTCACCGCACTTGAGTCAACCACCTTGAATGCCTCTTCAAGATGAATCTACTTTAGAAAAGTAGCAGAAAAACCTCCAAAGACTCAAACTTCAGCACAGCAACTTAACGCTTTGGAGAAGAAAATAATCTCTCAATAGATCTCTAGATTTTTGGATGGAAGAATTGTTTTCTAGAGTTGAGAGAGGAAGGCAATATATAGGCTTTAATTCGTGCCTCAATACTTATACAGCAAGTAGGACTCAAAGAAGTAAGATGAAACAATTAGAAGGCAGTTTCCTACTTAAACTGGGCTTTCTACGCACTGGTTGCTCGAGCGCATAAATGTGCGGTCGAGTGGATGACTTACTGTCTTCGTCTATCCATCCTGTTGTTGCACGCTGAACCTCTCCTCCCTTACCTTTGTTTTTATTTCCCATGTGATGTCATCAAGCCAAAAGTCCCTATGAGATGACACATGTGATGATTCCTCCTTTCTTATTTACTATTTACTTTGCCTTGTGATGTCACCATGAAAATGGCAAGAGTCCACCACGTGTGATTACATGGAAAAGTACGCATGTGATGTCATCATGATGAATTCTCATATGGTAGTCCTCATGTGATGATAATAGAAAACTCCACATCACAAATCGTGTAGCAATCTTCCTTGGGCGGTCCCACAAAAATTACAATCATAAATAAAACCCAGGTTTTGTCCAATACCCAATGAATTTGCCAACACTAATTATAATAGAATTATAATCCTAACAACACTTACATGGCTTTCTCTCTTTGCACATAAACATTATTTTTCTGCATATAACTATATATGGCTTTTCCTCTTTTGCATATGAATATTTTCAATTATGTAAGTGTCTCTCACCCTATGGTGAGGGATATATATACACACACTCCGCCCTCTCCACACCACATGAAATCTTTTAGAATCTCTCATATAATATTTAAATATATATAGATGGGGGCAGAGAGCCTTGGAAAGAACTGAATATGATTGGTGATCAATAGAGTCAAGGCCCGAGCTATGGGCTACTCATATTTTGATTTTCTGTACCCGGGATGTGGGCTTTTCTTTTATGGTTTTCCTGTGCACGGGATGTGGGTTATTTTTTGTAATCTTGTTTGAATGGGATAGGCGCATTGGATACTTTCGATTTGAAAGCTATCCTTGTGGAAATTTTGATCTTTAGAGAAAATGAAAGACCAACTTATCTTTATGCACATGAATATTTCTCATATATATATATATATATATATTACGGTGTATCTCTACTCGTGTATAACGTGAGCAGCAATATCAAATTAAAAGGTGCGGATTCCTTGGAAGATCAAAAATTAAAATGAATGTCGGGGAGGGGGGTTCGTTTTGGCTTATACATATATATGGGCCCTCCTCTCCTCACCTGGAGCTGAGGAGATGATTTGGGTTGGTTTAAGGAGAGGATTTGGGTTGGTTTGGTTTATACATATATATGGGCCAGTTAAGGAGATGATATATATACATATTCGTGTCTCAATTATATATAAATATATTTATATATTTATATCCTAATTTTACTCTACTCTGAGTTGGTGCGACCTTAAGGGTGTGTTTGGGAAGGGGGGGAAAATGGGGGGGAGGAAAAAAAGGGGGGAAAGTGGAGGGAAAGTGCTTTTGGGGGGTGTTTGGGAAGGGGGGAGGGAAAATGGGGGGGAGGAAAATGGAGGGAAAAAAAGTGCTTTTTGCCTCAAAAATTTTCCCCCCAAAACAAGGGGGAAAATGAGGGGAAAGTGGGGAGAGAGGGGAGAAATGACTAAAATGCCCTCCTCCCTTTATTTGAATTTTTTTCAAGAACAAGGGTAAAATAGTCTTTTTTAATGTACCTCACTAAAAACAAAATTATACTTTTTCACTTTCCTTCCCCCTACTTTTTTACTTCCCAAACAAGAGGAGGGAAAATTAATTTTTCCTCCCCTCCCCTTCATTTTCCTTCCCCCTCAAATTTTCCCTCCCCTCCCCTCCCTTCCTCCCTTCCCAAACGGACCCTAAGATTGACCATAATTTAAGGATGATGGCATACCCTTTCCCTGGACAATGAGTTACTTTATTCTTGCATTAGGGGGGTCAGTTGAAACAGGGGTTTACTTTTTGGTCCAATCCCCTCATGCCACGTGTAAAAAGCCACATCAGCGGTGTACCCTCTTAAATGCAACTTTGGAATTAAAACACAAGAAAAGAAGGGGGTCATTTTGAAAATGCAGGAAAGTGGATGAAACGAAAAGAACCCTATCACCACATTCTTCTTCTCCCACAAAAACCTGCATCAAGACGGCGAGGGAGAGGAAGCCGGCTGCATAGAGGGCGGATCTCCCGCTGCCACGCCATCGCTGTCGAATATGAAGGGGGAGCAGAGCTTCTTCCTCCAACCTGAGAAGAGGGGCCGACGGATTGTGCTTATTGGGCGAAGAAAATTGAATGGTAGGAGATTCTCCGCCCGTTGAGGCAAGACGGACGGCTGAGATTGGAGCTCATCAGAAAAACTGATGGACTCGAACATGAGAACGAAAATCTCCGTGCCCTTCCATGGCTCCGACAAATGATGGAGGAAGATCGAGACCGTTAGATTTGCATTGACGGCCGAGATTGTGTTTGAAATATTCAAATCGTCAGATAGTAGAGGAACGACTTAGAAGCTTTATACCTCTTTTAGAGAAGACAAACCAGGAAACAACGATACAGCGAGGGTTATTTTCGTTTCATCCATTATTCTGCATTTTCAAAACAGACCCCCTTCTCTCCTCTTTTTTTTCATTCCACAGTAGCATTTAAGAGAGTACACTGCTGACGTGGCCTTTTTACACGTGGCATAAGGGGATTGGACGAAAAAAGGAATCCGGACTCGCATTAGGGTGGTACAGTGCCACGGACAACTCAAGATAGGAGAACGCCGTATAAGCGATGGCAATGCTAAAAAGCTTAGTTGGTCTTCAACAAACTTTCGAAGTCTTATTTGGATGACTTTGTCAATGGCTTAGCCCGTCCAGTTTTCAAACTCTTCATTGGACTACTTACTTCTGAAAAATCAGACAAATGCATGTGGTTTTCTACAAATGGAACTCAACAAGATTTCACATGGTTTGACTCTTGTGTCTTTGCCTACATCAATGGTTTGAATTCACCCACACTTCACTCTGTGGGTTTAGTTATAATGATTGTGCTTACAAGGAAGGGATCCCAATGGTTGTCGGTACAAGCAATAGATGAGAAATACACTGGTTTTGCCTCAGTGTGAATTGAGATAATATTGGATCCTGAGATCTTTGGTTGATACAATAGATAAGGATGAGAGATTTGTGGACTTGACCCATGAGATGGAGAGAGATATATAATAAATAAATTTAAAAATAAAAATTTATTTTGAAAATATATTTACAAAGTCTAAAAATAATATGAAAAATGTAATGGATTGATTTCGAACAAGCATTTAAAACTAATAGTAGTTTGCACTTTTAAATTAGCTTCTTTGTTTGACTTCACTCATTGGCTAGTTTTTGGTTTGAAAGGTTCAATGGCATGAACTACACAGTTCGATCTTATGGGTCGAATAAGAGGTGGGTTTTTTCACGTGAACCAGACATGCACGCAAGTAGTTTTTCAAGTTCATTCCAATTGGATCGACCCATTTGATTTGGTGTGCAAAAACCCGCCTGTAATTGCAAGCGTCCGTAATGAGGTGCGGTAAAACTCATTAATCCTAGTTAGGGGTTAACAACTTTTGACTCTCTTCAATCTTCAATTCAGTTTCCTTAGAAATTTGATATGCAGAAAGAAAGAAAGTGGTGCAGTAAAACAACATCAACCCATTGCCAACAAAACCTGTCTCTCTAATGCCCCTCCTAGAACCATTTCAAACTAATTCATCTCAAACTCATACAATTTGGACAGTTAAGTTTTGCTTACAACTGGTTGTAGCATTTAATCGAATGGTTTTATATTTCACATACAAGCATTCATTATCGAGCTTCCATCTCTGTCATTGTGACTTCATTTGTTGAGAAACAAACTATCCCATCAGTAGATACATGTGAAGGGTTTGAACAGTTTTCTTTCCTGAAACAAAATGCTGGTTGCATAGGTGAAAGCATCATTGTTTCATTCCCGAGCATAAGAACAACAGATGACATGTTGGGCCTGTCTTTTGCATTTTCTTGTACACACAAGAGTCCTATTTGAATGCATCTCAAAACTTCACTTTCAAAAGAAGAGATATTAATCATTGATGAATCGACTACCTCAAGAGCTCTACCCTCTTTCCATTCCTCCCATACCTGGTAAGATTTAAAATATATATTATAAGTACAAAATGTTTTTATTTTTATATATTAAACACCAAACAATTTAAATACTTTAGTGGTATGGATAGTTCTATATTTGGATTTCTACCTTAGAAAGGAAAGGAGTTTTTTTACTTACATGTCCAATCAAATTCATCGAGCAACAATCCCAATAATAGTTGTTCCTCTTTCCACTAATAATCTCCAATAGTATGACTCCGAAGCTAAAGGCATCTGATTTTACCGAAAAACACCCACCCATAGCATATTCAGGTGACATATAACCGCTGCATAAAGAGTATTAACAAAAACATTTGAAGTGAGGGAACATTTATATTTGGACCTTTCTTTGCAATTAGTGCACAATTCATTCATGAGTCATTCACTGCAAGTGTGCATTTGTGTATGTTACTTACTAAGTTCCAACTACTCGATTTGTATTTGCTAGAGCTTGGTGTTGCCCAAATATTCTTGCCAAACCAAAATCTGAAATTTTGGGATCCAAATCGTCATCTAAAAGAATGTTGCTAGCTTTAAGATCTCGATGAATAATTCTAAATCTGGAATCTTCATGAAGGTATAAAATCCCTCGAGCTATCCCCACAATGATGCTAAAACGTTTCCTCCAATCCAACTTTCCACACCTTTTTTGATCTGTGGACATTTCAATTTCATTATGTGATAATAATTATAAATTTGTGCATATAAAAAAATTTTAGACATAGATTGTGTAATAATGTGTGTTATTGTGTACAAACTGTAACCTAATTAATTCTATAACTCTAATTTATATCATAATGCTCGTTACAATATAATCTACATACAAGATGTGGTTATCCATTTAAGTCTTCCACATAGTCTAAAGATGTACCAATTAGATTATATAACAGATTGGTTTTACAAGGTAAGAAAAACTATTAAAAACCAATATGAAAATGTTCATCTCTCAAACAAGGATAATTGAAGCAGTATGCTTTTAACCTACCATCCACATGATTGGTTGGAGAGTGAAAACATTAAACTTATTCAACAATTATATGAAAATAGTAATCATGGATACTGAGGGATGTTTACAATCAATCTGTAAGGTTATTTTGTTTGATTTTTTTCATGTTGGGATAACAAAAAAGCAATGAGATAATGAGATTTATACCGAAAATAAAGGAGTCCAAGCTTTTGTTCCTCATGTATTCATAGATCAATATCTTCTCTTCTCCACTAATGCCATAACCCAAAAGCCTAACAAGATTACGGTGCTGAAGTTTGGCGATCAATGTAACCTCATTTTTGAATTCTTTTAGTCCCTGTGCTGAAGTTTTAGAAAGCCTTTTCACTGCTATCTCTTGTCCATTCAATAGTTGTCCCTGATATGCAACCATGTTTTAAAACTTTGTCATAATAAAAATATATAATTCTACAACTTAACAAGAATTATTTATAGTTAATGTATTCTATTATATAACAAGAATCTTCAACTTATACATATTGCACGCTCAAAGAATTTGCTGGTCCCAAATGGGTGTCTGAACCGAACTCGTCAAGAACCTTGTGCGTTCCGATGTGAGGTGGACCTGTGAACTCGCTGCGAATGCTCAGATCTTCTGAATGATCAACCAAGGGTTCTCATCTCCCTTATATAGAGCAATCCCTAGGAGTTGCAACTCTATCCGGACTCTACCCCTCTTGAAATCCCACATCTCCTGACCAGCGTGAGAAATCTGTCAACCGAGAGTTTGAACTTGATCCAAACTCTACTACCAAGAGTTTGGTCCTTATCTAACTCAACCAGATCAAGACTTGTTGGGAGCTCATCCGCGGCACACCGCCGGGCTCGATCTAGCGTGGGCCCAATGGCAGTCAGGCAACACAATTTTCCTAACACATGCACGCTACATCAGAGTCGTACAACATGTGAGACTCTAAGAATTTCTGAGAGAGTGCTGCCCTTGATGACGGTTGCAGGAGCTCATATGTAGGAGAAAATTCCCCCTAATGTAGATGCATCTCACTTTCCTAGGATTTGAATAACTAGGGTGGTGAATGGACATTCATTTCCAACCTTCTCTTTTTATTTTCTATTCGAAGGAAGATGATTTTATGGTCATTTTGGAAAATTCATATTTGTTTCTTTGAGATTTTAATCACTTTCGGAAAAAAGTCTTTCAATTCCTATGTAACATGAAAAGAAGAGTATATAATAAAGAAGTAGTGGATAGTGCTCCATCTTCTTCAATTTAATGATTTGAAATGCAACATACCTTATAAACTGATCCAAAACCACCCTTTCCTAACAAATTTGATTCTGAGAAGTTATTTGTAGCAGCTGCTATGACACTAAAACTAAATAATGGCAACTCAGAACCTTCACCATTCTCTTCAATATCATTGTCATTTAACACAGTATCATGTGGTTCATGGATCTCACAACCTACAAATCACAACATAAAATTTAAAAAAATTATTAAGACTAATATATGATTGTTATTATATTAGCATAATGAATCATTCATACCTTTCGCCTTCCTCCACCAGCAATAGCCGCATAAGACAAATAAAAGTAACCCTGGAATGATGGTTAATAGTACTACTAGTAGCTCCTTCTTGCCTTGTAAACCTCCTGAATATTTGGTAGTGTTTTCATCTAGAAGAAAATTATCACAATGAGTAATAAAAAATAAAAAAAACAGTTGAACTGTTTCAATTCTTCATTTCCAATGAAGAATATCTGATAATATAATTTGTAGAAAACTTTTATATTGTATTCATTTCTTTCACAGTTTCTCCTGTATAACAAGTTGCATTTAATTTTATAAGCATTACAATTGAAGAAGGTAGAATCAATGGACTCGATTGTGCCCTAGATTCCAAAGTTCTTAAATTTGGATCTATACATAACATCTTTTTTAAAAGGTTAGTAAATTGTTTTAAACTTCCAAAAATCGGAGACCAATCACTCCTAGCACCACCCTATAGTATCACAACAAAAATTTGTCGAAGCATATGACGGCCTACAACAAGTGAGCATATGAGAGGGGAAAAATAGAAAAAAAGATACAATAAAGAAAAAATTTTAAGCCCATAAGTCAAGTCAACTATACAAAATTAAGTTTGGGATCCAATTTAGAGGAAAATTTTGATTTTCGTAGTAGATGAGATGAAAATGTTTTGAAATGAGCAAGGAGCAAACATTTTAAGTTGATAGTGACATTAACGAACCAAGCTCCCATGTTGCCAATCAGCGTAGGCTGTGTTGGTGATCCAAATACCACTATAGCTTGAAGGCCTTTCAATAGTCACAACACCAGTGGAAATACTATTGAGCAAACAAGAGATGCAAGAAGACAGTCAACTATAGAACAACCGACTCAAGGGAAAACAGAGGAAGCCCATCTTCTCCAATGACTCAGAGTGTAAGAATCCAATAATATAAGGCTCTTTGGGCTTGCAGTAGAGTCTAGTATGAATATGGTTGTGATTAGAAAAAGGGCAATCGGTCCTACTGAAAATCAGCGACCTACCTCTGCAGCGCAATGGATTGTTGTGGTACTACCTCCGTTGGAAAATTGTGTGGAACGACTCCCATGGGGCCCACACCAAATCGAGCCGGCGGTTTGCCGTCGATGAACTCTCTACAAAGTCTTGATCCAATTGAGTCAGGTAAGGATCAAACTCTTGGTGGTAGAGTTTGGATCAGGTTTAGACTCTTAGTTTGGCGAACTTCTCACGTTGGTCAGTAGATGTAGGATTCCAAGAGAGGTAGAGTCCAGATAGAGTTGTAACTCCTAGGGATTGCAAAATATAATGCATCCACTGTGTCCCACCTTATAGAGGCATGCTCCGATTATATTAGTTTTAAAATGCTTGAACGAACCTCAATCAATGACCACATTGACCAGATGATTATAAGATTGAGGGATTTTACTGCTTTGGGAAGGGATATGGATCAGGAGTTGCAATGATTGTATCTATTGTAAAGTCTCTCACTTTCATTGGAGAATATTCCTCAGACCTTTAGCCTCTATAAAACAGTGACCGTTAAAGAAATTAAGGCTGAATTAATTGTTGAAGGACAAATGCAGGCGGTGTTGTGGTTGCCTAAACCAATTTTACTAGTGGCTCGATGGCTACTATGGGAAAAAACGAAGTATAAGGGCAAAAGGAAGCCAAGGTGCAACAAAAGAAAATGGGGTGTTGCTTTATTTGCGGGATGCCTGGGCACTTACGTGTGAGATGTCCGAATATAAATAAAACAAAAACAATGTGCAACAGAACATGGTACCACATGGATGTAAACAATATGTTGATATGATCACGAGATCCATGATGGTGGGCACCAATGAAAGAAACTAGTGGATAAAATCCGGAGCTACCCGACACATCTCAAGAACCAAAGCAGGCTTCATTGAATTCCAAGAAATCAATGCTGAAGAACAAAGCATACACATGGGGAATGAGACATTTTGCGATGTGTTGGGGGTGGGGGAATTCAAAATTCCCCTGCCAACTAGAAATACGTCGTATTTCTCTGATGTCTTCTTCACTCCTAGCATGAGGAGGGGGCAGAGAATTTGTAACAAAGCACATAAATGGTCTCAAAATAATTCCAAGGGGCTACATATCAAGTGTCAGGTCATTTTGACATCTGACCTGGCTTGATCCCACGGTAGCTAAACTAGGTCTTCCGGCAATGGAGCCTCTCGGAACCATATTTTTCACATCAGAGCTGATGGATCATCTTAAAATGATCTCACGAGACTCCTCTCAAATTTCAGGTCAATCGATATCGTTTGACTGAAAATCAAAGTACGACATCTTCCTCGCGACAAAGTCAAGTCTACTAGGGACTGGAACCCTAAGGACTTCAAAATTCGAACTCTAAGGACTTCAAAATTCAGACAAAAGCCTACGGTTAGTCTTATTTCTTTTCCATGAAGCTTCACCTCAAATTTTAGGTCATTTCAAAATCGTTTGACCCAGTTGTGGCTTCTTGCGGCAAATCGGCACCCTTGCTTGACAAAGTCTTTGACTTTCCTGAAAAATCGGAAACTTTGTCACTTATGTTGTGCGGTTTCTCATCAAGTTTTCTGTAGGGAAATCATGCAAAAAATTGTACAAAAATACCCAAAAAAACTGTAAAAAAAGGGCAAAAAAAAAACAATACCAAAAGAGCGAAAAGCCCCCATGGTCGCCAACAACCATGTGTGCAGGGTCTCCGGCAACCTTGCATCCATGGTCTCCGGTGACCCTGGAAATCAATGGTATCCGGATTTTTTGAAAACCCATTTTTTAGTCTTTTGGCCTCCCTGATTCTAAGCCATTTGGCCTCTCCGATTTTTCAAAAATATTATTTTTGGGGTACGAAATCCGTCGATCTTTGAAACCATCATGGATTCGCCGTCAAAATCATGGGTTTGTCATGAGACACCTCGAAATCGTCATCCGGCCAACCAATAAAGCATTCTTTTTGCCCGACCGTTCGAGAAATCGACATGACAAATGTTACTAGCCCACCGGCAACTATCAATTCCTGAAATTGCATGATCATCCGACAACAATTGATGTGAGAAATTCATTGGCGATCAAGGCTTCCTACGTCACAGGTAGAATACCAAAAGTTGCAACATGGGCCGTGACTTTTCAAATGCTTTGGCGGCCACTTAATGCGGCTATTTGTCCATTATGAATCAGAATCAAAGAAATAGGAGTTGCAAGTCAATGCAATTATGATATTAAACCATGTAACTCCTCTCATCATGAAGATTAAATGCGAATGATGGCACATTACTCACCAACGGCCAATCAAAATTCAAGTAAAAGGAGTTACAAAACCATAAAAGCAAAATGCGCAACTCCTCCCATTATGGAGAATTAATGCATTTAATGCATTTAAAGCCCAAAAAATCCCCACATGCCCACCAAAACCCTAAAAAACGAGGTCATTTCCACCATTCCAAGGGCGCATGTTTTTCTTACGATTACACACAAGTGCTTTTTCGTTGCTACGATGGTCCAACGACAATCCCTCCTCCGTTGAAGAGGTTCTGCAACAGCCACACTACAATGTGATTGAAGACTCTTGGGAGGGCCCTCTCCTTCTATCTCCATGGCTTAGACGCAGCTCTTTACCCCGTTTATTTAGCCTTTTATTGGATATAGGTTCTCTCATTGATCTTTATTCTCTAAAAATCTGAGGCTTAAGCCTAGCCAAAAAATCAAAAGCATCTTCTGTTATCATTAGAAGGATGACGGCAAAGCACAAACAAAATTTATGACCGTCAATCTGAACGAGTCCCCGTAATTTCTTGAGAAGTCAGATTCCACTTTCTTTCTTCTTATTGTATTTGTATTTTTAAAGAGACAAAAAATCACAAGTCTTATCTTTTTTCGATAAGAATTGTTAAATCCTTTCACAGCAAAAACATCGTCTTTCATAGCAAATAAATGAAATTCACTTTTTCATGGCATTCAAAATTTAAATTATGTCTATTTTTAACACAAGCAATAGAAGTTAGAAAATAATTTATTTCCTTTTTTGCATGAAAAGGTTGATCTACAAATCACCACTTGTTATTTTCAAGTAGATTAAAAAATTTGACATACCCATACACAACAGAAAACATGGTTGTTCGCTCGTCTCCTATCACAATAGGGTTGGACCCCATGGATTCTTACATCTGTTGACCCCAGTAGTCCCGAAACAATCCGCAAGCAAGTTCGTTCAACCTGCAAATCAAATTCATCTTATTTTCTTCAGCAAAACCTTCAGGTTGGGCCCTACAAACTCCCTCATCGAGATTTCCATGCAAAATGCTAATTTATGAGCCTTCCCTTTTGCTACCGATCAGGCCTTATACCTTTCAATATTTTCATCGACATCCTTCATGACGTTATAGACCTAGCTGCAACCAATGACTTTCTAATCCTTATGTAACTCAAATAGTTTCCAAATCTTTTCTTTTCTAACTCTTCATTCTTTTCTTCCTTGGACATCTGCCATCGCGCTGCATTTACAAAATGGCATGCTTCTTTGTAAGAAGCTAGTATTCGCTTTTCTAAGATGAAAACATAAGATGTCTCATGGTCTTGGAGACATGTGGGATCTCACCAATCGGCTGGTATTGATTTTCCTGTGTCTCAGCTCGAGCATCATGCTCATTATCAAATGTTTCTTCATCATTCTCCTTATTAAACGTCTTAGGCATATTTTGTAAACTTCCCAAAAACTCGACTTCAATCAACTTTCTTAATAACCAAAGACACTGAAAGCTCGAGCATCATGCTCATTATCAAATGTTTCTTCATCATTCTCCTTATTAAACGTCTTAGGCATATTCTGTAAACTTCCCAAAAACTCGACTTCAATCAACTTTCTTAATAACCAAAGACACTGAAAGCTCGAGCTGTTAATGAGCGACACAATAATGTATATCAGCACCCCCTCAAACAGAAGGCAGTTCGAATTTGAAAGAGATCAAACTAAGGCATTAATACTCATAGAATCTCAAGAACTTCGGGAGCATTACAATGACGCAATGCTCTCTACAGATTTAGGGTTCCTAACACATCTATATATAGATAAAATTAGGTGATGAGATCCACTAAGCTTCAGCATACAATAGAAAGTCAACACACGCCTTTCCATAACAAGGAAAATAGAACCCAATATCTAAGGGCTCCGAGTCCTAACAGAATAGGACACGGACTCAGCCTAGGCCTCTGAGTTCGAATTTCCAACCTCGATTACAGAGAGTTGGTGATGATTACATCCAAGGGGGAAGAAAGATGAACTTAAAAGATAGAATCTATTTAAGAAAAAAATGGGCAAATATAAAATAAACACAATTAGTTTTCCCTTTTTTTGGGGGGGACAATTACCGTACGAGATAGTCTTAAAGCTAACAATAGCCCCAGAACAACCCAAAAATATATATTTACCACAGAGTTGTTCGATCTGTCTGCGATATCGTAGAGATGTAAGATATCCCACATGCAGAAGCGAGAAGACTTGAACAGTTCGTTTTTTTTCTTGACTGTGGGACCACCAAACACCAACCAAACCGTTGGATAGCTGTATGAGAGTAAGAACTAATATCGCACCAAATTCAAACCGTTGATCTATCACGGTTATCAAGAATCTTATAAAAAAAATGTGGCTTATAATTTGCAAAACAATGTGACTTTCTTGTAAATTTCTCGACAACCGTGATAGATCAACGGTTCAAATTTGGTACGATATTAGTTCTTATACTCATACAGCTATCCAACGGTTTGGATAGTGGTTGGTGATCCCACATTCAAGGAAAAAAAATAAATACACGGACTGTTCAAGTGATTGTGGGATATCCTACATCCCTAGGATATCTACGGATCGAACAATGCGGTAAATATACATTTTTGGACTGTTCTAGGGCTATTGTCAGCTTTAAGACCATCTGTCCGGTAACTGTCCCTTTTTTTTTTAACCCTGCCCAAGGGGTCTGGGACTCAAGAGAGGGCCAAAATATGCACAAGAAGGTAGCCACTCAAGTGGGAAGGAGGCCCGCACAAGCAAGAATAAAGCCCACATAAGTGAGAAAGGAGCCCACACAACAGGGGAAAAGGTGACGTACCCAGGGTTCGAACCCCGGGCAGCCAGGTAAGAACTAAACATAATTAGTCATAATCAACTTAGACCACTTTCAATTCGAGGCTGCACTAGCTCGAGAATTTTCATTAATATTGGTTCTCAAATATTGAATTTTAATTTCTACAGCTTTAACAAAATTCCAACAACTGACATATATTTAGACCTTCAAAATCTAATTTCATCAATCAATCTAAACAAAGGGATAAAATTTAGCAGTAAAGCTTGTGAAACTCATCCTATTATAACCACTCAAAAAACTCAGCGAGGAAATATGAATCTTAAATTCTTACTCACATTCATGTCGAAGTCGTCCCAATTAAATAACAGTCAAATGTAAGAGTAAGACTAAATTTTCAAAAGTGGTTCGAATCATAAAGCTTGCAATCTATCATAATCTTAATTTGTTTCGAGCATTTCTAGTTTCTACGAAAGGCCCATTTGATTTGTCTGCTTCATATTGAACTAGAAAAACACTCCCGTGCCAATATAATTATAACATTAAAATTTATTAAAAAAATTATGATCAATTTCTTGAAAATTAAATGCAAAACGTTTTAGTCTAAGAAAGAGGGAAAAGAAAAAAAAGAAGTCCATAAGAATTCAATACCGAATACCATATAATTTAAAAAAAACAAAAGCCCATGTAAATTGAAGATTAATGATAAAGAAAACTAAAAAACAAAATCAAAGCAAACAAATAATATAAACTATAAATCAAATCCAATGAAATTTGAAAGACACATAGAAATAAAACATAGAAATGAAAATCCATAATTAACTCAATAATATAAGCAATTTAAAAGAATCAAACACTCATGAGAAAAAAAAAACTAAAAAATGGAGCACAAAAGGGCAAAGACAAAAGAACCCACAAATTCATAAAAAAACATCATAAAAAAAAAAAACTAAAAACCCATCACAAGTGTGAAATTACAATATAAGAAATACAAAATAAAATGAAATAAATTTTGTTAAAAAGGCTACAAATATATATATATATATATATAAACAAAGATTCATAAACAATACAATGATAAATGAAATTTAGAAGAACCAAATCAACTTATGATAATCTAATACTCAAAAATGAAAATCTGAAGCCACAGAAGAAATAAGAAAAATCCATAAAAAGATTTCACAAAGAGAACTTAAAGAACCCAATGGAACTAAAATAAATAATTAACTCATAATGATAAGCATTAAAAAGATTTAAAAAATAGAACAGAAAAATGAGAATTCACAGAAAATCTCATGATAAAAAGTTATTCAAAAGAAAAAAAAACCAAGAAGAACTCAATACCCAAAAGTTGAAACAAAAAAGGGGGAAAAAGAAACTCACAATCTATGAAAACCATACAAAAACAAACCATAAAAACATTGCAAATCTATAGAAATTTTAAAATGATGATTCCTTTGTATAAATCATATTAAAATGACATAACTAAAATTGCTCAAATAAAATATGTATGATGAACTCAAAAGTAAATGAATTAAAAAAGGTTTACTTCTCAAATTGAAATGTTTAATAATTGCACCAATTGTCTTAACGTGCTCACATTTTAAAATGAGTTGAGCACTGATCTAAAATAAGCATGCAAATGAGACATAAGACGGTACTCAAAAGAGACACAAAGAAAACAAAATTATTAAAGTTGCTCTAAACAAATACAATGAACTTAAAAGTAAATGAATGGAAAAAAATGAAGGTCCTCTTGTTGACATAGAGAAATAGAATTATATTGGAGAAAGTAGAAAATGATGATAATAAGAATGAGCTTAATTATTTACTTAGATGGACCAATATTATTGGAGATTCATTTTATCATTAGTTCCGCATTCTTAAAAAAAAGTATACAATCAAAATCAATTGATAAAAAGGAAAGCAAACAACCCAGAACTGAGAGTAGATTAAATAAAAAAGACTAAGGATTAAATAAACCAGACAACCCAGAAATCGGCATTTCACATTCTAAAAGAAAAAAGAAAAAAAGTCATATAATCAAAAGAAACAAAAATACTTAAAATTCCTTAGATTAGTGGCACTTATAGACACTTGGACCCATTAACACTCAAATGCTATTGCTTGATAGAAATATGATGATATTGGGAGTTTCTTAATAGACAAAAGGCATGATGGAGAGTCCGAATAAAAAAAAAACCTTTATTTGGAAAACTCCAGTATTTTTTTTATCCGAGAATGAATTTGACCGTGAAAATAACCCAGAATGAGGTGAGAATTTGAGGTATCCCATAAATAGCAAGGATGTTCACCTTAATTATTGTGATTTTTAATAGATGGGGTCTATCATAATGTTCCACTCCATTTTCATCACAATTTATAAAATTTAAAGCCACGCACACAAAAAAGGAAAAAAAAATAGACTCACCCTTTCTCCCTCGGCAAGCGTGCATTGTAGCACATCAGCTACAGGGACAATTTCTCGCCTCCTCTTTAGCTCCATGCTGTTGTCGCGAGTTTTTCTTTTTTCAATAATATTATCATTTTCTTATTAAATATGAAACTTATTATTTTTGTTAATTAATTCATATATTATATATTCATTTGAGTTTAGTTTTATTGTAAAATGGTTGTCATAGAAAATTAATAACTATATAGGAAATCATATAAAATAGTTATTTCAAAAGTTTGATCATCTATGTTTAAAGTACAATGCATGAGTATGAAAATAATAACAACAGTATTTATAAGGGTCAATACTCTAAAAATATAATTATTTTTATAAATACCTCGTACATAAATTCCAACTCACGGTCAATATTCCAAAGTGGGGGCGTCAGGTCCCTTTCTCGTTAACTAATTTTAAGTTTTTGTTGATAACTATTAGCAAAAAGATGCTTTGTGGTGTAATGGTAGGGTTGTTCCTTTGAAATCCATATTATCTTAAGTTCGAGTCTCGGCACAAATCAGATTAATTTTTACCATGTCATTAAAAATACACGGGTCAAGTTAAGTCTAAAAAGTGTGCTTCATTTCTGACTCAACCTAAATTACCCCGATCCGACACGTTTGCTAGGGTCAAAATAAATTAAATTGGTCAAAATCAATTGAAAGTGATTTCAATTTGAAATCATTTTGCTTCATATACATATATATATATATATATATATTCTCGTAGGGGATCACTAATAATGTGAGTGCAAAAAAGGAGAAGGGAATTAAGTGGGTAAGAAGTGAAGGATATGAGATTGAGATGTAATAATAAGATTGGATCATTAAATATGTGAGGGAAAAAGGACAGATAGTGAGGAGTGAAGAATATAAGATAGTGATGGAATGACATCTAGACTTTCCTATGATTTAAATTATTATTGTGATGGGGGTTATGCAGTTTCTATCTTCTCCATTTCAAGTTCCATTAACGGGAAGGTAACCTAATGGTTATGTATAGATATTCACCATCAGAAACTCAATTACATGGAGAAAGGCAGAGAGTTGACAACGTAAGACCCCCAGCGGTCTCATCAGAAAAGCCATGAGCAGGTAGGTTAATTAAAGATTAATGTGCACTGACTAGGGGCAGAACCAAAAAATTGAACTCAGAGTGGGAGGTGGGGTTTGGATAATATATATATATATATATATATATATATATATATATATATATATTTAAAATAAGGAGTCTTGCTTACCTAGTTCAGAAGCAGCCACACGTGTGTATATATCTTGCCCTCCATCAGAATACACCCTAAGATCGATCAAATCGCCATCCCACATCCAACAACCATGACCTCCTTCTCTGATATCAGCACTGGCATAAGCTGTGCAAGAACAGTTCTTCAAACACTCCTCCTTGCACCCTTCCAAGCTCAAACCAGGCTCTACCCGAGACCTTGATGTGTCAGGCACCTTCACATTTGCCAATCTTAAGAACCCATCTCCTTTCCCATCACAATCCAACAGCCTCTTTCTCACACATCCACCCGACCATTCTCTCATGTTCCAATCACTATTTGTCTTTGGCTCAAACCCTCTCAAGCACTCACACTCGACAGCACGATTAGAGTCGCAGCTTCCATACGCCCCACAATTCGCATATCGGTCGCATCTGTCATTGATTCCCAACCCCGCCTGATTCCATCGACGGTCCTTGTCATTCCACATCAGTCTTTGAAATCTACCTAGATCGTCCAAAATAAGTCTAGAGTTTATTGAATTGTTGCTGCCATGGTACATCAAGGAAATCTCATCATCATTGGCAACGTAAGTATGAATGAATTCAGTGTCACGATTCATTAGTGGCACACCACTTAATCTCTCTCCATTCCATGGCCCAGTTCGAATGATTGGATCAGAGCCCTTCCTTAAGAAGTACTCTGGCACCCCAACGGGATCTAGACTGATTGAGAATTCTCCAGCTGCCGGGTCATCCACAGATTTCCATGAGGTTAGGATCCAGTTCAGACCGGTTCGCCGGTTCAACCCCGCTTTCATTCTTGGCAGAAGTGTATTTGTCGGATGATCAAAGCTTTCCCACAATATCCTCTGATGACCATCTGTTAACACCAGATTACCTGAATCTGTGAGTGTGGCACTTGAGTAATTCTCCATGGTTGAGCTTGAAACGTTGGTGGACCATAAAGTGATGTTGTTGTTATGCCCTCCATCGAGCAGTACTAGATTCCCACCTTTGATTGTAAGAATCCCTGAAGAGTTACCAACTGGGTTTTCTCTGTTTGCTGTCCAAACAACTGCATGATCTGGAATCTTATTGTACCATATTCCAACGTAGCGATTTTTGGAATTGCCAGGGCTAAAGAAGCCCAGGGCAAATTTCTTGCCAGCTGAAACAAGGGTTTCGCCATCTCTGACTGATTGAATTGGAGTTAAGGTGTCTACTGAGTTGCAGACTGGGAAGAAAATCAAAGCAGCTAGGCATAGAGGCTGTTCCTTCATTGCTCAACTACAGTAGCTCTCATCTGGTGGGATTGCAGGATAACCATATATGTCTGCTGTGCGCGTTTGGTGCATTGCAGCCGTTTTCCATCAGATTAATGAGAGCGGTACGTTCAACCACCCACTTAATGACTCGTCTTAACTCCTATCACTTGCATAGTTAGTACTCTCCAATCAACCGGCCATGGATACATCTGAAATTAATTAATAGAACCCATGGTACCACACAATTGGGAACCGTGTCCAAGCGTCTAACTCGAAGAAATGTCGGGCACTACAAAAACTTTTGACTTTTGGCAAGGGGATCCGGATTAGTAAAGAGAAGTTGCAATTGAGACAAGGTTATATCAATATATCAAGCTTGTCCTGTTTTTGCCGTATGACTTGAAGTCAATTGTTTGGAAACTCTACTAACAGACTTGAAAGTAGAGTCTCATTTCTTTTTTAAAAAAATCACCTCAAAGGCACTGTATTTCAAGTTTTTGGATATATTTTTTATAAAATTAATCAAAAAGCAACATCCTTTCTCCACTAAAAGATGAAAAAAAAAACCATCTACTTTTCTATACAAAAAGTCAAAAAATTTTCATAGTAAATAAATAAAAATAAAATATCATTATAACTCACTTATATTTTCCTTCTTAAGAATTTTACTGGAAAATTTTCATTACGCGGGTGTTGCACGAAATAGTGCCTCTTAGTTCGAGCAACACAAACGAGTACTTGAGAGAAGGGATGCTAGCGTCACTCGTCTCTAGCGTCGCTTCCCATAACAACAGGAGGAATACTTTCGTACTGCGTGAGTTAATAGGCACTATCTCGTACAACGCCCAACCAATGCGGATTTTTCAGTAAGATCCTCTTTCTTCTTTCTTCAAAATAATATTCACAAAAAAGTCAAAAAGATTCAACAATAAACAACTAAAAATTAAATATCATCATAACTTACTTATATTTTCTTGTTTATTCAAAATAATATTTACTTCACCCAACTCCATCAGTAAAGCCCTTCGGGTGGAGCATCTTGTAATGTCGCAAGTTGCAAGGCTCTAATTGCTTTAATAATAGTGAAGAGATGCTCAATTTGTGCAAAACCCAACTTCGCTTGGCTTATATACATCCACGTCCATCCTTTTCTCACTGTCATCTTCTTTTTTCAAGTTATTTTCTTCTTCCACCTTACTCTTTCTTCAATCTTTTGTTAAACAATTTAGAATCATAGATATCAGCAGATATGCTCAGTTTGTTTACTAGTTTCTTCATCTATTAAAATGGCAAGGCTTTTGGGGCCAAAATGGAAATTTGGTCCTACAATGATTTAGGTAGATCTGGGTTCTCATAAACATTCATTTGGGCTATAATGTTCTAAAATTACTTGTTATTTTTAATTGATAGTCTAAGAGCTAGGTCTTTATCCAATCCATGGGCCTGCGTCAGAAACCGTGGCAGCACATTAATATTGATGTTATCCAGTTGTTAGCTGTTACCATCATACATGAATTAAATTATACTAACTCCAATTTATTAACCGAGTCAAGATTATTATTACAGAGATGCTACTCGGCCCAATTTTGGGGACCGGGTGCTGGCATGGGGACCGGGCCAGCACCCAGTCCCCAAAATCGAGCCGAGAAGACTTTTTGTTATTATTATTGCCACAGCCCTTTTATCTCTTATTTTAAGGCCTTGCTTGGTATCTTATTTCGATAGAGCTATCTAAATTAGAGTCATAAAAAAAGAGCAACAAAAAAAGAAGCTAAAATTAAAAAAAGTGTTTGGTATTGCAATGGTCTATTTTAAATAGACCGTATGGTACTTCCTCCTTTACCTCTTATTAGAGGAGTATGCCTCATTTAAAAGGGGTAATTTCTGTCATTATTTAAAAAATGATCTTATGCACATTTGCTATTACATGGTTGGTTTCTTTGAGTATTTATGAGACAAATTTATTAGTAGGCTGAATAATAATTTTCTACAAGCGATTAAAATCACATATGATCTTTACTCTCTATAATCAATTAAAATTACAAACTGACTGAAACCCAATACACAGACAAACCCAACTATCACAAAAGATGTTGGGTTGAACCTTTTAATTTTGCATTTGCAAGTTAAGCCCATTAATGTTATCACAATGCTCAGCTACATCTGTAAAGCCAACCTGACCAATTGCTAACCCCTAATAATTACTCCTTTTTAGTTGGACAGAGAAACTTTGCCTACATAGCTCATCTTAAAAAAACAATACGTGGTACCAAAGCATCAAAACGGAGCATGTAATTACGATGGCTTAAGTTAAATATTATTGATCAAGATGTCAAACCAAATCTTGATTAATGATCAAAGAAGCCTCTTTGGAGAGAGAGAGAGAGAGAGAGAGAGTGTCACGACCCGGACCCTAGATCAGAGTCATTAGGGTAAACCCCCGGGTCGCGATCTTAATCATACTTACTCCCGTAAACCCGAATTAACCGAAGTTAATACGAATCTACAAGGGATCTTGCATACGTACCTGTCAATGTACAGTGCGGAATATACAAACAATATACATTGACAACCATTTAAACAAAATGAACCAAATTCTTTACTTTGAATAGTAAAGTTACTGTACATCACTTCAGTTCCTACTATCAACCACTGCATATTTAAAATACAATGCAGGGGATATACTTACAATGCTTACAATATCAAAATGAATCTATAAAATCATATCTAAAAAGTTCTCAAAAGATTCTCATGTGTTCGCTCTCAAATCATGTCCATTCGGCTAGACCTCCTGGAGGTATCGAATGGGCCTCCTCCGCTGTCGGGACGGTCTCGGATGGACCGGTACGGGCAACTGAGCCTGTAATATCATCAGTAATACCGTGAATACGACGATTCAACAAGGTATACATATATTTATGATATTTCATAATTCCTAACAATTCATTGTTTAACAGTGTTAAACAATTCATAATAAATACCATTAATCATAACAATATACTGGCAACTACACTAGCATGGGTTTCAACTCCATTCACTTCTTCCCAAAAGGAATCATTTCATATTCATTTTTTCATAATGTTCAATATTTATTAATGGCTTTTCAGTGTATGACTTTTCAGTCAATGACCTTTCGGTCCAAATAAGGTGGGATCTCCCAGTGTCTTGATCAGAGATCACTGATGTCACCACGGGCTCCGGAACACCCCAATCTCATCTACTGCAGTAGGAATAGTCATTTCATTCATTTATCATTTCATTCAATTCAATTTCATAATGAGTTCGGAAACCACTAGGTAGTGCCAGTCTCGTTTACGATTCAATTTAATCTCATTATAAGTCTTAAGTAATCCTCTAACCAACCATTAAGTGAAACGATAATTATCGATGCACGTATTACTATTGATGATATTACTTAGGTATTTGTGCATTAGGATAACCCTCTTTAACACTTAGGATGGTCTAAACACGATTAATATTAATTTCTAAGCTTAAACTTCTAATCCCGGAAATTCGGACTTAAACTACACTTTCCGGACATTTCTCAGTGGGCCAGGTCGACCTGGAAAGGCCCGGTTATACTTGTCCCCATATCCACTTCATCTCCCAATCTATGCTCACTAAGAGGTGTATATCATTGGTTTCTACGTTCCAAGAGCTTTCCAACGATATATAGAACTCAAAAATCGAACATATGGGTCAAAAGTTATGGCTATTCAAAGTTGGCATTTTTGGCCTAATGGGTCGACCCACTCGGGCAGACCCAATCCGGCTGGCCCATTTCAGTTTCAGCAGCCTGAAACTGAGTTTGTTTCCCTGATTTACATTCCATCCATCACCTGTAACAAAATGGGACCTCCTGTCCCCTTCATAAAACACTATATAAACACAAAAACACTTCTATTCCAACATGCAACCATTATAAACATCCACTTATTCCATGATTCCATTCAAATAAGCAACCCCCATCTATTTCTAACAAGCATCCAACTGATATATACTCTCAAACAATTCCCATTAATTCATTCATTATCTTCACAAAATCAATGAAGATATCTCAACAAGCATAAACATATGTAAGCACTTGCCTTATGTGAAGTTTCTCCTTTGGTTAGCTTGGATTTAAGATAAAAATCCACTCCTTGAAGCTCTTAATTCCAAGAAAACTCAAGAAGATGATGGAGCATAGGAAGAAGATCAACTCCTCTTCACATGAAGCACTCTAAATCACTCTTGATAAATGAAGAAAGAAGAAGAAATTGCAAGAAGGAAGGAGAAACGGCTCTAGCTAGGTTACAGGAGATGGAATGAAGTTCATTTAGCTTATATAAGCTATGAATTTGCACTTAAGTCCATTAATTCCATTTAATTCCAATTCAAGTCAAATGATGGTCCATTTGATTCGATATTCGTCGGATCAATTCAAGTCTTTTATAGAAGTTGTCGGACTCGTAAAGATACACATGCGAGTATCAATACTTTTCGAATCCGACAAAATACGTACAAATCCGTATTTATACACAAACCCTTTAATTTGCTCAATTCGTTCATTTGAGTCTCATTCTCATTCATTTAGTTATTAATCTTAGTTACTAAGCTTATAGTAACCACACTAGGCTAAATTCAACTTCATTTGACGATAAATCACCATTAAAGCATTTAAACCAGTTTAATTAGTCTTAAGTTCAATTAATTAGAGTTAATCTGGATTAACTCGGGACGGAGCCTAACAGAGAGAGAGAGAAAGAGAGGAGTAGCTATCGAATCTTAACTGTGAAATTGTGATGGAAAACTAGGAACTCTAGCTTTTATTTATATGATACAAGTACATGAGAAACAAGTGATTTAGTACATAAACACTCTTAGTTTTGAATTATGTGTTCATTATAAGCTCTAACCAATCTAAGGCACCCTTGTTACAATGACTGTCTCATCAACCCAAACTCTATCTCAACGAAAACCCTTGATGACTGACGATCCTTCCTTCATGATGTGGATGTAACCAATGAATTTTCTTCCTTCATTGTTCTTTTCGCCACCTCGCAAGCTACACCAAATACTTCGGACCACACAATTTTGCCTAAAAAGAGGTCATCAGCACACATTAGTTTAAATTATTCATGATTGTATAGAATTTATTGTAGTTGATAAGAGCTACAATTTTTTCTCAGCAATGCAAGATAGACCAACTATTACTTTCTTCAGAATGCATCCATAAGAGCTAAATTATAAATACAGTGCATTTAGTCTCTAAGACGAGACAACCCACAAGAACGGTAAGCCAAAAGGTATAGCATTGAACTAGAAGAAAAATGGTACATAAACATATCTCTTAAAACTTTTATCAAACACTTGGTATTTGAAACAAACATATCATAACTTCCACAATGTCCAACATTAAACAATCATCCCCAAATAAAAAAATGTAAAATATAAATTAGCACCTACACCACATTGTAATTTTTTAAAGGTGGGTCTCATATTCACAATTAACAAAAAGTATGGCCCCACATTTTAATGATGGCCCCATGTTCACATTTCAAAATGTGGGTACTACTTTGTAATTTTTAAAAGGTAGGTCATGTGTTCACAATTAACAAAAAGTATGGCTCCACATTATAATTCCTATAAAGGTCGGCCCACATTGTAGATTTTATAAATGTGATACCCCCATGTTCTAATTTTTAAAGGTGGACACCACATTTTAATTTCTAAAGGTGGGCCCTATGTCTACAATTTTAAAAAAATGTGGCTCCACTTTGCCCATATTCTAATTTCTAAAGGTGGATCTCATATTTACATTTACAAAAAATTTGCCCACATTATAATCCCTATAAAGGTGGTCCTACATTATAAATCCAATGGATATAGGTTCCATGTTCTAATTTTTAAAGGCGGGTACCACGTTGTAACTTCTACAGGTGGGTTCCATATGTGATAATAATAGTACTGCAAATAATAAAAGGTGGGGTCCCACATTGTAAATTCTATGTTTGCTCATTAGAGCAAAAATTTTATAATGTTACCAAACAAGTTCCATACAACATATTTTTAGTAGTGGAATTTAATATAATGTTGCCAAACAAATTCTGGAGACTATAAACTTGGCAAAACCTGATCTCAGTACAACCTAATCCAAGCATAAAATTGGTAACAACACGAGAACGATGCCAGACAGGCCCTTAAGTATAAAGAATTCATATCCTGCTGCTAATCAACATATTGCTTCCCCACATACTGTGTAAAGGAATGGTGAGAGGGTAGACATTTATATTATGCTATTGTATTGAGGCCGAACTGCATGATCTTAAAGATGAAGGAGAATAATTGAGCGAAGGGTTACAAGGTTTTTCCTTTGGGAGATCTCTGACACCGAGACTGATGGGTTTTTCGAAACATGGGGTTGGGCGATTACTTTAGTGGAATGGGGCATAGCCATATGGCCCATGCAGATTTTAACATATTTTGGGTCGCCCCAAGTCCGAATCATGTAGGTCCGCCACACACCCGTTCTCCCCTCCACACACCCGTTCCACCCAAACAGACAAAATGAAGATCCTCATTCCCACCATTCCCCTCTTTCCTCCCTCATGCATTTCAACCTCCTCTGACCCATCAATTGAACTCACCACTCTCCTCAAACTCAAAACCTCCCTCCACAGACCCTCCACCTCCACCCTACCCGACTGGAACTCATCCTCACCCCACTCCTCCTTTCCGCGTCAAGTGCGACTCCAACTTCCACGTGACCGTCCCTCAACATCTCCTTCCTTTCTCTCGACCGCCCTGTCTCCCAGAAATCAGCCTCTTCTCACATTGCATGATAGGAGAGAAGGGGAAGAGACTCATTGAAATATAAGATGCGTGATACTCATTGCGTTTTCAAGAAAAAGAAGAGAAAGGGCGCTTCCTGTAGGAGAGCCGTTTCAAAGAGAGGAAGAGGAAGGTGCGCGTAAGAGCCATTTGAAAGAGAGGAAGAGGAAGAGTCATGTAAGACATGGATGATGGATGAAGATGCTGATGCTGACATTGGCTTAATTAGGATGAGAATAAGTCCCTTTGTTTCAATTGCTTACCAACCATTTTCTAGCTTTCAAGAGAAAAAATTCCTTTCTTTGACCCAACTTTGCTTTCATGTACCATAATTCCAAAGACAGAATTTATAGAAACATTGAATCATTCAAAGTGGCTTGTGGGGTTCATTACTAAACACTTTGGCGTAAATTACACAGGATTTGAATACATAGAAATTTATGGTAAAACTTGCTCCACTATAAAACTATTAAATAGGTGAGAGCTGAAGGATATAAGATGCTAACATAGAATTTAATTACTAAGATTGACGAGGACGTATTCATTTCCCATATTTTATCGATTCTATTTCTATTATGTGCATGATAGATTATGTTTGATGGTCATTTTTGGATATTCAATTTTGATTTTTCATTTTTATGCATTATAAAAAATGCAGTCTTAGAAATTCAATTACACGAAACAAACAAGCCCATAGCAATTTCATAAAAAAAAGATTAACGGGAAGAGAAATAAAATTATAAACTTTACAAAAGTGACAAAAAAGAATTCAAAATATCAGTTTATGAACCAATTCAATAGACCAAATGAAGAGGGTTTGGACTTTGGAAACAAAGAATAATAGGATGCGTGAGAAATCTTCTCCACTGCAAAGTCTTAAAACGTGAAAAGGGGGGCAGCCATTAACATGGGAAAAAAGAGTTGGAAACCAGACCAGGTTCTTTGTATTTCAAGAGAAAAGGATCTTGGGCCTTAAGATAATGTTAAGGAGCAATCAAAAGGTCAAAAGGGCCATAAATTCAATTGCTAAAAGATGATTTGGATCTTTTCATGGGGATTCCTTTTTTTTTATTTTTTTTAGAAATTGGGTCATTTTGTGATTGCAAATATGGATCCTACAAACTTTGGCTTGGCTCGGCCAGAGCTCGCTTGTCTCAGCCCACATGAAACGCGGTTTGGATGGGCTTGTTTGTGTTTGGGTTGGGCTTAAGCTAGGCAATTTGAGTTTGATTTGAGCTTAATTGTATCAGATTATGAGCCCGGCCCACCAAGCTTGCACACTGTGATGGAAAGTCATTAAATCAGGGATAAATACCCCAGAAAGATGGAATCTCCTCCAAGATAGACATAAGAAATAAGATAGATTTTGGACTAAATTTCTTGGGCCTATAATCCCTGGATTCATCAGAGCCACTCTGGTTCATGACAAACTAGGGTTGCAAATTGAATGAGAGAGAGCATGAGCTAAGCCCAAGTCAAAGTCTACTTTGTTCATCAAGTTGCTAAAATTTAAAGGCCACTGATTGATCCTGGATCTAAAATTTTGGCACAATAGATTAATTGCGACGGGCCTATGTTATGTCTGCCCAGATGCCCAATTAGATGGCAGAGTGCAGCTTGATAAATCAATATAGATGCACGGAAATAATTGACTGCCTCAATGTTTATTTTGACTGATTTAATTTTAATTTTGAGCATTTCCTCTAATTTGACTTTGAACGGAGCCCACGCAATTCACATTTTATTTTAAAAATATTATTATAATAAGAATCATATCCCAAAGCATGGATTAGGATCTGGACTCACAACCTCTAGGTTTTTTTTTTTTTTGGGAATTACTTTAAGGTTTACTATTGACTATTAGACGAAAAGCATTTTAGCCCCTCTAAAAGATGTGAAAAGTAGTTGGAGTTCGAGGATGAAAAGAAACGCTACCACCTATGATACCTAGATGTGGAGATTGATATGGGAATCCCAAATATGACCTCAATAATACACATGGAAAACTCTACTTGTCCTGAATGGGAGCCCGACTGGGAGCCCGGGCTCCCAGTCGGGACATGTAGCCTGGGATCCAACGCCCCGCATGGGAGCCCGGGCTCCTAGTCGGGACATGTAGCACCACTGAATACACATACACACACACCCGTATATATATATATATATATATATATATATATATATGTGGGAACGGATCACACATGCTGCAGCGGTTCATAATACAAGCTGCAACGTGCTTAGCCCAACGGCCCAACGGTGAATTTGAATTTTGCAACAGTGCAATGTGATTTTTCATCTTGGGCCCGCTCTTATCAAAACTTCCCCCTCTCTTTTCCCCCTTCTCACAGACCTAATCGCTGCTGCTCTGCCTCTCTCTCTCTCGTCTCTCTCTGACTCTCGACTCTCGACTCTCTTTCGCCTCTCTCTCTCTCTCGGACGACGACGATCGGACGGCGACGCCCAAAAAAACCAATCTCTCTCTGTCTCTCACCTTCTCTCTCTCTCTCTCACGACGACGACGATCGGACGACGACTCCCCTGAGATCTCTCTCTCTCACGTTCTGTCTGTCGCCTGCTCTCTCTCTCTCTCTGTGAAGCTCTCTCCCTCGCTGCTATCTCTCCCCCGCTACTGCTCATCTCTCTCTCCCTCTCTGCGACGAAGCCCTGTTGCTGCTGTGCACATCTCCCTCTCTCTCGCCTGCGTCCGTCCGATTCACACGCCTGCAGCTGAAACTTTTGAAATCTCTTGTGGTAATTGTTTGTTCTTCTTTTCAGCTATAATCAAAGTTTCTGTAGAATCCCTAATGATACCCCCAATTTCATTTCGACTGTTAGTGTGAAGGGGTTGTAAGACCCATCAAATTTCAATTTCACATATGATTGCAGGGAGGAGATATCGATCGGGACTCCTTGTCACAACCCTCTCTGTGGATTAAAGGGCTTATAAACAACACCAGTGACTCTGAGTATCAGATCATCTATCATCCATTGATTTGAAACGATGAGATGGTCAGGTGGGTCACATGCAATTAATGGGATTGGAGAACCAGAAAACGAATACAACAAGTGCTTATTAACCCCGATGAGACCATGATGGGGAATTTTGTTATCAAGAACCAAACCAACCCGGTAAACTTGGATTCTCTAACGATTTGTGAGTTGTGACCTTTATCATAACAAATTCTACCTCTGTCAAGGGAAGAGGAGATTGAAGCTTTTAGGGATAGTTTGTCTTTTACTTACTTGATATGAAAATCAAAATTTAGAACAATAGGTCCACAGTTGACTGCTATAACCACTTATTTATGCTTTTGGTTTGAAGCCTTGGTTGGAATGCCTAAATCACCAATAGAGTTGGTTTGCATAGGAATTCCGGAAATTATAATCCAAGATAACATTTGGAATTGTGTGTTAATGTTGAGTAAGAATGGTGATGTTGGTGTTGAATCTGAATGCTTGTGTTGATGTTACGTGTGAATGATAATGTTGATATTCTTTGATATTCAATGGAAATAGTTTGTGTTGATGTTGAATGTTATAGATGATGGACAAAAACAGGTTGAGTTTGAATGTGGAAGTTATAGGTGAATGAATGGTTGGTTTGATGTTGAATAAGAATGGTGAATGATAGATGTTTCAAGTGATTGGCAAGAACAGGTTTTTGTCCTTAAAGTGATGCTGAGTACCCCTGTTTGGGGCATTGGTTAGCCCACTTCCCGAAGGAATTTTTTGACGATATTTGGGGGTTTCAAAGTCTATATACTGAACTTAAAATCTGCAATTTTTGGTTCAAAAATAATCGCGTTTGCCTAGCGTACCAGTCTCGCACTTTTGGAACCCAGTCAGTCAAATCTACCAAAAACCAATCTGAGTAGTCTTGTTTAGGTCACTGTTTAACCCACTTCCGGATGGATTTTTTTCATGAAAATTGGGGAACTCGAAGTCCATATACTGAACTTAAAATCTGCAATTTTTGGTTCAAAAATAATCGCGTTTGCCTAGCGTACCAGTCGCGCACTTTTGGAACCCAGTCAGTCAAATCTGCCAAAAACCAATCTGAGTAGCCCTGTTTAGGTCACTGTTTGACCCACTTCCGGAGGGATTTTTTTCATGAAAATTGGGGAACTCGAAGTCCATATAATGAACTTAAAATCTGCATTTTTTTGTTAAAAAAATCGCGTTTGCCTAGCGGTCCAGTCGCGCACTTTTGTAACCCAGTCACTCAAATCTGCCAAAAACACACATAACACACAATTCCAAATGTTATCTTGGATTATAATTTCCGGAATTCCTATGCAAACCAACTCTAATGGTGATTTAGGCATTCCAACCAAGGCTTCAAACCAAAAGCATAAATAAGTGGTTATAGCAGTCAACTGTGGACCTATTGTTCTAAATTTTGATTTTCATATCAAGTAAAAGACAAACTATCCCTAAAAGCTTCAATCTCCTCTTGCCTTGACAGAGGAAGAATTTGTTATGATAAAGGTCACAACTCACAAATCGTTAGAGAATCCAAGTTTACCGGGTTGGTTTGGTTCTTGATAACAAAATTCCCCATCATGGTCTCATCGGGGTTAATAAGCACTTGTTGTATTCGTTTTCTGGTTCTCCAATCCCATTAATTACATGTGACCCACCTGACCATCTCATCATTTCAAATCAATGGATGATAGATGATCTGATACTCAAAGTCACTGGTGTTGTTTATAAGCCCTTTAATCCACAGAGAGGGTTGTGACAAGGAGTCCCGATCGATATCTCCTCCCTGCAATCATATGTGAAATTGAAATTTGATGGGTCTTATAACCCCTTCACACTAACAGTCGAAATGAAATTGGGGTTATCATTAGGGATTCTACAGGAACTTTGATTATAGCTGAAAAGAAGAACAAACAATTACCACAAGAGATTTCAAAAGTTTCAGCTGCAGGCGTGTGAATCGGACGGACGCAGGCGAGAGAGAGGGAGATGTGCGCAGCAGCAGCAGGGCTTCGTCGCAGAGAGGGAGAGAGAGATGAGCAGCAGCGGGGGAGAGACAGCAGCGAGGGAGAGACCTGAGTTGAGAGAGAGAGATCAGGCGAGGGAGACACAGCAGCGAGGGAGAGAGCTTCGTAGAGAGAGAGAGATCAGGCGACAGACAGATCGTGAGAGAGAGAGAGATCTCAGGGGAGTCGTCGTCCGATCGTCGTCGTCGTGAGAGAGAGAGCAGGTGAGAGACAGAGAGAGATGGGTTTTTTTGGGCGTCGCCGTCCGATCGTCGTTGTCCGAGAGAGAGAGAGAGGCGAAAGAGAGTCGAGAGTCGAGAGTCAGAGAGAGACGAGAGAGAGAGAGAGAGGCAGAGCAGCAACGATTAGGTCTGTGAGAAGGGGGAAAAGAGAGGGGGAAGTTTTTATAAGAGCGGGCCCAAGATGAAAAATCACATTGCACTGTTGCAAAATTCAAATTCACCGTTGGGCCGTTGGGCCAAGCACGTTGCAGCTTGTATTATGAATCGCTGCAGCGTGTGTGATCCGTTCCCTATATATAAATATATATATATATATGAAAAATATTCAAGTGAGGGATTCCCTCACCATGTGTGGTGAGGGATTCCCTCACCATGTGTGGTGAGGGACTCCCCTTTTGGAGAGGTTTCAAGTACCCTTTTTGGGGAGATTTCAAATACCCCTATATATATTTATATATATATATATATAGAGAGAGAGAGAGAGAGATTCATGTACTTCCATCCCTCACCATAGGGTGAGGGAGACTTGAAAATACTAAAAACTTGCCTTACCACAGGCAGAGGTCCCAATAATACGATCTCAGATGAATATCAATTAAACGTGATTAAACTAGTAATTAACCATAATCCAGATTAAGCAATCAAACCACAAGAGAGAAAAGGACACAAGGATTTATACGCGGAAAACCCTGTTCGAGAAAAAACCACGGGTCTTATCGTCTAGGCCAACAGACAGCCATGCACTATTAATTGAAAGTTACAAGAAAACCCACAACCCTTTCCCAGTTGCAACTCAACTTAAGGACTGTTTTGATCTTGGCGACTGCTCGCCGTGCACCTTCACCGCGCTTGAGTCAACCACCTTGAATGCCTCTTCAAGATGAATCTACTTTAGAAAAGTAGCAGAAAAACCTCCAAATACTTGAACTTCAGCACAGCAACTTAACGCTTTGGAGAAGAAAATAATCTCTCAATAGATCTCTAAATTTTTGGATGGAAGAGTTGTTTTCTAGAGTTGAGAGAGGAATGCAATATATAGGCTTTAATTCGTGCCTCAATACTTGTAGAGCAAGTAGGACTCAAAGAAGTAAGATGAAACAGTTAGAAGGCAGTTTCCTACTTAAACTGGGCTTTCTGCGCACTGGTTGCGCTCGAGCGGATGGCTTACTGTCTTCGTCTATCCATTCTGATGTTGCACGCTGAACCTCTCCTCCCTTACCTTTGTTTTTATTTCCCATGTGATGTCATCAAGCCAAAAGTCCTTATGAGATGACACATGTAATGATTCCTCCTTTCTTATTTACTATTTAATTTGCCTTGTGATGTCACCTTGAAAATGGCAAGAGTCCACCACGTGTGATTACATGGAAAAATACGCATGTGATGTCATCATGATGAATTCTCATATGGTAGTCCTCATGTGATGATAATAGGAAACTCCACACCACAAATCCTATAGCAAACTTCCTTGGGCAGTCTCAGTACTAAAATTACAATCATAAATAAAATTCAGGTTTTGTCCAATACCCAATGAATTTGCCAACACTAATTATAATAGAATTATAATCCTAACAACACTTACATGGCTTTTTCTCTTTGCACATGAACATTATTTTTCTGCATATGATCATATATGGCTTTTCCTCTTTTGCACATGAATAGCCCTATGGTGGGGGATATATATACACACACTCCACCCTCCACACCACATGAAATCTTTTAGAATCTCTCATATAATATTTAAATATATATAGATGGGGGCAGAGAGCCTTGGAAAGAACCGAATATGATTGGTGATCAATAGAGTCAAGGCCCGAGCTATGGGCTACTCATATTTTGATTTTTTCTGTACCCGGGATGTGTGTGCTTTTCTTTTATGGTTTTCCTGTGCACGGGATGTGGGTTATTTTTTGTAATCTTGTTTGAATGGGATAGGCCCATTGGAAACTTTCGATTTGAAAGCTATCCTTGTGGAAATTTTGATCTTTACAGAAAATGAAAGACCAACTTATCTTTATGCACATGAATATTCCTCATATATATATATATATATATATATATATTGCCGTGTATCTCTACTCGTGTATAACGTGAGCAGCAATATCGCTGCTCGTGTCATCTTCTTATTCGCCCATGTTCGAGGTCACTGCTGGGGTTTAATATTGCTGGTCGTGTCATCTTCTTATTCGCCCATGTTCGAGGTCACTGCTGGGGTTTAACGAGATTGATTTGCTCCCAAGGCTTTCGATTGTTCAAATTCTTTCTCAAAGACGAATCTCTCAGATTAAGAAAAAAAATCTTCATTGAATTTGATAAGAAGAGAAAAGAAAAGGTGTAAAATCTTTACAAATTTCACCGGCTTCTCATTGAATTCATAAAGTAACTTTAGAAAATCTGACTAGATTGAATTAAGTTCTTCAGAAATCTTTCAAAGTCGAAGTTGGAACATTGGTTCAGATTTGCAGAAATCAAAGGGAGTTAGAAGATGATGAATGTTGGTTGGTATTTGCATAGTTGTCAATTCCATTTCGTTTCGGCCGGGATTTTTTATTCTTGTCCTTCAGCCAAAATGAAATGGGGCCAAAAAGTATCCGGTTTGAATTCCAGTCATTTTGGCTGTCCATTTCGGTCTATTCCGGCCATTTTGGCTTGTAACACAATTTTCACATTTTTTTTATCTTTTTTCTCAATATTCATATAAAGAAACATGCATAATTTATATTTTATTTTTATTTTTCTATTATATATATTTAATTTTTTTATTATTCCAAAAAGTTACTCCGAAAAGTTTTGCAAAATTTCCAAAATGCCGAAATATTCCATCTTGAATACTAAACTGAAATGATGACCGAAATAGAATTGCCAACCATGGTTTGTAGGTGATATTTGGCAGTGGTAACCAAGTTACAAGTGGGTCGGTTAAGTTTGTATGTTTGGATATGATTTGAGAAAACAAGGTAGGTCATTATTCAGTTGAATGGGTGAAGAGTGGATATGGAAAGTGGAGAAGAAAGTAACGCAGTGAATAGCGATATATATATAAGGGAGTTGCGATATCGCAGCTTTGTATTAAACAAAAAAAAAAACCGAAATGGGTCTCTCGGACCAGTCTAGAACGCATTAAAAACTTTGAGGACCTTTTTGGTCTCCACCGGGTTTAAGGGGATTTTTCCACTAAAACCCCTTTTAATCTCTGACAACTTCCATCTTAGATTTGTACTAGTAATTTGTTATTTCATATAAATTTTTACATTAATTTATTACCTTTTATTTTTTAATTTTTGAACATTGACACCGATAAAACTTTAGTTACGATCAATTTAAAAAACTCATTTCATTTTTGAAATGTTGAACCTATCAATACTATTATGTTTTATTTTTTATTGATACATATGTTCATGCTTTAAGCATATGTGGTCAAGCTAGTTTAACCTTAATCAATTGAATATTTTTCTGATTTGTTGAGCTTGAGCTTGATTTGGACGGTTGAGTGCTCATTTCAGGTCTAGTGGTTATCACATATTTCTACCACAATCTTAAATCTAGTTAAGTATAAGCTTTCTCTTGCGGATAGCATATACTATTCAAATGTCGTCCAGCTCCACCTTTTATCACCTTGCTCCCTTCACACTCATTACCTCTTGCACTACCCAATTTGATACTCATCTTACATTTACTCATTATTTGATTTACTTAGGAACTAGGAAGACAAACTGTACATAGAAGACTGTGAAAATGGGTTTTTCCTTGTTTATTAAAAATAAAAAATAAACTTGGTGCCATTTTGTGTCTTTGAAAATGGGTTCTAGATTAGTTAAGATTGATAAAAATAGATGTTTTGAGTACTTTAGCCTTTGGGATAGTATATTTCTCACTTGATTATAAGCATTAAGGAAAATTTATCTTCATTTTTAAAAGGTAACAAAAAGGAAAGAGAACCTAATTAGACATGAATGTCTCAGACAGCTTTTAATCTTTTTTAGATAAGTTTGCCCTTATAATAGAAAAGTTTGCGTGTACTACTTTTTTTATATGACAAGTTTTTTTATTTTTTATTTTTTTATTGATTTAAATATACTACACATCTTACTAAATCGTCTATTTGTAAAACTCTTGAAGGAGCTCTATTTCAAAGAGGAACAATGACGGATTTTCATGTTGAAGTTTCTGTTTGACATCATTTGGATATGTATTTTTCTGAAAATCAATGAAGAGAAACTTATTTGGCATGCATCTGTCTAGAGCCACTGCCAAGAATCCTTAAGGTTGGGTCTGCTTGGAGTTACCATATAAGGGTGTGCATGTGGAGTGTTTCTGTTAGCACCGTAAGGCTTTGTCCAAATCCCACATTGGAAATGGTCGCCCAAGATCCTTGTGCTTTTAAGACAAGTTCCGTGTTTACTCAACATGATTCGTTATAAAATTGTGTGGCTCCAAATTTCATAAGAACTCCGGAGTTAATTGTGCTCGATCTAGAGCGGATCAAACAAAATTTTCTTTATTCATTCTCATAGTGAAGCATTCCTAGAATGATGCCAAACGGGCCCTAAGTGACTGTCATATCCAAATGAATTCTTAGGATTATCCAATGAACTATAGTAGGAGGATGTGTTCCATCAAAACAGAAGTCCTCTACTTTACCCCATACATCATGAGAATGATTTTAAATATCTAGAAATAGAAAGTCGATATATGGTTATAATAAAAGGAACAGCCTGAATCCACAATAGCAGATATTACTTTAATCACATAACAAATTAATGCAGAGATGATTTCTACTTTTTGGTTCTTTACTTCTTTCTATGTGTAGAGCACACAAACAAATGCCTATTGACCTCATCTTATTTTGACCTGTTCTGTAGAAAACAGAAAGAGATACATTGAAATCATTAATAGACCATTCATTCAAATCATGGGCCCTGTAATTGATGACTTTTGAAAAATAGGAAGATTGCACCACTGTTGATATCATCGTTTCTTTTGGGCTGTGCAGGTCATGGACTACTCTTGGCTTCAGTTCTATCATTGATAATTATAGCTTAGACAGGGCACTTCAAAGGTCCAAACCATTGATAATTATAGCTAATGCACTACCATTTTATCCACCTTTTTTCTCTTCATCCTAACAATCCATAACAGAACCTTCAGCAACGACCAGCCTCTGCTGTCCAAATTTTTCCCTCAGAAAAGGAATCGAGCTCACCGATGTCGCTGGTATGTTGGTGAACTCAATCACTTCTCGTTACAAGAAAAGTTGCAAATGCAAGAAATATTTTATTCTAGTAAGTTGCATCTTCTCAATTTGTAAATTAATATAGACTGTGTAATGTGATCATAGTCCAAAATTATTCAATGAAATAGTAATTCTCATGTATGGCATTATAAATTATCAGGCACTTTAATAAATACTGTAGTGATTAGTGGTACTTCCCCACTTGTTTAAGAGGAGGGGAAAAAACAAAGAATTACCATCTCAAAAGAATAAATGAATCCATCAGCAGGTCATAAAACTCACACACTTAGTTACAGAAATGATAACTAATTTTTGAGTGTTTACAATTCATATTTGGGTGTTTACCATTATAAACAAACCCTCTTAAGTAAATTTACAAAAAGAAAAAGCGAATGAGAGATGTAACAATACAAATTCTATCATATACAATGCATGTAAAAAAGAAGTGATTTATATAACCACTCCTGGATAGGACTATCAATTGTTCCAAGCCTGAACGATGAAATGAAAAAAAAAAAAAAAAAATCCTACAGGGCCTACGCCCATTTTGACATCCCTAATCTTGAAAAATTAATCTGCTAGCAAAGAAATTGTATCCTCATTTATAAAAAAGGATTTTGGGTTACTAGAGGAATGGCATTGTTTACTACTACTTACATAGAAGGGTGGTTTTCCAGGTGTAGGAAGCCTTGCAGAATCACAAAGAAACATAACAACTGAAGCTGCGGTTGGTCTCTTTTTGGGGTTTTCTTGCACACATAAGAGTCCCACCTGAATGCATTTCATTACTTCTTGCTCGTTGCAAGATTCAGTTAGTGAGGGGTCTATAAAATCCATGACCTTGTCTTCATTCCACAATCGCCAAGCCTGAAATTTTTACATGTTAAATTAATTTATAAAGAGGAGTTCACAAACTAATAGAAGCGATAATGATATCTATTCTTACATGTCCTAGAAGACCCCCAGAGTCTTCATCCTCGCAGAATCTATTATTCTTCTTTCCACTCAACATCTCAAGTAGTATAACCCCAAAGCTAAAGATGTCGGATTTTGTTGAGAAATGACCTTTTATAGCATATTCGGGTGGCATATATCCACTGTAATCCACAATCCAAAATTGAAAACAGAAACTATAGTTATTACATGAAATTCAATGCATGTCTAGTACAATCTTTATAGTTATTAAGAGCTTTTTTGAGCCTACATGAAGACTTGAGTTAGTCTCAGTGGAGTTGTGTAGGGAGAACCTCCATTTGAATGTGGAAACAATATCGAAGTTCTCATTCATGTTTTGAGCATTTGATCCAGTAATTCAAAATTTGATCAAGTCAACTTAATGTGTCAAGTGCTTTGCAGTATTTAAGCAGCGGTAGATTATAATCGACAATATGATGGAATAACTACACTAAAGGAAAAAAAAAAATCAAGCATGCTTACTATGTTCCTATTACTCTTCTGGTCTTTGCTTGAGTTTGGTCTCCTTCAAATATTCTTGCTATGCCAAAGTCTGAAATTTTGGGATTCATATCTTTGTCAAGAAGAATATTGCTGGCTTTTAAATCTCTATGAACAATTCTCAGTCTAGAATCTTGATGCAGATAAAGAAGCCCTCGAGCAATACCCAAGATGATATCAAATCGTTTCTCCCAATCCAACAACTTGCTTTGATCTTGATCTGTCAAATTCTCAATTCAAATTAACAAAGGAAATGTTAAAGAGTAATTTAATGATGGTGTCCAAAATCAAATAATAATATCCAGGTGAATATGTGGCCAAACCAAATAAAAAGAAGTCCAAGCTTTTGTTGGACATGAATTCATAAACCAGTAGCTTTTCGTCTCTTTCAATGCAGTAGCCTAGTAGCCGAACAAGATTCCGATGTTGCAGTTTTGCAATCAATATAACCTCATTTTTAAACTCCTCCAAGCCCTGTTTCGAATCATAGGCAAGCCTTTTCACTGCTATCTCTTGTCCTCCTTGTAGTGTACCCTGAAATTACAAATACCAAATACCGCTGTTGACATAGGAAAATATACAAACAAATCACGTTTTCTAAAATCATGAGGTCAAAGAAATAGCACCTTGTAAACAGCCCCAAAGCCCCCTTGGCCCAGCTTATTTGAATTGGAGAAGTTAGTGGTAGCCATTGCTATGCTTTTGAAACTAAATATCGATATATCTTGGTTTTCTGTTCCATCTTCTCTTAAGTTAAGTCTATCTAGGGAATAATACAAACTTGCAGTACTTCTACTGGAACTGATCATTGACTTTTTTGTCAATTTTCGTCTATTTCCTGGTACATCAGCAAAAATCATAAAATAATGTTTAAAAATACAAATGTTGATTGAGTGCTTGCTTATATCAAGATGACAATCGCACTACTATTACCTTTCTTCTTGGCCATCATCTTCAAACGATAAACGATTGTGCCTAGGAGTAGCAGCACCCCACTGACAGAACTTACAACGAGAACCACATGCGATGATTTCTTTTTATCTGAACCTGAAATTTCAATTTCTATTAGCGAATGGATATCACAAGGAATTTTGAATGCCACTAAGGACATTGAGTCCCGTGATTCTTTTTTTATCATTTAGTAGGTACAGAGTTTAGACATGAAGTAATTATTGATAAAAAAACAAGACGGTGTTAAGATGTTCTTGGATTACAGAATATTCCTCATTTCCTTTTTGCAATTTTAGCTAAATGTAAGCATTCGGTGCAATTAAAAGATTTTTGAGAATATGTTTCTATCTTTCAAGCTCCTGTCTTTTACCATTTAAAATGGAAGTGGTACCATGTTGTTGGACTGGTAAGTCACAATTTCAGTGGCAGAAAAGTTCTGTTGCTATTTCTGTTCAAACCAACTCAAGTTACGATATTGTTTCCTCGCATAAGACCACCATTCTTTTCTTTTCATTTTTTTTCTTTTTTTTTTCCTTAGAGGTTGATTTACATACCAAACAAACAAACAGGAAGGCACACAAAACCAAAGTAACAAGACCAACAATGAGAACGCAACCCTATATAACAGCATCAACTACGGAAAGCAAAATCCACTACCACAAGACCAGAAGACTACTAGCATCCCTTCTAAAGAAATTTCATCGACTTCATTGGCTGTTTGGAAGAAGAGGTTGACGATGGATCCACCATTGAAAGAGCTTCCATCATATTGATGCAAGATGATGTTGATGTTCAAGAAGAAGATGCACATTCATTGGCAAAGTTAAACATAGCTTGATGAGTCCTAGCATCTCGGAGATCTTCAATGTATTGTTAATGAATCCCCAGTGGCAGAATTGTAGGGTATAGAGTAGGATTTTGAACATCCAACTTTGACCACATGAGATCTCATCTTTTCTGCTTCAATGTTTCCGTTGAATTGCTGTTGTGATTGTGAACAAGCCTCCTGTCCTTGGTTTCATTTATATTTGATAAGAGCCATTGCTACAACCTTCCAGTGTTTTATTCCTTCTCTGTAAGAATATCTTACAAACATGAAATTTTACTTTAGGTTTTACTTTAACCATTTAATTTATGCATGATCAATTGAATAGTAGGCCCAACTGTAACTGAAGTACAATTTGGCTCAAAGTTAATACAAGGATGCTGATTTGAGTGGTTAGATGTGAGACCTAATGATGTATTTATAGCGTGGACATAGATGAATTAGTTGATCTAACTTGTTTAGCTCACTACAAATCAAACAAATCCAAAAGCAAACCCAAGCATCAAATTTTATGATCAAGTTAAATCTCAAGTTTCAAATCGAAAACTTGAACATGAATTAATCTAACTGCAAACTAAGTAGATATGCTCTCTACAACGCAAGAATGCACATTGTAGGTGTGAAAAGGAGCACAAGAAGATCCCTGTTTCATTTTTTAAGAGCAGGAAAACTTACTTAATTCAGAAGCTGCGACACGAATATAAAGATCTGTTGCTCCCCAATCGCTGTTTACTTCCAAATACTCTGCATCCACCAATCTCCCATACCACACAAGACATGTAGGAGCACCCCCATTACTTATCTTAGCATAAGCATAAGCCCTGCAGCTGCAGCTGCTAACACACTGAGATCTGCACTCCTCTGCACTCAAAGCGACTGCTGTCGACTCGCCATCTGGAACTTTAATCTTCCCCAGCGGCACAAACCTGTCGTCATCCCCACACTGCAATTGCACCTTCCTTACACACCCATCTGACCAATTTGCTGAATTCCAATTATCTGGGGATGCCACAGGCTTGAAGCCTGGCATGCACTTGCAAATGGGAGTGTTGTGATTGTTGCAAGTAGCAAATGCGCCACAAGCAGCATAGAGGCTGCATCTATCTTTTGGCTGGAACCAGGTCAAGCCCCATGACTTGGACTCATAGTTCCATGTTTCGCATCTAATTTCTCCTGATGTGTCCATAACTAGCCTTGTGTGATCATACATGGCTGAATATTCTAAGTAGAGCTCATCGTCAGTGTGCCTGGTGAAGAAATGAAATAAGAAATAACTGTTCGCGTCTGGGATCTTGTTAAATGTTCGCTCATTCCAGTAACTGCTTCGCCAGTGAGGGACTGATCTTTTCCATACGAAGAACTGGTGTGAATCATGATGATCAATCCCAAACGAGAAGATTCCAGGAGCAGGGTCATTGTTGTTCTTCCATGATCTAAGCATTCGGCTTTCGCCCGTCTTTAAATTCAATCTAATCTTCATACCTGGTGTTAGATATGTCAAGCTATATTCAGGAGGTTCTTATTAGAACTCAAAATAGATGTGATTAGAATTTGAATAGGCTTGAATTGGAGTTTGGATTATATCAAAGTATCAAAAAAAAAAAAAAAAAAAACAGTTCTTAAGAGTTTCACCTGGTAGGAGAGTATTGGATGGATGATCAAAGCTCTGCCACAAGACTAGTCCTGAATTTCCATCTCCCAATACAAGATTTCCATTATCCAACACTGCAGCACTTGTGGTGGTGTTTGACGATATCGAGATGTTTGTCGACCATTTGGTGATTTCTTCTCCATCAAAGACGACCAAATTTCCATCACTGTCGATCGAAAAACAACCAGAAGAATCTGAAACTGGGTTATCTGAGTTGGCCACCCAGACGACAGTTTGAACTGCGATTTTGTGGTACCATATTCCAACATAGCGATTCGACGAATTGTTGGGGCTGAAGAAGCCCAGTTCAAAGATCTTCCCTGGTGATGTAATGGTCTCTCCATCTCTGATTGGTTTGGTAGGTGTTAATATATCTGCTGCAGTGAAAGATAGTGCTAGCAGCAAGAGAAAGGAGGAGTTGGGAAAATTACAACTTATAGGCATAGTTAAGAAATGCAATCTTTCCGTTGCTGAAGAAGATGGCTTGATAATACATACACAGAGAGGGAGAGGGAGAGATGTAAGGAACTTTACAAGCACATGTCCATGTTTCTGGTTTTTTTTTTTTCCTTTTATTTTTCGTGGTTGTCCAAGCTACTAAGTTTCCCATTAATGGAAGAGAAACAGGAGATACTCGTTTGGACAAATCAGGAGCCGCACATGCGGGCAGAAGGGAGCGGAGGAAAGAGAAAAGCATTTTTCCTTCCTCCGCCCCGCACGTGACGGCCTCTTTTTCGTGGTTGTCCAAGCTACTGAGTTTCCCCTTAATTTATGTAACGCCATCCAACTTTGACTCAATTTCAACAGGTGGATCAACAGTTGAAGACCTTGCTCATTTGCCATGTCATGTTCACATATATGAAATAACAAGTTGGTCATCATTTCCTCAAAATAGTCGAGCATAGAATTCTGTTTTGGACCCCATTGCTAGGAGTAGGAATTCTACTTGGATTGTACGAAAGGGAGTGTTAGTACGTTGAAAGCATAGTTACCAGATTTGTGGTACGACTAATTTGAATTTGTGTTCTTAATTCAAAGTTTGACTTTCAGTTTAATTAATTTGTTTTTGGATTCACTCGATTTGCAATTCGAATTCAATTAGTTCGACATTCTAAGTCAAGTTCAATATCTTTATAAATATCTTAATAAAATGTCTGATAATTTTAAATATATATAAATAATAACATTTCACAAAAATAGATATAAGTGGATATATAAAGATTTCTATCACCATCATTAAATCTTTATCATAACTATGGTAGGTAAGCTATTTGACTCGTAATAACTAATAACACACATGCTTTCCACTAAGAAGCATGATGAGAATTTTCAATTTGATAAAAGAATGCCCCATCATCACATTCACCAATATAAAAGTGTGTACATTTTTTTATAATTAAATTAAGTGTTCGGTATTTAATTAATTTATGGCAGGCCCAAGTTTATTAATTTGATGTAAAAATTTGTTGAATCCAATAAAAGATAAGAACAATCATTTTCACTGATTTGGATTTCTAATAAGCACATGCACTATGGGTCCTGCTAATTTCTCATATATCTAATATTTAAAACTCTAAAAGCATTAACCCTGTTTCTATAGTGGATTTCTGCCAGAAATTCATCATGTCCAGGATTCTTTGGACATGATGTGACAAGTTGTCCCCGGAAATTTTTGAATTCTATGTTTCCTTTCTAGCATTTTTGGATTCCAATTAAATGAAAGGTCTTTTTTGACCTTTGGGAATCCAGAAATTCCACTCCTTATGCATTTTGGTGGAATTCCTGGATGCTCAAGCCCGAAAAGGCATTCAGGAATTCAATTTTGTCTAACAATTTAGGAATTCTCCAGACAAAAATTCCTGAAATTCCAAAAAAGGGCCCTAAATATCCACCATGTTCTCTTGGGAAGAGGCGATTGAGATGAGAGACAGAGTGAAAGCAATACATATTTTAGTAAAACAAAAAAGAAAGTGTTACACTGGATATGTCCCATAGTTAATACACGGGGAAGCCCATTTTCCTCATATAGTGTACTGCTGTACCACCTTGCATTAAAAATCTGGTCCTTTTTATCTTGCACAGAAACCATAGGAAAAGGTGCTTGAGACCATAGGAAAAAGGTTGCAGCATCTTTTTCTCACCTTTTTCTCTACGAACTGCAATGAATTCTATTTTCTCAAGACATCGAATCCATCCGAAATAAACAAAAATTTGTTCGATTTGAATGGGACCGGATTTAAGGCTGCCTAACCAAATTAAGTAACTATGGTTGAAACCATTGAATTTTGGTTTCAGATAGAAATTTCACTTTCCCACTGTTCTCTATAGTATGAGATCGAAATCCTCTTTATGGCAAAGTGAGTTCAATATTTATTTTTAATTCTATCCCTGATATAAAAAATATTGCACCAAATGATAAGAAAATATAAGTTAATCAAAAAGTAGATTTGGGATTTTCTCAGGATCCAAATGCAACTTGGACAGGTTTGTGCAACAAGGAGATTCCATGCTCTTAAGATTTCTTTTTCAAGGGCCAGAGGAATCCTAAGTATAAAATTGAAATCCTCTATGTTAAGTAAAATTAGTTGATTTTGTATTATTTTTTGTCAGAAATAAGTGTTCAAACAGTGAGTTTCATGGAAAATTAAAAGGATTTTCCTTGAAATCCTCCAATTGTGAAACACATTCTATGGCCACATCACCCAGATTCGTCTTTTCAACCATCAAAATACAACAGAGTCAATCCAAAATATGGCATAAATATTGGGTTGCATCATTTACATAATTTCATGTACAAATGAGTGAAGAAAAAAAAAAAAAAAAACCTACTCGTTAGGCCTGGCCACATAGGACCAAAGTCCTGCATACGTAGGTCCTACTATGATCATCAGATCTATGTGGACTATAAATGAGCCAAGAAATAGGTCCAAATAAGGACTTGAAAGTGCCTTGACCCACTCCTAACAAAAAAAAAAAAAAAAACCACCACCACTACAGTAATCCATATCTAGTCAGAAAATAAGCCATAGCATTCTAAGATAGGTTATGTGTGGGCTGTAAACGAGTCTAAAGAAATGCCCAAACCGATTGAAGAAGTAAATTATGGTCTTATGCCACTTCATAAAAGTGAAGCCAGGTCTTAACCCATTCGGTGGAAATGAAACTTGGCTCAAATCATATTAGTAAATGGCCTAAAATGGCCTCAGACATGGGTTGTTAATGTCTCAAATAGCGGGCTGTTGTGAGGATACAAATGGCCTATTGCAAAATTGGCATGTGAACTGCTTAGGTCACATTTATGACCTGTGGGTTTAGGGGTTTGACCTTATGTATGATTTGGGGCTATTTTCAAATACAGCCTTGACATATATGGATCTCTGTGGGTATGCTCTCATACTCGTCCCCAAATTTAAGACATGGGCATTAGGCGACCCTTTATGACCTCTGATGAGTTGGGCTGCCCATCTAAATTCTTTCATATTAACTGTGAGTTATGAATCAACTCACCAATGCCCATTTGGTAGATTCAAGTTCAAATTCATGCCAATTTGCATTTATGTGGTAATCAAAGCCCTCTGTCATGGCATCTATCAATGATGAAAAATGTATGGATGATTGATCTAACGGTGGAAACAACATAGATTACTCATCCAGTGATGAAATATATATGGGCCGTCGATTGCATGGTAGAAATACCTCAGATTGTTGATTCAATGATGAAAAATATAGGGGTCATTGATCTAACCATGGAAACACGACGGATCATTGATCCAACGATGGAGAATACGCAGGTTTTCAGTCATATGGCGAAGGCACCTCAGATTGTTGATCCAATGAGGAAAGATGTGAGGTTTAATTATCTAACAATAGAAACATCATAGATCACTTATCCAATGATGGGAAATGTATTGAAAAGATATCAAAGACCAAATGGCATGATGCAGATTAGCCATTTATATAGTTCCTTTCATTTTACTTTAAAGAAAGAGCAGGTGAAGGAGTAGAAGCAAGTTCCATCTTGGATTAGGACTTCGTATTTTTCGTTTTGAGCATTGTGATTTACCCCAAAAAAACCATAAGGGGATTTCATTGTAACATTGATTTAATGATATCCAATGCAGGAGATTGTCTCCATTTTTGTTCATACACAGATACATATTTCTAACATATAGAATGTCATGTGAAAATAGAACTGCTTTCTGTAACCACTCACAGGGCTATCAATTGTGCTAAGCCTGAATGACCACAAAATTTTAAAATACAGGTGAAGGCCCATCTTGGCACCCATACTATTGAGAATTTAATTTGCTACCGACCATCTAGCAAAGAAATTGTGACCTCATTTATAGAACAAGATTTTGGGTTTCTAGAGGAATCACATGCTCTAGAATTACTTATGCAGAAAGGTGGTTTTTCAGGTGTAGGAAGGCTAGCAGTATCACAAAGAAATGTAACAACTGAAGCTATAGTTGGTCTGTTTTTCGGGTCTTCTTGCACGCATAAGAGCCCCACCTGGATGCATTTCATTGCTTCTAGTGCATTGCATGATTCAGATAATGACGCGTCTATAAAATCCATGCCTTTCTCTTCATTCCACAATCGCCAAGCCTACAATATTTCAAGATTCAATTAATTTATAGAAAGGAGTTCGTTAACTAAAATAAACGATAAACAAATCTGTTCTTACCTGTTTTAGAAGACCAAAAGAGTCCTCATCCTCACAGAATCTAGTGTTCTTCTTTCCACTTATGATCTCAAGTAGTATAACCCCAAAGCTAAAGATGTCGGATTTTGTTGAGAAATGACCTTTTATAGCATATTCAGGTGACATATATCCACTGTAATCCGCAATCCAAAATTGAAAACAGAAACTATAGTTATTACATGAAATTCAATGCATGTCTAGTACAATCTTTATAGTTATTAAGAGCTTTTTTGAGCCTACATGAAGACTTGAGTCAGTCTCAGTGGAGTTGTGTAGGGAGAAGCTCCATATGAATGTGCAAATACTATTGAAGTTAGTCACACAATCATGTTTTGAGTTTTTGATCCGGTAACTCAAGATTTGATTGAGTCAACCTAATGTGTCAAGTGTATTGGAATTTTTAAAGAGCAGTAGATTCTAATCGACATTATGATGGATAAAGTACACAAAAGGAAAAAAAAAAAGCAAGCAGGCTTACTATGTTCCTATTACTCTTCTGGTATTTGCCTGAGTTTGGTTTCCCACAAAAATTCTTGCTATTCCAAAGTCTGAAATTTTGGGGTTCAAATCTTTGTCAAGAAGAATATTGCTGGGTTTTAGATCTCTATGAACAATTCTCAGTCTAGAATCTTGATGCAAATAAAGAAGCCCTCGAGCAATACCCAAGATGATATCAAATCGTTTCTCCCAATCCAACAACTTGCTTTGATCCTGATCTATCAAGTTCTCAATTCACATTAACAAAGGAAAATGTTAATAGAGTAATTCCATGATAGAATCTAAGTTCAAATAATAATATCTAGTTGAATATATGGCCAAACCAAATAAAAAGAAGTCCAAGCTTTTGTTAGGCATGAATTCATAAACCAGTAGCTTTTCGTCTCTTTCAATGCAGTATCCTAGTAGCCGAACAAGATTCCGATGTTGCAGTTTTGCAATCAATATAACCTCATTTTTAAACTCCTCCAAGCCCTGTTTGGAATCATAGGCAACCCTTTTCACTGCTATCTCTTGTCCTCCTTGTAGTGTACCCTGAAATTACAAATACCAAATACCACTGTTGACATAGGGAAATATACAAACAAATCACGTTTTCTAAAATCATGAGGTTAAAGAAATAGCACCTTGTAAACAGCCCCAAAGCCCCCTTGGCCCAGCTTATTTGAATTGGAGAAGTTAGTGGTAGCCATTGCTATGCTTTTGAAACTAAATATCGATATATCTTGGTTTTCTGTTCCATCTTCTCTTAAGTTAAGTCCATCTAGGGAATAATACAAACTTGCAGTACTTCTAATGGAACTGATCATTGACTTTTTTGTCAATTTTCGTCTATTTCCTGGTACATCCGCAAAAATCATTAGATAATGTTTAAAAATACAAATGTTGATTGAGTGCTTGCTCATGTCAAGATGACAATCGCTCTAATATTACCTTTCTTCCTGGCCATCATCTTCAAACGATAAACGATTGTGCCTAGGAGTAGCAGCACCCCACTGACAGAACTTACAATGAGAACCACATGCAATGATTTCTTTGTATCTGAACCTGAAATTTCAATTTCTATTAGCAAATGGATATCACAAGGAATTTTGAATGCCACTAACGACATTGAGTCCCATGATTCTTTTTTTTCCATTTAGTAGGTACAGAGTTTAGACATGAAGTAATTATTGATAAAAAACAAGATGGTGTTAAGATGTTCTTGGATTACAGATTATTCCTCATTTCCTTTTTGCAATTTTAGCTAAATGTAAGCATTCGGTGCAATTAAAAGATTTTTGAGAATATGTTTCTATCTTTCAAGCTCCTGTTTTTTACCATTTAAAATGGAAGTGGTACCATGTTGTTGGACTGGTAAGTCACAATTTCAGTGGCAGAAAAGTTCTGTTGCTATTTCTGTTCAAACCAACTCAAGTTACGATGTTGTTTCCTCGCATAAGACCACCATTCTTTTCTTTTTTCTTTTTTCTTTCTTTTTTTTTTTTTTTTTTTGCTTAAAGGTTGATTTACATACCAAACAAACAAACAGAAAGGCACACAAAACCAAAGTAACAAGACCAACAATGAGAACGCAACCCTATATAACAGCAACTACTACGGAAAGCAAAATCCACTACCACAAAACCAGAAGACTACTAGCATCCCTTAAAGAAATTTCATTGACTTCATTGGCTGTTTGGAAGAAGAGGTTAACGATGGATCCACCATTGAAAGAGCTTCCATCATAATGATGCAAGATGATGTTGATGTTCAAGAAGAAGATGCACATTCATTGACAAAGTTAAACATAGCTTGATGAGTCCTAGCATCTCGGAGATCTTCAATGTATTGTTAATGAATCCCCAGTGGCAGAATCGTAGGTGTGTGGGGGCATTCCCGTGATACAAATGTTTAGCCTGATTTCGGCCATTCACCAACTACAGCCTCGGCCGAGATGGATCCGGACCGTCCGACGTGCTCGACCCCGCACCACCTCGGCTTCGGTATACCCTTTTGCTGGTGTCGGTAAGAACCAGCTAGTCTCACTGTTACACCCCGACCCAAGCTAATCATGATTAAGACTAATTGATTGAGATTAATGCTAATTAAGCATGGATAAATGGGTTAATCAAGGTTAATGACCAAAGAGAGACAAATTAGTCTCAAATGATGCATTAAGCATAATAGAATGGACTAAGATGAAATTGAATTGTTTAAAGTGAGTTTAGACTCAAACAAGGTAGGCTAAGGACTTCTTCGTAAATACGGGTTTTCAAGTATTTCGTCGAATACGGAAATTCTTGATATAAACGCGTGTATCTTGAATAGTACGTTAACTTTCATAATAGACGCGATTCCATTTTACCTCAAATTGGTCAAATGAGGTTTCATTTGACTCAAAATGTAATAAAGAGTAATAGGAGGGGGCTTTAGTGTGAAATATCCTTATATTAGAATGAAATGAATCATTCATTCATTTTCACTTCAAGCAAAACCCTAGACTCATTCTCTCCTTTCCTCTTCCAATCTCATTCCTCAAGAGAGAAGCTAGGAGTGATCCCAAGTAGTTTGTGAGGAGTGTGGTTGCATCTTCATCATCTTCTCCAAGCCATCCTCTCATTGTTGAAGTGTAGAGCTTGAGAAAGATCTCAAGATTTATCTCATTAAGCTACAAGTAAGTACTTGAAACCTTTAATGAGTTTTCAAGTTGTAATGAGTGAGTAGGCATGGTTACTAGCATACATAGCTTATGAGATGTGTTTCTATGTTTTCATGGAGTTAGGGCTTGAAAATTTGGGGATTTTAATCTCAACCCAAGCTAAGGAAAAGAGGGCTTTTGCTACTAAACTTCAAGAGAGGCAAGTATATACATTTCTAGTGATTTATGACTTTATAGAACTTGTATGAACTCAAGGAGTTCAAAAATATGGATTTTGGTTCAGAACTTCTGAAGCTCGAAAATGAGCTTCTAGGTGAATTTCGGCTAGCCGCAAGGCTAACTGCGAAGCTAACCGCCAGAAAACCCCAACTTGATCAGTCTCTGGAAAGCTAACCGTCGAATTTCGGTTAACCGAAATTGGAATTTCGGCTAGCCGCAAGGTAACCGCTGAGCTGACCGAAATTGGGTCAGAAATCTCTGTAAAAAAAATCAGCTTCTAGAAAGTTGACCGTAAGCTAACCGAACTTGGTTCGGCTAGCCGCTAGCCGAAATGCCAACAAAGTTTCGGCTAACCGCCAGTACAGTTTCGGCTAGCCGCCAGGTAACCGTCGAAGTAACCGAACCTGACCAAAATTATTCATAGTAAGGGAAAATTTTGGCCAATCGATTGGACCCAGTGGATTTTGGATTTTTGAATGGACTAAGATCGCTTATGTGGTCATAGATACTCCTCATGTAGTGAAGATGGGTCGTGAGGTAAGTTGTGACTGATCTAAATGGAAAGCCTAGTCATTGAGACTAAGATTAGTGATATCTAAACCTTCAAAAGTGTTAGCTAAGGTTATCTAATGCACAATCTAATTAAAGTAATGTCATCCACAATAACACGTGCATTGATAACGAACGTTTCACTCATTTGTTGGTTTAAATGAGTGTTTTAAAGGGCATTACATAGTGGTTTCTTAAGCTCATTATTGAGCCACACTGAATTGACATTGAACTCACACTGAATTGATGAACGATCGCTAAATATGACATTGAATAATGAATAGTTACTAAAGGTAACAATGAGTAAATGATTAATCCTGTTGCAGCATATGGGTTGGGGCGTTCCGAAGCTCCGTGGTGATGCTAGTTGTCCCTGACCCGGACACTAGTAAGTCCCACATATTTCAATCATATCTATGGATATTGATTGATGCCTTTCGTTTGGAAGATGAATCCTTCCTTTGAGGGAAGATGGTAAATTGAATGAATCATTCCTTTGAGGGAAGATGGTAAATTAAATGAAATGAACGAATGAATGAAAGTTATGGTAGTGACTATCTAGTACATTGTCATTGTAGAAATTATCTGGACTTGTAGAATTGTAATTGTTATTAAAAAGATTGGATGAGTTTAGTATATGTATTAACATGTGCTATTACTAGATCTGTTTATATATTGTTGAACTGTCGTGTTCACTAGTGTTATTGATGGCATTACAGGCCCGATTGTCCCTGCCGGTCCTACAGCGCCCCCAGTGCCAGCGGAGGAGACCGCTCCTATTCCTCCAGGAGGTCTAATCGAATGGAACGGTCGGGATGCCATTTGATATGGGCATCGGAGTGCGAGAAAGAACTCTAACGTTTTGAGAAATGTTTTGAAACATTATTTTGTACATTCATTTATGGAATGTAATTAATTGTTATTGTATGGTGTTGGATATGCACCGAATGACAAACTATGATGGAAGTAATACATGTTTAAGGACTTTATTTTGTATACATGTAAATCGTAAATTGATTTTTGTTAAGTATAGATTTCGGCAAAAATTGTGTAATTGACAGGTTTATTGAGAATGATATCCCTTGTGGATTCCGTTTTAACTTCAGTTAATTCGGGGTTTACGGGAGTAAGTATGGGCTCACGGCTTGGGGTTATCGTAATTCGGGCCCGGGTCGTGACACTCACTTCGGCCCCTCCATCATTGTGCCCATTTCGGTCTCGGCTGCGCACCACATTCTGATGGCTACGTGCCGAACAACCTAGACAGGGCCTGACAGCCACACTTGACACCTGGACACGCGGCAGAGCATTGGCACGCACTGATGGGACAAGAGCACCATCCAGGCCGTCCACCCTCGTCACCTCTCTGACAAACCCACATCCAGTGGCTACAGCCATCTAGGCAAGGCCCGAGAGGAGGATCCGATGGGACCCCGGCCGCCAACGGGTCAGAACACAATCAGGCCCAATGTGACCCTCATTTAATGCTATGAGGGCTATAATGAACCCTCATTGATGGCCCTACAGGGCTAATGTGGTCCTGATCTCACCAGTCGAATCAGGAAGCCCATTAACAGGAATCCTAGACTTCTCATATAAGGGGATCCACCACCCAAGACCAGGTATGTTCTACATGCATGCAACCATTCGAACCTTATTCTCCTTCTCCGACCAGCATCCTCGTACTAACTTAAGCATCGGAGAGCCCTGTGCTGCCCACAGCCAGGGTCCTCTGACTGTTTCTTCTTCTCCCTCTTCAGGTCCCTAAATTGATCAACTCTCTCCGGTCATTTGGATAAGTCCTTTGAGGCTCCTCCCTGATCTTGTGAGCTATTTTCCAGCACTTACAATTGGCGCCGTCTGGGGTAACGATTTGCATAATCTTCCCTGACGTCATGACTAGGAGAGCTGCGAAAGGCGGAGAAGCATCCAAGACACAACCTGTAGGACCGTCCAAGGACCTCCTTCCTGCCAAAAAGAGGTCCGGAAAGAAAGTTGTTGCAGAAGAGTACGATGAGCGTGGTTTCGTCCAAATCGACGTTCAAGAGCATAACCTTTGCTCGGAGTCGCTTTCGAGAGGAGGAACGGCGTCACTCCGGCGGGTAGACTCTCGGCAGCGGTTTAAAGAAGACCTCCTGCTGGGTCGAGTTCAACGGAGCAATTCTCCAGTGGTGGACAGACCACCCCCCTCCGATCATCCGGAGGACGATGATGATGAAGATTATAATCCCGATGATGATTTTGACTCCACTCTTGAGGAGATTCGAGCGCAAAACGCCACCATTAGAGAAAAAGACGCTCTGATCCACCAGCTCCAGCAGCAACTGGAAAGAGTGATAGGTTCGACCAAGCAACAGCAATCGCAGCGACACGACGAGGGGAGAGCCTCTCGCAGCAGACACGCCGCTCCCCCCGAGAGAGACCTGAGGCTTCACTTGAATGAGAAGAGGCGTGACCGAGCTCGCGACGAAGGCTCGAGCACCAGTCGCAGCTATTCGAGGAGAGTGTCGGAGACCATTCCTGAGGACAGGTACGACACTCAGGAGTGGCTCGACGAGCGCATCAGGCAAACAGTCCAGCGCAACCTGGAGGTGGCTGGTCTCGCCCGAGACCAACGGGATGTCTGCGAGTCTATTGATCTCGACGCGTCCCCCTTCTCTCGCGACATTAAGAATTATCCCCTTCCGCGGAAGTTCACCGTTCCGAGGTTCGTCACTTATGACGGGACCTCGGATCCGGCCGCGCACCTTAGGCACTTCTCCCAAAGGATGTTTGTTTGGGGGGACGATGGCCACCTGAACTGTCGAGTCTTCTCCTCCAGTCTAGGTGACCTCCCCCTGAAATTGTTCTGTGCGCTCCCTAAAGGGTCCATCTCGAGTTGGCAGCAACTCCAACAGTCCTTCATGAAAAAGTTCCAAGCCTACAGAATCATGCCGAAGACGGACGCAGATATCATGGCCCTGAAAATGAAACGAGAGGAGAACGTCACCCATTTCGCCAAGCGGTTTTGGACAGTCTACAGCCAGATTGAGAACTCCAAGGACGAAGTGGCAATCTTTGCATTCCCTAATGCCCTGCTGCCAGACAGTGATCTTCGCAAAGACCTAGCCAGGAATCCCGTATCTTCCATAGCCGCGTTGATGGCCATGGTCAATCGTTACATCGCCCAGGAAGACGACCAGATCCGAGCTCGGGAAAGCTTCGGGGTCGCGCAGCGTGACCGAGATGGCAAGCCCTCGAAGAAAGACAAGGGATCATTCCGTAGAGGGAGTCAGACAGACACTGGGCACCATCTAGTTCGGCAAAGGCTCCGGCATTCGCTTCGGCGGGAAGTAAGAAGCCCAGGCTGTCCGTAGACCCCTACAAAGCAGTAAACACGATCTTCAAGGAGCCCATTCACAAAATCATGAGTAAAATCAAGACGAAGCCTTTCTTCAATTGGCCGCAGCCCATGAGGGGAGACCCATCCTCCCGAGATCAGAGCAAGTTCTGTGCATATCACAAGCTAAGCGAGCATAAGACCGAGGAGTGCAGGATACTTAGGTCGCACTTTGAAAAGCTTGCCCAAGACGGACACCTACGGGAATACTTCAGGATGGGCGCTGGTGATGACAACCGGGCCCCGCGCCGAGATGAGAGAAGGCAAGACAATGATGGGTCAGGGAAACTCATTAATGTCATCCACAAGGGAGTAACCGAGCTCGCGCCGGGTCCAAGCAAGCCTCCCACAGTGAATAGGTGATGGCTGCCGAACTCGGCTCAGCTCCCAAGAGGGCTCGGAGAGAGCGGCCAAGGATCTGGTTCTCTGATACGGACTTAGAAAGGGTCCAACTCCCCCACAACGACCCGCTCATCATCACTCTGAAACTGAAGGACTGCACCGTGCAGAGGATCCTCATCGACCCCGGCAGTTCATCCGAGGTCCTCTATTTCGATTGCTTCAGGAGGATGGGCCTGACGGAGGATGGGCCTGACGGAGGAGGATCTGCAGGAAGCCCGAACTCCCCTCATAGGCTTCAGTTCCAAGGTCGGCGGAGCATCCATGAGGACAGACTTCCCGGTGGTCGACGCGCCATCACCCTACAACGCCATTATGGGCAGAACATGGCTCCATGGTATGGAAGCAGTCCCCTTTACTCCCCACCAGAAACTGAAATTTCCGTTGGAGGGAAGGAATGGCAGAGTGGAGATAGTCACAATCCGAGGAGATCAGCAGACGGCCAAGTAGTGTCTGATGGCCGTAGTGTCCACGGAACGAGAACCCAAGCAGGCCAACATGGCCGAGATGGAAAAGAAACTGGACAAGGTCGGCCAGGATCCGGAGACGAAGAGCGTGGAAGACCTGACCGAAATCAAGATCGACCCAAACGATCCAGAGCAATTATTTCTGCTCGGAAGTCAGCTCGCAAAGCCAGAGAAGTCAGAATTAGTCCGGTTCTTGGCGCGGAACAAAGAAGTCTTTGCCTGGACGCCCCAAGAGATGCCCGGCATTGACTCCGAGGTCATGTGCCACAAGTTGAGGGTGGACCCTAACCACAAGCCAGTGATGCACAAGGCTCGCCGGACTGGAGTGGCGCAAACGGAGGTCGTGATCAAGGAGGTGGACAGGCTGCTAGAAGCCGGGGTGATCAGGGAAGTCCAGTACCCGTCCTGGTTGGCTAACACGGTGGTAGTCAAGAAGAAAACTGGCAAGTGGAGAGTGTGTGTCGACTTTACCGACCTCAACAAAGCCTGCCCCAAGGACAACTTCCCTCTCCCGAAGATCGACCAGATGATCGATGCTACTGCCGGCCATGACAGAATGAGCTTCATTGATGCGTACCGCGGTTATCATCAAATACCCATGTACGGGCCGGACGAAGAGAAGACAACATTCATAACACCCAGGGGCACTTACTGTTACAAGGTGATGCTGTTCGGATTGAAGAACGCGGGTGCCACCTATCAGCGCCTCGTCACCAGAATGTTTCAGGCTCAGCTCGGCAAGACCGTTGAAGTGTATATTGATGAAATGGTTGTCAAGTCTAAACAGGCGCAGCACCATTTGGAAGATCTAGCCCAAGTCTTCGATATTTTGAAGAAGTTCAAGCTCAAGCTCAATGCTTCTAAGTGCGCTTTCGGCGTCGGTTCCGGAAAGTTCCTTGGAAACCTAGTCACGCGCAGAGGGATCGAGGCGTATCCAGACCAGATCTCGGCTATCCTCAGAGTGCAGAGTCCCACTTCAGCAAAGGAGGTCCAAAAGCTCACTGGCATGGTAGCCGTACTAAATCGCTTCATCAACAGATCCTCAGATAAGTGCCGACCTTTCTTTCAGCTTCTTAGAAAGAATTTAAAATTCCAATGGACTCCGGAATGTGACCAGGCCATGCAGGAACTCAAGGCATATCTCTCTTCACCCCCTCTGCTTTCGACTCCGATACACGGAGAGATTTTGTACTTATATTTGGCGGTCTCTGATCATGCGGTAAGCTCGGTCCTCCTCAGGGAAGAGGACAAGCTTCAAAAGCCAGTCTATTATACGAGCAAAACCCTCATCGATGCCGAGACCAGATACCTACCCTTAGAGAAGCTTGCACTGGCACTCGTCAGCGCCTCGCGCAAGCTCTCTCATTACTTCCAAACTCACACGATAGTGGTTGTTACAGAACATCCACTTAAATCTGTTTTCAAAAAGACTTACTTTTCAGGAAGAATCTCCAGATGGGCTGTCGAACTGGGGCAGTATGACAACCAGTATCAGCCCAGGACGGCAATCAAGGCCTAAGTGTTGGCTGACTTTCTCGTGGAATTCTCTCCGAGTTCGGCACCCACTCAGCTTGGCACCGAACTGGGGGGCACGGGGCAGGAGGCCCCCGAAGGCTCTGATGAACAGCCACAAGGCCAAACATTCACCCCAGTTTGGAGAGTCTTCGTCGACGGATCCTCCACTTCAAGAAGAACTGGTGCGGGGGTTGTCCTCCAGTCTCCAGAAGGGTTGGTCATCGAACAAGCTTTGACCCTGGACTTTAAGGTGTCAAACAACGAAGCCGAATACGAAGCCCTGATTGCAGGACTAAACAGCGCCAGAATCCTTGGAGCTCAACAGCTAGTGGTCTTCAGCGACTCACAGCTGGTGGCGAACTAGCTAACTGGAGACTACCAAGCTCGCGACGACAAGATGGGCGCTTTACTAGCCCTTACGAAGAATATGCTCTCCCAGTTCCGGACGGCCGAAATCAGACAGATCGGCAGAGAGTCAAATTCTCACGCCGACGCCCTTGCTAATTTGGCCTCTGCTGTCGAAGCAAGAAAGAAGAGAAACATTGAAGTAGGATCGTTGGCTGCACCCAGCATAGAGCTCCATCCACCTCGGGAAGTATTGTGCCTTGATCTCAGCCCAAGCTGAATGGACCCCATCATAGCCTACCTCAAGGACAACAAGCTCCCCGAGGACAGAAGCAAAGCTCATCGGATCAAGCTCAAAGCAGCCCGGTTCTGGTTGTCTCCAGAAGGTAAACTCTACAGGAAATCATTCACAGGGTCGTACCTCCAGTGTGTTCACCCAAGCAGAGTCGAGGATTTCCTCTTCGAAATACACGAAGGAATCTGCGGGAGCCACATTGGAGAGAGGTCCCTAGCATACCGAGCCATCTGCCAAGGCTACTGGTGGCCATATATGCAGAAGGATGCGCAGGTATACACCAAAAAGTGTGAAAAGTGTTAGAAATTCTCCCACTCTCTCCATCAACCAGCGCAAGACCTCAGTCCGCTCTCCATCGCATGGCCATTCGCCTAATGGGGGCTCGACATTGTGGGACCACTCCACCGAACTCCAGGGAACAGAAGGTGGCTAATCGTGGCCACCGACTACTTCACCAAATGGATCGAGGCTGAGCCATTGTCTTCCATCACAGAGCAGGATTCCAAAAACTTTGTGTGAAAAAACATTGTCACGAGGTTCGGCATCCCTAGAGCTTTGATCTTGGACAACGGGACTCAGTTCAACTCCAACCTCTTCAGGAGCTTCTGCCAAGAGCTCGGCATCCACAATCATTACTCCACCCCGGCATACCCACAGAGCAACGGCCAGGCAGAAATTTCTAACAAGGTGGTCCTCGACGGGCTGAAGAAGCGACTCGATAGAGCAAAGGGAAGATGGGTAGAAGAGCTTTCGAGCGTCCTGTGGGCCTACAGAATAACTCCGAGGCGCTCCACCTCGGCAACTCCTTTCTCCCTAGCCTACGGAATGGAGGCTGCCATTCCCTTAGAAATCGACCTTCCTATTCTAAGGTCCGAACTCTTCGATCAGAGCCGGAATGAGTCACACTTAGCTTTGGAGCTGGACTTGGCCGATGAGCGAAGTGAAACAGCAACAATCCGGTTGGCCGCTTACCAGCAACAGCTAACCAGAGGCTATAATCAGAATGTTAGAGAAAGGGAATTCTCAGTGGGCGAGTTGGTTCTGAAAAAGACACTCCCAAGCGACAAAGATCCCAACCAGGGGAAGCTGGCGCCGAATTGGCACGGGCCCTTCAATGTGATCTCCACTGCCAGACAATCAGCCTACCGACTCGAGGACATGGAGGGCAGATAGCTACCTCGGCCGTGGAACGCGTCTCATCTCAAGAAGTTTTATTTCTGAAACCTGTACTCTGTACTTAGAAGATTTTAATGAAATAGAATTTTTTATTTAGAGTACGAGGCATCCTGCGTCAGCAGTTCGGCTATGGCCATTGATGAGATCGCCTCGGGTCGGCCTATGCGCCACCCGGGCGTGAAGCCATTATGGCCATTGATGAGATCGCCTCGGTTCGGCCTATGCGCCACCCGGGTGTGAAGCCATTATGGCCATTGATGAGATCGCCTCAGGTCAACCTATGCGCCACCCAGGCGTGAAGCCATTACGGCCCTCGATGAGATCACCTTGGGTCGGTGTAAAACCACCCAAGCGTGAAGCCATTACGGCCCTCGATGAGATCGCCTTGGGTCGGTGTAAAACCACCCAGGCGTGAAGCCATTACGGCCTTCGATGAGATCGCCTTGGATCGTTGTAAAACCACCCAGACGTGAAGCCATTTCGGCCATTGGCACTCCCACCTCGGGTCGGCAAACGCCACCCTGGCAAGTGTCCATTTCGGCTAAGTTGCCTCTGGGTTCACCCACACTCCCAATGCCGAAATGAGTGAGATCCATAAGGCTATAGGACACTCATGACGGGTCTTCGACTGGCCGGTCTGCCTCGAGCCGAACTCATATACTTGTAAAAAAAAAAAAGAATGAACGTGGAAAAGTGACAAGCCACGGGCAAGCATAATTCAAAATGGACACTGATTGAGGCAAATTGAGAAATTTTATTTATGATCTCGAGTTTGTACATTCTAATTACAAGTTCTTAGCAAAAAGAAAAGGGGTACAAATCGTTGTACAGCAAAATTCAGAACAACCCGACCTAAACCTCTTCGTTATCCATCGCGTCGGCGTCGCCTGCTTGGGGAGCCACGGGAGAGCCTGGCGCTGCATCGGCAGGCGTCTCAGGTGGAGGAAGAGCTGCGGAAGCCTCGGCGGGAGCTTGGGGCACAGACGAAGCTCGCCCGAACTCAGGAGGGTTCTGGTACAAAGGATGATCTTCGGGGACCCCCATCTCCTTGAGTACGGCGCGACAGCCAAGTTGAAACAGCTTCGGGCTCAGCTTTTTGATCTAGTCGATGTAATTCTAGCCCGCATCTGCTACCCCTTCAAGAAAGGCGGCGTCGACCTCGGCCCTGGTTGACGCAAGGAGTTCCTCATTCGCCTTCTTTTCTAGCTCAAGCTCAGCCGCCAGCCCGGCCAACCTCTTCTCTTCGGCGAGGAGCTTCCCTTGCAGCTCGTATGACTCTACCTTCAGTTGGGAAAGCTCGCACACCACCAAGTCGACCTGGGCATCGAGCTCGGTCTTCTTGGCCTCCACCACCCTCAGCTCCTCACACTCTGCATGCAGTTCGACTTCGGCCCGCCGCTTTTCATCCTCAAGGCGACAGACCTTGGTGTCCTCTTTTAGGACCCTGTCCAGGACTACTTGTAGTCTCTGGACGCCCTGCAAAAGGAAAAGGAATCTAGTTAGAAGTGAGTTCAGTGGCTTGAAATCCGAAGTTAACCAGCGCAAACTTACCGAAAGAGAATGCTGCAGTGTCTTCAAGAGCAGCCGAATGCTGTCAGCTGCTTTGTGCTTCTCCATGTCCTTCGGAAGGGCACAGGCTCTGCTAAGGGTCACGACCGCGGTCGTGTTGCCCAACAGCTGATCCTTGACGTTTAACGGCCTTCCGAGCCACAACTCGAGGTCGGGTTTGAAAACTTTCGGCCCCGGTGGCGGGGTCTCCAGTGGCAGCCCGGGGCCGAGTTCCGCCGAAGTCTCCGCCACGGATGTCGCTTCGGGAGCCCTCTCCCTCTCGGCCACTGCAGGCCGCAACTGCGTTCCCATCCTGGAGGCCTCCTTCCTGGCCCTCTTCCGGGGACGCTCCCTCTCCCTCTCAGTGGAAGGTTGAACCTCTGAGCTCAGGGCGGCGGGGGGGCTGGAGCAGAGGGGGGTGGCCCGGCTAGGCCGCTGGACCCAGCCGCCTAGTCGCCAAAGAGGGCGTCCTCCAAATTGAGCTGTTGGTATGCTGGTTGGAGCCTCTCCATCTCTTCGGCGCTCGGAGAAGAGTAGTTCTCGATCTCTCCGAGTGGATCGCTTTCGGCACCGGCGGCCGACGTGGAGGGTTCAGCGCCGGAAACGGCTCCGCTCGCGGCTTCGGCGAGGACCGTCTCTCCTGGACGGCCTGATTTCCGTGTATAAGACACATACTTCGGCTCGTATCCCAGCAAGGAGTAGGCGGCTCTGTTCCGATGCCCTCTATATCGGTAGACCTTGTTCAGCCAGACCGTGTTTCTTCGCCACCGGTCTAGCTGGGCATCTCGCTTTCGCTAGGAAAGGTCTGTTAAAAAAAAAAAAAAAAAAAAGAGGTCAGAACAAAGCTGAGAAATGAAGTAAGGACAGAATCCAAAACCCAAGAGGGGTCAGTGCTTTACTCGGCGGTGTCCCGAAGAACCGTGGGACTTGGACCCTCCTCTCCGCCTCAGTTTCGGTCGCGCTGAACTCCCAGTTGCCTGAGACGAACAGGCAATCATCCCCGGCATATTTGTTTGAGTCCTCTAAGGCCGTGACGAAAGGCTGACACTTCGCTTTGACGCGGAGGTAATACGTGCCGCCTTCTCGGGATTTACAGAGGTCGTACACGTCCTCGATATCATGGACGCCGAGATTGATCCCAAGGATCTTGTTCAATTCAGCGACGCCCATGATAATTTTGAAGCCGTTCGGCATCAACTGACACGGACATAGGTTCCAAGACTAGAGGCACGACCTGAGGAGGGGGTGAAGGGGGAACCTAACCCCACCTTCGATAATGGCGACTAAGGGAAACGGCATCCAGCCCTTGTTAAAGGCATAGCCGGACAGGCTGGACGGGTCGGCGGCCTTCACCCGGACGTCCTCCGGGATCATGTATGCCACCTTAAGCTCTACTAGAGCCTGAGGGGTGTCTATCCAATAGCTGTAAACCCCCATTTCTAAGAAACCCTAAAGACGGGCTAGAACAGGAGCAGGACAAAAATCCTAGAAGCTAGGGTAAGGGTATAAACAAGAAAAAGAGAATCGGGTAAAGGCACTCACAGGATTGACAAAAGCAAGACCAAACTACGATGACGATGAGCGACGCGACAGCAACTGAAGAACACAGGAAAGATCAGACAGGCCTCTGCTCGAAAGTTCTCTACAGGTTCTCTGCTAAATGGCTAAAGTAAAAAACAAATGAAGACAAAGCCAACTGAATATAAAGGTTGAAGATGGGCGCCATCCCAAATTTCAAAGGAAAGGCGCGTGCGGAGCATCGCCTCATCTACTCCACACGCCTCCTCGAAGTCGTAGAGAAGCCCATCAGTCAGAGACACGTGGTGCAGCCAGTCTGACTCCCCACATTAATCATGACCACCACATTTATCATTCCATTGATTGCCTCGGGCAAGCGAAGCGGTGGCGGCGCATTTAACAATTAGAATCTTTGATCAGGCAATAACTTTATGGTAAGCGCCAAACAACGGAGATGATCTGCATCAAGATGGAAAATAATCCAACTTCTTCAGAGATCCAACTCAACTCTCAACCTCAAGACTTGATGAACCCTAAAGGTCAAGAGCTGGGCGGCAATTGTGTGGGGGCATTCCAGTGATACAGGTGTTTAGCCTGATTTCGGCCATTCGATAACTACAGCCTCGGTCGGGATGGATCCGGACCGTCCGACGTGCTCGACCCCGCACCACCTCGGCTTCGGTATACCCTTTTGCTGGTGTCGGTAAGAACCAGCTAGTCTCACTTCGGCCCCTCCATCATTGCGCCCATTTCGGTCTTGGCTGCGCACCACATTTTGATGGCTACGTGCCGAACAACCTAGACAGGGCCTGACAGCCACACCTGACACCTGGACACGCGGCAGGGCATTGGCACGCGTTGATGGGACAGGAGCACCATCTAGGCCGTCCACCCTCGTCACCTCTTTGACAAACCCACATCCAGTGGCTGCAGCCATCTAGGCAAGGCCCGAGAGGAGGATCCGATGGGACCCCGGCCGCCAACGGGTCAGAACACGATCAGGCCCAATGTGACCCTCATTTAATGCTATGAGGGCTATAATGAACCCTCATCGATGGCCCTACGGGGCTAATGTGGTCCTGATCTCACCGGTCGAATTAGGAAGCCCATTAACAGGAATCCTGGACTTCTCATATAAGGGAATCCACCACCCAAGACCAGGTATGTTCTACATGCATGCAACCATTCGAACCTTATTCTCCTTCTCCGACCAACATCCTTGTACTAACTTAAGCATCGGAGAGCCCTGTGCTGCCCACAGCCAAGGTCCTCTGACTGTTTCTTCTTCTCCCTCTTCAGGTCCCTAAATTAATCAGCTCTCTCCGGTCATTTGGATAAGTCCTTTGAGGCTCCTCCCTGATCTTCTGAGCTATTTTCCAGCACTTACAGTAGGGTATATAGTAGGATTTTAAACATCCAACTTTGACCACCATTCAGATACTGGGATTGATAATGTGTATGAGATCTCATCTATTCTGCTTCAATGTTTCCGTTTAATTGGTGTTGTGATTGTGATGTGATTGTGAACAAGCCTCCTGTCCTTGGTTTCATTTATATTTGATTAGAGCCATTGCTACAACCTCCCAGTGTTTTATTCCTTCTCTGTAAGAATATCTTACAAACATGAAATTTCACTTTAGGTTTTACTTTAACCATTTAATTTATGGATGATCAATTGAATAGTAGGCCCAACTGTAACTGAAGTACAATTTGGCTCAAAGTTAATACAAGGACGCTGATTTGAGCGGTTTGATGTGAGAGCTAATGACGTATTTATAGCGTGGACATAGATGAATTAGTTGATCTAACTTGTTTAGCTCACTACAAATCAGACAAATCCAAAAGCAAACCCAATGCACTTGTTCCATCAAATTTTATGATCAAGTTAAATCTCAAGTTTCAAATTGAAAACTTGAACATGAATTAATCTAACTGCAAACTAAGTAGATATGCTCTCTACAACACAATAATGCAGATTGTAGGTGTGAAAAGGAGCACAAGAAGATCCCTGTTTCATTTTTAAGAGCAGGAAAACTTACTTAATTCAGAAGCTGCGACACGAATATAAAGATCTGTTGATCCCCAATCGCTTTCTACTTCCAAATAATACCCTGCATCCACCAATCTCCCATACCACACAAGACATGTAGGAGCACCCCCATTAATCATATTAGCATAAGCATAAGCATAAGCCCAGCAGCTGCAGTTGCTAACACACTGAGATCTGCACTCCTCTGCACTCGAAGCGACTGCTGTCGACTCGCCATCTGGAACTTTAATCTTCCCCAGCAGCACAAACCTGTCGTCATCCCCGCACCGCAATTGCACCTTCCTTACACACCCATCTGACCAATTTGCCGAATTCCAATTCTCTGGGGATGCCACAGGCTTGAAGCCTGGCATGCACTTGCAAATGGGAATGTTATGCTTGTTGCAAGTAGCAAATGCGCCACAAGCAGCATAGAGGCTGCATCTATGTTTTGGCTGGAACCAGGTGAAGCCCCATGACTTGGACTCATAGTTCCATATTTGGCATCTAATTTCTCCTGATGTGTCCATAACTAGCCTTGTGTGATCATACATGGCTGAATATTCTAAGTAGAGCTCATCGTCGATGTGCCTGGTGATGAAATGAAATAAGAAATAATTGTTCGCCTCAGGGATCTTGTTAAATGTTCGCTCATTCCAGTAACTGCTTCGCCAGTAAGGGACTGATCTTTTCCATACGAAGAACTGGTGTGAATCATGATGATCAATCCCAAACGAGAAGATTCCAGGAGCAGGGTCATTGTTGTTCTTCCATGATCTAAGCATTCGGCTTTCACCCGTCTTTAAATTCAATCTAATCTTCATACCTGGTGTTAGATATGTTAAGCTATATTCAGGAGGTTCTTATTAGAACTCAAAATAGATGTGATTAGAATTTGAATAGGTTTGAATTGGAGTTTGGATTATATCAAAGTATCAAAAAAAAAAAAAAAGCAGTTCTTAAGAGTTTCACCTGGTAGGAGAGTATTGGATGGATGATCAAAGCTCTGCCACAAGACTAGTCCTGAATTTCCATCTCTCAATACAAGATTTCCATTATCCAACACTGCAGCACTTGTGGGGGTGTTTGACGATATCGAGATGTTTGTCGACCATTTGGTGATTTCTTCTCCATCAAAGACGACCAAATTTCCATCACTTTCGATCGAAAAACAACTAGAAGAATCTGAAACTGGGTTATCTGAGTTGGCCACCCAGACGACAGTTTGAACTGCGATATTGTGGTACCATATTCCAACATAGCGATTCGACGAATTGTCGGGGCTGAAGAAGCCCAGTTCAAAGATCTTCCCTGGTGATGTAATGGTCTCTCCATCTCTGATTGGTTTGGTAGGTGTTAATATATCTGCTGCAGTGAAAGATAGTCCTAGCAGCAAGAGAAAGGAGTTGGGAAAATTACAACTTATAGGCATAGTTACGAAATGCAATCTTGCCGTTGCTGAAGAAGATGGTTTGATAATACATACAGAGAGACGGAGAGAGGGAGAGAACTTTACAAGCACATGTCCATGTTTCTGGTTTTTTTTTTTTTTTTCTTTACTTTTTTTTTTTTTTTTTTTTTTTTTGTGGTTGTCCAAGCTACTAAGTTTCTCTTGAATTTATGTGACGCCCTCCAACGTTGACTCAACTTCAACAGGTGGATCCTCTTCCGTGGTTCAAAAGTTGAAGAACTTGCTCATTTGCCATGTCATGTTCACATATATGAAATAACAAGTTGGTCATCATTTCCCCAAAATAGTCGAGCATAGAATTCTTTTTTGGACCCCACTGCTAGATAGTAGGAATTGTACTTGGATTGTACGAAAGGGAGTGTTAGTACGTTGAAAGCGTAGTTACCAGATTCGCACAGTTCGACTAATTTAAATTTGTGTTCTTAATTCAAAGTTTGACTTTCAGTCAAATTCAAAAATTCGATGGAGTATATTTAATTAATTTGTTTTTCGATTCACTCGATTCGCAATTCTAGTTCAATTAGTTCGATATTCTAATTCGTAAGTCAAGTTAAATGTCTTAATAAAATGTCATAATTTTAAATATATATAAATAATAACATTTCACAAAAATAGATATAAGTGGATATATAAAGATTTCTATCACCATCATTAAATCTTTATCATAACTATGATAGGTAAGCTATTTGACTCGTAATAACTAATAACACGCATGCTTTCCACTAAGAATCACGATGAGAATTTTCAATTTGATAAAAGAATGCCCCATCATCACATTCACCAATATAAAAGCGTGTACATTTTTTTATTATTAAATTAAGTGTTCGGTATTTAATTAATCTTATGGCAGGCCTAAGTTTATTTGATGTAAAAATTTGTTAAATCCAATAAAAAATAAGAACAATCATTTTCACTGATTTGGATTTCTAATAAGTGTCTGCACTATGAGCCCTGCTAATTTCTCATATATCTAATATTTAAGACTCTAACAGGACTTAGAGGCATTAACCCTATTTCTATAGTGGATTTCTGCCAGAAATTCATTACGTCCAGGATTCTCTGGACATGATGTGACAGGCTGTCCCCGGAAATTTATGAATTCTATATTTCCTTTCTAGCATTTTTGGATTCTAATTAAATGAAAGGTCTTTTTTTACCTTCGAGAATCCAGAAATTTCACTACCTATGCATTTTGGTGGAATTCCTAGATGCTCAAGCCCGAAGGGGCATTCAGGAATTCAATTTTGTCTAACAATTCAGGAATTCTCCAAACAAAAATTTCTGAAATTCCAAAAAAGGGCCCTAAATATCCCCATTTTCTCTTGGGAAGAGGCAATTGAGATGAGAGACAGAGTGAAAGCAGTACATGTGAGGCCCCATCCCTTGTGGGTCCTCAATTTGAATTTTGAATACTATTTAATAGAGTATATTAGCTAATTATACTAATTAATGGGTTAGTAAGGGTAGTTATGTACTTTCCTAAGTTTTAGTTAGATTTGTCTAGTTGTGTTAGTAATAGAATTAACATGGGTCTTTTGCAATTTCTAGGGTTAGTTAGTGAGTTGGAGGCCCTAGCTAGATATTAATAATTACTATAGGGGGTATCCACTGAGAATCTTCTAGAACCTTATCCCAAAGACCAAAATGCCCTCTACCCTAACCCTAATCCTATGCAAACTAAAAGGGTATTTTAGTCCCTAGCCCAAACCCCCAACTTATAAATACTACACCTCCCCATGCCATACATTAGCTACTGTTCATCTTCATCAATTCCCCCTCTCCTTTCTCTCTCTCTCTCTAGATTCTTCTCCCTTATAGAAGTTCTATGTGGATGTGGGAATATAGGAGTAGAGATCTCTTCTAGATCTGAGATTCTGGACTGGTTTTGTGATTGAGAAGATCATAGGAGCTGGGATTTCTTCTTATTGGCTTGGTTCTCTCTTTTCTCTCTCTACAACCTTGCATTTGAATTAAGGCAAGTGCAATATATATATTTAGCATAGAATGTATGTTTCTATTTACATTGATTCTGCAATTTCAATTCAGTTAATGTACATGTGTTAGATCTACCCTTGAGCTTAGTTTTGACGAATTTTGGGCATTGATGGATGGGATTTCTCATTTGGAAGATCAATGGCCCGTTTGGTGTTGAGTGGTAGAACATTGAAGTGCTTTTATGATTTATGTTGATATTGTGATGTTTGGGCGAGATTGAAGGAGTTTTAATGGAAAAATGGGTTGAACGAGATGAAACCCAGAAATATGGATTTTCTGCAAGTTGCGTGTACTCGGTTGACCGAGCACACTGAAACTCAGAAAAAAACAGGTCTCAGTTATTTTCCTACAGGACTGACAATCCAGTGTGCGCGGTCGACCGAGCCCTGCTCTAGGTCAACCGAGCACACATGTTTTGCAGAAATTAACTGGGAGTTGGATTTTTCCCTCAGACCCAGACATCCTGTGTACGCGGTCGACCGAGCCCTGCTCCTGGTCGACCGAGCACACAGGATTAGTAGTGAAAATGCTTGAGAGCTGGGACATCATTTTCCAGGATTTCTGTGTATGCGGTAAACCGCCCAGGCCAGGAGGTCGACCGGACACACAGGGAATCCCTGAGATCAGACCATGTCTCCAAGGTGCCTGACCACAGTTTCCTAGTGTACTCCGTCGATCGACCAGGCCAGGAGGTCGACCGAGCCCTGTGCCACGTCGACCGAGGACACTGAATTTAGTGATTTTTCAGTTTCACATTCTGAGGTTGTGATCGTATGTGGGGCCCATTGACCATCCAAATGGACTTCTATTAATGTGCTAAGCCCGAGTCAATGGTTTTGGTCGTATAATCTATGATGATTCGATCTTTAAACGTTGTCAATGATGCCCGTAACTTTAGGAGCACCAAACACAGTATCCTTTGGCATCTGAGATTCCATTTAGAGATCAAATTACCTGATATGGACCTGGACCTGAATGTAGTCCATTGCTTAGGTTGAATTATTGTTAATTCCCTATTGATTCTCATACTTGAAGTTCATACTTCACTTATCTTATTACTGTCACTCTTATGTCCTTACTATAGCTTATAACTGTTAATCAAATAGAAATAGATGACCTGAACCTAGGACTACTTAGAGGTGACCCGGTGACGTGATTGGGTGAACACTGCCCATGTCTGTGGCTAGGCGAGGCCTTTTATGTCCTGAGTATGGATGTGTTATACCCTTAGAATTGGAGAGGTGGATTGTATTAGACTTATAACTCATTTTGGATGAGAATTGACTGGTTATCATTGGAAATGGGCATGTTACCTCGTTTGGACAGTTTTAGACCAAGCCATGTGATTGATGGGCCTTGGTATGAATTCAACGTATGGGCTTGGACTTGGATTGTAATCCATGGTCTAAATTGGTATATGAATATCTTAGAGACCTCGTTAGGACCTTGTTCACGCAATGCAAAGCCTAGACAGACACAGACCTTAGAGTTTTCCTCGAGTCAGCATAAACATTCACTCAGTTGATTTAAGCTCAGCCTTTGGACTGATCATCACTGGTAGTAGCTATTTATGAGTGTTGAGTGAACTATCATGATGAGTTATATTTTAGACGGACGGTGTGATACCAAGTCCAGTCTCCCCGAGTGATGAGTGTGGTGAGACTATTTAGTGTGATTGTTTGTAGGGCTAGTCATTCCCCAGCACTGGTTAGATTCCCCGCCGCGACTGTGTTCAGTATGGGAGGGTCGTGGCATAATATCCCGCGGTATTCAGCTCATATGAATGTGCCATATTGTATTAGACTAGATACTATATTTGTCCTGATTCTATATGTTTATCTTGCTCAACTGCCTAGATCATGTATCTTGATATTCTTTAACTGTGTAACTGTCTCTACTCTTTTGATACATATGTCTTATGTTACTTGTATACTGTGACTTGCTAGATCATGAGATCTGACCCATTTTGGTGCTTAGGTCTCGACCCCGAGTACGAGGATGATGCGCTCGCGCTCATAGAGGCGCCCGTAGCTGGAGATTACGGATGGAGACCGGCTGACCGAGATGTCGAGCCGGAGGTTGGAGAGCCAGTACCTGGGCTATGAGTGTTTATCTTTATTTGGGTTTTGAGCGATTATTGTAGTGAGCCGGGTAGCTGTCAAATATGTAATTAATTTTTATTCTTATCAATTGACACATTTAGACTGGGCTTCAGTTCCATTTACATTTGATATATCATGATACCTATTGCTTCCGTTTCACTTCTTATGCTTCCACAATTTAACCATTACTATTTTATCGTTCAAAAGTTTAATATTAGAACTCACTGCGGACCTATGATCTTAAAAGTTCTCGGACTTTTCCGAGAAGTAGCACGCCAACTTCAGATATTCTGACGACTTTCTCGATATCCGGAATTGGGGCGTTACAGTACATGTTTTAGTAAAACAAGAAAGAAAGTAGTACATTGGATATGTCCCATAGTTAATAGACAGAAGCTCATTTTCCTCTCATAGTATACTGCTGTACCACCTTGCATTAAAAGCCTGTTCCTTTTTATCTTACACAGAGACCATAGGAAAAGGTGCTTGAGACCATAGGAAAAAGGTTGCAACATCTTTTTCTCACCTTCTTCTCTACGAACTGCAATAAACTCTATTTTCTCAAGACATCGAATCCATCCAAAAATGAACAAAGATTTGTTCGATTCAAATGGGACCGGATTTAAGGCTGCCTAACCGAATTAGGTAACTATGGTTGAAACCATTGAATTTTGGTTTCAGATAGAAATTTCACTTTCCCACTGTTCTCTATAGTATGAGATCGAAATCCTCTTTTTGGCAAAGTGAGTTCAATATTTTCTTTTTAATTCTATCCATGATATAAAAAATATTGCACCAAATGATAAGAAAATATAAGTTAATCAAAAAGTAGATTTGGGATTTTCTCACGATCCAAATGTAACTTGGACAGGTTTGTGCAACAAGGAGATTCCATGCTCTTAAGATTTCTTTTTCATGGGCGAGAGGAATCCTAAGTAGAAAATTGAATTCCTCTTTGTTAAGTAAAATTAGTTGATTTTGTATTATTTTTGGACAGGAATAAGTGTTCAAACAGTGAGTTGCATGGAAAATTAAAATGATTTCCTTGAAATTCGCCAATTGTGACACACATTCTAAGGCCACATCACCGAGATTTCTATGTCTTTTCAAGTCTTTTCAACCATACAGAGTCCATCCAAAATATGGCATAAATATTGGGTTGCATCTTCTACATAATTTCATGTACAAATGAGTAAAAAAAAAGGGAAAATTACCGTACGAACATTCTTAAATTCCACAATTGCCCATGAGAAGATCAAAAATGAAAATTTACCCACAAGCAAATCGCACAGCAAAGGAAACCAAAAGTAGGACAACTTTACCCTTTTCCCTGCGATATCCTAACCCACTGGAATATCCCAGATTTATCCCAGGATTAGATATCTCACGCCAATGGGATATCCCAGGGTTCGATATCTCACAATTGTAGGATATTTCACCGATAGATATCCTCTGCACAGGATATTTTTTCAAAATCTTCACCGTTCTCCTTTCGCCTTCCTTTCTCTTTTCTCTTTTCATCCCCAGGTAAAACCCACTTTAACTTTTACTGTAATCATTTTCTTCTTCGACTTCCAATGGTTTTTCCTCTTTCTTCTTCGCATCGTCTTGTTATGGACACTGCAGGAATACAACCATCCACTCCATTTTCCTTCTTAAGTCGCTGCAAGGTCGTGGATTTTCAACTGTGTAGGATTTTACAAATATACCTACCTGTCAGTAGGTTAAGGTATGGAGAAGAAGTATTGTTTTTTCTTTATCTCTGTATTTGTTTTAGTCTTTTTTTAGGGCTTGTCCTGGGCATTTGGGGTTTCATTGTTATTTGGGGGTTGCATCATGTGATGTACGAATGTTATTTTTGTTCTACTATTTGTAGATCCCTTGAAAAAAATTTGGTAGTGATGCTGTTGTCTGCTTATTTTACCATTTTTCCATGAAAAACTTAGTTGTTTTCCATGTTTTACTTTCAGGCTTGAAAGGTTGAATACTAACAAAATGGTATATCAGCCTATTAAAAATTTTCAAGTAGGATAGGGTAGTTTGAATGCTACTTCATTCAAAATTAGTCCAATAAATTGGTAAAGAACTCTTGGTAAACTTCATAGCAAGCATTAAGAGAACTAAAGACCAGATTTAAAATCTACTTTGAATCTCTACTTTATATTTCTTATTATCTTTTTTTGCAATATGAAATTGACTGTCATAGCACTACTATCCTGATGTCTGAGTTGATTATGATAGATTGTTTTTGTTTTTTTTATGTTAGATTGGCTGTTAAATTGCATTCTATTTTTACTCAGTTATTATTTCCACCTAATTCAAGTAATGCTTGGCAAATGGAACCATTTCAACCCGGTCCGATTGATTCATCTGTATTATCGAAACAAGAAAATCACGTATCCACGTCAATATGGAATGGCAAGGAACCCGGTGTTTACCGATGCATTCCAGCTAATCCTAAGAGTGGATTTTGGAAATTAGATGATAGGCAATGCAACATTGTGAAAAGGACTGGCCTCCACCATCTATCGCAAATTTGCCATATGCGAATCGACCATGCTTTGATAAGTGCATTAATTGAAAGGTGGAGGCCAGAGACAAATACCTTTCATTTTTTCTCCGGGGAGGCCACTATTACACTTGAAGATGTGGCATATATTTATGGGCTACCCATTGATGGTCCACCAGTTATAGGTCGTACATACACGAAGAGACCCATCATTGAGGATGTATGCAATGCACTCTTAGGAAAGGTGCCTAAACCCACGGACATCGAGGGTGGACAACTCAAATTGACATGGTTTCATAAAAACTTTGTTGAGCCCCTAGAGAATGCATCTGAAGAGGATATCAATAGTTATACAAGGGCATATCTCTTTTGCCTTGTTTCAACCCAGATTTGTGGGTTTACGTCGGGGTCAAGGGGGCCTGCCTACCTCCTTGAATTATTTGAAACCTTCCAAGTGTATGCATGGGCTCCTACTTGCCTTGCAAATTTATACAGAACACTGTCCAAGGCCACTCGTGTGAAGGATGGGATAAGAACAATATGTGGGGCCCTCCAACTTCTGCAGGTAAGTAATAACTATATATTGCTCGATTACAACAAATATTGAAAATGAAAGTTTATGAATTGATTATATTTCAACAGATATGGGTATATTCCCGAATGAAAATTGGACGTCCAATCAAACAAAATATAGACTCTATCAAATTCGAGTTCCCACTTTTTAAAATGTGGGAAAAAAGACTGCAAAATCACTTTTCGTTGACTACTGTTGAAGAGGCTCGTCAACAACTCGATCAGCAAGGCATTGATCAGGTAAGTTCTTTCAATTATCTTTATGTTCTTATCCATTTTTCCTCTTAATATGAAATAATGAAAATATGGGTGCAGTTTGAGTGGCAGCCTTACCTCCAATTTGCTGAAGAATTGATTGAACACGTGTCAGAAGCAGACAGTTGTCTCTTTTCAACATGCACGGAAATGATTTTTTACTCAATTTTTGAACCTCACAATGCGAATCGTATAATGAAACAATTTGGCTGGAGACAAATCTTACCTCCACCACTCCATCCAACTCCCTCTAGAGATGAAAAAACATCTAGTGTTACAATTGATTTTAGAGTTACGCTTAAATAATAAGTACAAGCATGGCAAAATAGAGTGTCGTTAGTTATCGGTGGCGAGTACGATGACTTGGTCGGTAGACATTCATATGAGTACTTTGTTTGGTACCATCGTATCACTAGAATGCGTGTCGAGCGGCCACAAGGGAGAAGAAATCCATAATATGAACATGCAGTCCAACAGGTAATTCTAGTTGCAACATTAAGCTAATTAGTGGCGTAAGCATTAAAAAATTTTTATTGAGACATTACTTCTCTCTCTCTCTCTCTCTCTCTCTCTTTCTCTTTTTAAGAACACGTTACTCCGTGATATTGATACATTACTTTGTTAGGAACTAATATTGACATATTCTATCATCAGATGCAAATCTTCCTCAAACATGTTGTGGCTACTGTAGATGGTGTGGATGAAAAATATGATTCATGGTTCTTATATAAAATAATGCAAACAAGTCAACAACAATGTTTGAAATTCTCCACTGCCTGCTTTGCTGGATTTGAAAATTTCAGCTTGGAGGAATGTATTAATAGCGGGTCACGTGAGAATTTCAATGAGGTTAGTTTTGATATATTAACAATTATTTCATTGTATACTACGACTGTAATGAATTCCATTGGTTGTTTAACTGTTGTTGATTATTATAGTGAGATATCTATGCTGTGCAATAGGAAAATCAAGAGGAAGAACAAGGACAAGTGCCATCTGATGTCCACACACCCCAATCTTTCCCATTCGCAAATCCAAGTCCCGCACCCCATCGACCCTCATACGTAACCCCAGTGTCTAAATCCCAAGCTTCTCCATTTGTGGATCTAAATCCAACACCACAACCACCCCCCGTTCATTCCCTCTAGCTCTACATCCGGGTCTTCTCCATATGTGAGTCCAAGTCCAGCAACAAAACCACCCCCTTTCGTACCCTCAATGTGCACAACCCAACCTGATCCATCTGTTTTTCGGAGTCCAACACCCCAAGCAGTCCCTTTCATAATCCAAAGTCCCACACCCCATCCAAATCCAATCGTTATCCCAAGTCCAACACACGTCGTATCTTCAATGGTTGGCCGAGCGAAAGGTAATCCTAGGAAAAGGATTATTCCTCCAAGACTCTCTCCATATGTATTGGGTCCAAGAAGCAAACGCCCATGGCCCAACCCACAATATTCTCTTACACCAGAAGAAGATAAGATCTTAGAAAAGTTTTGGAACGGTTATTATAAAAAGTATGTATGTATAATGCATTTTTTTAGGTTTGCATTATTGGATTGGACAATACAATATATATAATGATCCTATATATGCAGGCTACCAATGTTAGGTCAAATTTGTTCAAGGGTTTCTGCCGAGAGTCTGCGTCAATGCCTGCATAAATATTGGATCGATACCAATGTATGTCGCAATTATGGATAGTAATATTGTATTCAATATTTATTTTTTCATGAAAATGAATAAATTGTCTCAGATGGGTTGATTATGGTGTATGTGTCGTAGATAATGGATTACTGGTTTGAGATTCTTGAAGCCAAGGACCCAACAGCACATTTCTTTCCATCTTCACTGGTGGTATGAAAGTTTTTTTTGTCCTTGATGACTTGTAGTTACAAAGATTTTTTTTGTCTTTGATGACTTATAGTATTATGATGTGGGTCATAGTAAAATTTTATTTCTTTACCGTGTAGTATTGGGACCAGCATAATTTGCCAGATTATTATTGTATTGCATTTGGGAATGAGCGGCTTAGAGAGTATAGTGAATATCAAAAGCTGTTTTTTCCAATCTGGCATCAATCACATTTTTTCCTCCTAGTTGGATATCCAAAAAGAGAAAAATGGGAGTTTTATAACAGTATGGATACCGGTGTTGACTGGAAATATACTCGCCATTTTGTAAGTGTATCTCTACTTAAATATATATTTATTTATTTATTATATATTTTAGAATATCACGTCCTTGTGTATTGACATATGTAATCTCATTTGTACAGGTTTCATTTATTAGCGGTTCTTTCTCCCAACTTGGTTGGGACGAGCCTGCATAATGGCCAATTATACCTTATGCATGTCCTAAACAAGACAATACGTGAGTTTAAATTGCAAATGTTGGATGTTTGCATTATTGGATGATGGGATGCATGTTCTCATATGTGAGTGAAACTTTGTACAGGGATGATTGTGGAGTGTTTGTGATGGCATATGCTGAGCATCTATTACTTGACCGACCCATGCAGTTCACACAGAGTGACATGTGGTTTTACAGACAAAAGATCATATATGACATATATTACAAGCATTGGGAAAATAGCGGTTTCCTCGAATGTACGATAGATGATGATGATAGAGGGCAGCCAAGCTGAGAGAATAGACAAGGGTTGTATGGAGTTTTTGTATATTATAGGTTCAGAATTTCGAGTTCAATCTTAAGTTCAATCATTATTTTATTTATCCTGCAACAATGTACATAACATTGTAGCAATGTAAATAACATGTTTTTACATGTTTTATGAGTGTTAGTTCCATTTTGTTTTTATTTAGTTTCATTTTATTTTTATTTAATCAACATTGGTACAATATCACAATAATTTAATGAAAAGAATCTTACCATAATATTGTAAAAATAATGAATTGGAATTATCACAATAAAAAAATGTCAAAAATATAATATAATGTCTGATTTTAGTGGATGAATGATTTCTGGTTTATTTATTCTTAATTTATAATTTAAATGTATTTTATTTTCAACAATACACAATTTAAGGAAAAAACTTATTCATCGGCCATCACTTGCATCTGCCCTGAATTTTTCTAAAAAAACAGTTTATAAATATTGTTCTCGTTGTAGCCACATATTTTCTCACTTATATCGATATAAAGTTATTAAGTCAGAGGGTGGTCTCGCTTAATCGAATTTTTTCTCGCTATAGCGAAAATAATGTGTAAGCCAGAACGATGTCTCACTAGAGCTAGAACTTACTCGCTATAGCAAAAAAACTCATCAGAAGGCATGGCAACAGGGGAGGTTCTTGCTATAGCCAGGACTGTCCTCGCTATAGCCAGAACCTCGCTATAGCGAGGTGTCCCAGGACAAGCCTCACTATAGCCAGATTCTCGCTATAGCGAGGGTCCCAGACGTGGATTCGTCACTATAGCAGGAATCTCGAGGGTATTTTCGTACTCGTCATTTTGGGGTATTTTCGTCCCCTTCATGCACTAAAAATTCTTACCCACCACAATGAATTCTCCTACCCACTCCTGCCTACCAATAGTGAATTTCCATACCCACTCTTGCTACATAACTAAATTCTCCTGCTCACCGTCCTTATCTCCAGTAACTCTTCATCACTGTCCATCGTGAAAATCAAAGCAGAAAAAAGGATTTTTCAAAACTTGTTTTATGGGTTGTTTTTATAATGCATTCAATAATCATATGGTCCCACATGCCTATTGTGATGAATAAAATGTATAAAGTAGTGAAGAAAGAAGATGGAATGATAATATCCTATTGGAACCCACAACCCAAAACGGAGATGGAAACGGAGCTTTGCATTGTTTTGGAAACGGAGGTCTGGAAAGGAAACCTATGCATTTTCATGAAACAGAAGTCTGGAAAGGAGGTTTGTATGAGTTATAATATATAAGGGAGTAGGTAACGGTGCGATATCCTAGGAGCGTGGGATATCGAACCGTGCGATATCCTAAAACTCTGGGATATTGATCTGTGGGATATCCTAGTAATCTGAGATATCGAACCCCATGATATCTTACTGCCTTAGGATATCGCATGAAAATGGGTAAACTTGTCCTATTTTCAATGTACTTTCTTGTACGACCTATTGATGGGTAAATTGTAGTTTTTGGTATTGCCCTGCGTAAATTCACTGTTTAAGGACGGTCGTACGGTAAATTTCCCAAAAAAAAAAACCCTACTCGTTAGGCCTGGCCACATAGGACCAAGTTCCTGCATACGTAGGTCCTACTATGATCATCAGATCTATGTGGACTATAAATGAGCCAAGAAATAGGTCCAAGCAAGGACTTAAAAGTGCCTTGACCCACTCCTAAAAAAAAATTACCACTGCTACACTAGTCCATATCTAGTCAGAAAATAACCCTTAGCATTCTGAGATAGGTTATTTGTGGGCTGTAAATGAGTCTTAAAGAAATGCTGAAACCCATTGAAGAAGTAAATTATGGTCTTATGCCACTTCATAAAAGTCATTCGGTGGAAATGAAACTTGGCTCAAATCATATCAGTAAATGTCCTAAAACGGCCTCAGACATGGGTTGTTAATGTCTCAAATAGCGGGCTGTTGAGAGGATACATATGGCCTATTTAAAAATTGGCATGTGAACTGCTTAGGTCACATTTATGACCTGTGGGTTGCTTTTAAATAGGGGTTTGACCTTATGTATGATTTGGGCCTATTTTCAAATACAGCCTTGACATATATGGATCGCTGTGGGTATGCTCTCATACTCACCCCAAAATTTAAGACATGGGCCTTAGGTGACCCTTTATGACCTCTGATGAGTTGGGCTGCCCATCTAAATTCTTCATCACATTAACTGTGAGTTATGAATCAACTCACCAGTGCCCATTTGGTAGATTCAAGTTCAAATTCATGCCAATTTGCATTTATGTGGTAATCAAAGCCCTCTGTCATGGCATCTATCAATGATGAAAAATATATGGATGATCGATCTAACGGTGGAAACACCATAGATTATTCATCCAGTGATGAAATATATATATATGGTACATATATGGTACGTCGATTGCATAGTGGAAATACCTCAGATTGTTGATTCAATGATGAAAAATATAGCGGTCATTCATCTAACCATGGAAACACCACAGATCATTGATCCAACGATGGAGAATACGCGGGTTTTCAGTCATATGGCGAAGGCACCTCATATTGTTGATCCAATGTGGAAAGATGTGAGGTTTAATTATCTAACAATAGAAACATCATAGATCACTTATCCAATGATGGGAAATGCATTGAAAAGATATCAAAGACCAAATGGCAAGATGCAGATTAGCCATTTATATAGTTCCTTTCATTTTACTTTAAAGAAAGAGCATGTCAAGGACTAGAAGCAAGTTCCTTCTTGGATTAGAACTTCATATTTTTCGTTTTGAGCATTGTGATTTACCCCGAAAAAACCATAAGGGGATTTCATTGTAACATTGATTTAATGATATCCAATGCAAGAGATTGTCTCCATTTTTGTTCATACACCAATACATATTTCTAACATATAGAATGTCATGTGAAAATAGAACTGCTTTCTGTAACCACTCACAGGGCTATCAATTGTGCTAAGCCTGAATGACCACAAAATTTTAAAATACAGGTGAAGGCCCATTTTGACACCCATACTATTGAGAATTTAATTTGCTACCGACCATCTAGCAAAGAAATTGTGACCTCATTTATAGAACAGGATTTTGGGTTTCTAGAGGAATCACATGCTCTAGAATTACTTATGCAGAAAGGTGGTTTTTCAGGTGTAGGAAGGCTAGCAGAATCACAAAGAAATGTGACAACTGAAGCTATAGTTGGTCTGTTTTTCGGGTCTTCTTGCACGCATAAGAGCCCCACCTGGATGCATTTCATTGCTTCTAGTGCATTGCATGATTCAGATAATGATGGGTCTATAAAATCCATGCCTTTCTCTTCATTCCACAATCGCCAAGCCTACAATATTTCAAGATTCAATTAATTTATAGCAAGGAGTTCGTTAACTAAAATAAACGATAAACAAATCTGTTCTTACCTGTTTTAGAAGACCAAAAGAGTCCTCATCCTCACAGAATCTAGTGTTCTTCTTTCCACTTACGATCTCAAGTAGTATAACCCCAAAGCTAAAGATGTCAGATTTTGTTGAGAAATGACCTTCTATGGCATATTCAGGTGACATATATCCACTGTAATCCGCAATCCAAAATTGAAAACAGAAACTATAGTTATTACATGAAATTCAATGCGTGTCTAGTACAATCTTTATAGTTATTAAGAGTTTTTTTTAGCCTACATGAAGACTTGAGTCAGTCTCAGTGGAGTTGTGTAGGGAGAAACTCCATATGAATGTGAAAATACTATTGAAGTTAGTCACTCAATCATGTGTTGAGTTTTTGATCCGGTAACTCAAGATTTGATTGAGTCAACTTAATGTGTCAAGTGTATTGGAATTTTTAAAGAGCAGTAGATTCTAATCGACATTATGATGGAATAAGTACACAAAAGGAAAAACAAAAAGCAGGCAGGCTTACTATGTTCCTATTACTCTTCTGGTATTTGCTTGAGTTTGGTTTCCCCAAAAAATTCTTGCTACTCCAAAGTCTGAAATTTTGGGGTTCATATCTTTGTCAAGAAGAATATTGCTGGGTTTTAGATCTCTATGAACAATTCTCAGTCTAGAATCTTGATGCAAATAAAGAAGCCCTCGAGCAATACCCAAGATGATATCAAATCGTTTCTCCCAATCCAACAACTTGCTTTGATCCTGATCTGTCAAGTTCTCAATTCACATTAACAAAGGAAAATGTTAATAGAGTAATTTCATGATAGAATCTAAGTTCAGATAATAATATCTAGTTGAATATATGGCCAAACCAAGTAAAAAGAAGTCCAAGCTTTTGTTGGGCATGAATTCATAAACCAGTAGCTTTTCGTCTCCTTCAATGCAGTATCCTAGTAGCCGAACAAGATTCCGATGTTGCAGTTTTGCAATCAATATAACCTCATTTTTAAACTCCTCCAAGCCCTGTTTAGAATCATAAGCAAGCCTTTTCACTGCTATCTCTTGTCCTCCTTGTAGTGTACCCTGAAATTACAAATACCAAATACCACTGTTGACATAGGGAAATATACAAACAAATCCCGTTTTCTAAAATCATGAGGTTAAAGAAATAGCACCTTGTAAACAGCCCCAAAGCCCCCTTGGCCCAGCTTATTTGAATTGGAGAAGTTAGTGGTAGCCATTGCTATGCTTTTGAAACTAAATATCGATATATCTTGATTTTCTGTTCCATCTTCTCTTAAGTTAAGTCTATCTAGGGAATAATACAAACTTGCAGTACTTCTACTGGAACTGAACATTGACTTTTTTGTCAATTTTCGTCTATTTCCTGGTACATCAGCAAAAATCATTAAATAATGTTTAAAAATACAAATGTTGATTGAGTGCTTGCTTATATCAAGATGACAATCGCACTGCTATTACCTTTCTTCTTGGCCATCATCTTCAAACGATAAACGATTGTGCCTAGGAGTAGCAGCACCCCACTGACAGAACTTACAATGAGAACCACATGCGATGATTTCTTTTTATCTGTACCTGAAATTTCAATTTCTATTAGCGAATGGATATCACAAGGAATTTTGAATGCCACTAAGGACATTGAGTCCCGTGATTCTTTTTTTATCATTTAGTAGGTACAGAGTTTAGACATGAAGTAATTATTGATAAAAAAAAACAAGATGGTGTTAAGATATTCTTGGATTACAGAATATTCCTCAATTCCTTTTTGCAATTTTAGCTAAATGTAAGCATTCGGTGCAATTAAAAGATTTTTGAGAATATGTTTCTATCTTTCAAGCTCCTGTCTTTTACCATTTAAAATGGAAGTAGTACCATGTTGTTGGACTGGTAAGTCACAATTTCAGTGGCAGAAAAGTTCTGTTGCTATTTCTGTTCAAACCAACTCAAGTTACGATATTGTTTCCTCGCATAAGACCACCATTCTTTTCTTTTCATTTTTTTTTTTTTTCCTTAAAGGTTGATTTACATACCAAACAAACAAACAGGAAGGCACACAAAACCAAAGTAACAAGACCAACAATGAGAACGCAACCCTATATAACAGCATCAACTACGGAAAGCAAAATCCACTACCACAAAACCAGAAGACTACTAGCATCCCTTAAAGAAATTTCATTGACTTCATTGGCTGTTTGGAAGAAGAGGTCGACGATGGATCCACCATTGAAAGAGCTTCCATCACATCGATGCAAGATGATGTTGATGTTCAAGAAGAAGATGCACATTCATTGGCAAAGTTAAACATAGCTTGATGAGTCCTAGCATCTCGGAGATCTTCAATGTATTGTTAATGAATCCCCAGTAGCAGAATTGTAGGGTATATAGTAGGATTTTGAACATCCAACTTTGACCACCATTCAGATACTGGGATTGATAATGTGTTTGAGATCTCTTCTTTTCTGCTTCATTGTTTCCGTTGAATTGGTGTTGTGATTGTGAACAAGCCTCCTGTCCTTGGTTTCATTTATATTTGATAAGAGCCATTGCTACAACCTCCCAGTGTTTTATTCCTTCTCTGTAAGAATATCTTACAAACATGAAATTTTACTTTAGGTTTTACTTTAACCATTTAATTTATGCATGATCAATTGAATAGCAGGCCCAACTGTAACTGAAGTACAATTTGGCTCAAAGTTAATACAAGGACGCTGATTTGAGTGGTTAGATGTGAGACCTAATGATGTATTTATATCGTGGACATAGATGAATTAGTTGATCTAACTTGTTTAGCTCACTACAAATCAGACAAATCCAAAAGCAAACCCAATGCACTTGTTCCATCAAATTTTATGATCAAGTTAAATCTCAAGTTTCAAATTGAAAACTTGAACATGAATTAATCTAACTGCAAACTTAGTATATATGCTCTCTACAACGCAAGAATTCACATTGTAGGTGTGAAAAGGAGGACAAGAAGATCCCTGTTTCATTTTTAAGAGCAGGAAAACTTACTTAGTTCAGAAGCTGCGACACGAATATAAAGATCTGTTGCTCCCCAATCGCTTTTTACATCCAAATTCCCTGCATCCACCAATCTCCCATACCACACAAGACAAGTAGGAGCACCCCCATTACTCATATTAGCATAAGCATAAGCCCTGCAGCTGCAGTTGCTAACACACTGAGATCTGCACTTCTCTGCACTCGAAGCAACTGCTGTTGACACGCCATCTGGAAGTTTAATCTTCCCCAGCGGCACAAACCTGTCGTCATCCCCGCACCGCAATTGCACCTTCCTTACACACCCATCTGACCAATTTGCTGAATTCCAATTCTCTGGGGATGCCACAGGCTTGAAGCCTGGCATGCACTTGCAAATGGGAGTGTTGTGATTGTTGCAAGTAGCAAATGCGCCGCAAGCAGCATAGAGGCTGCATCTATCGTTTGGCTGGAACCAGGTCAAGCCCCATGACTTGGACTCATCGTTCCATATTTGGCATCTAATTTCTCCTGATGTGTCCATAACTAGCCTTGTGTGATCATACATGGCTGAGTATTCGAAGTAGAGCTCATCGTCGATGTGCCTGGTGATGAAATGAAATAAGAAATAATTGTTCGCGTCAGGGATCTTGTTAAATGTTCGAGCATTCCAGTAACTGCTTCGCCAGTAAGGGACTGATCCTTTCCATATGAAGAACTGGTGTGAATCATGATGATCAATCCCAAGCGAGAAGATTCCAGGAGCAGGGTCATTGTTGTTCTTCCATGATCTAAGCATTCGGCTTTCGCCCGTTTTTAAATTCAATTTAATCTTCATACCTGGTGTTAGATATGTTAAGCTATATTCAGGAGGTTCTTATTAGAACTCAAAATAGATGTGATTAGAATTTGAATTGGAGTTTGGATTATATCGGAGTATCAAAAACTAGTAGTTCTTAAGAGTTTCACCTGGTAGGAGAGTATTGGATGGATGATCAAAGCTCTGCCACAAGACTAGTCCTGAATTTCCATCTCTCAGTACAAGATTTCCATTATCCAACACTGCCGCACTTGTGGTGGTGTTTGACGATATCGAGATGTTTGTCGACCATTTGGTGATTTCTTCTCCATCAAATACGACCAAATTTCCATCACTATTGATCGAGAAACAACCAGAAAAATCTGCAACTGGGTTATCTGAGTTGGCCACCCAGACGACAGTTTGAACTGCGATATTGTGGTACCATATTCCAACATAGCGATTCGACGAATTGTTGGGGTTGAAGAAGCCCAGTTCAAAGATCTTCCCTGGTGATGTAATGGTCTCTCCATCTCTGATTGGTTTGGTTGGTGTTAATATATCTGCTGTAGTGAAAGATAGTGCTAGCAGCAAGAGAAAGGAGGAGTTGGGAAAATTACAACTTATTGGCATAGTTAAGAAATGCAATCTTTCTGTTGCTGAAGAAGATGGTTTGATAATACATACAGAGAGAGGGAGGGAGAGATGTAAAGAACTTTACAAGAGCATGTCCATGTTTCTTTTTTTTTTTTTTTCGTGGTTGTCCAAGCTACTAAGTTTCTCTTTAATTTATGTAAAGCCATCCAATGTTGGCTAAACTTCAACAGGTGGATCAATAGTTGAAGAACTTGCTCATTTGCCATGTCATGTTCACATATATGCAATAAAAAGTTCCTCACAATTTCCTCAAAATTGTCAAGCATATAATTCTTATTTGGACTCCATTGCTAGAAAGTAGGAATTCTACTTGGATTATACAAAAGGGAGTGTCAGTATGTTGAATTTTGATTTCAGATTGGAATTTCACTTTCCTACTGTTCTCTATAGTATGACATCAAATCCTCCTTATCGCAAAGTGAGTTGAAATTTTTTTTTTTTTTAATTCTATCCATGATATTAAAAAGAATATCGCACCAGATGATAAAAAAATATAAGTTAATCAAAAAGTAGATTTGGGATTTTCTCTCAATCCAATGCAACTTGGACGGGTTTGTGCAACAAGGAGATTCAATGCTTTTGGGATTTCTTTTTCATAGGCGAGAGGAATCCTATATGCCTATCTCTCTCTCTCACGAAAAAAATTGAAATCCTCTGTGTTAAAGGAAAATTAGTTTATTTTGTAATATTTTCCGTGGGGAATAAGTGTTCAAACAGGCAGTTGCACAGAAAATTAGAATGATTTTCCTTGAAATCCTCCTATTGTGAAACACATTCTAAGGCCACGTCACCAACATTTCTATGTCTTTTCAAGTCTTTTCAGCCATCAAAACAGAACAGAGTCAATCCAAAATTTGGCTTAAATATTGGGTTGCATCATTTACATGTACAAAATGAGTGAGAGCAAAAAAATCCTAGTCAGAAAATAAGCCTTAGCAGTCTAAGAAAGGTTATGTGTGTGTAAATGAGTCCACAGAAATGCCCAAACCCATCGAAGAAGTAAATTATGGTCTTAGGCCACTTCAGCCAGGTCTTAACCCGTTCAGTGGAAATGAAACTTGGACCAAATCAAATCAGTAAATGGCCTAAAATGGCCTCAGACATGGGCTGTTAATGTCTCAAATAGTGGCTGTTGTGAGGATGCATATGGACTATTGCAAAATTGGCATGTGAGCTGCTTAGGTCACGTTTATGACCTGTGGGTTGATTTTAAATAGGGGTTTGACCTTATGTATGATTTGGGGCTATTTTCAAATACAGCCTTGACATATATGGATAGCTGTGGGTATGATCTCATACTCATCCCCAAATTTAAGACATGGGCCTTAGGCGACCCTTTATGACCTCTGATGAGTTGGACTGCCCATCTAAATTCTTTATCATATTATCTGTGAATTATGAATCAACTCACCAATGCCCATTTGGTAGATTCAAGTTCAAATTCATGCCAATTTGCATTTATGTGGTAATCAAAGCCCTCTGTCATGACATCTATCAATGATGAGAAGTATATGGATGATCGATCTAACGGTGGAAACACCATAGATTATTCATTCAAAGATGAAATACATATGGGTTGTCAATCGCATGGTGGAAATGCCTCAGATTTTCGATTCAATGATAAAAAAATATGGAGGTCATTGATCTAACCGTGGAAACACCACGGATCATTGATCCAACGATGGAGAATATGCGGGTTTTCCGTCATATGGCGAATGCACCTCAGATCGTTGATCCAATGAGGAAAGATGTGAGGTTTACTTATCTAACAATAGAAACATCATAGATCACTTATCCAATGATGGGAAATGTATTGACGAGATATCAAAGACCAAATGGTAGCCATTTATATAGTTCCTTTCATTTTACTTTAAAGAAAGAGCAGGTGAAGGAGTAGAAGCAAGTTCCTTCTTGGATTAGGACTTCGTATTTTTCGTTTTGAGCATTGTGATTTACCCCGAAAAAACCATAAGGGGATTTCATTGTAACATTGATTTAATGATATCCAATGCAGGAGATTGTCCCCATTTTTGTTCATACACCAATACATATTTCTAACATATAGAATGTCATCTGAAAATAGAACTGCTTTCTGTAACCACTCACAGGGCTATCAATTGTGCTAAGCCTGAATGACCACAAAATTTTAAAATACAGGTGAAGGCCCATTTTGGCACCCATACTATTGAGAATTTAATTTGCTACCGACCATCTAGCAAAGAAATTGTGACCTCATTTATAGAACAGGATTTTGGGTTTCTAGAGGAATCACATGCTCTAGAATTACTTATGCAGAAAGGTGGTTTTTCAGGTGTAGGAAGGCTAGCAGAATCACAAAGAAATGTAACAACTGAAGCTATAGTTGGTCTGTTTTTCGGGTCTTCTTGCACGCATAAGAGCCCCACCTGGATGCATTTCATTGCTTCTAGTGCATTGCATGATTCAGATAATGATGGGTCTATAAAATCCATGCCTTTCTCTTCATTCCACAATCGCCAAGCCTACAATATTTCAAGATTCAATTAATTTATAGAAAGGAGTTCGTTAACTAAAATAAACGATAAACAAATCTGTTCTTACCTGTTTTAGAAGACCAAAAGAGTCCTCGTCCTCACAGAATCTAGTGTTCTTCTTTCCACTTACGATCTCAAGTAGTATAACCCCAAAGCTAAAGATGTCGGATTTTGTTGAGAAATGACCTTCTATGGCATATTCAGGTGACATATATCCACTGTAATCCGCAATCCAAAATTGAAAACAGAAACTATAGTTATTACCTGAAATTCAATGCGTGTCTAGTACAATCTTTATAGTTATTAAGAGCTTTTTTGAGCCTACATGAAGACTTGAGTCAGTCTCAGTGGAGTTGTGTAGGGAGAAACTCCATATGAATGTGAAAATACTATTGAAGTTAGTCACTCAATCATGTTTTGAGTTTTTGATCCGGTAACTCAAGATTTGATTGAGTCAACTTAATGTGTCAAGTGTATTGAAATTTTTAAAGAGCAGTAGATTCTAATCGACATTATGATGGAATAAGTACACAAAAGGAAAAACAAAAGGCAAGCAGGCTTACTATGTTCCTATTACTCTTCTGGTATTTGCTTGAGTTTGGTTTCCCCCAAAAATTCTTGCTATTCCAAAGTCCGAAATTTTGGGGTTCATATCTTTGTCAAGAAGAATATTGCTGGGTTTTAGATCTCTATGAACAATTCTCAGTCTAGAATCTTGATGCAAATAAAGAAGCCCTCGAGCAATACCCAAGATGATATCAAATCGTTTCTCCCAATCCAACAACTTGCTTTGATCCTGATCTGTCAAGTTCTCAATTCACATTAACAAAGGAAAATGTTAAAAGAGTAATTTAATGATAGAATCTAAGTTCAAATAATAATATCTGGGTGAATATATGGCCAAACCAAATAAAAAGAAGTCCAAGCTTTTGTTGGGCATGAATTCATAAACCAGTAGCTTTTCGTCTCCTTCAATGCAGTATCCTAGTAGCCGAACAAGATTCCGATGTTGCAGTTTTGCAATCAGTATAACCTCATTTTTAAACTCCTCCAAGCCCTGTATAGAATCATAGGCAAGCCTTTTCACTGCTATCTCTTGTCCTCCTTGTAGTGTACCCTGAAATTAAAATTACCAAATACCATTGTCGACATAACCGAATAAACAAGCTAATTATGTTCTCTAAAATCATGATGTTGAGGAACAGCACCTTGTAAACAGTCCCAAACCCCCCTTGGCCCAACTTATTTGAATTCGTGAAGTTTGTGGTAGCTGCAGCTATGCTTTTGAAACTAAATGTCAGTATATCTTGGTTTTGCATTCCATCTTCTCCAAGATTACATTGATCTACTGAATAATATGCATTTGCCACACTTGAACTGAATATTGACATTTTTGTCATTTTTTTTCTATTCCCTAGTACACCAGAAAAAAAAATCATTTTAGAAAAATATAAATGTCAATTGAGTTTAAGATGATAATTACAATGCTTTTACCTTTTTTCTTGGTCATCATCCTCAAATGATAAATGATTGTGCCTAGGAGTAGCACCCCACTGACAGAACTTACAATGAGAATCACACGCAATGATTTCTTTTTACTTGAACCTGAATGTTTGATTTCCATTAGCAAATAAAAATCACTGGGAATTTTGAATACTGTAGATGTGAAAATGAGGACAGGGAGATCCCTGTTTCATGTTAGAGAACAAGAAAAGCTTACCTAATTCAGAAGCTGCAACACGAATGTAAAGATCTCTTGCTCCTTCATCTCTCTCCACTGCATAACTCCCTGCTGCATCCACCAATCTCCCATACCACACAAGACATGTAGGAGCACCCCCATTGCTCATATTAGCATGAGCATAAGCCCTGCAGCTGCAGTTATGAACACACTGAGCTCTGCACTCCTCTTCACTCGTGGCGATTGCCATGGACTCGCCGTCTGGAACTTTGATCCTCCCCAGCGACACAAACCCATCTTTTTCCCCGCATTGCAATTGCGCCTTCCTCACACACCCATCTGACCAATTCACCGAATTTGAATTCTCTGATGATCCCACTGGCTTGAACCCTGGCATGCACTCACAAATGGGAGTGCTGTGATTGCTACAGAGAGTGAATGCACCACAAGCAGCATAGAGGCTGCATCTATCTTTAGGTTCGATCCAGGCCACGCCCCATGACTTGGATTCATAGTTCCATACTTGGCATATAAGTTCTCCTGATGTATCCATAACTAACCTTGTGTGGCCATACATGGAAGAATACTCAAAGTAGAGCTCATCGCGGACACGCTTAGTGATGAAATGAAATAAGAAGTTATTGTTCGCATCAGGGATCTTGTTAAATGTTCGTGCATTCCAGTAACCGCTTCGCCAGTAAGGGACCGATGTTCTCCATATGAAGAACTGGCCTGAATCTTGGTGATTAATCCCAAACGAGAAGATACCAGGAGCTGGGTCATTGTTGTTCTTCCATGATCTAAGCATTAGCCTTTCGCCTGTCTTTACGTTCAATCTAATCTTCATACCTGGTATTAGATATGTTAAAGATATATTCACGAGGTTTGAATTAGAATTCGAAATAGATATGAATTAGAATTTGAATATGTTTGAATTGAATTTTGGACTACATCAATTTTATGAAAAATGCAGTTCTAAAGAGTTTCACCTGGTAGGAGAGTATTGGAAGGATGATCAAAGCTCTGCCACAAGACTAGTCCTGAAGTTCCATCTCTCAACACAAGATTGCCATTATCCAACAGTGCAGCGCTTGTGGTGGCGTTTGACGCAATCGAAACGTTTGTCGACCATTTGGTGTTTTCTTCACCAGCAAACAGAACCAAATTTCCATCATTTCGGATCGAAAAACCGCCAGAAAAATCTGTAACTGGGTTTTCTGAGTTGGCAACCCAGACAATGGTTTGAACTGGGATATTGTGGTACCATATTCCGACGTAGCGATCGGACGAATTGTTGGGGCTGAAGAAGCCCAGTTCAAAGATCTTCCCTGGTGATGTAATGGTCTCTCCATCTCTGATTGGTTTGGTAGGTGTTAATATATCTGCTGTAGTGAAAGATAGTGCTAGCAGCAAGAGAAAGGAGGAGTTGGGAAAATTACAACTTCTTGGCATAGTTCAGAAATTCTATCTTTCTGTAGTTGAAGAAGATGGTTTAAGACATACAGACACACACACACACACACACACAGACAGAGAGAGAGAGAGAGAGATGTAGAGAACTGTACAAGCACATTTCTAAATGTCTGATTCTCTGTTTTTGGTAGTTATTTAAGGTGGCCACTTGCTACAAATAAAGGTTGCTACTTGCCAAAAGTGTACCGCCATCCAACGTTGACAAAACTTGAAAGTTGGATCATAGTCAGAGAACTTATCTGGAGGCCGAGTCTACTCAGGTCAGTAAATCACCGAGTTGGGATGAGTAGAATGTTTGAGTTCTTCGGATCAATGACCATCCGCCTCGGCATGCGTGAGAATGAAATGAATGGATTTTCACGAAAGAATTTAGTCTAAACTCGTAATCCACACACCAGTGCAGTAATTTTAGATAGATTCACTAGAGTGCTTAATATATGATGTAAGAAAAATCATCTCAAAAAATTAATCGACATCACCCACGAAGCACTTTGCCAATGATTTCTAACTTTACCCTACCTGCACGTGATTATGAGTTTAAACTTAGTTTTTTTTTCGTAAAAACCCATAGGATGAATAGAAAAATAGATATCATTTCCTTGTAATAGGAAACCCCCTTGCTAGAAAGTATGAATTCTACTGGATTGTACAAATCAGAGTGCTCATAAGTCTAACGGATTCCATGCAATGTGGATATTTGGTTTCAGGGGAATTTCACTTTCCTTCTTTCCTCCATGATATGAGACCAAAATTCCTTTTATTTAGAACAGTCAGTTCATTATTTTTCAATTTGTATGCATGATAAAACCATTGCACCAAATGATAAGAAAATATAAGTTGCATTAAAAAGCAGATTCAGGTTTTTTATCATTGCACAAATGCACCTTGACATTTTTATGCAACAAAAAGACTCCGTTAGAAGAATCTTGTATCGCGTTCTTATCCCTCTTATAGAAAATTGGATTCCACTCTATCATGAAAAATCAATATATAATTTTTACCTTTTATCAAAAATAAGTTGAACGAAAAATCAAAATAATTTCTCTCGAAATCCTCTTCAGTTATTTCTAGCCTTCCAAATAGAACAGATTCAATCCAAAATATGGCCCACATAATGGCTTGCTACGTTGTCTTGTGAGAGGCCTACAAATAAGAGTGGCTTTCTTTGAACCGAAAGTAGGGGCTTGTGGGACGTTTTGGGTCACGTGGATAACGAGTACAACTAAAGTGACTTAGGGGCGCCGACATCAGGCTGCAGCCATGGGGCCTTTTGGACATAACCCTTGTTTCCTTTTTCACACAACTATAGACAAATGATAATGTGGTAATTTAACTCCAACAGGTTTGCCAAGTGGTCGGGACCACAGCTCCTCCCTCTTCCCGAGCTAAAGGTCATGATATCAACCCCGGTTTCCAATTCTTTAGGACCAAAGGTTGAGTCCACTTGTGCTACTAATTATGGGTCATAGGGGTTTTACCCGGCTTCTCTCTAGACTTTAGGGAATAGTCCAGCCCAAAAGATTAGAAACCCTCCGTTAGCTAGGAAAAAAAAAAAAAGACAATGTGGTAATTTAAGGTCTTCATATGACATGCTGCCATGGAAATAAAATTTGGGTCTGGCCACATGGCCCAATTTGACCAAAAGTGAAATTTGGGTTGGGCTTTGTCGGCCCACTAGAGTTAAGAATGGATTCAAATCATTAAACCCATATGGAATTTGAGTTGGGCTAGGGGTTTGAAGTTTGAGCTTTGGGTATCTGAATGTACCCTGAGCAATTTGTATACACTTTTTTTATTTATATAATGTAATTTTAACTTGTTACCACAATTTTCTGATACAAACGTTCTACTCTGTAGAGAAAAAAAGTTGGTAAAGAGGAAAAGTTCTATTAAAAGAGAATGAGAGAAGGAGGACAAAACAAAAAGGGCCTCCAAAACACAAGCTAGGGAGAGCATTAAAACGAACCTCCCCACACATCAAATCATAAGACCTGCTAGCACACCTATTAAAAGTTCTAGACACATAATAAAACTCCACTAGGGCATAATTATTCAAAAAATCCATACACTACAAAAATTACTATTTAACTTTTAGGCTTATGAAATTACAAACAAACATTGAGCTTAGAAACAATATGTAAAGAAGAAAATGTATCCATCTATATTTTAAGTATACTTGATGTCATGTAAAGCAAGAACAGATTAGTCTAAGCAGTAATGAATTGGGCTATCAATGATCTTGGCCTGGAATGAACAAACTGAAAATTGAATAGGTGATCCACCAAGAAATCCCAACCCAATTAATTCAAAGTTCAAGGCCCACAAGCACATTTAGCACAAGAAAAACTAGTCTGCTATCTACCATCTAGCAAGGAAATTGTCACCTCATTTATGGATTAGGGGTTTGGGTCATCGGAGGAATGATCTGGTCCAGAAGTAGTACATATGCAGAAAGGTGGGTTGTTCGGTTGTAGGAAGCTAGCAGAATCACTAAGAAACATAACAATAGAAGCCATTGTTGGCCTACTTTTTGGGTCTTCTTGAACACACAAGAGCCCCACCTGGATGCACTTCAATACTTCTTCTGCATTACACGATTGGGTCATTGTTGGGTCTACTAAATCCTTTCCCTTGCCTTCACTCCACAAGTGCCAAGCCTGCAATGTTTTGAAATTAAAAAACTTATAATGAAGGGTCCATAAATTAATAAAAGAAACAATCAATCTAGTTCTTACATGTCCTAGAAGATTCAACGAGTCCTCATCTTCACTGAAACTGGTGTTCTTCCTACCACAAATGATCTCAAGTAGTATAACCCCAAAACTAAAGACGTCGGATTTCACTGAGAAATGACCTTTTATGGCATATTCAGGTGACATGTATCCACTGTAACAAATAACCCAAAAATCAAGAAAGCAACTATATTAAAATATTACAGTCTCAATGCATATCTTGTGCAATCTTTAGTTTAAAACTCAAAAATCCAACATGACCCAACATTTTATCGAGATGAATTGATTGTCCATTTCTTAACATGACTACAATTGGGCCATTTGAGTTGAGCCATTTCCCAAGAGTTTTGAGCTTTCCCCCATCACTCGGAATTGGATCAAGCCAGTTAGCTATGTTTTATTGAACGTTTGCCAGCCTTTTAGACAATGCTGAAATATATGAGCGATTAAGGTTGAAAAAAATGTATTAAAAATAATACTTACTATGTCCCCATTACTCTCCTAGTGTTTGCTTGAGTTTGATTTCCTCCGAAAATTCTCGCTATGCCAAAGTCTGAAATTTTGGGGTTCATATCCTTATCGAGAAGAATATTGCCGGCTTTCAGATCTCTATGAATAATTCTCAATCTAGAATCTTGATGCAAATAAAGGAGTCCTCGAGCGATACCCAAAATAATATTAAACCGCCTCTCCCAATCTAACAACATGCTTTGATTTTGATCTGTCAAGTTCTCAGTTCAAATAAAAAAGGAAAGTGTTAAGAGTAATTTAATCATAGAATTTAGGATCAAATAATAAGATTTAGGTGAATATGTACAAACCAAATAAAAAAAAGTCCAAGCTTTTGTTGGGCATGTATTCATAGACCAGTAGCTTTTCATCTCCTTCAATGGAATAGCCTAGTAGCCTAACAAGATTCCTGTGCTGAAGTTTCACAATCAATATAACCTCATTTGTGAACTCCTCTAGGCCCTGTCCAGAATTGTTAGCTAGTCTTTTTACTGCTATCTCTTGTCCTCCTGGAAGTGTGCCCTGAAATTATAATTTACATCTACCATTGTTCATCTTATAGGAAAATTGACATAAAAAATTGAGTTTCCAAGAATTATTATCTTTAAGAAAAGTCACCTTGTAAACTGCCCCAAAGCCACCTTGCCCAAGCCTATTTAAATTTGAGAAGTTTCCAGTAGCCATTGCTATGGTTTCAAATTTGAAAACTGGTATATCTTGGTTTTCAATCCCATCTCCAAATTGATTTGGATCAAGTTTATCATATGGATTTGTAGCACTTCTTCCGAATATCGACATTTTCAACGTCTTTTTTATGTTTCCTGGCTCACAGGGGAACTCATTAGATGATGTTTAAGAAGTATGTATTAATCAAGAGCTTCCTCAATTTAGATGAAGGTACCCTTCTTTACCTTTGATCTTTAATATTATCTTCAAGAAGTAAACTATTGTGCCTAGGAGAAGTGCTCCAATGACAAAACTCACAAGAAGAACCACACGCAGTGGTCTCTTAGTACCTGAACCTGAACAATCAATCTTTATTAGCAAACAATTTATGCTACAATAGATTTTGAAGTTTAAAAACTACAATAACAAAGTTCCAACAATCTTTTTTATGTTTTAAATATTGGTATGTAAAGAGTTAAAAACAAGTTGGTAATTAAATTTTATTGGCATTACAGAATACAATTAAGTTTAATTGGAATTACAGAATAATCTACATTTTCTTTCTTATAGCTTTTGTTTTAAAGTTCTTTAAGAGAAATACGAAGCTCATAAAAAAAATATTTGTAGCTAGCAAGTTCGTCTTTACTATTTTAAATGGAAGTGTTACTGTTGTTATGATGAGGATACAAAAATCTCCATTTTTATCCCATTAGATTTGTGCCGCTAATGCTGTTTGAACAAACTCAATCTTTGACTGTTTTCTATGGCCTAAGGCAGAGGGCTTCTTGTTATGCACTTGTGTGTCGAAGCGCGGATACATAATCTCCACTTTCTCAGCCCCAAAGAAAGCCCTGGTATAATTACCAAAATAATCTTGACCCTGAACCTGTTTGATCTGGACCCTTGGCCAACACTACTATCCGCGTATTAAATTTAATGCTGAATTCAATGTTATCTGTTCTTCATTGTACCTGCTCCATCCTTTTAGAATGGAAAACTTCCTTGTTTCAAAGAAATGGCTACCAATGCTACTTGGTTCTGCCACTGTCAAATCATTTTAATATGAACCTATCACTTTTTGAGGAATGCTCAAACGCTACACAGTTAACTATGCACACCAAAGAAATCATCAGTTTATTAATCTTATATTCATTCACCCCAAAATCTAAGCATTCCTTCTAGTGACTGCTTCAACCAATCCAGACAGAAGAATTACGAGTTACTACTAAATAGATAGACTAGGCTATGAAACCACTTTAAGACTTGTCTTAGCAGTAAAAACTTGAACTTAATGGTGCGGATCTCTCTTGGTCAAGAACCACTGCAATCATAAGAAGATAAGGAGAGAGGAAAGCTGAAAGTGCAAGAGAAAATATCTACATCCTTCATTGAATTGATTGTTTCTTTTTTTTTTTTTTTTTTTTTTTTGCTCTGTTCTTTTACCTTTGGGTTTTCAAACCTTATCATTTTTGGTACTGAGTTCTTACACATTGTTATTTATTGCCTTCTCATAGAAATCATACCAATTAAAGATCTTCATTGAGATTAATTTATGCTGGTTGGATGCAGGAAACCATTGACAAGAACCCGTCTTTGTTCCTACGTGTATATTATTTGCAGAGAAACAGTCCAGAGTATCTTGCATGTATATATGCAAGATACTCTAATTTTTTATATATATATTTTAGGGGAACATATATTCTAGTATCTAATTTTTTGTTGCAATTCAGCTGGAACCCCTCCCATACATGTAGTCAGGAAATATGACGAAGTACTTGGATACAGGAAGGCATTTTTTAGGCATGAAAAATTGAGAAGGCAGTACCACTCCCTGGTTCTAAACAAGTAAGCCCGTGTGTCTTATTTGGAATGAAGAATTAATGATCCTAATAAGAAAGTCTGAAAGAACTTATTCAGAAAATAAAATTTGAAATAACTTACTTAATTTGGAATCTGTGACACGAATGAAAAGATCCCTTGCTCCCTCAACTCTCTCTTCTATTATCAAATTACCAGCATCCATCAATCTCCCAAACCAAACCAAGCATGTAGGAGCATCCCCATTAGTCATATTAGCGTAAGTGTAGGCACTGCAACTGCAGTTACTAACACACTGATCTCTGCATTCCTCTGCACTCAATGCGACCACAGACAATTCTCCATCTGGAACTTTAATCCTTCCCATCGACATGAATCCATCTTTATCCCCACATTTCAGCTGTGCCTTCCTCACGCACCCATCTGACCAATTGCCCGAATTCCACTTCTCCGGGGCCGCAGGCTCAAAGCCCGGCATGCAGTCACACTTGGGTGTGTTATGGTTGTTGCAGATCCCATATGGACCGCAACCAGCATACAGGCTGCACCTGTCTCGAGGTTGAAACCAGACCAAGCTCCATGAATTGGACTCATCATGCCATATCTGACAATGAAGTTGGCCTGATGTGTCCATCACCAGCCTTGTGTTGTTATACATGCCTGAATACTCAAAGGAGAGCTCATCATTGATTCTTGTAGTAAGGAAATGGAACAAGAAGTCATTGTTCGCATCCGGTTTCTTGTTATAAGTTCGCCTGTTCCAGTAGCCAGTTCTCCAGTAGGGAACTGATTTGTTCCATATGAAGAACTGGTCTGAATCATGCTGATCAATCCCAAATGAGAAGATTCCAGGAGCTGGGTCATTGTTTCTTTTCCATGATCTAAGCATTCTGCTTTCACCTGTCCTTAAATTCAATCCGATCTTCATACCCGCTAGGAGTGTATTCGATGGATGATCAAAGCTCTGCCACAAGACTAGTCCTGAATTCCCTTCTCTAAATACAAGATTGCCATTATCAAACAGTGTAGCACTTGTGTTGTTCGACGCAATCGACACATTTGTCGACCAATGGATGTTTTGTTCTCCATCAAACAGAACCAGATTTCCACCATTTCCTAAAGTGAAAATGCCAGAATAATCCGTAAGCGGGTTCTCTGCATTTGCCACCCAGACAACAGTTTGAACTGGGATCTTGTGGTACCATACTCCGAAGTAGCGATTCATTGAATTGTTGGTGCTGAAGAAGCCCAGTTCAAAGATCTTAGCAGCTGATTTAATAGTCTCTCCATCTCTAATTTGCTGGGTCTGTGTTATTGAACCTGCTGTAGTGAAAGACAATACCAGCAGCAGCAAGAAGGAGATAATGAGACAATCACAGCCTCTTTGCATGATTATGTGCAAAAGAATCTACTTCTACTCTTGAAGAAGATGAGCTGATATATCATATAAGATAAAAAACAATGGCCTCTGTTTTCCATTGTTTCTCTACTATTGTTTAAGTATGTTAGTTTGGATTTCATTTTCACAGCTGCTCATTGACTATAACATTTAAATTAATTATTATTATTATTTTATTTTATTTTGGGTCTGAATACATTGACTATAATTTCAATCACTGATAAAATAAAGATATCTACATGATTCAGGTACAGATGATCTTGGTCATGCGGGGCCGCTGAGATTCTTATATGCTAACCAACTTTTGGGGGACCTTATGTCATGACCAAGCAAGAAAAAATAAATACAAATGGACCATACATTTGACTGAGTCCTAGTCCCAGGCCTGAAATATAGGCCTGTGGGTTGGATCTAGGCCTGATTATTAGGAGAAATGGCTAAATGGGCTGGTCCTGAACTAGCTTTGGCAAACCCATACTGGTCCATCAGAACTAATCATCCTTCACAAGTATGATGAGTGTGTCTAAAATCAAGCTGATCTAATTATCTTAACCATGTATTTAAGGACCCAATTTAAAGTTTGTATGAGCTCTAGTGACTAAAATGCAAGCTACCAGCCAGTTTCCCACCTGGTTCTCAACTATAAAGTTCTCATGTGATAGATTTCTCCATTAATTTGTAAGATTAATAACTTCAGTGGGCCACACATACAGACTGTGCAGATGGGCCGTCCAAATGCAGCTCATATCCATTTGTGCTTTGTGTATTATCAGAATGTCACAATGTGGTAATACCAATGATATTGCTCAATGCTTAATTCATCCAATCAAATACATAATGCTATGTCAAAATCATTGGTTTCTTCTAAGTTCTAGACATTCAAATGGGTACTGCGTTCTCATTCTTTATGATACTCTTAATTATTTTTGCTATTTAAATGATTAATTCAATGGGCCCTGTTAGATTGCCACCAAAAAACAAAAAAAAAAGAAGATCCTGATGGAACATTTTTTTAATTAAATTCAATGGGATAAATGGTTGTATATAATATAAGGATAGCAATCTTAATGACAAGACTGAAAAACAGAGTCTTAAGACTTTTATTTTGGGTAAAAAAGATTAATTTTTAAACTTAGCAAAGTCAAATCTTGGAGATTTAGAAGCATTACCCATCTTCGGTGGGTCCCTTAAAATCAAGGTCTAATTAAGAAATCTTGAACACAAAATCCATTGATTATTAATGAAACTCAAAGACGCTGCATTTTCAAAAAAATTCACCTTAGTTTTATCTAAGGAAAGGATCCTAACTTGGGAGAGGAAATTATGAAGAAACTTCAAATTCAAAATTTAAAGTTTCTCACAATTATCTCGACATGTCTATTTTTGTTTTTTTTAGGTCTTTCCATGTAGCTTACTTGAAGAGATGGCTTTCCCCTCCCCCTTCCCAAAAGCTCTAATTATCCTCATACCTTCTCCATGCTAGGTGAAATGACAAAACAGCCCAAATTCGGGCCTCCTTAAGCATACGCCTTATAATCATTCCATTTGAATGGGATTTGATTCTCAGGGATTTAAACAAACTCACTTTAACATGAATTCACTGTTGTTAAAATATGATTGAACTAGCCTATTAGTATGGATTTGAATTTCTAAAAATTCAAAGGAACCCATTATGCCATGACAGTGGGAGGGATTGGAAGTCATTTCTTCATCACACTGTTTATGATAAATATTCCACAGATGCAGAGAGCAAATTTATACAACATGTTTAATTTACACATGATTTTATAAATAAGCTAGCTTCAACTATTTACACTGACAAGAAAATATGGGTGAGGAGATCACTTGTACAAACCTATTTTTAAGAACTCATACTAAGGACAGATTGATTTCGAGTCCGAAAGTGGTGGGAACTTTCTTTTATTTAAATACATTTTATATCATTCAATATGTTGTAGATAATATTTTATTTTTGATGGGTATGGATATCTTACTGCTACACTCATTTTTTATATTTATCATATATGAAGTTGAGTTATATATAGAAGCGCTCTGGTTGAGTGTAAAATACATTTGTAGTTTGGAGGAGCAACAGGGTGATTATATGAAGTGCTTTTTTTTTTTTATGTATATGTACCCAACTGGTTGTAGATAGATTTAAATGCTCTCTTGTTAAGGGGAGATATTTTAAAAATATTATGAATTGAGATTTTCCTTATGCTTGTTATTAATCATTCGTTTTGTAGGATGCGGTTATAAATCAACATCGAATGTTGGAGAGGTTCTTAAACAATTCCAAAACACACATCACAGTAAGGTTGAACTAATGTGTTAGAAAAACTTTCACTTACTATGTCCCCATCACTCTCCTAGTATTTGCCTGAGTTTGGTTTCCTCCGAAAATTCATGCTATGCCGAAGTCTGAAATTTTGGGGTTCATATCCTTATCGAGAAGAATATTTCCGGCTTTCATATCTCTATGAATAATTCTCAGTCTGGAATCTTGATGCAGGTAAAGAAGTCCTCGAGCGATACCCAAAATGATATTAAACGTTCTTTCCCAGTCTAACAACATGCTTTGGTTTTGATCTATCAAGTTCAGTTCAAATTAAAAGAGGAAAATGTTAAAATAGTTTAATGAGAAAATTTAAAATCAAACAATAAGATTTAGGTGAATATGGACAAACCAAATAAAAAGAAGTCCACGCTTTTGTTGGGCATGTATTCATAGACCAGTAGCTTTTCATCTGCTTCGATACAACAGCCTAGTAACCTAACAAGATTCCTGTGCTGAAGTTTCGCAATCAATATAACCTCATTTGTGAACTCTTCTAAGCCCTGTCCAGAATTGTTAGCAAGTCTTTTCATCACTATCTCTTGTCCTCCTAGAAGTGTACCCTGAAATTATAATTACCAACTACCATTGTTAATCTTATAGGAAAAGTGACATAAAATTCAAATTTTCTAGAATCATGAGCTTTTAGAAAAGGCACCTTGTAAACAGCCCCGAAGCCACCTTGCCCAAGCCTGTTTGAATTAGAGAAGTTCCTAGTAGCCATTGCTATGCTTTCAAACTTGAAAACTAGAATATCTTCTCCAATTTGATTTGGATCTAGTTTATCTTATGTATTTGCAGCCTGACTGCTGAACATCAACGTTTTCAACATCTTTTTTGTATTTCCTGTCTCACCAGAAAAAAACATCAGACGATGTTTAAAAATTATGTGTTTAAGTGCTTTCTCAGTTAAGATGGTGGTACCCTGCTTTACCTTTTTTCATTAACATCATCTTCAAAAAGTAGATCATTGTGCCTAGGAGAAGTGCTCCAATGACGAAACTCAAAATAAAAATCACACTCAGCAGTCTCTTTTGATCTGAACCTGAACAATCAAGTTTTATTAGCAAACGATATATGCTACAATGGATTTTGAAGTTCATCGATTACAATAACAAAGTTTCCAACAACTCTTTCTTATTTTGTAATAGGTATGCAAGAAGATAAAAAATAGTTGGTAATTAAATTTTGTTAACTGTAAGTGCAGAAATAATAATACTCACAAGATCAGGATGCCTCTTAGGACTTACTCAATACATGGAGGAGGTAGCTGCGACGGTGTGAACCTGAAAGAGGAGAAAGACAAAGGTCAGAGGACCCTGGCTATGGGCAGCGCAGGGCTCTCCGATGCTTAAGTCAGCAATCGATCGGAGAAGAAGAAGAAGAAAAATTCAGTGTCTATGTCCGAGTGCTTACCCCTTGCTCCCTTTGGCTCGTGCCTTATATATGGAACAGTCTGGGGTGAGTGCTAGTGGGCTTGGTGATGTGACCTGGGTCACATCAGCCCACAAAGTCATTAATGAAGGTCCATCATAGCCCTCTTTGCATTTAATGTGGGTCCGATCAGCCCACAATGCATTTAATGCCAGTCACATTGGGCCTGATCTTGCCCTGATCTGGTGGTGGCTGAAGTCCCATCAGATCCCTTCCTTGGGCCTAGCCACGATAGGGCCGTGGCTGTTAGCTGCAAGCGCAATACTGCATTGCCGAGCTTGCGTTGCCGAGACTGAACGGTATGCGCGGCCGAACTGAATTCTGTTTGGCCGAGACCAGCACGTAGTGCCGAGACCGATACGGATCGGATCGTAGCCGAGATCAAGGGACGTGGTCCCCCATACAGTAGCTAACCAAGCACACCCTAGCCGAGACCAAGAGAAACCCTAGCCGAGACCAAGAGAAACTGGTTCACGAAATGGGCCCCCACACAATAGCCCCTCAGTTCTTGACCTCTAGGGCTCTCTCGGGCACTAGGGTTAAGAGCTGGACTGATCTCTTCCTCTAGGGTTAAGAACCGAACCGGTCTCCCGAGACGGATAGTGCTCGCCTTCCATCCGCTTTTGTTTAAGGGTTCTGATTCATTCGGCGCCAGACGCCGCCGCTGCTTCGTCTGCCAGAGATAATAAGGGGGGCAATAAATGCGGGGCTATGATTAGCATGGGAAGGCGGACCATCATCGCCACAGCGCCACGCGTTATTGCCCGGTAGGCTCTCTTGTCTTTTCGAGGGGGCGTGCGACGCAAGCCGAGGCGACGTCTCACGCGTGTCCCGCTTCGAATTCCGGAATGGCGCCCATTCCTCCCCTTTATATTCACTTCTGTCTTCTCCCTTTGTCATCTCTGCAAACGAACCTTGTCGAAGCTCTGCTAAAACCTCTGTTCGCCGGAACCTTCTCTGCCAGAACCACCTCCGTCGCCTCCTAGCTTCGTCCAGAACTTTCTCTAGGACCAGTGAGGGATCAACGGCGTGAGTTGTGATTTCGCCCGAGTCTGTGAGTCTCTCTGCCTCGATTCTCCTCTCTTCCATTTTGTATTTCTGACCTAAACCCTTCCTAGGATCTCCTCTGTCCCTCAGGTCCTTCCACAGTTCAGACCCCTAGAGATTGTTAGGGTTCCTTAGATTCAGAGATGGGGATTTTCACCCATTGGATAGATTCCCAGTCGGGCCTGGCAACTCTTAGGAGAGTCTACATGATCCCAGACGATGTCCAGATCATGGCAGCCGACCCCTCCATTTACTCATTTCGCAACGGCTGGATGCCGTTTCCCCTGATAGCCGTGATCGAGGGTGGGGTCAGATTCCCCGTGGCCCCCCTTCTTAGGTCTTGCTTAGAGACCTGGAACCTTAGCCCCTGCCAGCTGATGCCCAACGGGTATAAAATCATCATGGGCATCGCCGAGCTGAATAAGATTCTAGACATCGACCTCGGCGTCCATGATATAGAGGATATATATGACCTCTGCAAGTCCAGGGAGGGGGTCACCTACTATCTTCGTGTCAAGGCCAAGTGCCAACCCCTCGTCACGGCGTTGGAGGACTCCAATAAATACGCCGGAGATGACCGCCTGCTTGTCTCGGGAAACTGGGAGTTCGGCGAGGCCGAGACCGAAGCAGCTAGGAGGGTCCGAGTCCCTCGACGCTTCGGGACTCCACCGAGTAAAGACCTAACTCCCTGGGTTTCGGATTTCTTCTTATGTTTGATTTCTGCTGCCGAATTCTAACTCGGCTGTTTTCCGCAGGCCTTCCCGAACGCAAGCGCGAAGCCCGGCTGAACGGTTGGATAAGGCACTCACCTTGGCTGAACAAGGTGTACTGCTACCACGGTCACCATACAAGAGCTGCCTACTCTCTTCTGAAGTACGAGCCGAGATACGTGTCTTATACACGGAAATCCGGCAACCCGGAGAGATTCGCCCCCGATCTAGCCGAAACCAGCGGGACCGTGACGGTTGCGGAAGCGTCCGCAACGTTGGCCGTGGTCACGGGCATCCCGCTAAGGGAAATTGAAGAATATACCTCCGGAGCCGAGGTAGACTCTCCGACAAGGGAAGTTGAGAACTATTCTTCCGGAGCCGAGGCCGAAGCCGACAATATGGAGAGGCGTAGGCCCGCGTTTCAGCCGCGGAATCTGGCGGACGCCGTCGTCGGTAGCGGTAGACAGGCTGCCGCACCCCGCACTGCCCCGCCCTCCTTCGGGGCCATCGTCCCTGCCAGAGTTGAGGTCCGACCTCCCCCAGACTCGGAAAGCGAGAGGCCGAGGAAAAAGGCGAAGGGGAAGGGGCTAGATCAGGAGGAGCGACCACGGCAACGTTCGCCCCAAGTTGCGAGGGAGAGGGCAGTGGACGTGGTGCCCACTCCGGCAGTTCCTCTGGTGGCGAGTCGCTCCGAGCCCCAGGCGGCAACGTCCTCGGGTGCCGAACCGGCCGAGTTCAGGCCGGACATGGAGCTGAGGAAGGGGAGGCCCCTAAATGCTGAGGACAGACTGGTGGGGAGCCCAGATGTCATTGCGGCGCTCAGCCGAGCCTGTGCACTCCCCAGGGACATGGAGAGGCACAGGTCGGAAGACTCCCCCCTGCTGCTTATGAGGACCATACAGCATTCCCTCGCTGTAAGTGCCCGACTTCCCTGGTCACAGGTGTTTCTGTCTTTTGATATTTCTTGCCTTCGTGCTGAGCTTTTTTCGTTTGCTCCGCTGCAGGCTGTCCAAAGGCTCCAGATTGTCGCTGAAAGAATAACGGAAGAGGACAACCGGCTGGCCCGCCTAGCAAAGGAAAAGCAGAGAGCCGAAGCCGAACTGAAGGCGGCCAAGGAGGAGCTGAAGGCGGAGGCGGCCAAGACTGCAGAGCTCAATGCTCAATCAAATATAATGGCCAGCGACCTCTGCAAAGCAAAGTCAGAGAGCTTCGAGCGGCAAACGAAGCTCCAGGCAGAGGAAAAGAGGTCGGCGGGGTTCAAGGCCGAGCTGGAGCTGGAAAGGAAGGCGAAGGAGGAACTTCTTGCATCGAAGGAGGAACTCCTTGCATCGACAAAAGCCGAGGTCGATGCCGCCTTCCTGGAGGGGACTGAGGAAGCTGCGAAAATTTATATTGATCAAATCACAGCACTCAGCCCGAAGCTGTACCGACTCGGCTGCAAGGCCGTGTTGAAGAAGATGGGGGTTCCTGCAGATGATCCAATATATCAGAATCTCCCCGAGCTCGGAGATGAGCCTCTAGATGAAGCCTCGGCCGAGACCCCTGCCACTCCGGCCGAAGTCCCTTCCGAGCCAACGCCCGACCCCGTTGAAGAAGCTCCTCAAGCCGAGGCCGCCGTGGTCGTTATCGAAGACATAGGAGCAGGGCCGTCGACTTGACTTCCTCTTTCTTAGACAATGTAGTCTTTATTTCAAACTTTTTCAATGTAAGCTCCAGTGTGTATCAATGCTATCAATGAAAGGCCCTTTCTCATATTTGTCTCCTGTGTGGTGTGGCTTTTATTAGCTTTCGTTTGTACGCTTTCCGCAAGTTTTGTGAACATGGATGTGAGCTCGGGCTAGAGTAGACCGACCAGACTAGGGTTCCCCGCGAGCGCTCTGACCCCTTTGGCGAAAACAAAGAATCGCGTCAGGCCTAAGGCAGTGATAAGACTGGGTGCCATTATCGTCTGGTGCCGTTTCGGCTGGTCTACGTGGCTGAGTGCCAACCATAACCTTAACTAGTTCGGCAGCTCGTCTAGGTGGCTGAGTGTCATCCTTAGACATGGGCCGTTTCGGCAACCATCTAGGTGGCTGAGTGCCATCCTTAGATATGGGCCGTTTCGGAAACTCGTCTAGGTGGCTGAGTGCCAACCTTAGACATGGTCCGTTTCGGAAACTCGTCTAGGTGGCTGAGTGCCAACCTTAGACATGGTCCGTTTCGGCAACTCATCTAGGTGGCTGAGTGCCATCCTTAGATATGGGCCGTTTCGGAAACTCGTCTAGGTGGCTGAGTGCCAACCTTAGACATGGTCCGTTTCGGAAACTCGTCTAGGTGGCTGAGTGCCAACCTTAGACATGGTCCGTTTCGGCAACTCATCTAGGTGGCTGAGTGCCATCCTTAGATATGGGCCGTTTCGGCAACTCATCTAGGTGGCTGAGTGCCATCCTTAGATATGGGCCGTTTCGGCAACTCATCTAGGTGGCTGAGTGCCATCCTTAGATATGGGCCGTTTCGGAAACTCGTCTAGGTGGCTGAGTGCCAACCTTAGACATGGTCCGTTTCGGCAACTCATCTAGGTGGCTGAGTGCCATCCTTAGATATGGGCCGTTTCGGCAACTCGTCTAGGTGGCTGAGTGCCGGCCCTAGACGGTCTTCCAACTCCACACCATTGTCATTATCAAGACGCCAGATCGCTATAAATTGAGGAGAACTGTAATTCCATTAAACCCAGGAGCGTTGTACAAGTACAGAGACTAAAAATAGAATTTTTTGAGGTGTGAGGCGTTCCATGGCCTCGGTAGCGGCCGTCCTTCCATGTCTTCGAGCCGATAAGCCGACCGTCCAGCAATGGAAGTGACTTTAAACGGACCATGCCAATTCGGCGCTAGCTTCCCTTGATTCGGATCTTTGTCCCCTGGGAGAGCCTTCTTGAGGACCAGTTCTCCTACAGAGAACTTCCTCTCTCTGACGTTCTGGTTGTAGCCCCTGGCTAGCTGGTGCTGGTAGACGGCTAGCCTCACTGCAGCTGCTTCCCTTCGCTCGTCCGCTAAATCCAGCTCCCTGGCCACATTGGTTTCGTTCTGTCCCCGGTCAAAGAGTTCGGACCTCAAAGTGGGGAGGCCGATCTCTAGAGGGATGACTGCTTCCATGCCATAGGCGAGCGAGAAGGGGGTAGCCGAAGTGGAACGCCTCGGAGTAGTTCTGTAAGCCCACAGGACGCTCGGCAGTTCTTCCACCCATCTTCCCTTTGCTTGGTCCAGCCGTTTCTTGAGCCCATCGAGGATCACCTTGTTGGAGATCTCGGCCTGGCCGTTACTCTGTGGGTAGGCTGGAGTGGAATAATGGTTTCGGATGCCGAGCTCCTGGCAGAAGGTCTTGAAAAGTTTAGAGTCGAACTGAGTTCCGTTGTCCGAAACCAGCGCTCTGGGAATGCCAAACCTTGTGACGACATTCTTCCACACAAAATTCTTAGAGTCTCGCTCCGTGATAGATGAAAGTGGCTCTGCTTCAATCCATTTGGTGAAGTAATCTGTCGCCACAATAAGCCATCTCTTGTTCCCAGGGGTTCGGTGGAGCGGGCCCACTATGTCGAGCCCCCACTGGGCGAATGGCCACGGGCTAGAGAGCGGGCTGAGATCCTGCGCGGGCTGATGGAGAGAGTGTGAGAACTTCTGGCACTTCTCGCACTTCTTCGCATATACCTGCGCATCTTTCTGCATATACGGCCACCAGTAACCCTGGCTGATGGCCCGGTAGGCTAGGGACCTTCCTCCGATATGGCTCCCGCAAATTCCTTCATGTATCTCGAAAAGGAGGTCTTCGACCTTACCTGGATGGACGCACTGGAGGTACGGTCCCGAAAACGATTTCCTGTAGAGCTTGACCTCGGGAGATAGCCAGAACCGAGCTGCCTTGAGTCTGACCCGGTGGGCCTCACCACTGTCGTCGGGAAGCCTGTCGTCCCTAAGGTAGGTGATAATGGGGTCCATCCAGCTCGGGCCGAGACCGATGCATAACACCTCCCGAGATGAAGGGAGCTCAATGCTGGGCGCAGCTAGCGATCCGACTTCGATGCTCCTCTTTCTTCCTGCCTCAACAGCGCTGGCCAAGTTTGCAAGAGCATCTGCGTGAGAGTTTACTTCTCTGCCAATCTGCTTGACTTCGGCCGTGTGGAACTGAGAGAGCTGCTTCTTGGCCAAGGCCAAATACGCGGCCATCCGGTCGTCGCGAGCCTGATAGTCCCCAGTCAGCTGGTTTGTCACCAACTGTGAATCGCTGAAGACCACCAGCTGTTGAGCTCCGAGGATATGGGCGCTATTCAGTCCGGCCAAAAGGGCTTCATACTCAGCCTCATTGTTTGACGCCTTGAAGTCTAATGTTAGAGCCTGCTCAATGACCAGTCCTTCTGGCGATTGGAGAACAACTCCTGCTCCGGCTCTTCTCGAGGTGGAAGATCCGTCGACGAAGACCTTCCAAACTGGGGTATCGGCATGGCATTGTGATTGTTCCGAACCCGCGGGCACCTCATGCTCCTCACCCCCCAGTTCGGTGCCGAGCTGGGTTGGGGCCGAACTTGAATCAAACTCGGCGAGGAAATCTGCCAGAACCTGGGCTTTTATTGCTGTCCGTGGCTGATACTGAATCTCATACTGCCCTAGTTCGACAGCCCATCGGGAGATTCTTCCTGAAAAGTCAGCCTTTCTAAAAACAGACTTGAGTGGGTGCTCTGTGACAACCACAATAGAATGGGTTTGAAAGTAATGGGAGAGCTTTCGCGAGGCGCTAACGAGCGCCAAAGCGAGCTTCTCCAGAGGCAGATACCTGGTCTCGGCATCAATAAGGGTCTTGCTCGTATAATACACTGGTTTTTGAACCGTGTCCTCTTCTCGAATGAGGACTGAGCTGATCGCATGATCCGAGACCGCCAAATATAAATACAGGGTTTCCCCGTGGGTCGGGGTTGATAACAATGGTGGTGAAGAAAGGTAAGCCTTAAGCTGCTGTAAGGCATGGTCACATTCTGGGGTCCATTGGAATTTAGAATTTTTTCTAAGAAGTTGAAAGAAAGGTCGGCACTTATCTGACGATTTGCTGATAAAGCGATTCAGTGCCGCGGCCATCCCTGTAAGCTTCTGGACCTCCTTTGCCGAGGTGGGACTCTGCACCCTGAGGATAGCCGAGATCTGATCTGGGTCTGCCTCAATGCCTCTGCGCGTAACCAAGCTGCCCAAAAACTTACCGGAGCCAACACCGAAGGCGCACTTCGAGGCGTTAAGCTTCAGCCGGAACTCCTTTAGAGTGGCGAAGACCTCGGCCAAGTCTGACAGATGATCCCGCGCCTGCTTGGATTTGACCACCATGTCATCGATGTAGACCTCTACGGTTTTGCCGAGCTGACCGTGGAACATCTTGGTAACGAGCCTCTGGTAGGTGGCTCCTGCATTCTTCAGTCCGAACGGCATCACCTTATAGCAGTAGGTTCCCCTGGGCGTGATAAAAGCTGTTTTCTCTTCGTCTGGCCCAAATAGTGGGATCTGATGATAGCCGCGGTAGGCGTCGAGGAAGCTCATTCTGTCGTGCCCGGCCGTGGCGTCGATCAACTGGTCAATCTTCGGGAGGGGAAAGTTGTCCTTGGGACAGGCTTTGTTGAGGTCGGTAAAGTCGACGCACACCCTCCACTTGCCAGTCTTCTTCCTGACGACCACCGGATTGGCTAACCATTTCGGGTATTGAACCTCCCTGATAGCTCCGGCCTCAAGCAGCTTATCCACTTCCTCGACGACGGCTTCGGTCTGTGAGACCCCTGTCCTGCGGGCTTTCTGCATCACAGGTTTGTGGTTAGGGTCAACATTCAGTCTATGGCACATTACCTCGGGGTCGACGCCAGGCATCTCTTGAGGTGTCCAGGCGAAGGCATCTCTGTTCTGCACCAGGAACTGGGCCAGTTCGGACCTCTCTGGCTCTCCGAGCTGGCTGCCGAGCAGGAAGAACCGATCTGGGTCCTTTGGGTCGATCCTGACTTCGGCAAGTTCCTCCACGCTTTTCCTGCCTGGATCTTGGCCGAGCTCATTCAGCCCCTGCTCCAGTTTCTTCTCCATCTCGGCCACATTGACCTCCTTGGGCTCTTGCTCCCCGGGTACCACAGCGGTCAGGCACTGCTTGGCTGCCTGCTGATCTCCTCTGACCGTGATGATTTCAACTCGGCCGCTCTTTCCCTCCCATGGAAATTTCAGCTTCTGATGGAGGGTGGAAGGGACTGCTTCTAGGCTGTGGAGCCAAGACCTGCCCATTATAGCATTGTAGGGAGAGGGTGCGTCAATCACCATGAAGGTTGCCATGACAGACGCGCCACCGACCTCGACCTTGAATGTCACTTTCCCCTTAGGATAAACAGGTTTGGCGCTGAAGCCGATAAGGGGAACTCGAGCCTCCTGCAGATCTTTCTCCGTCAGTCCCATCCTTCGAAAACTGTCGAAATAAAGGACCTCGGAAGAACTACCGGGGTCAACAAGGACTTTCTTCACAGTGCAATTCTTCACGCCCTGTTTAGAGCAGTCAAACTTCAGAGTGACGATCAGGGGGTCGTTGTGGGGGAGCTGCACCCCTTCCAGATCGGCGTCAGTGAACCTGATCTCGGGACGCTCCCGCCGAGCCCTTTTCTGTGCTGGGCCGAGCTCGGCGGCCATGACCTGCTTGCCGTGAGCGGCTTTCCTGGCTTCGGCACGGGCTTGATTACTCCCCTTGGGTGGGGGCGCCAGATGGATAACGTCAATTATCTTCTCTGTCCCGTCGCTGTCGTGACCCCCCTCGTCTCGGCGCGGGGCTCGGGTGTCGGCCCTGGTTTCTCTCCTGACAAACTCTTGCAGGTGTCCATCCTGGACAAGCTTCTCCAAATGCGACCGCAGTATCCTGCAATCTTCGGTCTTATGGCCGCCCTCCTTGTGATAGGAACAGAACTTCGTCTGATCTCGTCTAGAAGGGTCGCCTTGCATGGGCTCTGGCCAGTTGAAGTACGGCCTGCTCTTGATCTTATACATGATTTTGTGGATTGGCATCTTGAAGACCGTGTTGACCCCCCGATACGTGTCCTCGGATAGCCTGAGCCTTTTGCTCCTTGCCGAGGCGAACGTCTGAGTCCTTGCCGAGCTTGTAGGCACCCAACTCCTGTCTGAGTCACCTCTTCGTCGCTCGTCTCGCCGAGGCTCATTCCTCGGAAACGGTCCTCCGTCCTTCTTGGGGGGCCTCTCACCTCGGTCCCGGTTTCTTTGCACGGTCCCATGGCTTTCCCGAGCACGGGCCTGGTCATCCTCTTGGGCGATGTACCGGTTGGCGATGGACATGAGCGCTGCTATGGAAGAGACCGGGTTCCTGGCCAGGTCCTTGCGAAGGTCGCTGTCTGGGAGCAAGGCATTCTGAAATGCGAAGACGGCAACCTCGTCCTTGGAATTCTCAATCTGACTGTAGACCGCCCAGAAGCGCTTGGCGAACTGGGTGACGTTCTCTCCCTGCTTCATCTTCATGGCCATGATGTCTGCATCTGTCTTCGGGAGGACTCTGTAGGCCTGGAACTTCTTCATAAAGGACTGCTGGAGTTGCTGCCAACTCGAGACGGATCCCTCTGGGAGCGCACAGAACCACTTCAAGGGGAGGTCGCCCAAGCTGGAGGAAAAGACTCGGCAGTTCAGATGGCCCTCGTCTCCCCAGACAGACATCCTCTAAGAGAAGTGCCTGAGATGTGTAGCTGGATCCGAGACCCCATCATAGGTGACGAATCTTGGTACGGTGAACTTCTTCGGTAATGGGTACCCCCGGATATCCGGGGAGAAAGGAGAAGCGCCGAGATCAACGGGGTCGCAGTAAGCATTGTTTTGGTCTCGGCCGAAGCCGGCTACTTCCAGGTTGCGCTGGACCGTTTCCCTTATGTGCGCGTCCAGCCAGTCCTGATTACGATACGTACCCTCCGGAATGGTCTCGGACGCCTTCCTCGAGTAGCTACGGCTGGTGCTTGAGCCTACATCTCGGGTTCGGTCGTCCCTTTTCCTGTTCAAGCGGTCCCTCAGGTCTTCCTTTGAGGAAGAGATGCGCGTGACACGAGTAACTCCCCTCTCGTGTTGTGGCGATCGCTGCTGCTGCCGAGATCGCTGCTGCTGGGACTGCTCCCGACGAGTCCGCTGCTGCTGGGACTGCTCCTGACGAGTCCGCTGCTGCTGCCTTGCCGAACCAGTTGCTCTTTCCAACTGCTGCTGGAGCCGGAGGATCAGAGCGTCTCTCTCCTTGATGGCCTCATTCTGTGCTTTAATCTCCAGAGCGGTTGAGTCCAAGTCGTCATCAGGGCTGTAGTCTTCATCCTCAGTATCTTCAACGTCCTCCACCCGGCCCTCAACGTCCTCCGCTTGGCCCGGGGGGCGTTATCCATCGACCATTGGAGACTTATCCCGCTGGTCTCCCCCCGTCAGGAGATCTGTAGGCTGCTGGGTGTCTCCCTTCCCAGGAGCGGACTCCGAGCGGAGGTCACGCTCCTGAACGTTGATCCGGATGAGAGCACGTTCAGCATCGTCCTCTGTGACTGGTTGCTTCCCAGCCCTCTGGTTGGCAGGGGGCGGCCTTGCATGCTTTGTCTTGGAAGTTTCTGCATCTTTCGCAGCTCTCCTCGTCATGGTGTTTAGGAATAGGAATAGGAAAGATTATAGAAGTCTTCCCACAGACGGCGCCAATTGTAAGTGCAGAAATAATAATACTCACAAGATTAGGATGCCTCTTAGGACTTACTCAATACATGGAGGAGGTAGCTGCGACGGTGTGAACCTGAAAGAGGAGAAAGACAAAGGTCAGAGGACCCTGGCTATGGGCAGCGCAGGGCTCTCCGATGCTTAAGTCAGCAATCGATCGGAGAAGAAGAAGAAGAAAAATTCAGTGTCTATGTCCGAGTGCTTACCCCTTGCTCCCTTTGGCTCGTGCCTTATATATGGAACAGTCTGGGGTGAGTGCCAGTGGGCTTGGTGATGTGACCTGGGTCACATCAGCCCACAAAGTCATTAATGAAGGTCCATCATAGCCCTCTTTGCATTTAATGTGGGTCCGATCAGCCCACAATGCATTTAATGCCAGTCACATTGGGCCTGATCTTGCCCCGATCTGGTGGTGGCTGAAGTCCCATCAGATCCCTTCCTTGGGCCTAGCCACGATAGGGCCGTGGCTGTTAGCTGCAAGCGCAATACTGCATTGCCGAGCTTGCGTTGCCGAGACTGAACGGTATGCGCGGCCGAACTGAATTCTGTTTGGCCGAGACCAGTACGTAGTGCCGAGACCGATACGGATCGGATCGTAGCCGAGATCAAGGGACGTGGTCCCCCATACAGTAGCTAACCAAGCACACCCTAGCCGAGACCAAGAGAAACCCTAGCCGAGACCAAGAGAAACTGGTTCACGAAATGGGCCCCCACACATTAACATTGCGGAATAGTCTACATTTCCTTTCTTTTAATTTCTGTTAAAAGTTGTTCTAGCGAAATAGGAAGCTCTTCGAAAATGTTTCTAGCTGGCAAGCTCTTGACTTCACTATTTTAAATGCAAGTGATATTGTTGTTATGATGGGGATACAAAAATCAACATTTCTATGCCATTAGATTTGTGTCGCTAACGCTGTTTGAACAAACTCGAACTTTGAGACTGTTTTCTATGGGCTAAAGCAGAAGGCCTCTATCCAAGTATTAAAGTTAATGCTGAATTTGATAATGTTATCTATTCTTCAATGTACCTGCTCCATCCTATTAAACTGGAAAACTTCCTTGCTTCAAAAAAATGGCTACCTATGCTACACCATTTTTCCAAGTCAACTTGTTACAATTTATGACTATCCTCTTCCAAATCTATTGGTTTCATTCCCCAGATGATGAAACATAGGAAAACTCTCTCCTAATACTACTCAATTGACCCTGTACTATAAGGAGTTGAGAGTTGAGACTTACAATAATTAACTACACGATAATGAAAGAGCAAGTAGGTGTAACCAAGTCCCTACACAACCAACTCTAAAGTACAAGATACTACCCACCTACCATTTAAACTTGTAGCTATACACTAGTAGTATATATATACATGTATGCTGTTTGCAGATAAACAGTCTAATTTTTTATATATTTTAGTTGAACATATATCCTAGTAACTAACTTTTTGTTGCAATTTAGGTGGAACCCCTCCCACATATCATCACCACCATCATCAAAGCCTTGTCCCAACTATGTTGGGGTTGGCTAGACATGAGCTCTCTTTCTCTATTTGGATCTATCCTGAGAAACCCTCCCGTATATGTAGTCAGGAAAATATGAGGAAGAGGGTCTCTACTTGGATGCTAGAAGGCACATTTTAGGTGCGAAAAGTTTTAAAGCCAGTACCACTCCCTGGCTGTAAACAAGTAGGCTGGTGTTTTATTTGGGATGAAAAAGTAATGATGATAATAAGAAAATTTGAAAGAACTCATTCAGAAAAGAAGGATTGAAGGAACTTACTTAATTCGGAAGCTGTGATATGAATGAAAAGATCCCATGCTCCAGCATCACTATCTTCTATCATCAAATTCCCAGCATCCATCAATCTTCCAAACCAAACCAGACATGTAGGAGCATCACCATTGGTCATCATCATCATCACAATATTTGCATAAGCATAAGCAGTGCAACTGCAGTTACTAACACACTGATCTCTACACTCCTCTGCACTTGATGCTACCACTGACAGATCTCCATCTGGAATTTTGATCCTTCCCATCGACAAGAACTCACCTTTGTTCCCGCACCTCAGCTGCGCCTTCCTCACACATCCGTCTGACCAATTACCCGAATTCCACCTCTTCGGGGATGCAGGCTCAAAGCCAGGCATGCACTCACACTTGGGAGTGTTATGGTTGTTGCAGATCCCATATGGACTGCAACCAGCATACAGGCTGCACCTGTCTCGCGGTTGAAACCAGACCAAGCTCCATGAATGGGACTCATCATGCCATATCTGACAATGAAGTTGGCCTGATGTGTCCATCACCAGCCTTGTGTTGTTATACATGCCTGAATACTCAAAGGAACGCTCATCATTGATTCTTGTAGTAGTTAAATGGAACAAGAAGTCATTGTTTGCTTCCGGTGTCTTGTCATAAGTTCTTCTGTTCTAGTATCCACTTCTCCAGTAGGGGACTGATTTGTTCCATATAAAGAACTGGTCTGAATCATGCTGATCAATCCCAAATGAGAAGATTCCAGGAGCTGGGTCATTGTTGCTTTTCCATGATCTAAGCATTCTACTTTCACCTGTCCTTAAATTCAATCCGATCAGAAGGTAGTAGATGCAGCGGAAGCAGGATCTTTAATAGGTGGTTGCTACAAACGCAGTAAGGACTGCGTCGGCTCGAATTAGGCACTAGATGTGGAGATCTGTGACTGTCTACAAGAGATCAGTCACATGTGATTCACTCTTCAAGATCCAAGGGCAAGGATGGACACCCTGGATGTAGAAGATAATAATGGAGAATAGCAGATCTAGTAGAAGATATATTGTTGAAAGTTAGTGCTAACTGTTATTCTCATGTCTATATATAGCCTTTTGGCTAATGGGTGATAAGATCTACATTCAAATTCGAATTGAGAGATGATAAGGATAATAGGTTGGATCAAACTCTCTCAATTTAAATTTAAATTTAAATGAAGATATGATAAGAATAGAGAGTTGGGTAAAACTCAAACTATAAGTGCAAAAAATCTCACGGACTTGCTTAGATGAATGTAGAACTTTTGGGAATGATTAGCTGCCTGAAAACCTGAAAGAAGAGGAGAAGCAACTGTCAAAGACCCTGGCTGCAATCAACGCAAGGCACTCCGACGCCTGAGTTAGTGCTGTCACTGAACAAATGGGGAGGTGAGGTGAGGTGGAGAAGAAGAGAGAGAGCTTAGAGTAAGGGGGGTCCTTGTGTATCTTAACCTCCCTCTTGTGTTTTAGCATAAAATGCCTACCCTTGGGTTTTACCTCTTTGCCTGTATATATGCAGGGAGAAGTCCAATCGGAAGCTTCCTTAGCGGAGGTAGGTGGAAAGGGGATGTCCCATCTACCCATACCTCAATCTCTGGCGGATGTGACCACTCGACGCTCATCCTATCTGTCAGTTCGTACTGCAGCGTGGCTGTCTTGTCGTGTGACACTTTTACCGAGATCAGGTATGACCTTTACAAGGACGTACTGGCACTGCTACCTAGATGGAGCACTTGCCCGAGGTGAAGCACTTGGCCGAGGTGAAGCACTTAGCCGAGGTGAGCTTTCTGGCCCAAACCGAACTGGGCTGTGCCGAGGTGGAGATGTATAGGCCGAGATCAAGACGATCTGAACTAGTACCGTTACCGTGATCAGCATAATTACTGTAATAAAAACCCCCCACACAATTGCCCCTAGCTCCGGAGCTCGGAGTTCTCCAACTCTGAGGTCGAGAGCTAAGTATGAAAGGGATCCGCCGAGAGTAGTCTTTGAAGTTAAATGGACTCCATCTTGGTGTCGGTAAGCGACGTCTGATCCATATTATGATGCTGTTTTATTTGCCCGAGATAGTCAATGGTAATGGTGTGCCCAAGTCGCTTCGTCTGTTCGGGGTAATAAATAGCACGTCCGAATTTCTGCAGAAGACGAACTGGCGGTGCCACGCGTCATAGCCTAATTGGCTGCGCAATTGCTATGATGAGACACGTGCAGTACTCGATGTGATGCTTCGCACGCGCAGTTTTCGAAATCCGAAACGGCGCCTCTGTCTTTATAAATAGAGACGTTTCTTCCTCCCTCCCTCATTTTTGCTGTTCTGAGAAGGGAAAGGAAATTCTGCAAAGAGGACTGTTGGCGAGATTGTTGTTCTGCCCTAGAGATTTGTCTTTGCTAGGACTGCGTCTGTAAGTTCCCATTTTGCGTCTCTGTTCCATTATTTCTGTTCTAGGGTCCCTTGCTTTCCATCCTCCGCTTTGTTTAGGGTTCCTGCACCTCTGTCTCTGTGTTTCATTTTCCTTCTTCTTTAGATTCTAGGATGGGAATCTATAGGTGTATGTTAGACACCCCTGCGGCCTTGGACGATTTCAGGGCTAGATTTGGGATACCAGATGATGTTCTGGTTAGACTTGATGACCCAGATGATGCCTTTAAGGGCCGAAACTTCTATGACGGCTGGATGTCGTTCCCCGTGGTCTCCGTGATCGAGGGTGGGTCAAATTTTCCTTGCACCATCTTCTCAGGATTTGCCTCAGCAAGTGGAAGCTGTGCCCCTGCCAACTCATGCCCAACGGTTTCAAGGTCATTATGGGCACTGTCAAGCTCAATAGGATCCTTGGCATCGACCTCGGTGTCCATGACATTGAGGACACTTATGACCTTTGTAAGTCCGCTGCGGACGACAACACATACTATCTTCGGGTAAAGGCGAAGCAGGATCCTTTCGTCCACGCCTTAAAAGATTCAAATAAGTACACCGGAGACGACCGACTATTCGACTCGAGCAACTGGGAGATTGGGGAGGCCGAGACCGAGCCGGGAAGGTTATACAAGGTCCCTCACCGCCTTGGGACTCCTCCGAGTAATCACCAATACTTTTTGAATTACATAAGTCCTTTCTATACCTGTCGAACTGACATTCTTTTGCACTATGTAGACGTCCACGAGAGGAAGCAGGAGGCGCATCGAGCAAGGTGGAAGAGGAACAGTGCTTGGCTTGAAGAAGTGAGGCGCTACCGAGGCCACGAAGGCCGAGCTACCTTCGCCCTGCTTGGCTATGAGCCAAAGCATCAGTCCTTCATCAAGAGGAGGGACGAACCGGAACCAGCCTCAACAAGCTCATAGCACTAAGAGGCTTCGGGTGCTGGGGCTTCTGCCTCTCCTTCGGCTGAGCTCCAATGAGTTGTTGAAGAGTGCAACTCACCTATTTCGGAAGAGAGCAGAGAAGAGATGCCGCCGCGCCGTCGGCCCGCTATCAGGGATCTAAGTGCGCTGGTGTTCGGGGGCCGATCTCATCCTACTCCCCCAGTTCCTCCGGTGTCTGCTGCTGTCAGAGCTCCAATGGCACCCTCAAGCTCGGAAGATCGGCAACGTACTGCCGAGGCTGCAGACGGGGTGGGCTCGAGCTGAGAAGAGGGCCAGGACCGTGGCTTTAGTCGAGGATGTCCCTAGGATTTCCGAGGTATCACCTCCTAGGCCTGCGCCATGGAGACCGAGTCTTCAGATCGGTCCCAGGAGGCCATCACAGTAGAGGACCAAGTTGCTGGAAATCTTCTTGTCATGGCGGCCCTCGCCGGTGCCTGTGCTCTGCCCAAGAATATGGCCAGGCACAGGGATGCCGATGACATGTCACTGGCGCTGGCGTCAATGCAAGCGGCTCTCTTGGTGAGTTTCTAAGTCTCTCACAAATTTCATCTCGGTTGTAGTTTCTCATGATGTTTTTATCTTCTTGCAGCAAGTGCAAAGATCTCATGTACAGCTGGAGAGATTTCGGCAAAATGGCGTTAAGAGAGAGGAGGCGGAGGCACAGAGGAAGACTCTCGAAGCTGCATTGGAGGATAGCGGCAAGAGGGCGACCGAGCAAGAACAACTGATCCGAAGTCTCATTGCCGAGGTGGAAGCCGCGAAGGCCGAGACCGAAGTGCATAAAAAGTTGATGGCCGAGCAAAGGGAGGAAGCCGAGGCTAAGCTCGAGGCTGAGACCAAGGCAGCCTATGACAAGGGAGTGGCCAAGGCGATAACCCTATACGAGGCGCAGGTCGTGGCCATACTAGACAAAATATGGGAACTTGGTTGGCTGGCAGCACTGGATAAAGTGGGCGTCCCCGAGGACGACCCAACTTATAGAAACCCGGCCAACTTCCCGAGCTCGGATCCGGAATCAAGTTCTACCCTCACTTTGACCGAAGCTCCTACTGCAGCGACTAAGGTTCCTCGGGCTGATGATGCCGATGCAGACGCTGTTGCTACCTAAGTCTCTAATGCACTTTTTTTTTCTTTTGATTTGGAAATATTGTAAATAGAAAGCAAACTGTAATCTAATTTAATATGAATACAATGAAATTCTTTTGCCTTCAAACTGTGTGATGCTCTCTTTTGGATGTTTTCTTCTTGCGTTTTCTCTAACTTTGGTTTTGTAACCGAGCCCTTCCCACGCTCCAAAGTCCTAAGTATTTGAGTTTGGTTTTTCAACCAGAATAAGGATTTGTTTCCTCGAGTCAAGAATTTAATGTACGGGCACCAGGTTCGTCCGAGCTCAAATGGATGAAGTTGAATGGACCCCTTTCATGGGTAGTGGTAGAAGGTTCAATAAGGTGATGAAGAGTACCTGGTCCCGCAACCGAAATAAACGCTGGTTCTTTTTAGTTGGATGTTGTGCACCTGGTTCAAAACCAAACTGGGATAGCTGCGGAATCTCGTGACTCGACGTTTTGCTGAGCCGGTACCGTTACCGAGCTGAGGGGAGGACTGAGCTCAGGTGCTAGGGAAATATGCCGAGCTGGGGTGACGTTGACCGAGGTGCTGCTGCTACCGAAATTAGGACAATCTCGGTAGCATGAAAGTATCCTCACACTCGCCCCCTAATTCTTGGAGGTCTGGAGCCAAGTATTATAATGGGTGAGCCCTTCTGAACGTTGGGCTTGCATGAGACCGAGTCCTAACTGTCAAAGCCAGTAGGGAGAAAGGAAGATAGAAACAGTAGAACCAATATATTTGTGAATTCGATCATCCCATTCAGGGCTCACGATCATCCTTTATAGAATATAGTTGCTATATCTGTTACATAATTGTAGCAATCACTAGATTATAGCCAATCTAATCTAATCAGAATCTAAATTACATCTCCTAATATGGCAATGATACAAATTACATATCTGTACATGTGAAGTAACTTATCTCCCAAGTTTGGGCTGTATTTGTCATGGGCTGACCCACTGACCCATTTAGCACTAGCCCATTTAACACCCCCCCTCAAATTGATGCGGGTGAATCCACGAGCATCAATTTGCCAACTAAGAATTGGTGTCTTGGCCGGGGAAGACCCTTGGTAAAGATATATGCAATTTGAAGGCTGGTAGAAACATGAGGAAGAGTAATTGCTCCACGCACAAATTCATCACGTATGTAATGACAAGCCACCTCAATATGTTTTGTACGTTCATGGAAGACAGGATTTTCAGTAGTCCGTATGGCACTGGTGTTGTCGGCATAAAGAGGAGTAGGACCAGATTGGGAAAATCCAAGCTCAGAAAGAATACCTCGAAGCCAGACAATTTCAGATGTGGCAGCCGACATAGCACGATATTCTGCTTCTGTAGAAGATTTGGAGACTTTATCTTATTTTTTACATTTCCAGGAAATTAAGGAGTCCCCCAGGAACATGCACCAACCAGTGGTAGATCGGCGACTATCAGGGCAACCAGCCCAGTCAGCATCTGAATAAGCAATGAGAGACGTCGAATTGCCCACAGGAAAGAAAAGACCACGAGATGGTGTATGAAGAACATATCGAAGAATGCGCCGAACAACAACTAGATGGAGATGGCGTGGCTGTGTCATGAACTGACTAACCAGATTGACTGCATAGGAGATATCAGGCCGAGTGATAGTCAAGTAGATCAAACTTCCGACTAAACGGCGATACATTGTGGCATCAGGAAGAAGATCACCCGTATCGTGCGTGAGCTGAAGATTGGCCTCAACAGGAGTATCTACAGGAGTGGAGTTTTGAAGACCAGCTGTCTCAATGAGATCCATAACATATTTGTGTTGATCAAGGATGAGACCTTTCGCTGACTGATGAACCTCAAGGCCTAGAAATTATGTGAGTGGCCCTAAATCTTTCATATGGAAAGATTCATGTAAGGATGCTTCTAGATGTGTGATCATGTCAGAGTCTGTCCCAGAGATGATGATATCATCTATGTAAACCAATAGGACAGTAAGCCCTTTTGAGGAGCGGTGAAGGAACATAGAAGGATCAGAAGCACTCTAAGTGAACTGTAGATGAATGAGAGCATCCCTAAATTTCTCGAACCAGGAGCGCGCAGCTTGCTTAAGACCATATAGAGAGCGGCGTAAGCGCGCGCAATCGCCTGTTGATGCACCCATAATGCCTTGGGGAAGTCGCATATAGACTTCTTCTTTGAGATCACCAAGAAGGAAGGCATTCTTGACATCAAATTAGTAAAGAGGCCAGGAGTGAGAAGCAGCAATGGCAAGAACAGTACGGATTGTAGTCATTTTCGCAACTGGAGCAAAGGTTTCCTCATAGTCGATGCCATATTCCTGTCGGTTGCCGAGAGCGACTAACCGTGCTTTATAATGATCCAAAAAGCCATCAGCCTTAAGTTTGACAGAAAAAACCCATTTGCAGCCAATAGGTTTTGCAGATGAGGGACAGGGAACGACATCCCAGGTATGATTCTCCTGCAGTGCCGTTAATTCGTCGTGCATAGCCTTTCGCCAACAGTCATGCTTCACCGCCTGCAAGTAAGAAGTCGGAATAACAATGGAGGAGAGGGCAGCAAGCAAAGAGGTGTGAGTGAACCCATATTTGTCAGGAGGCTTGGAGATACTCGTAGAGCGTCGAAGCTGAACTGGAGAGGAAGGAGCTTGTGATGAAGCGGGGACAAGATCAGGTGCCAGCGAGGGATCTGGAGGGGGAGGCAGTAGTGGAACATCCTTATGACGACGCCGTTCATAAACAATGAGTGGAGCAGAGGTTGAGTCAGAAAAAGCTGGTAGATGAGAAAAAGCAGGTAAAGGAGAAGAATGGGCAGAAAAAAAAATTTGAGATTCGAAAAATGTGACATTTCGAGAAATGCGAAGACGGTTGAGCACAGGATCATAACAAAGATACCCCTTTTGGTGAGATGCGTAGCCAAGGAACGCACATTTGGCCGATTGAGCAGTTAATTTGGTACGTTCGGTTGAGGGTAGATGAACAAAACACACACATCCAAAAATGCGTAGGTGGGTGTAAGTAGGCTCGGTATGAAAGAGACGAAAGTGTGGTGTTTGATTGGTGAGGCGATGGGATGGTACGCGATTGATTAAATGAACTGCAGTGGCTAAAGCTTCGGGCCAAAATCGTGCGGGAACTGATGATTCTAAGAGAAGAGAACGAACAGTATCGAGGAGATGTCTGTTCTTTCGTTCAGCAACTCCATTCTGTTGAGGAGTGTAAGGGCACGATCGCTGTGATAAAATCCCGTATTTCTGCAAATAAGTTTGAAATGGATGGGACATATATTCCCCTCCGGAATCAGATCGAAGAACTTTTATGCGAGTAGAAAGCTGATTTTCAACATATGCCATAAATTTTTGGAAAGCATCAAAGACTTCAGATTTAGAGTGTAAGAAATAAACCCAAGTGAATCTACTATGATCATCAATGAAAGTGACAAAATATTTGTAATTTGTATGAGAGATTACCGGAGTAATCCCCCAGACGTCACTATGAATAATGTCAAAGCAATTGGAAGCCATAGTAGATTTGGAAGGAAAGGGAAGAACTTTGCTTTTTCCAAGTTTGCAAACAGAGCACTCATCAGAAATGTGACGAAAAGATGTTTTATTTTCATTAATACTACCAGTGTTTAACATCAAAGATAATAATTTTGAATGAGGATGGCCTAATCTATTATGCCAGAGCCTCCAAACATCCTGAGGAGAAAAACAAGAAAAGGCAGAAAGCTGGTTATTCGGAGAAGAAGGCAGAACGAGAGGAAACAGGCGTCCACACTTAGGCCCCTTCGCGATCACCGTCCCCGACACTTAATCCTGCACAACACAACCAGAGTGAGAGAATGAAACATTACAATTATCATCAATCAATTGGCCAACAGACAGAAGATTTGTAGTGAGATGAGGAGAAAGAAAGACGTTTGTGAGAGGTAAGGAATGAATGATATCACCAGTAGCTGTAATAGGAAGCTTTTGACCATCAGTAGTGTGGACTTGTAAATTTCCATTGTATGGTTGCAGGTTAGATAGATGAGCGGTGGAGGAGGTCATATGATTGGAAGCTCCAGAATCAATAAACCATAGGGAGGAAGAGGAGTGGTGGTTTCCTGAAATGCCAAGTGCAGAGAAGGCATTTATGATCATCTGTTGAATAAGCTCAGGGGTGATTTGAGGAACACTATTTGGTGGCAGGAGGTGGTGAAGGCGTGACCGGTGCCGAAGGACTAGCACTAGAAGAAGTAGCATCTGCAGTATTGACATGATAAGCTCGAGGAGTGCGATTTTGTGGCCGCCTTTTGCATTCTGTAATAACATGACCATTCGATTTGCAATAATTACAAAACTTGGTCTTACACTGTGAGGCATAGTATCCATAATTTTTGCAACCAAAACATTGGATTTTGCTGAGATCTCTTGCTGGAGGTTGTCCTTTCGAGGCAGAAATAGTATGATGAGTGATCCCTCCCGGGTTGTAATTGGTAGTAGCAGCAAATGCGACATCAGAAGAGTTTCCGGAGGACTGTTGCTTTAGAGCATGCTGAGTTATCTGACTCTGTTCCTCTCGCAAGAGTTCATTTAGACACTCATTCAGGGATGGAGATGGAACCCTGCTCATCAGATTGGAACGAATGATCTCATACTCAGATCTTAATTTCATGAGGAACTGGTATCTGTGAGAAGTTACCTGTAATTTTTGAATCTCAGACAGAGCGGCCTCAGAGACATTGAGGTATTTGATTTCATCATATTCAGCCCATAAATTAAGAAAACCTGTATAATAATCCTGGATGGAAGAAGTCCCTTGGGTATACTGAGCGATCTCCAGTTCAAGCTGGTATTGTCGGGCTGAGTTCCCTTGGTGATATACTTGCTTCAGATATTCCCACATCTCCTTAGAAGTCTTGTAAGGTTTGAGATTCAGGATATATTGAGGTTCAACAGAACCAAGAATCCATGTTTTTATTTTGGCATCCTTTGTATGCCAAGAGAGTATTTTTTTCTCATCTTCCTGAGGACGTGGATCTAATCCGGAAACAAGTCCCCACAGTTCCTTTCCCTCAAGATAAACTTGAAATTGATAGGACTAGGAAGTATAATTATTTCCATTAAATTTTATCAATGCAATGTCATGCTTTTCCATGGCAGTAGATGTATGAGCAAGAAAATCCAACTGTTTCTTAAAGAATGGCTAACCGGATGAGAGAAATAGTTCCAAGTGTGCAACAGAGAAGTCCAAGTTTGCAACAGAGAAATCAGAGAAGACAAATTCAAAAACCAGCACCTTTCAAGAAAAAAACTCAACAAAATAGGCCCAGGCATCCAAGATTTTGCAGAGAAAGAAGGATGCAGCAGCCAACCAGTGCAATATATGATCAATCAGAGATCATAGGATGATGAGGACCACAAATTCGCACCAAACAAAGCAGATTGCTCACAAAAAGGATCAAAATCCAAAAACTTGGACGGCTGTGATGAAAAGATACAGCAGAAATTGGAATTTCTCTAGAAAGGGTAGAAAGCCTACCTCTGAGATGCTAAAAATCGTCAAAAAATGCCCACAAATACCAGAAGGAGTAGTCGACCAGATCTGTTGCAATATCCAGATGCAGTAGTGTGGATCTGGGGTGGGCCACGTCTGATCACACCTTGATCAGACCAGTGGATGAAGACTCCTTGAGTATAGAAGACACTCGATGACTTCCAATGGTTGGAAGATGAAGAAGATCACTCAGAAACTCTGTATAGAGTTGTGTTTACTCAAGGCTCTGATACCATGTCAAAGCCAGTAGGGAGAAAGGAAGATAGAAACAGTAGAACCAATATGTTTGTGAATTCGATCATCCCATTCAGGGCTCACGATCATCCTTTATAGAATATAGTTGTTATATCTGTTACATAATTGTAGCAATCACTAGATTATATTCAATCTAATCTAATCAGAATCTAAATTACATCTCCTAATATGGCAATGATACAAATTACATATCTGTACATGTGAAGTAACTTATCTCCCAAGTTTGGGTTGTATTTGTCATGGGCTGACCCACTAACCCATTTAGCACTAGCCCGTCAAAGCCAGTAGGGAGAAAGGAAGATAGAAACAGTAGAACCAATATGTTTGTGAATTCGATCATCCCATTCAGGGCTCACGATCATCCTTTATAGAATATAGTTGCTATATCTGTTACATAATTGTAGCAATCACTAGATTATAGCCAATCTAATCTAATCAGAATCTAAATTACATCTCCTAATATGGCAATGATACAAATTACATATCTGTACATGTGAAGTAACTTATCTCCCAAGTTTGGGCTGTATTTGTCATGGGCTGACCCACTGACCCATTTAGCACTAGCCCATTTAACACTAACTGGTACTCTTACCAGATCTGGGACGATCGTGGTAGGTCCACTGAGCTCTGTGACTTGTTCGCTGGGGTTGTACAAGCCAAGGCTATAGCTGGAGCTGCCCTGATCGAAAGCGAGGCATCGGGCTGCCATGATCGAAGGTGTCCAAGTGGAGAAAATTGTCGGGAACGCTCCAGGAAAAGATCAGATTGTTGCCGAGTTCCATAACTGCGGCACTTTGCAGTCGGTTCCGTAATCGAGCTGTAGACGGCTGGTCCTGCGACCAGGCCGAAGTGACTGGTTCCATAGCCGAGCCATACGCCAAGTTCCATAACTTGGTGATTTGAATAGCTGGCTCCATAACCGAGCTGAAGGAGGCTGGTCCCGTGACCGAGCCTAAGCAATTGGTTCCATAACCGAGCTGACGCCAAGTTCCATAACTTTGGCAATTTAAATGGCTAGTTCCGTAACCGAGCCAATGGAGGCTGGTCCCGTGACAGAGCCTAAGCAGCTGGTTTCATAACCGAGCTGACGCCGAGTTCCATAACTTTGACGATTTAAATGACTGGTTCCATAACCGAGCCGAAGATGGTCCCATGACCGAACCGAGGCCGAAGCTGAAGCTGGCTTATGCCCCTATCCCAGTCATGGCTAGTGATGTCACTAAGGCCGTTGTCGGAGCTGTCGCGATCGGAACTGTCCAAACTGTGTATGGCGATGTCACCGAGCCGGAGACTGAGGACGAAGACAAGCATGGCGAGTGAAGGAACTGCTTCCAGGACTGTAGTTCTCCAATGGGGGATGGGTCCCGCCAAAGGATGAAGCTCTGGTAAGCTTCAGTTCGAGCTTTGTCTTGGATCACCCTTTTGATCAGTGCTTTCACAGGGACTATGGGGATCCGAAAAAGGTTCTTTCAAAGCTTGCTGGCTGGCAACGAAGCTTTGCTTGAAAGATGAGAGGGCCGCGGCTGCGGGCCTTGGCGTCAACAAGAGATGGATCTTCATCATATCACTGTTACGACCTACTTATGACGAGACCCAGCTACCAAGCTGTTGCTGGAACTTTTGCTCCGCAGGGGAGTCTCCAGCAAGACAGCACTCTGTTTTGGGGGTGCTCCGATGGAGAAGCGCTTTGCTGGGGAGGTGTTGTCACCCCCTTTGCTGATGAACCTGTCAGAGTTACAGGTCATCCCGCCCCTTGATGCATCAAACTTTCCCTGGATCTCGTTCTACAGGGAATCATTGATGATGGTGGCCGCTGCTAGAGGCATGACTTTCTTATCGTATTTCCCACAGACGGCGCCAATTGTAAGTGCAAAAAATCTCGCGAACTTACTTAGATGAATGTAGAACTTTTGGGAAGGATTAGCTGCCTGAAAACCTGAAAGGAGAGGAGAAGCAACGGTCAAAGACCCTGGCTGCAATCAGCGCAAGGCCCTCTGACGCCTGAGTTAGTATTGTCACTGAACAAAGGGTGAGGTGAGGTGAGGTGGAGAAGAAGAGAGAGAGCTTAGAGTAAGGGGGGTCCTTGTGTATCTTAACCTCCCTCTTGTGTTTTAGCATAAAATGCCTACCCTTGGGTTTTACCTCTTACCTGTATATATGTAGGGAGAAGTCCAATCGGAAGCTTCCTTAGCGGAGGTAGGTGGAAAGGGGATGTCCCATCTGCCCATACCTCAACCTCTGGCAGATGTGACCACTCGGCGCCCATCCTATCTGTCAGTTCGTACTGCAGCGTGGTTGTCTTGTCGTCTGACACTTTTACCGAGATCAGGTATGACCTTTACAAGGACGTACTGGCACTGCTACCTAGTGGAGCACTTGCCCGAAGTGAAGCACTTGACCGAGGTGAGCTTTCTGGCCGAAGCCGAACTGGGCGGTGCCGAGGTGGAAATGTATAGGCCGAGATCAAGACGATCCGAACTGGTACCGTTACCATGATCAGCATAATTACTGCAATCAGAGAAAACCGCCCACACACAAACTATTCTTATCCATATCACCATGAGATTCCTTGTAAGGGGTGTATCTTTGTGAGTGGGGTCCACGCACATGCAAACACAAGTGGGCCCCTTCACAAATCCCAACACGATCTTCATACCCGGTGGGAGTGTATTCGATGGATGATCAAAGCTCTGCCACAAGACTAGTCCTGAATTCCCTTCTCTTAATACAAGATTGCCATTATCAAACAGTGTAGCACTTGTGGTGTTCCACGCAATCGACACATTTGTCAACCAATGGATGTTTTGTTCTCCATCAAACAGTACCAGATTTCCACCATTTCCTAAGGTGAAAATGCCAGAATAATCAGTAAGCGGGTGCTCTGCATTTGCCACCCAGACAACAGTTTGAACTGGGATCTTGTGGTACCATACTCCGAAGTAGCGATTCATCGAAGTGTCGGTGCTGAAGAAGCCCAGTTCAAAGATCTTAGCAGCTGATTTAATAGTCTCTCCATCTCTAATTTGCTGGGTCTGTATTATTGAATCTGCTGCAGTGAAAGATAAAACCAGCAGCAGCAAAAATGAGATAATGAGAAAATCACAGCCTCTTTGCATGATTATGTGTTAGGGAATCTACTTCTACTCTTGAAGAAGATTAGCAGATACATTTGCTGTGTTTTTCATTGTTGCTCTACTATTGCTTAAATATCTTGGCTTGAATTATATATTCACAACCACCCTACAATTACATTGACTACAACTACATTCATTGACAAAATAATGAAATCCTACATGATTCAGGTACAAATAACCTGATCAAAGGCCAGGCGGGGCCACTGAGATTTTGACCTGCTAACTAACTTGTGGGAACCTAGATTATGTCTAGCCCAAGCCATAAAAAATAAATACAAATGGCCAAACATTTGACTAAAGTCCTAGGCTCAGGCCTGAAAAATAGTCTTGTGGGTTGGATAAAGGCCTGAATATGGAGTAATAACTAAACGGGCTGGTCTTGGACTAACATATCCGTGCTAATTATCCATTGGGGCTTCGAATAGATAATAATCATCATCGTCTTGTCCCAACTATTTTAGGGTCGGGTACATAAATTATGTTTCTTCATTTCGATATATCTTAAGCCAAATCGTGACATAAGTTGTACTTCTTCAAATCTAATTTTATTACCTCCATCTACATCTTCCTCGGTCCTACCCTTTCTCTTACGTATCAAATTTTTTATTACCGGTGTGAGTGCCGGCATGTGTTAGACATGCCCAAATTATGTCAAACGAGTTTATCTAGCTTTACCCCCTAATGATGCAACCTCTAAATGCTCTCGAAAATGTTCATTTCTAATTTCATTTTTCCTAGTTTTACCACACATCTACTTCAACCTCCTCATATCTACTAATCAATTTTATACTTATGTTGCTTCTTGATTGGCAAACATTCTTCTCTATAGGTCATCCCCCATCTCTACTCCAATATTCTCACATCATTCTACCCCTAAATGCTTCAAATAGATCACAACTGAAAAATTGAACAATCCCAACCCTTCATCTGGATAAAGTGTGTCCACATTGTACAGTTTTTCTTTTATACTTTTGTGTCTTTTTGTAAGAATATCATAGATTGAGGTGGGCCTCATATGCCCAAATGGATTGGCCTTTGTGTTTTGATACACAAGCCATTCTAAGGTGAGAACCAGCCTTAAATATGTAATTTGAGAACCCATTCTTGGGTATGAAGGAATGCCAATTACAGGTATGATGAGTGTGCCAATACTCAGGCTAATCTAACCATCCAATTAAGGACCCAATTTGAAGATAGTCGGGCTTTTGTAACTAAAAATGCAATGTTAGCTTAGCTAGCTACCTGTCATTTTCCCATCTAGTTCTCATCTAGAAAGTTCTCATGTGATATATTTCTACAATAATTTGTAAGCTTAATAACTTCAGTGGGCCACACATACAGACTGTGCAGATGGACCGTCCAAATGCAGCTCATATCCATGTATGCCTTGTGTAATATGAGAATGTGATAATGAGGTAATAGCAATGATATTCCTCAATGTTTGATTCATCCAATCAAATACATAACACTAGAACTACCCTAATTTTGTATTCAACAGGATGACATTCCACTTTCAATTTTTTTAAACCCTAGTCCAAACTCCAAAATTTGATTGATCTTTTTATATCATCCATTCATGGTATCCAGCTCAATGATGATGAAATTCATCCCAGAAGAAACCCCTCACAAAGTTTTTGGAAACTTCATAGTATAACTTGGTCAAAAGGTGGGAGCCCTGACATAGCGCAATAGTAGGTAGGAGCCCTGACATAGTCCAATAGTAGGCTTAGGTCAGATTGGGTTGCCTGACCTCAGGGTCAGGTCTGTGATTGGTGGTTCTAATAACAACCAAAAAAAAAAAAGGCCTATTAGGAACATATTGAATAATTGAATCATAAATGTCAACTTGAACAAACAAAAAAAAAAAAACACATAAATCCGCCCCATACCCCCACCCCCAGAAATAATAATGATAATAATAATAATAATAATAATAATAATAATAATAATAAAGAAAAGTAAAAAAAAAAAAACTTTTGGAAAACACCTTTATATTTATTATTACGTGCAAAGCCTTCTGTTAATCCGAATGAACTAGCCCTTTGGATGGACTGTACATCCATCTGAATGGACCGTACATCGTTAAACTTGTGGGATCTAACTGGAGATGATAAGGTTTAGGAATGAGGTTGATTTTTTGCAAAGATGAAAAGATGGGGAGATCTTTTGATCACCCCAAGTCCAAGTCCCAGGTGGAGCTCCATGTGGGCCCCATGTTAAGGTGCGCACACAGCACACTTATCCGGTGTTCAAGTTTTACACCCACCTATTTCCCATCATCATCTTTCAGTTCCCCATGTCCTTCGTGGTCCGCACAAATCCAGGTGGCCCTAAAAAGTTAGTTTATATACCGCACCATCTCGCTAGATTGTTTCTATTTATATAAAACAAAGTTGAGAAAGGGATGAAGCATGGTCAGGTTAGAGTGGACCTGGCCCAAGCACAAAATGGACCAAAGTGGGGAGCCATCCAAGAGCCTACAGACTCACCAAAATTGAGCTGCTTGCTTACAATGGCCTCCACAAATGTGCCACAAGCTATTTTGTGCCGAAAAACATTTAGGTACTATCTTCTTTATATAATTTCAACTAATGCATAAAAGTTGAATTGAGCGGCAAATTGACATCCTAACTTGAATTGAGAGGTCATTGACTTGCATGGGTCAAAGATTCTAATTCAAAGTCTTTACTCTCTTATTTATTCAATTGTTGAATTTAGACTGTTGAACTGCAATTTTTGTACTATGTATTTGATTATGACCCAAAATTCAGACACAACATATTAATATAAACTTGTTGGCCATTCATAAAAGGGATTAGACGGATTACATGGGGCCCATTTCTTGTAACAAGTAGTTCCCAACCAGATTAAGATTTTCCCACCCGGTCGCATCCCCAAGTGGGCCCCACATCAAAGGCTGTATTTAGCTTCGTGTGCACCGAATAACCACCAAAAAAGGACTTCTTCTTTTAACGAAGACCGGTGGTTGGGCTTAGTCTCTTCTTTTAAGAATCGGCATTAGATCCCATGTAATGCACAGATTAACTCATGAAAATCGAATAATTATCTCAACTTAATATTCAAATTAATTATCAATTAATAAAAGGTACTAAATTTATTCAATCCATTTAAAATTTTTGGAACAAAAGTCTCACGTATAAAGGCAAGCTAGCTAGTGGCTATGCATTGATGTTGAACCACTGTCGATGAAGACAACCTATGTGGTTTTCAACCTAGTTAAAAATACAGCCATGTGACTTTGGCTTTATATTACTATTATGCCAAAACTGTCTTTTAATATCATAGAAGTTGAAAACATCTAATTAAGGATCTCTCTTTTTGTGATTATATCATCATAAGTCTTATTCTAACACCAACCCTTGGCTAATGTAAAAGCTAGATTTGAGGCGTCTGGCTCCTGTGACTTAGATTTCAACGATAAATTTGATATATCAATGGTGGCTCCTGGTCAAATCTAAAACCCAATGACTCATGTTCTTTTGTTCCAAAATAAGTTTATCACCGTATTTCCCTACAATGGGAAAAGGAAAACCATGTTCACCACAGCACCTGGATTTCCTCTTTTTATCCCTTTCTCTCAAATGTAAGACCTCTCTCTCCCTCTCTCTAGTAATGTAAAAGAAGGTCAAGCCCTCTAAGGAAGCAACTGTTGTATTGATTCTAAAGTGGTCTCAGTTTGGCTTTTCCGCTATTGATTATATGGAAAGAACCAACAATCTACTGAAGTAATAGATTTGAAAAGAAATAAGTAAAAAATAATAATAGAATAATTAAGAGAGCAAGAGATCGAGAGGGAGAAGTGGAAAGGCATACCTCCAATGAATCTAAGAATACTATGAGAAACACTACACTCTAATGCAAAGGGGCATCTCATTTCACATAGCCCCTCATCAGGGATTAATCCCTGGGTGGGCAGGAGAAACTCAAGACACACCATTGGCAAGGGTGTCTTATCTCACACAGCTACCCAAGGCTCGATCCCTTGACAAGTAAGTTGTATCACATATTAAGGTACCACTCACCCATCCAGCAAAAAACATAACCTTTGGTAGGCAACTTGTCTGAGGTGTACTAGCAAAATAATAACCTTGGTAGGCAAGTTGTCTGATGTGTACTGTACCACTGATCAAACTAAGCGAAAAATAATCTAAGAATAATACAATTCTTGCTCACCAGACCGTTAAAACAATTGTAAGCTATTTTACAATACTGTCAAATCTCTTGGAAAAAAGATACTGTACAAGTCATTTACAACAATGATTATAAAGATGTACACTATCATCATAACCAATATTTATTGGCTCATGTCACATGTGTCCAGCTGAATTCCAAGTCAAAGTTCATGGCAGAACACAGAATCACAGATGGAGCACAAGTGTACCCAACACAAGATTTTAGAGTGGCATTGAATGTTCGTACATTGGGTTCCATCAGAAGTGAGCATCTTCTGACCCGGTTAAACTTAGAGGCAAACAGTCGTAATGAAATCATAGAAAAGAAGTCCTCTTTTTTTTAATATTATCTTTTGCAGCAACTACTAACCCCACAACACCTCCTCCCCTCGACTGAGAAATGAACAATATGCTCTGTAATGTGCTTTTGGAAAGAACCACCACACCACACTCTCGATGCCCATGAAGAATAAAATGCTTCAACAGCTTCCACTGAGAAACCGTTACTGCTAAGATCAAGCAATTGTAATTGTCTTACCATACCTATGGCTTTTGAAAACTCTTGAATTAAGTGGGAGTTGCTAGGAGCATCACACTGCCATGACCTTGCAGAACTATTGATGCAATTGGATATTGTGGGTCCGCTGCTGACTGAATTATCTTCACTATCTGCAACTTCAAAGCCATTGAAGTCTTTGTTTAGAGCACAAAAACCCTGGTGAGCAGTTTCAGCATCTTCTGGAGCACACAAATGCGTAAATGTGCTAACAAGGCTAAGACTTTCATGTGAACATTTTTCGTTATCTTGTGTTCCTAGATCACTTTGAGTGCGTCTCTTGTCCAATTCAACATTTTCTGCAAGACTGAGCTCCTCAAGAAAGTCATTTACTGCAATTAGTGTGAAAAAACATCAGTAATAAGGATTGATTATAACTTAAAAATGAGGAATTGTATTTACACCTAGGTAAGGATTTTTCATGACTAAAAGTATGAGTAAATTCATTTACACCCAAGAAGGAATTCAAAGGAACTACATTTAGAGTCATTTCCCACAATGCATTGACCCTAATTCGATAGATAGCGGGAAGACTTTTTAATGATCCTTGTTAGTGACCTAATGGGACACAGCTTGGGTGGAGGGATGGCTTAAATCTCAGAGGAAGATCTTAAATCTTTGTTTGGTAACATATACATACATAACACGGTTAGTAAAAATATCACAAGGGACATTTAGGGCAGCCTTCAATGGTGATGCACTTAAGATAAATGGTCTGAATGACTAAATAAATAACACCACCATGTACGAAATGGTGCCTCCTAACAGCATTGATTTCTTGACATTCAGCCTAAAAATTGAAATTGAGTTGTAATAGTCGCCTACCTGCTGATGCCTGAATAATTTGAAGTGTTCCCCCAAGCCCAAGACGACATTTTTTAAGGATGAGAACTTTCAATGCACACTCAGGATTCCTGATATATGACACCAATGCATGTGTCCCCTGTTTTCATGTTCCAGTCAGGCTCTACATTATAAAACGCCAGTACAGAAAGCTCAACAAAGAAACAAAACAAGTAGATTGTCATTTGTCATCACTGAATGGATCTGTGACACACCCTTGTGCAAAATCATAATAGCATCATCAATCCATTGGATCAGGTAAATAGAAATAGTAATAATAATGCCATTCCTCAGATAATTGAAAAAAAACTTAAGATATGGATATGTAGTTTCATCAATTTGTCAGAAATTAAGGAAATGCTCAATCATGCTGTCTTCTTCTCTCACAAGTTATAAAGATGTGTAATTATGCTATTCTAAGTAGGTAAAGTCCACCTATGCTTTTAAATTCATCTTAGATTCTTCATAGAGCTCAAGAGTCACATCAACTACGGCTATTATGTCATGTAATTTTGACTTGGATTATTATTTTCAGTACAAAGGAGCATGCATTCAATCTTTTCACAATCAATGATGTGGACAAAAAAATTCCACAATGGAGCACAAAACAAGTCAAGGAAAGATTCTTGAATAATTTCCTATGAACCTTCTAACTTCTCCTTGTGTCACAGGGAACAACTAGTTTTCGCCTTGCATGGAGATCACGCATTGACCAGTACGACCTTGATGGGAAATTGGTTGTTTCTGCTACTGTAGAAATGGCTGCAACCCAAAATGTAGAAGGGACAGATGACTCAGGAAGAAGAGTTCGAGTGACATCTAAGAGGACGGTTTTTTTTGCTGCGCAACTCCATTTTTCTGGGGAGCATATGAAACTTCCTCCTGGAGTTACCTGTACAGCAGAAAGTAATGTTTGTAGGTTGCGACGATCTCTTTATGGTCTTAAATAAGCACCTCACACCTGGTTTACAAAATTCCTGCAGACTCTCCGGCAATCTTTTTTTTATCCAAAGTAAGAATGATCCCTCAATGTTTCTCCGGCGATCATCATGAAGGATCACAGTCCTTGTTTATGTAGATGATATCATCATTACTAGATCTAATATGAGTGGGACAGGGTATATTCAACAAACACTTCATGCTTCATTTCATATGAAGGATATGGGTCAAGTTTATGGGCTTGGAGATATATACTGCTGCATAGGGAATCTTTATCAATCAGCAGAAATATGCAAATGGCTTGATTACCTTGGCTCGTCTTGATAATTCGACTGCAGTTGACCCCATAGTGGGGAAGATGGAGAACTTCAGACTGATCCCACAATTTAGCGGAGACTCGCTGAAAGTCTTGTCTACTTGACTATTACGAGACCAAACATCTCTTATGCTGCTAATGTGGTGTTTATGTCTGCACCAAGATATTCATCTTACGGCTCTTAGAAGAATCATTCAATATGTTCTTGGGACTTCTAAGCAAAGCTTATTTTTCCCGACTAGATCTCCACTTGTTTTGCAAGGTTACTGTGATGCAGATTGGGCAGAGTATTTGGACACTCACTGTTCCATCACTGGATGGTGTATGTATCTAGGTAATGCTCTCATATCCTGGAAATGCAACAAACAAAAGCGAGTCTCCATGTCCTCAATAAAGGCAAAGAATCGAGCAATGTTCTGAAATAATTTGGCTTCGATGGGTCTTATCAGAGTTGTGTTTTCCTCAAATGGACCCTACTCGTCATCATGCTAATAACACTAGTACCTGTTGGGAAGTCCCACATCCCACATCGCCTAAATAATAGGCTTGACATATCTTAATATACCTGTATGGGCCTTCCACCTACAAGCTTAAGCTTTTAGGTTGGTATATGGTTTCTTACATGGTATCAGAGCGGGTTTCGATCCCGGTGTTTTTGTGTAGCCCACGTGACAGGCCCGTCCATGAAATCTGTTGGGCCTGCACGTGAGGGGCAGTGTTGGGAAGTCCCACATCCCACATCGCCTAAATAATAGGCTTGACATATCTTAATATACCTGTATGGGCCTTCCACCTATAAGCTTAAGCTTTTAGGTTGGTATATGGTTTCTTACAGTACCATCCGGATTCCAGAAAACCCAATCTTTCATGAGATGACAAAGCATATTGAAGTATATTGTCATTTCATTCGTGATGCATTTGACGATAATACCATTTCTCTTTCTCATGTCTCTACACTTCAAAAGCCTAGCCAAGCCGAGTCATGAACTTCTTGTGGACAAATTGATGCCAGCTGACTCCCTCTGCATCAATTTGAGTGGGGTATCAAAACTGATGTAACATGGACCCACTTGTCTCACTTGGAGATAAATCGGCACGGGGATATGACTCATAGTCTAGAAGATTTGATGACGGCCATTGTATTATTTCAATTCCTCTCATTGTTTAATATTAGTTGTAAAACACCCAATCAAAGGGGAATTACTGATTGTAAATCATTCCAAGTATGGTTTGTGACACTCTAAATATTGAGGCATCCAAAGAGATCAGCACTCAAATTCCATTATCTTGACTTTTCCATTTTCCTATTGAAATATTAGAGTCTCTGAGACTCTTAACAGTTCTGACCAACTGGTGAAATCCAATATATTTAATTAGTTAAATAATAAAAAAATCCTTAGATTTTATCTAATTCAATCAAATTGAGGGAAAATTTAATCTAAATGAGGCTAGACCTAAGGATAAAATATAGTTGATTTTACCAAAACCCCAACGACTGACAATCAAGATGGTTAATCAAGATTTTCATATAAATGGAGGTGCTTATTTGGAGAAGTGGAAAAGGCAAGCTGTTGCTTGTAAATTTTAAGAAATAAAGTTGATTATTGTAGAAATATTTAATTTCATACGGTCTTTTTTTGGAAAATAGTAAGTTCATATGGTCTTCAATTTACCATAATATCTAGTGTATCACCTTTATTTGATAGTCTCGCCCCTACATAAAAAATTAAAAATTTAAAAAAAAAAAAAAAAAAAAAAAAAAAAACTCAGTCTTTTTCGTCTCTCATCTCATCCTAAACTCTCAATTTCTTCTTTCATAAATATCACTTATCTATCTCCATTTTCTACTCTCCAAAGTGGATTTTAGAAATTTAAAATCCAAGGGTATACCCACAGGAATTTGAGTCTGAAGGGTATTGGAGGAATCCAAGATGTTGATTGCTCAATCTTAGTGGTGCTTCGAGGTAGCAGAAATCAAGAAACCTTGTGCAACATAAGTGTTAGAACAGAAAGTGTAATAGCAGAGAACCCCCAAGAAAAAATTAGGAAATTTTAATTTTTGGGTATTATAATTTTATTTATTTCCTTGATTTGATTAAATTATTTGAACTTCTTAAAATTAATTGGAATAGTTACTTTATAATTATTTATTTATTTATTTAATTGTTTGAGTGACTTGAGTATTGTTAAATTAGATTTATTGGTTATATTAGTAAGAATTATTAATATATATGTGGCTTTCTTAGGGGGTGTTTGGAAACAATATATTTCAAGAGATTTTGCTATATTATCTACTGGTTTAGAATATAATTTATTCACTAAAAAAGGAGGTGTTTGGATAGGCTTAGAAAGTATCTAACAATACCTCACTTTCTTTCAAAAATCCTCATATTATTTTCTTCGACAACCCCCGTTTAGCAAAATCTCTTGAAATAGATTGTTTACAAACACCCCCGTATCATTGATGAATCAATTATTTTCTTCGACATTGTGAAGAATTATAATTGTGTAATAAACAAGTAAGAAAACTAGAACTAAGTGACTATTGAGAAGCCAGAAACGGAACTAACCTCTTGCCCAATCAAATTTCCACTGATATCCAATTCAAGAAGACTACTGATCAAAAAGATGTTCTGACATGTCTTGGTAAATCCATGGAGAGTCAGCCCACAACATGATAAATCAAGTTTTACTATCTCTTGAGGCCCACTACATAGGGCCTCAGTCAACCTTCCTGCCCCATCCTACAACATCACATGCAACTGATGTTAAGCATTTACAACTTTACATAGGAGATTCTGCAGCTGCTTCTTCAAAAGTAAAAGTCAATCAAAAAGCTAAAGAATATAAGAAATATATTATAAGGTGTTAATGCACCATATATGCAAGGTCTCATGAACCCAATTTATACCATTTTGGTCCATGCTTAATAATCCAGCTCAGTCTGATTGGTGATAGCACATGTAGTTGATGTCCATGATTAAATTGGATGTTCAAATCATCTAATCTTTAGTGTTTTTCAAGGTTTTACTAAATGATTTTTCCCATTTAATTGCAAGTCAAAGAATAAAAGCACTACTGGGCATCCCCAGCCAATGTTTGCCGGAAAGTAAGTGTTTAGGTCACAGAACACACATCAAGATACAGCAATGTCATAATTGTATTCAAGAAATCACTCACATCTCCAATGTTAGTGCTTCGGACCAATAGCGCGGACAAAGCCGAGGACTTAGCAAGATGACAAAGGCTATCAATTGTGAGTTTGCTTAGTTTTATGCCATTCAGATTTAGTTCTGAAAACCTGCAAAAAAAGAAATGCAAATGCTTCCCATAAATCAATTTAATACAAAGACAACCTTACAGAAAAGTCATGCTATAAAACCATATAATCAGATTTTAGAAAGAATGAGAACCCAACCTCTTCATGCTAGCAAGTTTGGCCAGGAGATTACCCATAGCATTTCCAGAAATAGGATTATTTCTTCCTGTTAGAGTTTTCAGACAGCATTAGAAGAAGGAATTACACTATCACTGATCTGAAAATATCCATTGAATCATTGGGCTTTGAGTAACCTAAGTTAGTTTCACAGTACAGATATCAAAATTGTGGATCAATCCCTCCAACCTCTCATAAACACCCAAAAGCTTTTCATAATAATGGGTGAAAAGCTCAAAATTGGATCATATTTGCAGTAATGGACTTGTATCAGCATGGTTTTTTATCAAAAAATGAAATATGATTAAATGGCCAAAGAAATTAGAATTTCATAAAGCCAAAGATTTGTGCTTGTTTAAGTAGGTAGATCTGAGAAGGATCACAAAATTTTGGGCCACAAATGTAAAACTCAAAACCCAACTAAACAAAGTATATTTTCAGATAAGCAATCGTATACTTTCTTAAGCCCATGAAAGAAGATCATAAACTAATTGAACAAAAACAATCAGAGACAAAAGATGTTAAAGACTACCTAAACAAAGCTCTGAAAGTACAGATTCACCATCTAATGCGTCAGCGATTTTTTGGATTGTTCTAGACGTGATAGAGCATTGCTCTATGTTCAAGCTATAAAGTCCTAGAGAACAAAAAAGTAATATTAAACAGTAGAACATATAGATCTCTATAACACAGAAATAATGAACTCGATCTAATAATAACCATTGAGTGTGATTAGTTACCCGTGATAGGCATTTGCTAGGAAATTAAAAAAGTAATATACCTTTGCAATTTTCTAAGATGGTTGATAGGTATGAACCACATGAATCTGTGAGACGATTCTCAGACAAATTAAGTACTTCCAACCGAGCAAATAGGTCAGGGCATTCACAAATCTGTCAATTGAAAAGGCAGTGTTATTACAATGTTGACAGAAAAGGACTTTAGTAGTAATAAGAAGTAAGAACAAGCTCCATAAATCTAGAAGTACAGGATGGCTCAGTGTTCCTGAAAAAATATGAGAAATTATGCTATTAACCATGCACCTGTTAGAAAGTGTTTAACTATGATGCCCATATACAGCATGACACAAATACACAACACGAACACAACAAGAACATGAATTCACAAATAAAAAGTGGTAAAGAATAAAAAATACTACATGGGTACATCGCTATTTTAAAGTATCCGGGAATCACAAATTTCCATACATAGAACTTTTGGGGAACTCCGGATGTATACATTAGCAAGCCCTTGTAATCTCAAAGGGTTAAGTATAGAACTTGTGGGGAACTCCAGATGGATACATTAGCAAGCCCCAGTGATGCAGGCCAGACCACTGGACCACATTTGAAAGTTCACTCCAAAAGGCCCAAAGCCCACAAGGCCCAACCATGACAGAATCTTGGATTCTCCCACGGCAGTTTCTAGTTTTAAACCTTCTATATGATTTTTCAAATTTAGTAGATTTATTAGATTTCTAATAATTGATATGATTTAGCAGAATTAGGGAGTTCCTAAAATTATATAGCTTGATTACTAAAATTATGTTGAGACTATATTATATAAAGGATGTAATCCCTTCTCTTGGGATATACAGAAATTAATGAAAATTTGAGCTTTCTCAATCGTGTGGTTCCATTTTGTCTTTGGTGTGAGACCTAGACTCCCTATCTAAGTTGTTCGGCTTGGGGAATAGCCCGTTGGCTATCCTCCTCCTTCCCTGTGCTACTTCAATTTCTTCATCAATAGGCTTTGTATCATTGGCACCTTCTGCATTATGTGCATAGTGAAGATTCTTTGAGCCAAGGCATTTAGAAGCATAGTGTCCTTTGCCTTTGCATCGAAAGCAATCGATGTCCTACTTTGGTCGTGAAGAATTGACAACATTCTTCCCTTTGTTTGCAAAATTTGCAGGTCTTTGTTGATTCTAAGGAGGTGCTTGCCTGTTGGAATTTTGTGGAGGAGGTTGTCAGGTTGAGTTTTGTACTAGAGCAACCCGCTAATAAGTTGTATCGAAGGTCCTCCTTTGGATCCTTTGGAGAGTTCACCAAAATGCCTTGAATATGGATATCGCAATTGATCTTCGATGCGGAGTGCCAAGTGATGAACTTCTTCAGTGCTGTACAAGGTGTGAGTAGTCAATTCCCTTTGGATCTCTTGACGCAGACCTTTCTTGTATCTGGTGATAGCCTGTCGATCAGTTTCAAACACTTTGCATCTCACCATGAGATCATGAAACCTTTCTGTGAAATCATCTACAGTGGAGGTCCCTTGTCTACAGTCAACTAGTTTATCATAGAGGGAATCAATATAGTCAACCGATAGATATTTATCTTCAAGTTTCTGTTTCATCTCCTCCGATGTGCTGACAGGACATCTCCCATAATTAGCATTCCTATCATCAATACTCCGCCACCAAACATGTGGTGCACCCTTCATCTTCATCTTGACAAAAGGAACACGTTTGTCTTCTTCCATATTGTACCATTCAAAATAATCTTCAAGGGTTGTAATCCAGTCGGTGAAGACTTTCACATCCATGCGTCCCAAGAAATTAGGAACATCAACACGTACGTTCTTGGTGATGTCATCTCGTCGGCCATGATGGTCTTCATAATCAATTTCATCCATAATGCACTCCAAAAACTGTCGATATGTTTCTTGCAGTTCACCATTAACAGAATTTTCCACATTTGTTGAAGAACTCCTCAAGAAAGGTTACATTCGCGAAAGCATGAGTCCTTGGGCGGTACCAGCCCTCTTGACACCCAAGAAAAATGGTTATTGGAGAATATGTGTCGACAGCCGAGCAATCAACAAAATCACCATTAAGTACAGGTTTTCGATACCTCGGTTGGATGACATGCTTGATATGATGGCTAGATCTTCCGTCTTCTCCAAAATTGATCTTAGAAACGGATATCATGAAATCCATATTCGCACATGAGATAAATGGAAGGCAACTTTCCAAACTAAAGACGGATTATACGAATGGTTGGTTATGCCATTCGGCTTATCCAATGCTCCCAGCACTTTCATGAGAGTTATGACACAGCTTCTACGGCCTTTCCTCGATAAATTCATTGTTGTGTATTTGGACGACATCTTGATCTTCAGCAAGTCCAAAGATGCACATCTTGATCACGTTAGGTATGTGATGAGTGCACTTCGCAAAGAGAATTTTTACATTAATTTGAAGAAGTGTACATTCTTAAGTTCCAAAGTTATATTCTTGGGATCGGTTGTATTGGCCCAAGGAGTAGAAGCTGATCCAGAAAAGATCAATGCAATCATTGATTGGCCTATTCCCAAAACTATCTATGAAGTACGAAGTTTCCATGGATTGGCCACCTTTTATAGGAGATTTGTTCCAATTTCAGCACCATTATGACTCCTATAATCGATTGCATGAAGAAAGGTGACTTCAATTGGACCAAGGCATCCACTCGCGCTTTTGAAAAATCAAGCAGAAAATGACAGAGGCACCTGTTTTGAAACTTCCAGATTTTGACAAGATCTTTGAAGTCAGTTGTGATGCTTCGCAAGTTGGTGTTGGCGGAGTCTTAAGTCAAGATGGTCACCCAGTTGCTCACTTTAGCGAGAAATGGAATGACTCGCAAGAAGTATTCGCCATATGACTTGGAATATTATGCAGTTGTACAAGCTCTTCATCATTTGCGTCATTATTTGATCGGGAAAGAATGTGTTGTACTCCGATCATGAAGCTTTACGGCATCTGAGCTCACAGAAGAAGATGAACGCCAACCGTGTCAAATGGAGCTCATATCTGCAGGAATTCACATTTGTGTTGCGTCATAAGTCAGGAACAAAAAACAAGGTCGCAGATGCTTTAAGTCGTCGTTCTCACCTACTCACGAAAATTTCCGTCACAGCCCCAGGCTTTGAAGAGATTCACAAAGAATATCCTGATGATCATGACTTTGGCCGCATCTACAAAGATCTTCGTGGTGAGTTTTCTGACCATCCCAAATTTTATATACATGATGGTTATTTGTGTCGTGGAAAGCAGTTGTGTTTGCCAGCTCCTTCTATCCGCGAGTTTGTCCTCCGAGAGTTGCATGGAGGTGGATGCAGTGGACATCTAGGGCGAGATAAGACTTTGGCACTTGTGGAAGAAGACCGATTCTTTTGGCCCCGCCTGAAGACAGATGTTACACGAATTTGTGAACTATGCATGGTATGCCAGCTTGCAAAGAGACAAGAAGAACACTGGATTGTATCAGCCCCTTCCTATTCCACATGAGCCTTGGGAAGATCTAAGCAAGGATTTTGTCTTGGGCTTACCAAAGACTACAAGAAGGGTAGATTCTATATTTGTTGTGGTGGACAGGTTTTCCAAAATGGCACACTTTATCCCTTGTGCAAACACAGCAGATACAAGAAAGGTTGCCACCCTTTTCTTCAAAAAGATTGTTCATCCTCATGGCCTACCCAAGACTATAGTGTCGGATAGAGATTCTAAGTTCATGAGCTTCTTCTGGAAAACTTTATGGCATATGATGAAGACAAAGCTCCAATACTTCAGTGCCTACCATCCTCAGACTGATGGCCAGACTGAGGTCGTCAATCGCAGCTTGGGTAATCTTCTTCGATGTCTCTTTGGAAACCACATTGCTTCATGGGATCCTATTTTACCCATGGTGGAGTTTGCCAATAATAACTCCGTAAACAGATCAACTAGAAGATTACCATTTGAAGTTGTCACAGGAATTCAACCGCGTCTTCCGATTGACCTGAGTCCCTTACCAACTAAAGCCAGGCCTAGACATGAAGCTAAACAATTTGCCTGGCACATTAAGGACGTTCATGATGAGGTCCATCAACAGATTGCCAAAAGTAATGAGACTTACAAATAGCACGTGGACACTGGAAGGCACCATGTTGAATTTAATGAAGGAGACATGGTCATGGTGCAAATTAAGCCAGAACGGTTTCCAACATGCACTTACAAGAAGCTCTATCCCAGAAGTGCAGGCCCGTTCAAGATTTTGAAGAAAATCAGCTCAAATGCCTATGTGCTCGATCTTCCACCAGACATGAATATTAGTTCTACATTCAATGTCGAAGATCTCGCAATTTATCATGGGCATTATCAAGATGAATCATTTGAAGAGCAAGATATCCAGCTTCCCATAGTTCCAGCTCCTCGAGAAGAAATTGAAGATGTCTATGATGACCAGCTAGTGTCAACAAAGACCAGCGGATATCACAAATTTTCGGTCAAGTGGAAAGGTAAACCATTTTCTAAAGCTACATAGATCACCGCCATAGATTTTCAGAGACTCAATCCGGATTTGTACGAGAGGTACCAAGCTGACAACTCGCCGGAGTCGAGTTTCTCTAAGCTGGGGAGAGCTAATGCAGGCCAGACCACTGGACCACGTTTGAAAGTTTACTCCAGAAGGCCCAAAGCCCACAAGGCCCAACCATGATAGAATCTTGGATTCTCCCACGGCAATTTCTAGTTTTAAACCTTCTAGATGATTTTTCAAATTTAGTAGATTTATTAGATTTCTAATAATTGATATGATTTAGCAGAACTAGGGAGTTTCTAAAATTATATAGCTTGATTACTAAAATTATGTTGAGACTCTATTATATAAAGGATGTAATCCCTTCTCTTGGGATATACAGAAATTAATGAAAATTTGAGCTTTCTCAATCGTGTGCTTCCATTTTGTCTTTGGTGTGAGACCTAGACTCCCTATCTAAGCCGTTCGGCTTGGGGAATAGCCCGTTAGCTATCCTCCTTCCCTGTGCTACTTCACCTAGTAATCTCTAAGGGTTAAGTATCAAACTTAGATCTCATGTTTATTTCATTCACTACTTGGCAAATTCTTCTAGTACTATTATAGATTTTTTTTTTTGAAGAAAAATATAATTTTTTCCTTAATTTACTTTTATGAAATTTAAACTATTCTCGAGAACTTAATATCAATAATTTAGTTTATCTATGCTTTATTTCACAAGTTTAAATTAGGAATTGTTTCAATTAGTTCAAATATTGTGCAGAATCATGAAACCAATAAATCATATATTTAGGATTTTCCAATCCGACACCCTATGTCAGATTTTGATAGATCTCGCTTAAAATAGGATCCTTCTAATTGAGATAGGATAAAGTTTTGAAGTTTTAATATTAATTCTTTATTAGATAAGGCCACAGGGGATTTATCGGGCTCCCCGTGGGCCCGTAGGGATTAGTTAGGCCCAAAAGGATGGGACACCCTCCGTTATCAAATATATATATATATATATTCTTTAATAGATAAACAGAACCCCTTAAGAATTCAAATGACAATGGATCTCATAATTTGGATCATTTAGCAATAGAAATCATCGTGATCAATCATCATCATCAAGGCCTTGTCCCAACTATGTTGGGGTCGGCTACACGAATTCTGTTTCTCTATTCCGATCTATCTTGAGTCAAATCTTCAGATAAGTTACACTTCTTCATATTTATTTTTACTACCTCCGTCCACATCCTTTTGGCCTACCCCTTCCCCTTGGTGGGCCATCAACCTATATGGTCACACTTTTCCTTATAGGTGCCATTACCGACCTACGTTGGAAATGCCCAAACCATTTCAAACGAGTTTCTCTAATTTTATCCCCAATTGTTGCTACCCCTAAATGCTCTCGAAAGTGCTCATTTCTAACTCTATCCTTCCTAGTTTTAACTCACATCCACCTCAACATTCTCATCTCTAGTACATCCATTTTGTGCATATGTTGCTTCTTAACTGGCCAACATTCTGCTCCATAAGTCATAGCTGGTCTAATCGATGTCCTGTAAAATTTTCCCTTCAATCTTGTTGGCTTTCATTTGTCACAAAGCACTCCCGAAACAAGTCTCCACTTCAACCATCCCGCTTTAATCCTATATTCGACATCTTTATCAATCTCCTCATCCTTACTAATTATAGAGTCAAGGTAGCGGAAAAAATCACTTTGTGTTGTGGTATATCATGGTCTTCAATTCTCACAATAGTTTCAACCCTTTCTATATGCCCGCTGAAGTTACAAACCATATATTCCGTCTTTGCATGGCTTATTTTAAAGCTTTTGGATTCTAAAGGCTCATGCCATCTCTCAAGTTTTGCAATCACACCATCTCTTGATTCGTCTACCAACACAATATCATCTAAATAACACATACCAAGGTACCTCTTCTTGAATATAAGTAGTTAACTCATCCATAATCAATGCAAAGAGATAAGGGCTTAGGGTTGTCCCCTGATGCAAACCTATAGTCACTGGAAACTCCCTTGTCTCTCCACAAGTAATTCTCACACTTGTTACTACTCCTCCATTCATGTCTTTAATAATTTCAATATAATTTCTTGGAACATTCCTTTTATTTAAAACCCACCAAATTAAATCTCTAGGTATTATGTTGTAGACTTTTTCTAGATCGAAGAAGACCATACACAGATTTTTCCTCTTTGATCGATATTTTTCCAATAATTGCCAAAGTGAGAAGATAGCTTCCAACGTTGGCATGCCGAGAATAAAACCAAATTGATTTTCATATATCTTGGTCTTCTGTCTAAGTCTTTGCTCCATTACTCTCTCCCATAGTTTCATAGTATGACTCATGAGTTTAACCCCACGATAGTTGGTACAATTTTGTATATCTCCCTTATTCTTATAAATAGGCACTACAACACTTCTTCTCCATTCATCCGGCATTTTCTTTGTCATTAATATCTTGTTGAAGAGTCTGGTTAACCAAATCTCCCTAACTTCTCCTAAGCGTTTCCAAGCCTCAATCGGGATGTCATGCAGACCTATAGCCTTTCTTGTCTTCATTTGTTTTAATGCTTTTCTCACTTCCACCACCCTAATTCTACGGAAAAAAAAAAAAGTATGCTTTACTATTGAAGTATCCTCTTTTGTTCTTATGTCTCCTAAATAGTCTTCATTTAAAAGTATGCTAAAATATTCCCTCCACCTTTCTTTGATATCGTTGTCCTTCACAAGAACCTTTTGGTCATTGCTCTTAATACATTTGACATAATCAAAGTCCTTACTTTTCCTTTCTCTTATTTTTGCAAGTTTAAAATTCTCCTTCTCTTGTTCCTAACCTATTATATAGGTCATCATATGCTTTGCACTTTGCATCACTTACTACTTTCTTAGCTTCTTTCTTTGCCTTCTTGTACATCTCATAGTTTTCCATATTCCTAGTACCCTGTCAGTTTGTGTAATGTCTCTTCTTCCAAACAACTTCCTGAACCTCTACACTCCACCACCAGGTTTTCTTATTATCTTGTCTCTTTCCTTTTGACTCTCTAAGAACCTCTTTAGCAACATTCCTAATACAGTTAGCCATTTGATTCCACATCCCTGTAGTTTCTCCTTCAAAATTTCATTCTCCCGCATCAATCACATTGTCATTAAATATTGTCGCCCTTTCCCCTTTCCAATCCCTCCACCTTGTTTTAGGGCACATTTTATTTACTACCCCTCTCTTTCTACCTCTAATGCAAATATCCAAAACTACTAGTCCATGTTGCGTGGTCAAACTCTCTCCTGGAATAACCTTACAATCTTTACAATCCAATCGGTCGTGCTTTCTAACTAGGAAAAAGTCTATCTGGCTCCTACCAGTTCCACTTTTATAAGTAATTAAATGCTCCTCTCTCTTTTTAAAGCAAGTGTTTGCCATTACATGGCCAAATGCTAATGTAAAGTCCAAGACAGATTCTCCTAACTCATCCTTCTCTCCAAATCCTTGTCATCCATGCACTCTCATATCCTCTATTGTCCTTTTCTACATGCCTGTTTAAGTCCCCTCCTAGGAAAATCTTTTCACTAGTAGAAATTTCTCCTAGTAAACCATCCATCTCTCCCAAAATTGGCTCTTGACACGTTCATCTAGTCCTGCTTGGGGAGCATATGCACTAATGATATGAATTATGCCTTCTTCTAACACTAGTTTAGTTGCTACAATTCTATCACCCAACCTCTTTACCCCTACAATTTTCTCTTTCGAATCTTCATCTACAACTATATCCACTCCATTTCTTTCCTACATAAAAAAGTTTATAACCATCAGGGAGCTCCTTAACTTTATCCCCCTTCCACTTTGTCTCCTATAGACAAGCTACACTAACTCTTCTTCTTTTCATTACGTCAACTAACTCCATCCTCTTGCCTGTCAAGGTTCCTATATTCCAAGTAGCAACTCAAATCTTCCTCTTCTTCTGCCACTGGACTAATTTCTTTAGCTACACTCTTCCAGAATGGTGCGGTAGCCCTTGCCCACTTTCCACTACAACCGGGTGACGCTGCAATGCATCGTTTAAAGCGGGGAACGCCCTAGTATGATCTCGGAATGTTGGCATCTCAGAATTCATGTTTGGGTTGTGGCAAAATTTTACACTGGCTATCAACCTACCTAACGTAACCCCGCTCCTTTACTCGGGCTTGCTACCGGCAATAAAAGACAAAAAAAACTAGCAGAGTTCATTTAGAAATAGAAAAATAGAGTTAAAACTTAGAGAGAATAAAGTTGAAAGAGATCTTTGCATTCATGTAAAAAGGGAACCCTCTCAAAATGGTAAGGAAGTTAGCACCATCAAAGTGTTGTTATATTTTTAGAAATGTATGACATTTGTGTGTGAATTGCCTTATTCTTTATCAGTAAGGGAACCTTTTACAATACTCAATAAACTCCTTGTTATAGGTGTCAATATCCTTGTAATTCACACAAAAGAGTAAAAGTTGATGCCCTCTTTTATTCCTTGAACTTTGCACATGAGACGAAAGCACAAGTTTGTGTTGTTTCCATCTCAAACTCTAATCTTCAATGAAAAACAAAGCTTGGCAAGCATATCTGATAATCATATCTCAACACAGTCAAGTAAGTTCATCCAAGATCAATATACCAAGTCAGAGTTTATTTTTCAATGTTCGTTTACCCTGTTTTCTACGGTGATGAGTACTGCTCAAAGAAACACGAACACGGACACAACACGACACGGGCACACCGACACGGCATTTCTCAAAAAAGTAGGACACAGGCACGTCGGGGACATGTTAAAATTTATTAATAATAATAATAATATTTAAAGCCCTAGCCTCTGCCCTATCTTTCTTTTTCTTTTTTACTTCCAACTAAAAGAAATTTTTTTACAAACGGCCCCTTCTCTTTTCTTTATTATAATTTTAATACTATTCTCCAACTAAAACAGCCAACGTGTCTCAGCGTGTCTGGGAAATAAAATTTAAAAAAATAATTTTTGGCCTGTTGGACATGTGTCCGTGCTTCCTAGGTATTGCTTGGGGTCAAAACTAAGATGCTTGCAATTTGACTTGACCTGCCCCAATTTGTCGGTGCTTGCTTTGCCTCACCCATTACTTTTTTTTTTCCCAATTTCTTCTTTATCTGGACTGAGCTCAGATCTCTCTTCTCAAGCTTTTTAAGTAAAAATAATCAGCCCACAAGACGACCTTCCTAAACACTTCTTCCATCTCTAAAATCTCTTTTATTTCTTTTCTTTTGTCCATGGAAGCTACAGTGACATTGACCACCTTGAATCCTCTTCCAAAACTTGTGACAACATCCACCATAAGTATTCTTCTAAAATGTGTAACTATTGAGTTGACAAGTGATGTTTTTTCATTATGGAAAGGGAAAATCCTTCTTATGGCCCACACCAAAAACTCCTATGGCACCTTGATTGATCTGCCACTCCACCAAAAGAGTTCATTATCGATGAAGTATCATTTTAAGGGATGCAAATTTAAGCCATGATGACTAATCCTAATTATGATGTTTGCAATAGATCTGCTCATTACAATTTTCATAGATCACTCTCTTGACTAATAAGTCAAATGGAGGCATTATCCTTCGCATTTTGTTTTTTTTTCCCCTTAATCTTGTGTCAATGATAGTAATTATTACAGGAAACAACATGATGGACATCAAAATTTTAAGTTAATGCTGAGTTCAAAGTTCAAATGAAGGCTCAGGGAATTGGAACTTGGAAATAACTTCTTAAAGTGGAAGTTGACTGGTCAGCTAAGGGGTCAGCTCTCGCTCAACAAAAGTACACATTGGATCTTCTTTGAATGTTTGCGATGACTCAAAGTTAACCAACTTTGTACTCCTGCTCAAGTGAACAAGTGACTTCAAGCCAACACAGGAAAACCTATTTCAAATTTAGAATGGTACAGAGGCTTTGTTGGATGACTACAATATCTAATAATTATGATGCCAGATTTAACACCATGGTTAACTAATCCTCCTGTCTATATTTAACACGAGAACTTGAACTCAACGCAACTAATTCTTTCATACATTAAGGGAACAATCAATAATGGCTTCTAGTCAAATTCCGCAACTAGGCATTTGGCCTTTATGCATATTCAGATGCAAATTGGCAAGAAATTTATTTATACACAAAAAAGATCTAGCAGTGACTATTGAATACTAATTAGTGGTTTCTTAACAGCCTGGAGCAATAAGAAACAACATACTGTTGCAATATGAAGTACAGAAGCTGAATATAGAATGATGGCAACGACTGGAGCTAAACTGACATGGATCTATCATCTCTGAAATGACTAGGGAGATACCTATAAAAGAAGCGATCTCGATTGCGATGATCCAGGTTCAACAAAGCCTTTCACTAAGGCAGTATTTCATGCGAGGACAAAAAATACTGATATTGTTCATCATTTAATCCAGGAATAGGTAGAATACAGATATAGTTCCACTTTGGGTTGCAAGTAGGAATCCGAGTATCCGAAGTTTCCAGATCTGGATAAAGTGGCTATGGAAGCTATTCTTGGATCTGGCGAGATTCAGATCTGTATGCAGACCCAAGCATACGGGACCCAAAACATTCGGATCCAGATGCTTGCATGTTCAAACTAAGGACTCCAACTCAGGACAATTACATCCACATTAAAATATAAGTTTTAAGGGCCTACATAGCTTGGGTAATATTGATATATACTTAGCTTTAATCATTTATCATGTGAAAGCACCACTTCTATATTTAAAAATCTATTTTGAAGCCTTTTTATCCAATTATACCAATACATTCCGCATCATATTTCGGATCCGAATCTGGACCCATTGAAGAAGCTACATAAATAATATTTCCACTATTTTATGTACTTTGTACTCTATTTTATAGGTCTGTAAGCACGCTTACATTTATTTTTGCAGGGCCCTGCTAACATGCTCATGAGGCACCCATAAAAAGAACATTTGAAAATCATATTATCCAAAAAAAAACTCCACATTGCAAACACAGCATAATTCTTCAAATATCATTATGAAAATTTCGGTTAAAATCAAGGATTAAGACTTCACCTTTTCCTGACTAATCATATCATTTCGAAGCTTATATTACTTCAAAAGTGATGATTTTTTACTTCGGGAAAAAGCAAAGGAAAAATAAGTTGTAGATTGAGGTATCTGAAAAGGGAATAGAATTTCAGAATATGTTGTACCTGAAATAAAGCAGTTGGCCCAAGTCGATTGCTGTGCAAATCCAATGTCAAGCCACGGTATCGATTGCTCGATGCAAATATTTGTTTAAGCTTCTCCATTGTTGTGTTTCCTAACAGATAGCACAAGATCCCACGGTTAATAAGTGAATTGAGTGTTTAATACTCTACCATAGTTTTAAAATCTTTTACTTTTTTTTCCAATTGGCAATCGCGAATTATATTAGATAAGAAAAAGAGATTACAAGCTAGACACAAAGGAAGGAAAAATTGGTATAAAAGCCTTGTACTGAAACGCTTTCACAACAACTACAAAACAGAAGCAAACAAAGGGACAGTCCTATCAACCACTTGTTTTGTTAATGAATCCACCGTGCTATTAGCTTCCCAACCCACGTGAGCAAAAAAGATCACCACAAGAGAGGATGATCTGATCTCATTAAGGGAAAATAGAATTTCCGAGGACCCACTTTGGAATTTGATACCCAAAGAATGGCATTAAGAGAATCGATTTCCACTGTTGATCTCTCTGTAAGCAACGAAGAACAAATACTCAGAGCTTCCAAAATAGATAAATCTTCTGCCTTGTTAGAATCTTTGATGCCCACGTGGCTGCAAAACATAAATAAAACCTCTCCATTGTTACTATGTATTATGTAAAACGCCGCCCAGTTGAGCCCAATTTTCCTGTAGCCGCACCCTGTCAACACTGAACTTCAAGAAACCAATCAGATGTGGGAACCATGAGTCTGACTTGTTCACCATATGAAGGCTACAATTCATGCAAGCTTATCAATTATGAATAATGTTGTCCAATTCAAAGCATCTAAACTCCTTTTCATAATTTCCCATTTCTACTAGCCCTAGCTTTGTTGTTGATAAGATTTTGTAACGACCCAACACCATACTTAGAAGTAAAGTAATTGATTATCATCAAAACAGAGTGGGAATAAGATAGAAACAAAAAGAAGAACAATAATATGATCTTTCTCTAAAAGCCGAAACAGACCAAAAGTTGGAAAAAAAAATATAATGCTATCCATTTTGAAAGTCAAGATGTGAGATCATTTTACTGAACTTTTTGTGTTTTCGTAATGTTCTAACATAATAAAGTTAATGAGTTTCTAAGATTTGGGAAATACCTCGACATTTGAAAGTTGAAAATTTGGCCAAACCACTAAAAATTCAATTTTGAACTAGATCTGGAAATTTGAGATTTTATTCTTTTGGGATTTGAATTATTGAGTATTATTATAGGATTCAAAATGGGAGGTATAACCTTATTAACATTAAAAATTGATATTTCCAAGAATATAAATCTTGGCCAACCTAACCCAGACCCAAACCGCCTTAAGAAGACTAATAAAACAAGAAAGGACAAAGAGGAAAGAAAGAATGGAACAGATAACGAGAGGGAGACAGAAGAGGAAGGAAAGTCCAAAGGCATGCCGATGTGTTGAGTTGCAGGAAATTTGCAAACATATAAATAGTTGGTCATATTATTAGGGTTTTGTTTTCCTTTTGTATGGAAGTGACGCAGTCCCAGGTATTGAAGGAACCCGCAGACAGCAACCAATTTGCTGATGTAACTTCTGTGAAGTCAGAAGATGGGACTGCACTTCTCTTGTGGAAAAGAATACAAGGATTCTAGTGGGTTAATCACTCAAAGACACGATTCCCATGTAATTATAACACACCTTAATGAAGGAGAGATGTGAAGAATATGGAGATAAAGAAAAGTGGATTTTAAAGCCTTTTTATTTTATTCACAAACTGTCTTGACTGTGATGAAATGCCACAGTTGACTGTTACAAATTTACAGAACTCACAGAGGTCTCTAGATTTTTCAATCAAATCACTACACTCATCTTAGTTACTTCAAGAAACAACACATTTTTACACCAAATATACCACACAAAGCATCACATCAGCCATTCACTATATCAACCAAACTGCTTAAAACCATGGCAATAGCACCTTGGATTTCTCCATTCTTACAGATACCAGGATTGTTCAAGTAAAGATCAGCAACTGATAGGCCATGAACACTATACTCGCGCTACAAACACCTTATCCATTAGTGACAATGGTAGCCCCAGAACTCTCGGTGATTTACACTCAACTAACATTGTCACAGATATATATATACACTCCATGGACCATCCTTGGGTTGAGTAGGGAGGGGAGGGGAGGGGGCTGTTACTTTGAAGTGGGCCCTTACCCTTATCAATATGGGCTGTTATATACACTCCATGACTTACCCTACAAACTATGGTCCTATTATTTACATCAGTAGCCTATAGATGACCACTTGCATTCTTATAACAAATTTTATAAATTAAATGATAAACAAGTTGAAGAGAATATTCGTACCTAATAAATTGTGGGAAATGTCTAATATGGCAATGGTTTTATGCTCCTGTAGTGCATTTACAAATGGTGCTATTGATATATCTCCTAATTCACAATTAGACACAATGACTTCATCCTCTGAAACCTAGAAATCAAAACATAGCCATGTGAGAAACCCCAAAAAATAAATAAATCAGCAGCAACAAATTAGAAAGCTTAAGCCCAACAATACAATATATATATATAACACTTCAAAGCACAGCAGTGAACAGCATAGTAACAAGCATCTGTACATGTTATTTACCTCCAAATTATATAATTTCTTCAGTAACTTCATATTGGGGGCCTCGGACAATTTCATACAATGATCAATATATAACTTCATCAAGCGTTTTGGACACCATCCTGAGAAGGTAATTGACTAACAAGGTTAGAGCAAGATGAAAATGGAAGGAAGAAAGCTAAAAACACATAAAGCTCATAGATAACAAACCTAACCATGCATGGTAAATTTAGTAACAAATATATATATATATATATATATTCTGTCAGATAACAAGACCTAACCATGCCTGATAAAGTTAGTAACAAAGTCAAATTATTCAAATTCACAATCAGTGGAGGAAATGAATGCGTAAGTGTGAAATGGATGAAAGAATCTTAGTGCTTAAAAATAAGAAATAGAATCAATGTTCAAGAAAAAAAGAGAAATAGAATCTTTCAAATTATTTGTTTAAGATGTTGTATTTCATATATGTAATATAACTTGAACCCACAGTATTGTGGTTGTGAAATGAGTACCCTTGCAATTGTTCCATGGGCTCTTGTCAATTATTAACCTTTTCTCAGAAATATAAATAAACAAATAAAACGGCATTACTTTAAATATATGCTCAAGAAAACAATGACTTGAGTAAATGATACCCTTTAGTTTAGCCAACATTTTTCATAGGTATAAGTTTATCAATAACCTTTCATTGGAACTTGGATTAGGCCGCTCATCAATTGTACTCTTCTAGCAATAGCACTATCTTAGCTACCTAGTTACTCTTAGTATCCTGTAATAAATTTACAGTAACTTTGAGCAAAATAGAAAGATAAATTACTTAGAATGTACTCTAGAAGCGGATAAGAAATTTTTCAAATTTGCTTCATTTGATATTCTCATATGTTAATAACAACCACCCCAACCTTTTTTTTTGGCTACATTGGGAACTTGAATTCATGCACACTCACAATGACACACGCCCATCCCTTACCAGCTGAGCCAACAGGTTGGGAATTCATATTTCTAAATCTTACTTAATATATAATATAATTAATTTTATATTTTCCTCAATTTTCATACATTTTAATGAACTATACTTGTGTAAATTTATGCCTTGCTTGTTGAATACATGTACTCAATCATCCAATCAACACTGTCCAACCATTTTGGTTTTCAATGCTTATTTTGGGCAAGTGTAATGGGCATTTTCTTCTATTACATTACGTTTGCCTATTTAATAGTGCCACTCACAACCCTGTAACCTAATGCAACCTTGTTTGGAAGGTCATGTCTAAGTAGTGCCAGAACTCATTTATCCACCACGTTAGCAAACAAATGGCATTTAAGGAGTAGTGACGTCTAGGAGTCAAAAGAGAACCACAGACACTATCTGGACTGTCAAATGTCAATATACTGCTTCTCAGCAATATGTAGTGAATGCAATGCTTCTTTGGACCTGAATAAGGCAAAGAAAAAGTTCGAACAACCCATCAAATAGGCTAGAATTTAAGGATAATCACCATGAATAATAGGGGATTGATTTAAAGGAAGCAACAGTAGACATATAAAAGGGTAAAACCTCAATTTTATTCAAACTATGCAATTTTATTCCAACTGAATTCTGTTGAGTGTGCAGTGGCATACAAAGTCGACTGTTACATGCATATAAGAAGCCGTAAAAACCTAATCTAATCTAATTAAATCAACTATCTCCTCACTAATTTATTTGTTATTTTTTTGGAATGGTTACTTTCATTAAAAAAGCAAAAAGAACAACAGAACAGATCAACTATCCTCCTCACTAATTGATTACTTGTGTATTCTAAGATGATAATTGACATAAATTTTACAACTGGTTAGAGAGAAAAATCAGAAAACTAGACAATTTCTAAAAACAGTGACAATTAGAGTCCAGACCTTTCTGGACAAATCAGACCATGGGGCCCTCAAGGCCCAGCGATCCAGATGGTTGCCTTTGCCATCTGATAATATACCCTTGGGCAACTGGGCTCAGTTGAGTCCACTAATTGAGGCCCAAGAATCACTGAACAGCTGCCCATTTTCTGTTCTTAACTTTTTCAGAGTTGCCCACCTAGGGACCCACATGGGGATGGGGATTTGTGGGGGGGGTTTCAAGGACTCTCTAGGACCATCCTCTCTGCAAAAAATCAGCCTCAACCATGATTTCTATCATCTTCATCTGAGCCCCAAAAGTTTAATGATCAACAGTCCATTCAGAACGATACACAGTCAATCCAACGGTCCAATAAATTCAGATCTGACAGAAAGTTGGAGGATATATGCAATTCAGGGGGGTTGTGTGTTTGGTCCATTTGGATGGACCAAGGGTGGGCCCCACAAGCGTGAGCTTCTGGAGTTTTATCCTAAGCTTGAGCTTAGGAGAGCCTTGCCCATATATGTATATATATATATATATATATCTGTGCGTGTGTGTGTGTGAGGAGGGAGCCCTCAGTTGAAGGGAGTAAACCACGGGTGAGGTGGGGGAACCCTCTGGTGAGGTAGCACAGCCTCGGGTGAGGAAAGGTGCCTGCCCAGGTTCGAACTCTGGACAGGCAGGTAAGAACTGGCACCTTTTACCCTGGAAGTTCCTGATTAATTTGAAAAGTTACGCACCAAATACGAGGACCTTGAAGGTAAACTCGGGATCTGGAATTGGGGTGTGACATTTATGGTATCGAAGCGGGCAAGTCTCTAGGAAATAAAACAAACTAAAAACTTAGGACGTCGTGAGGAATTGTGTGGGGATTTCGCGTAAGGGACTGTCTTTTTCTATGGAATGTCTCCATATAAAGCACTTAAAGAGTGAATGTGATTCATACCACTACATGAAGAAATGCTCAAGGACACAAAGAAAATCATAAATAAATAAAAAAAACAAAAAAAGAAAGTAAACTAAATGGTCATACCTTCTATAGCTATTTCAATCCAACCACTTTCACAAACATGATCGTTGAGACTTTCAACTAGGTCCAATGATTCAAGAACTTTTTCTCCACATTTCAATTGCCCAACAATGGGCAAAACACCTAATAGAGCATACAACAATTAGTAGGAAATATGCATGTTTCTGAAAGATGATCAAAAAGTTACCCTATGGATATACTAACAAAATAATATGGGGATGCTCAAGACACCATTATTGAAACACGTAACTTCACAAAATTTTATTTTTCATTATTGGATTTTACTCACCAGCATCTATAATCATTTAATTCCAATAATAACTCGGGAAAATTCAATGTCAAATCAACCATGTTTGATTTTCGCAGGTTTGTAATGATTTCGAGCAATGTTCGACATGATATCGGAAGGATAGGAATATTTGGCCACGGATGCATATCAGTTATCGGTAATACATATCAGTTACAACTTACAAGAGATTTTTTTCGAATGGCAAAACATATGAAAAAATGTCCAAAAGGGTCCCAGATTCAGTCACATCACTGGCTGAAATTCATACAAATAGAAGTCAAATATGCATACTATTTATGTATTGTTGGTTAGAGTGCTATTTTATGCATGCATTTTTAGTTTTTTGATAAAGCTAGTTTATGCATGTATAAGCTTTATTCTTTGTAGTTGGAATATTTCTAAAGAAATGAAGATATCAATTTTCACATTCCTTTATAACATTTAATATTGAGAAGTGATGTACAACAGACCCATGGCCCCATGGTACAATCAACCATTTGGACCCAGCCGAGTCAATTCAGGTCTTATTTAGAGTTGTTTTATTAAAGTTGTGTTGTTTAAATGATTTATGTCCTCTAACTTCAATGTTTAATCCTAGCCATCAATGCGTTTGGATGGTCCAAATTAGTTCAAGGGTTATTAAATTTTCTTATATAATGATGTAATGCCTCTATTATAGCTATCAATGAGTTTGGACGACCCGAAACCCGGATTCGAGTCCACCTCTTGATAAAGCCACTAAGGACTCTTACTTGATTTTTACTTCTCCTTTTATGGTTAGCTTAGGAATCCATCTAAATTAGGTTTTGTTACCAAGCCAACCCCACGTAACTGTGAAACAGCTATTGGGTACCATGTGGGCCCCATCATGAAGTTCCCTTTCCTAATAAAGTGCCTTTATCAACAAGTATTTGTCACCGAAAGAGCCCACAAGCATTATTAAAATTTCATCAATAATTATTCTCTATCAAATGAGTCCAATATTGCTATTTTTCAAAATTCACGGAAAATAAATTCAAGTTTCTAAAATTTACAAATAGGTCCTAATTAATTTCAAATTGTGCCCTGTGCCCCAATTCAAAGTGGCCGACTTCTACAAATTCATTATTTAATTTATAAAACTATTAAATATAACATCTAGGGATAGGTCCTTACAACTATAATAGATTAAGTGCAGTAGGATATGCTAAAATTGTAGCCAATAAGTATCTATTCAGTATCCAATAACAGTACCGAGTATTTCTTGGGTGAAATCTCTGAGTAGCCAATAAGTATCTATCCAATCCAATAACTGTTTATCTAAGCAAGGGGTTCATAGATCTTGTAATTTAAGTGCCTCTTTATAACGTAGTGGTGTGTGGCTGGTTCATTTCCCTTGTACCAGTTCCACTATGGATGGCTTTTTTTTTTTTTTTCTAAGCTGTACTTCTTCCTTTTTTGAAATAAAATTTACTGTTTCCAATCAAAATAAACAACAGTACCAAGTATTTTATGTTGCATGTCTCAAAGTTGATTAATCAGTAATCCCAAAACCAATTGGTGATAGGAAACTGCACAAACAACTACTTAACAGTCCCCATCCCCTCAGGCGGGACACCACACGCCCGCACAAGACTATAACGCAACATGGGGCCTCCTTGCCTTGCACACTTGCACCCACACAAATGCACAACGCGGCATGGGGCATTTTTTCCCTACGTGGTTTTGAACTCAAGACCTCTGGCTCTGATACCATCTCAAAGTCGCTAGCCAGTAATTCCAAAACCGTTTGGTGATAGAAAACTGCACAAACAATATGTACAGGCAACTAAAACTTGAAGTAAATAACACAATAGCTAGCTGAAAATATAGACAAATAACACTATTACAGACCAAAATCACATAAATTTGAGGCACCCATATGTGTTCACTATATTCGGGTCAACAAGTGAACACTGATAAATAAAAAAAGAAGAAAGAAAAGAGGAAAAAATCTAAAGAAACTGCACTAAAAATCTTGAGATCTAAATTAGTATCCATATCAATAAATGATCCGTCATATCAGTAAACTGATGACCGATAATATCCATTTATGGCGTCAGGCATGACTAATACCTGATATGTATTGGCCAATAAGTTGTCAAGATACAAGTCAACTCAGGCCAACAGGCCCTCCTGCATGGTTGTCTAAAATCCAGGCCCAGACTGAGTGAATCCATTTGATAGGATTTGTTCAAAGACACATTGTACATTTCCTTTTATAGAGATTCTTTTTGGTGATTTTAAGATTGTACATCACTGTAATACAGATTTGTAGCCTTGATTGAGGCATCCTTGATTAAGGCATTCTCATCTTAGTTAATGAAAGGGTCGATCTCCAAAGGAGACCACCAAATTCAAATCCAAAATAATTCTCTTAGAATTATTCTAAATCGTGAGATATGGTACATAACAAATTATCAACTGACGTTTTGAACAATGAATTCATGTTAATGACAAGTGCCTTAATATTAATAATTGAAACTGCAAGAGACAAAATAATGCAGCAACGTGATCAAAGATTATTACCCTTTAATCGCATCTCTTCTGAGAGTTGAAGATAATATACACGCGCTGCTTCAACCTTCAAAAACTCAATATCAAGTGAATCACCATCCATACAAGAGCGCAAGTCTACATGTATCACGCCATCACCAATTTTGCATGTGATATTTTGATGCTGTCAGTTCAAGGAATTTAAAACATATAAATGAATAAGCAGTGCAGAAAGTTACAAAAATTTAATAAGAAATTCAAACAAAACACAACAATGAAATTAATAATTAGATACCTTCAAGGAGATATACATTACTCAGTAAGAAACTCCTAAATCTTAGGAATACGAGGGACCAAGTCAGATAATAGGAATATATTTGGACATCCTTTGGGTCCCATCTTGGAGATAACTGAAGATGTAAATAAGCTAAGCTAACTCGCAAGATACTTGGCCAGGTTAAATAGGGCTTGTGTTTGAACTTGACTTAGCGATGCTCAAGCTAGGCCCTGTTTGGATCATGTAGACATACGCAAGCTCAGCTTGTTAAAGAGCAGGCTCGAGCTCGAGCTTGGACCAGCACGGAAGATATAGGTATTACATAGTATAACTAATTTATGTTTTTTAAAAAGAAATTGAATGGGAGTATAATACTAATGTCCTCAATTTCATAATACATTAAACTTCAAGTTTATTCAAAACCTTTTAAAAATTAATTCAATAGGGTACACTAACATGAAAATTGAACATATTTTCCTATGGCCAAATAGAACTGACATTGCAAACCATCCACAAAGCACTCCTTGTCTAGGCTTTCTTACACATGGAAAGGCTTTTCCTCGCACACCTTCCTTGATTGGTGGCAGCCCAACTTGGTGGTTACAAAATTGCCGTTTGATGGTGCCCATATAAGTGGTGCTTATGAGAAAAAAAAATTTATATTTCTAATGTAAAATATTAAGATACAAGTTAAGGATAAAAAAAGGGCCCCCCCCCCTCTGCTGAGCACAGTTTCTTGTGAGGCCCAGCTGGGGATCCACTTGGTATTGGGCAAGGATGAAAATAGCGGTAGCGGCGGGCATAGCGACCTGCCGCCAAAACGCTACGTAGCGGTGCGATTTGGAAAAATCGTCAAAAAAATATGAAAAAATTCTAGAAAATCTAGAATATTGGAAAATGAGAGAAATTGTTTTTTTTTTTTTTTGCAAAAGTACATAAGGTAAGGGGGCGTAGCGGTCCCCTCACTGTATGAGGTCCTGTATCGCTATATAAATAGAAAATAATAGTAATGATCATTTTTTTCACATGTGTTCATGTTGCTTAGTTATGCTAACTTAGAAACTAATGAAAGGCTTATAAAAGAAAAAACTATGTCATGAAGTCAAGACTTAAGAGTACCTAGAGAAAAAAATACATCTACCAAAGGGGGTGTCAAATAGGATGTACCTAGAGAAGAATCATTGAGAAGAACTCTCTATATCGACTATAATACGGCGAGATCATGTGCTTTTTTGTGTTCTTTTAAACATAAAAGGGTAGAAGAGTTGTGTAGAAATGTTATTTGGAGAGAAGAAGAAAAGAAATAAGTTTTTTTATGCATTTAAAAAAAAAAAAATGGAAAGTAGGATTTTTTCTCACCCCGCAGGGACCCCGTAGCTGTCGTAGTGGCCCGTAGCGGTCCCGTAGCGGCCGCTACAGGTGCGACGGCCGATAAATCGGCTGTAGCGTAGCGGTGGCGGCGGCTATTTTCATTCATGGTAATGGGACAGGGGGATCGAAAGATCTTTCCCCTTCCCCCACCCACAAAAACCCATTTATGGTGATGGAGGTTTGAATCGTAATCCTAACCACTTGATCAACTACTAACAAGTTTTCACTGTCCAAAATGAGTGAAAGTCAATCCAATGGTCCAATCCATTCAAATGGGTGCCAAACCTTGAAACAGTGACAATCTAGGGGGTGGGGTTTTCCTTGTTTTATGGTCCACTCAGATGGATCATAGGCCAGGCCACACTAAGTGTTTTGACAAGCAGTGCTCACCTTATCATGAGCACAGGTATTCAGTGGAGGAAATTCCTATAAAAATGTAAGCTTGACAGCTCAACCTTGCTATGCATTGTCAAACCAAGCTCAAGATTGGCATTGAGCTCAAGTTCAACTCAGACTGAATTGAACCTTTTACATCATGTTCAAGACAAGCTCAAGCAGTGGTGATCTCAGGTTGGCTCGGCTCGTTTACATTATTTGCCACAAGTACTATTTTCTTGGTTAGATCCTTTTATCCCAGATCTGAATCTCCTATATTACATTTCAGGGCTTGGTATGAAAGAGATAGAGGGACAGATAATTGTTCCGTAACGCATTTCTAGAATCTTAGCTTCCCCAAGTGCATGTCTTCAATAAGAATCTGTCCTGACAACATATCATTATGGACACTTATTCAGAACACATACAAAATCACCCAAATTCAGTTAAGGGAATAGTGCAGAGTGTCCAAGTTTGGTTTCTATATAGCTGTGGTCCTTTCAGAATAAAATCGTTTGAGAAGGAGAAGCATAATAATTGTATCCATATGCCATTTGCATAATTATTACCTTCAAGCCATCTCAGAAAGAAACAAATACATTTTAAATCCAATCCTGGACTCATCGTTCTACCTTGGCCAATTCATGGTGCATGAATCTATACAGACGAGAAACTTTAGTCTTTAACAGCGAAAGTAGATATATCATAGGAGCCACCTTCCAGCATCAAAGGCATTCATCAAGGGAAGGGAGTGGAAAGACATACAACAAAACAAAAATAGTAGAATGATCTGAGCTATATTACTACAGTCATTCCATCTATAAGACTTTGTGGTGACTCCAATACATGATAGGCCCATCATACAAACTATTAAGACTGTAATCATAGTGAAAAGTTTAATCACAAAAGGAAATTGCTCAGAATTTGATAAAACATTAAATATTTACTCTTCTGAATCACCAAGGCTTAGAAATTTTATTTTTCAAGCTGTGTAATCATAATATGCTAATAGTTCAATCAACCGTAAATATTAAACCACACAGCTTACACATGGTAAGAAGTACAGAATCCAAAACTTACATTACTTTGTTTTTGAACTAGATTACTGAAGACATGCCCCCCGCCTGCTTTAGACCCACTCAACTGAACATTGGAAGCATTTTCAGTTTCAGCAACACTCATAGATCTAAAGTCCATGAGATCTTCAGCTGCGAGTTTAGGACTCTCTGGTTTGAAAGAACAAGAACTTTCTTCAAGATTGGATGGTGTGCGGGGCCTGCAGGCCCTGTGCATGTCTTTAGGAGCAACATCGTGTGAGAGATCCTGCCAAACCACAAGTCCAGAAAACAAGGCCTTACAAGATCTCTTCGCAATATGCATTAATGCATATACATACATACCAAAAAATAAAAAGGAATGATGCAAGAATATTTCCTGAACAGTGGGATTTCTATTAAATAAGGAATGCCGTCGGCTACATGAATTATGTTTCTCTGTTCCGGTCAATCCAGCACAAATCCTCAGATAGATTGTGCTTCTTCATATCTAACCTTGCTACTTCCATCCATGTCCTGTTCACCTTTTTCCTTAGCAGGTGACACATTTACAGTTCTTGGGATAATCCACAAAGACAGTCTTAAACTGCCTGGTATCTACTGTGAGTGTGTGACAATAGATCATGTGACTGTTACTGTTTGTGCCTTCAATAAGGCAAGGTAAAATAGGGTTGATCCTCTAAAGTCATCCATACTACACACATACATCACCCACATGATGGAATTGTAGTAGGAGAACCCAACTAAGGAGGAGAAAATTAATAAAATAACTGGCTCAAAGCTTTTTATTCCAATTGCAAGTGACTACTGTTACAGTGCATTATATACTGCTTCAAAACAAAGAAAAGCCTAAGAAGACTTTCTATAGAATTCTATCACAACAGTACCTTCCTGCTAAGTCTAGCAATACACTTTATTTTGCTAAAAATAAATAAATAAATAAGGAGAAAACAGAATTCTCCACTACAGACAGTCTATAAAAGGCTCCAAAGCATCATTACAAGCAAGTAAATCAATAGCTTCTAGCCTAATAATTGATTGCCAACTAATAAAATCTTATCGTGCAAACCTCTCTAGACAGATCTGTCCATGGGCCCCCCAAGATGTACTGCTATTATCGCTCGTATTTTGATCTGCTACTTATCCTGGCATTGGATCCCCTCCAAAAAAAGATCAATGTAGTTTGAATATGACATTTCAGAGATATGCAAATCCATTACCTCCTTGCTTGCATTTTCCATCTCATCTGAATTTTGAATAGACTACATTCCATTAGTAACTTCCTGATCCATTACATCAAGGCGGTCCCTTTGTTTAGAAATGTGGTCACAACCAGAGTATTGCCTTGGATGGTGCAAGAATTTTCTCACCCATTGTGAATAACTCCTCAATCAAATTGCCAGTCTCCCTACACGGAGATGTTAGGCATTCATGATGGGCATCACATAGCACCATACACAGTCGTGATAATATTCTACTACAACAAAATTAATTAAGCATCGCTCATGAATAAATACCTCATAACCATTTTTCAAATTTGCTACCTGATATGGTTGACATTAATTCGATTTGTAGCTGAAGTTCTTGTACTATGAGCTAAGCAACCAAATTAGTTCTCCTTTTGGTGTCAATCACAAACTCATTTGCCTTCCACGAACCAAACAATCAGCTTGAAACAATTCAATCCATTGAATTACGTTATCTCTATCATTGGCAGTTGTTGGAACAAATGTACATTGGTAGATCATCAAGGATCGCCCACCATCTCCATAGATGATTTCATCATCCTCATAGTTAGGATCTTCTTTCAGCTTCTTCAGCACAAACTCACTCTCGCAAATCATCAGCATTTCTAGTCCATTGCCAACTACACCATCCTCATATCATCCTCATGAACAATTTCACATTACAAGATGATGTCCTTTCCCTTTGAAGCCCCTGCTAAATCATTTTGTTGCTTGTGGCGCTATGAGGAGATGTGGCCGAACTCATTGCATTTGTAGCAATGGATGTTCCGTGATTCCGATCTACCAGTTCTCCCTTTAGTACGAGCTCTCAGTCTGGGTATTGGGTAGGGGTTGATAACTAGATAGACTCCACCTTGGTGTGACTGTTGTTGCCCCTTGAATAATTTGTGGAATTTACAAGTAACACTTGTTGCCCACTTGTAAGGTGCCTTTCTATAAGGCTTGCTCGCCTACAGGCTTTGGTAATTGTGAAGATGGATCCACAGCCCATCTGGTGAAATATGGTTGGCCTAAGACCATCCATGAAGGACATCACCAGCTACTCAAGTTCATTTAGATCATTATGTGCAATGAGTTTATGGAACTCTTCCATGTACTCTTCCACCAACCGGAGCCGTTGTTGACTATGTTGCAGTGGCTTGAGTAGGAACTGCACATAGTCGACAGGGAGGAAAGCTTCACATATAAGTGACTTCCTCATCTCCCACGTGTCACTTTGCAGTTTCCACACCCCTCTCTTGTTATCATTGTTTGCACCCACAAAGCCAAAGCTCAGCCTCATAACTGCATGTCCACTAGCTCGACCTTGTGTTCATCCGGGATATCTCAGTACTCAAATATCCACTTAATGGATTCTACCCAAAACATGAAGTCATCACCACGAAGGTTGTCTTGGTACCCTGGGACCTCATTCTCAACGCTGAGGCATCAACTCAGTCTTCTGTTCTCCTTTGTCAACGACAATAAACATGTGGGTTTCGTGAAGCAGCGCAAGGAAAAGGAGGGTAACCAACGGGTTATTCCTCAAGCCAGAAGGCTTGTGGTAGGGTGTCTAGGTCTCACACCAAAGACAGAGAGAACATCACAAGATTGAGAGAACTCAGTTTTCAATTAATTTCTGTGTATCCCAAGAGAAGGGATTACATCCTATATATAATAGAGTGTCAATCATAATTTTAGTAGTAATCAATCTCTACTAAGAACTTCTAATTCTAAGAACATTTGAAATTAGAAACTTCCTAATCAAAGTATATAATGAAATCTACTAATTCTAGAATTCTACTAAATTAGGAAACTGCCGATTCAATTCTTTACTTATGGGCTTGGACCTTGGGCCTTCTGGAATAAACCTTCAAACGGGGCTCAGTATTCTGGCCTGCATCAGCTCCCCCCGGCTTGGAGAAACTCGACTCCGGCGAGTTGTCAGCTTGGTACCTCTTGTACAAATCCGGGTTGAGTCACTGAAAATCTGTGGCGGTGATCCATGTAGCTTCAGAAAAATCTTTGCCTTTCCACTTGACCAAAAACTTTTGATATCCGCCATTCTTTGTAGACACAAGCTGATCATCATAGACATCTTCAATTTCTTCGCGAGGAACCGGAACTATGGGAAGCCGGATATCTTGCTCATCAAACGATTCATCTTGATAATGCCCATGATAAATAGTGAGATCTGCGACATTGAATGTAGAACTGATATTCATGTCCAGCGGAAGATCGAGCACATAAGCATTGGAGCTGATTTTCTTCAAAATCTTGAACGGACCTGCACTTCTGGGGTAGAGCTTTTTGTAAGTGCCTGTGGGAAACCGTTTGGGCGTGATCCGCACCATGACCATGTCTCGTTCATTAAATTCAACATGGCGCTTGCGAGTGTCCGCGCGCTGTTTGTAATTGTCATTGCTTTTGGCAATCTGCTGACGGACTTCATCATGAACGTGCTTCATGTGTTGGGTAAATTGTTCAGCTTCTTGGCTAGGCCTGGCGTTAGCTGGTAAGGGACATAGATCAATCAGAAGTCGTGGTTGAATGCCGGTGACAACTTCAAATGGTGATCTTCCAGTGGATCTGTTGACGGAGTTATTATAGGCAAACTCCGCCATGGGTAAAATAAGATCCCATGAAGCAATGTGTTCTCCGACGAGACATCGAAGAAGATTACCCAAGCTACGATTGACGACCTCAGTCTGGCCATCAGTCTGAGGATGGTAAGCACTGGAGTACTGAGCTTTGTCTTCATCATATGCCATAAAGTTTTTCAGAAGAAGCTCATGAACTTAGTATCTCAGTCGGACACTATAGTCTTGGGTAGGCCATGAAGACTTGCAGGTGCCTTTTTTTTTTTTTTTTTTTTTTTTGCTACTTGAAACTGGACTGGGCTCGACCTGAACTAGGGCCCGAAAGGTGGAAGGGCGCCTGTTGTGAATTGTGATGAAAGTCCAAGTGTGGAGTGCCTCGGGACTGGCACGCAGAAGAATAAAAAGGGTTTTTCAACCCTCTTCGTTGCTGTGTGAAGAGGAAAGGGTGATGGAAGTCGATGGGCTCTGGCGACTTCGGTGGAGTGGGCTGGCGGTGGCGACGCACATGGCCGGCAACGAGGGCGACGGCGCAGGTGAACGGCGACGTCGACTGTCGCAGGTAGGTACTTTTTTTTTTTTTTTGTTCGTTGTGCAGTCGTCTTCTTTTCTCTATCTCTTTTTTTTCTTTTTCTTTTTTTTCTTTTTTTTTTCTCTCTCTGGGTGGTGGTGTCTGTTTCTGTGGTGGGCGCAGGCAGGGCAGGGGTGAGAGGAAAGAGAGTGGTGGGCTGAGTCTAGGGTTTTGGGTATTTGGGGTTCGATTGGGATTTCTGATTTGGGGGTTTTTTGTGGAATGGGGATGTGATGGGTTGGGTTTCGGTCAAGGGAGTGGACGGGGACTTGGGATGGGGTGGGATGTGGATCTGACTTGGGGATTTGGGTTCGATTAAGGTTCTGTCTGGGAGGTGGATGGGCTGAATGGTGTGGCAAGGACTTTGGGATCACTTCGGTAGTGGTGATGGCCAAAAGGAGAGGGATCGGGTGTGGTGGATGGTGGGGACGATGGTGTTAGTGGAGGGTGATGATGATGATGGAACGAAAGTAAATAGAGAGATAGGGTATTGGATTACCTCGGATCAACAATCGGAACCGGCGATCTGAGAAGGATCTCTCTGCTCTGATACCAATTGAAGCAGCGCAAGGAAAAGGAGGGTAACCAACGGGTTATTCCTCAAGCCAAAAGGCTTATGGTAGGGTGTCTAGGTCTCACACCAAAGACAGAGAGAACATCACACGATTGAGAGAACTCAGTTTTCAATTAATTTCTGTATATCCCAAGAGAAGGGATTACATCCTATATATAATTGAGAGTCAATCATAATTTTAGTAGTAATCAATCTCTACTAAGAACTTCTAATTCTAAGAACATTTGAAATTAGAAACTTCCTAATCAAAGTATATAATGAAATCTACTAATTCTAGAATTCTACTAAATTAGGAAACTGCCGATTCAATTCTTTACTTATGGGCTTGGACCTTGGGCCTTCTGGAATAAACCTTCAAACGGGGCCCAGTATTCTGGCCTGCATCATTTCGCCAATAGGGATTTGTATGATTTCCATCTGAATCCTCATTTATGCTTGTATTTGTGGGGCATCCTCCAAGCCTCTAGATTGGCAAGTTATTGAGTGATCGCAGTTGTTCCTCCATTACTCTGAATCGAGTGTCGACAATATCCCTATATCCTTGCAGGTCTTCTCGTTGAATGATTGCAATGGCTGCATGACCTCTGCCTCTCCCTCTGATTCATTGTTGTAAAAGGGATTCCAACAATTGTGGAAGGCGCTATTGCCAAATATTGGCAGACATGGTGCCTCTAATACAACCTAATGTAGCAATGCAGTCACAGGTTTCTTGATACCCATGGCTGCATCACAGTCACAACCAAAAAGATACAAATAACTAATTATTATGAGAGAGATTGCAACTTTAGTGAAAACCACGATCTTTTTTTTTCCCTCATATTGGTAACGTCAGTACATGACTCGAAACTGCAACCTATAGTTCCAATAAGTAGCACATTGCAACTATGCTTTGGCTTCTGTGATGGTTTCAATCAATTACACACAATAAAGATTAAATTGCTAAAATGATGATTCATAGTATACCCGAATTTCACCGGCAGGAGTTGGCTGTCCATCATCCGCCTTATCTGTAACAGTGAGTGAAAGTCTTAGTTAAAAAAAAAAAAACCATATGACTGTGGAAAGTTAAGAGACATCTTGCAATGAAATATGAGTTGTGGATCATAAACCTGAGGAAAGTAATTTTGTAATTGATTTATCAATCCCTGAATGTTAATGGCACCCTTTTTTGCCAACCTAGCCCATTGAACTGAGCCCACTTGGATAGACCTAGGTCACACCTAAAAACTCTACAGTGTGACTATCTAAACTGTATAGACGATTAAAAGTGAGCTAATGCAATGAGCAGCATCAATATAAATAGAAAGCCAAATGTTGGATGGATAAAGGCTTCCAATAATTATTTATTGGGCCAGACCAACCCCGGCACCAGAGTCAAACCAATCAGATAAGACTCTGGATCACAGTGGACCGCTACTCTTGACCCAAGGGTGCCATATATACTCTCAGTAACATATCACAACCATTCCAATAGTATAACGAGGTTCTGTTTAATAAGTGGAATTTCCGACTGGAATTTATCCTGTCTGGGAATTCCAAATGCTTATCAAACTGTCTCACTAAATTCTCCGAATTTTCTGTTTGAGAGAGAATTTCAAAAACCAGCAACAGTTAAATGGCTAAAATACCCCATGCTCCAAATTCTGAAATGTCGAATGCTTTACGGAGACTGACATTTGAGGAATTCAATGACAATTTCTAAAAAGAATTTGAGGGGTTATGAAATCCCCCAGACCAGAATTCTGCAAATTCTTGCTAATAAATAAACCCTAAAACTCAAACCCCTTGACACCAACCTTCATCAGAAGTAGCCATATCATCCAATGTTTGTTTGCAAGGTCTTTTGCTTGAATTATCCATCCCACCATGCTCATCAACTTCATCATCAGAAAGTACTACACGGATACGTTTATGACCAGTTGGATGCTGATAATCAATATCCTTGGACGATGAACGAGTGGCTTTCTTCCCTTGGCTTGTGTCAATTACTTTGCCAGAACCACCGGTCTTAATTCCAGAAGATGGTGAGATCTTTTTCTTGTACAATTTATTACTGGAATGGATAAGTGAAACCAGAGGAGTATCATCACTTAATTCTTCAAATTCGGGGGGACTCAGCCTTTTAGAAGCGAACGCATCTTTTATTGGTGAGTTACTTGCATCAGACCCATTATCAGGTAAGCCACCGCCTTCAGTTTCAGTCTCAGAACAATATTCTCCCCTATTCCGCACCTCATCTTCTTCATTTAGTGAATGCTTCAAGTTTTTAATGTCATGCTGCAGCTTCCTGCAGTGTGTTCAGCAAGAGAAATGGATAAACAGCTATAGAACTCAAGCATGGACAATTAAGGCCATGACCCCTTACTAGAGATTGTCTCCTATATTTTAGTCTTTTGGAAGTCCTAGTAACAACTAAATATCCATAAAAACTGGAAAATATGTTCCCCATCTATTTTCCTTATTTCCAATAATAGGAAGGTCTATTACGTTTAATTGGGATCACTTCCTTCATCAGAAAAGGTAATGACAAGGAAACAAAGTCATCAGAGACAAAGGAATCTGCCACTCGGCCTTTTTCCCTGTGACACTCCAAGATCAAAAGAGTTAGAACTATTTTAACAAAGTTTCAATAGTTTCAATCCCCATGCAATGAAAACTCAGTTTTGAAACTATGAGTGCAGCCTCTTAGGCACCAAACCTTTCAGAATTAAGCCATTCATGATGGACTCACATGAGATGGTTAATGCATTGACCTCTAATCAGGTGATTTTAGCCATAAGGACAATCCAGTGAAGAAAGTATTGGGGCATCAACCATCCATGATAGGGCCCATCATGCAAACAGTTTGAATCATCATTCCATAAAATTCACTGCTGGGAGCGAGGGATAAAAGTCGTTGGTTGAAGGCACATGTAATGAATATGGCTTGTTCTAGCATGAGAAAGGAGTCGCATCTTGAGTTGGAGGGGAAGGGCCATGTACACAATACAGCCATGCAACTGTCTGAAGATATCACACATTTCCTAATGGTACACAAGAGTGCATATCCTACAAACCTAAAATCACCTGGCTTCTTCAACATTGTTAAATCTTATCAAGTGACTATAATGCATGTTCTCAAGGGCCGAAATCTGTACAGACAGCAAGTTGCCTTCAACTGCAAATCTGCAACAAAAGTGTTATTCTATGGTTAGAGATTAGAGACAAAAAGAGAAATTCAGCATTTTCCTAATACATTAGTGTGTAATTTTTTGGAACCCAAATTGCAAGCAGTTTGAGGTTTTATGAGGCAGATTAGATGGCTGTCTAGGATCTACTCTTGCGCTTCTCAACCAGCACAATTCAATCAGCTATAATAATGTGGACCAAGAAAAATTGGGAAAGATCATCGACATTACATGCTCCCTTGCTCATATATCACCCAAACGGGATGCCACTTGTGATTTGTCATACTGATAAGTTGAAATAAAGGCAAAGTTTATGAATGTACTCTGACAAAAAAGAATTCAAACAATTAGATATGTCATATGAAAAGAACAAAAATAATTGCCTGTAACCCTCCTTAAATGTCTCGAGCGCAGCAGCCCAGTCACCAATAGAATCAAGCACCCCACCGATATTGATTTTAGTCAGTGCTTGCCCCTGAAAATGTTCTAAAACTTATCAGAAATATGTATCAATAACTTAAACATGCTATATTAATACTTCATTCATTTTCAAAGTATATAGACAGTGCTATTAAGACCTCTTGGGGCAAAATTTAAAAAAAAAAAAAAAAAAGGGATTGAAGGGGGAAAAACTACATAAAGGCAACTAAAGAAAAGTGGGCCCCTTGGGGCCTGGAAACGTATAAAAGATAAGCAAATGGATCCTCCTGTGGGCCTGGAGAGCTGGGCTTATGTCCATTGCCACATTGTGGCCACAAGACTGCATCAGCTAACATTTCACAGAAATATAATAAGATAAGAATAAATAGTGCTATATAATTATATAAATAAATACAGAACTAAAAAATGAGAAATTGATATCATGTATTAGTTATAAATCTTTTAGTACTATTTTTACTTGTGTTGCTACTAAAATTAGTTTACAACTGAGCTGTCATAGAGCACAGGACTTGTGCACATGGATAGCAAAAATATCTAGTCATCTGGTTGCATAGCCTTCATCATAATCAACAATTAATTCCATTTCAAAAAAAAAAAAAAAAAATTGACACTTAATTTTTGTGAAATAGTTTTACTATTTATTTAATTTCTGTGAAATAGTTTTACTTTTAAAGTTTTTGGTTTCTTCACTAATTTTCATCTCATCTGTAAAAGCCCAATTTAAAATCAAGAAAAATCTCTTCTTTTTTCTTTTTTTTTTTTTTTTTTTTTGTAAAGCTGACCAGTGCATGAATTATAGAAACTGAAAAGATTGGAAAAATGAGAATGTTGACATTTGAAAAGTAAGGTCCACACAACTTTGAAATCGGAAAAATATAATGGGAGGTTCTCCTATGAGAGACACTCTCACCAAGTTGGTGAGAGATGGGTGGGGGCCCTCACTTCCATATCCACTCTCACCAACTTAAATGCAAGGACCCCCAACTTAAATATGAGGGCCCCCACCCATCTCTCACCAACTTGGTGAGAGTGTCTCTCATAGGAGCACCTCCCAAATATAATTATTCTTTATTGATCTGACCATTTTGGCACAATAGATTGGGCGGTTTAAGAAGCACAGGAACTGGAATCTACATTAGGTGGAATACTACTTTGTCACTTTCCAAACTCACACCAATGATGAAATATGTTGTGGTAAAGATTTAGGAGGATAGGGAGTCCAGTTTTGCACAGTTGGCGAATGCATATTGGACGAAGAAACAGGGGATTTGGACTCGAGGATAGGACACAAAATAGTACCCCACCGAGTGCAGTTATCAATTTCTGTACCAACATTTCATTAACACAATAGGTTGAATATCCATTTAGTCATACTAGATTGATAGTCAAATTTCAAGTAAAGGTACATCCAGATGAAACCTATGTCGGTTATAGGCAACATGTTTCAAATTATCTCATGTGATCAAGCAAATCAAATTTCAATTTTTAGAATAATCCAAGAATTCACCGACTTACCTCCAAGTTACCAATCAATCTGTATGCATCCCAACATTTTGTGTACCATTTTAGAGCTTTGCTAAATTTCCTAAGCTTTTGGTAGGATTCTCCAATAGCAAGAAATGAATCGCTCAGCTTCTCCTTGTCGCAGAGCTCAATTGTCACTTTCTTCTTCCTTTTTGCAAATTCCAGATGCTAAAACACCAAATAGTATATCTTATAAATTGCATCACATAGAAGCCAACATAAACAAACACTATATTTCTAATATGGTCCCCGATTACTCTGTATTTTAACACTTCATATTAACAAACTATCACTAATATATGTAGATTTATCTTCACTTTCTCGCCAAATACATGAGATAGGGCTTTGATGATGATCTGATCTAGATGTGATTGTGTTAGACTGGGAACAATTCCATGTATCAAGTGAATATTTTGGCAATGATCACCATATAAATATAGAAAAAAACATCTTTCTATAACTCATAAATGCATATGCTATTGCATTTGATAATCCATTACTTCCAAAAATTATAAACATGCCACCCTTCATAAGTTCAACAAGTTGTAACAGCATAAGAACTCTCACGAATGTCGGTTGTAAAAATCAGACATATTTCAATACATAAAAATCCAAAAAAGTGGTCCTACTTTCGGTAGAAAGCACTCTGCGGTTAGTAATTCAAGTTTGATCATTAGCAGGTAAATCAGGGTCTAAACCTTATTTTGTGGTACAAAAAAAAAAAATGCTATTTCTTCAATTACTAACAATAGAGAGATATTGACAATAAGAGCAACTGCATGGTAAATGGGATGGAGGACACCAAGAGAGGTAAGAATAGGAAAAACTTGAAAATGAGCATGCAAAAACTCAGTTCAGAATATGGACGAAAAAAAATTTAGTAGTATATGTAAAGGATTCTAGATGCACATAAGTATTCAAAACCCCATTAAACCCCTACTATTAAAAGCCAATTATTACATACTCCCCACCACCCCCCAATTAGCCCTTTTTTTCTAAAAGAAGGACAAATAAGCATAAGCATATATAAGTATGTTGGTATCTAATAATGGTATGAGGCACCCAATTCAGCAAATCCCATGACATAAGATTTCAGACTCAGCCTAATGTGCAAATAGTTTTAAGGACGTGCTATTTTAAAATAGCATTAAAAAATAATGTGACTATAACATTATACAACCAAGTAATAAATATTTTAAACAGGGAAGAATAGGGTGTAAATTTAGAGGGCCCTTATCTAGGGCTATGAAATGCTATAATACAGACTTGTAAAATGGTGCAAAAAAGCCCCCCTTAGATGTCGTCTGTTTGCACTCATTTAGATATGTATATTGCACATGCGTAGCATTATGCATGGTCATGTTTGTTCACGCTCATTGACGCATCACATATGCAAATGACATGTGAAAATGGTATGCAAATGGCGCCATTTTCAGCCCCAAAGTTACATTCGTGAAGAGGTGGTAAACCATTACAAACCTCTTGGCAATACAACCCAATCCCCCTCCCCTATCATTTTGGCCTACAATAAGGCCAAGGGTTCGAATCCCATCAAATCCCTTTCATTTTTGTATTTTAAGTCCCACGGACCTAATCCGAATTGTTCATCTTTTATCAAACTAATAAACCCCAAGATGTTTAGTTTCATATCTTAAACTTTTTGTAGACTTTGAGAAGTAAGTGAAGCACACCAAAAATTTTCCAACCTATAGACCTGATTTTCTGCACTTTTGTGGGCCCCCAATTCATGTTCCAAACTGTTTAATAGTCTCATATAAATGACAAACAGCAAGACATTTAGTTTCATATCATAAATATTTATAGATTTTGAGAAACATGTGAGAAACACAAACACATCTAAAAGCGTTCATTATTTTCTTTCACTGGTGTGAGAATAGTGCTAACAAACACACATGGTATTATGTATGTTTCGCATATGTAAATTTTTCATTTGAACCCTTTACATATGCAAAACACATTTTGATAGCATAAAAAGAAGACAGCCCCTTAAGGATAATTATAAGTATATCGTTTCTAGTCTTGAATAATAATGAATATATCATTTCTAGTCTTCTTTTAAAGAATGAGAGGAAATGAAATTTTTAATTGAATTTTTGTGTGTCATGTAGAGTACAAAGACCCAGTCATCAACTTTCTACTAGGTGGATATTTTGGTAGTCACTCAAAAAAAGATTTAGAATTTAAGTTCCTAAATTACATCAAACTGATTGATAGGTACTATACTAAATGATACTCAATAACTTCGTTTGACTGACTAATAATGCATGACAATCGAATATGTTCATTGGGGGCCCTCATCACAGGTTGACACTGCCCTAATAGTTCCAGAGTGGAAAATCCTAGCAAATAGGAAAAATGGCTAGCAAATAGACATCACTACGATATCCCACATGTAACAAGGCAAATGCCAGATTAGATATGATCATCTGGTGCTGGGATTTTGGTGGCATCACTCTTACAACATGGCATACATAAGCTTTAGGTCCCAAAGGGGGTTCCATACGTAAGCTTTATGTAGACAATACGTAAGCTTTATGATCTCTGCATGAAATTCAGTACAGAACCTGCACTGTAGGAGGGTTTTCTCACACACATGCCATTCCTGGGCAACGATTTGAGCCAGTTTCTTTTGGGCCTTAGTTTGGTCCAATTTGATCCCAAGCCCAGAATATCTTTAAAAAAAAAACTGATTAAATTGATCAGACCGTCTAGATTGAATTCGTTGATATTAAAGCCATCAAATCTCTGTTCAACAATTTGTCTTCACCAGCATATTCCACTCATCAAGATCCACACAACAGGCCGGTCCATTTTTTCAAAGGGATTTAAATTTTTATCTCATCATGAAAAATTTTGGAAACTCCAATAAAATTCAAAGAATTCGGAATAAACTTACATATAGAGATTGGTATTTTGAGAATGAGTTCTATTTTGAGCAATTTCTCAATTTGAAGGAAAAACTTCTGACAGTTGATGAATATACCCGCCAATTTCGAGAGTTGCATGACATATGCAACTGGAGGAAGATGAGACACATGATTTAGCTCATTATGTCCAAGGCTTGAGACAAGACATCTTGGAAAATATGAATTACTGCAAAACCAATCAAGAGGGGCATACTTAGAAGCCCTCCGTGTTGAGCTTATACTTAGACGGTCTCGCATGCAACAATGTCGACAAAGAGCTCATGTTGTGGAGAGACTTTTTGTCTATGATGCACGGATACTTCGAAATGGGAAACATATTGTGTCATATCGTATCCGATACTTCACCTTTTATGTGTAAAATCTGTGTCCTTGTCGTGTCTATAGCGTATCCTATCCGTATCCATGTCGTATCTAGGCATCATAGTTTTTCGTAGGAGAAGATAATCTCACTCTTGTTGTTCGCCAACTCCTCAATACAAATGAGAAGGAAGAAAAAGAATAGAGACATGCTAAAAAATTCCACACGCGGGTAACAGTCGAAGACAAGTCCGCTAATTTGATTATTGACAATGGTAGTGCAATAAATTTTGTAACGCAAGAGGTCATTGACAAACTTCATTGGCCAACTGAGAAGTTTCCTAAGCCCTACCAAGTGACATGGACTAATGTTCATGTCATCCTCGTGACTCATAGATGTTTGGTATCATTCAAGATGGGCCATTATGAGGACAAGATTTGGTGTGATGTGATCCATATGAATATTGCTCACATTATTTTTGGATGTCCACGGCATTTTTATCGGAAAGTGTAAAATGATAAAGAGGCGAACACGTGTACCCTTTTGTGGAATGGAAAAGGAGTTATGCTCATTCCAATGACATCGACAGTCTCACCTTCGTCTACATCATCACCTTCAACAGAAGAGCCAAAGAAAGAGCCAAATGTTGAAAGAGAAGTCATGATTGCACCAAAAGAGAAAACAGAAGACATGAAGGATGATAATGAAGAGAAAGTTCATGGCAAACATGAATTCGTGAGTACACACAATATTGATCAAGGCAATGTCAATCAAGAGCCTCAAAGGGTTGAGGAAGAACAAGGAGAAGCAAACATTGAAGACTTTGACCGGGTTACCAAACAGAGTGAACATCCGGTAGATCTGGTTGAAATGCCACTACCAGATAATCTAATTGAGTCATCGAAAATCAAATCAATTGTTTCAACGGTTTCACAAGAACATCAAGTTGTTAAAGTCCCTCACATTGACTTCATCTTCAGGGATCAACGATGGGTAGTCAATGTTCATGATCTGTTGGTTTGAAGGAAACAACTGAAGCTTCTAATGGTCAGATCACACATGTGAACTCAATGCAGACATCAGAAAAACCGACACCTCCCATCTACTTCTAAATGGAGAAAAGGCCTACATGAAGCTTGCAAGAAACGCAACGCAAATGAAGATCACAAGAACATTTTGAAGTTTGTGCGATTGATTTTCGACCCCGGAGGACCTTTTCCAAACTTGTGGTCAGATTTTCTCCCGTATTATCAAGCTATCAACTCATGATAGTCGAGTTTTTTTCAAGTGGGCCTAAGGGGACATCCATTTAGTTAGGAGTATTATTAAGTAGTTTGATTTGTTTAGGATTAATATTAGTATGTTTCCTATTATAGGCATTATTCAAATATTAGAAAGTATTGTTGCTTAGGGATTAAGTCAACTCCTCTATATAAGGATGTTAGGCCTCAATGTATTTAGAGTGCTTATTTTTATCAATGAAAAGTTTTACTTGAAATTTATCTCTTATGGTTATGGTGTTTTCTCCTCTTGTGAGGGTGCCCTAGCTGCTGAATCCATCGTTGGATTCGATCAATCCTTTGGGAGATTGATCTATTATCAGATCGTGGATCCGGGCTGCGCCACTTTCGGTCCCAAGATAAAACAGTATTTTTTTTATTACAAAAATGATGGCCTGTTGTTATGGAATCATTGTTATGAACAAGCATTGGAGAAACAACAGAGTAAAAAAAAAAAGAATATTAGAGACAACATGAAAATCTTACCTTTGGCCATGCAAAAATCATGCTGGACTTTTCAATCAGTTGGTCTAGAGATGTATTCTGCTGCAGCAGACATCTTCTCTCATCTGCCGTGCCTTTAACAATGACCATTGTTCTTTTCAGTTTCTTGAGCTTCTGCTCTTCTTTCTTTATCTCCTCCAACACCTGTGCTGCTTGTTTCACTGTTTTAATGTTCTGATTAATCTGATCAACTAATGCATCCTCATCTTCCATGGATCTTGCTATATCAAGCGCTTTTTGATAGCAGAGGATTGCATCATCATACTTTTGCACCCGATAATGCAATTCACCAAGATTGATATAACCTTTAGCCTCTCCTTGCAGATGACTAATTCTCTTACAAATCAAGATATCCCTCTCAATGTGCTCTCTAGCTTTATCCCATGACCGCAACTCAATATAAAGACTTCCAAGGTTATGATGAAGCCTGCTTCGTGCATCATCATCTTCGATCACCTCTTCATCGTCACAGATTTTCAAGCCCTCAAGGAGAATTTTACAGGCTTCATCTAAATTGTCTAGATCCATCTCGAGCATTCCCAAGTTGTTATGAGCGTCAATGAATTCCTTGAGAAACAAGGATGGTTTGTGAGGTAAAGGATTCTCTTTAAGAGTGCAAGCAAGTTCCATAGCAGTCTTGAAATACTTCTTTGCATTCCGTACGGCAAAATTATCATTTTCGCATCTGGAAAATATTTCATGGTATGTTCGACCAAGTTGAGTACTGGCTCTTTGCTGCTCAACAAGATCATTAGTATCCTTGGCGAGCTCCAAATGTTTTTTCTGTAGATCAAGTAGACAGTGTTTGTACACTAATCAGACCATGAAATCCAAGCTTCATGCAATTAATGATACAACATCCAACAAGGGATTGATCATAGTACCATGGAAAATCATACTATTAGAAGCTTCAAGTGGAAGCAAAGATAAAGCACCTACCTACACAATGGCTGGATCTCTGAAGTCTGAACCAGTAAAGGTATAAAATGGACACCAATAATAATTAAGCATGAACGATAAGCAATTCTAAACTCTGCAAAAAGGAAAGTGGCCCATCCGGTGTGGACCACAGTACATTCTTATTTTCCCCTTTTAACCATCCAGTTAAATTGAACAGTCTTGGTATACACCCAAAAAATGGGCAGGGAGCCACCAGTACCAACATTAGATTATGCTGATAGACTTTGGTTGTGTATGGACTAAATACTTTTAAGAACCTAGTTTTTTTTTTTTCTTTAACTTTATCAATTTTGTTGGCTACTTACAAACTCATCAGAGGATAGGCTGTTGTTTAGCAGATCACCCCATGCAAATTGAGAATTCAAAGTTTCCATAACACCGAAAGGTAACTATCAAAATTCATTATTTTGACTCATGGGTTTTCAATCCAATTTAAAGAAAACACCTGGTAAAGTGAGTAGTGTAGCATTATCCAATTACTGATAGATTAGTTCCCAATCCACCTGGAAAAGTAATAACGCCAGACAAGTCTTTATTTTCCACGTAAATTAAAATACAATCAACCAACAGGTTGAGGTTGGCCCTAAAAAATATCAGATATTTTGATTTTCAAAAATTACCCATTTCCCCATTAAATGGAGGGGCATGATAAATGACAACATTCTCTTTAATTCTCTACTAAATTGCAACACATTTGAACAATAGATTGATGAAAATAAAAGGAGATAAAGGTCAAATTTGTGATTTTGTAAGATAAGCATTTCTCCACTAAAATTGAGGGACATGGTAATACCAAGTACCTGAGAGACATTCAGCCATTTTGAAAGATACGCATTTCTCCATTGATTAAAAGGGAGCAATATGCTATAACCCAGCAATACCCAATACATATTTTGTCATTTTGAGAGTTACCCATTCCTCCATTGATTAAAAGGGAGAGATGTGCTGTCACCCAGCAATACCCAATAAATATTTTGTCATTTTGAAAGTTACCCATTTTCTCCATTTAGATGTTGCAGTATCCAAGAACACCAGATATATGTTTTGTGATTTTGAAAGACACCCATTTCTCCATTACAAGGGAGGAGCAAGAAATGACCCCAATACCTGATAGATTAGTGCTTCTTCGAATCGCTGAAGGCGAAGATAGATCTCACCGAGGGACTGGCAAGTGGGGAGGAGGTCTTTTTGTGGCAAGTGCTTGACAGAGATTTCGTAGTCGATTCGAAGCCATCGAAGGCCTTCTACGTACTCTCCTCTCTGTTTGAGGATGTTTCCAATCACATTTGCCCATCTCGCTTCCTCCTGGCGATTTCCATTGATCGATGCCTCTCTGTATGATGCCTTCGCTGCCTTCAGTTGCTGATCGTCTCGACCCATTTTCACGATTAGACACAGAGAGAGGGTTTTTGGAGGATTTTACAGAGATTTGAGAATATCATATGAAAACTCCCGCGAACGCAGAGATCCTCTGTGGGAATCGCACAGAGAATTGTCTGTGCTGATCACTACAAATCCAATTAAAGAGGTCTCACTATTAAGTCCAGGCCTTAAAATAAAAGAACAGTGGCCTAGCCTACCAAGATTTGTCCACTGAACAAATTTATTTATAATCAGAGTTGATCCTACCATTAGATTGATCGTATGTGAAAATATGATCCATATGATCTTTAAAAAGGTACAGTGCGACAAATTCATCAGTAGAACCCATTTATGGAATGAGAATCACTCAAAATTACGACTCTAATTAATAAAATAATTAATATATAATAGAAAATTTCTTAACATTAAGAAAAAATGAGAAATAATTGGAACACTTTATAACGTCGGTAAAAGAATTTTATTCCTTGATGTCATGAAATAATTTGGCATTGTATGATATCATGCAAATGGGTTATTCAAATGATACGATAGAATGTCCTTTTTTCATTTTATTTGTTTCTTTGTAATTGATCGATTTGGCAATTTGGTGAATTATTTATTTGTAATTGATCAATCTGGTGGTGTAAATCATGTGAAATTAAATGAGAGTTTTTCCGGATCTAATTCATTTTGATATGATAATCTAAAACGGTTTTGATATTAAGATTTGGTTTTATCAGTGGACGTAGATGAGTAGACTTTGAGGATTCTGTGAGTCTTCCCCTCAAATGGATGTTTGTTCGGTTCCCGCCTTAGGTTTTCAAAATTTTCCGGTAGAAGTTTTTGGCGGGTAAATGTGGAATTTGGACACAAAGGATATTTTCTAATGCATGTACCATACCGGGATTAATGGGAGTGGGATCCTGATCATGGGAAGCATTGTTTGTGAGGCCTACTAATTATACTGTATTAACATCAAGATTGTTGATAATGACTTGCGAATCGCAATTGGCCGGGTTTAAATTGGAGACCCTACGGACCCACTCCTATTAAAGGTGAGTTTGGTAGCATGTGGGTCAAATATGGTATTTCATGCATTAATCCAAGGGATTTGGTTTTTTAGTGCATCAATCCAACCCAACCCATGACTGTCATAGGGGGGTTTGGTATGAGTACCATCAAACTCATCACCACTAGGGGCAGGTATGGTAAAGTAGAAATACCAAACAAGTTGGGTTGGAATCCATTTAAACCCACCCTGCGCCATTGCGATCCTTAGATCATGTTGATTACAAATAGAATAAAATAAGTTTGATGATACTTTTTGAATTCTTATTGGAATTCAATTTTCCACTTGTCTTATTTTGTAAAAGGACTTGGGGCTCATGTGAAGTATGAATTTGAGAGATTTTTCTTTTTCACATTATTCTAATAAAGGAAGAGGTCTCAAATTCGAATGCATCCCACAAAAAAATGTATAAATAAATATTTAGTTTTAAGTAAAAATAAATAAAAGGCCCTCTAAATTTTTCATATTTAGTTAATTTTTAAGCAAATGCTTTTTAATAAATATTTAAATGTAAGAAATTGACGCAAAAGTGAAATTAAAGGTGAAATAAAAATAAAAGTAATGAAAATTAAAAAGAGATGAGAATAATATCAAATCTAATGAAAAGACACGTAACAAAAGTTAAATATGAAATGCTCTTTAGATGAAATTAATAGTTTGTAAATAGCATTAACCATAGGAAAACATTAAAAAATACAATAAAGAGAAATTTATAGGGAAAAACGGTATAGGTGATCGGTACACAGTATAGGACCCAATAAAATCGTGTAGGCAGTAGGGGTCCTTAAGGCCTCTTTCGTCTTTTTTATTTTTATTTTTATTTTTTGGAATGGTTGATATCAACCGTCACTGTTTACTGCGGAACTCCAGCCGATTGTCTTCTCCATCTCATTCTCAACCCTAACACCTTTAGATCTCAATTTCTCAACCCTAGTACCCAAACTCGTTCCCCCCTCCACAATTTTCTTCAAATCCCCAATCTACAGCCTAATGCTCCCAATGTAGACAACGAGCTCGGTCCAGGCGCTAATCTTCTAAAGAGATGGCAAGTGCATGTGGTTGATGATGTCGGTTTTGGAGAGCCACACCAGCTGTTCGACGAAATAGTAAAGGCCTTCAAAGCCGTAGGCGAGCAAAGGGAGATGTGGTGGTGGGTGCAAAGGGCGTTGAGGTCCTGGACGAATTTGCCAGGAGGAAGGCCGTGTGGGAGAGGGCGACACTTTATTCGAAGTATTTGAGGCTGGGTGGAAAGGGGAGGAGAGGGCAATCTTTGTGGCGTAGCAGGAGATATTGAGGAGCTTGTCGATGCCGTCACGTTTGGCGAGATAGGGTTCGAATGGGTTATGGAGTTTTGGTCCTTGACTGGTTTTAAGAGCGGAGTATGAACAATTATCTCTTTATTTTTATGATTTTTCTTCATAAAATTATTTAATTATAGCTTTAGCTTAATTCTTTTGTTAAAATTCCGATCATTATTAATGACATATGGTCTCTCTTTAATTCACAGTCCCCCCTTGCTTCTTACCGACCACTTCATAGATGAACTTTCCTCTCTCTGTTTGCATACACATAGATTGCATATATATCTTTCTCAAAATTTGGGCGCCTGACATAAGATTGATGATTATATTATATTGGGGGTATTTGGGCTTTCCCTATTTGATGGTCCCGTTGAATGGATCACCAGGTGAGCCTCACTAGGTACTTAGAAACGCAATGCTCACTCTCTTGTGAGTCGGTGCTCAACGGAGGTTTCCATATTATATTATATATATTATAGCAATAGGGGGGGGGGGGGGGGGGGGGTGTTACTTCAGCACCCAATTATTCTCCTTTCAAATAAATATGGAGAAAAAACATAGAGTGCTTTAAGGTGCCATGTCATCACATGCCATAATTTTTTCTCCAAAAAAATCTCTTTATCCATATCCTCTATCTCATAAAGTCTATCAATCAATATCCTCTAAAATTAAAGTTAATCTTTAAAAAACAACACAAAAGACATTTTTATCTTTAAAAAATAACACAAAAGACATTTTTAAGGGGGGCCACTATGTAGATCTTATGATCCAAAAATAACAATCTCTTTCACTTATGTGTTACCCCACAAAAGTTTTAGAGAATTTAATAAATCTAACCCATGCACCATCTCAATGGGACCACCTCATAGAACTTATCAACTTGACTCAGATGTTAAATGGACTTAAGCCTTTGTTGAACTGAGGCCTTCAAAGAGTTGTCATATATTTTCAATACTTTTTTATCGTGTGGTTTGAGCTGGGATGATCCTATGTACACCCGGACTCAAGCCTTAGTATGACCCCGACCTTTAAGGGGCAATCTCAACCCACCATATTTTTTTAGTAGGTAGGCTCGAACTTAGTATCTAGGACCTGATATATACCTGAACTCAGGCCGTTCAATCCCTATTGATAGTAGAAATGGGCCAGTCCGGAAACTGACCTATTGAAATTCCTACAATAGGCCATTAATTTAATAGAATTCTAAATCATAAAACTTATTGCACATGCTTGCAATGAGGTTAGTTTTGATGCTTTAACATTCATGTAAAATCTAGAGCCTCAACATTGATGAAAGCAATTAAATTTCCCTCTCTATCGTTATCTTGCATCAGGTATAGATCCCATGTGAGGGACCTTTTTTCCTTGGATCATTTATGTTATATATTAAATAAATATATGACATTGATGTAGAATAAAATGATTCTACACGTCTCTCTCTCTCTCTCTCTCTCTCTCTCTCTCTCAAGTGTTTGGTTGGATGTGGATTTGATTTGCATTTTCAAACAGGTGTGTTTTAATGGTAAGTATACTCAAAATGAGTGGGTAGTGTTTTGGGCAATTGGTGTGGGACTCATCTTAGCCATTCGATATACCTAACAGACTTAGCCTCAGCCGGGTATTGATAGGAAAATGGATGCATTTGTTTTTTCTTTTCTCATTTTTTTTCCTTCTTTGAATGATATCATTTTTTCTTTTTGCTTCCATCCAAAGTTTTCTCTTTTTTAGTAGGGACTTTCAACCCATGTATTTTTTTAATTTACAAAGATTCTATAGGTGCGATATCACAAGATTCTCATTATTATTTTTCACGATAATTTCTTCCTTTTACCATAAAATCTCAAGACCTTTTTCCACTTTATTTTATTCTAAAAATTCTTAAAAATAATAATAGTGGATTCTTCTTTTATAGTTTTAATTATTATAATAATTTACTATATCTTTGTTTCAGCCCGGGCTCAGCACGGGCGTTTGTCGCTAGTATATATATTAAAGCAAATGGGAAGGTGGATTGTGAGGGGTGCCACGTCAGCACCCATAATTTCTTCTTTTAGAAAAATACTTATAAAATCACATAGAGCTTTGAATTTAATGTGGGTCACTACACTCCTCCCAAACAAATCTCCTCCCTTAAAATCTTAATCCAAACTAATCTCCTCAAATCCTCTCCCTTTTCGTAGGAATAGTTATAATCTTAAGTCTAATCCTTTAAATCTAGATCACACTACTGGTTCTGGCAGTAAAACTCATTGGATTTGCTCTCCCTAAAATCTCGATCACTCCGGTTTTAAAATAAACCTTATCTCATTTTCCTTTCAAGATTAGAACCAACCCCTACCCACTTGATAACTGGCGTCTGCACTCATTCGAATGCACTGTACCCCATTGGATCGACTGTACAGTTTCAATAGTTGTCATGCATCAAAGTGGGACACATTGAAGTGACACTTTTATTTAAAAAAAAAAAACACTCCAAAAGTTTTTAGCGCTCCTCTATGTAGATCATATTGGTAAGGGAAAGGTGCAAGAGAGATGCAACACAACCAATCTCAAAAAACAAAGCACCCAATTACATAATCACTTCAACCCAAGGAACAAACCTGCAACCCGGTCTTGGTTAACACATCCGCCATTCGCTGTCGAGTTAGCAAATCTAAACTCATAATAAAAGTAGGGTTGAAAATTTTATGAATTGGCCTTTCCAAAAAGAGTAATGCTACTTGGACAAACTTTTTGGCCAGAATTTTGGCCAACCCATATGGTTTCCATTGAATATCATAGTGATATTCAATGGAAACCATATGGGTTGGCCAAAATTCTGGCCAAAAAATTTGTCCAAGTAGACTTTTTGTTCCAAAAAATCGCATTAGAAGAATCGCTATCCATTTTCGTCCACGAGAGAAAATAATCTGTGCCCTTCCAAAGTAGCCAGCACCTCCTATTCATTTCCGCTAGTAATAAAATCCAACTTTGCTCTTCCTTCCTCTTAATTAATAAATAAAAAATAAAAAAAATCTTAGTTCTCAGTTCTCTGCTTTCTGCTTACACGTAACGGAAAGCACACTTCTCCTCTTTCTCTCACGAAACTCTCGCTCCTATCTGCTCTCTGCAACTCATCATCTCAGACTCAGACCACCCAACCCAACTCCTGCAAATGTCCCTGCGATATCCAGCTCCATCAAGTGCCAAAAAAATGGTCCCTCATGGTGTTGGATTTTCTTTTGGAGGTGGGTATGCTAAATATTGAAATGGGCATGATGTGCATACTAATATTGAATGGGTATGTGGAGGATGTAGGAAATCTTGTGTCCAGAATGACATGGGTCCCACGCCAGAACAAGTAAGGTTGATGCCGGAATACAATTTCACTTAATGCAAGACTTGATTTGTCTCCACAAATAAAACTCACAGTAGAATTAGTGGATGTTGATTTATTGGAAAAGAACTCTCAAGTAATTTTGACTCTTCGGAACTTGTCTATGTAAAAAAAAGGAGCCCCTACACTCACCCTAAGATAAGCGTTACACTTGGTGAAGCAGAACTCATTGGGACTTGAGTTTTTATTTTATTTTATTTTGAGGTGGGTATGCTAAATATTGAGATGGGTATGATGTGTGTGCTAAATATTGAATGTTTAAGTGAAGGTGTTGAAATTTCTGTTACTGACCTTGAGCAGTTGGCATTTTGACCATTATTAGGCTGGGAATATGTTCAGGAAAATCAAAATTTTCTAATGGTTATTAGTACATGGTGCCCACCCTCAAAAGTCTTATCATTTAGCAATCTAGACCTATTTCATTGATATCAGTAAATGGTATGACTTGAGCTTTTTACATGCATACATCTGTTATTTACTCAATTGGTTTTGAACTCTTAAGATTGTGCTGAACTAGAAAATCTAATTCTTTCATGGAAATCTTCAACCTCAAATTATGATTTAGGTGAAGAGAGAAATAAACTGAATGAGCCAAACCAAATGAATTAGCAAGCTAAATTAGTTTTCAAATTTTGAACTGGAATAAAATTTAGGAAGAGTATGAACCAAATAACTAGGATTTATTTTCCTGTCTGAATATTTCTTACTGTCTAAATTATTTCTTACTGTGTAAATTATTGACTGTGAATTTGATTTACACATTTTCTTGGATGTTATTTTTCATGTCTTATTATGGCGTGATTTGTGATTTGTTCATACATCTGTTGCATGTCTTTTTTAATGGAGGTGGTCATGCATTCTCTCTCTTTTATTGCCTAGTTCTTTCAAAAGATATAAAACTACAAAAGCATTGGTTCCTATCACAGATCAGAATGCCAATTACCCAACTTAAATTCTAGTTCTCTTATCATCAAGTAATATGTCAATTCTAAAAAAAAGGGTAATATGTCAATCACAATCTGGTTATGTCATGGAGGTATTCTTGCAAAAATGAAGGCATATGTTAGTTTGAAGCAATTATCCTCATCTGACTTTTTTCTTCTACTTTTGATAGAGAACCAATGATTTTGATTGTTTGCAATCAGCAACAAAGTTATCTAAATTCGCTAAGAAGATGATAACGATTACAACAAAGATAAATGTATGGTGGATTCATGGAATCAGAATTAAAATAATCATGCACCTGTATCCTGGGTGATTAGGCAATAGCATTTTTTTGGCCATTGTTTGATAGGAGTCTTCAAGTCATTTCTATTAGTAACTAACCTTTGATAACTTTTTTGAATGATTGAAAGTAAACTGATAGTAACAAAAACTATAATAATGAGAAGATAACATTTTTTTAAGCTTTTGAGAAAATAAAGAGTGCAGAAACAAGTGTATAATGGATAAATTAGATGAAGTTGCACTTGACATCACATCTTCGTTACATGAACCAGTTACATAATTTTTTTTTCTTTCAAAATTCTACATCTTCCTTTGTTCTAGTACTATAAAAATTTCAGAAGCTGTACAATTGTCATGACATGCTAGCAATTTGTACAAAAACATTTCACAAAATTCATCGTACTAATGTTACGTGATTCTGCCCCCTCTCCTTATCCTTCAGCTGCACATCCTTTGCTTCAGCTTTCCTGACTGATAATTTTTCCTTCTATCTAAAATTTTAGACCACCAATTTCCTCCTCTAGAGCTCATCATCTTCCAAATCTGTGACACCAATAGATATCTCTTCAAGCTTTATAACTGATGACTTCCTTTTCCTGTCCGTACACAGAAGAAAAGGTACATATAATCAGAGAAAGAAAATGTATTCTCATAACATGGACCAACTTGAAGGATCTAAAAGTTGCAACCATTATCGATTCAAAGGACAGAGAAGTGTCAGAATCGAGGTCTATCAAACAAAAACCTGATTAAAACCACATTTCAAAAGACCAACAAAATCAATACATCCTGGAATAAAAATGACAGCAATCCTATATATAAGCCCAGGAATCCAAAACCTAGAAATTATTCATAAACATGACAAAAAATCCCATCAAATTCCAGATTCCATACTCTAAAGCTCAGAAAATTCCACAACCAAGAAATAAACAGGACAAAAAAAAAAAAAAAAAAAAAACACCCTCAACAGAGAGTTGCAGCTGCAGACAGAAGAGAGAGGACAAGGGCATTCCACTCTATCCAATTCATCTAAACCAAATTAAGAAGAAGAAGTCTACTTCATCTAAACCAAATGAAGAAAATCTGATTGATTTATTTTCATTAACCTTACGACAGGCAATATACAGAGTGCTCAGTATTTATAGACTGAGACTGTTACATCAGATGAGTCTTCCTAAATGAAGTTGTACTAGTCATAAGCATAATTTCTCAAACGAAAGAGAACACTACTGGCAAGATTGAGAAGGAAGTAAACCATAAAATACAGCAAAAGGTCAACTAGAATCTCAAAACAGAGAGCTTGTGACATCCTTCTTAACTGTATCCCTTCTTGTTGAGTTTTTCCCATGAGAAGATGAATATTGGTATCCATTCAACAGCAGCCATTATCTATCTTCTTTGGATAATTAACTTGAATATTTTTTGTAAAGAGAATGCACATACAGGTACCCCATTCCAGAAGTTGGTGTAGGAGAAAGGAATCAATAGGTGCTGAAACCTTAAGCTATTGGCCATGGTAACATCTCCTGATTAACTTTAGTTTTCACCAATTTGTCCTCTTTTACATTATCTTTTGTTTTATTCTGGCACAAACTTGCACTTACAGCTTATTATCTGTATCAATTAACATTAAAATACACATCAATCACTAAAAAATTACATGACCAGAAGACAAGTTGAAGAAGTATAACTATTCATTACAGCAAATTAAGTAGATAGAGCATTTCACCTGTGACCATGTCTTTCTTTTAGCATCTTTATTCCTTGGTACCTTCCCAACATCATCAAAGTAGCCATCGGATTTGTGCCCGGTGAATCAAGTAAAGTGGATCCATCAATGACTCTCAACCCGTCCACTCCGAAAACCTTGTAATCCTCATCAACAACTGAACCAACTAGGCATCCGCCATGATAATGGTTGTATGACATCATATTTTTCTTACAAAACTCTTTCAATTTCTCTTCGATGGAACCCCCTCTACTGACAATTCTACTCTGTTTCCTCCCTAGGTACGTCTCAATCAATTTGGTTCTTGCGACTCTCTCGATGAGACGAGCTACTTCAACACACTCATCCAAGTCACTCTCCTCTACGAAGTAGTTGAACTTCACCAATGGGTTTTGCTTAGGATCGGTGCTATTTAGCCTTAGCACCCCTCGCGACAATGGGTTCGCTACTTTAGCTACAATGCCCTTGACGGTCACGTTGACGCTTATGGGAGCAGTTACTGATCCAATGATGATTCGAAAACCATGTGCTACTCCCTCAACTTGAGGTCCACCTGCTGATTGTTTATGAAGAGCCTGTGACATGTTCATGACAACGGCTAAGCCTGGGTTGTCTTGTATTCCATTGCCCACCTGAGTTGTGTGGATGAGAGGCGGGATGTTGAAGTGTTTGAGATGTTCACGTGGTCCAATGCCACTTAACATGAGGATTTGAGGACTGCCTAGAGCCCCTGCTGAGAGTATTACATCGCCCCAAGAACCTGTTCTCTTTGGTTGGTTGAGATAAACCTCATAGACATCATCACTATTGGTGCTGTGGCTCTTGATGAATCTTACACTGTGTGCTCTAGGCCTTTGCCCATCACCTGCAAGTATTATGGTATCAGATTAGTTTTGATGTTTGTTAAAATCTCTGTTAAACTCGTAGTTCTTTATTGCAGTTTATTTATATGATGATTGTTAGGTGGTGGGTTACTGTGCATTGATTTTAAGAGTTTCAAGATAATTAGGAACTAGCACAACCAATCGTGCTCAGCACGGTATATCCATGTATTATAAATTAAATATTTGTACATTAAAAAGGTTGTGTGGATTACCACTTTCCATCCATTAAGTTAATAAAAAAAAAAAACTCACTTGGGGAGAAAGGGAGTAAAAGAGATGGGTGGAGTAAGAGACTTAAAAAAAGAGGAAAAAGTAGAACTAAAGTGGAGAGTAGTGGGTGGTTTGATGAAATAAGAATACGAGTGGGTAGTTATGGGGAGAAAAAGTGAAACATTTTAACAAAGAGGGATAACCGTCGGTCAAAATTGTAATTGAGGGTCAAAATCCAATCCAAAAACTCTTTAAGCTTAATATAGTATAATTGCATCTAATTGTCATTAGAAATGGTTTTTTTTTTTTTTTAATAGTGGAAGTGAAGATAGACGGCTTCTGTGTTTATTCAAGTTTGTAATGAGGTGATAATAGTTTTTCATTCTTGTGGTAGGTGGTCACACTGCTAGGATAGCTGTCCTTCAATAGGGGTGATCATATCTTGAACCCTAGTGCTTCCTAAATCAAAGTTTAGCAAAACCATATATAAGTAATAGATACTAAATTTAACTAAAACCAGTCAAAACCTTTGGTTCATGCGGTTGTGTTTACAGTTCTTTACTATTTAAATGGTTTGATAGGCTTTGGAATGTTTGAACGATTTTGGTTGGATAAAACCGCACAAGATACAGGTCAAGGTCAAACCAAGTGGTGCAGTTTGCTTCTTAAAACACTTCATAACTTTCACAATAAACCTAACTCCATGGACAAGGGCTCATAAAACAATTGAAAGATATTACCTATCTACATGTGTGTGGTTTGTTTCTGCTGAGAAGTGAGGTGTGAAATTTTTGGACCGCATAGGACCCACTTATCATCAATCCAACCCCTCATACTCACCACCTATGATCAATTGACACAAACTCTAACATGCCACTTATCTGATTATATTCACCATTAAAAAATGTTACCTAAGCACCTAGAAAATTTATGGCCTGTAAATCAATCATTTTGATGATCTAATTGATATGATCTTTTGCCCATAATCACATTTACAGCGAGGCCTCTCAATCAAACTATCTCCCCATGATTGGCATGGATCCAATTGGGTCCCACAAGGGGCTTAAGTTTTTACAGCTCACTAAAATATAATATGAACAAAAGAATCACAATACTCATAAATAATCTAGTTACCTGCATGTTCAATGATAACATTCTGAACTGTTGCATTCAGAAGAACAGTGATTCTCTTGCAGTCCCCTGACACCAACAAATCAGCAGCGGAATGTCTTTTTCCATTCTCATCAAATATCCTGCCTCCTATCTTTGTTCCCTCCACATGATCTAAGGTATAACCATTGAAGGGTGTAACTCCTGCCTCAACAAAGGCCTCTTTCACAACAGATTGCCATGGGGTCAACTTATAGGGCCTGAACACAACCTTAGATTCCACCCATTCATAAGCATCCTTGACCAATTCTCCATCCCAACCAGCTTTCTCTATGAAGTCCTCACCAGCCCTGCCATAGAATCCACCATTGATTGCAGTTGTTCCACCCAACACTCTCCCTCTAACCATGGGAACTCCTTCCTCAGACACAAATGGCTGCACGAAATATGCGGGTTCATTGGTTGGCACATTATAGAAGCCCATAGAGGACTCGTTTTCTATTAGGTGGTTGTCATATGGAGACCCCCCGCGTTCGACCAAGAGCACTGAGTAACTTTTGGAGAGTGTCGCTACAAGGGGGCAACCGCTTGTCCCACCTCCTACAACGATGTAATCAAACGATTTACCGGCAACTTCATTGACATCTGAAGTCATGAAGGGGCCTGTGTGTCCTGCAATGAGGATAAAATGAATACAAGCATTAGAAGGATGGAACTGGGCCAAGCTGAGTCAAGCTTAGCTAAGTGCAAGCTCAGCTTGATAAAACAACATATAGAGAGATAAATCGATAGTACGAATGGAAAACTACGTGATCATTAGGATGCATTTCTACAATTAGAGGATTCCGTGCTGCTTGGATTTCTGTATCCACAGGAGAGAGGACTCCTTCATCTGTACCTTTCACATAGGAAATTGAAATTCTTGCAATCGACGAAAATCACTTCATTTTTTCCCCTCTCAACCAAGGAGTCCTCTCATTGTACGAACGCACCCCTAAGGGTGCATTTGTTAACGGTCGCGATAGAGGAAACCGGATTTGGCTTTCCTACCACCCCAGCAAGGATGTCGGAATAGTCTCTCGCACATAAATCAAGCTAGAAAGGAAGAATTCTCCGTCCATTTCATTGCTGCACCAAACACGTCAAGCAAGGCCTTGTCGCCCGGCCCTTTTCCATTGAAACCGGTGCTGCACTGCCCCCTAAAGTTGAATTGTTTTGTAGCTTTAGGAGAACAGTATGCTACAGGTGAGCCGAATTTGGATGAGATCATAACTATTGATTTAAGGGCCTTAGAGTTTAATGGTTTCTTTAGTAACATTTTCCATGAAGCTTAATCCATTGGTAAGTAATGAAGTATCATTCAAATTACTTTCATTAGTGTGAGGGGTTTGATTTGCCAGAGGGCTCCCATATGGTAGCCAAAAAGTTACTTCTCACATAATCCAGAGAGCCTCAAGAGGTATCCCTTAGCAGAACATCGCCCCATACATATTTGCTCATTGAGTTCCTCACCCTAAGCCGTCTGAAGAGGTGAGCTGAGTTGAACGAAAGGCCTAGCTCGACCTTTCTTGAGCTTGGCCTGATCAACTCACAAGCTGGCTCGTGGTTGCACCATGTTTATTTTGGTGCAACTTGGGCTAGTTGAATTGGAGTCTGGGACCTGAACTTAACCTAAAATTGAACCTGGTCATAATGAAGCTCAAATATGTCTTATGCCTGAGTTGAATTAAGCTGACCCTTAGTGTCCATTTTATATATACATACATATATATATATATATACATACATATATATATATATACATACATATATATATATATATATATATATATATATATTTCCCGGGGGTTGGGCCCCCACCCGGATATGGGACCAAGGGATTTAAGGATATGGGTGGGCCCTATCAACCACCAAGGTTGGGACCCATTTGATCAGCTTACCATCTTCATCTAGGCCCCGCAAGTTTCAATGTTTTAAAGTCCATTTGAATGGGTGTACAGTTGATTTGTGTGGGTCAGCGTTAACCACATGGGACCGATGCAACTCAGGTGGGTCCCTATGTGTGGCCAACTTGGATGGGCCGACAGTGGGCCCCACAGCGGGCACACGCTGTATTACCAGTCTATATAAATATACATGGATGTATATGAAGAGGACTGTAAGATTCCCTTGGACCCAAACTGACTCCAAACCATATGAAATCCATTCAGGTTCAAATCAGCTGTTCAACATCAGATCCAAGTCCATTCTAACCCCGGATGAGCCAATCTGCTTAGATAAAAGAAGAAGAAGAAGAAATTAACAAGATCCAGGTGCTACTACTTACCTCCTGTGATTGAAGCTGAAGATAATTGAAAGAGTAAGAGAAGGAAAGTTGCAGAGAGGCCATGGAGGTTGTTCCACTGAAGTTCCATTTGTCTGTCGATCCCTTTCTATTCTTCCTTTTATGCTACAGAGGAGGGTAAGACAACCCACAATTTTAGTCGCTTTGTGCAAGTCGCTGGCCTCGGCCGGCCAATAAAATAAGGGAAAGTTTCAAACTAGTATTAGGATTTTAGTTCATTCTCAAAAAAGTACACAGAGATTTGAGTATTTTAAAAGAGTATATAAAAGTTGGAAGGTGTTATTCACACATCCCTCATTGCTCTTGTACATCCATCCATGGGACCCCTCCAAGAAATTCCCGAACTACCCCTGTTCCTCTCCTCTCCTTCCTTCTCTCTGCATGCCGCCCACCTCTGCCCCCCCTCTCTCTCTCCCTCTCCCTATTCGTCGCACAACTCCGCCCAGTGCCCACCTCCACCCGCACCCTCTCGCTCTCCCTCTCCCTCTCCTTCCCCCTTCTTGTCTCTCTCCCTCTTTCTCAGCAATCACCATCCCCCTCTCCTCCTCGGCCATTCCGAGTCAAACAAATAAGTGTATTGTTCGGCCTTCGGTGACCTAAGGGCCGAACACAATATCATCTTGTTCGGCCTTGAGTGGCTGGACGGGAGAGAGGGAGAGGGGGAGAGGGACAACAATTAGGGAGAAGGAGAGGGAGAGAAATAGGGAGGTGGAGACATAGGGAGGGAGAATGAGACGGATAGGGCGGAGGTGGGTTGCAAGGCGGCAAGGTAGGGAGAGGGAGAGAGAGAGGGAGAGGGAGAAGGAGAAGGAGAGGGAGCGGACAAAGGTGGGCATCGGCTGGAGGTGGGCAGTGAGCAGGGAGATCAAGAGAGAGGAAATGACAGGGACAAGGGTAGTTTGAGGAGTTCCTAAGATTGGACGTGTGAGGAGCAATGAGGGATGTGCCAATAGCAGCTCCCTAAAAGTTTTCAATATTTCTTTCAATTAAGTCCTCTCTATAAATTTTTTTAAAACTGACAAAAACATCCTTATATTTTTCAGATTTTTTCCTTTAGTAAATGATTTAAGAGAAATGATCAAGTTTAACCCAAATGACCTAGTGAGGTAGTTTAGCTCCCTTTATACATAGGTGGTTAGAAAAAACGGTCTTATACGGATTCCAAATGATTGAAATACTAGCTTGATTATTAGGTTATGATAATCAAGATCAAGTTGAAACTTGGGCCACAGGGAGGGAGGGAGAGAGAGAGAGAGAGAGAGCCCAATTCAAGCATTGTAACCCACCAACATTCGATTAGCGAGCCCATAAAGTGAATTTTTGGGTTGGTTTTGAGAACATATATAAAAGGTCAAGAAAAGACAGAACCTTGTCATCAGGGTAGTTCTGTCTTTTTATTTTTTATTTTTAATGGAGTGGACCTGATTGAGAAAATATGGAGAAGTTTTATAATTTTTTGAAATATTTAAATCCTCATATACTTTTTTGAATATGAACAAAAAAATCTTACATTTTTTGGAAATCTTCCCATAAACTAAACATAAAAGTAAAGCAAGGCAATCTAACTACGTTGAGCAAATGGCAATCTAACAAGAACTAAACTATAAATATAAATGAATACTACAAAAGGAGGAGAAAGACACTAAAATATAAATGAATACTACAAAGAGAAAGACACTAAAAGATAAATGCATACTACAAAAACAGGAGAAGAACTGCTGTCACAAATATTATCTAGCTGTGATATTTTTAAAATATTGAAGTAATAGAATCATGGCATGATATTTTCCCAATAAAATTACCATATTTTGATAATATTGCAAATAACTCACTAGAAAATCACATAATATCAGAATAAAAATTGAATAGTGGTAGAAAATCTAAATAAAAGTTTTAGACAGTATTTTGTATCTATTTTCCATTATAATTAATTTTAATATCAACTTTCTTTCCACCTTCTAATATCTTAAAAACAACCCAAAATCTGAGAGTATGGCAACATCCACCCTAGACAATAGCTCTTTGTTGGCACCACATCTGGTACACATGGCCTAATTACAATTTAAATCAAAGGTTTAAACCATAGACAATAGCTCTAGAGGACAGTATTTGTGACAATGGCAGCGAGAGATATGAAAGAATGTAAACTAAGATTGCTACATCCACATAAAATTTTTGCTTATACAATCTTTATATTGTCTACCAAAACTAAATACATATAGTACTTATGTACTGAATATGGTCGATGCTGGCCAATACAAATTAACTGAAGTTGGCTGGTCATTATCACTTAGGTCTAAAAAATAAAATCAAACTAATATGATCGATTAGCCGATAAGTAGTATTGCCAATACTGATGATAAATTTAAGAAAGAAAAGAAAAAAAAAAGGTAAAAACTTACACTCCATTCCAGAGAGACACTGGCTGATCATCTTCTTCTTGCTCTTGTTGGATTTCCTTCCTTTGTTAGAGTATGGATTGCAAGTATTTAAAGGGGATTGGGTCAAATGTGCCTGCTGCCAAATATGATGGAGGAATTAATGAATGTGACACAGACATGGCATCCTTAATATATAAGTCAACTTTTACCAATAATTTTAAAAAAAAGTCAATAATCCTTAATAAGTCAACTTTTAGCAAAAAATATAAAATATCAATTGAGTATCTAGAAGGCCCATTTGGTTGGCTAATCTAAACATTGAACGAGATTTAATCTTACTTTTCCGGAGGTTGGTTATGGCCTCTCTCTTTTCCACAGAATAGACACATGCTTGGGTCCTATTCACCCAACAAGATATAATAATGTTCTTTAAGTAGCCAACCATATAAAAGAAACTTTGCCTGGAGGAGTTTTCAATTTTAGTTTTGAAAATGACTATCAATGTCCATATAATATAATTTTCAGCATTTGGTTGGAAACTAAAATATAACTCTAACCATGGGATTTGTAGTAGATCTCATTCAATAGATTTGTTTGACATAGAGCTGCTTCAATTAGGGTGTTTTACATCGGTCATGCAAGAAGCATGGTATGTCTTGCTCAATTGAAAATGAAACTCATCATTTAGGCAAAGTTATATGGCAAACTTGAGTTCGGTCTATGAAACAAGGAGATACTGTTTCGTCCAATAAAAATAGCTAATTGTATAAAATCTCATGCCAGCTAATGCATCCACTCAATTACTTTATTGGAATAAGAAAATCAAGGAAGACATTTTACACAGTTGGTTATTTTTTATTGAACGAAATAATATCTCCCTGTTTCGTAGAAACAGGGGATCCAAATTCGGCAAACTTATATTGGTAAAAGTAGTATGGGCGAACTTGTGGTGGTGAAAGTTATTGGACAAAACTTATTAAAAAAAAAGAGTTTATATATATATACCCCCAAGGTTTCTATGATTTGTAAATAGCCTCCTCTGGTTTTAGTATTTGTAAATAGGTCATTTTTCATTTTAATGCCTTTCATGTCCCCAAAATCAGTATTTCTAATGAAAATGGGTAACGGCCATGGGATCTGTGTTGAACTTTTATAAAAAAATGATAACTTTGCCCTTATATTAATTAAACAAAAATGAGCATATTATTATTTACCAAAATACCATATTGTATCCCAATTTCCAACGGTCTCGCTCAATAATTTTTTAATGCACATGAAGCCTAATCATGTTTTTTGAAACTTTCATCAATCTAATGGTGGCTCATGCATGGATTTTATCAATTGTAAGTAATTATAAGCACATACGTTGATTGTCAATATGGTCAATTTAGATTTAATGAAACAGGCCCTGTCTTGATAAAAATAGATTTCCATATAGTTATTATCTCTTACTAAATATAATTATTAATGCCAAGCATTTGAATTTAAGCACAAAAGGATAAAGAGATGGGCAAATGTGTCATTTCACTGAGAAAACTTTTGGTGGTTGGTTGTCTAGTGACTTTTGGGACAAGAAAGGTATTAAAATGAATAGGCATGGGCCTCTTATTTGCAAATACTAAAACCATAAGGGCCTATTTACAAATCTTAGAAATCTTGGGATTTTTTTATAATTCTCCATTTTCTATTCCCTCTTTTTCCACCCATATAGGCGTTGCTTGAAAAAGTGAAAAAAGATCTTCATGCTGATTCAATTAGAGATACGAAAAACAAAGATATGTTGGGGCTAACTTTAAGTCAGACAAACTCTCTTTCAGAGATACCAGTAACCATTGACTTTACTTTTATATGGGTGGGAGTGGGACCGCAATAGCCTTAAATTCTCCATCCTAGAGAGAGTGGAAAACCCTCCAATAAAAGTTAATGCCATGGTGACCTGTTTTAAACAAGTGGAAGCTATCTTTGACCAAAAAAAAAAGAGAAGTACTTCTGACCAAAATAGGAGGGCCCACTGATTGGATTGGAGGAGAAAGTTCAAACAATCTAGCACTACTTTTATTTTGTCCATAAGAACACATGGTGATGGCGCCCACTGATTTTCCCACATGTTAGAAACCAAAACCCGGGCCCTGTCACAGCTACCATGTACATGCCTCAAAATCTATTGTGGGGTTGAGTTAGATTGTTTAAGATGAATCCCTTCCCTTCTGTCATATTGTTAGGTTTAAGTTTAATAGGAGTGAGTCGCATTGTAAGATTAAGCGCATGACTGAAAATGCAACTAGGTGCTGATCCCACCGATGAGACATTAATCATGTTTCTATCATGTGTTCAATTGGACGGCATCATCCGCTTCTATTGATCTCAAATTTAAGAATGTATACCTGGAGGGTCTGAGACTCATCTTGATTGAATTGGTTCGGTTTATCCATATGTAGGCCCCACAATGGAGTTTCATGCATATCTGACATGGTTTTCATGGAATAGTTGCGACGGCCTGCAGGAGAATGCAGCTGGGAATCCCCCAAAAGAACTTGGATTGGATAAGTGTTGAACCATGCCCACCCCATCAATGCAACCATTGATCTAAGAACTTCAAAATTTAATGGAATTTTGACCTTTTGTTTTTAATATTTAATTCAAAGGTGAGTAAAGGTCAAAATAAGTGTTGGAAAAAAAAAAAAAAAAGGCTGAAAAGATAAATGACCTCACAGAGCACAATTGCATATGAAATGTTTATGGCTGCTCTTGGGGAAAATATTTGCACAAGCGTGGAGGTAACGGGTCCAACTAAAACAGTCCACATTAATTGCTTAGAGGGCTTCAGTGAGTTTTCACATGAGCCCCCTTCATTCTATCATTGTGGGTCTCATCATTCCAGAATCCAATTAATGCCAATCGATTTCTAACTGGTTGGATTAAAAGATACACATATTTATCCTGTTCGTTTGTAGAATATCTCATAATTTCTATTGGGAGATAAATGAAATCGCCAATTTGTCCCCTAAAACATTTTGAAAGATAGAATTTGAAAACTTCTTTGATGGGCACATTTTGTCATAGGCGAGGACTCCGTGGACTCGACGTTTCCTCATTGCCTCTAGGATAGAGACTCCTCACTCAAGACCTTACATCAACATTGGTGTAGAGCGATGTATATGGTTGAGAAAAACTAATATCAATGCATATTGGATGCATAAATTTATAAAAAATGAGGATCTTCAAATCCTATGAGGGAGGTCTGACGGACTTGAAATTATCAAAACTAGCCCAAGTCCTTGGGGGTTTTCAATTGGGGCGTGCCTTCTATACAACAATGCTGGATCATGACCCCTCATCTAATAGAAGGTCACTGCATGTTGTTTCCTTGGACGGGGTTCCAGAGATTGGGATTTCCACGTATACCGTGTGTTTCCCTCTGTGTGGATGATTGTTGATTGTTGTTTTTAGTTGAATTTCTTGAACCTTATCTAAGAACTGACCAGGGGCCTAAATTCGTATTAGGGTTTTGTGCAAGTATTACATGATTTCCAAGTAATAGTTGCCACAGCACACGGGATTCTGAATCTGAGGGTTTATTTAACTGTTCATATTTGGACTGACTCATGGGTCTTCTCATATGCATATGAGGTAGAAGTGAAAAAAAAAAAAAAAAAAAAAGGATCAACCCTCATCATGGATTAAAGTCAAGTAAAAAAAAAAAGGCTCTATTATATCATTGAAAACATTGATTTAAGAACTTCAAAATTTAATGACCGTTTGACTTTTATTTTTAATATTTAATTCAACCCACAAATGTAATAATACAAGTTTGAGTTTTTTCATTGACCAAATCCCATCATATTTACAAGAATGGATTTTTCTTATGTTATAGCCCACACTATCGGTATTTTAGTTCTAAAATGGTGTAATTGCAGTTAGGGAGAAATATTCAAATTTTGAGAAAAGTCATATGTAGAGATAAGTTGCAGGGAAAAACCTCTTAATTCCAAAGTCAAAATAACTCTTTTTTAGAAATACCATTACTAGATTATTAACCATTGAGTTTACTTTTATATGGGTGGGACCAATAGGCTTAATTTCTCCATTCAAGAGAGAAAGGAAAACCCTCCAATGAAAGGTAATGCTAAGAAGGTAGCTTTGGCAAAAAGTACTCCTGAACGAAATAAGAGGGTCCACTGATTGGATTTTGAGAAGTAAATTTCAAACAATCTAGTACTAATTCTTTTTGTTGGAGAAGAAAACAAGGTGCCCACTGATTTCCTCTCATGCGAGAAACCAAAGCCCTGGCCCTCTCACAGCTATCATGTACATGCTCGGGCTTAGAAATAGTTAATTCGGACTGTTCGAGATAAATCCCTTGTCCTCCGGTCATATTTTTAGATTTAAACTCAATAGGAGTGTGTCCCACTATAAAATTACACACATGATTGAAAACAGTGGCGGAACCGGGGCATAGCCCCTGCCCCCCAAAATTTTTAAAAACCCCCTGAGGCTTTGAAGAATTTTATAATTTTTTACTTACGACCCCCCAAAGTTTTCTAAAAATCTCTTATATGTTTTAAAAATTATATGCACTTTTTTATATGTGGCCCTTCCAAGATTTTATTTCTATATCCCCCCGAGGAAGAATTTCCTGGGTGTGGCCTTGATTGAAAACGTAATTGGGCATTGATCCCACTGATGAGGCATTAATCATGGTTACGTTATGTGTTCATTTGGACAGTGGAACCCATTTCTATTGATCTGAAATCTAAGAATATATACCCTCCAGTTATGAGACTAATCTTGATTGGTCCGGTTTATCCCTATGTAGGCCCTACAATGAAGTTTCATGCATGTATTATACGGTTTCCATGTAATAGTTGCGACACCCCCACAGGGGGATCCTGAATTTGAGGGTTTATTATATGTTCATGTTTGGTATGACTTTTGGGGTCTTCTCAGGTGCATATGTGGTAGAAGTGAAAAAACATGATCACCTCTCATCATGGAATAAAGTCAAGTAAAAAAAAAAAAAATGCTCCATCATATCATTGTAACCATTGATTTAAGAACTTCAAAATTTAATGACCTTTTGACTTTTGACTTTTTATTTTTAATATTTAATTCAATGGCGTGTGAAGGTCAAAATAAATGTTGAAAAAAAAGCCTGTAAAGATAAGTGACCTCACATAGCACAATTGGATATGAAATATTTATGGCTGCTCTTGGGAAAAATATTTGCACAAGGGTGGAGGTAACGGGTCCAACTAAAACAGTCCACATTAATTGGTTAGAGGGCTTCAATGAGTTTTCAAATGAGCCCCCTCCATTGTATCATTGTCGATCGATCTCATCATTCCTGAATCCAATTAATATTGCTAATCGATTCTAATTGGATAGATTAAAAGATACACATAATGGCCTGTTCGTATGGAGAATATATGAGAAGTTCTATTGGGAGATTTACTATTTTGGAAGATGAAATTTAAAAACTTCTTTGAAGGCATATTTTGTAATAGGTGAGGAATCCGTAGATTTGAGATTTCCTCACTGCCCTAGAAATAGAGATTCCTCACTAAGGATATCACATCAACATTGGTGAATATTGATACATATGGTTGGGAAAAACTGATATTAATGTATATTCGATGCATAAACTCATAAAATGAAGATTGTCAAATCCTATAAGGGAAGGTTGGACTTGAAAATCGTCAAAACTAGCCCAAATCCTTGAGGTTTTTCAATTGGGGAGTGCCTTTGGTACTGTGAAGCTGCAGCGTTGACCCTCATCCAATAGAAGGTCACTGCGTGTTTATGGGACTTCAATTGACACTCTCTTCTTTCCAAAATTTGATTAGAGATAATGATGTTAGTTTTATTCTTTTTTCTTTCTTCCAAGTAGGGGTGAGTATTCGGTCAATTCGGTCGGTTTTGGTTGAAATTTTAACCGAACCGAAATATTTCGGTCGAAGAAATTCTTAACCGAACCGACCGAATTATGAGTTGTAACCGAATTCGACCGAACCAAAAATATTTCGATTAAACTTTGGTCAATTGGGTCGAAAGGCCATATATTGGGCTTTGTTATGGGGCCCAAATTTGTTGGGAACATTTCTATAATAAAAAAATCCAAAGTATAGACAAGTAGCAAATTCTAAATATCCAAAATAAAAAAGATATTAAAGCCAAGTATTCAACAGTTTATTAGCATTAAGAGTTTATATATTTTATATATCTAAAATACAAACTTTTATATGTATATTAATAAATCCGGTTAATTCGGTTAATTTGGTGAAAAAAAATCTAAAACCGAACCGAACTATATTATCCAAATTTGCTGTAAATCTTAACCGAATCTAACCAATTTAACCGTATAATTGAACCAAATAAAAATTTTCGGTTCGGTTCGATTCGATACTTCGGTTTATTAGACAGACGCTCACCCCTACTTCCAAGTATAGTATCCTTTTGCAAAGTGATCTCTTACCTTTGGTTAGGAAAAAAAGCTAAAAGCCTAAACATCTCTCACCCTAACTTGTCTTTGCTCAACATTCTTTCCACATAAATATAAATATGGCCCCACCTCTCTAATGCTTACAAAAGCCGCCTAAACATCTCTCACCCTAACTTGTCTTTGCTCAACATTCTTTCCACATAAATATAAATATGGCCCCACCTCTCTAATGCTTACAAAAGCCCAGCCCCCCCCCCCCCCCCCCCCCCCACACACACACACACACACACACACACACATTTCTCAACCTTATGATAGAAGCATTCAAATTAAGGTTTTTCTTATGTAACCATGACATATTGAATTGAAGTGGAACTGTGAGGCCTCACTCCTTGTGGACCCTCATTTTGATTTGAATATTATAAAATATAATTTGAGATATCTAATTATGCTATTTAATAGGGATTAGTAAGGATAAATAAATATTTTCCTAAGTCTTATCTTATTTTATAGGAATTAAGCCTTTGTACATTTTATAGGTTTTGTAGGGTATCAATTGTAAATTGTAGGGTTTTTGGTTAGTAGAGGCCCTAGCTAGTAATTATGTTTTATTATAATGGGATTTCCACTTGAGAAGCTTTTAGAATTCCTACAAATGACCAACTTACTCATACCCTTATCCTCATTTTTATTTAAACTAAAAAGACTTTTTGGTAATTAGCCCTAACCCTAGCTAAACCCCTTCATCCCAAATGAAGTTTAACCCTAATTCACTCTCATCTCTCATTTCCTTGAAATTCCAACTCTCAGTTAAAATCTGAATTTCATGTGTATCCAGTCAACCTGGCACAAGGTCCGGTCGACTGGGTACACTAAACCTGTAAATTTCACAGAATTTTAACTAAGATTTGAATTTCCTGATTTTCAGTGTTGCCAGTCGACCCGACTATAGGTCGGTCATTCGGGTATACGCGCCTGCAACAAATTTCAGAATCCTGGATTTCCACCTCTTCAATCCAATTTCCAACCAAAACACCTCTAATCACCACCATCCATCATCAAACGGGACATTGATGTTCTAAATGAGAGAACTCATCCATCAAATGATAAAAAAAACCACAAAAACAAGCCCAAAGGTAGATCTATGCATTCTCATATTAATTGAATTGAAATTGTATAATCAATAACGATAAATCATGCATTCTATGTTAAATAGGTATATTGTACTTGCCTTAATCCAATTTTAATGAAATTGACAAGAAGAGAAGAATCCAAGATTCTAATAGCAAATCCAAGCCTCTAAGGGTCTTCCAAGCTCTCAACCAATCCCAAAACTTAGACCTAGATAGATCTAATGATCCTAACACCCAATCTACAAGAGAATTGTAATAAGGAAGGAAATCTAGAGATAAAGATAGAATTCTAAGAAAAATTGAACTATAGGAAGATAATTACCTTTTCTTGTAGATAGAAGAGAGATATAACAAGAGAGAGATCCTTAGGAGGGTTGTAGCTATAATTGTAGTTAATCACCTTCTTCTTCTTCTTGATTAGGGTTTAGAGCTAGGGTTTCTAGAGAGACCAAAGACATCTCTATTAAGGAGACTTACCAATATTGGAGTCTTAATGTCGAATGGTCTTCTAAAGTGCGGGATCCACATGGGTGTGTTGTATTGGGCTACACTTAAAGCCCATTAACTCTAACATTAAAAGTTTAGGCCATAGCCAGAATCACACTCTTTCTTTAAAATTCAAGTTTGAGTCCAAACCCATGCATAAACAAGCTCATCCCGAATTCAATTTTTCATAAGGGATAGGAGAGCTTGGCCTAACCCAAGTTGCACTCATAGTCATGAGCATAAATTCATCAAAAAAAAAAAAAAAAAAAAAACACGAAGAAGAAGAAGAAAGAAAAAGAAAATCACTAGCAAGATAAAGGGGGAATAATATATATTTTTTTATCGTTGATTGGTGATTCCACTTAATAGGTATTATAAAGCCTTATAGGCATCTACTTGAATCTAGAAAAAAACAAGTAAAGTGTTGGTAATCATGCAACAATTCTAGAATCTCAAAACAGAGCTTCGAATATTCTCATTAACTGTTGCTCTTCTTATTGAGTCTTAATTCATGTGGGAAAATGAATGTAGGTTATCATGAAACAACAATTATCTCTACCTTCTTTGATAAATTTACTGAATATTTTGTTCAAAGAAGATAATGCATATAAATAGGTACCATATTCCAACGGATGGTATTTCATTACATAATGGAGCAGTGAACTACCAAGTACTAAAACACTATGCCATTGGCCATGATGATGTTCTCCTGATTAACTCTTGCTTTCTCAAATTTGTCTAATTCTTCATTATCTTCTCTTTTAATATGACATGAACTTGCATAGACAGCTCCTTACCATAAGCCATCTGACCCATGTTCGACCAACTCATGTCATGGTTCAGGCCAATAATCCATAGAGGGCCAAAGTGGTGATATATTCTCCACGTACGAACATAGATAAGCACTGTGCAGTATTTCTTATGTTAGCCATAGGAAGATTTCCTACATTCATTGTAATACATTAATTATAGCCTAAAATTGTTAAGTATACTGTATATAGATATTGAGATCATCCCCAAAGGAGAGGGGTTGGTATCCATTCTCACATAAACATAACAACGGACACTTCACCTTTATTTAATATTCTTGGTGAAATCTCATCACCTTTATTACACAAACATCAATCACTGAGAAATTACATGACTAGAAGACAACAGTGTCAACTATTTATTATAACAATACAAGTTACAGGTTCACATTAAGTAAAAAGAGGCTAGAGCATTTTACTTGCGACCATTCCTTTCTCTTAACATCTTAATTCCTTGGTACCTTCCCAACATCATCACAGTTGCCATTGGATTTGTGCCTGGCGAGTCAAGAAATGTGGACCCATCGAGGACTCTCAGACCCTCGACTCCCAAAACCTTGTAATCTCCATCCACAACTGATCCAACTAAGCATCCACCATGATAATGGCCAATGGTCGATGCATTTTGCTGACAATATTCTCTCAATTCCTCTTCGGTGGAAGCCCCTTCATCGATAAATCCACTCTGTTTCCTCCCTAGGAACTTCTCAATTGATTCGGTTCTTGCGGTTCTTTCGATGAGACGAGCCATTTGAATACACTCATCCAAGTCACTCTCCTTTTCAAAGTAGTTGAACTTCACCGACGGATTTTGCCCAGGATCAGTGCTATTTAGCCTTAGTTCCCCTCGCGACAATGGGTCCGCTATTTTAGCTGAAATGATTTTGCTGGTCGTATTGAGGCTCATGGGGACTGTTAGTGATCCGATGATAAATTGATAATCATTTGCTATTCCCATAATTTGAGAACCAGCTGGTGGTTGTTTTTGAAGAGCCTGAGAAATGTTCAAGGTAAAGGCCAAGCTTGGATTGTCTTGTATGCCTTTGCCCACCTCGGATGTGTTGATGAGAGGTGAGATGTTTAACTGCTTGAGATGTTCATGGGGTCCAATGCCACTCAACATGAGGATTTGAGGACTGCCTAGAGCCCCTGCGGATAGTATTACATCACCCGAAGGGCCTCCTTTCTTTGGCTGGTTGAGATAAACCTCATAGACATCACTATTGTTGTTGTAGCTATTGCTGAATCTTATGCCCCGAGCTCTAGGCCCTCTCCCATCACCTGCAAATATTATGGTATCAAATTAGTTTTGATTTGATACTTGTTAAAATCATTCTTAGAAGCGTGATTCTTTAGTGTACCTAGGGTTGTAAATGGGTCTGTTCCAGTCCGGGTCCAGGAATCGGAACCGTTAAGGAGAATGTGGAATTGGATCTTGACCGGAACCGTTTCAGAACTAGAACCAGAACCATATATGAGACGGGTCTGGATTTGGTTTCGGCTTTAGGTGGAGAATGATATTAAAAAAAATGATTTTTAGGAGAGATTTTCAAAAATTGAGGTAATATATTGGGTGTCAGGTCTATTGGTTCGAACCAAGGTGGAAAACTGGACCCGGACCCATTTACTTATCGGGGCCTAAATAAGGACTCAGACCCGGTTTTTAATGGGTCAGAATCTTCAGGTAATTAGATAATCGGGTGCCCATTTACATCCCTAAATGTACCATGCATGGAATTGAAATGAACCCATTCTGTTTACATCTTTTGATAGGCACATGTGAATCAGTAAGGACCCCCTTGCATACTAAATACCATAACTAGCTTGACTTTTCCTAAAACTATGAAGTGTTAACATATGATCAAGCCAATCACCTTTATATATATTATCATATATTATCACATAATAAATAAAATAATAAACTTGTTTTGCATAAAAAAGGAGAAAAGTAAAATGGCTCAAAAGGAAGACATGATATACCCTGATTATTCCTTGGCCCCTGGTCTTCCAAAAATCAGTCTAACTACTTGAATTTTAAAAGATCAAATAATTATTGCTAGGAACCATACGCGGACCCGACAAAATACTTAGTCATATATGTGGTTCCTAGTTCATCTAAGGGCTAGGGAACATCACATCATTCTTCCTAAATTAGAGAATGGTTCACCTCTTTGGTCGTCAAGCTACCAGAATTTCATGTGTCAGAGGTTCTTGAAAATGTGCCAGTGGTTGAAAGTGATATAGTGGCTCATGTAGGGTAAGAGGCTCATTTGTGAGTGTGATCAATCAGCTTGACTTAAAAGAATGCAAATGGGTCCAATCCCGGGCAGAACCATGGTGGACTTGGACTTGGACCTGGACCCGAATTTAGTTTAGGATGACTAGATGAGCCCTGTATTTTATACATGGGCACGCCTCAATTAGATCTTTCAATCTCCCTTCAGCCCCATTCCCAAGTGGACCCCACAGTAGGAATTGTGTGTATGTATAGGGTTTTTCACCTTCTCACCCTTGGGTACCTTGTGCGGCCCACCTAGGGCCCAACCAACTAATGAGACATTGGGTATAGAAGGATATGGATAGGCCCCACCTCTGTATAAAATTTGAGGCCCATCAAAATATTGGAAATCCTTCTTCCATCGCAGACAATTTCGACTTTTTTATGCAAAAAATCAAAGTGACAGTTGATCCAATCATCCAACCCTTTCGGATCAGTGCAAACCCATAGGATCAACACTTGATCTGAGGTCTGAATTGTAAGTATTTTTTGAATAGTGAGTAATTTTTTGTTTGTGGTGATGAATTTAGTTACCTGCTTGTTGGAAGATGACATTTTGAACTGTTGCATTCAGAAGAACAGTGAGTCTCTCGAAGTTCCCTAATGTTAACAGATCAGCAGAGGTATGTCTCCTTCTATTTCCATCAAATATCCTGCCACCTATCTTTGTTCCCTCCACATGCTCCAAGGTAAAACCATTGAAGGGTGTAACTCCTGCCTCAAGCAAGGCCTCTTTCACAACAGATTGCCATGGGGTCAATACATAGGGCCTGAAGACAACCTTAGACTCCACCCATTCATAAGCATCCTTAACCAATTCTCCTTCCCAACCAGCTCTCTCTATGAAGTCCTTACTAGCCCTGCTGTAGAATCCACCATTGATTGCAGTTGTTCCACCCAACACTCTTCCTCTATAAGTTGCCACTCCATCCTCAGACACAAATGGCTGTGCGAATGATGAGGATTCATTGGTTATCAAGCTGTAAAGGCTCAAAGAGGACTCATCTTCGATGAGATGGTTGCCGTATGGAGACCCTCCGCGTTCGACTAAGAGCACTGAGTAACTTTCGGAGAGGGTGGCTGCAAGGGGGCAGCCGCAGGACCCGCCTCCTACAACGATGTAATCGAACGATTTACCGGCGACTTCATTGACATCTGCAGTCATGAAGGGGCCAATGTTTGCTGCATTAATGTGAATAAAGCAACATATAGAGAGAGAAACAAATAGTATAAAGTACAGCATTCTGTATGGGGATGGGGGCATGGTTTTTAACGAAAGAATAGCTTTTTTTTTGTTGTTGTTGTAATGGTTTCACTTCTCATTGAGAGAGCCTTTCATTGATGCGTTTGTATTTATAGCCCCTCAATGAGCAAAGAGGTAAATGTCAAGTTTCTACTTTTACTTCGACACGCAAAAGAGCTGGGACGCCATTCCTGAACATGTGCAAGATAAAAATGGAGACCTCGTGATCATTGTGAGTTCGACACGCAAAAGAGCTGGGACGCCATTCCTGAACATTTGCATGGTAAAAATGGAGACCTCGTGATCATTGTGACCTTTCACTTTGAAAATCTTGATGTAGAATTGCCTTAAGATTGGAGGCTCTACAAGAAAAGTGGGTTCTAAGAATAGGAAAATTGGAGGGGGTGTCAAAGTGGGAAAACGTTGTCAGTTGGAGGCAGGCCGGCAGGGGAGGGGGAGTTTGGGTTGAGGTGTGGATGGGGGCTCACAAGGCGGTTCCTTGCTAAGAAAGTAAATATGAGTATAATTTGTGGAAACATACAGAAAACCTTTACTTTTAGAATGCCATTTTTGAGTTTTCATACTTGAAGCCAACCTTTAATCAATTTAGTCCTTTCACATACCTCAGCCTCCTTGATTTAGCACAAGCCCATGTTTTACACTGGTCCAAACATTATTCACCAGTGGATTTCATCATAAAGAAGAATGGTGTGTATTTATTAACTTTGATGACTTAAAATTAAGAAGTAGATCAATTCATCTCCTTGGTATCTTATATTTTCATTGCTGGCCTCACTAGCTAGATTGTTATGCATCCAAGTATGTCGCTTTGAAAGGGGCGAGTTTTCAGAAAAAAATGCCAGGGCATTTTTTTATCAAGCCCTATCAATATTGTATATGCTCATGGAGTTGCTCAAGCTAATTAGCCCTTTAATAATGGGGGAGCTAACTTGAATGAAAAGGCCTACCTTAAATTCGCTTGAGCTGGGCTAGATGAATTCACAAGGTCGATTGTGTATTAAATGGATCGAAAGGATTTCAAGTAGAGGTGGTAATCGGGTTGGGTTGTGCTAAACGGGTTAGACAAGCCTAACCTGCATCTGACCCGTTTATTAAACGCGTCGGAAACTCCTAACCCGCACCCACCACGGGTCAACCCGACCCGACCCACTTAAACCCGCATAACCATTACGGGTTATACAGGTCAGGTCAACCCGTATACTTGAATGAGTGAGTGATGAGTTTCTTTACAAGAAAAAAATGTTAAAAATAAAACAGTTTTTTCATAAAAATAAAAAATATCATATCAAAATAAAAAGATATTATAGAATTGAGTGATAAGTTTCTTTACAAGAAAAAAGAAAATAATAACAATACAAGCACGGCTCATGCAAGACAAGCACATCGTAGTTCAGAAATCATTTAAAAAAAAAACCATCCATGTAAGATGAACAACCCCTAGTCCTTAGTCCCTAGAGTTAGAATTAATGTCAATTGCCAACCCTCACGTATATTTTAATTAAGTATTGGTAATCTTAAACAAACTTAAATACAAAAATTAATACGGGTTCTGCGGGTCAAGCGGGTCAACCCTAACCCGACCCGCTTAATTGTGGGTCATGAATACTTGACCCGTGACCGACCCGCCTGTCAAAATGGTTGGGTTAAGCGGGTAATACGCGGGTCGGGTCGGGTCTATTTGAGGGGTCGGGTCATATTTTGCTACCTCTAATTTCAAGGGGATTGGGTCAAATTGTGTATTATATGGTTCGAAAGGATTTCACGGGGACTGTAAATGTCATATATGCATGACATCCTCAATATACAAGTCAAGTTTTCCAAACGAACAGAAGTCAATGAGTATCTCGAAGGCACACGTATGACAACCTTACCAAGTTAACTTTTACCAAATAAAAGATAAAAGTCAAATGACTATATGGAATTCACCTGGATCCAGCAACAACTCATCATATACACACAAGGGCCCTTTCGTTTGTAGAATATGTGAGAATTTCTATTAGGAGAAACATGAATTCTCTAAGTTGTCCTCCAAACCATTTTGGAAGATGAAATTTGAACAATTTTGTAAGGGCTCATTTTGTAACAGGCGAGGAATATGTAAGACTTTGCAGGTTTGAGGTTTCCTCACTAGAGGGATTCCTCATTGAGGATTTGTATAGCTGGGGAATTTATATAGACATTGGTGTACATTCATATATATATATATATATATATATATATATATTTTTGATAACGTAGGGTTCCTAGCCCTTTGGGCCAGAATAATCCCTACGGGCCCAGGAGAGAAAGCCGGGTAAAATCCCCCTGTGGCCCCAGTGTGGTAGAGCAGTTTCGAACCCACAACCTCCGGGTGCAAACCGTAGTCCTAGGCCAACTGAGTATATATATAGCAATATTCAAGTGAGGAATTTATTCCCTCATATATATATATATATATATGGTAAATTCTAAAAAACGGTCCACTTTTAAAACACCCGTTTTTTCGCCGCTCTTGTTTTTTGTGATGGGGACCATGTTGAGTGAATCTAATCTTTTCACACATACTATCCTCCCATGAATAATCACAAGTCCAAGTTTGACGCTAATCCAACTTTTCCTCACCGTTGGATTGAAATCACGATAAAATGATGCCTCGAAACCATTGAATCTTAGGGTCATGGATCAAAAGGTTACAATGATCTTATGGACTCAAGGTTTTGCATATATTTAAGCCTCATATGGATCTTTCCATCCAATGGACTTCCATGATCATCATTCATCCCAATGGGCCCAAAAAGGAGGGGCGTTTTCTCCTAAAAAATGCTCAGGTGCTATGTAATGCCCCCTTATATATATGAGAAATTTTTAAAAACTCCCCTATCTCAAAAGGGGAGTTTCTGCCCCTATTTAATAGCCAATGATTTAAGAGAATCTATAATGGGGATTTAACGGGAAAAACCCTCTTAAATAGGCTATTAATGAATTTGGCCCCAATAGAAAAGGCTAGACAGAATGGGCCCTAAATTGATGTTTCTCTTTTCTTTTTTGTCTTTTAGCGCTATAGTTGATATCGACGTTCTCGCCCGAACCTTCATTCATCTCTTCCTCTCTCTCTCTCTTATTCTCTCTTGCTCTCTGCAATTGATCTCAAATCACAATCTTTGAGAATGAGGAAGAAGGAAAGAGAAAGCTGGTAGGTGTATGCAGATGATATGCATGGAGATGGAGGTGTGCGCAGGGGCTGTGAGGGCGGAGTGCAGCAATGACGGAGGGGGAAACGAGAAAAGAAGAGGAGGAAAGAAAGAGAAAAAAAAAGGAAAGAGAGGGAGGAGGAAGAAAGAAAGAAAGGACGTGTGCATTGGCGTGGAGTGCAGTGGGTGGCAAAGGGCAGTGCAGGGAGAAAGGAGAAGAAGAGAGGGAGAGGGGGAAGGAAGAAATAAATAAATGAAAAAGGAGGAGAGCCATCTCGGTGGGGGGTATGCAGGTGGGTGTGCGGTGGCCCATCACGGCTCATCTCCTTCATCTCATCTTCACCATCCCAGGATGTAGACGACAGACCTCTCCCTCCTTCTCCTTTGTCCTCTTCGGCCAGCCAACCCACCGCTCCTTCATCCTTTCCATCTCCCTCCCATCAACCTCCATCTCACCCTATCCGTAGCCCTCACACATCTCCCTTATCTCCACGCAGCCCATCATCATCTCTTCTTCATCTCTATCTCCACAAGGAATGGAATGCAAGTTCGGAGTCCTTAAATCGATCATTTAACTGTAACCGTATCAAGCTGGAGGTGTTTTCAAATAAAGCCCGAGAGAGAGAGAGAGAGAGAGAGAGAGAGAGAGAGAGAGAGAGAGAGAGAGAGAGAGAGAGAGAGAGAGAGAGAGTGGTGATGAAATTACATAGTTCATCGCTATAGGTGGTGATGAAATTGTACTGTTTAAAAAAATACATAAAAGGCTCTAGCTGCTAATTCAATGGAAAAACTTCATATCGTAAGCTAAGACTTAAGTTTTGAGTATAGAAATTTCAAGTATAATTAATTGATGGATTCAAAGACTTGGCACATCATTTCACTCCAGTAGATTGATCATGCGAAAAAATTGGGGTGGGCATCCAAATGGGGTTCTTTTTTCCTGCTCACTAAAGGGCTCTAAATCCATATTCACCAACAAGTCATTTCAACAACATAGCTCATCCACATCGAACATTAACAGAATAGAATCTATTCCATGGTGCAGTTGCAATTTGACTGGTACAACTACCGAGAAATAGGATAACACATACATATAGAATCGGAGATAAACTCCTAGTGCATTGAAGGTTAAAAAAAAAAACCAGAGAGAGGGGGAGGAAGAGGAACTCAGACGAGAGAGTGAAGGGAAGAGGGCTCACCTGCCGTGAAATCGGGGTTGGGCTGCTGGTGGGCGGCGTTGAGGCCTAGCGGATGGTCACGAGAGAAAGAGAAAGCGAGGGTGGCAGACGTAAGAGAGAGAGAGAGAGAGAGAGAGAGAGAGAGAGAGAGAGAGAGAGAGAGAGATAACAAGGCTGGTGGACCTCCAATCGGAGTTGGGGCTTGGTAGACGGTCAGGAGACAGAGGCTGGAGGAGGGAGAGAGAGATTGGGATGGAGGGGAAAGAGAGGTTGGGTTGGGATGGAGGGGAGCCGAAACGATTTGGGTGGGCTTTCTATTTCCCTAAAATTTTTTAGAAGGCAATTTCTAACACATGTGTCTAGTGGGTTTGAGCGGACCTTCCCCTTAGCATGAGCAGCAGGGGAGACGACGCCAGGCAGACACTGCAGCGAGGTCAACGTCCGGTCTCGAGTGATGGATCGACGCAGAGCTCCAGCGGGAGAGACAATGCGAGAGAGAGAGATTGAGCTGAGAGAGAGAGAAGTTGCGATAGAGAGATCGAGCTGAGAGTGGCTCAGGAGAGATCGACGCGATAGAAAGATCAGTCGCGAGAGAGAGATCGACGCGAGACAGAGATCGAGCTGAGAGGGAGAGCGATCTTTTGCTGTGATCGCTGCCTGGGTCTGCCGAAGATGAAAGGGGGAAATGAGAAGAGGGGGGAAATAAAATGGAGAACAAATAAGCGCGGGCCAAAACTAAATTTCGTTATTGTTCCCATTCAAACTTAGTCATAAGCGTCATCAGGATCCGTTGGGCTCACACGCCTCCAGCTTGCAATACAATTAGCTGCAGCCTGTGTGATCAGTTATATATATATATCGATCCAACGGTCCAGGAAATTCAGATTTGACCGAAAGTTAGTGGACATGTGCTATTTAGGAGGGTCATGTGTTTGGTCCATTTGGATGGACCAAAAGTGGGGGCCCCACAAGCATGAGCTTATGAAATTTATCCTAAGCTTGAGCTTAGGAGAGCCTCTTATATATATATATATATATATATATATATATATATATATGAGAGATGCTCCTATAAGAGATATCTTTCACCTTATATGAGAGATAGGGGTGGAGGCCCTCACATCCATATCCAATGCTAAAAACTTAAATGTCAAGGCTCCCACCCAATCTATCATATAAGGTGAGAGATATCTCTCATAAGTGCATCTCCCTATATATATCTTTATATATATATATATATATATATATATATAGAAAATGCACTTATAAGATAACTATCATACTACTATGAGGGTACATGGCCCATTAGATCAATAACCAATGCCAACAGCCTAAATATGAGGGTCCCCCAACCCTAATAGTGTGAGAGTTACTCTCATAGGAACATTTTCCTTACTTATATATATTAATATATATATATATATATATATATATATATATATATGGGAAATTCTAAAAAACGATCCACTTTAAAAACACCCGTTTTTTCACCGTTCTTATTTTTTGTTATGGGGACCATGTTAAGTCAATCTAATCTTTTCACACATACTACCCACCCATGAATAATCACAAGTCCAAGTTTGACGCCGATCCAACTTTTCCTCACCGTTGGATTGAAATCATGATAAAATGATGCCTCGAAACCATTGAATCTTAGGGTCATGGATCAAAAGGTTACAATAATCTTATGGACTCAAGGTTTTGCATATATTTAAGCCTCATATGGATCTTTCCATCCAATGGACTTCTATGATCATCATTTATCCCAATGGGCCCAAAAAGGAGGGGCGTTTTCTCCTAAAAAATGCTCAGGCGCTGTGTAACGCTCCCCTATATATATATGAGAAAATTTTAAAAACTCCCATATCTCAAAAGGGGAGTTTCTGCCCCTATTTAATAGCCAATGATTTAAGAGAATCTATAAAAGACCTACATTTGTAGGAGAATATTTAGGAGAAAGAATGGATACGTGTATCCTTGATGACACGTGTCACACTTTTATTGGCTAAAAGAGGGGCATTTCTTTTGTGAAAAACGCCCGGGGAGTTTAGTAGCATAACTATATATATATATATATATAGAAAGAGAGAGAGGCTCTCATAAGCTCAAGCTTAGGATAAATTTCGTAAGCTCATGCTTGTGGGGCCCCCACTTTTGGTCCATCCAAATGGACCAAACACATGACCCTTCTAAATTGCACATGTCCACTAACTTTCGGTCATGTTTGAATTTCCTGGACCGTTGGATCGACTATGTATCGATCCAAATGGACTGTTAACCATTAAACTTTTGGGCCCATATGGAGATGATAGAAATTACGGTTGAGGCTGATTTTTTTCTAAGAGGAAGATCCTAGAGAGTCCTTGAAATCCCCTGATCTCCATCCCCATGTGGGCCCCACTACACACTTGAGCTTACCTTATCCTAAGCTTGAGCATAGGAGGGCCTTGCTATATATATATATATATATATATATATAATCCCTCTCCTCAGCTCATGTGCAGCATAAGGTCCGCTCAAGCGTGCCAACCGCATGTGTGGGCAATGAAAAGAGCCAAATGATTTTTACAGCCGGCCCATTTATTGAAAGCCCGCCCATTTCATTTCATCCTCCATCACAACGATTCCCATTTCTGAAAACAGAGAACGACGATGCAAAGGGTTCAGCCAAGAAACCAAAATCCATGGCACCTCCACGCCCTCTCCCATATGCAATCGGAGACGCCCTCTCATCCGGACTCCAACGTTATCGCAGCGACGCGATGCCTGTAGTTGCTCTCCTCGGTAGGTGAGAGGCAAACCCCATCTTCCTCAATAGTATCTACTTTCCACAAGTCACCCATTTTCCGCATGGGATTCCATTAACTTAGCACCTTCAACTTCTCCACTTCTTCCAACCGATATTCAAGATTCAATTTTGACTTGAGTTTGACATTAAAATCAAACTTAAACACAATCGTAGTGGAACCCTAAACCATTCAACAAAACAAAACTGCCTCAAAACATACAGTAGCCCAACAGTCTACCCTCACAACTAATTTGATCAGCACAAATGCAGACTGGAAACAGAAAAATTCCAGCATCTGGGCACACCAAACAGAATGCTTCAGATAATTCACATGCAATCAATGCAGAGAACACCCATCTCACATCCAATCACATGCAATAGATAACTCCCAAATCCATAGAACACCCATCTCACATCTATTCAGAAAACCATAAATAAAAAACACAAAATCTGAGTAGTTAATAAACACATTAATTGAAAACCATTAATGGTTCAAGACTCCAAACAGACTGCTTCAACATCTCCAGTGTTCACCCAATTCATCAAAATATAGTTAAGACTTAGATCATACAAACAGCTAGTGGAGAAGTCCCTTAATTGAGAACCAAAGATAATGAAAAAAATAAAATAAAAAGAACATTATAAATCCATGCCAGCTGCACCATCTTCAGAAGCCTCCATTGACAGCATCTTCAAACTCCAGCATCATATCCCCTACACAAGCAATCAAACAATAGTTCACATTAGAAAATCTGATAAATGAAAACATAGAAAGGTAGCCATGAGAATTGAATCCTTTACCATTTTCTTATTAAAGCATTTCAGACTCAGAGCCTTCTGAACTTGAATAGGTATTGTCTTCTGTTTGGTTTGGAACATTTTCAACCAACCTGAAATTATATGTCAAAAGCACTATGTTAATATGCAAGATGGAAGTAAAAAAAAAGTTAAAAATTAAAATCATAGAATGTATACTTGTTTAGTAGCGCAGGACAATTTCTCTTGTCGTGCGAGACACCGCGTTTGTTGCAACCACGGCAAAGCCGCCCTTTTGTTGCTTTCTCCTTCGATGATTTGAGTCTCTTCGCGCGTCCTTTTGTTACAACATGTGATGGTTCTTGATATTCTATAACATCACTATCTAATCCTTTCCATGGGTGCATGCTTGCCTCTGATGGAATGTCCAATTTTAAGTTTTGCAGCTTCATTTGTACTTCGGCATGAGCATTGACTAGAATTTCGAACCCTTCTTTGGATAGACAACCTTCGTTAAATATTGGAGTAAAAATACTTGAAATGTAACGTTGTCTACCCAGTAACGAGTCAGAGCCGCAACTTTCAATTTCAGCTCCATCAGTATCAATAGAATTTAGTTTTGTAACTCCCTTCGTCCATCGCTTCAAAATGTAACGTTCTGGTAAATATATTACATTTAAACGCACCATAACAGACAATGCATGACGACACGGTATGCCTTCAAACTCAAATTTCTTGCAGGAACAATATGCATGCATCTTTTCTTTCTTCCATAAAACCTCTTTTTTTTTTTTCATTTTCATCCATCATACTTGTCACAACAAAATTACAACTGACAGCATCTTCATTTACATCATCAACCTCCATTGACAAGGTAACAAACAACTCTTCTTGTAACTTATAAAATAAGCTCCTTGTGTAGATACCTGCCATTTGTTTCTCCATTGGTGAGCATGTTTTTAATTTAGGGTTCCCATTACTACATTCGAAATCCTCTTTGTTTTCAAGATATTTTAAACGTTCCACCCCAGAGTCAAACCGCAATATGAAATCAATCAATGAATTTTTGTACTCAACATACTGCTTCACAAATGAATTCATACTTTCACTCCTTTGAGTAGTTGACATGCCCGCAAAGAAAATCTCCTTTAGATATGCCGGAATCCACATATTACGGATGTTGAACATAGCTTTCAACCAATCATTTTCCACAAGGGAAGCATCTGACATGATTTCATTCCAAGAACTCTTAAATTCGAGAGGAGTATCAGATTTATGAAGACAACTTTTAATCTTTTCAACCAAACCCTCATTGTGAATAGAAACCTCTCCCAAATTCGATGACAGTTTATCCAAAATGTGCCATAGGCAATACCGATGACGAGTGTTTGGCATGACTTTTTTTATGGCTTTTGTCATACCCAAATCTTGATCCGTTATAATTCCTTTAGGTGGGCCACAAGGCATGGCTTCAAGCCATTTGTTAAACAACCACTCAAAAGACTCTGCTTTTTCATTCGGTAGGAACCCACATCCGAACAACGTTGTTTGACCATGATGATTGCAACCAACAATTGCACCAAAAATTAGCCCATAACAGTTTGTCTTATATGTTGTATCAAATGTTACAACATCACCAAAAATTTTGTATGCCGAACGGAATGAACTGTTCGCCTAAAAAACATGTGTTATCTTCTTCTCTGCATCTCGCTCAATGTTATAAGTAAATCCATGACTCATTTCCTTGCGATTTTCAAAGAGTTGAAACGACAGCTGACCATCAAGCCCCTTTCTCTTTTCCTTATCATTTCTGCGATGATTCTCAGCATCTCTATCTGTAAATCCGATCTTGTCTAGTCCCCCAGATTGCGAACTGAATATTTGCATTTGTTGCTTGTTTCGAATATTTGCAGTATCATATGTATTTATTTGTTGCTAAATTGTTTCTGGAACAGACCGATGCGACCTCAACATGAATCGCTTGCGAGGAGTAGTGGGGGGATGGCAATGCCCAGGAACAAATTTCGACACTTCATAACCACCTGATTTTTCTTTTTTCACTTGCAATTGCGCCTTACAATTTACTCGTGTTTCCATGCGACGCCTTTGAACAACATCCTTGTCAATCCAATGCTTCTCGTCCGTTTTACCCTCCTTTGAACAATAAAATCGCTTCCAAACTACCTCCCCATCTTTAGTACGAGTTGAATCTTTTCTTATACTAAACCCAGCCGCCTTTGCATAAACATTGTAAAATTCATATGCTTTCGTTAAATCTTCAAAATGCATCCCCAATTTTGGTGTCAAATTCTCATCTACATCCGGATAATGCAAACCAGGTGATGAGGATGAGGACACTTCCATATTCAAAACCTTGCACCAATTCAATGATGACATTCATCAATGATGGAATGAAACTAGTTTGTGGAGGAAAGTAGAATTGGGTCGATTCTTGGTAGGGATGGCAATTTTGCCCCGCCCCGGCTTGCCCGCCCCGCCCCGCACGGGTTTTCCCCGCCCCGATCCTTAGGTGGGGCGGGGATGGGGAATAAAACTATGCCCCGAAGGCGGGGCGGGGCGGGGATGGGTTTGCTCTTTTCCCCGCCCCGCCCCGTTGCCCCGCCCTGTTACCCCGCCCCGTTACCCCGCCCCGTGCCCCGCCCCATTGATTAATAATCCTCTTAGATATATATTTTAGATTTTTTTTATAATAAATAAACATATTTATATGTAAATGTATAGATTGATTTTATGTTGTTATTAAGGGTTAAGTAGATTGATTGAAGACTTTTTTTAAAGTTAAACATATAATTAATTGAACCCTATACATTATAAAAGCATATAATATGATCACATTCCTTCTAATTCAAATTTAATGAAATTAAAGTTGTTAAAAAATCTATCTAAGCTTATTTGACTTTAATCATATATAATGTTAAATTGTGACATGATAAATCATATTAAATAAAACGAATATAATAAAATGATAGATCATGCTTTAAGCTTATTATAATATAGATGATTAGAGATAGCAAGGTAAATTATAATCGGTATGATTCTAATCATACTAATAACAATATAAATTATACTAATTTGATATAATATTACAAAATATATCATGCTATACGCTTATAATAACTTATATGATTAGAAATGGCAAAGTAAATTATAGTTAGTAACTTAATATGATTCTAATTATACTAACAATACTATAAATTATACTAATTTTAATTATATGTAATCAACCTTAGTATGATTAGAATCATTGTACTAATGATTTAACATTGCAAGTTAAGTGTCACATAAATAAGTAATTATTTACCTAAGCTAATATGATCCACATGCTTGGAAAGTCAAAGGCTCAAAGCGGCTGAGGTTGTTTGACACTACAATAACCATATCCACATATTGATAGGTCATTTCTCTTATCTTTGTTTTGAGGGTTTTTTTTTTTTTGAGTGATTTGCAACTTGCAAATAAATTGCAAACCCACAATTACCTCTTTATTAGTGAGTGGAGTTCAACACCAGAAATGAAGTGAAACCATATATTGATGGAGATCATGATATTTTAGAGAGAGATTGTCTTTTTTATAAAGAATGTCTCAAAGCATATATGATATTTTTAAGTGTATAAATATGTATGTGTGTATATATATGTATATGTATGTGTGTATATATATATATGTATATGTGTGTAACAATCTTGAATATATGAATATATTTTAAATAAGGTAAAGCATTACAACAAATGAAGTTTGGTCTAGTGGTAAGACAAACCTCTAGTTACTTTCCCACCCAAGTTCGAATCCCAACTCCTGCATATTTAAAATTTTTATAATTGTGGGGCGGGGCGGGGCGGGGCACAAAATTGTGCCCCGAAGGCGGGGCGGGGTCGGGGCGGGGTAAAAGAGGGGTGGGGCGGGGACGGGGGACCCCAATTCCGTCCCCGCCCCGCCCCGCCCCGTTGCCATCCCTAATTCTTGGATTCGATGAACGATAATGGGATTGTGAGTATGGGGTTATGCTGATAAGGAGGATTTATTATACAATACTCATTTGCTAATTAAAGAATTCTGTAACCTATATGAGTTTTCAACTTGAATTTCAAGATGAAGTGCACTTAATATGCCAACTAACATTTACATGTAAGAAAAAAAAAATTTTAATTTTTTTTTTAAAGTTTTACTCGACCTACTTTAGTTTTCAAGTTGACCCATCAACTTGAGTGACTCGGTTGAACACTGAGTTATGTTCGAGTTTTAGAACTACTGGAGTTTTCTTTGTGGATTACAACTCTCTAGTAAATTGTATGAATTATTTTTATAGATGATCATCGATGGTAAAGAACCCTGAGAAAGGGAGATGAGCTTTTTGTTCTTATCAGGGCCAGAGGAATTATGAAATGCTTCATCCAAGGACATGTACATTTTGTTTGATATTTGATTTTGTACTGTTGGGATTTTTGTGGTTCTATGAGCCCTGACCATTAACAACAGGGAAATACAATAGATGACCCATTTATTAGTTATCCGCAGGTTTGTGGAATCCTAATTCTTCAATTCATGGCTGGAAACAGACTGTTTAGGAAGACTAATTCTTCAAACACAGACAGACTACAAAATCCTAAAATCCCAACCCCCAAACCCTCAAATCCCCACCACAAACCCAAAAATCCCAAAGCCAATCCCTAAGATCTAACAAAATTTGAACATAGATACATTTAAAAAAAATGTCCGGTCACAAAAAAGTACAATCAGAATTACATGGCCAAAAACTTAATTAATGTGCAGCTTTTCCACTCAACACATATGCTACAAAGAGTAGAATAATTTTGAGAGGCAATGACTTCCTTCAAAGTCTTTGGAAGAAATTGAATTTTATTTCTCAGATAACATCATGTATGGATCATCCCAAATAACCTGTTACTGGGTTTTATTTCTCAAATGGCTGCATCATCAAAAATTCACATACCCATTCAACATTTGAGCAATATCCCAGACTGTTAACCATCTCTAGTTTTAGACAATTCTATTGCTAGTTTCAGGCCATTCAATGTTTCAGCAATGTCTTAGACTATTCTACACTTAACTTCATCTGATCATTAAACATATGAATCGATTTCAACATTTCAGCAATGTCTAACCATAAACTAGTAACAATCCATCAAACTGATAACATCCCATCAAAGAAACTAAAAAAAAAAAACTCCAAAAGAAAAACCATTGTTCTTGATCCGTTGGCCAGAGTCACACAAATAGATTCTTCTCCAGAGACATTTTTTTAACTACCCAAAAAATCTCTCCTTTGAATCTCTGATAGGAAATGATTACCTACCCTACACATCAGGCCACTAAATTAAAACCAAGGAAATTGATGATTCAATCCACATATCAACGTTAGACCCTCTTCAATATGAATTCCTATTAACTCAATACCAAGTAGGCAAATGAGCCCATTTGGGCTTGCAATGTTACAAGTAGTTCCTATTCATGGTACATGAACACCATCACAGACTAGGCTGTAGAGAAGTAAAATCCCATGCGTTCACTAATCTACTTGACTTGTGAAAAATTCCAAATTTATAAAAAAAGAAATTAAGCAGCGGGGTTTTGCAAGCAATTAGAAAGCAAAAGGAAGTATATATATCCCAACCCCCAAACCCTCAAATCCCCACCACAAACCATAAAACCCCAAAGCCAATCCCTAAAATCTAACAAAACCCAGACCGTGTACTGGAAAAAAAAATAAAACCAAAAAACAAAAAAAGAACACATCCTATTTGTACTGGGATCGGTAACTGAATGAAAAAAAAAAATGAAGAGAGAGAGAGAGAGAGAGGGAGGGAGAGGGAGAGTAGAAGAGAGGACCCTTATCTGGCGTACGAACGCGGGAGAAAGAGAGGTGCGAGAGGGAGAGCTTGGGATGGAAGGAGAGGGAGTGTGGAGGTGAATCCCAGGTGCTGTTCGTTCAGAGCTGAGGACGAGGAAGATGGGGTTTGCTTCTCACCTACCGAGGAGAGCAACTACAGGCATCGCGTCGCTGTGATGACGTTGGAGTCCGGATGAGAGGGCGTCTCCGATTGCATATGGGAGAGGGCGTGGAGGTGCCATGAATTTTGGTTTCTTGGCTGAACCCTTTGCATCATCGTTCTCTGTTTTCAGAAATGGGAATCGTTGTGATGGAGGATGAAATGAAATGGGCGGGCTCATCTCCAAATGGGCAGGCTTTCAATAAATGGGCGGGCTGTAAAAACCGTTTGGCTCTTTTCATCGCCCACACGTGCGGTTGGCACGCTTGAGTAGACCTTATGCTGCACATGAGCTGAGGAGAGGGATTCTCATATATATATATATGGGGAAGAAAAAATCGTTGATTGGTGATTTCACATCATAGGTGTTATAAAGTCTTAGGTATATACTTGAATCTTAAAAAAGAAAACAAGTTGAATGCAGGTAATCAAGCAACAATCCTAAAATCTGAAAACAGAGCTTAGAATATTCTCATTAACTGTTTCTTTTCTTATTGAGTCTTAATTCATGTGGGAAGATGAATGTTCGCAATCATGCAACAATGATCTCTATCTTCTTTGATAAATTAACTGAATATTTTGGGCGAAGAAGATAATGATAATAAATAGGTTCCATAATCTAGGGGATGGTATTTCATCACACAATAGAGCAGTAAACAACCAAGTGCTAAAATGCTATGTCGACATTGGCCATGATGATTATGAAGTTCTCCTTGATTAACTCTTGCTTTTACAAATTTTTCTAATTCTTCATTATCTTTTCTTTTAATATGGCATAAACTTGCATTGACAACTTCTTAACATAAGCCATATGACCTAGGTTCGGCTAACTTTTCTTCTTTTGCTCAAACGCAATTGTTTTAGAAGAGAGGGAAAGAACAAAGGCTAGAAGTCCCAAAAAGAACAGCCCACAAGGCAACTATACTAGTACAGGGAGGGCAGAAAAAAGAGCTTCCTCCAGATTAATCAGCCTCTGAAACAAGAGGAATAGAGAAAAAATTGCAAAACTCATGAAGAGGCCTATTAGAAAAAGATTTATCGAACATTCTAAGAGAGGAAGAGAGAAGCTCTGTCAGGTAGATCTTGGCCTTCGTCTGAGAGGCTCTGGAGTTCCTAAATGTAAGATCATTTCTACATTTGCAAAGTACAAAAGTGGCGGTGAAAAAACAATAGAGGAAGCTCCTATTTTGGCCAGCTTATCACAATTGAGGGACACATGCAGACAAATACTGGAGGGAGATATGTGAATAGCATTCCTGACTCCAGCCACTTGAGGAATCCATGTCCAAAGAGAAGCAGCAAGGGGGCATTTGAAAAGGGGATGGAGGTCAGTCTCTAGGCTATTCTTACAGAGACAGTACCTATTAGTGAGGCTTATACCAATTGATTGAACCCAAGCATGAGTTGGAGTCTTTCGGTGCATAAGTCTACAAGCAAAGAAAGACAGTCTAGGAAGCATCAGAGAGTTCCAAGCCAAAGGAGCCCAGTCCACCGGCTCACCACTTAACCGAAGGAGCTGGCAGGCATCCTTGAAAGTGGGATCTTGTTACACCCCGACCCAAACTAATCATGAATAAATGGGTTAATGGAGATTAATGACCAAAGAGAGACAAATTAGTCTCAAATGATGCATTAAGCATAATGAAATGAAATTGAGTTGGTTAGAATGAGTTTAGATTCAAACAAGGTAGATTAAGGGCTTTTCCGTAATTATGAGTTTTCACGTATTTCGTCAAATACGGAAATCCTTGATACCAACGTGTGTATCTCGAGTAGTACATTAACTTTCATACTTGACGCGATTCCATTTGACCTCAAATGGATCAAATGAGGTTTCATTTGACTCAATATGTAATAAAGCTTATTAAGAGGGGGTTATTGTGTGAAGGGACCTTATATTAGAATAAGATGGGGGAATGAGCTCATTTCCACCTCAAGAAAAACCCTAGAGTCATTTTTCCTCTTCTCCATTCTCTTCCATTTCCTTCATCAAGTGTGAGATTAGGAAAGGTTCAAGTGGTTTGGTGTGAGAGGCCTCATCTTCATCATCTTCCCCAAGCCATTTTCCCATTGTTGAAGTGAAAGAGCTTGAGAAAGATCTCAAAGTTTCCCTCATTGAGCTACAAGTAAGTACTTGGAACTTTTAATGAGTTTGCAAGTCATAATGAGTGGTTAGGCATGATTTCTAGCACAAATGGCTTATGGGTTTGTATATTTCCTATTTTCATGGAGTTAGGGTTTCATTTGGGGATTTCCATCTCAAAGCCAAGCTAAGGAAAGAGGGCTTTTGCTACTAAGCTTCATAAGAAGCAAGTATAAACACTTGCTTGTGATTAGTGTTAATCATTGTAAAGTTCATTGAGTTTTCCATGGATTGGAGTTTGTGTATTTTCCATTAAATTTTGGAAATTTGTTTTTGGATTGATTGAAATGATAAATGGATGATGTATGAAAGGGGAACATGAAGTTCCATTTTCTTGTAGGATTGGAAGTGATTTGGATGTGTAAAAGAGAAGAAAGGAAAAATCAGGTTTTCCCGGACCTGCAACTCGTCCAGGTCCGATCGATCGAACATGCAATCCGATCGATCGGACTGTCATTTAACTGAGAGGTTTTCCGGGCTGATCGATCGGACTGTCATCCGATCAGTTTGAGTTCGGTTGAAATTGGTCCTTTTTGGGAACCGAATTTGCTATCTATGATTATTAAGGGGCTATAAATTAGTGTTGGAGCTAATTATGCCCTAATCTAAGATTAGGGGAAAATAAAAGAAAAGAATGGTGACGAATTAAATACTAATTCTTTAAATGTGTTGTCTAAACCTGCAGAAGTGTTAGCTTAGGTTATTTGAATGTACAAACTACTATCAAAAGTGATGTTCATCAAGAATAACACGTACATTAAATAACAAGCGTTTCACCCATTTGTTTGGTTTAGAAAGTTGATTGTGAACTTGAATAAAATTAATAGATGTGATGCGAATTCTGAATATGACACTACTTAGTAATTCCTTAAGCCCGCTACTGAGCTGAACTGAACGATACAATAAATGAATGAATTGATGAATGAACAATTACTAAAGGTAACTATGAAATGAATAATTCTACTGCAGCAGATGGATTTGGGGGCGTTCCGGAGCTCTGTGGTCATGCTAGTTGTCCCTAGCCCGGACACTAGTAAGTCCCATATATTCCGATCATATCTATGGATATTGATTGATGCCTTCCATTTGGAAGATGAATCCTTCCTTTGAGGGAAGATGGTAAATGAAATGAAATGAAAACGAAATGAAATGAAATGAAACGAAATGAAGAGAAATGAAATAAATGAATGAGAACTATGATAGTGAATGTCTATTGATAAACTCTTATGTTACCTATTGTCATTGTAGGAATTATCTAGATTTGTCTAATATGGTAATTGTTACCAAATGAATTAAATGAATTTAGTATATATATTAACATGTGCTATTACAAGATTTGTTTGTCCATTGTTGAACCGTTGTGTTCATTAGTGTTATTGATGACATTACAAGCCCGTTTGCCATTGCCGATGCAGCAGCGCCCCAGGCGCTAGTGGAGGAGACCGCTCCGGTTCCTCCAGGAGGACTGAATGAATGGAATGGTCGGAATACCATTTGATATGGGTATTCGAGCACGTGAAAGAATTATAATATTTTGAGAAATGTTTTGAGAAGTTATTTTGTTAACCATTTGAGATGTAATTAATTATTACTGTATGATGTTTTGGATATACACCGATTGACTATAAATGATGGGAACGATACATGTATAAGGATTCGATTCTTTTTGTATACATGTAAATTGAATTAATATTGTCAAATATGTATGTGTTTCGCAGTATTGTGTATTTGACAGGTTTATTGAAGATGTTATCCCTTGTGGATTCCGTTTTAACTTCGGTTAATTCGGGATTTACGGGAGTAAGTATGGCCTCACGGCCCGGGGTTATCGTGATTCGGTCCCGGGTCGTGACAGATCTTGACCAAGATGGGATTCCTAACAAACTTTGTCAACAGTGGCCTGATCTAAGACGATATCCTGGGCGGCAATCCTTAGAAACTCAACTAGTTCAGCAGGAATTTCAGATGGAATAATCCAGTTGTCTCCATGTCTATGAGAGCTCAACCTTTGATTATGAAGGAAAGCAAGGGGGAAAAAGGGAGGCTAAGCAAACATCCTCAGCCCAGCTATCAAACCAGATGTCAGCAAGATTGCAGTTGCCAATGATCCACCTGCAGCTAGAGTGAATGAGATGTGCAGACTTCCTAATCCTGCGCCAAATACAGGAGCCTGGTTTGGGAGTAATGGAGCTCCAAACAGGTTCGACTAACTCATGTCATGGTTCTGGCCCATAATCCATAAAGGGCATAAGTGGTGAAATATTCTCCACGTACGAACATAGATAATCACTATGTAGTATTTCTTATTTTAGTGCACATGGGAAGACTGACTTCATTCATTATAATAAGTTAATTATAGCCTCAAATTGTTAAGTACACTGTATATATTGAGATCATCCCCAAAGGGGAGGGGTTGGTATCCATTCTCATAGAAATATATCAATGAACCATTCATTTTTATTTATTCTTTTGGTAAAATACCACCTTTATTACAAAGACATCAATCAATGAAAAATTACATGACTTGAGGACAACAATATCAACTATTTATTATAACAATACAAACAACATCTTCAGATTAAGTAGATAGAGGTTAGAGCATTCCACTTGTCACCATGCCTTTCTCTTAACATCTTAAGTCCTTGGTATCTTCCCAACATCATCAAAGTCGCCATTGGATTTGTGCCCGGAAGTCGAGAAATGTGGACCCATCGAGGACTCTCAAACCCTCGACTCCGAAAACCATGTAATCTCCATCAACAACTGACCCAAGTAAGCATCCACCATGATAATGGCCAATGGTTGATACATTTTTCTTACAGTATTGTCTCAATTCGTCTTCGGTGGAAGCCCCTCCATCGACAAATCCACTGTGTGTCCTCCCTAGGAACCTCTCAATCGATTCGGTTCTTGTGGTTCTTTCGATGAGACGAGCCATTTGAAGACACTCATCCAAGTCACTCTCCTTTTCAAAGTAGTTGAACTTCATCGACGGGTTTTGCCTAGGATCATTGCTATTTAGCCTTAGTTCCCCTCGCGACAATGGGTCTGCTACTTTAACTGAGATGATTTTGATGGTCGTATTGAGGCTCATGGGGACGGTTAGTGATCCGATTATAAATCGAAAATCATTTGCTATTCCCACAATTTGAGCACCAGCTGGTGGTTGTTTCTGAAGAGCCTGAGAAATGTTCAAGTTCCACGTTGGCAGGGGAGTGAGAGAGAAAGAAAGGAAATAAGTGAGAGAATGAAATGGGTGGAATGGTTGAGGAAGATGAGATGAGATGAAAGAAAATGAAATGAGATGATGAGAAATTGAGAGGGAATGAAATGGGTATGGGCTAAAATCGTTGGCAGCAAGAGGAATGAAAGAGAAAGAAAGGAAGAGAGAGAGAGTGGAAAAAAAGGAAATGGGGGTGGGTGATTCACGCCGGCAGCAAGGAGGGGAAAAACAGAGAGAAAGAGAAATGGTAAAGGGAAAGATCGGGGAAGAAATAGAGAGAGAAAGAAAGAGATGGGGGTGGCAGTCCGCTTGGAAGAGGGAGGGAGATGAAGAAGAGATGGGAATTAATAAAATAAGTTTATGTGAGTTGGGGTTAGGTCAGGTTTTGGGTCGGGTTCGAGGGTCCGGATCGAGATGCAACAGAAAGATAAAGTCCGGGAAATTAGGTAATCTATTCGATGGTGCCAAAATCTCGAAAAGTGAAAATTACTAAAAAGGTCTCGAAACTTTCCGGAAAAAGGGACACACACCCCTACTGTACCCAAACGGGCTCGGATCTCAACCCAACTTCGCACGCGCGATCCTAAAGATTAATAAGACCTATTTGGCTTATAAAAATGGTGTTTTTTTTTTAACTTTGATGACTTAAAATTAAGAAGTGGATCAATTCATCTCCTTGGTATCTAATATTTTCATTGTTGGCATCACTAGCTAGATTGTTATGCATCCAAGTGCGCCGCTTTGAAAGGGGCGATTTTTCAGGAAAACATGCCAGGGCATTTGTAGTCAAGCCCTATCAACATTGTATATGCTCATTAAGTTGCTCAAGCTAATTAGCCCTTTAATGGGGTGAGCTGAGTTGAATGAAAATACCAACCTTAAACTCGCTGGAGCTTGGCTTGATGAACTCACAAGCTAGATTGTGTATTATATGGATCGAAAAGATTTCAAGGAGATTGGGTCAAAAGTGTGTTACACCCCAACCCCATTTAATTTTTATTAGTGTTACTTAATGGGAATTTAGTTTAATTAATTTGGTTTAGTTGTAAATCATCGAAACTTGGACTCATTAGTTCTTTAGACCGAGTTAATTGAGTCATGAATCTTGAATAAGCGAGTGGAGTAGAGTTGACTCAGGAGTCAAGGATTTTTTCGTAACTATAGATTTTTTTTGTTTTACATCGTTTTCACGTCATTTTGGCGTCATCGCGTGTATCTCGTTGAACACGTCGATTTTCGTATTCAGCTTCACCTCATTTGATCGCTCGTTGAAGAAGTGGGCCCTTGTTTGACTTAAATTAGAATTATACACAACTAATGGGCCTTTTTGCAAAATTCCCATCCTTATCAACCACAACAACCCCAACCCAATTTCATTTCCACTTCATTCGATGCACAGTGGCTGTGGAGAGGACCCTTTCTCCTCTTCCTTCTTTCAATTCCCTTCCTTTCTCCAAGCTCCTTAGCTTTGCACAAGGGAAGGCCAAGGTGGAGGTCTTCTTCTTCATCTCCTCCTTCTTCTCAAACTCTTGTTTCAAGGAAAAACTATTGCTCTTCAACTCCAACTTTGGATTCCTTGTAAGGTAAGACTCAAACCCCTCCTTGATGATATGTTTGAGTTGAAAAGGGAGTCAAAAGACTCTTGGGTAGCTTTACATAGTATTCATTGCATTCTTTTGTTGATTTGTGTCTAGGGTTTGAATCATTTGGGGATTTTAGGGTTTTGAACATCAAGAGTGTGAGAACCCGACCCCTAATCTCTTGGATTAGTGTTGTTTTATTTGTGGATTAGTTCTTTTAGTGGGATTAGTATTTGTTGGGTTGAGTTTGTGAGCTAAAATGGTTTTTCTTCTAGTTTTGGGCTTTTGAGTGCTTTGGTAGCTTGTGAGGCCCTTTGGGGGTTCCCTTTTCGGCTTTGCATTTTCTTGTGAGATTTTCCCGATTTGTTTCGTATTGTGTTTTTGGCCCGTTGCATTCATCTTGAGGAATCCTACAACTTTCATGTTGATCCCGTATCCATTTGAGAACCCGAAAACCGATTTCTTGGCCTTGAGGGCAAAACAGTCTTTTCACACCAAATATGTACCCAAAACTCGATATTCTCGAAATCCGTAAAACATACACTTTTTGGAAACTAGATATTTCGACGATCATTTCTTCCTTCTTCGTCGAATCCATCCGAGGTCCCGAATTAGATGATTTCAGCCACCCAAGTCCCTTAAGTTGTGGGACCCAAACCTCACTTGCTTATAAGAGGAACCCATCTCCTTCATTCATTTCATTCACCATTGTTCCAGCTGAACCTAGGGTTTTCCCTTGTGCAACTTCTTCTTCTTCTTGCTTCTCCATCTCCAAGCCACACCAATAGTTCCTCAATCAAGCAATGGAGACCGTCTTCTTCTTCCTCATCTTGCAAGCTTTCCATTGATACCATTTGTGAAGAGAACCCTCCATCACAAGACTTCCTTTGAGCTTACCTTGTCCATTAGAGGACCTTGCAAGTAAGTGATTCTTCCCATCTTCTAGATTTGTAATCTTCTAGCCTTAGAGAAGCTCCACCTTGATTATGGAAATGTTTCATTGTCATTTCATTGTTTAACCCATTTTAGGGTTTGTTTTGGGGGTTTTTGTAGAGATTGTGGATCTTGAGCTTGAGAGGTGATTAGGAGCTTGATTTGCTTGATTAGAGTCAAAGGCAAGTGGATGAATGGATGGTTTTAATGTTATCAAAGTTTTATGAGAAAATCCTAAGTTTATTACTTGTTCTTGATAATGTGATATATGTTTCTACACATGCTTCTTGCCACATTTCTATTGATTTCGAAATGCATATGAATGGGTTGTTTCTATCTTGTTAATCTCTTGGAGGGGTATGCATTTCATTTGATCAAGTTTGCTCATATGGTTTTATAAGGAATAGGATTGGTTGGGCTATTCATGGTCATGTTTATGAGTTACATTGATTTGAAATTGATACTCATTTATAGAGTTTTGCTAAAACATCTTTGAGTATGGAAATGTGATCAATAGACTTTGTTTATCCATAGATTTTGGCTCAAATGAACCCTTGTATATGATGGGAACTCCTCTCCTTGTTTTGGGATTAAATGTGGAAAAAAAAGGTGTTTGGATTTAATGTTCATTGAAGTTGAAGGTAGTTTTATGGTAATTAGGATGTTGTTGAAGGAAGGAAAAACTCAAATTGTATATGTGTTGGAAGGAAAGGAAAAAGAGGAGGAAAAATCAGTGTCCCGGACCTGCTGCACGCCCAGGTCCGATCGATCGGACCTACAGGCCGATCGATCGGCCTGTCTTTTAACTGTAAGGCTTTTTGGGCCGATCGATCGGACCCTGTGCATCTCTGGTACAGAAATTTCGACCGATCGATCGGACCTTCGGTCCGATCAATCGGAGGACTCAGTTTGAGTCCAGTGAAATTTGTTATTTGTTTTTTTTTGAAACCTTTGGGCTTTCTTTGAGTCCTAGAGGTAGATACCTTAGTGTTAAGACCAATTGTACCCTAATCTAAGGTCTCTAAGACTAGGGGACTAAAAGAAAAGAATGATGTTGATCTAGACACTAATTCTTGGTTTTAGGTGGTTCCTTGGTTACCCTTTTTGGATTGTTTGGCCTATGTGTGAGGATGTCTTGAGCCGACACTCCTCACGGTGGGTTCGGTGACATCGAAGTTAATCCATTTCAATCTTGAACGGGATGGAACGATGCGATATCTTCTTTATATCTAAACACAAGTCTATTTCCTTGGTTATCGCTAATTCTATTCCTTTCGATGACTGAGTAGGTTGCTCGATGTTTTCGGATTAATGTCATGCCTAGGATGGACCGTTTATAATCTTGATTCTTGCTATTGTGACATCTAGTACTACCCATAAGCTCATTTTAAGTTGTGAAAGTAGAAAAAGTGCATAAGGAGCCCGGAATGTCTTCAAACTCAAGGAGTACCAAGTAATTGTTATAATCGACATACGGGACCCCTATTCACTTAAATAGATCTTGAAACCGATATTTTTACCCGAGATTGTTATAGTTCATTGTTTCACCTCTTTTCCCGAGATTTGCATTACATGACTTGTTTCCCGAAAGCATTGAAGTTACTTTAGTAACAGTTATTTGTCCCGAAATGTATTGCCCGATATGAAGTGACAGTGTGCCCTTGAGCACCCCCGTTTTACCCGTTTAATTACTGTACTTGATTTACTTGCATATGTCTCGATTGGTTTTGACCTATGAGTCGGCATCACTAAGCTTGGATACCTTGTCGGTTTGATCCACCGACTTGGAAATCCCTCTCCCATCCCGCCAGCTGCAGTTTGGATCCCGATACCCGGTTATTGTCGTGGTCCCGTCCCGATACCCGGTTCGCTACCGTGGTCCCGTTTCCCGTATATTTATATTGTATATATGATTAGCGTTGAGTCTCCTCACCTTGTGTGACTGAGACCAACGTCCTGTTATACTCTTGTCACTTCGGTGATAGAGGACTTAGCTTCTTGTGATCGCCATCTTGCCAGTTCCCGATTCCTTGGATACCCGACATGTTTTATATTGCTTACTTGCTTCCGATATATGATTCGTTTCCTTTATGAAAGTTGTTATTTCAACAAGTGTTAATATTCTCCAATGTAAATTCAGTTATTATTATATTGTCTTTTGTTCTTTGTACCCGCAAATGTTTTAAAGGATTGTCGGTTGGGTGAATACCTATGCTTTTACATACGTTTCAAACGATCAATGATTTTGCTAGATTTATATGATTACACATGTTTTAAAGGAATACCCGAATTGTTAAATATCCGAACTTGCTTTAAAGGACATTTGGTTTGTCAGATATCTATGTTTATAACTGTTTTTAAATGATACCCGATTTGTTAAGTACCCCTGCTTTGAAATATGTTTCAGATGACATTTGTTTGCAAGATTCCTACGTTTATACCTGTTTTAAACTACACCCGGTTTGTTAAATATCCATATTTCTACATAGGTTTCAAATGGACATTGGTTTTGCTAGACTGCTATGAATACCTGGTTTATTGTATACTTATGTTTTGCTTAAGTTTCAAATGAACGTTGTTTTGCCATACCACTACATTTATACATGTTTTAGACGAACACTTGTTTTATTAGATATTCATGTTGTACCCATGCTTGAAATGAATACAGGTTTCCCCGAGATTCCCGACTTTTGCACCCGTTTATTTATATGCAACATTTGATCGAATAGCATGATTTATCTTATGTTTTATTCTTCAGTATATTGTTATCTTTTCATCCACCTGCCAGACCGTCGTGTCTGACCCACTACTTTTGGTACTCAGGTTCAGATTTCTTCGCCCCGAGTTGAGTGTTTTGTTGGCTGTGGAGCCATGCCTTGCAGGTTGGTTAGTCGGCTATGTCATGTAGACATTGAGCTTGACATCGGAGCTACGTCACATTTGGGTAGTAGTTTATAGCTTTTTGTTGTATGGCTTTTATTAGCCTTTTTTTTTGGGATTCTTAATTAATGCACATTGATAATTGTAACTTGAACATATTTGGGAATGTAATATCCTGTTACTGTCAGCTCTGTATTTTATTGAAGATGGTTACTCCAGCTTGATATGATTCTCGATATATTAGCTATATGCTAAAGGTTGAGTGCGACGCGGAATCCGATGGCCACGGACTTCGGGTCGCAACGCCACAAATGCTTCCGCAAAATATACAGATTGTGTTGTCTTCACACACGCGGATCTTGGGAGAAGTAAAAATATAATTTATGCCTTAATCCCATTTCCCGCCCCCGAGGTTTCGGTTCGGGGGCGTGACAAAGAGAGTAAAAGAGTTGTGGAAAGCTTAAATTTGAGGCAAGTATAAGCTTAATATGAAACTTCATTTTGTTATATTCCATTGATTCAATGATATTCTACTCAATGTTCTTAATTCTTAATGAATGAATGGTTTCATAGTCTAAATTGGATGAAAATGATTGGAGAGATTTGTATGTGTTGTAAGGGGAGCAAGGATGCTCCATTTTATGCAGGTTTTATGTTAGAAGTAGTGTGAGAAGGGAAGGAGAAAACAGAACTCAACAGAATTCCAAAAATGGAAGTCTGGAGTGGGCGCTCGAGCGTACCAACTCCCTGGAAATTCCGGAATGGAATCTGCAATGGGCGCTCGAGCGCGCAGATGGCCGCTCGAGCGCGTGCACCTGCTGGAAAAAGCTGGGCTTTTTGGTCCAATTAAGTGGAGTATTAACTCCCTTAGCCTATTTAACCCTCCTTAATCCTTTATTTAGGGGATTTTGGTGCTCACCTTACTTCCTTAGGAGTTTAGAAATTTTTGAGACCTTATGACCTTAAAATGGAACCGTAAACCTTATTAATTTGTCTAATGGATATGGTTAGTCTAACGCTATGCTAAGAGGGTTCGTTTAGAAACTCAATGTATCTCTCATAAATAGTGACATCTGAAAAGGTAGTAATACATTGATTTTGTTAAACTTACCTTGTATTGGACGGTGAAAGACTAAAATAACTAGTTTAGAATTGATTAGTAAAATATCTTGATTCCTTAAATTATTGCATTTCATATTGAATTACACCTTCATGGATAAATCAATCATTATAAATACATTAGTCTATTCCATCACCAATATCCTTTGAGGTTTAATTATTTTAATTCCTCCATCATTCTTCAAATTTTGGTATATCGATTCAGTCTTTATTGACAATGTGGATTTAGTGAGTATACAATGCTATATGAGTTGAAATGATTTGATTTTAGACAGTTCGAACTACAACTCACTTGAATCCACTTATTTGATTAGTTTGATTCGATTGAGTCGGCACTACCTAGCTTCGACCTTGTGACGCCCGACGGGGCCAGCACTTGGTTTATTTGTTGAGACTACTGCAGTAAGTCACCTGGAGCACCGGAACTCCAGAACCGGGTAGCCAGTTAGCCTTGGCCGGGCAGCTGGTGATATCCCAACTAGATTTGCTCTCTTTGAGAGGATGAGCTTAAAGTAGTAGCCACATTAGTATGTTTTTTTTTAATTATTGATTCATCAGAATAATTATTCGATCTTTGCACAATTTGCGTAGTTGATACTTATCATTGACATATCAAAATTAAATTTACTTGTCTTAAATTCAATTTTGGTAACATTATGTGATTTCTTATTTTGCCTATACTTGCCAAATCGTTGTATTTGAGATACTATTCTTGGTGTCACAGGGATTCAAGACACCAAAGAGAGTTACTTTTAACCATTCAAATTGAGATTAATTGGTAAGCTCAACGGTTGGCTATGACTACCGGAGTACGAATCAGAAGGAAAATCTTGAGTTTGAGATTAGGAATTTCAATTGCACTTAGTTTAAGGTAATGCATATAATTAGTTTTATTTTGCATTGTATTAGGAATATATTCCTTGGAGATAAGCATCTAGTAGTTGTTCCTTAGAGTACTTGTGTATTATGCATTTAAGATATTTAAGTCAGTAGTTTTGTTAAAGAGAAATTGCAATATAATTGGACTGATCATGGCTTTAAATTTTGATATTGTACATGTTTCCGCAGATAAATGTGCATTGACAGGTGTCAGTGAGTAATCCTCACACGTATGATGTGGAATTTTCTCCTTCGTGAATTCGGATTTGGTCCGGAACAGATGCGAGTTCACGGGAGTACGCGTGTCACACCTTGGGAACCACCCTAAACAAGGGATTCTCGGGTCCGGAATGTGACAAAGTGCCCACTTCCAAATAGAAAGGAGGAATTGATGAATGTTAAATGAGAAAGAGTAATGCTACATGGACAAACTTTTTGGCCCGAATTTTGGCCAACCCCCATGGTTTGCATTGAATATCATAGTGATATTCAATGCAAACCATGGGGGTTGGCCAAAATTCGGGCCAAAAAGTTTGTCCAAGTAGACTTTTTGAATGAGAAAAGCTAAATGGACCGACTGGGAGACCGGGCCAGACCGACTGGGAGACCGACTCCTGGCCCGGTCTCCCAGTCAGTCCGTTGGATCCCAGCAAGTCAGTCCGTTGGATCCCAGCACAACGGACTGACTGGGAGACCCGGCCAAGAGTCGGTCTCCCAGTCGGTCCAGCTAGCAGGATTGATGTCAAATATGCATGACATCCTCAATATATAAGTCCAGTTTCCCGAAAGAACAGAAGTCAATCACTATCTCGAAGGCACACGTATGACAACCTTAACAAGTTAACTTTTACCAAAAAATAGATAAAAGTCAAATGACTATCTGGAATTCACTTGGATCAAGCAACAACTCATCATATACACACAAAGGCCTTTCGTTTGTAGAATATGTGAGAATTTCTATTGGGAGACACATGAATTCTCCAGGTTGCTCTCCAAGTCATTTTGGATGATGCAATTTGAAAAATATGTAAGGGCACATTCTGTAACAAGTGAGGAATATAAGACTTTGCAGGTTTGAGGTTTCCTCACAACAGGGATTCCTTATTGAGGAATTTATATAAGTAATATTGGTGCATTTTGATACATATAGTTGAGAAAAATTGATATCAAGAATTAAACTTGAAAATTTGAGGATTTCCAAATACTATAGGGGAAGTGGAACCTGAAAATTCTTGAAACTAACCCAAATCCTTGCGGATTTTCAATTGCCAAATGTGGGTTTCCATATCTTTGTGGAAAAACATGGGGGGGAATCCTTTAGGATTTGTTCTCCAAATGTGACCTAAAAGTCAGAAGTAACAATCCAAAAGGCTGGATTTTTCAAACCTAGTGATTTGTTCACGGAGTTATAAAGTTAACTCCGGTTTCTTTATCATTTGAGAAATCCATGGTGACTTATGTTTAAAATGAGCTCTAGGGCTTTCTAATTCCCTTGATACAATGTTCGATCTGATGGCTGAGATTTGTTAGGTTGACCATTGCCCACCATTAAGAATAGATAATAACAGCAGGATAAGGTGCACTAGTCCTACTTGGTTAAGCCAAATCCGGGCTTTTCATACTACAAATTAGGAATAAAAGCTGATTTATAGCCAAATAAATGAAATTGGGCAAAGACCATTCAAAACGCTGGTCAGTTTGCTGATTAAATCATTTTTCTTGAGAATCATTTTATATTTTTTTAATCACTAAATATGTTTGTGGAAAATGCTTTCTCAGAGTAATTGTTTCATAAATACATATATTGCTCTATATGCCTATATATATATATATGGGTTAGCTCTCCTAAGCTCAAGCTTTGGATAAGGTAAGTTCAAGTGTATGGCGGGGCCCACCTGGGGACCCACATGGGTATGGGTATGGGTATGGGGGGGGGGGGGGGGGGGGGGGGGGGGGGATTTCAAGGACTCCTTGGGATCTTACTCTCTGCAAAAAATCAGCCCCAACCGTGATTTCTATCATTTCGATATGGGTCCGAAAGTTTAATGGTCCACAATACATTTGGATTGATACATAGTCGATCCAACGATCTAGTAAATTAGGATCTGATCGAAAGTTGGTGGACATGTGCAATTTAGGGGGTCATGTGTTTGACCCATTTAGATTAACCAAAGGTGGGCCCGACAAGCATAAGCTGACAAGATTTTATCCTAAGCTTGAGCTTAGGATAAAGTAAGCTCAAGTCTATGGTGGGGCCCACATGGGGATGGGGTTGGGGGGATTTCAAGGACTCCCCGGGATCTTCCTCTTTGCAAAAAACCAGCCCCGATCGTGGTTTTTATCATCTCCATATGGGCCAAAAGTCTAATGGTCAATAGTCCATTCGAATCGATGCATAGCCGATCCAACGGTCCAGTAAATTTGAATATGACCGAAAGTTGGTGGACCTATGCAATTGAGAGGGGTCATGTGTTTGGTCCATATGGATGGACCGAAGGTTAGCTCCACAAAGTGTACACAATAAATTCATGCATAAATAAAGAAATGCACTAGAATTCATTGGATACAAATTTCCTTCCATTTAATGGGAGGTTTTATATTCAATTTTGTGGGTACATCATACTCCTGATCGTGAGAACTCATCGATCATTAATTACATCCTCAATGGAAAACCTCTAATTACCAAGACATTGACTCAATAAAATTTACAAAGAAAATACAGGAATGAAATAAATAAAAAAATAAAAATTGACAAGTTCCTGCTCTTCGCCATTGCTGTCAGAAATAGTTCTTTAGATGTCACCTGGATCTGCATGATCATTTCCCAATTGAGTTCATAAATTGATGAATTTGACGATGATGATTTTTTTTTAGTGGGCCATCCCTTGTATTTTATTGGCCCATTAGAATTATGTTCATAATGGACTTAAAATGGTCAGGCCTCATTGTAAAACAGGTTGAGTTGGGTAAGTTGACCCACACCTTATGATTAGATGTTTGACCTTTTCTCTTGGAGAGATTTTTTTTTTTTTTGAAATTTGAAAAGTGGTGGTTTGGGCTCCCTTGTATCAAGGAAAAGTTCTTAACTTCCTCCCTTTTATCTCTTTAAACTTCTTATACCCAATTCATACGTAGAAAGTTTGAATTGCTGGGAGATTGAAGAAGTTTGCATTAGGAATAAAGAACATCTTGTAGAGATCAAGAGTGAGGTATGTTTGCCTTCCTTTTTTTTTTTTTTTTATCATTTAGTATTCCCATTTGTATTGATTAAAATTACATGTCAAAGATCACATTTCAATTTTTTTTATCATTTTTTTTAACCAGTATTACAGCCTGAATTTTTGGCCATCATCATATTCAAATTTCTGCTAAAATCAGGGTTGTAAATTAGGTCAATTTCCAATCATTACTTGGGCTGATTTTGGTCTATTGTTCTGACCCAGATTTGACCTATAAGTCTTGGCAAGGTTTTGAACTATAAGTTTAGTTTAATTTAGACTTGTGATTTTTTCGTGATTTATGTGAGAACTTGGTCCGGGTGGTACCCTTAACCACGGGGTGTAGCGTGTCAACCATGGGCTGCAAATGGTGAGTCTCCGTTAGCCCGTATCGGAAATATCCAAGTCCTGATCTCGAGCTTATAAGTTAAACCCCGTATTAACTTAGCATGAGGCATTTTAAAACCGTGCGGCCCCGGAAATCATAAGAACTCCGAAGTTAAGCGTGCTCGGGTGAGAGCAGTACTAGGATGGGTGACCTCCTGGGAAGTCCTCGCGCGTGCACGTGCGGTACCCTTAACCACGGGGCGTAGCGTGTCAACCACGGGTCAGTTAGTCTGCATCAGAAATATCCAAGTCTTGACCCTAGGCTTATAAGTCAAATCCCGTATTAACTTAGCATGAGGCCTTTTAAAACTTAAGATGGGTGAGCTCCTGGGAAGTCCTCGGCGTGCACGTGGGCCAAAGTGGACAATTTCATGCTGAGTTGGGCGGGGCTGTGACAATTTATATTTATAATTCTGATCTAATTTAGGCTTGTAATTCTATCCCAGTTCTGGCCTATTTTTGACCTATCATTCTGGCCTGATTCGGGCCCAGAACCTAGCAAGATTTCAGCCCAATAATTTGTCCTGAGTTAGACTCAAAACTTGGCTTGATTTAGATCCAAAAATCTGTCTTGAATTAGGCCTAGAACTTGGCTTGATTTAGATCCAAAAATCTAGTTTGGTTTAGATCCAATATTCTGACCTTAGTCCCAGAATCCTGGCCTAAATTGGGCTCAGAATTCTTGTCATTATATGAGCTGAGACCCTGGCCAATTTCAGCCTCTTTTGGGCCAATTCTTGAGACAGTTTACTAAGGGAATCTGGGCAAATTGTAACCCAATAAACAATGAGATAGTTTGCAATTTTTTGTTTTGAACTAGGCCCAAAACCTAGCCTTGTTTAGGCTTAAAATCTGGCATAAATTAGACCAAAAACCTGGCCTTATTTAGGCACAAAAATCTGATCTGAATTGGACCAAAACTTCTGTCCAATTTTCGATTCATAATCAGCCTTATTTTTACTATTGTTCGGATTGATTTTCAACCCATTTATAGAAACCAGTTTAGGTCAAAGTTTCACCCATTCAGAGAAATCAGTTTGGGTCAAGGTTTAACCCATTTAGAGAAAACAGTTTGGGTCAAGATTTAAGGGCCAAGGTTTAACCCATTGGTAATCAATAGACCAATGTAGGCAATCATGCTAGAAGAGTGTAAATTTCAGTCTTTTCTTGGGTTGGTTTTGGTCTATAATCCTGATTCGATTTTTGATCAATAAATCTGGTCTTGTTTAGAATTATAGGTCTAGAATAGTGCTGGCCTGACTTGAAGTTTTTTTTTTTTTTTTTTTGATATAAGGGTAAATTGTATTAGAAAGGGGAAAGAAAAATTACAGAGAGCAAAAGAAAAAAAACTAAAGACAAAGACCTCCAAATGGGGAGGCTGAAATCAAAAGAAAAATTACAGAACTGACCAGACAACAGACGAGGGAGGCCACTGAACTAGCCCAGACTACTGGCGAGAGCAGGGCTCAAGAAGAAGAGATGTTCAGCAATCTGGAGATGGAAGAGAGCTGCTGGCTGCCACCTGGGGCCTTGGCATTCGACAGAGAGAAAGATATATCTTCTTGAAGCTGGCCTAGGAGCTGTGTGGAAGAGGGAAGGTGGTTGTCAAAATGAGCAGAATTCCTGGTTTTCCAGAGCAAGTATAGAACTGAGAGGAAGGTGGAAGCCAAGATCTTCTTGCCTGCCATCTTGTTTCCTCTAGAGAGGGAAGACCATATTGAAGAGGGGGAGCATGGGAGAGGGAACTGAACACTGGCTGCCGAGAGAAGCCATTTCCAAAGAACTTGAGCTGTTGAGCAGGAGAAGAAGATGTGAGAGGCAGAGTCCAAACCATTGAGGCATAGGCAGCATCTGGATGCTAAGGAAACCATTGAGGCATAGGCAGCATCTGGATGCCTGACTTGAAGTTATAATTATGACCTGAATTAGGCCTAAAATCTGTCTTAGATTAGACCCCATATTCTAACCTGATTTGGACCCAAAACCTAGCCAAATTCAGGCCCAAATTCTGTCTTAAATTACACCCCATATTCTGACCTGATTTGGACCCAAAACCTAGCCAGATTCAGGCCCAAATTCTGTCTTAAATTAGACCCAATATTCTGCCTGATTCAGACCCAAAATCTGGCCTAATTCGGACTAAAAAAATCTGGCCTGATTTAGGCCTAATATTCAATCTTAAATTAGACCCAAAATCTGATCTTATTTAGGCCTAAAATCTGGTCTTAATTAGGCTCAAAATCTGGCCTTATTTAGGCCCAAAAATTCATCTTAAATTGGACCCATAATCTGGCCTTATTGAGGCCCAAAAATCTGTCTTAAATTGGATCCAGAATCTGGCCTTATTTAGGCCCAGAAATTTGGCCTGAATTAGACTCAAAATCTGGCCTTATTTAGGCCCAGAATTCTGTATTAAAATTGGACCCAAAATCTGGTCTTATTTAGGCCCAAAATCTGGCCTGAATTAGACTCAAAATCTGGCCTTATTTAGGCCCAGAAAATTGTCTTAGGTCAGTCCCAGAATTGTGAACTAAGAGACTGGCAAATTTTAGTCTCTTTTGAGCCAATTCTTGAGCCCAATTATATAGGATTTGAAATTTTACGCTGTTTGTTTGAGTGGATTTGGACTATTCATTTGCGGGAATTCAACTCATTTGGTTGTGGAAATTCATGTTTTAAAGCAATGCCCAAGACACATTTTAGGGTCATAGTAGACATTATGTCAGGCTCATAACAACCTTTGTTTGGGACATTTACAGCCCATGCCTTAACGTCAATTTAAATCAGTTTGCCTGTGGTTCAGGCCAAATTCATTTTTTTTTTACAATGGGTTGAGACCTGGACTCAATTTTATGAATCGGGTTCTTGAATTGGGTTCATTTCTCAAGGCAAGTTCACCTTTGGATAATCTCATGGAAGGGTTCATAGATGGAGGTAATTTTATGAAATAAATTCATACATAGGAAAATCTGATGAAATGGGTCCTTGATTTGTACTATTTTTGGCCCATTTACATAAGTCATTTGAGCCATTTAGAACCCAATTCCAGCCACTATTAGGTCGTACTTCAACCCAATTTCTGCCACTATATGGAAGCTTTGATTGAGTTTCGGATTGATTTTATTTTAAACCCACTTTCAGACAATGTTTGGGTCGTCTCCAAGTTAAATCTTTTACCCATTCGCAGCTAATATATGGGCTGTTTGTTTAGGAGAATTTTTGCTGTTTATTTAGGTGGACTCAGCCCGTTTATGGGTTGTTTGGTTGGGTGAATTCAGGTCATGGGTTCAGGTCCTTTATTTATTTAAACCCAAACTCTTTAGCCTTGTCCATTGTAGCCAAAGAACTGATTTTTAGGCCTACTCACAAAACTGATTTTCAACTTGTTTTATAGGAGTGTGCTGAACTAGTTTTCAGTCTATTTGGGTCCCTCTTTTAGACTGTATTTCAGCCCACCATATCCATTTATTTGGGGTGGTTTTTGGCCCAATTAGAGCACTAGTCTTAACCAATTTCTCAACCTGTTTGCAAACAAAATCTAGCTGTAACCCAGTCCAATTTCAGCAAGTGTTTGGGCTAAAATCCAGAACAGTTTGAGGCAAGAATTCAGACCCATTTGTAAATGTTATTTTCAGACCATTCGTAGTTGCTGCATGCCTGCATGGGCTGGTTTTCAACTTAACCATTTCAGGCTAGACGTTCAACCATTTAAAACCATTGTTTGGGTTATCTGCACTCATTTGTAACCATTTTTCTTATTAAGTCGCAGCCCAGTTCAGCCAATATTTGGGCTATCTCCTGACCCATTTAGAGCCCCAGCTGGACTGAATTTTCAACCCATTAACAGCCAATATTTGACTGTAACTCAGCCCAGTTTCAGCAGCACTTAGGCCAAAATCTAGCCCAATTTTAGTCATTTGTTTGGGCTAACTTTGAGCTCATTCGTGCTTATTATCCATGTTGGTTAGATGTGAGAATTTGTAGCCCTTTTGTTTATGGAGTTTTGTTGATTGTATGCATTTTTTTTTTTTTAGTTATTGTTGGGCTGAATTTCAATTATTATAGATAGTTCTACGGAGGGCAGATTCATCTATCCAAATCTCCATGTGTAGGATTATGGCTATTTTTTTAGGAGGGCAGATTTCTGTTTAAAAAAAAATCTGAATCTGCATTATTTTTTTAATGATAGGTGTAGATATATTTTTTTTTAGAGAGGAGGGTTGATTTCCACCAAGGAAATCTCCATGTACGTACAGGACTATGGCTATTTTTTTAGGAGGGCATATTTCTGTTTAGAGAAATCTGAATCTCCTTTTTATTTTTTATTTTTTATGATAGGAGTAGATATATATATATTTTTAGAGAGGAGGGCAGATTTCCACCAAGGAAATTTGAATCTCCAATTTTTTCCTTCAGGCCATTTGTGGGAGGGCAGATTTCTTTTAGAGAAATCTAAATCTCCATTTAAAAAAAAATGCGGAAGTTTGTGAAGAATAAATCTTTTTGTAACATAAGGATTTGGATCTTCATTTGATGGAGGGCAGAAACCTTTGAACAAGGATCTAAATCTCCATTTTAATGGAAATGAAGTGGTTGGAAAGATGAAGATGGAGTGGGTATGGAGGTGATGTGGTGGCTCGAGGGCGGAATCCCTCTAAAGAGGGTTCCGAATCTCCAATATATGGCAATGGGGAAGATGAAATTGATGACATACATGGAAAAGATGAGATGGGAAGATGAAGTGAAGAGACAAAGAAGAAGACAGCAACTTCATTACTTTCTTCTTCCTTCCTTTTCCTCTCTCTTTCTCTTCTCTTTCTTGTTCTTTGTTTTTCTTCTCTCACAGCAACACACCAAACGAAGTCTTCCTTCTCTCTCTCTATCTCTCTCTCTACTTCTCCTTTTATTTCTGTGTTTGAAAAGTTATGCAACTTCCTACATGATGAGATCGATCTCTATTTGAATGGGTCAAATGGCCTCTTTCATTAGATCATTTTGTGGGGCCCACATTTAAGTTTTGAGGAATAAAAATAGTTTATGTAGGGATTCGAAACATAGACTTTTGGGATAATGTGACCACTTTACCAACAACTACTCATGTAGTTTTTTTTTTTTTACTAAAATGTTTTGAAATTTTGATGATTCATGTCATTGAATCATGCTAATTTAATGGGCTTAGACCAATTTCCATCTGCATCTTTGGTTTGGCAAAATCTTGACATCAACAATGAGCTTACGAGATTTTATCCTAAGCTTGAGCTTAGGAGAGCCTTGCTCTCTCTCTCTCTATATATATATATATATATATATATATATATATAGGGACATTCATGTGCATCCATCCCTCACCATAGGGTGAGGGACACTAATATGACTTTTCCTCTTTGCATATGAACATTCTTTTTCTACATATGACCATATATGGCTTTTCATTTTTTGCACATGAATATTTTCAATTATGTAAGTGTCTCTCACCCTATAGTGAGGGATAGATGCATATGAATATTCTCCATATATATATATGGGCCAGCTCACCTAACCTCAAGCTTAGGATAAGATAAGCTCAAGTGTGTGGTGGGGCCCACCAGGGGACCCACATGTGGATTGGGGGGGGGGGGGATTTCAAGGACTCCTTGGGATCTTCTTCTCTGCAAAAAAATTAGCCCCAACCATGATTTCTATCATCTCTATATGGGCCCAAAAATTTAATGGTCAATAATCCATTTGGATTAATACATGGTCAATCCAACGGTCCAGTAAATTCAGATTTGACCAAAAGTCGGCAGACATGTGCAATTTAGAGGGGTCATGTGTTTGGTCTATTTGGATGGACCAAAGGTGGGCCCCACAAGCATGAGCTTGCGAGATTTTATCCTAATCTTGAGCTTAGGAGAGCCTTGCTCATATATATATATATATATATATGGGTAATATTCAAGTGGGAACTGTTCTCACATATTATGTGAGAACTTTTTTGTGGGGCCCAATTGTGGGCCCCATTTGGGGATGGGACAAGGGGGGATGGAAAGATCTATGTGAGACCACCCCAAGTATCAAGTTTGACCCTAAACCCATGCCCCTAACCCCTTCATCCGTGGCCCACAAGTTTAATGGCTTCATATTCAAAAAATTATTCAACCCTCGATCCAACGGTTCAATCCATTCGGATGTGTGCCAATCCTTGGGATTAGTGACTATAAAGGGGTTCCCTATTGGTTGCTAGGTTTGGATGAGTTGTTAGTTGGGCCTAACAAAAAAGTTCTCATATAATAGGTGGGAACTAGTTCTCACTTGAATATTTCCCTATATATATATATATATATGGGAATGGGTCTAGTGAGGACGGTCCTTACCCATATATGAGAGGACCATTCCCAGCCATTTGATTAAGAGGGTCATCCAACGGTTCTAATAAAATGAATATATAGAATGGGAGGGAAAGCCTTTTTCGCTGGGAATCTCAGAGAAGCCTTCTTCGCCCAAAGAGATTGACCGTCTCCATAGAAACCATTTTCGCCCAAATCTCAAACCATCTCCAACGGCCGTCTCCAACAGAAGCCATTTTCGCCCAAATCTCAGATCGTCTCCAACGGAAGCCATTTTCGCCCAAATCTCAGACCGTCTCCAACGGCCGTCTCCAATGGAAGCCATTTTCGCCCAAATCTCAGACCGTCTCCAACGAGATTCCCTTTTCGCCCAAATCCATTTTCAGGGAGATCTCACCTCTCTCTCCCGGCGACACGCCGTCTCTTCCCTCTCGCACCTCTCTCTCTCCCGGCGTCCGGCGGTACACCATCGTTAACAATCTCCGTCGCATGAACAGTAGTTACCTGCTGCGCTTCCTCTTCTCGCTCTCCAATCTGTCGGACCTCTCTGCTCTATCGCTATCTCTATCGCTCTGCAAGAAGGTACACCATCGTTTTTTTTTTTAATCTCATTTCTGCACCTGTCGTCACCAACTGTGGCCTTCTTGCATAAAATCCCGGCCCCATCTCTGCAACTCCATGATCGTGAATCATAAAATGTGGAAACTCATACCTACTACCTGCAATACTAAAAACAAAAGTGCTTGTAGCTGAGCGCCTGAGCCCCTTAAAAACTCTCCTCTACAGCTGGCCTGGATTATCTTGCCGTCTATGGAGACTATGATAAAAATACCATGTACCCCTAGCAGGCGATGATACTGATTTTCTAGCGCATGTGAAGGGAATGATACATGTGATGCAACACAACTGATCAAAACAAGAAAAAAAAAAAGGAAAAACATTTGATGCCTCTGGCTCTGCTTCTGATTCTTCATCAAATATCACCAAATAACCTGAATTGGGACCTTCAGGAGGCGGCTCAGAGGTAGCTTCAGGAGACTTCCTGTACATGAAAGAGGCCTTGTTACATATGGGTTTTTGTTGAAACCCATGGTTATTTGTTTGAAACCCATGGTTATTTGTTGTTGATGTGGGTTTTTTTTTTCTCTTTTTTTATTATGGTTGTGTTGTCATGGAAAAAATGGCAAATGAATTGTTCATTGGGGGTGAAGGGAATGAAGCAAGATTCCATTTTTAGATTTGTTTTATTATTACTTAAGCCTATCAATCCTGGTCCTTTTAAATAAAATGAAAAAAATACATTTAAAGCATAAATTAACTATTATTCCCTGTCTACAAGACCCAAAACTAACTCCCTTATATTAGCCTGCAACTGAACCTAATTGTCAATTTCAGTCAGTAATTGGACATAAGATTTTAGTCCTCTGCAGGTGACCAAGTCATCTAGACCTGAGATGCTGTTCCACATATGTATTAACGTTATTTCATTGCCATTACAAAACATCAATTAAAATACATTTTTACAATTATACCAATGAAATGCCAGTTTTCTTTTCTTTCTAATTAATTACTACACTACATTTTCTAAGGTATGAAGACACACAGCTTTCTAATCTGTTAAGATCTTGTGATTAATGAAAACAAGCTGAATTGAACTGTGTAAATGCTACTTCTTTCTAGCTTAATTTATTTTTAATGAGAAATAAATTAGATACTTCTTTCAAACCTGATGCAGTAAATATTTTTTGTTATTCCAACTACAGGAGGGTCATTTTTTTGCTATACATGGATGACCCTATCTCTTTTCACCCGGCTCTGTTCTCCCAGACCTTACCTGTCGGTAATGAGATAGAAGAGTTATCCAGCTCCGACAATGGTGGGTCACCTAACCACCACGGAAACATTCAGGTATCTCTCAAATGAAATATTTTGGGAGTTAATTTAATTTATTTTATCTATTTATTATTTTGTTGAGAATATATGATGTGCAATTATTTTATCCCTGAAATTTTTTTTCCTTCATGTATATTCTTGGTTTGCTGTGATCATTTGGCTATGGATGAGAAGATGGAATCAGCTGCATCATCCATGAGTAAAATATTCATACCTGATGTAGACGATGATAAAACCCCAAAGGTCGGAATGTATTTTCATGACTTGGAAGAAGCTTACGAATTTTATAATACTTATGCGAAGGATGCTGGTTTTGGTGTTAGGCGTGGTTCAGATAAAAAGAAGAGGGGTGAAGTATGTTGGAAGCAGTTTATGTGCGCCAAACAGGGTCAAAGAATAGAACGAGGTTATGTGGCACAGAAGCGTGTTCCATATACGAGAGAAAATTGTGGAGCGGAGATGGTTGTGAAAAAAATCACTATCGATCACTGGGTTGTTAACAAATTGGTTGTAGAACATACTCATGTCTTATCTACTCCGCGTAAAACCCATATGTTTCGTTTACATCGAAAGATTACTCCGGCTCAGAAAAATATAATAGATGCATTTGAAGAAAATAACATTCGTCCTGCAAATCAAATGGGATTCTTAAGCACACAAGCTGGTGGATCAGGAGCTGTTGGTTTCAATGAGCAGGACATGAGAAATCATCATCGAGATAAGCAGAAAGCAAAGAAGGGGCGAGATGGTAAGATGTTGTATGAGTATTTTGAATACATGAAAGAAATGAATCCTGGTTTTAATTATTCTATAGAGGCAGATGAGAACAATCAAATCAAGCATGTATTTTGGGCGGATCACCTATGTCGGCTTTCATACATCGTTTTTGGTGACGTTGTTACTTTTGACACAACATATCAAACCAATAAATATGATCTTATCTTCGGTGCATTTATGGGAGTAAATCACCATGATCAAACGGTGATCTTCGGAAGTGGTTTTTTTATCAAATGAGAGTTTTGATTCATTTGTGTGGCTATTTAAACGATGGTTGGAAGCTATGCCTGCGGGTCCACCAAAATCGATTGTAACAGACCAAGATCCGGCCATGAGGAAAGCAATTAAAACCATTATGCCTTCCACAATTCATCGATTTTGTCTTTGGCACATTATGCAAAAGTTGCCCACCAAGTTAGGTGGAATTGCAATTCATGCTGACGGGCTTATGGATGCAATAAATAAAGTTGTTTACAATGCTGTCTCAAAGGATCATTTTGAGAAGGAATGGGCCAACATTCGAACAGAATATAAGTTGAAAGAAAACACTTGGCTAGAAGACATGTACACGCTTCGTGAGATGTGGGTACCAATCTTTTTAAAGGGTATGTTTTTTGCTGGAATGTCATCATCGCAGAGAAGTGAAAGTTTCAATGCATTCCTTAAGCAGTTTGAAACACATAAGTGTGGTTTGCATGACTTTATGATGCGCTATGAACGTGCCATCGCACGTCAAAGGTATCAAGAGTTAAAAGCGGAGCACGAAAACTTGCAAACGAGGCCAAAACTGCTTACTGATTTGGAGATGGAAGAACAAATGGCCGGAATATATTCGAGAAAAATTTTCTATGAGTTTCAGGTTCAATTCATGGCAATGGTATCATCCATTCCAAAACTTGTAAAGGAAGATGAGGCAGAGAGCATCTATGATGTTTTGTCCATGAAAAATAAATGCAGAACTTCTGAAAGGGTCATCTTTAGGAAAGATTCTAAATGTGCAAACTGCTCTTGCCAACTATTTGAGTTTCGAGGAATTCCATGCAGTCATATCATTGTTGCGTTGAAACACGAGATGATTTTCACATTGCCTGAGCACTTTATATTAAAGAGATGGACTCGTCACGCGAGAGATTGTACAGAATATAGCAAATGTGTCATGGTGGGGAATACTACTGGTGGTAACTCGTTGATTGTCCGGCATGGTGATTTGTCTTATTGGGGCAACATGGTTTCTAATGAGGCAAGTATGTTTTCAAACACGTACGAGTATGCAATAAGTGTTTTGACTGATCTTCATAAAATGTGTCGCCAAATGAATCAACTTGAAATTGGAGAAGAACATACATCAAATGGAAAAAACAAAATGGTTAGTGACGCAGTTAGTGAGGCAGTGCAATTGATTGAACCACCTCATGCTACAACAAAGGGCCGTCCAAAGAGACTAAAGTCATCAAAGGAGAAAGCTCAAAAGAAACAACGACTTTGTCGTGGATGTAATCAACGTGGTGTTTCACATGACAAACGGAATTGCCCAGCTCTCTTGAATAGGTAATGATTTGCGTCATTTTTTTTTTTGTTAATTTTTTGTTATTCTTATTTTACATCATTAATTACAAAGCATGTGCTTTATTTCCAGGGGGATTGTCGATCTACATGTAGACATTCCAAGAATGCTAGAAGCAGCATCTGATACACATGTTGAAGGAAGCTCTTCAGATGTGTCCGGTTCCGATGTCAACCCTTAGAGATGATATCGTGCTTGAGCTTTTTTTTAATGGATGGTTTAAGACATTTGTTGAACTATTGGAATGCATTTTGCCTTTTCTTCCCAATCCTTTGTAATTTGTATGGATGGTTATGTTCCAAATTTCTGCGTAGCATTAAATTTGGTTTGTAAACTTAATTTTTTTATATTTATTATGGAGCTTTTTCTGAAGGGTTTATTCACAGGCATTGTTGCAGCTTCTGCTTTGTGTTCTTTGTTCGCTATTCATACATGTAATAGTCATCTGGCTCAATATTGCACAGAATATGGAGGTAAATAGAAGGGATGAGACAACAGCAGTTTATGTTGACATTTTCTCAAGTTTAATATTTTCAAACTTGCAGGACTATGATTTACTGGTCTCACGGCCCAACATAAACTGCTGTTCATTAAATATGATTTACTGGTCTCACGGTCCAGCATAAACTTACAGGTTAGTCAGTCAGTTTGAATCCGATGCGCAGGTTCACTTGGATTGTAGAGAGGTCATAAGGTGATCACTTATTGCAAAGCAGTTTCCTTATTTCTGTCACTTATTGCTCCTGGTTACCTGTTGATCACTCCTGGTCACTTATTGCAAAAAAGTTTATGTTTTATAGGAGAGAATACTTCAAAAAAAATTTTCATCATAAATACATACTGCGTTACCAAATATGGAGTTGACTGCCACCACACCACCATCTCGTCAACAAACTGAATATTGAATATAAGCTCTGGTGACTAAGAAGGCATGGCTTGGAGCCTTGGACGAGATTTGGCTCAATGCAACTTGGCTCAATAGCCACTCTAATGGCCTGTCTTTGAAGAATTCCTAATGATTGAAGTTTTGATTACACCTGAACAAAATCTTGGGTTGGGATTGCTTATCCATGAAGACAACATGACTAGATTTACCAGCCTAACATATTTTTAACAAAAAAATAATTGGCTACCTCAGGCCAGTGGTGTAAGTCCGGATTTGAGAATTAGCTCCGGTAAATGATCATGGTTTGGACAAGATATGGCTCAATCCAAGATGGCCCAATTCCACATCTAATTGCTTTCCTTTGAAGAATTACTAATGCTTGAAGCAATGGACTGCCTTAGAGAAAATCAAAAAATAAGTGAAGTCTTCAAAGGGCTTGTTATATTTATCCTAAGGCCAGGTCCATGAGGGTTGAATCCCCACCTCACGGATAGTTGAACTCCACTTTGATTATTCTATACAATCCCTTCTTTTCCTTGTCTTGGAAAATGCTACCACTTGCATTATCATACTTCTATTAGGTGTTGAACTCACCATCGTATCAATCGTCAATGGATCCCGTGACTTCATTAATCTTGTTTCATTCACTATTCTGCATGTAATGCATCTCACGGTCACAGTTGGCGCAACTTGTGTGGCAGTGAAATTTGGTTCAGAAAAAGTAAACCGAGGAACCTTCGTTCATAGTAATTTGGATCTTAACCATACAATTTATCAAAAGGAATTTATGACAGACTTTGAATCCTCCCAATTTGGCACCCAGGTACAAGCATAAATCTTTCATTAGAAAGTGCTACTTTATAGTTCTATTGGAAACCCCAACTGATAGCATTAGAAAATTTGGCACCACCCAGGTTCAATCGTTCCCAGCATCTGAAGGCAGCACCGAAAAAATATTTCATAGCATTCTGACCATTCTACTACTGCATCTTATTGCTTTAGACAAAAAAGGTCTAATTAAAAGAGTAAGACATGTTGTTAGTAATTTATAGAAAATATATCCCCAAATCATGTAATTCCAAATAGAACCCCAAAGCATGTATTTCATGCCCGATTGAACAGAAAAACAAAGATTACTATACAACATGTGACTATAATAGCGTGATAAATTTTTCGTAGATACTCATTTCGAATTTTCTCTACTTCAATAAAAACACAGAATGAACTTTCAAGCTTTTCAACGACCGCTGTCAAATTGCTCTTTTCTTCTCTCCAGTTTTCTCGTTCACAATTCGATGAATTGGCTTCAGGTTGCTGCCAATTTGCTACTTCATCTTTCCAAAGGAACGCACCACATCTATTTTCATTCTGCATAAAGATTTACGCACATAAAAAATTGTTAATGATGGATTTGAAACCTTGACAATGTATATTGACTGATCTATGAGGTCGCTTAATCACCCTTACATTCCAATTCGGGCATTTCCAAAATTTTCTATTTGGATTCAACTGCGTACGAGAAGTATATAATTTCATGTCTCCTGCTCCACATCGGCATTTTGGAGTACACTCAGATCGGATCGTATTAGAAGATGACATTCTGAAAAAAAGAAAAAAAGAACAGAAATGAACAATTCATTTGCCATTTTTTCCATGACAACACAACCATAATAAAAAAAGAGAAAAAAAAAAAACCCACATCAACAACAAATAACCATGGGTTTCAAACAAATAACCATGGGTTTCAACAAAAACCCATATGTAACAAGGCCTTTTTCATGTACAGGAAGTCTCCTGAAGCTACCTCTGAGCCGCCTCCTGAAGGTCCCAATTCAGGTTATTTGGTGATATTTGATGAAGAATCAGAAGCAGAGCCAGAGGCATCAAATGTTTTTCCTTTTTTTTTTTCTTGTTTTGATCAGTTGTACGTGTTGCATCACATGTATCATTCCCTTCACATGCGCTAGAAAATCAGTATCATCGCCTGCTAGGGGTACATGGTATTTTTATCATAGTCTCCATAGACGGCAAGATAATCCAGGCCAGCTGTAGAGGAGAGTTTTTAAGGGGCTCAGGCGCTCAGCTACAAGCACTTTTGTTTTTAGTATTGCAGGTAGTAGGTATGAGTTTCCACATTTTATGATTCACGATCATGGAGTTGCAGAGATGGGGCCGGGATTTTATGCAAGAAGGCCACAGTTGGTGACGACAGGTGCAGAAATGAGATAAAAAAAAAACGATGGTGTACCTTCTTGCAGAGCGATAGAGATAGCGATAGAGCAGAGAGGTCCGACAGATTGGAGAGCGAGAAGAGGAAGCACAGCAGGTAACTACTGTTCATGCGACGGAGATTGTTAACGATGGTGTACCGCCGGACGCCGGGAGAGAGAGAGGTGCGAGAGGGAAGAGACGGCGTGTCGCCGGGAGAGAGAGGTGAGATCTCCCTGAAAATGGATTTGGGCGAAAAGGGAATCTCGTTGGAGACGGTCTGAGATTTGGGCGAAAATGGCTTCCATTGGAGACGGCCGTTGGAGACGGTCTGAGATTTGGGCGAAAATGGCTTCCGTTGGAGACGGCCGTTGGAGATGGTTTGAGATTTGGGCGAAAATGGTTTCTATGGAGACGGTCAATCTCTTTGGGCGAAGAAGGCTTCTCTGAGATTCCCAGCGAAAAAGGCTTTCCCTCCCATTCTATATATTCATTTTATTAGAACCGTTGGATGACCCTCTTAATCAAATGGCTGGGAATGGTCCTCTCATATATGGGTAAGGACCGTCCTCACTAGACCCATTCCCTATATATATATATATAGGAGTGTTATACATCGCATGAGCATTTTTTAGGAGAAATCACCGTTCCATTTTGGGCCTACTGGGAATGCATGATGATCCTGGAAGTCCATTGGATGGAAAGATCCATATGAGACTTACCTATATGCAAAAACTTGAGCCCATAATATCATCGTAACCTTTTGATCTATGACCCAAAGATTTAATGGTTTCGAGGCATCATTTTATCAAGATTTCAATCAAACGGTAAGGAAAAGTTGGATGGGCACCAAACTTGGACTTGCGACTATTCATGGGTGGGTAGTGCGTGTGAAAAGATTACATTGACTCAGCATGGGCCCCATCACAAAAAATAAGAGCAGCGAAAAAACGGGAATTTTTAAAGTGGGGCATTTTCCAGAATTTCCCATATATATATAAGGGAAATTCTCCTATGAGAATAAGTCTTAGACTATTGGGGGGAGACCTCATATTTAGGCTGATGACATTGGTTATGGATCCAATGGGCCCCATACTCTAAAATTATCTTCATTATCTTCTCTTTTAATATGGCATAAACTTGCATTGACAGCTTCTTAACATAAGCCATCTGACCCAGGTTCAACAAACTTTTTTTCTTTTTGCTTAAAGGCAATTTTATTAGGAAGGAGGGAAAGAACAAAGGCTAAAAGACCCAAAAAGAACAACCCAAAAGGGAACTATACAAGCAAAGGGAGGGCAAAAGAAAAAAAGAGCTACCTCCGAGTTAAACAACCTCCGAAACAAGAGGAATGGACAAAAAATTGCAGAACTCATGAAGAGGCCTACAAGAAAAAGGTTTATCTAACAACCTGAGAGAGGAAGAGTGAAGCTCTGTCAGATAGATCTTGGCCTTTGTTTGAGAGGCTCTGGAGTTCCTAAATGTAAGATCATTTCTAAATTTCCAAATTACAAAAGTGGTGGTGAAAGAAATAGAGGAAGCTCCTTTTTTGGCCAGTTTGTCACAGTTGAGGGACAGATGTAGCAAAAAATAAGAGGGAGATGTGAATGGCATTCCTGACTCCAGCCGCTCGAAGAATCCATGTCCAAAGAGAAGTAGCACAGGGGCATTTGAAAAGGAGATGGAGGTCAGTCTCCAGGCTATTCTTACAGAGACAACACCTATTAGCAAGGCTTATACCAACTGATTGAACCCAAGTATGAGTTGGAGTCTTTCGGCTGCAATCCTTAGAAACTCAGTTGGTTCAGCAGGAATTTCAGATGGAATAATCTAGTTTTCTCCATATCTTAGAGAGCTCAACCGCTGATTACGGGGGAAAGAGAAATAGGGAAAAAGGCAAGCTAAGCAAACGTCTTCAGCCCAGCAATCAAACCAGATGTCAGCAAGATTGCCATTGCCAATGATCCACCTGTAGCTAGACTGGATGAGATGTGCAAACTTCCTAATCCTGCGCCAGATAAAGGAGCCTGATTTGGGAGCAATGGAGCTCCAAACAGGCTCGACTAACTCATGTCATGGTTCAGGCCCATAATCCATGAAGGGCCAAAGTGTTGATATATTCTCCACGTACGAACATAGATAAGCACGGTGTAGTATTTCTTATTTCAGTGCACATGGGAAGACTGACTTCATTCATTAGAATAAATTAATAATAGCCTTAAATTGTTAAGACTGTATATATTTAGAACATCCCCAAAGGGGTGGGGTTCGTATCCATTCTCATAGAAATATATCAATGAACCATTCATCTTTATTTATTCTTTTTGTAAAATTTCACCTTTATTACATACACATCAATCAATGAAAAATTACATGACTAGAGGACAGCAGTGTCAACTACTTAAGATAACAATACAAACAACAGGTTCAGATTAAGTAGATAGAGGCTAGGGCATTTCACTTGTCACCATGCCTTTCTCTTAACATCTTAAGTCCTTGGTACCTTCCCAACATCATCAAAGTCGCCATTGGATTTGTGCCTGGTGAGTCGAGAAACGTGGACCCATCAAGGACTCTCAAACCCTCAACTCCGAAAACCTTGTAATCTCCATCCACAACAGACCCAACTAAGCATCCACCATGATAATGGCCAATGGTCGATACATTTTTCTTACAGTATTCTCTCAATTCTTCTTCGGTGGAAGCTCCTCCATCGACAAATCCACTTTGTGTCCTCCCTAGGAACTTCTCAATCGATTCTGTTCTTGCGGCTCTTTCGATGAGACGAGCCATTTGAACACACTCATCCAAGTCACTCTCCTTTTCAAAGTAGTTGAACTTCACCGACGGGTTTTGCCTAGGATCAGTGCTATTTAGCCTTAGTTCCCCTCGTGATAATGGGTCTGCTACTTTAGCTGTGATGATTTTGATGGTCGTATTGAGGCTCATGGGGACGGTCAGTGATCCGATGATAAATCGAAAATCATTTGCTATTCCCACAATTTGAGTACCAGCTGGTGGTTGTTTCTGAAGAGCCTGAGAAATGTTCAAACCAAAGGCCAAGCTTGGATTGTCTTGTATGCCTTTGCCCACCTCGGTTGTGTTTATGAGAGGTGAGATGTTTAACTGCTTGAGATGTTCATTGGGTCCAATGCCACTCAACATGAGGATTTGAGGACTGCCTAGAGCCCCTGCGGATAGTATTACATCACCCCAAGAACCTCCTTTCTTTGGCTGGTTGAGATAAACCTCATAGACCTCACTATTGTTGTTGTAGCTATTGATGAATCTTATGCCCCGAGCTGTAGGCCCTCTCCCATCACCTGCAAGTATTATGGTATCAAATTAGTTTGGATATGATACTCGTTAAAATCATTCTTAGAAGCGTGATTCTTTAGCATACCATGGAACTGAAATGAACGCATCCTATTTACATCTTTTGATAGGCCCGTGTGAATCAGTAACGACCCCCCTTGCATACTACATACCATTACTAGCCTGGCTTTTCCTTAAACTATGATGTCTTAACATATGAATAAGTACATAGGGAAATTCTTAAAAACTCTGCTCTCTCAAAAGGGCTTCTGTCCCTATCAAATAGCCAATGATTTGTTAATATTTCAAGAGAAGAGATGCTCTAATGAGAGTATCTCTCATCTTACTATAAGAGATAAGGTGGGGCCCTCACATCCATATCTAATGCCAACAACTTAAATGCTCACCCCTATCTCTCATAGGAGCATCTTACTTTTAAGAGATCCACCTTTGGAGGAGATAATTTAGGCGATAGAATCGGAAATTTGTATGATTCATGATACGTGTCACACTTTCATTAGCTAAAAGAGGGGAGTTTTTTTTTTTTTTTTTTTTTTTTTTTTTTTTTTTTTTTGTGAAAAACGCCAGGGATTTTTTTTTTTTGAATAGTAACTATTTTTTGAATAACAAGTAATTTTTTGTGATGAAGAATCTAGTTACCTGCATGTTGGAATATAACATTTTGAACTGTTGCATTCAGAAGAACAGTGAGTCTCTCGAAGTTCCCTAATGTTAACAAATCAGCAGAGGTATGTCTCTTTCTATTTCCATCAAATATCCTGCCACCTATCTTTGTTCCCTCCACATGCTCCAAGGTAAAACCATTGAAGGGTGTAACTCCTGCCTCAAGCAAGGCCTCTTTCACAACAGATTGCCATGGGGTCAACACATAGGGCCTGAAGACAACCTTAGACTCCACCCATTCATAAGCATCCTTAACCAATTCTCCATCCCAACCAGCTCTCTCTATGAAGTCCTCACTAGCCCTGCTGTAAAATCCAGCATTGATTGCAGTTGTTCCACCCAACACTCTTCCTCTATAATTTGCCACTCCATCCTCAGACACAAATGGCTGTGCGAATGACGAGGATTCGTTGGTTATCAAGCTGTAAAGGCTCAAAGAGGACTCATCTTCGATGAGGTGGTTGCCGTATGGAGACCCTCCGCGTTCGACTAAGAGCACTGAGTAACTTTTGGAGAGGGTGGCTGCAAGGGGGCAGCCGCATGCCCCGCCTCCTACAACGATGTAATCGAACGATTTACCGGCGACTTCATTGACATCTGCAGTCATGAAGGGGCCAATATTTGCTGCATTAATGTGGACAAAGCAACATATAGAGAGAGAAACAAATAGTATAAAGTACAGCATTCTGTATGGGGGCATGGTTTAACGAAAGAAAACAGCTTTTTTTTTTTTTGTTTGTTGTTGTAATGGTTTCACTTCTCATTGAGAGAACCTTTCATTGATGTGTTTGTATTTGTAGCCCCTCAATGAGCAAAGAGGTAAAGGTCAAACTTAGAGTTTTACTTGGCCACGCAAAAGAAAGGATAGGAATGCGAGGTGTTTCAACAAACAGCTGGGACGCCATTCCTGAAAATGGACATGATAAAATTGAATGGAGACCGCGTGGTCATTGTTTCCATAGTCTTTGAAAATCTTAATGTAGAATTGCCTTAAGATTGTAGGCTCTACAAGAAAATATGGTTTCTAAGATGAATAGGAAAATTTGGAGGGTTGTCAAAGTGGGAAACGTGTCAGCTGGGGGCAGGCCGGAAGGGGAGGGAGAGTTTGGGTTGAGGTGTGGAAACACACAGGAAACCTACTTGGAGCCAACCTTTAATTAATTTAGTTGTTTCACAGGGCCTCAGCCTCCTTGATTTGGCACAAGCCCATGTTTTACACTGGTCCAAACATTATTCACCATTGGATTTCATCATAAAAAAGAATGGTGTGTTTTTATTAACTTTGATGACTTAAAATTAAGAAGTGGATCAATTCATCTCCTTGGTATCTAATATTTTCATTGCTGGCCTCACTATCTAGATTGTTATGCATCCAAGTACGTTGCTTTGAAAGGGGCGATTATTCAGGAAAAAATGCCAGCATTTGTAGTCAAGCCCTATCAATATTATTATTGTATATGCTAATTGAGTTGCTCAAGCTAATTAGCCCTTTAATGGGGCGAGCTGAGCTGAATGAAAAGGCCAACCTTAAACTCGCTGGAGCTTGGCTTGATGAACTCACAAGCTAGATTGTGTATTATATGGAACGAAAGGATTTCAAGGGGATTGGGTCAAAAGTGCCTGCTTCCAATTAGAAAGGAGGAATTGATGAATGTCATATATGCATGACATCCTCAATCTATAAGTCAAAAGTTTTCCGAATAGAAAGGAGGAATTGATGAATGTCATATATGCATGACATCCTCAATATATAAGTCAAGTTTTCCGAAATAACAGAAGTCAATGAGTATCTCGAAGGCATACGTATGACAATTGACAACCTTAACAAGTTAACTTTTACCAAAAAATAGATAAAAGTCAAATGACTATATGGAATTCACTTGGATCAAGCAACAACTCATCATATACACACAAGGGCCTTTCGTTTGTAGAATATTAGTAACACAGGCCCGGGCTTAAAAATAAAAATATTTTTTAATTTAATATTTTCTTTAAAATATTATTGATAAATAAAATAAATAAATGAATATATTATTTCAAAAAATGGCTTGGGTCGTCCCAACAGTAAAAAGATAGAAGAAAGATGAGATAAACTCAATGTGCATCATCATCTTGTCCAAAGATGGCTTGCTTTTGAAGAAATAAAAACACAATTCTATCCCAACCCCAAGTTGTCTTGTGATTTTACTACTTGTATAAAAAAAGTGAACAGAAATTTTATTGCTTGGCTGTAGGCTTGTAGCAGAAGGTTAGGCAGGGTAAAAATAGAAAAAAAGACAAAGTTACCCATAGTAAAATTTTAAAAGACATCATTTTATATGAAAATTTCAAAAAGTTGAGGAGAGCACTCAATGTAGATTCGTCCCTGGCAGCAAACAAGGTCTCTCATCTCTGTTAGTGATGTTTGTGTTAACACTAAACATGACATGATACACCCACCATGCCTTATAGACCATGGTTTTTAACCTTAATTAGTGGACTCAAGCCAATGAGAGAGAGATGTGGGTTCTTGAGCCCTGCGGTTATTCTCCTACATGTGTAAAAGCTTTGGATTCAGAATTGTGAGGACGAATCACATTGAGATCATGTGGAATTAGATGATGTTAGCTTATGATAGTTGAAACCATTTTATAAGGGGTTTTTTTTTTTTTTTTCTTGTGGGTTAAAAACGCTTTATAAGTTGGGGAAGGCAATGGATACATTATTAGGGGTGTTCATGGGTCGGGTCAGCCCAGTTCCTGCCTGGGCCTAGCCTACTTCGGGTTGGGTTCAGGACTTGGGTTTTCAGACCAGACATGCGTTTAAAATTTGGGATGACTTTGATTAAGTGATAAAAAAGCCCAAATCCCACCTTGAACAAGTATTGCTTATAGTTTAATGACTTGTTTGCCAAAACAAGTGATTTCAAGCCCAGAATTTTAATAGAAAGCCCAGCCAGGCCTGGTCAGATGTTTATATGGGAGGGCTCCACTTGAAATGAATGGGGTTGGCCGAGCTCAAGCTAGAAACTTAACCCGAACTTAATTATGCCAGCCCATCAACACCTGTAGTGCCTAGGCTTAATTTGGAGTAAGTCCATGCCCACTCCAACTTGTATCCACATGCCATGCCCCAAATTACTTGATACTTGCAGGTGTGAGTTTATGATATGTAATTGAGGATTAATATAAGAAGATAAAATAGAAAAGTTATGAAAAGAGAGATTTAATGGGAAGTTAGAAGGATTTTAGAAATGGAGGTTTATGAAACCATAATCTTAATTTAAATGGAGATATATTTAGGTTGGAGATTTGGGAGGTGTAGTGGCCCACATTAAACTCAAAGCTTTGTGTGATTTTATAAATATTTTTCTTACAGGACAACTCACTTACTGATGACGTGGCGCCCTCCACAACCAACTTCCCCCTTTGCTTTAATATATATAATGTGAGAATTTCTATTAGGAGACACATGAATTCTCCAGGGTTGCCGTCCAAGTCATTTTGGATGATGCAATTTGAAAAATATGTAAGGGCACATTTTGTAACAAGTGTGGAATCTATAAGACTTTGCAGGTTTGAGGTTTCCTCACAAGAGTGATTCCTCATTGAGGATTTATATAGTTGAGGAATTTATATAAGCAATATCGGTGCATTTTGATACATATAGTTGAGAAAAATTGATATCAAGGATTAAACTTGAAAAATTGAGGATTTCCAAATACTATAGGGGAAGTGGAACCTGAAAATTCATGAAACTAACCCAAATCCTTGCGGATTTTCAATTGCCAAATGTGGGTTTCCATATCTCTGTGGAAAAAACATGGGGAGATTCCTTTAGGATTTGTTCCCCAAATGTGACCTAAAAGTCAAAAGTAACAATCCAAAAGGCTGGATTTTTCAAACCTAGTGATTTGTTCATGTAGTTATAAAATTAACTCCCGTTTCTTTATCATTTGAGAAATCCATGGTGACTTATATATGTTCAAAATGAGCTCTAGGGCTTTCTAATTCCTTGGATGCAATATACAATCTGATGGCTGAGATTTGTGAGGTTGAACGCGCAATCAACAAACTTGCAAGTTGCCATTGCCCTCCATTAAGAAAAGTAAATAAAAGCAGGATAAGGTGCACCGGCCCAACTTGGTTAAGGCAAATCCGGGCCTTTCATACTACAAATTAGGAATAAAAGCTGATTTATGGCGAAATAGGTGAAATTGGGCAAAGACCATTCAAAACCCAGGTGATTTATAGCCAAATAGGTGATTAAATCAGTTTTCATGAGAATGCTGGTCATCATGCAACAACATTTATCTCTCTTCTTTGATATATTAACTATATATTTTGTGCGAAGAAGATAATGCACATAAGTAGGTACCATATCCGGACGATGGTATTTCATTACATAACTAGCAAACCGCACCCGTGCTTAGCACGGGCAATATAATTAATGATATAGAATATTTAAAAATATATCGATAACTTCTAAGAATTAAAAAAAATGTTATTAAATTGGTGTGAATTATATTGAAATTGTAAGATTTACATTAAAATCAGTTGCTATAGTATAAATTATCAATATAAAAATTTAATGAAGATCCATCCAAACTATCCAGATTAACTACATTCATGAATTTTGAAGTTCTATTAATATGAACTACTTTAGTAACTATCAGATTGATCATGTGTCGAAGATAAATAAACAAATTTTAAGATAATTTTTTTTTCCAAAAAAATTAAGATACTATCAGGTGTCCATGAATTATGCATAATGATTCCAATCAAGAAATAACACATTACAAAAGGATTAAAAGATGAACAAAAGACTTAAGAGACTGTAAACTGTATATAATAACTAATCAAATGCACCAATTTAGAGAACTGGTCCTACAAAGCAGCATAATATTATAGATTAAGTTCTCGTTGCATCCATCACCAGCCACACTAAAAAAAATAAATCAAATGATAGGGAATACAACAAAGTGGAAGACAAATAAATCTAGTATTAAAAAATCAACTTTATTTTTTATTGGTAAATGTACTTAAAAATCATAACCCAACATATTAGCACAAAACTTTGTCCTAATGGTGGTATTGGATATTAAGAATGCAATCATGACATAGCATACACACATGTTCGGTCTATTGGGAATGACAATCATTAGTCATATGATATTTCATAGCACTAGGTTGCTGGGGATGTGTAATGGAGATCACATGAGATAACATGAGCAAGTGGCGTGTCAAGTTTCAATATTCCTCTGGTTTTGTGATCTATGCCTACAGGAAAAGGCAATACTTCACCTACCCACTACCAAGAGTCAAATCCATTTAATAATGGCCATATCACCCCCACAAAGAGAGAATGAGAATGAGAATGGAGAGTGATAACTCCTTAAAAATGCATAATTTCCTCATCATTTTAGAATTAATTAAGAACTTAATCATCAAATCATGGATAATTTTAGTAAAAAAATCATGATTTTATGTTTATGGGCATCAAAGCTTGAATTCGAGTCAAAACTCATTGAAAAATCTCATTTTCACATAAAATCATGAATTTCTTTTTTTTTGGCATTGAAAGTCACAAATTTCTCATTACTTTTTATTTACACATGAAATGATGAATTTTATTTGCACCATTGATTTAATTGAAGATTTGATAAAATGGTGACATTTTATGCATCTATTTAGTGTAAATTGGGCCCGCATCTTGCATAATTCTTTCCTTATATGAATAAATTATTCTTTGACATTTGTTTTTATTTTTTTGTAGGGAATTTCAGAATTTGGGGTCCGCGGAAGAGAATTGATGAATCAAATGCACCATGGGACCCATCTACGTTTGGCATAAATTCCAAGGTAGGGCCATGGCAGGGTCCGCTCTCATATACAAAAAAAAAAAAAAAAAATCAGATTTAATCTCTTGAAGATAAGTTCTAGATTTGTGGGCCATGTGATGAAGTGTCCAAGACCTCTGAACAAAAGTCTCAAAATCCAAGTGGGGCCCAGCTGAAGACCAAATTCTGAAATTCAGAATTTAGATTTTTTAGTTGACATGTGGGCCCATGTGGAGAATTGCAACAGATAAAAAGATGCCTAATAGGCGGATGTACTAAGCAATTTTAAGTTGTGGATAACATCAAAAGAGACCAAGTTTCCTGAAAGATCTCAACACTATGGATTCCAATCAAGAAAAGATTTCAAATTTGAAATCTTCCAAAGTAGGAGGATAACTCAAGCCAACGTGATTCATTGCAGCATGGAGGCCCATTACTTGGTTTTATCCAAGTTATGCACACCCAAAGTGGGGTCTATTCCTATTCCATGTTTGAGATTTAAAATCAGATTTGAGGGTTGTTTTTTAGAGAGAATGTGGGTCCACATGAATTTTCAAGATTTGAAAACTTTTAAACCAAAGAGATTGGACGTCCAACACTAGCATTATCCAAATTGTGACAAACCCACATGGACCCACCAAGCTTTCAAACTTTCCATACAAATCTGAAAATTCAGATTTCTTTTCAATCAAGAAGCAAAGAATTGAACCAGCCATGAAGATCGTCCAACACTATGCTTCACACATCTAAGATGGTCCTACATGCATCCCAAGTTGTACAAGGTTAGATGTGGATTTTTTATTTTTTTAAGTCAAGTGGGACCAAGTGGAGGAGTTTCAAGTTAGCAAAAGAGTCATGTGTACGTAGAAATTCAAAAGACAAAGCAAATCTGAGAATCCCCAAAAACTAATCTCCTAAACTTGCTACCTTGGACCACAAGCCATCAAACCAACATAAAAAAAACCAAAAAGGGAAAAAACGTCAACTCCATCTCCCCCATCCCTCTTGGACAACCAAAAACTTCTTTCCTATCATTTTCCATTAATTTTTCTCCATCTCTCATCCTTCCATCAATATTTCATCCAAGGCCTTCCTTAAGGCACGCCACCACTTAGATTTCTATGCCCCACGCCGCCGCCGTTGCTGATATCGCTCCATCATCAACCAGCCATCTACCTCTCCCTTGGTGAAGGATTGAAGACTTGAAGATGAGATTATGCGCAAGTCCTATTTTCTTCATGTGTTCGATCTAGGGTAAGGAAAGATTTTTTTTTTTAGTTTTGATTATTGTTGGGAAATTACTAGCTTATGGATTTATTTTAATTTAAAAGATGCAATTAGTGAGGTCAAGGTGTCCCGCCTTGGATCGGCATCGTGTGTTTGTGGGTAGTGACAGTACACACTTGGTGCGGTGTTTTTGCAGTCTTTTATTAATCTTGCCAATATAACGTCGTGATTTCCCATAAATATTTAGAATTCTTTTTATCCTTATTTTTTAATGATATTATTAATGGATTTTTATTTTAATGCATGATTTATTTACTTTTATGCAATTGGTGGTTTGATGTCTTTTATGTTTTTGCAGTGTTTTTTAGATTAGGATTATTTTTTATTTGGGATTGTAATTTTTTTTTAATTTGGATTTGTAATTAAATTTTAATTTCAGTTTCGTAGAGATTTTATTTTTATAGACTTTATTAGGTTAGTACTAGTTTTCTAATAGTACAGTTTTTACGCGATTAACTACTCCCTGTGGATCGACCTGGTTTTACCGGTTATTACTACAATTGCGGCCTTGCACTTGGGGGCTGACGAAAGAGAGAGAGAGAGAGAGTTGTTATTTGAGAGAAAAGCATTCATGTCCGTGAGAGGGTCAATCCGAAGAGATGATTTGCACAAGGAAGGTGAGGATTTTACATCCCGTTCCTCCCCTTTCGCCTTGCGGAATTTGCAAATCCCATTGGGGATCAGATCCAAGAATCCAGAGGTGACGATTACCGAACATAGATAATATGGAATTTTATGGAATGAAAATCTTTTGCCTAGGGATTTGGTTATCGAACGTAATTTGGAGGAGATTTGGTTACCGATCGTTTTTTGGAGGAGTTAATAAAAGTCCTGGAATTTGCAAAAGAGAAATTAAGAAGAGAGGTAGGAGTTACCATTTGAAAGATGATGGAAGGAGTTACTCTTCTCCAAAGAAGGTAAAAGGATAGTCAATAATTTTTGGAGGGTCAAAATTAATTGAACAAATTGAACAAATTGAGGCTGATTTCTAAATTGAATACAGCTGCTTTCATATATATATATATATATATATATGTATATATATATATATGTATATATATATATATGTATATATATAAATGGAGTAGTAAACTTCCAAGTGCTAAAACACTATGCCATTGGCCATGGTGATGTTCTCCTTATTAACTCTTGCTTGCACCAATTTGCGTGATTCTTCATTATCTTCTATTTTTATATGGGTTTAGGCCAATAATCATTGGCACGTCATAATCAATTATTTGACCAAGGTTTGACTAACTCATGTCAGGGTTTAGGCCCATAATCAGTGGCGGATCCAGGATTCTCTTCCAGGAGGGGCAAGCATTAGTTGACTAACAACGGACGAAATAAGAATTCTTTTATAAAGGGGATCAATAATATTTTTTAGATTTTTTTACTTATCATTTAAAAATAAATTTAATTGTATTTTTATAGAGTTTTATACTTACATCTAAAAAAATCATAGATTTGACAACACCTAATATTTTAATAACAGAAATATTTAGGAATGACTTTTAATTTTATAAGTGGCCCCTAATAAATGGATATAGTCAAAACAAGAAGGGCCTTTTTAATTGAGGGGCTAGATGTAGATGATGTGGGCCCATTGTGATGCCCATGAAAATATTGCAAATCGTATATCAAAACAAGTGGGCTATTGAAATTAGCATGTTAGATCCTCTAGAATGTGGGCCCCATTGTGTAGCCCCCAATTGTGAAATAAAGCCTCCCAAGCCAATGTCACATGGATCTAGTAAAGAACTGAGTTCCCAATGGCACAGTGCACGGAAAACACAAAGGCCAAAGCAGCAACATGGGGAGGGGATCAGACTAGCACAAGAGTAAAAGAAGATCGAAGAGGAAAGAGGGGGAGAGAAGTAAAGGGAGAAGAAGAATACAGCAGCAACAACAGAGGTACGCCTCCTTCGATCCTTCCTCCTCATTTTTCCCCCAACTGTAACATCAATTTGTCCCCCTCTCTCCTTTTTTGTTTTTTTTTTTTTAAATTATTATAAATGGTAAAAACCGTTACGATTAACATATTGGTGGTGCCGATACTGATATTTTGGCCGATATTCTGAAATATCACCTGATATTTACTGATATTATTGCAATATTATACCGTGATGGCATCGAATCCGATATATAGTAAAATACCGTCTCGGTCAAGGCTGGTACCGATACGTATAGGTATCGGCCAATATTTTAAACCATGGGAGTGAGAAATGTATCTCACTCTAATGAATGTAGGGCATATATCGGATTGATTACGTATAAGGCAAGCCACCCATAATTAATTAATGAAACTCTATTAATTGGTTACTTATGATCAGTTAATGGGCCACAATAACTACAGTATACAGGGATGCTTAACAATCCATGGATTGGTCACTTGTGATTGTTTGCCATTAGCCAATGCCATAAAAAAGGCAAACATGCAAGTATCCATGCTGCTTAGAATAAATACTAGGATTGTAAACGAGTCGGTTCCTGTCTTGGTCCATGGTGGACTCGGAACCGGATACATTGAGGAGAATTTGGTGGAACCGGATCCGGACTCGGAACAGTGTAGGAACCGGTTTCTTCGCTTCGGAGCCGGAACCAGAACCATATATATATGGGACGGGTTTGGATTCGGGTCCGGGTTTAGATAGAGAATGATATTAAAAAAATATAGTTTTTAGGGAAGATTTTCGAAAATTGAGGTAATATGTCGGGTCTCGGGTTCACGCGTCCGAACCAACGTGGAATCGGACCCGGGCCCATTTACTTATCGGGGCCTAAATAAAGACCCAGACCCAGTTTTTAACGGGTCAGAATCTTCGGGTAATCAAAGAATCGGGTACCCATTTACATCCCTAATAAATGCCCTCTTCTTAAGTGGACTTCCCAAAATTTCAGTCTAATTGGAGTTGGTCCCACCATAAGATTGAATACGTCATACTTTTAAATGTAAATACAATGGGACCGACTCCTATTTAAATTCAAAGGATAACCAATAAGTGAAAACCCAGTTAGTTCCAAAGAAAGGATTAGCTCAAAGTGTCGTGGGAGAGAAACAACTCTTTTGGAGAGAAAACTGTATTTTAAATAAGGAGAAAGATTTACTTACTTCTTTTTTTTTAAAGCAAGCAAAGGAAAAGGTAGACTACTCAAACATTTTTTAATTCTCTTCATTTGTGAAGAAACAAGAAAATGAGGTGGGGCAAATTTGAAAATAACCAAAATGCATGCAAACTTTTGCTCATATATTCTCAAGAAACAAATAAATTGAGGGGCAATTGCCCCTTCTCGAACCCCCCTCCATCCACCCCTGCCCATTATATATATATATATATATATATATATATATATGAAATCAATAGGGATCCTTGCTCTGGATAGTACCACGTCAGCGCTCTCAAATTTTTTTATTTTTATTTTTCAAGGGCACCATGTCAGCATTCTAGAAATTGACACATTATGAAGACAAACTCCATCTTCCAACTTGCTATTAATTACTTTTGATTTGAATCAGGACATGATTCCTAAATTCTCTCAGAAAAAACTCTTTTTTGAATAAATGGATGATTCCTAAAATAAAATAAATATTCCTCTCACATTTCAAATCATTATTAAATCTTAATCTCACTTCCTATTTTGAATGTACTGACCCTTATACCTCTCAAAGACCTCCGAGAGAGATAGTAGGTTAAACTAAAATCACGCTAAAGATTACTATTTAAAAATTCTCCATGTAAATCAAAATTCAGAACATTGGTCCAACCAAATTCCTAAAATCTCTCTATTCTCATCTTAAATTACATCTATACTTAGTTTCCTCATATTCTCCTTCGTAAGCTCCTCCTCATTTCCTCTCCCATCTGCTCACAATGCCACATTATTGTCATATCCCGTCGATCCACCTTTGATCTTTGCCCCACCTCATTGTTAAAGAGTTTTTGTGATAGTTTTCCTATAAGACATAGGAGAATAATTGCACCAAGACATATAAGAAGAATTGAATTGATCTTTGCCTCATACAAGATTAGTATTGACTCCTTTTTAATGGGTTCATTTTAGTCGTGCGCGAAAGTTTATGTGATCTTCTATATATAGTTTTTTTCCTCACGTGGCTACTATATCTCCTTCCTTTTATTGTATTGTGAGTTTTTTCGAAAAAAAATATAAAATTATTTTAGTTTTTTCCAAAAGATTTTGTTTCAAACTTAGGTAAATTTATCCGAGTTTGAAACAAACGATAAATTTGTCTGAGTTTTGCCCAGTTCCACGTGCAGATTTTCGAGATGAATATTTCTCCTTCTTAGATAAATTCATCTGAAATTTGTCTAGCCTCACGTGCAGATTTTTTGGATGATTTTTCCTTCTTTGAATCAGTTTTCTCCCTTTTTTCTCTCCAAATAAAACTTTAAACGAAATCAGTTTTTCTTACTACGTACACCGAGTGGATTAAGAGGAGTATTCTGGACTTTTTAACTGTTTAAAACTTGAAAAAGGAACCTTTGCCTCTACGAAAAAAAAAAAAAAACATGGATCATTTTCATTAAAAACCAAAGTTGGGGGACCTTCAATCAAACGTCCCTTGATTTTTCTTAGAAAAAAGAAGTGCAATAACTGAGTCAACGCCTTAGTTATTCAATCAATCAATCAATGGCGGGTCCAGGTTATTCAATCTCCCCCAAATTTCTCCCCGTATGTATTTGGATTACTTTTGATAAGGGTAAGAACTAATGTTATTTTAAAATTTAAAAGCTTTCCAGATTCAAATGTTTCTATAACATTACCATAAAATGGTCTTTAGAATCCAATTACATGACATTTTTGCAAATCCACTTCAATCAATCAATTCCAACCAATCTCCTATGTTCACTTGAATGCAGCAAGCCAAGGTAAGATCATCTGTGAAGCCCATTTCTACCCTAAAGACGATTTCTCTTTCGACTTTATGAATTGAATTGAATCCTCTTAGTTCCCACATTAAATTCATAATGGCCCACGATCTGATTGATAATAATCCCCTATCATACAATCAGGTCCAAATAACACCACAATTATGTGTGCCCAGCTGCTGAATCTATCTATATCAAGACTTTTGGCCACTTTTTTTTTGCTAAATTGCAAATTGAATTAAGAAAGAGAGAAAAGATTACAGCAAAAAAGCAACAAAATAGAGAAGAAAAGCAACAAGAGAAAGAAAGAGCAGAGCTCTAGTTCAACCCATGAGTAGGTTGGTTACAAAGGAGAAAGAAAGCGTTCAAATAACTACTAGAAAAGAAAGAAGACATATTACTTAGAGAAAAAGTGGCATCCTCTAAAAAGAATTTAATCACATATTGAAGGGAGGGCACCTTGTTAGAGAAGATAACAATATTCATTTCTTTCCATAAGCTGAATAGAGCAACTATGAGAAGGCGCCTGGACCTTTCTTGGCTTTCGAGCAAGAGTTTGCAGAGAAGGAGATCCATTAGGCTGAGGCAGAGCAGGAAGAAGTGGACTAAATGTTCCCTTTTATCTCCAGCCAATCCCAAAAAGAGGAGGCAAAGGGACAGAGGAAGAACAAGTTGAGAGCCGATTCTTGATGGGAGCCACAGAGGGAGCAAGTGGACGCCAACTGCACACCAATGGATTGAGCCCAGACGTTGGTGGGAAGTTTGCTGCGGAACAGCTTCCAAGCAAAGCAAGTAGAAGAAGGCTTGAGGAGATTGTTCCAAGCAAACTCGTGCCAAACTCTGGGGAGGTTTCTATGTCTGATAGATTCCCAAGCAGCAGAGAAAGACAGGCGGGAGGAGTTGGAGCTGGTCCAAATCAGAGCATCAAGATCTTCCTGCAGTGAGTAAGAGGCTGATGGGGAGGAAGAGAAAGATGCGACCTGCTAAAGGTTGAAAAAGCTAGAAAACCTGAGGGGATCAGAAAGGAAATCATTCACTGAAACTGACCAAGAGAATTCCATATCAGGGAAAATCTGCGCAAAAAAGAGGGGGCCATGCCATTTGTCATGCCAGAAGCTAATTCTTTTGCCATCACCCAGAAGCCAATGACTGTTTTGGAAAAAGAAATGAGAAGACTTGAATGCAACAAGCCAAGGCAATATCATCTCATATCACGATATCTTTTTTCAACTTTATGAATTGAATTGAATTCCCTTAGTTCCACATTAAATCCATAATGGCCCACCACCTTATTGATTATATATCTCATAATTTGCTGCATAATTGAAATGGGCCCACTATGTGATTGATAACAATCCCCTATCATACAATCAGGGCCAAATAACACCACAATCATATGTTGTTGGATAACTTTTGACAAGGGTAAGAACTGATGTTATTTTAAAATTCAAGGTCTTTCCAGATTTAAATAGTCCCTAATATTACCATAAAATCGTCATTAATTCCTGAGAGCCTAACCCTATCCCCTCCAAAAGATCTGCATCAATGTTGCCTCTTTCTTTCTATATGCATTCATGATAATGTCTTTCTAATGTAAGTGCCTTTTGTTTGGATGTACCCTATATCAAACGTCCTCAGGTATGCAGTTGGTATAACATTACTTTTTTATATCTAGTTTAGTTATTATTACTTTTTGTTGTGTTAGAATCGCCTTCAAACTTTGCATCTTTCTTTCTTTTTTTTTTTTTTTTTTTCTGATATACATGTGCATTAATTTATATTTATATGTACATATTGAAGTCAAATATCTTTCTTTTTTTTTTTTTTATCCTTTTTCCAAACTAATTTTGAAATATATATATATATATATATAGCCCTAACTTAGTATGGGCCTTTATTGCCAGGAATCCATAAATGGCCAAAGTGGTGATATATTCTCCATAGGAAGATTTCCTTCATTCATTGTAATACATTAATTATACCCTCAAATTGGTAAGTACAGTCTATATATTTAGATCATCCCCAAAGTGGAGGTGTTGGTATCCATTCTCACATAAATTTATCATTGAACACTTCATCTTTATTTATTCTTTTGGTGAGATTTCACCTCTATTACATACACATGAATTACTGAAAAACTACATGACTGGAAGGCAGCAGTGTCTTATTATATATAACAATACAAGTAACAAGTACAGAAAAAGTAGATAGAGGCTTGCAGCATTTTACTTGCGACCATGCCTTTCTCTTAACATCTTAATTCCTTGGTACCTTCCCAACATCATCACAGTTGCCATTGGATTTGTGCCTGGTGAGTCGGGAAATGTGGACCCATCGAGGACTCTCAAACCCTCGACTCCAAAAACCTTGTAATCTGCATCCACAACTGACCCAACTAAGCATCCACCATGATAGTGGCCAAATGTCGATACATTTTTCTTACAAAGTCCTCTCAATTTCTCTTCAATGGAACTCCCTCCATCGACAATTCTATTTTGTTTCCTCCCTAGGAACTTCTCAATCGATTTAGTTCTCGCGGCTCTTTCGATGAGACGAGCCATTTGAACACACTCATCCAAGTCACTCTCCTTTTCAAAGTAGTTGTACTTCACCGTCGGATTTTGCCTAGGATCAGTGCTATTTAGCTTTAGTTCCCCTCGTGACAATGGGTATGCTACTTTAGCTGAAATGGCTTTCATGGTCGTGTTAAGGCTTATGGGGGCGGTTAGTGATGAGATGATAATTCGAAATTCATTTGCTATTCCCACAATTTGAGCACCAGCTGGTGGCTGTTTTTGAAGAGCCTGAGAAATGTTCAAGAGAAAGGCCAAGCCTGGATTGTCCTGTATGCCTTTGCCCACCTCGGTTGTATTGATGAGAGGTGAGATGTTGAAGTGCTTGAGATGTTCATGGGGTCCAATGCCACTCAACATGAGGATTTGCGGACTGCCTAGTGCCCCTGCTGATAGTATTACATCACCCCAAGAACCTCCTCTTTTTGGTTGGTTGAGATTGTGTGGGGGCCCATTCCGTGAACCAGTTTCTCTTGGTCTCGGCTAGGGTGTGCTCGGTTAGCTACTGTTTGGGGGGACCACGTCCCTTGATCTCGGCTACGATCCGATCTACTTCGGTCTCGGCACTACGTGCTGGTCTCGGCCAAACAGAATTCAGTTCGGCCGCGCATACCGTTCAGTCTCGGCAATGCAAGCTCGGCAATGCAGAATTGCGCTTGCAGCTAATAGCCACGGCCCTATCGTGGCGAAGCCCAAGGAAGGGATCTGATGGGACTTCAGCCACCACCAGATCAGGGCAGGATCAGGCCCAATGTGACTGACATTAAATGCATTGTGGGCTGATCGGACCCACATTAAATGCATTGTGGGCTGATCGGACCCACATTAAATGCAGTGTGGGCTATGATGGACCTTCATTAATGGCTTTGTGGGCTGATGTGACCCAGGTCACATCACCAAGCCCACTGGCATTCTCACCCAAGACTGTCCCATATATAAGGCACGAGCCAAAGGGAGCAAGGGGTAAGCATTCTCACAGAGACACAGAGTCTTTCTTCTTTCTTCTTCTTCTCCGATCCATTGCTAACTTAAGCATCGGAGAGCCCTGCGCTGCCCATAGCCAGGGTCCTCTGACCTTTGTCTTTCTCCTCTTTCAGGCTCAGGTCGTCGCAGCTATCTCCTCCATGCATTGAGTAAGTCCTAAGAGGCATCCTGATCTTGTGAGTATTTTTATTTCTGCACTTACAATTGGCGCCGTCTGTGGGAAACGATTTCTATAATCTTTCCTATTCCTATTCCTAAATACCATGACGAGGAGAACTGCGAAAAGCGGAGAGACTTCCAAGACAAAGCATGCAGGACCGCCCCCTGACCAGCAGAGGGCTGGGAAGCAAGTAGTCGCAGAGGACGATGCTGAACGCGCTCTCATCCGGATCAACGTCCAGCAGCGTGACCTCCGTACAGAGTCCGCTCCCGGGAGGGGAGACGCCCAGCAGCCTGCAGGTCTCCTGACAGGGCGAGACCAGCGGGATAAGTCCCCAGTGGTCGATGGACCACGCCCTTCAGGTCAGGAAGGACACGTCGAGGACGTTGAGGATGAAGAGGATGATGACTACAACCCCGGCGACAGCTTGAACTCCACCCTTCGGGAGATTAAGGCACAGAACGAGGCCCTCAGGGAAAAGGATGCTCTAATCCGCCAGCTCCAGCAGCAGCTGGAGAAAGCTGCGGGCTCAGCAAGGCAGCAGCAGCGGACTCGTAGGGAGCAGTCCCAGCAGCAGCGGACTCTTCAGGAGCAGTCCCAGCAGCAGCGGACTCGTCAGGAGCGATCCCAGCGACAACATGAGGAGAGGGTTACTCGTGTTACGCGCATCCCTTCCTCAAAGGAGGATCTGAGGGACCACTTGAACAGGAAAGGGGACGACCGAGCCCGAGATGAGGGCTCAAGCACCAGCCGTAGCTATTCCAGGAAGGCGTCCGAAACCATTCCGGAGAACATGTACCGAGACCAGGAATGGCTGGACGCACACATAAGGGAAACGGTCCAGCGCAACCTGGAGGTAGCCGGCTTCGGCCGAGACCAAAAGGATGCTTGCTGTAACCCCGTTGATCTCGGTGCGTCTCCTTTCTCCCAAGACATCAGGAGGTACCCCTTACCCAAGAAGTTCACCGTACCAAGATTCGTCACCTATGATGGGGTCTCGGATCCAGCTACGCATCTCAGGCACTTCTCCCAGAGGATGTCTGTCTGGGGAGATGAGGGTCACCTGAACTGTAGAGTTTTTTCTTCCAGTCTGGGTGACCTCCCCCTGAAGTGGTTCTGTGCACTACCGGAGGGGGCCATTTCGAGCTGGCAGCAGCTCCAGCAGTCCTTCTTGAAGAAGTTCCAGGCCTACAGAGTCCTTCCGAAGACAGATGCAGACATCATGGCCTTGAAGATGAAGCAAGGAGAGAACGTCACCCAGTTCGCCAAGCGGTTCTGGGCGGTCTACAGTCAGATAGAGAGCTCCAAGGACGAGGTTGCCGTCTTCGCATTCCAGAATGCCTTGCTGCCAGACAGCGATCTCCGCAAGGACTTGGCTAGGAACCCGGTGTCTTCCATAGCAGCGCTCATGTCCATCGCCAACCGGTACATTGCCCAAGAAGATGACCAGATCCGCGCTCGGGAAAACCATGGAACCGCGCTGAAAGACCGGGGTGGGAGGACATCCAAGCAAGACGGGGGACCGTCTCGGAGGAGTGAACCTCGGAGAGAGGAGCGGCGGAGAGATGAGCCAAACAGGCGTTGGGCGCCCACCAGCTCGGCAAGGCCTCATGCGTTCGTCTCGGAAAGAAACAAGCGACCCAGGCTGATAGAGGACGCATTCCAGGCGGTCAACACGGTCTTCAAGATGCCAATCCACAAAATCATGTATAAGATCAAGAGCAGGCCGTACTTCAGCTGGCCAGAGCCCATGCAAGGCGACCCTTCTAGACGAGATCAGACGAAGTTCTGTTCCTATCACAAGGAGGGCGGCCATAAGACTGAAGATTGCAGGATACTGCGGTCGCATTTAGAGAAGCTTGTCCAGGATGGACACCTGCAAGAGTTTGTCAGGAGAGAAACCAGGGTCGACACCCGAGCCCCGCGCCGAGACGAAGGGGGTCACGACAGCGACGGGACAGAGAAGATAATTGACGTTATCCATCTGGCACCCCCGCCCAAGGGGAGTAACCAAGCACGTGCCGAAGCCAGGAAAGCCTCTCACGGCAAACATGTCATGGCCGCCGAACTCAGTTCAGCACCGAAAAGGGCTCGGAGGGAGCGTCCCGAGATCAGGTTTACTGATGCAGATCTAGAAGGGGTGCAGCTCCCCCACAACGACCCCCTGATCGTGACTCTGAAGTTCGATTGCTCTAAGCAGGGCGTGAAGAATTGTACTGTGAAGAAAGTCCTTGTTGACCCCGGTAGTTCTTCCGAGGTCTTCTATTTCGACAGCTTTCGAAGGATGGGACTGACGGAGAAAGATCTGCAGGAGGCTCGAATTCCCCTTATCGGCTTCAGCGCCAAACCAGTCTATCCTAAGGGGAAAGTGACATTCAAGGTCGAGGTCGGTGGCGCGTCTGTCATGGCAACCTTCATGGTGATCGACGCACCCTCTCCCTACAATGCTATAATGGGCAGGTCTTGGCTCCACAGCCTGGAAGCAGTCCCTTCCACCCTCCATCAGAAGCTGAAATTTCCATGGGAGGGAAAGAGTGGCCGAATTGAGATTATCACGGTAAGAGGAGATCAGCAGGCGGCTAAGCTGTGCTTGACAGCTGTGGTACCTGGGGAGCAAGAGCCCAAGGAGGTCAATGTGGCCGAGATGGAGAAGAACCTGGAGCAGGGGCTGGATGAGCTCGGCCAAGATCCGGGCAGGAAGAGCGTCGAGGAATTGGCCGAAGTCCGGATCGACCAGAAGGACCCGGATCGGTTCTTTCTACTCGGCAGCCAGCTTGGAGAGCCGGAAAGGTCCGAACTGGCCCAGTTCCTGATGCAGAACAGAGATGCCTTCGCCTGGACGCCTCAGGAGATGCCTGGCGTCGACCCCGAGGTAATGTGTCACAAACTAAATGTTGACCCTAACCACAAACCTGTGATGCAGAAGGCACGGAGAACTGGGGTCCCGCAGACCGAAGCCGTCGTCGAGGAAGTGGATAAGCTGCTTGAGGCCGGAGCTATCAGGGAGGTTCAATACCCGAAATGGTTAGCCAATCCGGTGGTCGTCAGGAAGAAGACTGGCAAGTGGAGGGTGTGCGTCGACTTTACCGACCTCAACAAAGCCTGTCCCAAGGACAGCTTTCCCCTCCCGAAGATTGACCAGTTGATCGACGCCACGGCCGGGCACGACAGAATGAGCTTCCTCGACGCCTACCGCGGCTATCATCAGATCCCACTATTTGGGCCAGACGAAGAGAAAACAGCTTTTATCACGCCCAGGGGAACCTACTGTTATAAGGTGATGCCGTTTGGGCTGAAGAATGCAGGGGCCACCTACCAGAGACTTGTCACCAATATGTTTCACGATCAGCTCGGCAAAACCGTGGAGGTTTACATCGATGACATGGTGGTCAAGTCCAAGCAGGCGCGGGATCATCTGTCAGACTTGGCCGAGATCTTCGCCACTCTAAAGAAATTCCGGCTGAAGCTTAACGCCTCGAAGTGCGCCTTCGGTGTTGGTTCCGGCAAGTTTTTGGGCAGCTTGGTTACACGCAGAGGCATTGAGGCAGACCCAGATCAGATCTCAGCTATCCTCAGAGTGCAGAGTCCAACTTCGGTCAAGGAGGTCCAGAAGCTTACAGGAATGGCCGCGGCACTGAATCGCTTCATCAGCAAATCTTCAGATAAGTGCCGACCTTTCTTTCATCTTCTTAGAAAAAATTCTAAATTCCAATGGACCCCAGAATGTGACCACGCCTTGCAGCAGCTCAAGGCTTACCTTTCATCACCACCGTTGTTGTCAACCCCGACCCACGAGGAGACCCTGTATTTATACTTAGCGGTCTCGGATCATGCGGTCAGCTCGGTCCTCATCCGAGAAGAGGACAAGGTTCAGAAACCGGTATATTATACGAGCAAGACCCTTATTGATGCCGAGACCAGGTATCTGCCTCTGGAGAAGCTCGCCTTGGCGCTCGTTAGCGCCTCGCGAAAGCTCTCCCATTACTTTCAAACCCATTCTATTGTGGTTGTTACGGAGCACCCACTCCAATCTGTTTTCAAGAAGGCTGACTTTTCAGGAAGAATCTCCCGATGGGCTGTCGAACTAGGGCAGTATGAGATTCAGTATCAGCCACGGACAGCAATAAAAGCCCAGGTTCTGGCAGATTTCCTCGCCGAGTTTGATTCAAGTTCGGCACCAACCCAGCTCGGCACCGAACTGGGGGGCGAGGAGCGTGGGGCTCCCACGAGTTCTGAACAATCACCATCTCAAGCCGAGACCCCAGTTTGGAAAATCTTCGTCGACGGATCTTCCACCTCGAGAAGAGCCGGAGCAGGAGTTGTTCTCCAATCGCCAGAAGGACTGGTCATCGAGCAGGCTCTGACCCTGGACTTCAAGGCGTCAAACAATGAAGCTGAGTACGAAGCCCTTTTAGCCGGACTTAATAGTGCCAATATCCTCGGAGCTCAACAGCTGGTGGTCTTCAGTGATTCACAGTTGGTGACAAACCAGCTGACTGGGAACTACCAGGCTCGCGACGACCGGATGGCCGCGTACTTGGCCCTGGCTAAGAAGCTGCTGGCACAATTTCAGTCGGCCGAAGTCAGGCAGATCGGCAGAGAAGCGAACTCTCACGCAGACGCCTTGGCTAACCTGGCCAGTGCTGTTGAGGCAGGGAAAAAGAGGAGCGTCGAAGTCGGATCGCTAGCTGCGCCCAGCATTGAGCTCTGTTCACCTCGGGAAGTGTTATGTATCGGTCTCGGTCCGAGCTGGATGGATCCTATTATCACCTACCTGAAGGACGACAGGCTTCCCGAGGACAGTGGTGAGGCCCACCGGGTCAGACTCAAGGCAGCTCGGTTTTGGCTATCTCCCGAAGTCAAGCTCTACAGGAAATCGTTCTCGGGACCGTACCTCCAGTGCGTCCATCCAAGTAAGGTCGAGGACCTCCTTTTCGAGATACACGAAGGAATCTGCGGGAGCCATATCGGAGGAAGATCCCTATCTTACCGAGCCATCAGCCAGGGTTACTGGTGGCCGTATATGCAGAAAGATGCGCAGGTATATGCGAAGAAGTGCGAGAAGTGCCAGAAGTTCTCACACTCTCTCCATCAGCCCGCGCAGGATCTCAGCCCGCTCTCTAGCCCGTGGCCATTCGCCCAGTGGGGGCTCGACATAGTGGGCCCGCTCCACCGAACCCCAGGGAACAAGAGATGGCTTATTGTGGCGACAGATTACTTCACCAAATGGATCGAAGCAGAGCCACTTTCATCCATCACAGAGCGAGACTCCAAGAATTTTGTGTGGAAGAATGTCGTCACAAGGTTTGGCATTCCCAGAGCGCTGGTTTCGGACAACGGAACTCAGTTCGACTCTAAACTCTTCAAGACCTTCTGCCAGGATCTCGGCATCCGAAACCATTACTCCACGCCAGCTTACCCACAGAGTAACGGCCAGGCCGAGATCTCCAACAAGGTGATCCTCGATGGGCTCAAGAAGCGGCTGGACCAAGCGAAGGGGAGATGGGTGGAAGAACTGCCGAGCGTCCTGTGGGCTTACAGGACCACTCCAAGGCGTTCCACTTCGGCTACCCCCTTCTCGCTCGCCTACGGGATGGAAGCGGTCATCCCTTTGGAGATCGGCCTCCCCACTCTGAGGTCCGAACTCTTTGACCAAGGACAGAACGAGACTAACTTGGCCAGGGAACTGGATTTGGCAGACGAAAGAAGAGAAGCGGCGGCAGTCAGACTGGCCGTCTACCAGCAGCGGCTAGCCAGGGGCTATAACCAGAACGTCAGAGAAAGGAAGTTCTGCGTGGGGGAACTGGTTCTCAAGAAAACGCTCCCAGCCGACAGGGATCCGAATCAAGGGAAGCTAGCGCCGAATTGGCATGGTCCGTTTAAGGTCACTTCCATTGCTGGACGGTCGGCTTATCGGCTCGAAGACATGGAGGGACGTCCGCTACCGAGACCATGGAACGCCTCACACCTCAAAAAATTCTATTTTTAGTCTCTGTACTTGTACAACGCTTCTGGATTCAATGAAACTACAGTTCTCCACAATTTGTAGCAATCTGGCATCCTGACAGTGACAATGGTGCAAAGTTGGAAGACCGTCTAAGGCCGGCACTCAGCCACCTAGACGAGTATCCGCCACGGCCCATATCTAAGGTTGGCACTCAGCCACCTAGATGAGTTGCCGAAACGGTCCATGTCTAAGGTTGGCACTCAGCCACCTAGACGAGCTGCCGAAACGGACCATGTCTAAGGCCGGCACTCAGCCACCTAGACGAGTATCCGCCACGGCCCATATCTAAGGTTGGCACTCAGCCACCTAGATGAGTTGCCGAAACGGCCCATGTCTAAGGTTGGCACTCAGCCACCTAGACGAGCTGCCGAAACGGACCATGTCTAAGGCCGGCACTCAGCCACCTAGACGAGTATCCGCCACGGCCCATATCTAAGGTTGGCACTCAGCCACCTAGATGAGTTGCCGAAACGGCCCATGTCTAAGGTTGGCACTCAGCCACCTAGACGAGCTGCCGAAACGGACCATGTCTAAGGTCGGCACTCAGCCACCTAGATGAGTTTCCGTCACGGCCCATATCTAAGGTTGGCACTCAGCCTCCTAGATGAGTTGCCGAAACGGACCATGTCTCAGGCTGGCACTCAGCCACCTAGACGAGTTTCCGAAACAGCCCATGTCTAAGGCTGGTACTCAGCCACCTAGACCAGCCGAAACGGCACCAGTCTTCCAACACGGAAATCTGGTTTCGCCGAAATACATGGGGCTTCCAAAGGGTCAGCGCTCGCAGAGAACCCTGATCAGGTCGGTCTACTCTAGTCCGAAGTCACACCCAAATTCACAACACTCACGGAAAGCGTACAAAGGAAAGCAAGTAAAAGCCACACCACACAGGAGAAAAATATGAGAAAGAGTCTTTCATTGATAGCATTGATTTACATCGAGACAGTTTGAAACAAAGACTACATTTTATAAAGAAAAGAAAAAAGAGGAAGTCAAGTCGATGGCTCTGCTTCTAGGTCCTCGATGACGACCACGGCGGCCTCGGCTTGAGGAGCTTCTTCAACGGGGTCAGGCGTTGGCTCGGAAGGGACTTCGGCCGGGGTGGCAGGGGTCTCGGCCAGGGCCTCATCTAGGGGCTCCTCTCCGAGCTCGGGGAGATTCTGATGTATCGGATCATCTGCAGGAACCCCCATCTTCTTCAACACGGCCTTGCAGCCGAGCCGGTATAGCTTCGGGCTGAGCGCTGTGATTTGATCAACGTAAATCTTCGCAGCTTCCTCAGTCCCCTCCAGGAAGGCGGCATCGACCTCAGCTTTTTTCGATGCAAGGAGTTCCTCCTTCGATGCAAGGAGTTCCTCCTTCGCCTTCCTTTCCAGCTCCAGCTCGGCCTTGAACCCCGCCGAACTCTTCTCCTCTGCCTGGAGCTTCGTTTGCCATTCGAAGCCCTCTGACCTTGCTTTGCAGAGGTCGCTGGCCATCATATCTGACTGAGCCTTGAGCTCCGCAGTCTTGGCCGCCTCCGCCCTCAGCTCCTCCTTGGCCGCTCGCAGTTCGGATTCGGCTTTCTGCTTTTCCTTTGCCAGGCGAGCCAACCGACTGTCCTCCTCCGCTATCCTGTCCGCGACTATCTGGAGCCTTTGGACAGCCTGCAGCGGATCAAACAAAAGAAGCTCAGCACGAAAACAAGAAATATCAAAAGAGAGAAACACCTGTGACCAGGAAAGTCGGGCACTTACAGCGAGGGAGTGCTGTATGGTCCTCATAATCAGCAGGGGGGAGTCTTCCGACCTGTGCCTCTCCATGTCCCTGGGGAGTGCACAGGCTCGGCTGAGCGCCGCAATGACATCTGGGCTCCCCACCAGTCTGTCCTCAGCATTTAGTGGCCTCCCCTTCCTCAGCTCCATGTCCGGCCTGAACTCGGCCGGTTCGGCACCCGAGGACGTTGCCGCCTGGGGCTCGGAGCGACTCTCCACCAGAGGAACTGCCGGAGCGGGCATCACGTCCACCGCCCTCTCCCTCGCAGCTTGGGGTGAACGTCGCCGTGATCGCTCCTCCCGCTCCGGCTCCTTCCCCTTCGCCTTTTTCCTCGGCCTCTCGCTTTCCGAGACTGGGGGAGGTCGGGCCTCAATTCTAGCAGGGACGATGGTCCCGAAGGAGGGCGAGGCAGTGCGGGTTGCGGCAACCTTTCTACCGCCGCCGAGGACGGCGTTCGCCAGATTCTTTGGCTGAAACGCGGGCCTACGCCTCTCCATATTGTCCACTTCGGCCTCGGCTCCGGAAGTATAGTTCTCAACTTCCCTTGTCGGAGAGTCTACCTCGGCTCCGGAGGTATATTCTTCAATTTCCCTTAGCGGGATGCCCGTGACCACGGCCAACGTTGCGGACGCTTCCGCAACCGTGACGGTCCCGCTGGTTTCTGCTGGATCGGGGGCGAATCTCTCCGGGTTGCCGGATTTCCGTGTGTAAGACACGTATCTCGGCTCGTACTTCAGAAGAGAGTAGGCAGCTCTTGTGTGGTGGCCGTGGTAGCAGTACACCTTGGTCAGCCAAGGTGAGTGCCTTCTCCAACCGTTCAGCTGGGCTTCGCGCTTGCGTTCGGAAAGGCCTGCGAAAAACAGCCGAGTTAGGATCTGGCAGCAGAAATCAAACATAAGAAAGAAATCGGAAACCCAGGGGGTTAGGTCTTTACTCGGTGGAGTCCCGAGGCGTCGAGGGACTCGGACCCTCCTAGTTGCTTCGGTCTCGGTCTCGCCGAACTCCCAGTTTCCCGAGACGAGCAGGCGGTCATCTCCGGCGTATTTATTGGAGTCCTCCAGCGCCGTGACGAGGGGTTGGCACCTCGCCTTGATGCGAAGATAATAGGTGCCCACCTCCCTAGACTTGCAGAGGTCATATATATCCTCTATATCATGGACGCCGAGGCTGATGTCTAGAATCCTATTCAGCTCGGCGATGCCCATGATGATCTTATACCCATTGGGCATTAACTGACAGGGGCTAAGCCTCCAGGTCTCCAAACAAGACCTAAGAAGGGGGGCTAAGGGGAATCTGACCCCACCCTCGATCACGGCTATCAGGGGAAACGGCATCCAGCCGTTGCGAAATGAGTAGATGGAGGGGTCGGCTGCCATGATCTGGACATCGTCTGGGATCATGTAGACTCTCCTAAGAGTGGCCAGGCCCGACTGGGAATCTATCCAGTGAGTAAAAATCCCCATCTCTGGATCTAAGGAACCCTAACGATCCCTGGAGGTCTAAGCCGTGGAATGTCTGAGAAACGGAGGAGACCTTAGGTGGGGTGAGGACAGAAATACAGAATGAAAAGAGAGAAGGATCGAGGCAGGGAGACTCACAGACTCGGGCGAAGTCACAACTCGGGCCGCTGATCCCTCGCTGGTCCTGGAGGGAGTCCTGGGCGAAGCTAGGAGGCGATGGAGGTGGTTCTGGCAGTGAAGGTTCCGGCGAACAGAGGTTCTAGCAGAGCTTCGACAATGTTCGTTTGCAGAGATGACAAAGGGAGAAGACAGAAGTGAAATATAAAGGGGGGGAACGGGCGCCATTCCGGAATTCGAAGCGGGACACGCGTGAGATGTCGCCTCGGCTTGCGTTGCACGCCCCCTCGAAAGGACAAGAGAACCCACCAGGCAATAACGCGTGGCGCTGCGGCGATGATGGTCCGCCTTCCCATGCTAATCATAGCCCCGCATTTATTGCCCCCTTTATTATCTCTGGCAGACGAAGCAGCGGCGGCGTCCGGCGCCGAATAAGTCAGAACCCTTAAACAAAATCGGATGGAAGGCGAGCACTGTCCGTCTCGGGAGATCGGTTCAGTTCTCAACCCTAGTGCGGGGGATCGGTCCAGCTCTTAACCTTAGTGCCCGAGAGAGCCCTAGAGGTCAAGAACTGAGGGGCTATTGTGTGGGGGCCCATTCCGTGAACCAGTTTCTCTTGGTCTCGGCTAGGGTGTGCTCGGTTAGCTACTGTTTGGGGGGACCACGTCCCTTGATCTCGGCTACGATCCGATCTACTTCGGTCTCGGCACTACGTGCTGGTCTCGGCCAAACAGAATTCAGTTCGGCCGCGCATACCGTTCAGTCTCGGCAATGCAAGCTCGGCAATGCAGAATTGCGCTTGCAGCTAATAGCCACGGCCCTATCGTGGCGAAGCCCAAGGAAGGGATCTGATGGGACTTCAGCCACCACCAGATCAGGGCAGGATCAGGCCCAATGTGACTGACATTAAATGCATTGTGGGCTGATCGGACCCACATTAAATGCATTGTGGGCTGATCGGACCCACATTAAATGCAGTGTGGGCTATGATGGACCTTCATTAATGGCTTTGTGGGCTGATGTGACCCAGGTCACATCACCAAGCCCACTGGCATTCTCACCCAAGACTGTCCCATATATAAGGCACGAGCCAAAGGGAGCAAGGGGTAAGCATTCTCACAGAGACACAGAGTCTTTCTTCTTTCTTCTTCTTCTCCGATCCATTGCTAACTTAAGCATCGGAGAGCCCTGCGCTGCCCATAGCCAGGGTCCTCTGACCTTTGTCTTTCTCCTCTTTCAGGCTCAGGTCGTCGCAGCTATCTCCTCCATGCATTGAGTAAGTCCTAAGAGGCATCCTGATCTTGTGAGTATTTTTATTTCTGCACTTACAGAGATAAACCTCATAAACATCACTATTGGTGCTGTGGCTCTTGATGAATCTTATGCCCATAGCTCTAGGCCTTTTACCATCACCTGCAAGTATTATGGTATCAAATTAGTTTTGATATAGTCCTACATTTTTTTAATTTTTTAATTTTTTGTAGAAATGATACTTGTTGAAATCATTCTTAGATGCGTAATTCTTAATCGCAGTTTATTTATATAGTAGTTGCTTGATGGAGGGTTATTCTGCTTTCATTATAAGCATTTGAGGACAATTAGGAACTGGTTTGATCGCTATTAGAAATGGAAGTAAAACAACTGGAGTTGTGTGAGTTTTCCATTTTTCAACAGTCCGTCTGAACCATGGAACTTATATGAACCCAACCCATTTACTTCTTTTGTAGGCCAGTTTGAATGAGCAAGGACCCCCTTGTAAGGCTAAATATCATAACTAGACTGACTTTTCCTTAAACTATAATGTCGGAATATATGATTAAGCCAACTATGAAAATGACCACCCTTTCCGCCCCACTTTTTTTTATATATATATATATATATATATATTTTGTCATGGTGCCCATGTTAAGTCAAATCTAGTTTTTTTACACACACTATCCCCTATGAATAGTCACAGGTCCAAGTTTGATGCTCAACCAACTTTTCCTTATCAGTAGATTGAAATCATAATAAAATAATGCTTTTAAACCATTAAATTCTGGATCAAAAGGTTGAAATGATCTTATGGACTCAAGATTTTACGCATATAGGTAAGCCTCTTATAGATCTTTCTACCAAATGGACTTCCATGATCATCATGCATCATAGTAGGCCCAACTAGGAAAGGCATTGTTTCCTAAAAAATGCCCAGGCGCTGTATAGCGCTCTCTTATAATATAAATAAAAATAAAATAAGAAACTTGTTTTTGAATAAATAGCAGAAAAGTAAAATGGCTCAACAAGAAGATATTATATACCCCGATCATTCCTTGGGCCCCTGTCTTCCAAAAATCAGTCTAACTTTTTCATTTTTAAAAGACTTTTGATTTAGTGCCACTTGATTCTGTTTAACACCATAAGGCTCCCAGCCTCCCACTTCTTCTTTCTTCTTCTCAATCTTTTTTTTTTTCCTAAAAAGAGGTCACTTGGGCTTGATTAGTCATTTGTGTGGATCCTAGTTCTTCTGAGGAAACATCACATCATTCTCCCTAACTTTGAGAATGCTTCGCCTCTTTGTTCGTCATGTTTAAGAATTTCATGTTTCAAAGGTTCTTAAAAATGTGCCAGTAATTGTTGAAAGTGATCCAGAGGCTCATGTAGGGTTTGAGACAAGGCTCATTTGTGACTATGAGTGTGATCAATCAGCTTGACTTAAGGATGCAACTGGGTCAGATCCATGGCAGAACGATAGTGGGCCCAAACCTGAATCTGTTGTAATATATATAGGCTCATGATCTAATTCAATGAACTTATAGAGTGATGAAGTTGTCTGGACACACGTCTAATCAAGTTACACCCATTCACACACAACCACAAAACCCCTGTGAATTACATCGGTCCAATGGTTTCGCACCCTTTATAATAGATTGGACCGTTGAATCGACCATGTACACTTTTTATGGGTTTAAAATTTGTCGGCGGTTAACCAAAGGGTTAGGATGATGAGCTGAGCCTCGTATTTTATACACCGGTATGCCACAATTGGGTCTTTCGATCCCATCGATCAGCTGCATCCCCAAATGGAACCCACAATAGGAGTTTTGTGTGTGTATATAGGGTTTTTCACCTTTTCACCCCAGTATACCTTGTTGTCCGGCCCATCTAGGGCCTAATCGACTAATGAGATACGGGATAGACAGATCTGGATGGGCCCTACCTCCTTATAAAATTTGAGGCCCAACAAATCATTAGAAACCCTTCTTCTGTGGCAGACAAGTTCAACGGTTTTATGTTAAAAGGAGAAATTGACAGTCAATCCAACAATCCAATCCATTGTATTGTTGTAAGAAAATGGGATCCGTTACTGTCAAGGTGTGTATATGAGCGGTCAATTTGGATGGGTGATGAGGTAGGCCCCACTAGGAGCTGTGTACCATAAGTTTCATGTGCGCGGTGTACACCTCTACACACATGTATGAGAGAGAGAGAGAGAGAGAGAGGTGATCCCCTACGCACATTGGTGGTGTGGGCCCCACTCTATGGGGACCTCCCTGCTCCACTCTATGGGGCCCACTCGCAAGCCTCTCCAATCAGTGGGAAGAGTGGAGTATGGAGATTTTTATGGTCCCTACCTCTCTATAAAATTCTAGGCCCATCAGATCTTCTTAACCCCTTGATTCACCCACAAATTTAACTTTTTTATATAAATAATCAAAGCGGCAGTCGATCCAATCATCCAAACCCATAGAATCAAGTGACATATTTCTTGGGCGTGGAGTTTGAGGTGGGGGCTAAGGCCCACTGGGATTGTCGACCTGGTGGACCCCACTAGAAGATGGGACAGGAAGACAAGGATCAACAACTCATCATCCAAGTGAGGGATCCGGATCCCCTATTTGGACGAAACAGGGAAATCCTGTTTGGTCCAATCCGGGGGTGCCACATGGGGAAATGAGGTTTTTTTAAAGGAGATAGAATTTTTTCTTGAGATGGGATGTGACATCTTTCCGCATGTGGCACCCCTTCATTGGTCCAAACAGGGATCCATATCCCCAAGTGAGATGTGGGTTGCCATCCAGCTCAGCAAGTTCTGCTTCAGTGAGGTACTCATTCAAATCTTGTTCTAATTATTGTAGCACCTCCTGGGCCCAGCTAAGATCAATACAACTCCCTCTTACTTTACTAACCACATGAATGGACACTACTCTGAATTATAGATTGAATTTCATAAAATATGTGACTCAAGAAAACATGAAACTTTAGTTCCCTAAATCAATGACTTTGTTTGAAAAGTAAGTAAAATTTTTTAATAGTAAGTATTGATTTTTTTTAATACTAGGTACTATATATATATATATATATATTTTTTTTTTTTGAATAGCAAGTAATTTTAAGGGATGAAGAACTTAGTTACCTGTATGATGGAAGATAACATTTTGAACTGTCGCATTCAGAAGAACAGTGAGTCTCTTGAAGTTCCCTAATTTTAACAAATCAGCAGAGGTATGTCTCTTTCTATTTCCATCAAATATCCTGCCTCCTATCTTTGTTCCCTCCACATGCTCCAAGGTAAAACCATTGAAGGGTGTAATTCCTGCCTCAACCAAGGCTTCTTTTGCAACAGATTGCCATGAGGTCAACTTATAGGGCCTGAAGACAACCTTAGACTCCACCCATTCATAAGCATCCTCAACCAATTCTCCATCCCAACCAGCTCTCTCTATGAAGTCCTCACCAGCCCTGCTGTAGAACCCACCATTGATTGCAGTTGTTCCACCCAACACTCTTCCTCTAACATTGGCCACTCCTTCCTCAGAAACAAATATCTGTGAGAATGATGTGGGTTCATCGGGTAAGATATTATAGAGGCCCAAAGAGGACTCATCTTCGATCAGGTGGTTGCCGTAAGGAGACCCTCCGCGTTCCACTAAGAGCACTGAGTAACTTTTGGAGAGGGTGGCTGCAAGGGGGCAGCCGCATGCCCCGCCTCCTACAACGACGTAATCGAACGATTTACCGGCGACTTCATTGACATCTGCAGTCATGAAGGGGCCAGTGTTTGCTGCATTAGTGTGGATAAAATGAGCAGAAGCCATAAGAAGCAAGGATGGAAATGGACCTAGTGGAGTGAATAGCCAAGCTGAGCTTGGCTGAATGAAGCAACACATACATAGAGAAACAGATAGTAAAAAGTACAACATTCTGTATGGGGGCAGGGTGTAACAAAAGCACAAACAAAGTTGCTATGGTTTCTCTACTCATTGAGGGAGCCTTTCATCAATGTATCTGTATTTATAACCCCTCAATGAATAAAATGCAAAAGGTCAAAATTCTAGACTTACAACGCCGCCCAAAACTGCTTGGACGCCACTCTTGAATATGTACATGACAAAAATATGGAGACTATGTGATCAACTTAAGCATGCTCTTTGAAATTCTTATTGTCGAATTGACTTTAGGTTGTGGAAGAAAAATTGGTTCTAAGAATAGGAACATTGGAGGGGGTATCCAATTGGGAAGCGTGTCAGATGGGGGAAAGGGAGGGAAAGTTCGGGTTGGGGCTCACAAGGCGGTTTCTAATAATGTAAATTTCAGTATATGTGGAAATATACAGGAATCCTACTTTTTGGAACGCCCATTTTTGAGTCTTCATAGTTGGAGCCAACCTTCAAAATATTTAGTCCTTAAACATACCTCTGCCTCCTTGTTTTGGCACAAGCCCAAGTTTTACACTGCTCCAAATATTATTCACCACTGGCACATTATTCAACTAACTAGGTGATCAACTTTTTTCTCTCCAATTTTTTGGGTATCACAGTTGATGCTAATATAGCACGATTTTTTCTTATTTTTTTCTTCCTCGCTCGCAATCTGTTTTCTTTGGCCTTCTATATCCTTCTTTTGGAAGCACTTTGAACTCTTTTCCCCGTTTTTCTTTTAATACATTTTCCCTTAAAGCCAAAAGAAAAAAACAAAAACAATTGATTTCATCATAAAAAAAGCATGGTGTGTATTTTAACTTTGATGACTTAAACTAAGAATTAAGTCAATTCATTACCTTGGTATCTTCTATTTTCATTGTTGCGACTCACTTGATTGTTATGCATTTAATTGGGTTGCTTTGAAATGGGCGATTTTTCAGGGAAAAAATGTCAGGGCATTTTGTAGTCAATCCCTTTCAATATTGTATATGCTCATTGAGTTGCTCAAGATGTGAGCTGAGTTGAATGAAAAGGCATACCTTAAGCTCGCCTGAGCTTGGCTTGATGAACCCACAAGCTAGATTGGGCATTGTATGGAATGAAAGGACTTGAAGGGAATTGGGTCAAAAGTGGCTGCGGCCAAATGGAAAGGAGGAACAAAAGTTTTCAATACATCCTCAATAAGACAAACTTTTTCCAAAAGGAACTGAAGTCAAATGAGTATTTTGAAGGCACACGTATGACAACCTAAAGGCAATGTTTTGTCCCCACTCTGATTGTTATTTATTTTGGCTTGTCTTTCAATGAAAATCTCATTTGACCAAAATGAAAAAAGAAAGTTGACTTTTACCAAAAAAAAGATAAACAGTCAAATGAGTATCTAGAATTCACTTGGATCCAGCAACAACTCATCATATACACATAGGGGCCCTTTTGTTTGTAGAATATCTGATAAGTTCTATTAGGTGATACATGAATTTGCCAAGCTGTCCTCCAAACCATTTTGGAAGATGAAATTGGAAAAGTAATGTAAGGGCACATTTTGTAACTGGTGAGGAATTTTTAAGACTTTGCAGGTTTGAAGTTTTCTCAGAACAAGGATTCTTCATTGAGGACTTTTGTAGTTGAGAAATTAACGTTATAGACATTGGTGCATATCTATATGTATGGTTGAGAAAAATTGATATTTTAAGGATTTTCAAATCCTATGCGGGCGGCCAAACCTAAAGATCCTCGAAACTAACCCAACTCCTCGGGGATTTTCAATTGCCAAATATGGGGTTTTCACAACTTTGTGGGAAAACAAGGGGAATCCTTTGGGATCTGTTCGCCAAATGTGACTTAAAAGTCAAAAGTGACAATCCAGAAAGGCTGGATCTTTCAAACATTGTGATTTGTTCAAGTAGTTCTAAGAGTAAATCCTGTTTCTTTATCATTTTAAAAATCCATGGTGACTTATGTTAAAATTGAGCTCTAGGGCTTTCTCATTCCTTCGATACAATGCACAATTTGATGGCTGAGATTTATGAGGTTGAAGGGGCAATCAACAAAATTGCAAGTTTCCCCTCACCATTAAGAATAGAAAATCAAAGCAGGTCTGGGTGCACCAGTCCAACTGGGTTAAGCCAAAACTGGGTCTTTCATACTACAAATTAGGAATAAAAACTAATTTATAGCCAAATAGGTGAAATTGGGCAAAGACCATTCAAAACCATGGTCAATTCATGAGAATCCTTTTAATTTATACTTTCTCAATCACTAAATATATTTTTTGAATATGTTTTCTCGTAGTACTGTTTCATAAATACATATATCTCTTCACATGTCTAGATATTTATTTACTTATCTATAGATATACAATATAGTTATAGATCCGATGTTTTCATGGAATTCAATACATAGGAAATTGTGAAATAGGCTTCAAGAAGGGAACATTAAAGAGGCAACATGGGAAGGATCTAGTGGAGCTGTGAATGAGACTTTAACTTTGTTAGGATTTGAATTGCTAGGGTGATGGCTAGGTTCCCTTTCATCCCCTAAAGGGGAGATTATTTGATGGTTGTTTTCTTGTATTCACATTTTTTTCTTCAATTTTAACCTATTTTTATAAATACTCATTCTTAAGATTCCTGTAAATTCAATTAGATGAAACAAACGGGCCCTATGTCATTCAGTTATCTAGGCTCAATTTCTATGCTCGAGAGAGGTAAGTTCTAGGGTAGCAATAGTGTCCTATAAATAGGGTATCAATAGAGTCCTTTAAATATGCTTAGGAATGTGCTTAGGTTTTTTTCTTTTCTTTTTTTCCTTTTTTTTATAATTTTATTTTAAATGTAATTAGGATTCAAACAAGCAAGTTGAGAGAAAATATAAATAGTTGTCTTAATTCGCACATGAGCATTCACAATGGTTGCTGGAGCGTAGGAAGTGCTTGCTCGAGCGAGGGCCTTCTACTATCTCGAAGGACGACATCCTGCAGAGTTAGCTCGAGTTGGCTAAAGGCTCGCTCGAGTTCAGCCAGCTCGAGCGAACCAGTGTTCCGATTCAGGGAACACCTATGCACATGAATCTTCTAATATACTCCATGTTTCTTCCTTTGGTCTGCAAGGCGAATCACCACAACAATTTATTTCTAAAAATATAAAATTACAACTCAATTTGGACTCGAATTTTGTCCCAACTAAAAATCCTAACACACCTTAATAGGTACCACCTTCCAAAATGGAGCAGTGAACTACTATGTGCCAAAACGCTAAGCCATTGGCCATGGTGATGTTCTCCTAATCAACTCTTGCTTTTACCAATTTGTTTAATTTTTCATTAACTTCTCTTTTAACGTGGTATAAACTTGTGTTTATAGCTTATTATCTCTATCAATGAGGATTAAAGTACACATCAATCACTCAAAAATTACAAGACTAGGAGATAAAGAAGTAAAACCAATTTATTATAACAGTTTAAATAACAGGTTAGTTAAGTAGATAGCAATTCACCTATGACCATGCCTTTTTCTTATCATCTTAAGTCCTTGGTACCTTCCTAGCATCATCAAAGTTGCCATTGGATTTGTGCCTGGTGAGTCGAGAAATGTGGACCCATCGAGGACTCTTAAACCCTCGACTCCAAAAACCATGTAATCCTCATCCACAACTGACCCAACTAGGCATCCGCCATGATAATGGCCGAAAGTTCTCACATTTTTCTTACAGAATTCTCTCAATTTCTCTTCGATGGAACCCCCATCAACAATTCTACTTTGTTTCCTCTCTAAGAACATTTCAATTGGCTCGGTCCTTGCGACTCTCTCGATCAGACGAGCCATTTCAACACACTCATCCAAGTCACTCTTTTCAGCAAAGTAGTTGAACTTTACCAACGGGTTCTTCCTAGGATCAGTGCCATTTAGCCTTAGTTCCCCTCGCGACAGTGGCTGTGATAATTTAGCTGAAATGATTTTGATTGTCATGTTGGAGCTTATGGGGACAGTTATTGAGCCAATGTCAAATCGAAAACCATGTGCTACTCCTACAATTTGAGCACCAGCTGGTGGTTGTCTCTGAAGAGCTTGTGAAATGTTCAAAACAAATGCCAAGCTTGGGTTGTCTTGCATGCCTTTGCCCACCGCAGGTTTGTGGATTAAAGGTGGGATGTTGAAGTGTTGAAGATGTTCATGGGGCCCAATGCCACTTAACATGAGGATTTGAGGACTGCCCAGAGCACCTGCTGATAGTATCACATCACCCCATGAACTTGCCTTGTTTGGATGGTTGAGATAAACCTCATAGACATCACTATTGGTGCTGTTGCTCTTGATGAATCTTATGCCGCGAGCTCTAGGCCTTCTCCCATAACCTGCAAGCATTATGTTGTCAAATTAGTTTTTGATATTTGTTAAAATTATTGTTAGTTGCATAGTTCTTTATTGTAGTTCATTCATATAATGGTTGTTAGATGTGGGTTATTATCTGAATTTTGGTTATGAAATTGAAAAAAAAAAAAAAACAAATTCAAAGAGGATTAATATGTCAAAATCCTTTTATATATTATATCATATATTATGTAAAATAATATATTTAGCACCCTTTCATCCCCCACCTTTATCATGACTGTCATGCCCCAAGTAAACCCGGGTGAGTTCTCCAAAACCATCATACCGTCAAAAGAAGTCCCAAGTGCTTCTTCTTCACACGGGTGCTCAAGTGCAGGGCTCGTGCACCTTCTAGTGGGACCCACTTGACCACCCATCTGAAGTGGATAGGGCCCAATGAGACCTTTCCATCCCTCTGGCCCGTCCTATCCCCAGGTGGAGCCACAGTGAGGTACACAAGGGGTCCATAGTGAGGTACACACACAGAGAAATAGGATGTGTGGCCCACGTAGGGCCCCACTGGGACTGGCACTTGGGGAATTGAAATATCTTGTTGGCCACTCATCTCTGCAAAAAAAAAAAGAAAAAACCAGCCCAAATCCCTAAACCTTATCATCTCCATGGAGGACCCACAAATTTAATGGTATAGTCCATTCGAATCGGTGTAAGCAGTCCATCTAATTACCAACATGCTTGGGCCCCTCATTTCCGCAAAAAATTAGCCAAAATCCCTAAATCTTATCGTCTCCATCAAGGACCCACAAATTTAAAAATATAGTTCATTTGAATGGGTGTGCAGTCGATCTAACAGTCTAATCTATTCAAATTGGTGCAAACCAAGGGCACGTGAAAAATTCAACGGGGCGTTCCATCAAATGGACTATCAAGTGGGTTCTAGCTCCGGTGCGCACCTGTGAACCCTTCTAATATAATTTCAATGAACCCCTCACACTTATCAACATGAATTGACACTAATTTGAGTTATACTCATCCATAGATTGAATTGTATAAAATATGCTAATTTAGGAAACCATTAAACTTAAAGCTGCGTAATTCAATGATTGTGATGAAGAATTTAGTAGTTACCTGCATGTTGAAAGAGAACATTTTGAACTGTTGCATTAAGAAGAACGGTGAGTCTCTTGGAATCCCCTAACATCAACAGGTCAGCAGAGGTATGTCTTTTTCTATTCCCATCAAATATCCTCCCTCCTATCTTCGTTCCCTCCACATGGTCCAAGGTAAAACCATTGAAAGGTGTAACTCCTGCCTCAACTAAGGCCTCTTTCACAACAGATTGCCATGGGGTCAACTTATAAGGTCTGAAGACAACCTTAGACTCCACCCATTCATAAGCATCCTTAACCAATTCAGCATCCCAACCAGCTCTCTCTATGAAGTCCTTACCAGCCCTGCTGTAAAATCCACCATTAATTGCAGTTGTTCCACCCAACACTCTTCCTCTAAAATTGATCACTCCTTTCGCAGACACAAATGTCTGCGCGGCGACGGATCCGGGCTCATTGAGTTTCAAACTATAGAAGCCCAAAGAGGACTCGTCTTCGACGAGGTGGTTGCCGTATGGAGACCCCCCGCGTTCGACCAAGAGTACAGAGTAACTCTTGGAGAGGGTGGCTGCAAGGGGGCAACCGCTTGCACCGCCACCTACAACAATGTAATCAAATGATCTACCGGCGACCTTGTTGATGTCTGCAGTCATAAAGGGGCCAATGTTTCCTGCAATGAGGATAAGATGAGCAGAATCCATTACAAGTAGGGATGTAAATGAGTCCTCGATTCTCCGATTATCCTGAGATTTCGACCCGTTAAAAATCGGGTCTGAGTACTTATTTAGGCCCCAATAAGTAAATGGATCTGGGTTTGATTCCACATTGGTTCAAACTCGTGGACTCGAGGTCCGACATATTATCTCAATTTTCGAAAATCTCTCTTAAAAACTATATTTTTTTAATATAATTCTCTACTTAGGCCCGAGCCCCGTCCCATACATGGTTATAGTTCCGATTCCGGAGCCGGTTAGCCAAGAGACCGATTCCGAAATGGTTCCGGGTCCAGATCCAGGTCCACCTTCTCCTTAACGGATCCGGTTCCTAGTCTATGGTGGACCCGGACCGGAACCGACCCATTTACAATCCTAATTACAAGTAAGAATGGAAAGGCCTAGCTTGACGTCACTTAAGCTTAGATTGATGAACTCACGGGCTGGCGCGTGGAATTCTTTTTTTGGGTAAAAGGCTGGCTCATGGATAAAGGGTGCAACTTAGGCTAGTTGAGTTGGATTTCATACCAACCCGAACCTGATCCAAACTGTTAGATCCTAAAGGACCCAAACTGTTCATCAAAAGATTAAAAAGGACCCAAACTGACTTCAAACCAATTGAAACTGATCTGGGTTTAAATCGACTTTATAACATCAGAACCAAGTCTAATCTGAACCTGAGTAGTGACCCAACATGACCATCATAATGTTTCCCTTCAGGTTGGGCCAGCACAAGTTGCACCAGGTGCTGCTACTTACCTTCTGTGATTGAAGCCGAAGAAAATTGAAAGAGTAGGAGAAGAAAAGCTGCAGAGATGCCATGGAGGTTGATCCTATGAAGTTCCATTTGTGTGTGGAGCTGAGCCCTTTCAAGTTTCAAGTCTTCCCTTTATGTTATAGAGGAAGGCCGACACAACCGACAATTACAGTGCGGCATTAATATTTCTTGTAGCATCTGCCTGATGATAAAACAAACATATGAAGTAAAGAAGGGGAAAACCAGCCATGTTGAGCACATGGCAGTCTATGAAGAATATTAAAAAGATTCTCAAATAAGATTTTAAGTATGTACCTTATTTAAGTAAAGGATATAAGCTTCAAAACTTTTCAAATTAGTCTTGAGTTTTCTTTCTTAGAAGTTTTCAATTTAGGACATCCGTCCATTTAAAGTTATTTTCCAACAACTTTTTCCCTCGATTCTTTTTAAAATACTTAAATGACCCATCGTTCAAATAACGCCCTCCTTCACTTTCTCTATATTCTCCTCATTTTCTTCAACGACATATTCACCGTAAGTACAACTGGCGTCTCTATGGCTATCGGTTGTATATAATGGCTGTTGGAACCATGTCGTAGGTTTAAATGAAGGGTAATCTGGGTATTTTAAAAGAATTGAGGGAAGAAGTCGCCGGAAAATTCATTAAAATGGCTGATGTTGTTAATTGAAAATTTATTGAAAATCTCATGGACTCATTTGAGAAGTTTTGAAACCCAAGTTCTTTATTCCTTTGGTGTATTGGTTTTTTTTTTTTTTTCCTTGTATGTCAAGATATGACTGTATTTAAATAGTGATTTGGTCAAAAGAGCCTGCGTCCAAACTTGGAAAGAGGAACTGCATCAGTGTATACGCATGACATTAGATGTGGGGCCTATCTGTTCCTTTGACCTACATTTTTAATTTTATTTTGTGGTTGTTGATGGGTTTTTCTTTCCAAAAAACTAGGCCTAGGCATTTCTATTCTGACAAGAATAGAAATCTCACTTAGGCCATTTGAATATTCATGATTAGTTTGAAAAAATTCTCTTCTCTGCCATCTTACAGCGTTTTCTTTTATATTAAAATTTGAAGGGCTCTCCATATCTTTCAGTTATAATATGCAGAAATAAATCTTATATTGTCAATAATCATGAACAAATCTTCTATGATCAATTATCATTTCTTCATGTCAATATCATTCCTGATTTGATCATAATGGGTACTCTTACCTGACCATATGCTTTGCACGGGTATTTTTTACTAGTATCTATTCGTACTGATTTGTGATAGATGGTTGATGAAAGTTGAAGTTGACCTGTATAGAACAAGGGGGATTGGTATTTTCCCTTGACATGAGAGTCCATTGACTTCATTATGCTAGGAGAAAGCGCACCCACATTGAACAATGCATGCTTGTGAGGCACAAATGATTCACCAGATCCGTGGGTCTATAGATGAATCATCTATCAAAAACAACATTGATTAGATGTTGCTAGTTGCTGCCCATTCGGTTAAACAGCTTGTTATGTGGTCTAACTTGTGAGGCTCATTTAAATGCATGTAGGATTGCAAGTGGAGGAAATGAACAGGGCTTAGAGCTCGAGCAGATTATCTTAATTCTTGATTTAATAGCTTTAAAGTTAAAAGATTTAATTATATCTTTTTAAGAGAGCTTCTTATGGTTTCATCTTTGGAGAAAATTTCTCTGAGGTGTCGGAAAAGGGCGGAAATCAGCTAGTTAAAGGGAGAGGATTTTCTCTTCTGATATCTGGGTCTCACTTGGCCCCATGCTACTTTTGATGAGAGATGGAGTTGCTAGCCAACAAAGCAACTTGTGGTTCTCTAGGTTCAACTCTAATTGGAGTTAGATATGGGCTATAGAGCTTTTTAACCCGAAAAGTTGGATTAGTAGTATAAAGAGATGAAACTAACTTACATTCCAATGGTGTAACAAAATACTTACTTAACAATGGATTGATCCCTTGGTGGTTATATGAGGTGAGATGTCTTTTTTATGGGCTTCCATGGAGATACATAGGACCTAGCTTAAATAGTTCTATAAGAACAAATCTCAAACCCAATTGGAGGACTTCAGCAAATTAGGGGCAATTTGAAATCATTCCTCTGCCCATAAATTGTGGAAATCATTCCTCTGCCCATGAAATGTGTAGAAATGGAAATTGTGGTTTGAGTACAGATGGTTGGTGCTGATAGAGCTCATGTAAGATATATATATATATATATATATAGAGGTGCTCCTATGAGAGATATCTTTCACCTTATCTGAGAGATAGGAGTGGAGGACTTGACATTTAAGTTGTTGGCATTGAATATGGATGTGAGGGTCCCCACCTTTTCTCTCATAGTGAGGTGAGAGCATATCTCATAGGAGCATATCTCATATATATATATATATATATATATGTATAGTATTCCAATTGGTGAGATGACCATCGTTATTCTGATCGTGATTTAAACTTGATGGTGACTTTAAAGTGGAGGGGATGATCTCATGATTTATATTAGGGCTGCACAAAAAATCCGATATCACTGTAAAATCGAACCGAACCGGGCAATTTGGATCGGTTTATAGTGGATCGGTTCGGTTAACGGTTTGAAAATCATAAAAACCGCTTACATTGGTCGGTTATTGGTTTGAACCCACGGTTAACCGCTTAAACCGAACCGACCGTATGCGGTAACTTAAATATTGCTTTTTTTTAATTTTAGCCTTAAATGTTTCTTTTTTCTTTTTGTGCTTGTGTTTAGTCGAAACTCTTTTTTTGGAGTAGAATTATTTTTTATATGCGTTTAGTCCAGTATGGATTGTTGGATTTTTATGTTTGCAGCAAACATTGGAACAAATGCAAAGGACGGGGTATCATCATTTTGAGATTTTCAATGTCTAATTTTCAATAAAATAAAATAAAAAACAACGGTTTCACAAACAGAACCAAACCAAACCGTTTGGTTTGGTTCGGTTTGGTTTAAGCCCTCTCCATCGGTCGAATTGGATTGGTTAATTAAAAAACCGACAAGTTCGATTTGGTTATTGGTTTTAGTGTTAATTCTATCCGAACCGCCCATGTGCAGCACTAATTTATATGTCATTTCTCTATTATATGATCATCTCCAATCCAACGGTTGGGAGGGATAGAACATATACCTTGCATACGTTGAAGGGACTAACTCTAACTCTTAGCCAATCCAATTGTCGTTGCCTGCTTGGATAAGTGAGCCCAACACCTGTCAAAGTGCAAACTAGGATTGTAACCAAAGATTTGTGCCCCATGAGTCCGAGCTAGTGGCCATAATTTTTCCTAGATTGAATGACTAATGATGTTAGGTCCTCAAAACCTTGGATTTTTTCACTAGGTGGGCCCTCACTGATCATAAATATCTCTAAATCGAACGACTAATTAAGTTGGTCCTCAAACCCTTAAAAACTTTCATAGGTAGGCCCCGATGGATACTTTTTAGCCATGCAATCAGAAAGCATCCCAATGTAGCTTCTTAATAGAGTCCAAATCATATGATTTGCGCCTAAATAAAATCCTGTTTAAATTAACAAAATTAGAACCTTTGAATTCAAATTACCCTATATTCAAGGAAAAACAAATGCATCCTTAATTTGGAGCGGGTAATTAGTGTCCTCATTGCCATGTATCTTTCTAATAGTAGTTGATTTATTTCTAATCCACGACTTTAGGACCTACTTAATTTTGTGTTCATTGCAACTGTGGAATGAAGGAAAATATATTCAAGGTATATAGGTCTGAATATTTTAAAATGAAGGTGAGTTTATTATTTTTTTTGGTAAGAATTTTACTTTTCTTTTATTCTTTCTTACTTGATGCTTTGAGTCATCTATTAGATGTATGTTGATTTATATATGCAAGTTTAGGTTCCTAATTTCAGGAATAAGCTGCTAAGACTAACTCCAAGAGCAAGCGGCTAATTCTTATTATCTCATCTTGATACCCTTTCAAGATGGCACTGGTAAATTTTTATTAATTAATATTCTCTTCATAAGTCGTAAGTTTGGTTAAATACCTGTAAAATAATTTTAAAACAGCAGTTTTATGCATCTCTTGGTCTCACCCTTGTGCAATTGAGTTGAATTTTTTTGAAAAGACTTTTTCTTATTTGTTCCCTCAGTGAGGTTAGCACGATATGCAATATGTTGATGCTCTATCTTTCAATTCTAACATATGCATTTGTACCAATGTGGGGAGTTTTAATTGTAATTATTTTTATTAAATTGAATTAAATATTCCAAAATGATTCAAGTATATTTATAAACTATTTAAAGCAATTTTTATGTAAGTTTATTGTTTTTCTTCTTTTTTTCCTTTTTTCCTTTTGAATAAAGTTTTGTATATAGACTTTTAATAATAATGGATTATATTTTTTCCATTAATAATTAGAAGAAATTCTCATATTTTAATTTATTCTTATTTTTTAGGCCCTCCCGGGCCTTTGCTGCTAGTAGACATAATATAATATAACTAGATGTCAAACATGTTTGTTATATTTAGGTGCCTTTCATTGCAAGGGTCATCTTTTCCTATATATATATATATATACTTGATAACCTCATTACCTAAGCTAGTTTCAGGAGACTAATTGAAATCATATAGAAACATTGTAATCTTCCACGAACAGGGACTTATGCTCCAAATCCTTTATTATATATGGATTGAATATTGATCAGATCAACAACTGCCTACGAAATTCAATTATGGCCTAATTTGTTGTTGAGAATTTATCATCATTGGTTGAAACGATTTTATGTAGAAGCAAACTTTTGTCCAAGTAAACTCAAATTTCTTTTTGCAATGCACTTCATTTTTCACTTTACTGAATCCAAACTCCTTCACAATCACCTACATATTGTGAATTATTTCATGCCCGTTTTCAGTGTTGAGTAAATAGGGTTGATATTGGATTGATCACGCACAAAACACTATTTCAACTCACAAAAAAAGTGTAGGGAGTTTGATCAAGTCCTACATTATTTTTTTTTTCTTGTTTTCCTTTTTCAGGACGGGTGGATGGAGGGGAGAGGACCTAGGGATTGAACGACCTCTTGCGGTGAGAATAGGACTCCCAACCATTGGGTTGTCCTTTATTCTCCATGCCCTACGTTGTAGCAATCCAATCATGATCACAATCCTTAATTAAGGATGAGATCTAAACCAGCACCAAAACATTGGGATTAGTTATTATGAGCTGGTGGGATTTAAGATGGTGGGCCACCAGATGAGATGATTTACACTGAAATCCGGTCCTCATGGCTTTTGGATTCTTTTAATGAAATCATGGACCTGTCACTCTCCATCTCAAAATATTTTTTTCCCTTTTTTCAACTTCAAAGGTTCTTGGAAGGTACAAGGCACATGGATTTGTGGTTTGACTTTGAAGTTTGAATGCTCTTTCTGGGTTGTGGACAGGGTTGATTATTATCATATTATGTAATGCGGGTCCCCTGTTCTCTAAAAGGTATTGGTTGCTGCAAATCTCTTGTATGTCCAAGAAATTTTCAGGTATTCCTCACACAATGAAATGGATAATGTCAATGGTTAGATAATGGAATCCTGGGTCCCACTTGTATAGAATTTTTCCTGTGATTCCCTCCCCTCTGATGCCATAGATGATTAGAAGAACTCCTACTGGGACCCATTATGATCAATCCAAATCCTTACCCACCTATCATAAAGGATCCAAGTTCGGATCCTAATTCCAGACCCTGTACTGCTGCTGCAGCATAACTTATGCTCTCAATTATTATTATTATTATTATTATTATCCTACTATGTGTGGCATATTTTGTAGTGGTACAATGACCTTATCAAATACAAAACACCATTCATTTTGTGACCTTAAATTTTAAAGTCGTCGTACATTTAGTTGGACAATAGGCTCCACAAACTCTGTAATGTCTTATTTTACGAAGCACGAGAATGCATCATGTACTGAATTCAATTTATACCAATCGAATCACTATCAATCGTGGTGTTAAACCATGACAAATCATTAATTTTTGGGATACTACCTGTACAATTGCCGTTAAACCTAACATTTTTCCTTGAACGGGTGAAGTTTAAATATTTATCGTTAATTACCAATCAATTTTCTTTTATTGCCATAAGCTCATATAATGGAAGGGGTATTTGGTCAACCCTTACTACAACCCCCTTTTGTTCAGCATGAATCCATGACAGGCCCCATAAAGTGGTAAGCACTTCTGAAAACTGAAGCTGCAGGTATCACCCCATCATGATATACAATTCAAAGTATATATCTGAGTATCTCTAAAGAAAAAACATCAAGGACACCAATGGAGTGGTGTAACCTCTCAGTATCAATGCTCTTATTTCTATCTTCTAGCCTGATAATTTGCACTGGTAAAGACAGGATAAGTACCGGCGAGTTGCTGAAAGTAACAGAGACTATAACATCTGCAAGTGAAAACATTGCATTAGGCTTCTTCAGTCTTCGCAATGATTGAAAACACTACGTTGGAATATGGTACAACAAGATTAGAGAGCAGACAATTGTATGGGTTCCCAATAGAGAAAACCCGCTAACGGATTCAAGTGGAGCTCTTGTGGTCATGGATGATGGAAATCTTGCAGTCTTAAATGGAAGGAACAATGTCCTTTGGACATCAAATGCTTCGGTCATTGGGAGAAACAGCACAATAGCAATACTTTTGGACAATGGAAATCTTGAGTTGAGAACTACAAACCAGTGTGTTGTGTGGCAGAGCTTTGATCATCCTATTGGCATATTTCTCTCTGGCATGAAGTTTTGGTTGAGCCTAAAAACTGGCCAAAACATTAGCTTGGTATCATGGAAAGATGTGGATGATCCAACACCAGGAGAGTTTTCTATAGGCATCGATCCTCATGTACCGCGGCAAGTGGTAATGTGGAGAGGGTCAGAAACATACTGGAGAGACAACGTATGGCAAGCAGTATCAGCAACAATGTACTCAGTACCCCACAGCCAAGTGAGCTATTTTACCATATCCGCCGATGATAATGAGGCCTCTCACTTGTTAACCTTCCCAGAAAATTTGATCATGACCAATTTCAAGTTAAATCCGACGGGGTTGCTTGAGTTAAAATCATGGGATGAAAATTTGGAGAAGTGGAATTCAGTGTGGTCGATGGATAATAGGTGTGGGGTTTATGGTCAGTGCGGCCCGTTTGGGAGTTGCAACTTTGATTACTCGTCTGCGGGGTGCAGCTGTTTGAAAGGATTTAAACCCAAGTTTCTGAAAGAATGGGAGATGGGGAATGGGTTTGGAGGTTGTGAGAGGCAGAGGAATTTGGAGTGTGCTGTGGGGGATGGATTTTATACGCTGAAAACAGCGAAATTGCCTGATGATTCAATCTCCTTGGGAAATCTCAGTGCTAAAGAATGCGAATCCGAGTGCCTTAACAACTGTTCTTGTACAACTTATTCTTATAATAATTTCAGCAGTTGGAAAGCTTGGAGATGTCTGATTTGGGTTGGAGATTTGGTTGATCTTATGGAAAATTATGGAAGTCCGGTCGACCTCAACTTTCGTATTGCTGGCTCTGAACTGGGTATGTAACTAAAATTCTTTCTCAGACTCATCTATTTTTCCTATGAAATTTGCATACTTTACACAATTAAAGTTACTTAATTCTTCACAGTTAGCCATGAGTTTTATCAAAAGATGAAAAAAGTACAAGAACAAATAGTCTACGAAGGAGATAGAGTATCTACTAGGAAAATAGCAAACTGAGAGAATTTACAATAATAAGTTGTGAGTTGGATACTTCCAACTTTGCAAAGAGTCCCATCTCCATACCAATCCCTTGGAATATGTGAAAATCCAAAATTGATTGAGGTAATCTCTTAATGTCCCCCAATTGGCTCCATTCTCCATGGTGATTGAGATCCACCTTGTATCCATTTTATAGCATTGACAGAATCTGCTTCCACTAGAAGGTCTCCCAAAAATCTTTCTTTAAATAAGTACAGCCCTTTGATTGCTAAATTCTGAGCTTTCATGAATTAGTAATGCCACTTGGTCCAGAAAAGGCCCGAGACAATCTCCCTGTCATCTTTCGGTGTTCCATCAATTCTTGGCATGGCCAAGCCCAAGCTATCCAAGATAACTTCCATCTGTGTTTAGTGTTCATTGCCCCAACCTTAAACTAGAGTGCAAGAGATCTTTCTTAACCCAGGGAACTAAGTTCTTGCAGTATTGACCACTTCGATAAGTTCTCCAAGTCCCCATTGTAAAGTTCCTCTGATTTTGTTCACTTTTAGTCCCGATTGTAAAATTCAAGCTTTAATTCTTCCAAGGGCGGTCAATAGGAGAAACAGCACAACACCTTAAGCCTGATGCAACTTCAAAGCATCATAAGACAAGAAGTAATATCTTTGTAAGTGCAGAAAATGTAACTCACAAGATTAAGGGGAGCCTTTGAGGACTTATCCAATCGACTATGGAGAGCTATCTGCTTCAGGGACCTGAGGGCAACGCAGGGGTCTCCGATGCCTAAGTTAGAGCAGGGACAAAGGTCGGAGAAGGAGAGAGGCAGAGTAACGGCTAGGAAATTGCATGCATGTGTGCGTACCTCATTTTTCGGATGGTCTCTCCTTTATAAGAGCAAAATCTTAGATATTTGATAGTGGCCTAATGATTTTGACTGCTAGGGTTTCATTAGCCCACAAAGTAATTAATGAGGATCCATCATAGCCCACATTGCATTAAATGAGGGTCCGATCAGCCCATGCTACATTAAATGCCAGTCACGTTGGGCCTGATCACGCCTTGACTTGTGGGCGGCAAAGGTCCCATCGGACCCTTTCTTGGGCTTTGTCCTGATATGGCTGTCAGGGATTTGATGAGGATTCTGGGCGGTTGGGACGGTGTATCTATCCCATCAGCGGGTACCCGCATCTTGCCGCGTGTCCTAAGGTGAGGCGTGGCTGTCAGGGCTTGTCTTGGTTGGCAGTTCGTCATACAGCCACAGTGAAAGCGCGACTAGGGTCGAGGTGCGCAGCTGAGACCGAAATGGATGTACTCATAATAGGACCGAGGTGAGATAAGCTGGTTCTTTCCGACACCAGCTTAGAAAGAGAGACCAAAGCCGAGGTGATGCAGACGAGCGTCACACTTGATCCTGGTCTACGCGGCCGAAATCAGACTAGACCTTGGTATTACGGAAATGCCCCCACACAATCTTTACTTAAGCAATGGAAGTGTCACAAATATTACAGTGTCATGATCATCTGGAAAATAAAGATATGACAGTTTGATATCTTCTTTTCCCACATTGAAAATTTTGGAGTAAGCCTTGTTTCTTTGCACTTTGAAGCAATTTGGTAAGTATTCCTGCCACTATAGAAAATAAGAACAGAGATACGGAATCTCCCTGACAAAGGTCCCTAGTACTTTAGTGCAACTCATGCTACTAATTTTTATGGTATTAGACCCATTTTGGGTTTGAAGTACATTGAAAATACCATTGTAGTAAAAGATGGTTCTTTTGCTTTATTGTGCAGCAGAAAATAATCAGACAGGTAAGTCAAAGCAGGGGACAGGTTCGTTAGCAATTATAGTTCCTCTAGTAACTATTGGGTGTCTAATCATAGGCGCTTTGGGCTACATTTTTCGGAATAGAGTGAAAAAACAAGGTAATGCAACTTTCATAGAAGAGCTTTGGGTTTTAATTCATTAATATGCTAGATTAGCAACTTGTTGGTTGTTTAATTTTGTGCTTCTTAAAATGAAGAAATTTTTTCAATAATAACAACTAACTCTCTGCTTTGCTACAAACAAGGGAGGAGGAAAATTAATAAAGCAATCGAGCTTAAAGCTTGTAACACACTTGAATGTGGGGACAATACTGTGGAGCTACTATTGTATACATTTCGTAGTATCGTGGCAGCCACCGACAACTTCTCCATAGAAAATAAGCTTGGAGAAGGAGGATTTGATCCAGTTTACAAGGTAATTTTAGAAATCTAGTCCATTAGTTTATGTAACACAACTTTCTTTTCCGGAATTACAAAGCGAAACACTAAAACGATAAAACAAGAGACCAACAAATTTTGTTTCGTTTCCAGGGAAACTTGCACCAGGGATTGGAAATAGCTGTAAAAAGATTCTCTAAGAGTTCTGGTCAAGGTGAAGAGGAGTTCAGGAATGAAGTTCAGCTGATTGCAAAACTCCAGCACAAAAATCTTGTTAGACTTTTGGGTTGGTGCATCCAAGAAGAAGAGAAAATATTGATCTATGAGCACATGCCAAACATAAGTTTGGACAAATTTCTATTTGGTATGAGTCTTCCTTCACTTTCATGACCAATAATTCTTGAATTTTTTGTTTATTCACCATCGCTTTTTGTGAGAGATAGATGCTTTGTCCCATTTATTTTCTCTTCATCCTGTCACTGGAGATTTATTTTCGTCTAAATTTTTTGAAACATTCAAGAATTCAGGATTTTAACTTGTTGAATTGACCTTCCTAATTAAAACTTTCTATCAATGTATCATACAGATTCTACCCAAAAATTGAAACTAGACTGGAAAAAGCGCTTCAACATTGTACAAGGTATTTTGAACAAGGGCTTCTTTATCTACATCAATATTCTAGATTGAGAGTCATTCATCAAGATTTGAAAGCGAGCAATTTATTGTTGGATGCCTCCATGAATCCTAAGATTTCTGACTTCGGGCTAGCACGGATTTTTCATGGAAATCAAACTGAAGCAAATACAAATAGAGTGATAGGTACATAGTACTACTTCCTATCATCAAATGCAGGCTCAAGTATATACACATTCCTAAAAACGAACTGATCTTGATTTCTGACTCGATTTCGTTTATCACTTTGTTGTCAAAATGATTTCAGTGGCTATATGTCACCTGAGTATGCACTTGATGGGATCTTCTCAGAGAAATCTGACATATATAGCTTTGGAGTGTTACTATTAGAAATTGTGAGTGCTAAAAAGAACACTGGATTGTATCCTTCCAAGTACTCCATCAACCTTCTTGGATATGTAAGTAGAAAACCTCAGTTTGCTTCATCTACATTTTCTTTTGGCAACTTTACTATCTAAATGATAATCTGAGTTTTTGTGAACAATAAAGATGAACTTGAATTGTTTAGGCATGGGAATTGTGGATAGAAGGCAGAGCCATGGAGCTGGTGGATCACTCCATGGACCATTCTTTTGTAGCAAGAGAAGTGATGAAATGCATTCACGTAGGGCTATTGTGTGTTCAAGAAAACCCAGCAGATCGGCCGACTATGTCATCTGTTGTTTCCATGCTAGGCAATGAAATTACATCTCTTACTTCACCTAAGCAACCAGCTTTTCCCATTGTAAGGTGCAATGCACATTCAGGTCCCAATGTATTGTGCGACTGTTCCATAAATAGGGTGAGTTTGAGCTCGGTTGAGCCTCGATAGTTCTCAGTTTTATGTACCAAATCTTCTCTATCATTCATTCTACTAGTTGAGCAGTTTGGATTGGGTATGTACTATTTGTATAGCATTGTGATTTTCAATCAGCACAGGAACTGAAAGGTTTACATCTTTTTTCTTTCTTTTTTCTTTTTTTTCTTTTAACTTTTAGAATGGTAATGTGACTTGAACTTGTAACCTTGTGGTTGCCACACTGAGCATCTTCCAACTGCACTAAGGGCTTTTGCCAATGGTTCATATTTTTTACAGTATGGTATTTAAAAAATTCATGTTCCTCGATTAGCTGTTTCTTTAGTGATTCTGAGGTAATGCATGTGTGAGTCAGTGAGAAGGGTTTCGATCTTGTGGGACCCAGATTCAGTTTTCCATGTTCTTAACATTAGTTGATGAATGATTCTAATAATTTAACTTCTCTGTTGATGATGCGGCCAACAAAACTAGGGATGTAGATGAGTTATGATGAATAGCTTAAAGCTTAGGATTGTAATTCAGTTATTCATTCCTCTTTCACCTTTTGTAGATGAGAAGAATGTGAGGGGAAGGAAAAGAAAGATAATCTCTACCATGTGGAGAAAGCTGGAAAAAAATAAGGGAGGACAGAAGTTTCTTTTTAAGTATTTATATTATGGAAAATTCTAACCCCAACATTGTTGGGAAAAGCTTTGAGATGATGATGATGGAAAATTCTCAAAATAGCCTAGCAGAAAATGTTTTTGCCCTTCTCTTATTTTGGACTTTGGGATCCACCTAATGATCAATCCCACCAAATTACACCTACTGCCTTCCCTTGGATTGACAATTCACACTGTTTTAAACTGATCAAGCATCATGCACTGTTGGATTGAAACATTAAAATTCTACTTTTATCAAACCATTATAAGTTAAAGTACTAAAATTAATGGTTAATATAATCCAATATGTCTGATATTTGGTCCAGCCCTTATCCACATCCAAACCTTTCTAGCCCCTTTCTTTAGCCCTTCTATGATTTCCATGGATATAGGAGAGCCCACTGGAAAGTGAATATGGGCAGACAAATTTCATCCTGATTTATTAACAGAGAAAAGTGGATGGTTTGTTTTCTCATTTTGAAGAAGAAAATAGTATTTGTATTGGAATTAATTTTCTCCTAAATAGGAGATAGAGGGAGTAAGTAGAGCCCTGTTTTTAAAAGTACAAACATGATGGAATGAGTTGGGGCCCTGAACTAGCTTGGTCCCATCCCTAATGCACTCTGCTCTGGGATGGATTTGGCATGAGTTTTAAGGGTTTTGAACCAAGTCTTAGCCCTGTAACCTAGATGAAGTCCAACTCCAAAGCTTTTGGCACACAAGCTAGTCAAACATGTGTCACCCTGCTTGAGAAATTAGATGCATGCAGCATCTCACAGAATGAGCATCCTGCATAAAATGCACCCACTACAGATTGTTTACCAGGCATCAGTGATCAAAGTGGACAGAGCAGTTCAATGGACCAAATAACAGAATCGTTGGCCCCACTTGGACAGCATATGATATTGTAGATATCCTGACCCTTGATGCATCAAGTCTGTGTGATCCTTCCTTTGACGCTTCCCATGCAATACATGATACCACCACAACAAAGACTAGAGAGATTTCAGCACAAAAAAAACTTCAGACAATGAGGAAAAAGCACAGGGATGCCAATGGAGTCATCTTTCCTATCAGTCCCAATGCTCTTCTTACTATCTTTAGTCTTCAACCAATTGAAAGGATTTTAGCCCATGTTTCAGAAAGAATGGGAAATTGGAAAGTATAGGTTGTGAGAGGCAAAAACAGTTGGATTTCAAAAGCTAAAATTCATAAAATTATACCTGACCTTATCCATATCTTGATGTTTGAATTTAAATACATTTGAATTTGGATTTGAACTTTAACCATTCCCATGAAATCCTGGGAATTCTAGTGTAATTCATTATATGTTCAGTTTCGTTAGGCAATATTAGTCCTAACGATTCTGAATTACAGTGTCCCAGCAATTGTTCTTTATACAACTTCTTCTAACAATGCTTTCGGTGGTTGGGACCATGGAAATGTCTGATTTGGGTTGGAGATTTGATTGATCGATCTCAACATTCATCTTGCTGGTTCTGAACTGGGTATGTTTGACATGTCCTTCAATTCAGCATCATTTGCTATTTATTTCTGTCTTTTCAAAAAATTTGGACCATCCTAAAGAAATTTTATGAGTAGGACAAGCCCATGCTTTCCTTGTCTAAAAGTCAACAGTATCATTTGTTCCAAATTTCCAATAGCCTCAACCAATTCATCAGTTCAAAAAAGAAATATTTGATAGATCAATTCAACACATTTTAGAGATGATTTCTGGAGGAACTGTTTATAGTTGTTCTAAATCCAATCTCTCCATCTCGTCTTGCCAAATCATTAGTTTCTTCTATACAGTGCACGTTGTTTATCATTATGGTACTAAAACCAAGTGATTTTCCTTAAATACACAGATACCATGACAGTTGAAGTATTGAAGAAGAGGAGCCACACTCTGCTAGTAATTGTATTACAAGTAGTAATTATTGGGATGCTTGTTGCAGTCCTTTTAGGCTACTGCTTGTGGAACAGATTCAAAAGAAAAGGTAAAATAACTTTTATAGACATGGTTAAGTATTCAAGTGTTCTGATCTTCAACATTAGATCAATTTAGAAAGTTTTGAAGTTTGTTAAATATCTAATTGTATGCTTCTTAACACAACAAGGGAGAAGAGCAATGAATACTGGGCTTGAGCTCAAAGCTTTTCATACACTTGAATGTGGGCAAGATATTATAGAGCTACCATTATTTACATTTGGGAGTATTGCAGCAGCTACTGACAACTTCTCAACAGAAAATAAGCTTGGAGAGGGTGGTTTTGGAGCAGTTTACAAGGTAGGCTTAGTATTCTAATCCATGAAACTCAGTAACATAACTCTGTATATATGTTACAAAGGAAGAAAAAAAGAAGCATAGATATTGTTTCTTGTAGCGAGTCATCAGAAAAGACGACGCTATTATGAAGGATAACATATTTTGGTACTTGTGTCGCAGGGAATCCTGTATAAGAGTTCGGAAATAGCAGTAAAAAGACTTTCTAAAACCTCTGTACAAGGCCAAGAAGAGTTCAGGAATGAACTACAACTTATTGCAAAATTACAACACAAGAATCTTGTTAGGCTTTTGGGTTGGTGCCTTGAAGGAAAGGAGAAAATGTTGATCTATGAGTTCATGCCTAACAGAAGTTTAGATAAATTTCTATTTGGTTTGTGCCTCCCTCATTTTAGTGACTAGAACTCCTTCAATATCCCTATTTATTCACAATGCCTTGGTTTTGGCGCGCGCACACACACACGCAGAGAGAGAGAGAGAGAGAGAGAGAGAGAGAGAGCTGTTCTGATCTTCATTTAAGCTATATGTTTCATCCAAAATATTTTAATATAGTCAAGGGTTTAGGATTTTATTATTCTATGTGAAAATGTCTTACAGATCCTATGCAAAGTTTGCAACTAGATTGGAATAAACGTTTCCACATTGTTGAAGGTATTGCACATGGTCTTCATTATCTGCATCATTACTCTAGATTGAGAGTCATTCATCGAGATCTAAAAGCTAGCAACATTTTGTTGGATGGTTCCATGAACCCAAAAATCTCCGACTTCGGCTTAGCACGGGTTTTTGATGGAAATCAAACTGAAGCAAATACAAATCGAGTGATGGGTACATAGTAAGTACTACTTGCACAAAGCTAAAGTGCTAAGCACAAGATCAACTATGAACTCATTCACAAAAACAAGATGATGCTAATTTCTCACTCAACGTCATGTTTACTTTGGTGTACAATGATTACAGTGGATACATGTCACCGGAGTATGCAATGCATGGGATTTTCTCCGAGAAATCTGACGTATATACCTTTGGAGTGCTACTGTTAGAAATCATCAGTGGTAAAAGAAACAACGGATCCCATCCTTCAGAGCAATCCATCAATCTTATAGGATATGTAAGTATAAATGCCTATCATCTTGTTTTCTATTTGTCATCTTAACTGAAATCTTACTGATGGTTGGAGCATTTGTCAATTACAAAGATGAACTTGTTCTGTTTAGGCATCGCAATTGTGGATTGAAGACAGAGGCATGGAGCTGATGGATCCCTCCATTGGCCATTCTTCTGTTGAAAAAGAAGTAATGAAATGTATTCATGTAGGGCTCTTGTGTGTCCAAGATAACCCGGATGATCGACCGACTATGTCATCTATTGTTTTCATGCTAGTCAATGGAACTGCTACTCTGCCTTCACCAAAGCCTCCAACTTTCCCCACTGTGAGGAGCAGTGTTTTAATACATTCAGGTTTCAATGAACCTAACAAAGCTTCCATAAATGAGGTTACTGTTACAATGGTGGAGCCTAGATAGAAACTAGAAGTTTCTAATTTCAACGTTCTATAAATCATGCATTTTACAACACTAGGACTTGTTTCTTTGTAATCATCATTGCCTTAATCCCATCAAAGCTAAGGACCTTCCTTGTGTGTTTAGATCAGCATATTACAATTTGCAACAGTTGATAGAATCCTTTTCTGAAAGGTTGAACAATACAGTCTGCATGCCAGTGCGATATTTGAATTGTTCGTTTGGCAAATTTCATTGAGGAAGTTATAATCTGTCATCTACTTTTCTCCAGTACTGTTAACAGACAGAGAGAGAGAGAGAGAGAGAGAGAGAGAGAGAGAGAGAGTCATTGTCGGAGGAGCAACCCGAGTTTTTTTTCGGTCCCCTTTGGTCAATTCTAGTCGATTAATTTCGGTCAAACTCTCAACTACGCTTTTCAAATGAATCCGGATCCCTGTTTGTCCTTCGTTCGGAGAATGGGGTGACACATGAGCTTATTGAGTTTCCGAGACAGGTTAAAGACATCTCCATCTTTTAAGTATAAAATAATTACAAATCAAATATACTACCCTCGATTGGTCCAAATAGGTTTCTGTGTTTAGTCCAAACATGGATCCGGATCCTTTCCAAATATGTTTGGCAAATGGATTATGCCTGTGCTTGACTTTCAAAGTAGTGTGCTTAATTGAACTTCCAATTAGGCCTGATAACTAAATGGGTGAATTTTCTTGGTTAAGCGTTCAATTAAAACTTCTAGGCAACATAAATACTTTCCATTACTTTTGCTCGGATAGCCCATTTTTTGACACCTAGGATATCAACCTCTTAAAATCTGGGCGCAAATCCCATCAAAACTTTGAGCTGCTTAAAATGAATGCTTACATCCGCCCTTTGATGTGAATTTTTGGGATTATGTGGGTTTTTAATTTTTCGCTTTCTGTGTTTGTTCAACGGCTCAGTTGACTTAGGACTACTGTTTGCATTCGAAAGTTGTAGGTTTGAAACTGGCTTCCCTTTAGGCCCGGAGGATTAGTTCAACCCAAAGAGTTGGGAACCCTCCAATAGTAAAAATAAAATGAAAAAAATGATATTTCCCTTTTGCTAAAAAAAGGGTCTAATAATTCAAAGAAAAGTGTTGTAGTTTAGTCTAGAAGTCAGTAGTCGTCGTGTGAAAACAAAACCAACAAATGACAAGGAATCACCTCATATTGGAATAATTTGGAACCATCTCTTTAGTGGGACCCACTGCTTGTCATGCTAGCTTTTATGCCTTCATTTTTTTTTTTTTTAAGTTTAAGAATTAAGAATAATGAATAATTAAAATGATTAAAGCAATACAAACTATAAAAAAAATCTATGATTTTGATTTTGGAAATTGGGGATTTTATAGGAAAAATCCATGTATACTTGGATGCAATGCAACGGTGTTGGGACCAAATATTTGATATTAACTTTTGAGGGCAGTTATGGAATCAGGATTTTCTTCTGGCAAATGCGAGTCAACTAGCAGCAGTGAAGCTAGAATTTATTTTAGAGGAGATCAATAATACTTCCCGTATTTATTGATTTCTTTTACTTACCATTTAAAAACATATTTATTTTAGAGTGTTTTTTTAAATAATATCCAAAGAAAATAATCTTAAATTTGAAAATACCAATTATTCTTAATGATAATTTCTCAAAACTTTGAGAACAATTAAAATACAAAAATAGTATGAGTGTGTGTAATGGAGGCACGCTACACTGCGCATGGGTGTTTTGAAAGAAAATCGCCCTATGCAACTCCACCAATGAAATAAGAAGTGACATGT